>CANTUV010000012.1:51842500-54242500 GCA_947685225.1 Garcia nutans
CTCCTTCTTTGGTCTCTATGTAGAGGGTTTAAATATCTGTTTAACTTCTGGCGGCACATACAGCTTCCTCCGACGGTCATTCACAGCGGTTTAGATACTATTAAAAAGTTCGACGAGTTGACTCCCACGGTGGCTGACACATGTAGATTAAAAATGGGCGGAAGACATTGAACGGAGTTAAAGAAAATAATTACTCCAAAATCTTCCATCCCTCGCTATACTGTTTCTGAAAGAATTTGGCTCTCTGTTTAATTTTCTGTTTCTCAGTCTCAGTTCCTCCCTCTTTTATTCTCATTTCCTTTCTTTCCTTTCTTTCTTATTTAACAATAAAACTCTTTAATCAATAAAAAAAAAACCATAATTACCCACTAAATTTTTTTTTAATTTTAATTATTAAAGTTTTTATTTTTATTATTAATAACCATCAATTTAAATTTGTTTTGGTCTGCCACATTCACCAATCATATATATATATATATATATTATTTTTACAACTTATTCTATCATTATTTTTGTTTTATTCTATTTATTTATTTATTATATATAATTATTATATTACTATTAAGTTTTTTTTATCTTTAATAATTATTTCCTTATTTATTTATTTACAAGATATTACAGATTGAGTATAATCGGTCTTTATGGATTGAGTTAAACAATTTCCATAAGAAATTTATAAATTAAGAAAATATAATATTTACTAAGAAATAATAGGTTCTATGCGTGAACCTAGAAGATCTAAATTAGATACTAATAATCCCTTTTTTTTCCTTTTTTCTTTTGGAGTCTTATTTGAATGGGGTATACATTTATATAAATTAGTAAAATTACTGATCTTCTTTTCAAAAGGAAAGTGTTAATTCACATCCCCACTTTAAAAGAAGATCAATGAATGAACCTCTTTTCACTACTTCACTAATTATGGCCATTGTCTCTTGCAAACCATTTCTTAAATCATCACTATTATCTATACAATTATGAATGAACGACGCACCCAAATATATATATATATATATAGTTATAACAAGTTTTTAACACTTTTGGCATCACCACTTAAAACTATATATAGAAACTTCCATCAATAAAAAATTTAAGATTGATTTGATGAGCAATTAGAATATATGTATATACAAATTATTGATTCTAAAACTCAATTAAAATTGTAAAAAGCTAAAAAAAAATCTTGACTAGAATATTATTTTAACATATGTAGAAATGGTGATCTACATGTATAATAATAAATTTTATAATGACTTGAAATTAGCAACACAAAAAAAATGTCTGAATCACGGAAGATGAGCTACGAGGCTGGTGAGACTGCAGGACAAACTCAGGTCGGCTGGCTTTTTTTAAAAATTTTAGCATTACTTATCTTATTATTGATGAAGATTATAAACCATATAAACAATGAGCTTGCAATTTGTTAATTGTTTCAGGAGAAAACTAGCAACTTAATGGACAAGGCAAGCAATGCTGCTCAATCTGCAAAAGAAACAATCCAAGGGGTTCAAAACCATTAACAATATTTATTAATATGTATGCTCTTGGACAAGAACCATATATAACAATTTCTTTCGTTTTTGGGCGTGTGCAGGGTGGTCAGCAGGTGATGGCTAAGGCAAAGGAAGCTACTGAAGCTGTGAAGAAAGAAACAGGGATTAACAAATGAAGCTCTACAGTTTCATTTTTTTTAATATATTTATTTATATAAATACGGGTGTTTTTATATAAACAAAGGGCATTTTCCAGGATTCTTGGCCCTCTGTTTAAAGAAGAGAGCTCTGAGTGTGTTGTGTCTCTTAGGTTCTCTTCTTTATCAGCTCATACAATTTTTGTTTTTTATTCCCTTTTTATTTTTAATAAAATTTTGATTTGGTTTAAATAAGCTATCTATCTATTAATTATTTAATTCTTGTCTTCAAGTTCAGCACTTGCTAATGCCATGAATTCGTTTAGCATTTCTTCGTAGTGTCTTAGTTTTCATAGACAAAATAAAAATAAAAATAACAGTCCACAGATAAAACTATTAAAAATAATGTATTTTTTAAGCTAAATTTATTATTATATTTTCAAATGCATCTCTCAAAATTTTTTAGAATAATTAATGGTACTAACGGCAATTAATGATAAAATAATAAAAAATGTATAATTTTTAATTTTTATCTTAAAATAAAAGTAAACTAAAAATTTAGAAAATAAAACAACTACAGCAACTCAGTTACAAATCCTTAAAATAAAAGCAAATAAAAATGATGAAACACAGCTCAAGCTAAAAATTTGGATTGAAAATCATCTCAAATCCAAGATAAGAATAAAAAATAAAAACCTTTGAGTACATTAATCTAAATTAAAAAAAAATAAAATATATAATCCATCATCCCCATTGAAAATCTTTAACAATATTAACAATGAAATAATACTGCCATAAAAGAAGAACAGATAACTTATTACATAAGAGAAAATAAATAAAAAATAAAAAAAAGAGACACAAAAGGAACAATTAATATGAAAATATTATAAATCTACGAAAAGCAAATTTATATTTATTAAAACAAACAAAATTAATGAAATATTAGCAGCTTCGGGGTAAAAAAAAGGAATAATATGGCCTTGTCTTAACTTAAATCTTATATCTTCTCTCATATTTCAGGAAAGACTGAAATTATTTTAGTAATATGTATTTAGTTTTATTTATTTTTAACTGACTGATATGTTTGATTTAAGCCATGGTGACTTACTCCATCCATTTGTGAACTTTGAGTTTTATTGTTAAATTAGAAATTATATTGTCCAATTAAATATGTTTGTGATTGATAAACATTCAATTTATTATAAAAGAAATTACAAATGACTCAATTTATAAAGTAATTATTTTTAAATATAAAAATTAATAAAAAAATTTATTTAATTATTTTTTAAAATTTAAATTTATTGTGTGAAAATGAAATAATATTATGGAATAAAAGAAAGGAAGTTTTATGACCCTGAAGCAAAAATTTTTTTAAAAATATGATAGATAAAAAATTTTTAAAAAAATGCCAAAAAGTTGAGAAATTACAAAAATATGGAATTGTTGTCATCCTATAAAAAGCCTCTTGATTTTTTTGTTTTATCTATATTGTGTACATGTTATAAATATAATATATATATCATAAAATTTTTCAAAAAAAAATATAAAAACTAAGCTTATTTCAAATATTATTTTTTTTAAATAATAACTTTAAAAGAAAGTAATACTATTTTATAAAAAATTTTCAAAAAAAAAACCTTAAAAAATTATTTTATAATATCATATTATATAATCATTTTATTTGTTACAAATATATTGTATATATATGTAGATATTTTATATTTCAGTCTTATATTATACATATTATGAATATAAGTTATGTATATATTATCTTTCAAACTTTATATATTATATAACGTTTATATATTACTCAATTATATTATATATATTATGGATATTTTATCTCAAAATATTTATATGTTGGTTAATTATGATGTATACATTATGAATATATTGTATAAATATTCCAAGCATATTCTATTTCAATATTCATATACAAACAAATAATACTAATATAAATAAAAAAAATATAATTCAAAAAAAGAATATATGTCAATTTAAGAAATACAAATTAATAAGAATAACAAAAAAATATTAAAGAAAAAAAAATATTTGAAAAATTTTATCGAATATATAAAAAGCATTGAACTAAAATAAAAAAAAGGAGAAGGGAAAAAAAAAAGAAATTTGTAACCAACCAACTACATATTCATAATATCCTCTCATATTATTTTTCCAATTAGGTTATCACTTTTTTTTGTTAGGCTCTACTATGGATCATATTTGATGGAGGTAAAATTTTATATCCGAACCCAGACTGACTCAAAAAATATTTTATTTATCTTGCCCAAATTCAGTCTAATATATACTTGCACAACCCTAGGCCGGCTCAACTCGAATTTATACATTTAATTAAAATTAAATAAAATTATAAAATATTTTAGATCTACCACTAAAATAAAATATTATTAATTCTTAAATATCCAAAATTGTCATGCGTGAAGAAAATTTAATGTTGTTGATCAAATATTATAATCAAAGTAACAAGTGATACATAGTTTTTTTTTTTAAAACTGTAATTTTTTATAGATAAACTATTTGTAACGGATATATGGAGAACCCAAGTGATACATAGTTACACTCATACAACGTACTACTAATTATAATTAATGAACAGTGTCATTTACATATTTAATGTATCACTCGTAGTTTTTTTTTAAACTAGTAAATTATCAATGTTTCAAAAGTTGTGCACGCAATTTCAATATAAAATTTGACATAAAATTTAATTTTTTTTCTATTATACATATATATATATTAAATATATATGTATGTGTGATCAATAGACCAAGCAAAATCATGGTAGTAAAAAAAAATCATAATCAAACCCGCCTGAAAAAAAATAATTATTTATCGAGCTAGAGATGGTTCGGATATAAATGAATAAATTTAAAAAAATAACACTATTTATCATATTTTTTAAATTTTTATTTTTTTACCTAAATTATTTTAGTTATATTATAAATTCATAATAAACTCATTATATAAAATTTATAAACTCATAATAAGTTCATTATAAACTCATTGTTAACTAATAAAAATATGATATTCTGATAAATATTTTATAAATTCACATATTTTAATAAATAATTCATAAATATGATAAATTTAAAGTTATTTTTAAATTATTTTTATATGTTTGTCAAAAGCCTTAAAAATTTATATCTAAACCAAAAAAAGAAAAAAACAACACCCCTATCATATTTTTTAAAATTTTTATTTTTTACTAGTGGTATTTTAGTCATTTTATTATAAACTATGTAAAAATTATATACTCATAATAAATTCACGATAAATTCATTGTAAACTTATCTTAAACTAATAAAAATTTGATATTTTTATAAATATTTTATAAATTTTGGTACTTTAGTAAATAATTTATAAATATCGTAAATTTTAATTTTTTTTTGTAATTTTATCAAAAATCCAAAAAAAAAATTCAAGCAGGGAGACTGGGCTGGGCTGGTACACAGTTATGGACATGAAATGAAGATGGTGATTTTTTTCCAAGGTTTTGGGGTGTTTTCTGAAAAGGAAAATGATTGAGGAGGCTGTGGACTTGTATGAATTTGTAATGAATGGTGCTAATAAGCCTTCAGCGGGATGCTGTGTCATTTTATTAAAGAAGATAGTGTCTGGTAAGAAATTGGATATGAATTTGCTTTCAAGGGTTGTAAAGATCTTTATTGGGAATGATAATATGTTAACAGATTCTATGCTAGAATCACTTCTTAAATCTCTAACAAGTGTTGGTAGATTCAAAGAGTGCAATAAGGTTTTGAAAGAAATGAAGGAAGTTGGGTTTGTAGCTAGTACTAATCTTCAGAGTAAGATTGCATTCCAGCTTAGTAGTGCTGGTACTAAGGATGAAATCCGTGGATCTCGTTGAAGCATTTGGGAATGATTTGGATTACAAGGTCTGGGAATCATCTTTTCAAGGGCATTGTGCATCTGGACATCTCAAGAATGCATCTGTTTCTTGAATACAAAACTCTCTCTCTCTCCCTTGTGTGATGATGCTATTGTTTTTATGAAGGCTATGACTTCCAAGAAGTTTCCATCTATATCTGTGGTTCTTTGTCTATTTGAAGCCTTTTTGAAGGCGGAAAAGCACTCCGAGACACAAGATTTACTGTCTAGAAGTCTGCGGTATATCCGCAACCATGCTGATGTTTTGAATCTCTTCTGTTCGGTGAAATCCGGTGAAGATACTGCTGCTGCTGCTTCTGTGGCTGTCTAGCTTTGTCAGAATATACAACATATTGTATTCTGTGAGGTTGATGTAGTATTGCATTTGTTCAAAAGTTTTGGCATGAAAATTTTTGACACACTGAACTTGCCTTTGGTGTGTAATCAACTGTATTTGCTGAAAAGAAAATAAATTAGTTCAAGTTTCCAACAATATTGCCTTAGTTAATCTAAATTCACTCTTTTTGGCACTTGCTTGTTGCTATTAGTTTAATAATCATTAATGGGTTCTCAAGAGATTTGATAGTTGGTTTGGTTTTATGCCATGCATTTGGAGTCATGTGTCAACTGGTCATAATAAGTATGTCCCTTTCTATTGTTTTGTTCGAGTTTTCCAACTGAATTAGTTGCACTTATGATATATTGATGTGTCAATAATTCCTTTGTCATTATATAGAGTGATTAACATTGGTTTTTGTTACAAATTGAGAAACTAATTTTGATTTTGTCAGTACCTGCAGATATCTTTTTGTAACTTTGGTAATATCTGAATTATTTCAGTTATCAATTCTAAGAAATGATATTGCCATATGTTTACAGAGTGATTGGGTAGAAAATGGTCGGAATTATTTACTTGCCTTTCCTTTTCCTCTCCTTCTATTTCGATGCCAAAGCTTTAGATATTTCTTTAAAGAGATGTTCTGGTCTGGCAAAAGGTTACTTTGCTAATTTGCCATACCCCTATGGACTGACCTAACTCCGAAACTTCTCTTGATGTTCTGATGAGTAGTAGCCATAACTAGGCCTCATTATATTAGAGTTGGGCCTAATTCATACTGAAAACCCTAGTTGACAAGAAGAGGATTGTCCAGTCTTATAAGTGACTAGAGCTGCTCATTCCTTACCGATGTGGGATTCACATTCCCAACATCCCCCCTCGAGTGCAACCAGACCTTTCGGTTGACACTTGCTAACATAAGCCCGTTTGGCGGACCGGCTGTCATCCCTTCATCAGTTTCGGTCATGTGGGGGTTTGGCTCAGGATCTAGCCCGTTTGGGCATTAATTGCTCTGATACCATATTAGAGTTGGGCCTAACTCATACTGAAAACCCGAGTTGACAAGAAGAGGATTTTCCAGTCTTATAAGTGACTGGACATCATGGGCTCGTGGTAGCAAGTGTCAACCGGGTTGGAATTAAACTTGTTTTATTAATTATTATTATTCTGTTTATGTTATTTGTTGAATTTGGTCAAAACTTGTTAGCTATTAAGTAGGAAGTAGTGGATGAATAATAGCACAAATAGTGGACGTAGTGCAGAAATGTTAGCAGTTTTGTTAGCCATTTTCTGTAACTAACTCCCTCTTATCTGTATAAAAGGGGTGAGTGTTTAGAGGTTTTTGTAGCTGGTCAGTAATTAAATTAAGTTTTTCCTCTATATTGCAGCAAGATCTTTGCAGTTTCCTTTGTTTCTTTGTGTGCTTTTATACTGCAGTAAAGTTAATTGTGCAGTAACTCCATCAATTGGTATCAGAGCTTTAAGATCAAGGCCAAAAGATGTCACATCTTGAAATTGAGAGAGCTAGATTATTGAGAGAGAGAGAGCACAAAAAGAGAGCGAAGAGAGTACCACTTCAACGGAAAGCATGACGTTCCCAGAGAAGGAAGGTTCAATCACGCTGAGATATCCTTTGCTGACAAAAAGTAATTATGCAGCATGAGCTATTAAAATGGAGGTCTTCATGATGGCTCAAGGTGTGTGGGATGCTGTTGAGTCACAAGAACCAGTTGATAAAAGAAGAGACAAGATGGCACTGGCAGCCATCTATCAAGGTATAGGTAAAGATACCTTGCTTCAACTTGGTGCTAAGAAGACGACGAAAGAAGCATGGAACATGCTCAAGACGATGAACCAAGGGGCTGACAAAGTGAAGGAGGTAAGAACTCAGACTCTATGGAGAGAGTTTGAGGCAATGCAGATGAGTGATTCAGAGACAGTTGATGAGTTCTCTGGAAAACTCACCATCATTGTCAACAAACTTAGAAGCCTCGGGAATACTGTTGAAGAAGAGAAGGTGGTAAAGAAACTCTTGAGATCAATTTTTGCAAAATTCCTTCAGATTGCTTCCACCATTGAAGAATTTAGTGACCTTTCAACCAAATCAGTTGAGGAAGTGATTGGTTCACTAAAAGCCCATGAAGAGCGTTTACTCACTATTGGTGAAAGGAGTGAAGAAACTGTACTCCTCACTAGAGACGAATGGAAAGCAAGGGAGGAAGCGGAAAAATCCAAGAGAGCTTCGAAGGAATCTGCCGATACAAGAGGTGGTAGAGGCAGAGGAGGACATGGAAGAGGGAAAGAAAATTCCAGCTATCAAATAAAGGAAGAAGAGCCGCAACAGAAGAAGAAATTTGATAAGTCAAAAATCAAATGCTACAGTTGTGGCAAAATGGGGCATTTTGCCTCAGAATGTTTGTCAGAAGAAGAAGACGAACAAACAAATCTCAACGAAAGGGAAGAAGATGAACCCTCTCTGCTGATGGTTGAATTGTGTGAGCCAAAAGCTCTACAAGGTGAGACTAAGGAAGAGGTTCTCCGAACTTAGGGACAAAATTGGAGTAAAACAAGTTTAAGGGGGTGATTGTTGGAATTAAACTTGTTTTATTAATTATTATTATTCTGTTTATGTTATTTGTTGAATTTGGTCAAAACTTGTTAGCTATTATGTAGGAAGTAGTGGATGAATAATAGCACAAATAGTGGACGTAGTGCAGAAATGTTAGCAGTTTTGTTAGCCATTTTCTGTAACTAACTCCCTCTTATCTGTATAAAAGGGGTGAGTGTTTAGAGGTTTTTGTAGCTGGTCAGTAATTAAATTAAGTTTTCCCTCTATATTGCAGCAAGATCTTTGCAATTTCCTTTGTTTCTTTGTGTGCTTTTATACTGCAGTAAAGTTAATTGTGCAGTAACTCCATCAATCTTGTTGGACCCCCAAACCCGCACCATCCACTCCACATAGTATGATATTGTTCGCTTTGGACCAAGCCCGCATGATTTTATTATTGGGTTACTTCCCAAAAGGCCTCATACTATGGAGTGGGTATGGATGCTTATATACTACTCAATTGTCTCTTGGTTTTTTTAATGTGGGACTTTGGATTGACACCCAGACAATCCGCCCCTAAAGCCAAGGACCATACATCATGGACAACACATCACATGGCCTCCCCTTGAGCGATAATCCATACACCAATCCGTCTTAATCATCTTGTACCGCCTTTATTCACCCACGGGACACGCCGCCTGACCACCACAATATTAAGAAGACTTTCGATACAAGGCACACCGAAGACGGATCACCTGCGGGCTCTGATACCAATTGTTAGACCCCCAAGCTCGCACCATCCACTCCATACAGTATGATATTGTTCGCTTTGGGCCAAGCCCGCACGATTTTGTTATTGGGTTACTCCCCAAAAGGCCTCATACTAATGGAGTTCAAGTGGACACTTATATGTAAGGTGAGCTTCCTTCATATTTCCAATGTGGGATTTGGTTTGTTATCCCAACAATCCTCCCCTCGAACCAAGACCACATCCTCATGGCCTCCCCTCAAGCGATAATCCATTTCATCCGCTCAAATATTTTGTACCGCCGTTATCATCCAACGGGACATGCTGCCTGACCTCCGCCAATCAGGAAGACTTTCGACACAAGGCACTATTAGCGGACAGATCCTCAATCGCGAGGTCATACCGAGGGCCTCCCACACAACACAGTCCACTTTTCATCTTATCCGAACAGGGCTCTGATACCAATTGTAGGTCCTGCTAGCATCACCTTAACTCCACATTAGTATGACATTGTTCGCAGGCGCATAAAATCTTAATTCAATCCAAAGTCCCACATTGGAAAAGCCAAGAGACAATTGAGTAGTATATAAACATTCATACCCACTCCATAGTATAAGGCCTTTTGGGGAGTAACCTAAGAATAAAATCGTGCGGGCTTGGCCCAAAGCGAACAATATCATACTATGTGGAGTGGATGGTGCGGATTTGAGGGTCCAACACATTAATGGTAATCTCTGTAGCTATGTAGTTGCTTTTGTTCTGATGCCTTTTCCTCTTCAAAGTCTAGAGGAGGAAATTCAGTAGAAATGAATTTACAACTGCATACAGGGAGCACGTACATAGTAGGAGGAGGAAATTTACTTCATTATCATTGTGCTTATTCTTACTCAATCCACAGTCTAGGTGAACTTGGCCTCTCAATTATCACTAGTTTCTTGATCTGAGGCTTATTTTTTTTTAATTTTATTTATTTATATTTTCTTCTTTTCCTCTTGAACTCGTTTGGTATAGAATGCTCAATTTGTTTTCACACCATTTACCACATGATTGATTTCTTTCTTTTTCCTTATCTAATATGAATGCGTTAATTGCTTAATTTTATGCAGAATATTCTTTATTTCCTTCCTTGTATGGTCTTGACCCCTCCTGATGGTGATATGCATTGCTACATTTCTGCAACTATTTGTAATTTTCTCCCCTATGCATTGTTTCACAACCCTGCACCCCCTGAGGCCCCAACAAGTTGTACTTTGATGGGAAAATTTTCTTATCTTGCATCATGTTTGAAAATCTGAATTTTTCTTGAGAAAAATTTATGGGAGCAGAATCAAATCAAAAGTATTGAGGGTAGGGTAACTTGCAAATTGAGAAGTTGACAAAAATGCAAGGACCTGTGATGCATCGTTCGGATCTTCACAATAGATCTTGTCTTGGAAACTAAGGTTAAAATGAAAATGCAGCAGAGTAGATGCCTTTGTTAGTGGTGTATGGGCTTTTTTCATTCATCTCCATCGTATATGCCAAATTTAGCCTGAAAATTGAAAGATTTTGGTAGCTGTTCACATATCTTTCTTCCAATCAAGTTCTGGCAAAAGGGCAGTTTTTGTGCTTGACAGGTGCATGCTTGCTTTGCCAAGTAGGAAATTTCCTTCCACCCTTTAAGGGAAAAAAAAAAAGAAGAAAATCTTCAAGAAAAAAAAAGGGGAAAAAGAAACTTACTGGCTTACTGCTACTATTACTATTAACTCTGTTGTATTCTCAGACCTTAGTTGATCCCAAGTGCCGTGGAAATAGTTGCATTCTGAAATAAGTAGGCCTAATTGCAGAAATTAATATATATATATATATATATATATATGTATATATGTATAAAGAAATCACTGACTAAAACAGTGTTTTGCTAGATACAGTGAGCTTCTTTTTTCATATAAATTTTCCTTTTTTAAAAAAATTATATAATACGTCATTTTTCAAAAAAAATTTTAGTTAGAGATGAGAGGAAAAAATCCAGTGAGTATAACACTCGTATTAATTTATATATCTTGATATATCAGAGAATACGTATATACCCCTGAGAATCAAATTGAAAATTAAAAAAAATGAATTTTTTTAAATATTTTTTTTTATTTTTTGAAATATTTTTAAAGAAATCCCAAAAAAAAAAATCATTACACCAGTTATGTTACCTACCATATTAGATATTGTACCTTTTTTTTTTCTTATTCTGTCTTCAAATTGTAGAATGTGACGGAAATTGAAATGAAAATAGGATGTTATTAATTAGTAAGTGTTGATTAAAAAGTAATCAACATTATAAATTTACCTAAAGATAAATTAAATAAGAGAAAGCAGGAAAATTTTATTGTACATGCAATTAAATACAAAATAAATCAAAATCACTGTTTTTCTTTTATGCTACTGATTTCTAGATAAAAGATTCACTTAATTTTATCTGCATTGATTATTTTTTTAACCAGTTCCCCAATAAATTCATAAATATGAATTTTACATAATTTATGATTTGACTGATAATAAAAAAAAGCCTATATAATTGAAAGAAAAAAAAATCTCCACACTTGATGATTTTTGGGGGGCAATTGGGCCAGACAAATTCTTGGAAAGAAACAATTTTTTTTAAAAGGATTTCTAAAAATAAAATTATTTTTAAAAATATTCAATTTTTTAACTTTTTAATTTTAAAATTATTATTTTTTTAGAGACATAAATCTAAATAAATATTTAATATATTAAAGATATATTTTACATTTAAAAATATATATATTTATTATATTAAAAATATAAAAAAAATAATATGATATTTTTGAAAAGGAAAAAAAAAAGTGATATGTAGTATGATTTCCTCTTTCAAAAATTGAATCCCTTGAATAATTCAGGCTTTGCGGAAGGGGAGGGGGTTCCGAGGGGACCATAGCAAATAGCAAAGACCTTTCTTTTCCAATCTGTACAAATGCAAGCTTTCATCAAGAAAATAGGGTTTCAGAATTTTTTTTTTGGGTGGGCTAAACTCTCTGCAGGATTTCGAAAAATGCGCCATAATCATTTTTCATTTCCTTTTCTTCAATTCTGTTCAAGAAAGCATTTTGCTTATTATATAACCCGTGGCTTAATACAAAAGCTAGCCTTTAATATTCTTTCCTAAGCTGAGACCATGGGACGGGTCATTTGGTTTAATATTATCTGCATCTTGATTTCTTCCACTTCAGTTAAATGGGAATTTTCGAAAAAAAACTATATCAAAATTTGAACTGTTAAGTTGTTTTCCTTAAATTTTTATTACCACAAAAAAAATTCAGGATTTGAGAGGAATGAGACTCATCGAAAAAGCAAAACGTTATGAGAGTGACGGATCAAAGGATTTGGGGGTTTCCCCTTTATAATTTGTTGCAGAGTTGTTTTGTTGGTACACAGAGAAAAAGACTGGATTAAATTAAAAAGGGTAAAGATAACAGTGGAAGGTTCTTGTTGGAAGCATTGAAGATGTTTGATTAAATTTGTAAATGAGAAAGACCAAGTTATGTTCTTACAGTAAGCATGACAAAATTCTCAATCATCTCGTGATGATTGATACGGTAGCTATTATTTATGCACGCATTGTTTGTAGTCTTGGTTGAATTGGTGCAAGTTTTGTTAGCTAGTGCGCTGCTGTGGGGGACCTAAAAATATTAACTAGGTTTGTTCTTTCTTTTTCTTTTTCTTTTGCTTTTGCAGTTATTGAAATAATGGAATTGGGTGTTTGTGAATTGTAATAAAAGAAAAACTTTTCGTCAGAAATATTCCCAAGTTATAGTGAAGCATATATAATTTTATAGATGAAAAGTGGTACAAATACCTTAAGATAGGATTTTAAGTTTTCTTAGTTTAAGTGATTGAATATTATTTTTTGTTGAACTGACTTAAAAAAATTTTAATGATTTAATTTATTATTTTATACTCAACTTAATTTAATTAAGCCTTAATCTCAATTCATTTGAAGTCGACTATATAAATTTTGTTTTCGCTCAATACGGTTTAAGATTATTTTTTTCAATTAATTTATTATTTTAACAAAAAAAAAAACTGAAATCTCGATCCAAAAGAAATTTTTCGTTAAAATTTATGATGGTTGCGAAGGACAACGGCTAATAAATCTGCGTCTAGAAATTATCAATATTGATCTTGTTAGGTGATACACGGTATGAAGCTCCCATGTTTTTATACATGTTTTGAAGCGATTTAGTTTTTATTGAAATTTTAAGTGTGGGAGATTATTCTATATAAAAAAAAGATGAATCTAACAAAAAGTATATAAGTGAAAAGGATTTATAAAACTAATATTTTAAGGTTTTTAGTTGGAGTATAGTTGACAATTCGACATGATAAATATAAAAACCATGGTCATATTATACACGTAGAAAAGCAATAAAGATTTCACATAAATATAAATTTATTATCTCTATCAATGAATATAAATTACATTAACTAAATTGTGTAAATTTTTATATTATTATTCTTATTTGATTTCTTCTATTATTACTATTCGCTTCACAACATTGGAAGTTTTGGACTTCATTGTCTCTAATTAGTTTGCTTTGAAGATTGCATATGTAAATGACCTGACAAGAGAGCTGGAGGCTGCATGCTTTTTACGTGCAGATGAGGCCCTGAATTATGTGAATATTATTATTATTATTTACAGGGAATCTTGATATAAGTTATTTCTAGTTGGATTTATTAGAATTGCGAGCTAAATTAAATTTTAATTTTAAGCACAATTTCAGTTTGTTTTGTCTCTTTCCCCAAACATCCTTTTCTTGGAGAATCTTGAGATAATTATTTTTTTTTAGCTTTGTAAACTTTTTTATTTTTTTAAAGGAGCAAACTTTAACAGTATGTGGGAATTTTAATTTATTTTTGATTTACTTTTATCTAGCATTTTTTAAAATCAAACGTAATTAAATTGATAATTGATTTATAATGTAATCGGATTAATTAAATTGATTCGAATTCAATAATATTATAATATTATGAGTGTTTTTATATATAAATATTAGTTTAAAAAATTAAAAATTATAAAATAAAAGTTTAAAAGTAATAAAAATATATTTTACCTAATAAATATAATAAATAAATCTAAAATTTTTTAAAATTCATCATAAATTTCAATCATTTAATTATTCATATTAGGTCAGGGATAACTTGATTTTTTTTCTCATTTTTATTCAAAAATGACTTAATATTTAGAAATCCAATTTGATTTGATTTATTAGTTTTAATGGTTTTGGCCGATTTTCTACACCAATTAACTTGGTTTGACCGATTGGTCTGAATATATCTCTTAATGTCACCGCCCATATGGTTCGATCTTAAAGACACTGCTTTTTTTTTCTCTCTCTCTCTCTTTCACCCCTAAAAAAAAGGTTCGATCTTAAAGACACTACTAATCGTTGAGTCCGTTCGGATCCAACCCTAGAAATCCAAATGGCACAAAAGTATGACTCATTCCTCAATACCTAATTATAAGGTTTTTTTTTAATTATTATTTTAAAATTAAATCGGATAGGACTATGAGTAATAAAATTCTTCCCAATACTGAATTCCAAGCCAATTTAAGGTTTAGAATTTTATTTTAGATATAATAAAAGAGTTAGGCCTAATTATCTAAAACCAATAATAAATTGTAAATGACGCATAGTAAAATATTTAAAATTTTAGTATGATTAAGAAAAGAGTTTGTCTTTTTTTATTAATTCGAAAAGAGAATTTTTCAATATATAAATCGATTAACGCATAAATTAATTTGAAAATATTTTAAAATAGAATAATACTGCATCCACTTCTATCTAATTTATTATTTTATATATGCATTAACGACAAAAAAAAAAGCCATAAAAACGCCACTTTTTTCATATATTTCTGAAAAATACTTTTTTTTGTGGAATTATTATTATTATTTTCTTTCTTAACTGGATGTCCCATATTATTGTCGCTTCCCCTAAAAATGAGGTGGGAAATAAAATTCTAAACATGAAATTGAGGTCTAATGCCACAAAAATTTTTGCTTCATTTTTAAGTTTCTAATAAAATATCCTTCATAGTTTTTATGATTAAATTAAAATTGGCACTATTTTCTAAAATTCTATTAAAAAAAATACACAATCAATAAAAAAAAATCATGCATGAATGAAGTAATTTATTTATTGAAGTACTTGATCAACGAATAAACCATAAATAAAAAAAATTTTTAAAAATTAATATTTTTTATATAAATTATTTTCTTACAATCAAGCCAGATAAAACTATAAGAGCAATAAAATTCTCTCTGCCGAACTAATAAATTTTTTAATAACTATCAATCTCTCTCTTTTTTTTGGTATATATTCTTAGCGGTCACTATTAAACAATATATATATATATATATATATATATCACATCTAAATTTAACTATTAGATATATATATATATATATGTATAAAAAAATTTATATGTAGCCCAATTCATAATACATTATTATATATCTTTTATATGGAAAAATAATTAATTTAAAATCATAATATATATTGTATCAATACCCTTTTTTTTTCTCAAATTAAAAATGGTTTTGTTTGAAACCTATCAAAGCAAAATAATTATCTTGAATATATAATCTTATGCATTTGAAAACGATTAAGGATCAAAATAATCATAGACAACCAACTTAATTAGAACCACTAACTTAATTTGAATGCCCCAACTATAGATTTCTTTCTTTCTTCTTTTTGTCCCAATTAAATCAAATTAAGTTTTTAGTCCTAGCTAGCCATGATCTTTATTTGAATTATAATTCTATCATAAATATTTTTAATCATAAAGTTTATTTTCTAATTGAATTATACATATATATATATATGTCATTCATTGAAACAAAAAAAATGAAAAATTAAAAAATTTATATATAAACTTACGAGATTTATTACTAAAAAAATATTTGTATTACAATTGGATTAATAACATAAAAAAAGAAGCAATTTCTATTTTCTTTTCATTAATATTTTTATATATGGTGTTAATTTTTCAAGTACAAATTTTCCCAACAAAAAAAAATAATTGACTAAAAAGAAAAATGGTCAAAAAGCAAATTGAATGAGGGAAATGAACGCTATTATTGTTTCACAGGCAACAAAGGAAACATAGTGATGAGAAAAGAAGAAAAGCGAAGGAGGTCCATAAAACAAAAATAAATAAATAGGAATTATTATAGAGGATACAAAAATAAAGAAAGTGAAAGTGGAGGGATTATTGTGGAAAATTTCATCAAAAATGTTAAGAAAACAAAAAAAAAACATAATCATCTATAAAACTATAATGCAATTGCAAGTGAAAAAAGAAACGGGACCCAAATGTTCCCAAACTAAAGCCATTGTCTTTCATCTTCTCAACATTTCAATCTCTTTCACTTTCTTTTCCATCTTCTTCCCCTACTTGTCTTTAATTACCACTCAAACTATTTCAATTCTTTTTCTACTTTTTTTCTCATTTTTTTAAAAAAAATTTAATACTAATTCTAAGAATTTTAATAATTCTCTTAAATTTTTATTTGAATTTCTAATTAACTCTAATTCCATGATCTCTTACTATTATAAAATGAAATTTCATTAACATAAATTTAAAAATTTTAAATTAAAAGACATGTATTTAATTCTTAAATTAATTATTATATAATGATTTTGACTATAATTACTCTTAATGGATTGAGTTAAACAATTTCCATAAGAAATTTAATTAAGGAAATATATTATGTACTAAGAAACCATAGGCCTTATGCATGAACCTAGAAGATCTAAATTAGATACTAAAGTAATAATCTCTTTTTTTTCCCTTTATTTTTTTTTTTGCTTTTCGAGTCTTATTTGAATGGGGTATACATTTATGTAAATTATTAATCTTCTTTACAAAAGAAAAGTGTTAATTCATATCCCCACTTTAATTAAAGGAAGATCAATAAATGTACCTCTCCCCACTTCGCTAATTATGGCCATTGTCACTTGCAAACCATTTGTTAAATCATCACTGTTATCTATACAATTATGAACAATTTTCCAAAAAAGAAAAATTATAACATGTTTTAACACTTTTTGTACTCCCACTTAAAAATATATATAGAAACTTCCATCGATAAAATTTTTAAGATTGATTTGATGAGCAATTCGGATATATACATATACACACACAAATTATTGATTCTAAAACTAAATTAATATTGTAAAAAGTAAAAAAAAAATCTTGACATAAATATTTTTATAACTTAATATAAGGTGAATGATGATCTACATATATAATTATTAGGAGTGTCAAAATGAGTCATAATATAAAAATATGACACACAAAATTTATAAAATTAACTAGTTAGTATTGATCTTAAGCGGATTAGTATCATAAATGGATCGATCCATTTATGACATGACTTTAAATAGATCGTTAGCATATTAATACACGAATACATTATAACTCGTTTAACTAAAACATCGTAATTTTTATATAACTCAAAATTATATTATTTTTAGGAAATAAAAAAATATTTATTTATTATATTATTATAATTTTATTATTATATGATGTATTATTATTTATTTATAAATACTTTATTTAAGTTATAGTTATTTTTTATAAATTTTTTAATTTTATCTAATTACTAAATTATTTTATTAATTTAATTATTAATTAATTTAAATTTAATTTTTTATAAATTTGAAAAATTATTTTTCTAAATAAATATTAAAAATTAAATAATTTTTATAATTTAAATAATCTAATATTATATATTTTATATCAAATAACATTTTTTAGTTTAGAATTTAAAATAGAATTTATAAAAAAAATAGAAAATAAAATAAAATAAATTTTTCAAAAAAATTTATTATAAAATTTGTATTGAAATCTATATATTATATCCTTAATTTTTTTTTCGTATTAAGTTTTAATACTAAAATATAATATACACTCATTATTTATTTTATATTAATTATGTTATATATTTTATTTTTTTATGTATTTTAAGAAATTTTTAATAAATTTATATTTTAGAATTAATTTATTTATAATTTTATTTTATGAATAATTTTTTAATTGATTATTTAAAAATATAAAATTATTTTAAATTAAAAATATTATATAAATTAAACGGATCATGCCGGTTTATGTGACCCATATATAATTTATTTAAGTAAAAGTGTTATACGTATTATATCTAATTTTTATATCGTATTCGTATTGATACAATTAATAAATGAGTCATATTTGTATTGATTTTAATTGTGTCATCAGATTGAATCAACCCGATATGAGCACAATTCGCCAGCCCGTTTTGACACTCTATATATAAAAATAAAATTTATAATGACTTGCAATGAACTTTCTTATCATATGCCTTTGGATTCCCTTACACATCATGATTTTTTTTTTCCATTAGTGTTTGGTTGATCATTGATCAAGAAACGACCAACTTTGTTCACACACAATCCTAAAAACCTCATCAAAAAAAGGGTTTGTGGATATTTTATATAATGATATCAAACCGTTGGAGTAGTAGTAGTAGTTAATGGCAATCTTATAATTATAATTTTTGTGTTCATATCTAGCCTTTATCATTTATATATTTTCTCATTTAATAATATTTTTTTCATGCAAAAAAATAAAATTTAACTTTTTCAGTAGCTATAAAAACTTCGTCTGTTTCAAGTTGACAATCACTCTTTTTATTTCATAATAATTAAAAATTTTAATTATTTTTATTAAAAATATAAATCTGTATATTTTTTTTCTATTTCATTCTTATTTTATAAAATAAGAATATATTGATTAAATATTTTGATAAGCAACATCAAACGTGTATAATTGAGATTTACTCTTAACATATTAACTATCTTATTAAAATAATAAGTGAGTTAATTAAAATTTAGGATAGATGAAAAAAAATATATCTATCAATTTAAAATAGAGGTAAGATGTTCTATATAAATTATTTTTTATTTAAATTTTGATTAAAATTAGAACATATAACTTCTTAATTTTTATAAATAAGTAAAAATGGTGAATTTTATTTATATGAATATAATTTATTTTACATAGTTAAGTGATGAGAAAAGAATATAGATCAAAATCATTCTTTTTTTTTTTTGTAAAATTTTTTTTTGGTGAGATAATAATTTTCCTTAACAAAAAAATAGAGATAGGGACAGGATGGGATCAAAGGATGTCTGAAAGAGGTTGAAGAAATGCCTTAATTTTGAAGTGCAATGTAATATATTATTGTCTGAAGCAAATATGAAGTGGGTCTGTACTTAACTTATAATATATGCCGAATGGTCAAAACATAAAACTGGAACAAACACTCCAACAACTACTATTTCAACCCCATAATTATTTCTAATTCATTCATATATAGTGACTTTGTTCATTAAATTATTCATAGTCCACTCTTGTCATTTCTTTGACTCTCCCATTTCCTCATCCTCTATTTCCTGCAATTTTCAAATTTATAATTCTCATATTAAATAGAATTTAAATTCAATTTTATCATTACTATTTTTTTATTCAAAATTTAGTAACTAAAACTATCAATATATGAATATATATATATATATATATGTTATAAATTATTAATATTTGAATATAAAATGCTTTATATATGATTATTTTGTTGATTGAAAGTATTAATGGTATAAATAATTAAAAATAAATAGTTTAAAGGTTCATATTTATATTGTAGTTATTTTTAATTTCAACAATTTTTTATAATATTTTTTTATAATATGATAAAGGATTCATCCGTGGCTCACAAATAAGTAGCTAATACAATATAATTTATTAAATAGTTCAATATTAAATATGAATATAATTATTAAAAATATTAACTGACTCATTAAAATTATAAATGAGTTATAATTTAAAACGAATGAAAAAAAATGTATATATCAATTTAAGACAAAGAAAATATATATAAAAAAATTTATAAGAATATAAGTATTTGTTGGATTAATCTTTTTATATTTTTTTTTATAAAGTTGCATATTTGAATGTCTTCATTTACTATTGATCATATCACAAAAAAAACATAATTAATTGTTATTTATTTTGTCTTATGCTTCTTAATTAGTGAGATATTAATTGCATAATTATTGATGGTTATTGCATCATACCGTAAAACATAATTAATTTTTTAAAAAAAATACTCTTTTTAAATTTGATCTGCCTTAATCATTTTTTTGCTTTATAGAACTGTGATTTAGTGACATCACTGTCCCAAGTTCAATCAAAGTAACCCAATCATAGTAGGCCATCTGTCCAATTCAACATATCAAATCACACCAATTTGCCACCTGTTAGATTTTCACTAGACTGTACAGTGTCCATATGAGATCATCAGTGTAACAATATCACCAATTTTTTTTTCTCAAAATATACTAAAAGACAAACCAAAAAAAGCAAGAAAAGACAAATCAATTCAGACAAAATCTAAAGGGTTAAGCACCATGTAAAATTATATATTGGATAATTTGATTTAAAATCTTAGGTTATGTTTTTTTTTTTTATAATATTAATTTTTTTTATTTTCAAGTTAAAAGGTGATGTGGACAATTATGTCTAGCTGTTAGCAGTATTTTTGGCCCTTAATCTGTGGACATATTTGTCATTTTGTGGTATTAATGGGGTATGTTCTTTTCTTTTGTTTTGTCAATTCTACCTTTCTCTTTGCATTGGGTATGATTGGGCACAAGGCTACATGAGTCCTTGTATGTCATTATCTTATCCCTATTTGTTCTTTCAGATGTAGCATGTTTAGATTTTAATTTAATTTAACTTATCCAAGTTTTTTTTTTATCATTCTTTAAAAAAAATATCATAGTTACAAAATTTTTAAAATTATTTTCAATTTATTAAGAGATATGTTAAGTATTTAAATATATTAACATATTTAAAGAAATGATAGGAGAAAATTATTAATAATTTATAATGAAATTAGTAAATTTATATAATATTATTAATATGTTAATATTTAATAGCAATATATAATTAATATTTAATGATTATTTTTAATGATTATTATACATTTTCTTTTCTAATGATTGTTTGAGTATATATGAAAAATAAATTAGGATAATTTATTTTCTTTTTTGTCAATTAAGTTGGAAATTTCAATTGTATAATGAATCACAAAATCTTTGTATTTATCTAAAAATGTTGACAATTGGGTAATTAGATTTCTTTCTCAATTCTTTTTAGCATGATTCTGATCAATTTTGATCACTGTGTAAAATCAAATAAATAAAAAATTAATTAACAAATAGACTCTTTTTTTGCATGCAACAGTACTTGAATAAATCACATAATTAAGTTCCTAATTTAGTGTAAAATGATTTTTTTTGTATTATTTGGTTTCCATGTAAAAATTCCCCATAGTATAATTACTATAATAATAAAAAAATAAATATGCTTCGAATCCTAATATCTAAATAGGCCAAATATATATGTTATTCTATAAACTTGAATTATTGTGTTAATTTAACTGTATAATCTTTTAAACTAATTTTTTTAACATATAAATATAAATTTATTAAGTCATACCGAATCACGGTTAGTCACTAATATATTTATTTGATATATATAAATATAATAAATAAACTGATAAGTATTTATTAATATAACTATCTATTAGTATACAATAATCAAATGTTAAAAATAAAGTGATAAATATATAAGTACATAAAAAATTAATTAAAATAAATAAGTACACAGAATTATAGATATGTTGTACCAATCTAAATATATATGATAAGACATATCATAATCTCAAATAGTAATATAAATTTCATAAAATTAATAATATATTTTTTTAATGATATAATACAAAACTGTGAAATCTTAAATTTAAACTATAAATCGAATCAAATTAAAAGAAAAATGTTATATTATTTATAGAATATATTTATGTAACTCATTTTCAAACAAAGCATGGTAAGGTTAAGCACTCAGCCCTTCTGAACAAAAAAAAAAAAGCGCTCAGCCGATACCAAATAGTAAAACCATAATAGTAATAAGAATAAGAACACGGTTATGGATAAAGGTGAGAAAATTGAAGGATCGAAAATGGCAGCTTTTGCTTTTAAAAGTTTTACTATTTTTCGAATAGAAATTTATAAAATAGGAGAGGGAATGAGTGGGTGAGTGGCTGTCTGTCTGCAAAATTTTATTTTTTATTTTAAAGTTATTTGTGATAGTTATCTCATAGTGAGTCTCTGCCCATGTGGAATCAACAAAGTAGACTTCCTCAACATATTTGTAGCACAAAAGTTGTCAAATTTGCACATTAAAAATATATTTAAAAAATCAAATATATTCTACAAAAAAGCATATTCTAAAATTTAATCAAAATAAAAATAAAAATTTAAATGCAATTAAATATAGATTTGTTAAGTATATTTATATAATCATGATCCATTTGTGAATTATTTTTTGTTTATATATTGAAAATTTTTAAATAAAGTACTGATGCATATATAGAATTATATATATATATATATATAGATCATTTGAATTATTTGGTATGTTAAAAACATTTGAATACTAAATTATTAATGAGTAATCTTACATTGTGAATATATTATAAATTTGAAGTATAATATATGAATAAAAAATTTATTTTTCCTTTTGAAATCGTTAAGAGTTATCATGATTATAATATTTAATTATAGCATTATTTCAATTCTTTTAATTGTTCTGATTATACTTTTAATGTAAAAAAATATTTTTCATTAATTATTTTCAATTAAAATTAGAATATTAGCAAACTTTAAAAGTAGATTCTTGATTTTATTAATTAGATTTTAAGTAAAAAAGACAACTTAATTAGATAATAATAATAATAATTAAAAGAAAAAAAAAGGTTCGAAGCCAACAAAGGGACAAATGCATGATGGGGGGTGACCAAATCTCGAGCCCCCAGATTTTGCCTCGAGATTCTCACATTCTCACCAAAATAACAATAAACAAACATATATTAAAATTAAAGAAAATAATAAAAGCAAGAAAAGTTATAAATTTTGGGTCTTTTACTGTATGGCCAAACTCAAGGAATGTTTGATTCCCCGGTGTTTTTTAAAAGCAAAACCAATTAATAAATTACATTTCACTCTTTTTTTTTTAATTTTTCATTTTTACATATATTTTTTTATAAAAAATATTAATTACAGTCGCTTTATCAAATGACTGTTTAATAATTTTTCTTTTATTGAAAATATTTTTTATTAATAAAAAAAATTGTTAAAAAATTAACCCTATAATTACTATAATTAACTTTTCTCTTTTTTAAAATCTAATAAAAATTACTGACAGATATTATTTTTTAGCCAACAAAAAAATATAAAAAATTATCTTCCAAAATAACTATAATTAATATTTTTCTTTCTTTAAAACCCAATAAAAAATACTCACAGTACTCCCTCAAAATAATTCATCTCTATTTACTAAATACTAATGACTCACTAACCCATAAAAGGAATATTTGTTTCACCATGTGCATGCAAATATTACAATATATTATTTTAGTAATTATTGCCATTTCTCATGCCCACTTCACCTTTTCTTTCAAAAAAATTAAATTTATATACAAACTATACAGTAAAAAATTCAAATATAAAATTCACAATGTAAATTTATCCTTTCTAGGCCATTGCATATGATTAACTCAATTATATGAATTTCCTATTCTCTCCTTGCTTTAAGAATATTAGTCTAGATTTTGTTGCTTTGATTCTTTTAAGATTATGGCCTATATATATATTATAAAAAAATATTGTAATTTCCTTACCCTACTGACTGACTTATTGACAGGCATGCTAGTTCTCTTTATACAACCAAAAAAAACTGGTTCTTTTCTTGTGTCTGAGTCTGATAA
Source organism: Garcia nutans (assembly GCA_947685225.1). Lineage (NCBI taxonomy): Eukaryota > Viridiplantae > Streptophyta > Magnoliopsida > Malpighiales > Euphorbiaceae > Garcia > Garcia nutans. Next base: position 51,866,602 of record CANTUV010000012.1, read on the forward strand.
AAGATTTTGGTGAATGGGTTTGTTTGTGGCATGGAAAGCAAGAAAGCAAGAAATGGGTTTTAATCTAACAAGTACCTTAAACAAAAGTAATCCATTTCAAAGTTGGTTTCATTGATAGAGAAAATACAGTTATCGTTTTAGTGGATTTTGAGCATTTTTTTTTCTGTTTCTTGTATAATATTCTACTTTCAATGGCCATTAGAAGAAGAGAAGTTCTCTTCTATGTTATTACTTTCTTACGGTTTTTGAGTAATGCAAATGGATTGCTTTCTCCCAAAGGTGTTAACTTTGAAGGTAACTGGAAAATTTTGTCCCTTTTTTGTCGAATCTTAATATATTGTTCTGCGTTTGTCAGATTCAAATAAGAGGGAAAACGGGGTTTTCTGATTTGGGTTATTTTTATTCAGTGCAAGCTTTGATGGGTATAAAAGCTTCTCTTCATGATCCTCATGGGGTTCTTGATAATTGGGATGGGGATGCTGTTGATCCTTGTAGCTGGACTATGGTCACTTGTTCTGCTGAAAGTCTTGTCATTGGACTGTAAGCTTTCTAAAATCTCCAATTTTTACACTCCAGAAGTTTCAAATATAGAATTTAAGATATCAAGATATATGAGATCAATTTCAGAAAAGTTTACAATTGAAAGGGTGTTTTGAAACTTTCCGAAATGGTCTTTTATTGCAGGGGAACACCTAGCCAGAATTTATTTGGTACTCTTTCTCCAAGTATTGGCAACTTAACAAATCTTCAAATTGTGTAAGTAACCACAAACTGATAAGTTCTGAGGAGAAAAATTTTCGGCTTTTTTCAGTTTCTGGACTTACATTTGTGATGTTCTGCATATTTTGTCAGACTTCTACAGAACAACAACATCACAGGACCAATTCCTGCAGAGATAGGAAGGCTATCAAAGCTTCACACACTTGATCTTTCTAATAACTTCTTCACTGGGGCAATTCCTTCTTCTTTAGGTCGCCTGAGAAGTCTCCAATACATGTAAGTGCAAAATATTTCTGAACTAAGACATGAAGATCATAAATATCTGTGTTATATAGATATAGGAATATTACGCATTTGGTCTAAAATTTTTTACTTGCTTGGTTTGAACCTGAAACAGGAGGCTAAACAATAACAGTCTCTCTGGAGCTTTCCCAATGTCATTCGCAAATATGACCCAGCTTGTGTTTCTGTAAGTATGGTGACCCTATTCTTGTGCATTAATGGTTTATATATATCCTGACCAAAATGTGGTGTTGATGAAAAAGTTTTTCATCTATGGATTTCAGTGATTTGTCTTTCAATAATCTAAGTGGCCCTGTATCCAGATTTCCTGCTAAAACATTCAAGTAAATCTCTCTCTCTTACACACACAGACAAACACACATTCTCTGGATTGTGAAATATGAATTGAACACAACTTCTAAAATTCTATTGCATTTCTTTGTTGTTGTAGCATTGTGGGAAACCCCCTAATCTGCCCAACTGGGTCTGAACCAGAATGCTTTGGGACAACACTAATGCCAATGTCCATGAACTTGAATAGCACACAAAGTAAAGAAACAAGACTGAAAATTCCCCCTCTTCCATAATTTGTCATTTAAAAGCTTAGGCTATTGGGTTGATTCTGACCTTAATTTCTTTGCATTTTAAGCTGCTTTACATTCTGGCAGACCTAGGAATCACAAGATAGCTGTTGCATTCGGTTCTTGTGTTGGTTCTGTCTCACTCATCATTCTTGTGATTGGATTACTTCTTTGGTGGAAGCGAAGGCATGATCAACCAACATTTTTTGATGTTAAGGGTGTGTAGTAAGTTATTGCATTTTTCTCCATAATTAACGTACAATAGCTACCCTCTGAACAATTATGGATCTCTTTGAAATACAGAGCGACATCATGAAGAAGTTTCTCTTGGAAACTTAAGGACGTTTCAGTTTAGAGAGCTGCAAGTAGCAACAAATAACTTCAGCAGCAAGAACATACTTGGAAAAGGAGGCTTTGGCAACGTGTACAAAGGAATTCTCCAAGATGGAAGTGTTGTTGCTGTCAAGAGGCTTAAAGATGGAAATGCCGTTGGAGGAGAGATTCAATTCCAAACCGAAGTTGAGATGATCAGCCTAGCAGTACACCGTAACCTCCTCAGGCTATATGGATTTTGTATCACACCAACAGAAAGGCTTCTAGTCTATCCATATATGTCAAATGGCAGTGTAGCTATCCGTCTCAAGGGTAATTCTCATTTTGCTTTCAATCTTAAATTGTTAACTTTCGTTTAATTCTAAAAAATGCTACTTATAGCAAATGAAACTAACCCAATTCATTTATCTTTGGCAGGGAAACCGGTCTTGGATTGGGGCACGAGGAAGAGAATTGCATTAGGAGCTGCAAGAGGACTATTATACCTGCATGAGCAATGTGATCCAAAGATTATACATAGGGATGTTAAAGCAGCAAACATTTTGCTCGATGATTATTGTGAGGCTGTGGTAGGGGATTTTGGATTGGCAAAGCTTTTGGATCACCAAGATTCACATGTAACTACAGCTGTTAGAGGTACGGTTGGACACATAGCACCAGAATATCTCTCCACAGGCCAATCTTCTGAGAAAACAGATGTTTTTGGATTTGGCATTCTGCTTCTCGAGTTAATCACTGGCCAACGAGCACTAGAATTTGGCAAGGCAGCTAACCAGAAAGGAGCTATGCTGGACTGGGTGAGCACAATCTCCTTAAAAATTTCCTCCTTGTAAATCTGTCAAAACTTTTCTAATGATATTGAATGGTATTGTTATCCTTGCAGGTAAAGAAAATTCATCAGGAGAAGAAGCTTGAAATGCTTGTAGATAAAGATCTAAAAGGTAATTATGATAGAATTGAGCTTGAGGAAATGGTACAAGTGGCTCTTTTATGCACACAATTCCTTCCAAACCATAGACCAAAAATGTCTGAAGTAGTTAGAATGCTTGAAGGTGATGGGCTTGCAGAAAGATGGGAAGCTTCTCGAAGAGTAGAAGCAACCAAGTCCAAAGCCCATGAATTTTCTTCATCAGATCGATATTCTGATCTCACAGATGACTCTTCATTACTAGTCCAAGCAATGGAGCTTTCTGGCCCGAGGTGAATACTTGACAAAAGTTTAATATATTTTCATTCTTTCCCTCAATTTTCAAACAGACTTGGAATATTAGAAGACAAATCTATAGGTGAAGAAGTTGTTTTGTAATAGTGGTATGATGATTGAAGGTTCTTTTTTTGGTTGTATAAATGGGGTCATAATTCAAAACTCTTAAAGGGTTTTGGTTTTTTTATTTATTAAATTGTACAGATTCTGTTTTACAAAACTGAACTTTTTAGAATGAAAATTCATGTATTTGTATTCTGATTGAGTGAAATCTTCTGAGATATACACATTTTCAATATTTAGGCCTAATATTTCCAATGTGTAGACTAATAAGTGTAATAATGCACGAGATTTTCTGCATTGTGAACTCTGAGGATCAAAATATATGCAGCTTGCCCGTTCTATGGTTTCTTTCATGTCAACTGTAAAACAGCATTTATATGGTGGTTCGAAAATGATCCTCAAAAATTCTCATGATAGTAATTGGTTCATCGTCCAGTTTAAAAGGAAGCTTGCTGTCTATCTTGATTGCCTTCCAGTTCATGGCCGAGTTCAACATTAGTCATTATTCTAATCACCGAATATATATAATGAACCCAGTTCTCTTTTGAACTGCCGTAATAGATTATGGTATTTTTACTTTCATTTTGTAATTAAAAGTTATCCCTATACAAATTTTATCACTCGCTTTAATAAAAAAAAATCACTTTTTTTTTTCCAAATTTCTGCGATCACCTCTTTAAATTGACAGTTGCTTACAATATAAATACTCACCATAGTGATAGCTCATCATATATATTCTCCAACTGTATCATTGATTAATGATTCTCACAATCTAGATATTGAAGAACAAATTCTAGAGATATAAAGAAGCCAAAATCTAGAGGGAGAAGCATAAGGTTTTCACTTGGACAGTAAAATTTAAAAAAAAAAAAAGAGAAATAGGAAACTTCAATACTATTTTATGGGCTTTCAAGAAGATGAAAAGTCAAGACTCTCAGCTTCATTAGAATACATACTTAACCAAATTGCCGATAGGGTAGACCTCGAAATTTTGGTTATCCTAATGGACTTAAATTTTGATTACTCACATGCTATTAAATGAAAAAAATAACATAAAATTTAAGAAAAATTAAAGTTGTATTAACTTCTATATATATATATATATATACTCTCTAATGCTTTATATGTAATAATATTTATGCGTAAAATTAATAATGTTTTTATTTTTATTTTTGTTGCCCCTTGGGATGGATTGCCCTAGACAATGGGTTACTTAGGCTTATCACAAAGTCAGCTCTTATTGCCAACAACGATCAATGTAAGAACTAAGAAGGTGCAACTCTTCACCTTTCCAAGGGAAATGGTTACAGGTGCTGCAGGGCATTGTTAAAATCGGTCCAAAAATGGCAATTGGGTTGCAATTCTTGTAAGGCATGAATTTGGAGTAATGTAAAATAAATAAATCCAAATTTCCAGCAATTAGAGTCTTATTTTCTTGTAGGGACATATTATAATTCACAATCTCCTATTTAAAAATAAAAATTATTTTTTAATTAATTTTTTAAATATTATAATTTAAATGAATGATCGTGATTGTCCGGATTCATGAGTGGAAATATAGACCGGTCTACGAAAGAATTTTTTCTTTCTTGTGAACTGCCTTGATTGATATATTTTTTTAAAATTTCTTTGTTATAATTACTAAGTTACGTTGTAACTACATTTTAACAGTTCTTACAGTCCCCGGACCAGAGTAGACCATCTATATACTAACAAGTTTTGGCAGTTCCCGTAGTCCGCCAATATATAAAAAATTAATTCAGTATTGACAGAACTTTAATTAAAGCAATTTAAATGAATTATTTTAATTAATTCAACTAGGATTAATTTAGGATTAACAATATGAAAACCAAAGAATTGCAAAAACTCGAGTAGCACAGAATTGCAATTCTAGTGCAAATCCTCCTCTTAAATCCCATCTGTAGGTTTCCACAGAATTTGCAATATTGTTCATTGTATCAACTCTGCTTGCCCCTCCACCATTGCTATCACTAGCTTTATTATTTCTTTTGGCATTGCCACGTTTCAGATTATGACAGAGTACATAACCAGGAAACTTCTGTTCTCTATTCAAAGTACCCACCAAAGAATACTCGTGCATGATCCAGTTCCCACCATTGTTTCTTGAACTTGAAGAAGCTTCTTTCTGTTATTTGATTTATTTGGCTTGAAAGACAACTGTTTCTTTAGCCCAATAACTTGGTTTTATGATCATAAATTTCCTTTCCTGTGGTACTACCATATCAGTCGGCCCAGAAAGTGGACCAAGCAATTCAATTCTTACACGCTGTTGCGTTCTTTAACCTTGTAAAGAAAAAAAAAAATTTCGTGCTCATGGAAGTAGACCTTCCATGGAGCCTTGTCTCCATGGGGATTGCAATCTCTGATATCATCTTTCTTTGGAAGATAGTGGGGGATAAGCTCTTCACTTGTGGGATTAAGACGAAACTCGACTAGCATCATCATCTTCACGGCTTGCCCTATCCCTCAAAGATCATGAACTAACCACCACTCTTCAAATTATTCTTCATTTTTGCAATTTATATTTATGTACATGTATAGTCAAAATCACCCCGCTTTCTTGATTGTATAATCGTCCGAAATGCCCAACACCAGTGCCAAATCTCATGGCGAACAGAATAAGATAGTGCATCAATCTAACAAAACAAATCTGCCGGAATAAGAATTAAAAAAGAAAATCATGGCAAGAATGACTCATGGATGACAGGTTAAGAAGATTGATATTGAGAGCTGCATTAATCTCAATTGCACGTGTAAGTAGCCAGGGAGCACCGACTCCTTAACCAAATGAGCTCCAACAACTCCCCTCATTTGTAAACCTAGTCATTAAAATCTTTTACCATGCAATTTAAGGTTTAGCATTATGTGCCATTTGCAGATATCAAAACAATGCACTTTGAACTATATCTCTCGTCATTTTGTATTCTAGGGCATATAAAACAATTTGAAAAAAAAGATTTATTTAGATATAGATGATAACCATAAATATGCAACAACAGTTTAGATTGAAAAAAAAAAAAGATAATAACAAATTTACATGCAAGGGACTTCAATGTTTGCCACCACTTTTTTAAATTACAAAGTGTAAAAATTACAAAATCAAATCAGAATGCCTTGGAGATGGAAGGCTTACAGGGTTAAACTTGTAAACTTTACATGTTCTGAAGGCCGCTCGAGTTGCAGCAAAATTGATTCTGAAATTCTTTCACCACTGTATTTTACTATAGTCATTGATTCCAGCATTGGTGAATGAGCAAGCAAAATTTTTATGAATTCCCATTCAGTTATTGAGCCAACGATGCCTCTAATCCTCACTACTTTGAGTTGGTTGAAGTAGAAGTCACATTGGCACTGTGCTGTGACAAAATCCATGACAGGTTTATGCACCTCAGGGGAAATGTCAACCTACAGAGGATAACGAGATAGAAGTTATCATTACAGCATTTGAATTCCATGCAAGCATCAAACTGGTGTTAATCTATTCCCATTACATTGACCAATAACTCATCATACAAAAGTTCTAACATCTGTTTGTCAAAATACTCACCTTGATAAGAAGTTCTTCTAAATTTGGGGAGCTTCGAAGTATAGAAATAGAAGCCTTGATGTCTCCCAGACTGGTAAATCGTACTTCTCTTAGATCAAGGACCAAGAGGCAGTTGAGCAGGGTAGGAAGTCTTAGTGGTACGTCATCATTAGATAGAAACTAGAAACGAGGAATGAAATAATATTTGCATTAGATATTTTATCATTCTAAGCATTTGAAAGAAATCAATAAAAATATAGAAATAGCTGAAACAAAGTTTAAGTACAAAAATAATACCTCAAGAAATTGACAGTACATACTGAGCCTTTTTACACCATCCAGACAGCCCAAAACTCTGACAAGGTTGCAAACTTTCCCTTGCTCAGGACATTTAAGTATGACTCGTCCATATATAGGAATCATACGAATATCATCATCGTATAGAAGTGGACTATTTCCAAGAAAGATATCTTCAAATTTAGAATATAGTTTCAAGTATTTTAGATTTGGATTGTGGATCCTCACAAAAGCTAAATGATCAATGTTGAACAATGTCAATCTCTCAAGAACAGGGCAGTTGCAGATTAAATTTTCAAGTGTATCACTTACTATAAATACTTGGCTAAGGTGAAGGCTTTTAAGGCAATCAAATCCCTTGAAAAAAATAGGGAGCTTGAATATACAGCCATAAAGCTCCAAGCAACTGAGCTTTGGACAACATAAAACACAAGAAGGCAGCTTAAAACGCTTTACAAAACTGAAATCCTGGATAATTAAGTCCTTAATTCCTTTCTCTGTCAGAAAAGTTATCCATTGATCTAAATCAGAATAGTTTGGACAGCAATAAGTAGCAAGCTTGAATTTCTCTATTGGACCACTATGGTTGTATCCCTTTATTTGTTTGACTGAAAATACTTCTCGTTGAAGAGCAGTTCTAAGTGAATATTCTAGGAAAAACGAAAAGTATACAATCCAGATAAAGTAATTTTCATCTCCTCTATAAACTCCCTAACAAAGGTAGGATGGCAGGATCCATTACCTAACTGAAAATGACTAACCACACACATCCCCTGTGACAAGCAGATTAGTGACAACAAACAAGTGTCATCAGGTCAATCTCATGAGAGCCAAATTCCAATTTATACAACATCAACCACCAATATAAAGCTACACTTTCCATTATAATAAATAAGACAATAACCAGAAATGTTAAAGGAAAGAACAATTTGTTAAAATATACATCACAAATGAATCAAATATAAGATGTTGAAGGGTCTTATATATAATTAGACTCTTCAATCTCAATAGGTAGCATTTAAGGTTTGCACTCTCAAGACTATATAAGCTCCAACGTTTGCAGGACAATACCCTCCACTAAGCTGTGAACTCCTCAAACAGAGTTCAGCATAATTCCACTAAAAGAATGAGGATTTTCATCTCATCAGCCATCTAATTACATGTACTTTTAGATGAGAAAATAAATAGCGAATTTGCAGATTCACCTCTATCAAACATATACAAGCTCACCTATCCCACCTATCCATTAGTATATCATTTCAATCTGAGCATACAATTCATGATAAATAAGACAACAAACAAGTGTCATCAGGTCAATCTCATGAGAGCCAAATTCCAATTTATACAACATCAACTACCAATATAAAGCTACACTTTCCATTATAATAAATAAGATAATAACCAGAAATGTTAAAGGAAAGAACAATTTGTTAAAATATACATCACAAATGAATCAAATATAAGATGTTGAAGGGTCTTATATATAATTAGACTCTTCAATCTCAATAGGTAGCATTTAAGGTTTGCACCCTCAAGACTATATAAGCTCCAACGTTTGCAGGACAATACCCTCCACTAAGCTGTGAACTCCTCAAACAGAGTTCAGCATAATTCCACTAAAAGAATGAGGATTTTCATCTCATCGGCCATCTAATTACATGTACTTTTAGATGAGAAAATAAATAGCGAATTTGCAGATTTACCTCTATCAAACATATACAAGCTCACCTATCCCACCTATCCATTAGTATATCATTTCAATCTGAGCATACAATTCATGAATGGTACCTCAATTAATAAACATATTCTAATTAAAAGAAATTGCATGAGGGTAAGAAAACAAACAATTAAAAGCAAGATTCATGATCATTCGCAACACAGAGAAAACCTAAATCGCCAATTTGTTCCCCAATAATGTTACAAAAGAAAAGATCATATTTTTGACAGAATTTCAAATAAAAAAGACCATTTCTTTTCCTACTTTTTCTCATTAAGCAAACAGAGAATTCATTAATAAATCTAAAACTGATATCAAACAAATATAATCAAAAAATTCCACTTCTTATAGTTTCCATTCCCATAAAAAAACCAACACACGGGTGATTCAAGTTGATTAGAATTATATTATAGCTAACCACTCAAAACTCGTATACACACTATAAATTAAGGGAAAGAAAACTGAAAAAGTGTAGACAAGAAGATGGAGAAGTTACCTAAACAAAAACTGAAAATCAGAGATCGGCGTCCAACTTTGGGTATCGGCGGCGGACAGAGGACGTTGTAGCCGTGCGGGGGAGTGGAGCTAGAGGCAGTGTGAAAGAGGCGGTGGGTTTTCTTCTCTTTTCTAATCAGCTATCAACGTGTGGTTATAATTAAAATGTTAAATAATTATAAATTTTTTGAGATTTTATATTTTTAGTTAATTTTTATATTTTTAATATTTAATTTTTATATTTTTTTATTTTTAAATATTAACTGTTTAATATTTTTATTAATATTTTTATTCTAAAAATATTAGTTAATTATTTTTATTTTATAAAATAATTTATTTATTTTTTATATATATATTTTTAATTTTATTTATGTTTCTTACACATTATTTATTTTAATTTTATAAATAATATTTAAAAATAATTTTAAATAATATAAATAATAATTTTTATTATTTTACAGATAATTCATATATATCATTTATTTTAATTTTATAGATATTACTAAAAATTAATTTTAAATAATATTAATAATGTCTTTTATTATTTTACAAATGATATATATATAAAATAAAATTAAAAATAAAATAAACTTAATAAATAATAAAAATAAATATATATAATTACATTTTTTATTTTTAATATAAATTTAATATTTTTATTAAATAAACTTAATAAATAGTAAAGATAAATTTAATAAACTTAATATAGTTATTTGTTAAGATAAATTTAATATTTTTTATTAAATAAATTTAATAAATAATAAATATATATATAATTATATTTTTTATTTTTATATATATAATATTTATCTTTATTATTTATTAAGTTTATCTTATTTTTAATTTTATTTTATATATAGATCGTCTGTAAATTTAATAAATAACAAAGATAAATATATATAATTATATTTTTTATTTTGAATATAAACTTAATATTTTTTATTCAAAATAAACTTAATAAATAAGAAAAATAAACTTAATAAATTTAATATAGTTATTTGTTAAGATAAACGTAATATTTTTTATTAAATAAATTTAATAAATAATAAAGATAAATATATATAATTATATTTTTTTATTTTTATATATATAATATTTATCTTTATTATTTATTATTTATTATTTTATTTTTATTTTATATATATATCGTCTGTAAAATAATAAAAAATATATTAAAATTATTTAAAATTATTTTTTAGTAATATCTATAAAATTAAAATAAATAATATCTATGAATTGTCTGCAAAATAATAAAAAATATTATTCATATTATTTAAAATTATTTTTAAATAATATTTATAAAATTAAAATAAATTATCTGTAAGAAATATAAATAAAATTAAAAATAAATATGACTTAAGAAATAACAAAAAAAAAGTAAATAAATTATTTTATAAAATTAAAATAGTTAACTAATATTTTTAGGATAAAAAAATTAACAGAAAGACTAAACAGTTTAATATTTGAAAACAGAGAAATGCAAAAATTAGATTTTAAAAATATAAAGACTAACTAGTCTAATATATAAAACTTCAAAAACTTTATAATTATTTAGCCTAATTAAAAAGATAAATAATTTGTACATCATTTAAAAATTTATTAAATCTTAAAATTAATTTTGGCGAATGCGATCTTCTTAAATTTTTATTTTATTTTTTGAGAAAGGGCAACTAATTTTTAATTATATTTTTCATTGTGTACACTTTAAATTTTCTCACTTTTTTTTAAGCAATGAAAATTTTTCTCACTTCAAAATTATCAATTTTATCCCTAAACTTTTATTTACCAAGGACAAATTATTATTTCGTTTCTAAAATTTTAATTTAAATAATTAATTTAATTTTTAAAAATAAAAAAAATATTATTTTATAATATAATATTATATGATATAGTATTATAAATATTATTTATTATAATTAAAAAGAGGATTAATTATATTGATGATTTATGATATTTTATCTTTATCTCATTAAAAATTTTAATTTATATTTTATAAATATAAAATTTTTAAAATTTTAATTTTATTCTGATAAAATTTTAAGACTATTTTCTGATAAGCAAAATATGATATGATAACAAGATATCGCAATTTGATAAATAAAAAAAAAAGATAATTCAATTTCACTTCATTTCATGTCCGTATGCGAAAAATTATGGAAAAAATAAATAATTTTAAATTTGTTGAAAATATAATTTTTACATATGCTAAAAAAATATTGATGAGAATGGAGATGAAATTTAATTTTTTTTTTATCATATAGCAATATCTGACAATCACGTTGTGCTCTTTTTACTAAAAAATAATTTTAAAGATTTTATCAAAATAAAATTAAAAATTTAGAAATTTTATCATCATTTAGAGATTTTAATAAAATTTAAGATAAAAGATTAAGAATAATTAGTGTAATTAAGCTTTAAAAAGATAATTAGGATAGTATAGTTAAATAAAAAATTTTATTTGTTTTGATGATAGTTTTATAATATTTCAGTAGATTATGGAAATGAAAAAAAAATTTATGAAAGTTAAAACAAATAAATCATGATATAAACGAATGGTAAAGGGGTTGGAGGCTGGAGGCAGAGGAAATTCATGAATTAAAATTTTATTTCCTTTTTTATTTTCTGATGAAAAAAGGTAAAAAAAAAAAAAAAAAACAAAGACGGAACAAACACTGGAATAAAAAATTGAATGACTTTTTAGTTAGTTTTCCAAAAAAAATACCAACGAGTTTCTTAGTTATGTATGTCATATCTCAAAGTAATAATTTTTTCCTTATATTTTAATATTTAATTTACTATAACAGAAAAAATTAAATAAGTTTTTTTTTTTACATAAATTAGATAAGTTTTATGTATAAATATATTATATTTTATAAGATCAATACATTAATTGCTCTCAACATCTTTAATTATTTTATCCATATACCTAATATATTTATCATATTAACTCATATATTTATATATTTTATTTTTATAGATATTTATATAATTATATATTAATTATTTTGCCTTTTATACTTGTTTATTTCATATTGAATAAATATCTAAATAAAAATAGTATTATATATATTTAAATATTTATTTAATATAAAATATATAAATATAATAGGTAAAATAATTAATATGTGATTATATAAGTGTCTATTAAAATAAAATAGATAAGTACACGGAATAATATAATAAATGCATAAATATATTAAGTAAAATAACTAAAACTGTTAAGTTTAAAGGACAATTAATATACTAGGCCCATTTGATATATGTTATATAAGTCGGTCCGAGTACGAGTTTAAATGGTATTTATGGATACAAATCGATCGACTGATGTAAACCGAATTTCTTAAAGAAATAAACTAGCCATCAACGGATGTAAAGAAATGAATCCACCGAACTCACTTTTACATCTTCCGAATGGGCGAATTTAGTCAGGTGCAGTTACTTTGCATAGCCATATACGTAATAGATTAAAAATTTGATTTACCTCCTCCAATTCTTAAAAATTTCTATGAACAATTACATCATAATCATATCACAGCCTCCGATTCAATCAAAAACCCAAAATCAAAGGGAAAATTACGTCTCTTATCAATTTTATCAATTTTTTTTATCAGGCCATGATTTTTAAATTTCTTTTAATATTAACCCTTTCTATTATTATTTTGCTTTTACAGATAGGCTGGCTCTTATGAGTTGAACGAGGAATATCTTCACGTTAGGGTCAACTCCAATTATAATTAACAACAGCCATGGCTACCAGAAGAACAAATTAGACAGAAGCCATTAAATCTAACCCTTACAATTATCATTATATTAATTTTTGGATAAACACATACTGTAAGTTTTATGTTTTTATTCACACATTGTATATTGAATAACAGGTATCCTAATAATATGTTAATATTTTTAATTTTCTTTAGATAATTAAAAATATCTATATTAAGCTCAAATTTAATAAAATTTTTAAATATTAAATTTATTATTTATTAAAAAATATAATTAATTTGTCTTTCCTTCAAAAATATATAATTAATTTGTTGTTATAGATATTTATTTGAAAATTTTAATTAAAATTTTTTAAATATTATTTATTATAATAAAAAATTAATTAGTTATTATATGTTTTTATTTAGAAAGTTTAAATATAATTATAATATTATATATATTTGATATTGATAATAATTAGCTATTATCAAATAAGATAATAAGATATTAAAAACTTATTTTTTTTATTTCTTTGTTATTCTATTTTCTCGTCACACTATTTAAATAGAGGAACAAAACCACAACATTAACAAATTATTACTTCAATTATTGAGGTGCAGGTAATAATTTTTATATTATTTTTATATTATGATTTTGTTATTTAAGCTAATTTTTATATTATTTTTGTTTTTTTTTATGAATTTAGGATGTTAATATATGTAGTTCATATTAACATCCACTACTGATGTTAATGTGGTTCCTTACTGCTCTCTTGATCCACTACTGATTCTGCAACACCCACTACTGATGTTATATTCTCTCCTGAGTCTCCTTGTCTTTTTTCGGTTGATATATTTTGAGGCTCTAGGAGTTTTTCCACATATTTGCGCAGCTTATACACAGAATCAAGATTTTTGGGTTGGTTATGTTTTTTTTTTCTTGTGTTTTTTGGGTAATCTTGAGTCCCACAAATATATTTTTTCCCCATTCTATAATAATAATAATAATAATATAATCTTTATAATTATAAATATATATATATATATTGTTTATAGTTCATGTTTATTTATTTTTTTTTTAAATTTTATCTCTTCCTATGTTAGACGACCAGCGTGGTGGAAAAATTTTTTCCCTTAAAAAAATATTTGGTGGCAATGATTAAAGCATAAATCTAAAAAAGAAGAGTGTTTTCTTTAATTAATTAAATAGAATAATTTTTTAAAAATTTATCGGTAATATCCAATATATTAGAATATGTACACACATCTCATAATGGTTGATATAATTTTATATATATATTTTTTTTTATTATGAATATTTTTTAGTTTGTTGCTGAGGTTACTCTTTTTAGTTGTTGGTATTGCTCTTTTAATTTTATTATTTATATGAAATATATATACAAATTTTATTTTTTATTTATAGCTATTAAAAATAATTATTTATTTAAAATTATATATAATTTGAAAAAATAAGAATACTTTATATAATCAACTAAAACAAAAAAAATAAATTTATTAATTCACTAAAAATTTAATTTTAAATTTCAATTAGATTAAATCTCACAATAAACTAAAATATTTTTAGTTCAAATAAAATTGATTTCGATTACTAGTTGGATCTAGTCTTGGACTAGTCCAGATCAATCCTATTAACGCTTTTATAATAAATTTTTAGATCAAAGTTATTTTAATGAAAAAAATCGATAATACATGTTAAAAAAATCAAATTGTTAAACTAGATATGAATTGCAACAATCAAATTTAAAAAATAAGTTTTAAGTTCGATTTCTAAAATTTTAATTTTAGATTTTAAATTTAGATTAGTGCTACTCTATATTAAGTGGGCTAATAGATGGAGTCCGGTGCTCTCCTAATTCTAAAATTGAATTCTTAAAAATTGTTAAACCTTGATATTGAACATTCAGGATCTTATCGAGCTCTTGCTTTTCAGGAGATAGATTCCTCACACAACTAGCGTATGACACTGATATCTTATGAAGATATATTAATACATTCAGATATTATCCCTCACTACTCAACTATAAATAAAGATGAACTCGCACAGAAAAATAATTTTTTTTTCAATTTTCTTAGTTCGTTTATCTGCAGATAAGCGAAACAGTAATTTAAATATTAAAGACTAATTATTTATCTTGTCTTACATATAAAAGAGTCAGAATTTGAATCTAAATTAGAAATTCTTGATAATCCACCTCATTATCATATATCAATTCCATTAACGCTTTTACAAAAAAATTTTGAATCAAAGTTGTTTTTTAGTTATTTTAATAGAACAAACTATATAACACCCAAGTTGATAGGGATTTTTAAAAAACGACTAATCGTTAAGTTGAATATAAAATTACATTAATTAAACTTGAAAAATAGATGAATTGAATTAAATTAGGTTCAATTCAAACCGAATCTAAATTTCTAAGTTTATGATTTCGATTTATATTATTGATTTGGAATATGAAACTTATATATATACATATATATGTGTGTGTATATATATGTATATATATAAATTATTATCAACAAGTAATTGATAATTTTTTTTAAATATATAACATAGTTATTAATAAAGGATAAACATAATTAAATAATATTACACAAAAAAGAGTTTTATTTATTAATAATGCATGAAATTAAATTAATTTAATTACAATAAATTAAGAATATGATGTATTATCATGAGTTATTTAAAAGTGAATGATACTCCCTCCATCCCTTTTTAAGTGTCTACTTAAGAAATTTATTTTGTTCCTAAATAAGTGTCCATTTAAAAAAAAAAGATATAATTATCCATTTTATTTCAATATTATCCTTGCTTATTAAAATTTGGTTGCTTGCTTATTAAATGTATATTCATTATTTATAAAATGATATTTTAGTAAAAAAAAATAAAACTAATAAATAATTTTTTAACATTGGTGAAACAGTAAAAATGGACACTTATAGAGCATTTAGTTGCATTACAATCTCGAAAAAGTTAATAAAATAATTTTCTTTGACTAAAAATATCATATTTATTTATAAATAATTTATGTAAAATAAAATACTGGGCTATCAAATTTTATCAACAAGTTGATAAAATGGTTTGCACAGAGGAGTGTAGGAAAAATTATTTTAATAAGGAAATAGATTATGAGATCTCATATCAAAAAATAATTATACCCCTACTTTATAATATAGTAAAATAAAAAAATATATTATAAGGATAGTTTAAGTATTCTTCAAACTTTTTCAGTAAAATTAGATTGTAACAAAAAAATTTAACATATTTTTCAATCTACTTTCACAGTATTTTGTTTCATTTTCTAAATACGGTAATATAATCTTGTCCAATAAAATAGAATCCTAATAATATATTCATGTAAAATATATTTTCAATAATTAATTTTTTCGATAATCTATCAAATGACCAATTAATGGAGGAAGTATAATTTTTTTTTAAAAAAAATTATATAACAGTATAAGTTATGTACAAATGATGCATACATAGTAAATATTGTCATACATAATATATTTTTATTAATTCAATAATGTTTAATAATATAATCTTGTTATATCGGATCGCATTTAGTATTTTTTTATTTATATCAACATTCAAAAAGTAAAAACTAATATTCAAACTAATATAATAATAATAATTTATGTATTTTAAAATATTATTTGAATATGTAAATTAAATAAACTATATAATTAAAATATGTGTACATGCACAGTTATATTTTAGAAAAATAATGATGGTTTGTATTTTATGATTTATTATATTTATATCTTAATTTTTTATAAATTATAATTGATTTACTTAAAAAAACTAATTAATAATTATTTAATTAATAATAAAAATCATTGCACGCATATAGCGATAAATGCATCTCTTTTAAATAGATTTAGATTCTATTTCATCCTTTTCATTGTAATGCTAAAAATAAAAAATAATACAAATTATTTCATCATTGAGTTAAAGCATTAAAGTAAAATAATGAGAAGCAAGATCATGTCCATCAATACTAATAATATAAAATTATATTTTATTATATTAATATATTACTTAATATTTAATTTTATATAAATAATTAAAGTAATTTTCTGATTTAACTATAAAATAAAGTAAATAAAAATTATAATTATAATTATAATTAATGACTAAATTATATGTAATTATTAATTTGTCGCTAAACAAAAATAGTCTGTAATTTAACTTAGAAATATGTAACTATATAATTAACTTTTTATATTTTCAAATTAATTAATTTAATTTTTATGTATATTATTTTTTAATAGATTTATTTTTTATGATTATTGTGAATTTTACCTGGATTTATTTTTATAGATATTATAGTTATTTTTATGGATTTTATAAATGTTTTAATAGATATTATTAACATTGTTTTTTTATAAGTTCGAGGTAACCGGAAAACTGAATTTGAAAATAAGTTCAGGGTAATTTTTAAAATTTTAGATTCAAGCTGAAGTTTGACTATAAAGTTTTCTACTCGACGGAGTTGTTGAAATTTAGATGAACTGTTAAATTTTGTATTAACACAAAGTTAACAAGTAAACATAGCCTTTTATAAACTATACCAAATAACAAATTAAATTAAAAAATTCACCAAATATTTTTAGTTGCTGGTATTGCTCTTTTAATTTTATTATTTATATGAAATATATATACAAATTTTATTTTATTTTATTTATAGCTATTAAAAATAATTATTTATTTAAAATTATATAAAATTTAAAAAAATAAGAATACTTACAGTATTATGTGGAGTTTTTTTTTAATTTTTTTTATATATATAATCAACTAAAACAAAAAAAAATAAATTTATTAATTCACTAAAAATTTAATTTTAAATTTCAATTAGATTAAATCTCACTATAAACTAAAATATTTTTAGTTCAAATAAAATTGATTTCGATTACTAGTTGGATCTAGTCTTGGACTAGTCCAGATCAATCCTATTAACGCTTTTATAATAAATTTTTAGATCAAAGTTATTTTAATGAAAAAAAATCGATAATACATGTTAAAAAAAATCAAATTGTTAAACAAGATATGAATTGCAACAATCAAATTTAAAAAATAAGTTTTAAGTTCGATTTCTAAAATTTTAATTTTAGATTTTAAATTTAGATGAGTGCTACTCTATATTAAGTGGGCTCATAGATGGAGTCCCGTGCTCTCCTAATTCTAAAATTGAATTCTTAAAAATTGTTAAACCTTTATATTGAACGTTCAGGATCTTATCGAGCTCTTGCTTTTTAAGAGATAGATTCCTCACATAATCATTATATGACACTGATATTTTTTGAAGATCTACTAATACATTCAGCTATTATCTCTCACTATTCAACTATAAATAAGGGTGAACTCTCACAGATAAATAATTTTTTTTTCAATTCTCTTAGTTCGCTTATCTGTCAATAAACCAAACAGTAATTTAAACATTGGAGTCTAATTCTTTCACTTGTCTTGCATATAAAAGAGTCAATATCAGAATTTAAATCTAAATTAGAAGTTCTAGATAGTCCACCTCATCATTATAGATCAATTCCATTAATGCTTTTACAATAAATTTTTGAATCAAAGTTGTTTTTTAATTATTTTAATAGAACAAACTATATAACACGCAAGTTGATAGGAATTTTTAAAAAACGACTAATCGTTAAGTTGAATATAAAATTACATGAATTAAACTTGAAAAATAGATGAATTGAATTTAAATTAGGTTCAATTCAAACAGAATATAAATTTCTAAGTTTATGATTTTGATTTATATTATTGATTTGGTATATGAAACTTATATATACATATATATGTGTGTACATATATGTATATATATAAATTATTATCAACAAGTAATTGATAAAATTTTTTAAATATATAACATAGTTATTAATAAAGAATAAACATAATTAAATATTATTATACAAAAAAGAGGTTTATCTATTAATAATGTATGAAATTAAATTAATTTAATTACAATAAATTAAGAATATGATAAATTATCATGAGTTATTTATAAGTGAATGATACTCCCTCCATCTCTTTTTAAGTGTCTACTTAAGAAATTTATTTTGTTCCTAAATAAGTGTCCATTTAAAAAAAAAGATATAATTATCCATTTTATTTCAATATTATCATTGCTTATTAAAATTTGGTTGCTTGCTTATTAAATGTATATTCATTATTTATGAAATGATATTTTAGTAAAAAAAATAATGCTAATAAATAATTTTCTTATTATTGGTGAAATAGTAAAAATGGACACTTACAGAGCATTTGATTGCATTACAATCCCAAAAAAATTGACAAAATAATTCCCTTTTACTAAAAATATCATGTTCATTTACAAATAATTTATGTAAAATAAAATATCGGGCTACCAAATTTTATCAACAAGTTGATAAAATATTTTGGGTAAGGGAGAGCAGGAAAAATTATTTTAATAAGGAAAGAGATTCTGGGATCTCGTATCAAAAGATAATTATACCCCTACTTTATAATATAGTAAAATAAGAAAAAAATATTATAAGAATAATTTAAGTATTCCTCAAACTTTTTCAGTAAAATTAGATTGTAACAAAAAAAATTAATATTTTTTTAATCTACTTTCACAGTATTTTATTTTATTTTTTAAATACGATAATATAATTTTTTTTTTAATAAAATAGAGTCCCAGTAATATATTTATGTAAAATATATTTTTAATAATTAATTTTTCTGATAATCTATCGAATGACCAATTAATGGAGGGAGTATAATTTTTTTTAAAATTATATAATAGTGTAAGTTATGTACAAACGATGCATACAAAGTAAATATTGTCATACATAATATATTTTTATTAATTCAATAATGTTTAATAATATAATCTTGTTATATCGGATCGCATTTAGTATTTTTTATTTATATCAACATTCAAAAAGTAAAAATTAATATTCAAATTAATATAATAATAGTAATTTATGTATTTTAAAATATTATTTGAATATATAAATTAAATAAACTATATAATTAAAATGTGTACATGCACAGTTATATTTTAGAAAAATAATGATGGTTTGTATTTTATGATTTATTATATTTATATCTTAATTTTTTATAAATTATAATTGATTTACTTAAGAAAACTAATTAATAATTATTTAATTAATAATAAAAATCATTGCATGCCGACACATGATCTAGCCATAAATGCATCTCTTTTAAATAGATTCGGATTCTATTTCACTTTTTTCATTGTAATGCTAAAAATAAAAAATAATACAAATTATTTCATCATTGAGTTAAAGCATTAAAGTAAAATAATGAGAAGCAAGATCATGTCCATCAATACTAATAATATAAAATTATATTTTATTATATTAATATATTACTTAATATTTAATTTTATATAACTAATTAAAGTAATTTCTGATTTAAATATAAAATAAAGTAAATAAAAATAAAAATAAAAATTATAATTATAATTATAATTAATGACTAAATTATATGTAATTATTAATTTGTCGCTAAACAAAAATAGTTTGTAATTTAACTTAGAAATATGTAACTATATAATTAACTTTTTATATTTTCAAATTAATTAATTTAATTTTTATGTATATTATTTTTTAATAGATTTATTTTTTATGATTATTGTGAATTTTACCTGGATTTATTTTTATAGATATTATAGTTATTTTTATGGATTTTATAAATGTTTTAATAGATATTATTAATATTGTTTTTTTATAAGTTCGAGGTAACCGGAAAACTGAATTTGAAAATAAGTTCAGGGTAATTTTTAAAATTTTAGATCCAAGTTGAAGTTTTAGACTATAAAGTTTTCTGCTCGATGGAGTTGTTGAAATTTAGATGAATTGTTAAATTTTGTATTAACACAAAGTTAACAAGTAAACATAGCCTTTTATAAACTATACCAAATAACAAATTAAATTAAAAAATTCACCAAATATTTTAATAACAACAATCAGTATCATCTAAAAATAAACTTTCTGCTCAATAACTAATAAATATCATAAAATCAAACTAAATCAAACTTTAAATAATTAATTTAAATAATTCAATAACCATCGTATTGGTATGAGATTCACTATATGTAAATATAAGTTATAAAAAAATTTACTATAAACTTAGTTTTTATCTTTATTCATGGACCAGACCAATTAAAAATTATAATTTTAAAATAATAATTAATTAAAATTATTTTTTTTAAATATTATAATTAAAATTAAAATTTTTAATTGATATAATTTATGAGTGGGAACAAAAATCAGGTCCATATTAGAATTTTTTATAAATTATAAAAAAGTTATATCTTTCACCATTTTTTATAATTTTTTTAATTTTATTCAGAGTATTTTAATTATTTTGTAATAAATTCACAATAAATTTATAATAAACTCATATTAAACTGTGTAAATTTATAAATCTATAATAAATACATAATAAATTATATAAATGTGATATTTTTATAAAAAAAATTAAAAATTATTCAAAATTGGAAAATATTTTTAAGAATATAGTAGATTTGAAATTATAACCCATTATTTAGTGCGGAATGATATCTTGTTTTAATATTCCATCATTTTCAAGTAGACGTCTTCGAATTTGGCTCTCTCATTAGTCATAAACTCAACAATTGATGAATCCAAAATAAAAAAGATTGTAATATATATATATATATATATACATACACAATATATCAATACACACAAATTCAGCAATCAATGTCTTCCACTCACCAACAGATTAATTTGCCTTTGCAATATAGCCGTTTGAGTTCTGACAAAGAATATAGCAATGCTTATCCTCTGCATGCCTCTTCAAATTGACTAATTAATTGCCTTTTCCGTGTTAAGCTATCAAGCACGGATACGAATACGATAGTATATATATACGCTATATTGACACGCTGATGTAATAACTTTTAAAAAATAAAACTAAGACACAAAATGAATAGTTTATATATATATATATATATTTGTTATAAATTATAAAAATATAATGAAAGATAAATATATATTTAAATTAAATATATAATAGTTTATTTGTATATAAATACAATCATATAAGTAAAAAAATAAATTTTTTTATTAAAAAAATTATAATTAAAATTGACTATAATTATCTAGTTGATAATTTATTAATATATTATATAAATAAAATTTTATGATAAATTTAAATTTAATTTTGCAGTGCAATTTATTCTTTTCATATTAATAATAAAATTTATTAATTTTTATAGAATTATATTTATTATAGTGAAATGGATATTTTTTCATTTATATTAATGAATAAAAAAATTATTTGGTATATTTTCTAAAACATATGTAGATGTCAAAAGAGAATGGCAAATGAGTAAATAAGTTAATTTATAAAGTGTCCAACGCAGGTTTTGATGGACCCATAACCATAAGCCCATACATGAGGAGATCAGAGTTGCCCTCTGGGCCTCAAGAACTTGCGGTCGAGGTGTATCCTAATCCAGATGGGATCTTACGTGGCAGTTTGCTATTGGATATGAGAATTTCATTAGGGTTTTGCTGAGTCAACTTCCGTTTGAAAAAGAAGTAAAATTTGGGTGACAAATAAGCCAGTTTAATTTGAAAAGGACAGCAAGTCAGCATTAATGAGATGCTGATGTGTTATCCTGTGTACCATCCCATGATTTTATCTATTTAATCTTGATAATAAAAATAAAATAAAGTAAAATAAAATATTTTTTTAAAAGAGTGGAAGAAAATAATATAAATTTAAAAAATAATACTATAAATTTAACATCCCAATTATATATAGGAGGGTAAAAATGTATTATTTTATTTTTATATTAAAGAAGATAATAAATATATATGTAATATATAATTTTAAAATGAGTTTGATATATAAAAATGTAATTACAATAAAATAACTAAAAAAATTTACACTTGTGACAACTTCGATGAGAGATTTTACAACTTATCTGATAAAAATAAACTATTTATATATAGTAATTCAAAAATAAATTAATAAAGAGAAAAATAAAATATTGGCATATATTATTTGAAATACTAGTAATGAAAATCTCTTTTAAATGTGCTTATTCTAAAACTCTTTTGCAAAATAAAGACATTTCCTAAATTAATTTCACAAATTTTGTTTGAAAATCCATAATTTTCATATTTTTGATAAAGTAGATAATTCATTTGAAATTTGTAAATTTAAAATTTCCTAAATAAATTTTTATAAAATTTGAAATTAAATATGCATTTTCAAAATCACATATATGTAATATTTCACGAAATAAATAAAAATTTTTAGTTTTTTTTCAGAAAAAATAAAAAAATTGTTAAGACTAAGAATTATATAATAACATTAGCGCATTAAGTAAACACTTAAAACAACCAAATGAAGTAAATTAAGAAGAATATGTTTATACTATATTGAAGCATTTGGAAGTCTAAAAAGGAAACCAACTTAAAAGGAAAAACAAATAAAAAGAAAATAAGTAGAGATATAATATTAAATATTCTATATCATTTAAATATAACAATGATGTACTCCTTATAATAGTTTGGATAATTCTCATCTTATAAGCTAATTTTTGAGATTTAGTTAGGTCGAAGTCCATTTCTCAATACGGTATCAGAGTCATCGATCCAATCTTTTGATATTGGATCACCCGCAGATGTCTATTTCATGAAAATTTCATACTCAAGATGTCCAGTACCAGACATGAAGGGTAAATTAAGTATCCCACATCGTTTAAATATAACAATGATGTGATCCTTATAATGATTTGAATAATCACCACCTCATGAGTTAGTTTTTGGGATTGAGTTAGGTTGAAACCCATTTTTTCAATATCAAATATCCAGTCCTGTAAACTTCATACTCCAGATGCCTAGTTTTGGGCGTGAGGGGAGGTGTGTTAAGTATCTCATATCGTTTAAATATAACAATGATGCGCTCTTTATTTATAGTTTGAATAGTCCTCACCCCACGAGTTAGCTTCACACCACGAGTTAGCTTTTGGGGTTAAGGTAGGTCCAAGTTTATTTTTTAATATGATATTAGAGCTACGATTTAATTTTAATATTGGGCCACCCGTATATATCCAGTCTTGCAAACTTCACGTTTGATATGTCTAGTCCTGAACGTGAGGGAGTGTATTAAGTATTCTATATCGTTTAAATATATTAATGATATGCTCCTTATAATGATTTGGACAATTCTTACATCATGAGTTAGCTTTTAAAGTTGAGTTAGGCTCAACTTTATTTTCTCAACACATAACAAGTGTAGTTTCCTTTTTGTTTTGTTATCTATTATCAAATAGGTCATCCGTATTGAATGATGTTGCATTGTTAATACAGTTTAATGATAATAACAGTTATTTATATTTGATATAAAAACAGGTTTTGATTTTTTGATGTATAGGTCTTTTTAGTTTAGGATATTAAAAATTTTAGTTTAATTTCTTTTTTTTTTAAAAATAAGTTTGTTTTAATTTTATTAGAATTATTAGAGCTGCTAAATAATTACAAGTCCAATCGTACTTGAGTTTAATTACTAAAGAAATTTAAAAAGATAGAAGGAAATTAATAATAAATTTTAAAATATTTATCAGTAATTTATTTTTATATATATATCAAAATTTAAATGAAAAATTACATAACAGAGATGACTCTTCATTTTCTATAAATTCGTATCATCAATTCAAGATTTTTATAGTAAAAACTTTTTTGATGAAAATAGCAAGGATTTATTAATGGTATGTTGACTCTTTTTTTTTTAATGTAAATCATTTTTTTTTTAAATGGTAAGATAACAAGGGTGATGAATTTTAACATAACTATCTATTTAAGAAATTAAATTTAAAATTTTTAATTAAATTAAAATTGTCTTTTATTAACTGATCTGTACATTTGACGATTGAAATATAAATCTCTATAAAATTATTAATAGTTAATTTTTGATAACATTCCTTAATTAAATAAGATTAGAATTATAATTTTCATGCACATTTCATCTTCAACCTCTTTGTTAATCCCTTTCTTAAAAGCGCATGTTCACGGGTTTGTGCGAGTACCATACCTAATTCATAGCAAAGATAAGGTTGAATTATTAATTGCTTATTTCAAAATATTATATAGTCTATGTTCACTAAAACATTTCAAATCAAACGATCAAATTAAAGTTCAAAAAACTAAAACATTTCAAATCAAACGATCAAATTAAAGTTCAAAAAACTATATGTTAATTGTTAAATATTAATCCAAATGGATTATTAATAAATTTGTATGATATTATCATAACGTTAGTGCAGAAACTTATCAAAATTAACTATATATATTGACCTTTTACATGCATTAAGTAGAAAGCATGTATTCATCATTTCAATGAATAATCAATTTTAAGTATGTACAATAATTAATAAATATGACATAATATTTTTAAATTAAAAATTAATAATTTTAAATTAATGATAAAATATAAAATATTAATATTTATAATAACAAATATTTAATCTTTTTATTGTTATTTTTCTAATCAAAAGTCTATTTAAATTAATCTCTAATTTTAATCAAATAATTTATCACTGAGTAATAACTAATGATAACAACAAAATCTAACATGCCCTAATTAACTCAAAAACTTAAATCATTAAGAATAAATTATCTTCATTGACACTTTAATATATATTAATTTTTTAGTAACTACTTTACCATTAAGTTATTAAATTACTTTCTCCAATCTAATAAAATTACCGCGTTTAATTTATACATAAATATTAAAATAATTATTATATTTTTTTAAATTTTATAAAAAAATATTTTAAATAAATTAAAAAATTATTTATTAACTTATTAATAATAATATTATTACGCTATTAATTAATTAATTCATTCATCCATTCATTATAAGAATTTAGTTAAAAAATTAAAAAATTATTTTTTATATCAAAAAATGACAATATCACTTGGATAAATTTATTTTGGCAAAAGTGGTAATTTAGGGATGAAATTGCACATTACCTTTTGGTACGGCATTACTACTACAGAAATAAGTCTCATCTCCAAAGCAACAGAACCCCACAAAACCGCACACAGTGCCACGTGTACTCACATGTTAAACGACACAAAGAAAAGTAATAACTTCCCTAAAAAAAATATAACTCTATTATTCTTTAACCGACACGTGTACACATAATCTGATCTAATTAGAAAATGGACCCACAATGAGTTCGACAAAGACAATTGTCTTGGTAATAAAGCGAGTACAATGTTCATCTCTAATCGCAACAGTAACTCCCATTACTTCTCTTCTAACATTAAATAGTTGTAAAACCAAAACTGCCAACTCAGATGAACTGGACCCCACCTCAAACCTCAAAGCAACCACAAGATAATGCAACAACTTTTCTTAACCACTAAATTCATGCCACGTCTCAATCAATGGATTCTCGCCTTTTTCCCACTTGTGTTTACCTACAGTTACAACCCCTTGCCCCCCTTCACTTCCTCACTTCTTGACTCATAGCTCAAACCCAAACACTTCACACTCCAGAGGAAAAAAAAACCATGTTGAAAGATGAAACCACCGGTGACGGCGGAGGCCACTGCGGAAATAGTGGAGGCAACAATTGGGCACGTGCATGTGACACATGTCGTGCAGCTGCTTGCACCGTTTACTGTAAAGCTGACTCGGCTTACTTATGCAGCAGTTGTGATGCACGAGTCCATACTGCTAACAGGGTAGCTTCTCGCCATGAGCGCGTGTGGGTGTGTGACGCTTGTGAACGAGCTCCAGCTGCTTTCTTATGCAAGGCAGACGCTGCGTCTCTCTGTACAGCATGTGATGCTGACATTCATTCAGCCAATCCGTTGGCGCGTCGCCACCAACGCGTCCCAATTTTGCCCATTTCAGGCTGTCTATACGGTCCTCAAGGAGGACCAGCCGGCGGGGAGACAACAGAAGACATGTTCATCTCTACACAAGATGGGGAAGAAGGAGTTGGCGAGGAGGACGAAGATGAAGCAGCTTCATGGTTACTATTAAATCCTGGGAAGAACAGTAATAATAATTGCCAAAACAATTGTACTTCTAATACTAATGGTTTTCTGTTTGGTGGTAGTGGTGGAGAAGTAGTTGATGAGTATTTGGATTTTGTTGAATATAATTCAAATTCTTGTGATGATCAGAATAATAATAATAACACTCAATATTCTGATCAAAACAATAATTTTCTTGAGGTTCATCATCAGAAGAATTGTTATGGAGGTGATAGTGTTGTTCCAGTTCAGTCATGTGGTGAAACTGGAAAAGATCAACTTCTTAATCATCATCATCAACAATACCATAATTTTCAATTAGGGTTGGAATTTGATCAGTCTTCACCAAAACCTGCTTACAGCTACAATGGATCTATCAGCCACAGTGTAAGCCTTTCTTTTTTCTATGCCAATTTAATTAATTAATCTAATTGTTCAATTAATTAGTCAGTTAAGTCAGTTAGCTGGTTTCTATTTGTTTAACTAATTCAGTTTGTTCGTTTAGTTAGTTTCTGTTAAACTTGTTTTATTGAACAGTTAATTATTATATTACGCGTGTTATATGATTATTTTAATGCAAGCAAAAATCCATGGAGTATAATTCTGATATTTGTTTTTACACTTTACAATATCTTTTTCCCCCTTTTCCTTACCCTTTTGTTCTAAAGTGTGGAATCTGAAGGCACAAGTGTTAAGCACTTTTATTTCTTTTCCCTTTTTTTTTTTCCAAGTCGACATCTGAAATTTAGATTCTACAACTTAAAATTAAGAAAGCAAGATGACATTAAGATTAAGGTAGACATTAAGGATAGTCATTATGATGTTTTAAAGCGATCTTTGTGAATTAGTTATGTTCCATATATCTGTTTACTTAGAACATATAATGGAGAATAAATTCAGTCGTCTTCTGATGGTTATATATAATGTCTCTAGATCAGAAGAAGCATAAAGTGATTCTAAAATTAATGAAACATACTTTTTTTTATGTTTCAAAGGGTGTTTGCAATGCCAAAAGAACTGTCTTTTTTTTCTCGTTAATTAATAATTACTGCTTCATTGCCATATATATCTAGCAAGTGGTTACAAAAACAAGAACAAATATACAAATCATTGGAAAATATTACAAATAATTCCTAAAAATTTCATGCGTTGCTTATCTAATTTATTCTAATCATAGTTATTTATATATATGTGTATTTATGTTTCTACTTTCTATAATCAGGTCTCAATTTCATCAATGGATGTTGGAGTGGTGCCTGATTCAACAATTAGTGAAGTCTCAATCTCACACTCAAGGCCTCCAAAAGGGACTATTGACCTTTTCTCCAGTACTCCGAATCAGATGCCATCCCAGCTTAGTCCAAGGGACAGGGAAGCAAGGGTCCAAAGATACAGAGAGAAAAAGAAGAACAGAAAGTTTGAGAAGACAATCAGGTATGCTTCAAGGAAAGCATATGCAGAAACCAGACCTCGTATCAAAGGCCGCTTTGCCAAGAGGACTGACGTAGATGTTGAAGTTGATCAGATGTTTTCCACAGCTCTAATGGCTGAATCTGGATATGGAATTGTCCCATCATTCTAAGTCCTGGGTCAAGAAGACAGTTAAAAAAGATTGAACACCTGTTGGGGAAAAGGGCTCTACTAGTTATTACTGATGCTGCAGTACTAGTACTGTTATATTTCTGAATCTAATTATCTCATTCAGAGATCTGTTTGATAATTATTTTATTTTGTATAGGCCTGTATATTTATGATTTTGAAATCTATAAGCAAAAGAAATATTAAGTACTGTTGATTTCTTATATTGAGTTCAATAGAAAAAGTAAACACGAATTGATGTGCTGGCTAGAAGAAATCAGTAATCAGCAGCGATGTTAAGAAAAGGGAATTAAGAATCATACCTTTCTGGAAAAGAAAAAAAAAAGAATAAAGTGCAGCCAGAATGTAAAGAACTATATAAAGGGTTCAAATGCAGTAACTAAACAAAGAAAAAGACCTCATCAATAGCTGCTTGTCTGTTGTAATTATTGGAGGTTCAAGGAGCTTTGCAGCTTTTGGCTAAACCATTGCTCTGCCACAAGAAAAAAATTCCATCTTTTTGCCAGAGAAGACAAGTTCTGTACTATCAATATTGCATTTCCAATTATTTTCTCCACCCAAGTATTCTGGTTCAAGATTCTAATAATCCCAACAAGATGGGCTGTGGATGTCTAAGTCTACAAAAATAGAAAAGGAGCTTAAAGGTCCACGCCTAACAGTGTCACAAAAAGAATAGTCAGAAATTGGAAACATCAAATTCAGTTTGTCTGGGGTGTCATCATGAAACTATGCAACTATATACTACTACTAGTAGATAGACAAATTAACTCAGAACTAATAAAATGAATGAAATCCGGTGAAGTGATGATAAAATTAAGCGCAAGAGAAACTGAAGCCAAACCATTTCAAAGGTGAGCTTTTGAATGTTAGCATTTAATGCTTGTACGGTCATTTCAAGTTAATAGCAGCTATCAACCTCAAATTAAATTTCCAGCAGAGAACCTCTCAGTCAACTTCCTGGAAAAAAAAAAAAGGAAAGGTCCTTTAAGAAATAATTATATGCTACAACTGTTGTAGCAATAAATATCTATAACGGATCAATGAAATTCTTACACGTAGATTAAATGCCTACAATGGACCAATGAAATTAATCATTTAATCTATGTGTAAGAATTCCATTGGTTCGTTATAGATATTTATTGCTACAACGATTATAGTATATAATTATTCTCCTTTAAGGTGCAGGCTCTGAAGACAAAAATGTACCACTTAGGCAATCGCAATATATTTTTAAAATAAACAAGCTTTGTGCAGGGTGGAACTGCATAGAGTCACGTGACGTCGGCCCCCTAACCCCATGAAGTCATATATACATATATATAATTTTAAATGTATATAAATTTTTTAATATATATTATATAAAATTTTATAAAATAATATTATGTATATAATTATATAATTAACAATTTTATATCTCTTTAATATATCTTGAAATAGAAAATAATATTATGCATATAATTATATAATTAACAATTTTACATCCCTTTAATATATCTTAAAATTATATATATAATTATAAAGTTTTAAATCAAAATAATTTCCTAATTTTATATCTATATAGTTATATACTTTTAAATTAAAATTATATTTAAGTTATATAAAATTAAAGTTATATATATAAAATTATACCCTTTTTTACAAAATTATATACTTTTAAGATATCCTTTTCAATTATAAATATATATATATATTAATAATTTTAGATATTAATTTTTTGTTTTTTAATAAAATCTTATAAATGAATTATTAAATTCAAGAATTAAATATAAATACATGTAAAAAATTTTATAAATTTTTAGAATTTAATAAATAATATAAAATTTTGATAGAGAATTTTTAATAAAAATTTATAATAAAAATTTAAATTTTACTATAATATTAAATATTTAATTTTATTTTTAATTTATCTGTATTTTTTTCTTTTAGAAAATTACCCCTTCGTCCGGCTCCTGCTTCCACCACTGGCTTTATGAAAAGATGATATCAATTTTAGGAATACACATAGGCTTTTCCCAAAGGAAAGTTTCATAACTTTTGACGCTTAGATTGCTTGAACAGGTTGATAATAATTCTACCTTGATAAAGCCATTCATATTCGAACTAAATCTCATTATCTTTCTCATTAATAATCCAGATTTATATAATTAAGTAATTTTACCGCCGTGTGAAGAAAGTGGATATTTACAGATCCCATTTGTAGAATATCTACGTGGAACCAGATATACATACAACCAGCATTGGGACCCTGAATTTCCATTTGCTATTCCATACTTGGGGATTACAAGCAATTTTTTTCAATACTCTTTACAATTGATTCACTGTAAAATTCATTTTTTTTAGTACAAACATGAGGGAGAAGAGAGTCGATCCTAAGTCTATGGGCTAGGACATATGCACTTAGCAGACCATATGACAAATATTGACGGACCTATCAATATATAGAGAGAAGTTAGGTATCAATAGTATCCGTCACATGAGGGAATTTTGGCCTTGTGTAATGAAAGCCCAGGTCATTGAGGTTCCAAACAGGTGAAGGGCAGAGGCTCTCACTTATCTCTAAAGCAGGCTACACTTTTTCAATTTTTCTAGTGGATGCTAACATGGAAAACAATGTTCAGCCACATGAAAATGAGTCCCTCACATTAAATACAGAAAACTAGAATCTCCACTTGTCAGTAACTGTAGCACTCAAATTGGATGCCAAGCTTTAGAGTGATTTGTTGGAGTCACATTTACACTATAATGCTGTCAATCAATTTCTCCACTATAATTAGCACTAGCTTCAGATTCTAGCTTTACTGACATGGGTGCTTTTCTACCAAAGATATGCAAAATATCCAATGTTATATCTTTGCTAAATTGACAACTTGGGACCTATGCAACTAAAGTGAGTCAGTTTCCACATATACTACTTACTCGCTGGTGTTTAAGAAAGTCCATTGAACCGAAAGGTTCTGAGCCAAGGATGTGCTTAGAGGATTCCCCACAAATTTGGGGTCTAATGAAGGAAAATGCTAAAAGGGCTAGTCTTGGTAGATGGTGCAACTATGAGTTTACTCTATTGTAGCCTGGAGGTTACAGGTTGAAACCACAAAATTTATTGTTTTTGCAATGCAATGCAAGAAAGAAAACATTATGAAAGAATATTAGGGTCCTAAAATGGAAAAATCCTACTATAATTTATTAAAAAAATACTCCCTCAATGAACAAGCAGATTGAGTTCAGTGGATAATACGTGATAAGAAATTTGGGAAACTGAGATATCATAATATCATAGATTTAACATAGATTTTCCTATATAATCAGATTTGTAGAAATTCATCCAATTGCATGGTTATAAGTGATCAACTTTCCTTCAGCAAATCTCAATGAAAACAATATAAACTAAATTCGAGAATAATAGTTGCTAGTTTTTAGAAGTTAGGATGCTAAAAAAGCTAAACTCATGAAAATACATAAAAGAAACAAGGGTATAGTAGCAGTGATTTTTAAGAAAAGTGGATTGCACTTTGCACTTTTAGGAAGTAAAAGTATAAGAAGAAACAAAGTTCAGCCACATAAAGTGGAGAGAATCAAGAGGCCTATTGTCAGATAGCTCAAACGCTTGACACCCTGCGAGGGCTCTAAATATCACCGAAGCCTGTTGGAGTTTCCCTTTCCATGAGCTCCTGATAGATTCTTGGGTCATCCAAATGTCAAATCCTAATATATTATTCGTTAAGCATCTTTGCTTTTCCTTCAAGTTTCATAATCTAAATAGAAAGCAAGGAAAAATTTTGGACCAGATATTTTACAAAAGATGGCCTCTCGTTCTGTTGGATGGCAAGGAATATTTTGTGCTAAAACAGAAACTTTTCAAGTTTATTTTATTTAATCAACTTCAATGTAATTGTTTGTTTGGCATTAGCTTATTATTGATGTTGGATTATACGATGTTCATAACTCACAGCGAAAGTCTAGAATAATCCATAATAGATCTATTTGCATTTACAATATATATACATATATGTTAGAAAACATATTCAAAATTAACTATAATTGAGCTATTGATATTAAAACTTCGATGATACGAAATCTCTAAGTGTATCCACACTGAGACTAAGCTTTGCTATCAACCATTTAATATATAAAATTTGTGAGCAAACTAAAATCTTAAGCTAAAATTTTTATTAAAACATTAGCTTTAAAATTAGATAAATATTTATAAGATTAAAACTTTCTTAATCTTCTAACTCTCTTCTCATGGAAATATATTTTTTTGTATGATTAAAATATTTCATAGTCTTCTAACTTATTTCTCTAAAAAATATTTTTTTCTTAAACTTGTAAATATTTTTCTTTCTTGAGTTTGTAAAATTTTTTTTCTTTTAAGTTATCTTGAATGCATTGGTCATAAGGATATTTATAGATATTGAGTTGAAACTATTTATGACTCTTAAGTGCCATATGTCATATTAATATACTTAAATGTTAATGCTCCAAGCATTAATATTTAGTGCATGGTGGAGCATTAATATTAATACATCAAACACTAATATTATTTTATAATATATTATTTTATTATTTTTTTAAAATTTTAATTATTTATATATCACATATATAAATAATAATTTAATATAAATAATATTAACTATTATTTTATTATATATATTTTAATTTTAAATATTTTTTAAATATTTATATATCAAATAAATAGTAATTTAATATATATAATAAATTTATCCAAAAAATATTAATTAATTATTTTTTTATTCTAAATAGAAAAATTTAATTTGTCACTTATAATATTAATTATATTATCGGTGCTAGCAGAATATATAACAATATTTCATTTGGACTGAAAATATTATTTATTTAAATAATTAAATTCTCTAATTTAATTATTAAATAATAATATAATTAATCAATTACCAAAGCGCAGAACGCTCGTTAGTGCCCGGCCCCATAGGTTCAATGCTAAATCGGTAGTAAATTGGTCAAATCAATTTACTAATTAAGGTTGACGTCTAGCAACACTCCTTAATGACCAAATAACATGGAATAAATAATTATTATCAAGAACATGTAAAAGAATAATATAATATTTTCTTCTGTCATTATAGCTTCGGTCAATCATAGGACATGGTTAACCTGTCAAATCCTATAGGTTGCCAACTATATTTCATGTCAGTTATAAACAATAAGTGAATGACTTAAGAAACTCATTTCTTCTTCATTCATCGGCCCTGGCTAAGATCTTAATTAAGCCATTTATAATTAATGACAACATAGAGTTTAAACTCATTACCAAGAGTTGACAGATTCCATCTTGATCAATCACTGATTCTACAAGTATTTAATTATATTTAATATCCTTTCAACTATTGCTCTAAAACAATAGGTGTCCAGTATTAAAGTATGATAAATAACTTATTAATTATTATGATGATTTCACATCAAAGGAAATTATTATATTATATTTTTTTAAAAAATATCTTATTGACAGTTTATTGGTAATTTTAACCAATGAGAATTCTCCATTAAGTCAGTTCAATGGTCATATCTCCATATGCACCATCTATATATGTGATTTAGTTAATGAGAACAACTAATCTCTATGTTATAGAGACAATCGCATCTATATTAATTCAATTGGATCATTAAAGCCCTATTTAATGATTTTATAATTAAGAATAATTTTAGATTAAATTATAAAAGACTTAACTCTCATTATCGAGATCTTCATCATGATGAAAAGTTTTAAAATTTAATCAATGCAACATCATATTAACAAAAATAAACATGATATTAAAATACAAAAAATTAAAATAAAATGTGTTCAATTATTACATGACAAATTAGAGCTATACCTAATAATCTCCCACTTGCACTAGGTCTAATTTGTCATGTATCGCATTTCTAATTTTCACTTGTGCTTGTCAAACTCCTTTGCATCGAGCACTTTAGTAAATGGATCTGCTGCATTATCTTTTCCATCAATCTTCTGGATTATAACATCTCCCCGTTCAATGATTTCTCTAATCAGATAATACTTTCGCAGAATATGTTTGGATTTTTGATGTGATCTTGGCTCTTTTGCTTGAGCAATTGCTCCAGTATTATCATATAATAGTAAGACTGCATCTTTTATTGATGGAACCATACCAAGTTCAATTAAGAACTTTTTCATCCAAACTGCTTCCTTAGCAGTTTCGCAAGCCGCTATATATTCTGCTTCTGTCATTGAATATGCTAATGTAGCTTATTTGTAACTTTTTCAACTTACTGCTCCACCATTCAAGGTGAAAACAAAATAAGAGGTAGATTTGTTATTATCTTTATCTGAAGCGAAACTTGCATCAGTATAACTTTCTAATTTTAATTCAGAATCTCCAGAGATGAGGAATTAATCTTTAGTTCTTCTTAAATACTTAAGAATATTCTTAACCACTTTTCAATGTTCCTCATCAGGATTTGCCTGATATCGACTTGTTACACCTAGAGCATAAGCTACATCAGGACGTGTACATAACATGATATACCACTGCACTAGCATATGAAATTCTACTCATGCGTTCTCTCTCTTCAGGTATTTGAGGACAATCCTCCTTACTGAGAGTAATTTCAGTGCCTATCGGTAGATAGCTTTTCATGGAATTTTATATGTTATACCTTTTTAAAATGGTATTAATGTACATAGATTGGGAAAGTCCAAGTAACTTTTTAGATATGTTTTTATAAATTTTTGTCCCTAAAATATAAGTTGCTTCTCACAAATCCTTCATAAAGAACTGTTCAAATAGCCAAATCTTGGTATTGTGTAATGCTGGTACATCGTTTTCAATGAGTGAAATATCATCAATATATAATACCAAAAAAATAATTGTGCTCCTACTAACCTTTTTGTACACATAAAACTTTTTTTTCGTATCTAACAAAATTGAACTTTTCAATTGTCTTGTTAAAGCGAATATTCCAACTCCTTGAGGCTTGCTTGAGTCCATAAATAGATCTTTACAGCTTACAAATCTTATTATTATTAGACTGAAATATAAATTCTTAAAGTTGTGTTATATACACATTCTCTTCTAGCTCACTATTAAGAAAAATTATTTTCACATCCATCTGCTATATTTTAAAATCATAGTAAGCTGCAATAGCAAGTAGAATCCGAATGGATTTGAGCATTGCCACAGGAGAATATGTCTCGTTATAGTTAATTTTTTTTGACAATATCCCTTAGCAACAAGACGGGCTTTATAAGTCTCTATCTTATCGTCTGCTCTAATCTTTTTCTTGTAAATCTATTTACAACCAATAGATTTTATATCCTCTAAAGCAGTAACCAAAGTCGATACTTTGTTAATCTTCATGGATTCCATGGCTTTTTGCCATTTTTCTTGGTCAAAACTTTAAATAGTCTCTTCATAGATCTTAGGATCATCATCATTATGATTAACCTCATTTGACTCATCGTCATTTACCATTAGATTTAATCTTTTTGGTGCATGATGTTGACGAGAAGACCTTCTAAGAGGTACATGTACAACTGGATCGTTTTGTACTAAACCTTATTGTTGTTCAATGATAAGTGGAATAGATTAATTAATCTGCTTTTGAACTACAATTGCTTCTTGAACATCAATTATCGAAGTTGGCAATTTCTTTATCAACTTTAAAACATCCAGTAAAGGTTGCTCATCTTGTATCTCGTGTTCTTGATATAGTGTTGATTCATCATTGTCTTGAACTTCATCAAGTTCAAATTATCTTACCATGACTTCCTTCTGAAAGGAATTTTTTTTCTAAAAAGGTTGCACTTCTAGCCACAAAACACTTTATGGTCGGAAGGATGATAGAAATAGTATCA
Source organism: Garcia nutans (assembly GCA_947685225.1). Lineage (NCBI taxonomy): Eukaryota > Viridiplantae > Streptophyta > Magnoliopsida > Malpighiales > Euphorbiaceae > Garcia > Garcia nutans. The sequence goes on from CANTUV010000012.1 coordinate 51,903,042, forward strand.
TATTATTTCTTTAAGATATCTGATGAATCTATATTTATCAGATCTTGAGTCAAGTTTATCTATTTTTAGTCTCTTAACATAAGTTGGACAACCCCAAATTTTAATGTGTTTAAGGCTTGGCTTACGTCCTTTCCATATATCATATGGTGTTGTAGAGACTGATTTAGTGTGAACTTTATTTAGTAAGTATGCTGCTGTTTCCAAAGCATATCCCCATAAGTTTATTAGAAGATCAGTGAATCTCATCATAGATCTCACCATATCTAATAAGGTTCGATTCCTTCTTTCGAACACACCATTATATTGTGGTGTTTCTAGAGGAGTCCACTGTGAGAGACTCCCATTCTCTTTGAGATATCCAATAAAATCATCACTAAAATATTCTCTACCTCTATCAAATCTTAGCATTTTGATACTTTTACCCGTCTAATTTTCAACTTCACTATGAAATCCTTTGAACATTTCAAAAGACTAGGACTTATGTTTCATAAGATACAAAAATCCTTATCGTGACATATCATCAATAAATGTGATAAAGTAAGAATATCCTTCTCTGGCATGAATTTTCATTTGTTCATATACATCTGTGTGAATTAGTCCCAATAATTTTGAGGCTCTTTCTCCACTTCCAATAAATGGAGATTTAGTCATTTTTCCTTTGAGACAAGATTCACAAGTTGAATATGATTCATAATCATACTTGTCAAGATAACCTTCTTTGTGCAACTTATGAATTCTTTTCTCTCCAATATGAGCAAATCTATAGTGACAAAGGTATGTGTGATTTACTTGATCATCTATTTTTCTATTAAGATTAGAAACATACATAATTGATTTAGCAATCATATTAGGTAATACATAAATACATATAACCATTTGCATATAAAATATCACCATGATAAATAAAGCAAATATTATTATCTAGAACAAAATGAAAACTATGTTTATTTAACATTGGAAATTATATTATATTTGAAACAAACTTAGGAACATAAAAACAGTCTTCCAACATAAGTACTTTGTCTATAGGCATTATTAGAGAAATTATTCTTATAGCTAGAGGTATAACTTTTGTACCATTCTCAACTTGAAGATTGACTTCTCATTTCTTTAACCTTCTACTTATCTGTAATCTCTGCAACATATTGCAGATCTTAAAACTACTGTCAGGATCTAATACCCACAGTGAATAATCAGTAACAGTTAAAGAAATTATAAAAATATTTTTTATAAAAATTTTACCTTGTTTCTTTTTCTTATGAGATATAAGATACTCCTTACAATTTCTCTTCCAATGTCCTTTCTTCTTACAAAAGAAACACTCAGTATTTGATTGGTCAGCTTTGTCTACTATGCATTTGGGTTTGGTCACATTACCCTTAGACACAAATATTCTTTCTTTTTTGTTTATTTTTACCTTTACCCTTCCTTTTAGAAGAGCTGCCAACCAACATGACAGTTCCTTTCTTCTTTTCAGATGCAAGTTGATTCTTATAATTAATCAGCATATTAATCATCTCATGACGATCAAAATTCATTTTATTCATGTTGAAATTAATAATAATTATGAAAAGGACTCAGGTAATGACTGCAAGATCAAATCTTGAGAGAGTTCTTTGCCCAGTTTGCATACCAATTTCTCAAGTTCTTCAATAAGATTAATTTTTTTTAGAACACTGGATCCCATTGAAAAGTTAACAGTCAATTTAGATCCAAACAGTGTTTTAGACAGTTGGTATCTTGCTGTCATGCTTTGAGTGTCATACAGCTTCTTAAGATATTCAATAATTGTAGATGGATCTATATCCCGATGTTTCTTCCGTAGTTCTGAACTCATAAAAGCAAGAATGATGCATTTAGTAGTAAGACATTCGTATTTCTGGTAATTCTTGGTAGCTTCAACATCATCTTTTGATGGTTCGTTAATAGGTTTATCAATCGTATTGATAAGTTTTTCATGCATGAGAAAAATTTTTAAATTTTGGCACCAGTCATCAAAATTTAGTTCAACCAGTTTGTTAGCATCAAGTATAGCTCGCATTGATATAGTGGACATACTGAGAATTCTATAATTCATAAAAGAATAAAATACAATAATATAAGAATAAATTTATATATTTATATTATAAAGAAATGATATTTTCACTAAATCAAACTATATATTCTTATTATAGTTTAGGAAATCTGTATTTCTATTTAGTGAAATGAATAAAACCTTTAATAATATGAATGAACTTCTTGGTAGTTAAGTCGTTTCTTATACAATATTTTAAAGGTAGGTATTTTTACCAATTACATCACTATATAATTTTCTTAAATTACTTTATGTCCAATAGTCTTCTGGTTATCATGCCGTCCTTACTGATATAATTGAGTTCATCCATTAAACAATAATAAAAAATAATCAAATTTTATGCTTCCTCAAGTAATCCAGACGTATAATACAATTTTGAATAATTATTTTTATATATACATCTTATGCAATAAATAATTTTATTTCTAAACTATAAATCTCATTGCTATAAGGTTGCTCCTTATAAACAGAAATAAATAAAATGTTTATTTTGATGGAAAGCTATATAATAAAATATCTTATATTTTATTATTTAAGAACTCAATTTTTAAATAATAACATGGTGATTAAATCACCCATAATATATAAATTTTAATTTAAGTTGTCTATATGCAATTATTTTTAAATTAATTTATATCACATATAACATATAATATTAATTTATATCACATATAACATACAATATAGGTTTGTAACAACCAAACAAAATTTAATATATTAATTATTTATTTTAATCAAGTATATATTTATAAAAATAAAAAAAAAATAAATTCTTATATCACATATAAATAGGATTTATTAAAATAAATAATATCCATAATAGCATATATTTATTATACCTTTTTAGAAATTAAATAATCATGCATAACTATTATATATCTCATGTTAAATATTAATTTCAAAATCATCTTTTAATTATTATTTTATTCTCAATAAAATAATATTATTTTATTTTATTTTATTCATAATAAAATAAAATTTTAGAGAATATCTAAACAAAATATATTTTAACCAGTAACAAGAATTATATTTGAACTTTTCAAATATAATTTAAACATAAAAATTCATAGCTCTGATACCACTATTAAATTATACGGTGTTCATAACTCGTAGTGGAAGTCTAAAATAATCCATAATAGATCTATTTGCGTTTAAAATTTATATATATATATGTTGAAAAATATATTTAAAATTACCTATAATTGAGTTCTTGATATTAAAATTTTGATTGTATGAAATCTCTATGTGTATCTACATCGAGACTGAATTTTGCTATCAACCATTTGATAACTGAAATTTGTGAGCAAACTAAAATTTTAAGCTAAAATTTTCATTAAAACATTAGCTTTAAAATTGGATAAATCTTTATAAGATTAAGACTTTCTTAATCTTCTAACTCTATCCTTATGAAAATATATTTTTTTTGTAAGATTAAGACATTTCTTAATTTTCTAACTTATTTCTCCAAAAAAATATTTTTCTCTTAAACTTGTAAAAATTTTTCTTTCTTGAGTTTATAAAATTTTTTTTCTCTTAAGTTATCTTGAATGCCTTGGTCATAAGGCTATTTATAGATATTGAGTTGTAACTATTTACAAGTCTTAAGTGCCATATGCCATATTAATGCACTTAAATATTATCGCTCCAAGTATTAATATATTTAGTACATGGCACATTAATGTTAATGCTGGGAGCATTAATATTAATACATCAAACACTAATATTATTTTATAATATATTATTTTATTATTTTTCTAAATTTTAATTATTTATATATCACATATATAAATAATAATTTAATATAAATAATATTAACTAAATATTATTATTTTATTATATATATTTTAATTTTAAATTTTTATATATCAAATATATAAATAATAATTTAATATATAATAAATTTATCTATAAAATATTGATTAATTAATTTTCTATTCTAAATAGAAAAATTCAATTTGCCACTTATAATATTAATTATATTATCGGTGCTAGCAGAAAATATAATAATATTCTATTTGGACTGAAAATATTATTTATTTAAATAATTAAATTCTCTAATTTAATTATTAAATAATAATATAATTAATCAATTAGCAAAGCTCAAAACGCCCGTTAGTGTGCGATCCCATAAATTCAATGCTAAATCGGTAGTAAATTAATTAAATTCATTTACTAATCAATGTTGACATCTAGTAATACTTCTTAATTATCAAATAGCTTGAAATAAATAATTATTATCAAGAACCTCTAAAAGAATAATATAATATTTTTTTCTATCATTATAGCTCCGGGTCAATTTGAGAACATAGTTAACCTGTCAAATCCTATATGTTGCCAACTATATTTTATGTCAATTATAATCAACAAGTGAATAACGTAAGAAACTCCTTTTTTCTTCATTCATTTGCCCTGGTTAAGGTCTTGATTAAGTCATTTATAATTAATGATAACATAGAGCTTAAACTTATTATCAAGAGTTGACAGATTTCATCTTGATCAATCACTAATTCTATAAGTATTTAATTATATCCAATATCCTTTCAATTATTACTCTAAAGTAATAGGTGTACAATATTAAAGTACGATAAATAACTTGTTAATTACTATGACGATTTCAGTTCAAAAGAAATTATTATATTATATTCTTTAAAAGAATATCTCATTGATAGTTTATTGATAATTTTAACTATTAGAAATTCTTCGTTAAGTCAGTTCAATAGTCATATCTCAATATGCACCATCTATATATGTGATTTAGTTATTAAAAATAACTAATCTCTATCTTATAAAAATCATCACATATATATTGATTCAATTAGATCATTAAAATCTTATTTAATGATTTTATGATCAAGAATAATTTTAGATTAAATTATAAAAAACTTAACATTCATTATCAAGATCTTCATCTTGATGATAAGTCTTAAAATTTAATCAAGATAACATTATATTAACAAAATTAATATGATGTCAAAATATAAAAAATTAAAATAAAATATATTCAATTGTTGCATGAAAAATTAGAGCTAGGGCATAATATATATATATACACACACACCTACCAGTTGAAGTGAAAGGAAAATCAACAGCTGAGGACTATAGCTCTATACAGAATACACAAGAATTGGATGGTTTGTCTCATATGCTAATTTTCAAAAAGGCATGCATAGTGCCAGTCAAATGACAAGTTGATAACAAAGCTCAACCACTAAGATCAGCAAATGCAGAGACCCTATAATCAATAACTTTGGTATAAATAAATTACATGAAATTTTATGGAATTCATGTACAAATCAATAGTTATAATGTTTGGTATAAATGAAAATTAGAATTTTTTTCATTTAGCATTCTATTCAATGGAATTTATCATGTTTAAGCTAACTCTATTAAATTGGATGGAATTTGCAAATGAATTCTAAACTAAAAAAAAGGATATATGTTTACTAAAGTTATAAAATCTAAACTAACAAAGGCACACGCTAGTAAGGCCACAAATTTAAAATGAATTCCAATTTTAGTAATAAACATTCCAAACAAGATCAGTCATTTACAAACAGTCACACACACAGGATGGCAATTTAGAAAGGTGGAGGCAGAGGTGGAGTTGGAGGATTAATTATAAAAAAAAACTCATGAGGTTTATTTAATATATATTTTAGTCTTTATCTTTTTTATTTTATTTTTTTGGGCATATTGGAATCTAAATATCGAGCTGGCATGATAAAGATTACCTCATTCATGAATTCTATCCACTCAAAGTTTATTCGAGCTTAAAACTCTTTAAATAAAGATGGCAAAATTTTATAATTGAAATGTCACTTTTTGTAGGACCATTAGTGGATATTTCATTGGATATTCCAAGAGAGAGATAAAAGGTAGTTGTTTGACTGGCGGGGATTTGGGGGTTTGGGAACACTGTTCTTGGAACTGCCCCTTTTTACATGCATTATAATGAATACACTATGTTAATACATTTGGCACGGGGGTGACATTGTTCAATTTGGAAGGCATATTCAAATTGAAACCAACCATATTGGTTGAAAATAAGAAATTAAGCTAAACTAAACCACCAAGGATTTCTAAACCATCTATACTATATATAACACAAGTCCAGCAAGCTTAATATTTTAATATATTATTTCTCTATATTGAAATTGAATTTAAAGTATTAGACTTCCCAAATCATAACAAATTCTTAATCATTTTGAAATACTTAATAAGAACATCAACTTTTTGCCATAAAATCTAACAAATTTGATATCTAAAGATTTTTTTATGTATACAGCTTTAGCATATCACATGGGGGGTTCAATTTGATAATTTTGAAAGGCAAAACCATAAAGAGCACCAAGTTTGTTTATTTTTAAAATTGTTGGAATAGAAATCGCCGTTCATGGTTCATTTTTAAAAAGTGAAAAAAAAAGTTCTAAGAAGATGAATTTATCCCTTTTAAGATTAAGGTGAAAAGAGAAGCAGATGTCAAACCTCAAAAAAAAAAAAAAAGGAGGCAGAGAATGTGTAAAGCAGTCATCCTTAGACAAAGGGAAAGTGCACTTTTCCACTTTCTGTATTGGATGCATTGCGCAGTAGGAAAACAAGTTAAACCAAAAGGAATAGATGAAATTGGGTATACTTAAAAGCTACCTTTCGATGGCCAAAAATGAATGATACCGTCATCTTTTATTGAAACCACTCAAGCATGGAAACCTTTCTTGCTCACTTTTCAAGCTGATTTAGAAACCCCTTCGGAATATCAAATTCTGCAAGCTCAATTCACAGGCTTCCAAGCAATATCTGCCAAGTGCCAAGTATGCATAGTAACTAAAAGTTTCCAATTGAGCATTCATATCATAAGAGAAACTCATGAAACAGAACACAATAAAATTTTTAGGAAGCTTGATTCCCCTCTTCAACTTGCACACAGCCAAATTATTTTTTCAACTCACTTTATTAGGTAGATGGACTAAAAGAGAAGATAAGATGTCTGTCTCGAGCTTAATTAAAACACGGTTTCCAATACATTGACAGCCAACTTGGGTTACCAACAAAATAGTTGGTCCATACTAAAATATCTAACATCTTTCCTAATATCTAGTCAAATTATTTGAAAAAAAATCCAAAACACAGAATAGGACATTTAACCTTTCATTTTGGATGGACAAATTTAGTTTAATCTAAGATTTAATTCCTGTTTTTCTTTTTTGGTTTCTAAAAGTTTAGATTCATTATACTGAAATTCATCCAAATTGTAGAGAGTATCTAAACTATTTGTTCAATTTTTATAGCACTATATATATTTTTATTAAGATCAGTCAATCACTAGTAGTTTATTTAAATAAGATCTTGTAGAGACAAATATCACATATTAGGGCACTCAATTCACTGGAAAATCCAATAAACTTCTCAAATCATGGAAGCTACTAAAGGTCATTTTTTTTTCCAGGGGTTAGGAGAAGCAAAAGGGATTTTAGTCCTAAAATGATGAAGCTACTACGTTCATAGTTAAAAGACTCCAGTCAGATCAATGGAAGAGAAGAAGCATAGTTTGCTAATCAGTCTATTATCATATTCCCTAATCATTTTTTGATTGTTATTAATTATATTTGTTTTTATGTTATCTATTAAGTGTCTCCTGAGACATTGTGAAACTTCCTTAACTTCATCAATGTTGTCATCATTTCTATGGCTATACTCATCTTATAATTAAGATATCTGGACAGAATTACCATGCACATTGTCAATCCGAAAGTGTGTTTAAAAAGGCCATATTTTTTGACATCCTCAGTGGTAATACTCTAAGCCTAAGGCACTGACCATCTATCTCACTCGACAAATCCACCATACTAGACAATAGTATAATGAGACTCTAGTTGCCATGAATTCCTTCATCATGAAAAGACCAGTTTGACAAATTAGCTTTCAAATATGCCTTGCACCCCCTATCTATATACTATACTCAACTTGTCTACGTGCCATGCACCACCAAGCTAGATAGGTTAAATCAAATAAGGTAAGAAAGAGAACTAGAGAAGCATGAAAATTAATAATGATGAAGAATAAGATTTGATGGTAACCAAAAATTGTGTTATTCTAAAGAGATCAGTGATCTTTTATACAATATAGGAAGCCTATCTTTTCCTAAACTCTTGCCAATATACATGCTAATTAATCTAAATATGGTTACAAAACTAATCTATATATGGTAAATATATTTTACATAATTACGGTATAATATCTCAATACTCCCCCTCAAGTTGGAGAGTGAACATCATAAACTCCTAACTTGTCTCGCAAATTCTCGAATTGACTTCTTCCAAGTGCCTTTGTGAATATATCTGCTAATTGCATCTGTGTAGGAATGTATGTTGGTTTTATCATGCTTGCCTGCAATTTCTCCCTTACAATGTGGCAATCAATTTCAATATATTTCGTCCGTTCATGAAAAACGGGATTCGCTGCTATGTGGAGAGCAGCTTGATTGTCACAAAATAAAGTTGAAGGTCTGGATAATGATACCTTCAAATCCTGTAAAATATACCTTAACCACGTAAGTTCCAAACAAGTGTTTGCCATGGCTCTGTATTCGGCTTCTGCTGATGATCTTGATACATTAGTTTGCTTCTTAGATTTCCACGATATGAGTGAACTCCCCAAGAAAATGCAATACCCAGAAACTGATCGACGTGTCATACGGCATCCACCCTAGTCTGAATCACAAAAGGCCTTCAAAGTGAGATCATTCTTTGAAGGCAGTAACAAACCTTGTCTCGGAGTCCCTTTAATATATCTTAGAACTCGCAGGGCTGCATGCCTATGTGGCTTCCGAGGCTCATGCATGAATTGGCTCAAAGTTCTGACTGAATACACGATGTCCGGCCTCGTCACTGTTAAATAAATAAGTCGGCCTATTAGCCATCTGTAGCTAGTAGGATCATGCAATAAATCTCCGTCAGTTAACGTCAACTTCAGTGTTTGTTCCATGGGAAATGTTTCTGGTCGAGCGCCAGTGAGGCCCGCATCTTGTAATATATCCATTGCATATTTACGCTGACACATAAATATACCAGACTTTGAACGTGAAAATTCAATTCCCAAAAAATACTTTAACTCACCTAAGTCCTTAATTAGGAATCTTTTGAGCAGAGAGGCTTTAAGGGCATTGATTTCTTGAATGTCATTGCCAGACAGCAAGATGTCATCGACATAAATTAAAACTGCTGTAAAAGAGTTACCTTGGGACTTAGTAAAAAGGGAATAGTCTGCTTTTGATTGCTGGTAACCGACGTGCTGGATGGCATTGGAAAAAGTCAAAAACCAATTTCTCGATGCTTGTTTCAAACCATAAAGTGATTTGTTAAGCCGACAAATAACGTTCTCCCCCTGTCGGCGAAGGCCTGGAGGAGGCAACATGTAGACCACTTCTTGTAAATCGCCATGAAGGAATGCATTTTGGACATCAAGTTGAAAGGTATACCAATTTCTAGCTAATGCAACAGTAAGAAGACAACGTAAAGTGGTAAGTTTTGCTGTAGGAGAAAATGTTTCCCTGTAATCAATACCTTCCACCTGACTATAACCTTTGGCGACTAGGTGAGCTTTATATCGCTCAATCGTCCCGTCGGAGTTATACTTAATTTTGTATACCTATCGGCATCCAATGGGTTTCTGCCCATGAGGAAGAGGAACAATGGTCCAAGTGTTGTTGCGTTCCAACGCTTGTATTTCAGCGGCCATGGCTTGTTGCCATTTTGGATGTGATGCAGCTTGTTCATATGTGGCAGGTTTTGTTTCTGCGGTGATAGCTGCTAAGAAAGTTTTGTGAGGTAAAGAAAAATGAGAAAAAGAAAGGTAGTGGGAAATAGGATACCTGGTATGTGTGCGAGGATTGGCGCCTAGATCATGATGATTGACAAGGGAAGTCATAGAGTAGAGATTGTGCCAGGTTGGTGGATGAGTGTCGCGGGTTCGATGTAAAGGAATGGGCGGTGATTGAGGAGATGCTGAGGATGGAGAATTATTATGGGAAAGTGAATGATGAGGCGAAGGAGTAATTTGTGGCGAAGAAGGATTTGGTAAGGATGTTGGAGTGGAATCAGGGATATGAGTTGACTGAGTTGAATTTGGAATATGTGGAGATAAGTTAGGAGAAGAAATAGGAGAGGTGATTTCGAGTGAATTAGGAATAAAAGGAGATAAGGGAAACGTTGCCAAATCTGTGAGGATGCTTGGAGTGAAATCAGCTGCAAGATTCGGTAATAAAGAATTATCGGCCGAAGTAATTTTTTTAGAAAAAGGAAAGGAATGTTCATGAAAAAGAACATCCCTACTAATAAGGAATTGGTTACGTTCTAAATCATATAATTTATATCCTTTTTGACCATGAGGATACCCAACAAAAAAGCAGCGAATTGCACGCGAGTCAAACTTGTGTTTGGGATATACATTGGTAGCATAGCACTCATAACCAAATACTCGGAAATGAGCATAAGTAGGAGGTCAGTTATACAGTACTTCAAATGGACTTTTATTGGATAAAATTGGAGAGGGTAATCGATTAATGATGTAAACGGCTGTTTGGACACATTCCCCCCAAAAATCTAAAGGCATATGACCTTGAAAAAGAAGCGATCGAGCTACTGAAAGAATATGTCTGTGTTTGCGTTCAACGACCCCATTTTGCTGAGGGGTATAAACGCATGTTCTTTATAGCTCAATGCCACATTGATAAAGGAGCGATTTTAGAGGAAAGAACTCACTACCATTGTCGACTCTTATAGCTTTGACAGTAGTATGAAACTGTGTAAAAACAAAGTTAATGAATTTTTCTAAAAGCTGTGAAGTTTCAGATTTATTTTGCATTAGAAAAATCCATGTACACCGAGTATAATCATCGACAACCATGAGAAAGAATCTTGCACCTGAATGTGTGGGAACTTTATGAGGTCCCCAGACGTCGCAATGAAGAAGATCGAATGAAAATTTAGTGGAAATTGAACTTGTAGAAAATGGCATTCTTATTTGTTTGGCCATAGGACAAATATTACAATTATTGTGGAAGGAAACATTATTTAAAGGTATAAGGGGGGATACTAATTTAAGGCGAGACGGCGAGGGGTGGCCGAGTCGAAGATGCCACAATTGTGATGAATTAGAAACACTAAATGCAGCCGAAGGAGATAGTGAGGGTGTCATGTAGTAAAGACCGCTTTGTTGCTTACCCGAGCCAATCATCTTCCCCGTAGCCAAGTCCTGCAAAACACATAAAATGGGAAAGAGAATAACATAGCAATTAAGAGCACTGTTTAACTTGCTGGCAGACATTAAATTGAGATTAAAAGATGGTACGCAAAGCACATTTTCTAGACTAAAATTGGAATTGAAACAAACGGTGCCTGTGTGCGATATATGGGCTGTGGAACCAGTGGGTAGGTGGATAGTGGAAACAGGAGAAGGTTGAATTTTGGATAAAACAGATAAATATGAAACAATATGGTCAGTAGCTCCACTATCTAGAATCTAAGGCATAGTGGAGCAAGAATTAATAAAGGGGTTATGAAGAAACCGACCTGTCGCGTTTACAAGTGCATCATCGTTACCAGAATGATATTGATTCATAGCAGATAAAGCCGTGGCCAATTGCTGAAGTTGTTCCGCAGAAAATCCTTGCAAAGGATTGATATTGCTTGCGCCATTATTTTGCTGAGAGACATCAGCCGAGAGGGACGAGCACCTTGGCCTTTAAGCCGACATCAATCCTCTGTATGGCCTCTTTTGTCGCAGAAATTGCAATGAAATTTGAGGGTACGACATTCATCTATCGTATGACCCATTCGATTACAGTGTTCACAGTTATTCTCCTTTGAGGATTTGAACGTCCCAGTTTTACCTGGAACCGCAGCAACAATAGAGAAATTTTCAATAGATTCCGACATCATATTGTGCTGTGTCTCTTCCTGGATGACAAGCGAATAAGTTTGTTAAACATTAGGCAGTGGCAACATCATAAGGATATTCGATCGAACCGTCTTGTACGTGTCATTCAATCCCATGAGAAATTGCATGAGTCGATCCTCTTCCCTTTGATCATTGTGTTGCTTCTCTTGATTACAAGCCACATGTGTGCGATATGTATCCAATTCTGCCTAGAGACCTTTGAGTTTCGTGTAGTACGCTGCCACGGACATACTACCTTGAGCCATAGTTGCAATGGATTTTTGGACTTGAAAAATCGCAGGCGCATTCTTCTGCAAGAATTGATCTCGTAAATCTTCCCAAACCTGTCGAGCGGTTTTAGCGTGTACCACTCCTCCTGCAATGTCTGGTTCTACTGAATGAGTCAACCACGAGACAATCATGCTGTTGCATTGATTCCACATAGCAAAAATCGACGGAGCGTCGACTGCTGATGGTGCTTCGATTATGCCATCGATGAATCCAATTTTGTTCTTTGCTGTCAGCGCATGAATCATAGCCTTGCACCATGATTGGTAATTCGCGCCATTTAATTTTGTCGGAACAAGCATGTGCCCCGGTTGATCAGAATGATGTATATAATATGGATGTGATGGATCCATATTTGACATCTTTGAGTTTTCTTCTTTAGATGACATGTTTTGCGGAAGCAAAGCTGTGTGATGCAAAGGTTATCAAGTGCACCAGGGTCGTTGCTCTGATACCATGAAAATTGATAATGATGAAGAATAAGATTTGATGGTAACCCAAAATTGTGTTATTCTAAAGAGATCAGTGATCTTTTATACAATATAGGAAGCCTATCTTTTCCTAAACTCTTGCCAATATACATGCTAATTAATCTAAATATGGTTACAAAACTAATCTATATATGGTAAATATATTTTACATAATTACGGTATAATATCTCAATAAAAGCAGCCCATTCTTTATTTTCAGTGTAAATCACGACCACAATAACAATCAAACAGAACCCACATTTGATTCTCAAAAAATGGAATATGGGTTTAACTCAAAAAGAATAAAAAATTCAAGCAAATTAAACAATTTAAAATAATGAAATGCAACAATAACAAACAATAAACAAATAATAATGACCATCTTAAGTAATTTGCATTTGAAAAAAAAAAAAGCACAGGCAATCCAGGATGCCTACTACGATAACAGAATCTCTGAGATTCCCAGAATCCAAGTCCCTGCAGATTACTGGAGAAAGGTAGATAAAAAAATATATTGGAATCTGCAGCTTCTTTTGCGAAGGAAGTGAACTGAATCTGATTATGCCAAAGCCCTTCAGTCGTTGGGCTGTGATTAATACAAGAACCCAAATGAGAGAGCACAATCTCATTACGATTCTAAATCATGAATTAAGCTCCAATGAAAATGATTAGGTGGAAAAAAAAAGATTTTAAATTACCATGCGAGAATAACAATTTTGATTTTTTTAATTAATTAAATTTACAGGTCATGTTAATTAAGTTCTTAAATATTGGGTTGAATATTTATAAAATGTGTAATTTTATTTATATTCATCTCAAATAAATTTTCATTAAAGGACAAAGGTTATAAACATGCATATATTTTTTTAGAAAATGATTTGAACTAAAATAAAGTTTACTTCCCATCCAATGCAAACATACCATGCACCAATTATAAGTGCTAGGACACTTCAATAAAAAATAAAAAAAAAATAGTTCTAGATTTGATCCAATTACAAGTAATGGATTACTATTTCCTGCTTTATGCTTATGCATATAAGCCATGGATTTTTAAAAGAAAAATAAAAAAAAGTAAATTAAGTAAATGTATAGGTATATTAAATAATTTTTTTTGAACTATAAATATGATCATGGATATATTAAATCACAGAAGAGTGGAGATCAGCATTACATAGCCCACACAGATGCACTGGAGGATTGAAAAACCAATCCGGCCTAAGGGTAGATACATTCTTAGAAAGCCAATCAGCTACCCTATTACCTTGCCTTTTAACAAAAACAAAAGAGCAGCCATGAAAGCATCTCATAAGAGACTTTATGTACAAAACAAAACAATCAACTTCTACTGGACAAGAGTTTTCAGAATTAAGGGCCCCAATAAGTTGCATATTATCTTATTCAAAAACACAATATTTGAGTTCAGGTTGGCAGCTCTGATTACAGCATTCAGCATAGCTCGAGTTTCGTTGATCAGCACTGAATTTTGGATCAAATAAGCAACTCCTTCTACCATAATTCCGTGATGATCTCTGAACACCATGGCTGCGCCAGTAGAATTTGAGCTAGAAGAGAAGGTAGCATCTGTATTAATTTTAATCCAACCTTGAGCAGGAGGATTCCATCTAACTGCATTATCAAACGAATGAAGTAAGTTATCAGATGAGGACCGATTGGTAAAGGATTTAGAGAGAACCTGCCGAGCTTTGGAGAACTCATCATGGTTAGTATGGGCCTTTGACTTGTGAGAGCTGGGTTGGGATTAATACCTTTAAAAATGTAATCATTTCTTGCTTTCCATAACATCTAGCAAAGGCATGCAATTCTTTCCATAACTAAAGATATGTTATTACAATTAAATCTATTAATCACATCAGACCATCAAGCAAGAAAAGATGAACAATTAAAAAGCAGAGGATTAATCCCAATAGTAGATATAAACCAGGATGCTCGTGCATGGTGACAATGGAAGAGTAAATGTGGCACCGATTCATCAGCTGCACAACAAAGATTACACAAGCTAGAAGGATTAAGATTCCTTCTATTCAGATTAGCAGCAGTAGGTAAAGCATTAGTGCAACATCTCCAAATAAAATTCTGTATTTGAGGAGGTATTTTAAGTTTCCATAATTGGTGCCAGTCCATACTAACCCCAGACGAACTACTACCATGATATGATGGCTGAGAATATAAAGAGTTTGTTAGAAAATGATAGACAGATCTAACTGTGAGGCAGCCAAATTTATTGGGGTCCCAAATCAGTTTATCAGAGAGTGTTGTATTAAAAATAGGAATTTTAGTTATTGCTTGAATTTCAATGGGAGTAAAAAATGAGTAAATAAGGTCCATTTTCCATTCATCTCTTTGATTTATAAGCTCATGGACCCAATAGACATTAGCATTACAAGGTTTAGGTGATTGGATTTTGAAAAATGGTAAACTGGGGATCCAAGGATCCCTCCAAATCTTAACCTGTCTCCCACTTCGGATAAGCGATCTAGCTCCTCCCTTAATATGATCTCTTGTTTTTATCATACTCCTTCAACTCCATGAAGGTTTGTATCCTAATTTGGCCTCTAGAAAATCATTAGTTGGAAAATACAAAGCTTTCATTATGTTATACCACAAACAGTTTTGCCCATACATGAGTTTCCAACATTGTTTAGCAAGTAAAGCAACGTTAAAAATCTCAAAAATTTAAAACCCCAGCCCACCCTTATATTTAGAAGTGGTCAAGATATCCCATTTCCTCCATGCTATGCCTTTATCCTTACTGTATTGTCTCCACCAAAACTTAGAGATGAGGCTATTCAATTTACGAGTAAAATTCCTAGGAAGTTTGAAGCAAGACATCAAATGAGTAGGTATGGCATTGAGCACAACTTTGATAAGAATTTCTTTTCCAGAGAAAGTTAATAACTTGTGTTTCTACGATTGGATTTTACCTCTAATTCTATGAAGCAAAAATTTACATGCTTCTGATTTAGATCTACCCCAATTGGTAGGAAGTCCTAGGTACAAGTCATTTCCTCTCGTCTCTTTTATTCCAATCAAATTAACAATATGATTCCTTGAGACCGAAGGAATATTAGCACCAAATTTCTCATAGTTGATACATTGACCTGAAGCTCTACCATAAGTATGTAAAAACTCCATAAAGGTTAAAATTTCATTTTCTTTAGCGCTGCCACAGACAATATGTTGAGAATCTGGGCCCTAAGAGCCATTAGTTAATTCATCAATTAGTCAAATTCATTTATTATTAATTGGGCTTATAATAAGTTGGGCTCACCTTATAATCAAATTGCTCCCCCCTCAAGTGGCAATTCGGCCACTTGACAAGTATCGACGGCCCAACCCGGGTCCGTCAGGGTACAGTAACTCGATCCTCATACTTCGGGTTCGGATCCCAGCTCGACAGGCTCTGATACCATGTTGAGAATCTGGACCCTAGGAGCCATTAGTTAATTCATCAATTAGTCAAATTCATTTATTATTAATTGGGCTTATAATAAGTTGTGCTCACCTTATAATTAAATTGACTTAAGCCAATTTGTAGGGATCCCCCTTCTTATTATAAGCCTTTCAATTCTTTTTATTTTTAATCAATGTGGGATTACTCCACAACCTTTACACAATAGTATCATCAGCATAAAGCATGTGAGTAATCTTAGGAGCAATTCTAGAAAATTTAAAACCTTCAATTCTTTTTGAATGAAGTGCCTGATCTAAAAGGAAGGAAAGGGCATTAGTCACAAAGAGGAAAAGGTAGGAAAAAAGGGGATCTCCCTGTCTCAAACCTCTAGAGAATAAAAGCATTCAGAAATATTACCATTGATGAGGATCCTGTATCCTACTGTTCTCACACAAGACATCAACATTTTAACCGCCTTTTCATTGAACCCAATAAGAGCCAATATCTTTTCTAGAAAAACCCAGTCCATCCTATCATATGCTTTATGCATGTCTAATTTGATAACCATATGCCATGTCTTAGAACAAGATCTATCTTTGAGTTTATGAAAAATTTCATGCACAACTAATATGTTTTCATGTATGATTATACCTGGGATAAAGGCCTATTGGGCTTGGTTAATGAGCAAATGCATGAATGGCTTTAATCTATTAACAATTAACTTAGCAACTATTTTGTAACAAAAATTACATAATCCAATGGGTCTAAATTGAGTAAAATTTTCAGGGGAATGTACCTTGGGATGAACACAAAATTGGTGAGATTGATGTCTGGAGGCATACTGTTATTTTCGAAAATAGCCTGTATTGTTGATGTGAGGTACCTTTTGATTACATTCCAGTATGTTTGGCAGAAAATTCCTGGGAACCCATCTGGCCCGGGGGCTTTGAATGCACCCATGCTATACACAGCAACCTTTATTTCTTCTTCAGTCGGAATACTGTTCAGTAAGGTATATTAAATAATTGATCAATTGTTGGTACACTACATCAAATACAATCTAAATAATTCAACACATTTACAATCTAAAATATTTAACACGTCATTGAATTTTTTTTAAATTAATTAGAGTCACGATTAGTTTCGTGAATTATAGTATTATTTTTCAAATTTATTTAGGGAAAAATAGACTATTCATTTTGATACTATGTAATTTTTAAAGGGACAAATTATTTCTATTTTGATCCTAAAGTTTAAACTTTAAACCCTTAATTTGGTAAAACAGAATAAATCCATTAATTTTTAAGAAGAATGTGCAAAAATATTTCTGAAATTTATGGGAAGTTACGAATTGATATTAAGAGTTTTTTTTTTGTGCATTGAAAGTGTTAAAAATATAAATTAATCTCTCTTTAAATAGCAAACTAACTGTAATTAACTGTTCAGTTAGTTACTGAAAGAAAATATAAATATGCCCCTTAAATTTACATAAAAGTAAAAAATTTTCTCAATTACGAATTTTTGTTTCTCATGTTAGTATTGATTTTCTTTTCTCAATTATGTATTAAAATAATATTAAAGAATATATATATATATATATTTAAAAAGAACTCATATATCAATATTATCAAATATTTTATTTCAAGATTTTTTTTAAAAAATTTAAAATTTTAATTATTGTAATTATATTTTAAGATTTATTTTTCTAATTTAATTTATTATTTTAACCAATAAAATATAGTTTAGTGGTTAAAAACGTATATTGCTCCCACTTACATATTGGATTGGGGTATTAGGTATTATCCTTCTCCATGGATAATTAAAAAAAATTTAATTTATTATTTTTAATTTTTATCATATACTTTTACCATTTAAATAAAATCATTAAGAAAAACTGTACTTCATTGCAACTTCGTCTACAATCCCAATTCGATTAGTGCGGGCTCAAATATGTAAAATAGAAAATGACAATATTCCACTTGTGATATTATAAAAAAAAATTAGGGGAAATAATAACAATCTCCTTTGATATTGTTATTAAATGTCATTAAATGTTAATTACTTTATGAATATCTCCTTAGATGTCGTTAAATATCATTAGACATTTGCAATTTATGAGCAAATCCAACATCAAAACTTATATATAGAGACCAAGAAAAAGGAAAAAAAAAACAAAGGATTACCAGTCAGTGTGAGATTTAATTCATGGCTATAACCAGTTCAGTTAAAATAGTAGAGTTCTGTCAAGTAACTCCATCATTCGACTCATCAAAGACTGCTTCTGAATCATCTCTTCCTCTTGCATATTTTGACATATTCAACCTCAAATTATTTCCAATTGAGAAACTCTATTTCTATGAGCTCACTGATTCAACCATTCCATTGTTCTACTCATTGATCCTTCCTAAACTGAAGTCTTCTCTTTCCTTTACTCTCCTCCACTTCCTTCCTCTAGCAGACATCACCTGGCCACCCCATCTCACTAAACCATTCATTCTCTACAATCCAAATGATGGCATTTCGGTAACAATTGCAGAGTCTACTGCAAACTTTGCTTATCTTTCAGGCAACCAAATGCATGAAGCTGTAGAGTCACATCTTTATATACCCGAGTTACCAGTGTCTGACTCAAAAATAGCAACTATAGCTTTTCAAATAACGCTACTTCCAAATCAGGGCCTTTCCATTGGTGTCTCATACCACCATGCTGTCTTTGATGGCGAAAGTGTAACCATGTTCATTAAACCATGGGCTCACTTATGCAAACAGACAAAAATAGAAGACACCCAATTACATTATCACCAGAGCTAACTCCATTCTTTAATCGGACGGTTATTCAGGACCCAGAAGGACTTGATATGATTTACTTGAACAATTGGTCAAGCATCGCTACTGCTAATCCAAAAAGTTTAAAAGGGTCATCGACAATGAGATCCCTATCCAACTTAGTTCGAGCAACGTTTGTTTTGCGTCGCCAAGATATAAACAAAATCAAACAAAATGCATTACTGTTACTGAAATGGATGGCCAAACAAATCAATAAAAATCAATCCATTTATCAACATTTGTTGTCCCATTTGCATACACAGTGGTTTGCATGGTTAAGGCGAGAATGATCGAAAGTGAAAGAAATATTGTGTTAGGATTCAGTGCAGACTGTAGAGGGCGATTGAACCCTCCAATCAGTGGCGGAACCAGAAACAGAATGAAGGGGGGGGCAAATTTTCTAAGAAAAATAATTATAACTGAACTAAAAATAAAATAAAATACTATATATATATACCTAATTATAAAATTTTATAAAAATACTATATATATAAATACCTAATTATAAAATTTTAAATACCCAAATAATTAAAAAAATATATATGATAAAAAAATTTAATATGTATATAATTTTTATAAAACATTATAAAATTATATATATATATATGTGTGTATATACATATATATGTATACATGGAGGGGAGGGGGGGTCCATTGCCCCCCGGGACCCCCCCTCCCTCCGCCCCTGCCTCCAATACCCACAAATTACTTTGGCAATTGTGCTATACCTTATCCTATACATTCAAAAGTAGAACCTCTCCTTAGAGAGAATGGAATTGCTTTTGTTGCAAAGAGGCTTAGTGATGTGATAAAAGGGTTAGAGAATGGAGTCCATGAGGAAGCAAAGGAGAAGCTTGTTAACATTTTTAAGTTTAGGTAGTCAGGCGAAGCAGAGGTTATAGGAGTAACTTATTCACCAAAATTTGAGGTTTATGGGACTGATTTTGGGTGTGGAAAGCCAAAAAAGGTGGAGGCTGTTACAGATCGTATGGAAAGATTTCAATGATGAAGAGCAGAGATGAGAAAGAGGGTATTGAGGTTGGTTCAGTTCTTGAAAAGCATGAAATGGAGATGTTTAATTCTCTATTTGTTAATGGCCTCTTACGTCTCTAAACTACACTGTTCATCAACTACATTTTGCTTATGTAATAAGAGAGAGTAAGAGCTGGGATGAGTAAGTAATGTTATTTAAATATTAAACTAAAATGGTGTTTGATAATCTCATATTTTCAGAGCACGCAATTTTAATTTTATATTTTAATATTTTACGTATTGTGTACATATCAAAATATTAATTAACACAGTATAAAACCATTAATTTAAATGAAATAATTCATGAATTAATAAACATGCTTCTTATTCAGTAAATCATTTGGGAAATAAAATAATATGGAATAAATTTTCATTTTATGGAGAACCACTGTAAGACTAAGTCTTTAAACTAGAGGTTGAGAAATTTTCGTTGGTTGACTTCGTAAACGTTTTCTTTTATGGTCATAATCAATATATAAATATATATATATATACACACACTAGAAAATAACTCATCGCATAAAACAATAAAAGATTTGTAATTTCATAATATTATTATAATAATTCGTATAAATAATAAAAATTATTTTTAAATTAAATAAACCAATACCATTAATAATAAATAAAAAAATACTTGAAATAAAAATTAAAAAAGTAACCCTATAGCAGCTAAAGAGAGCAACTTTAGCAAGCTCAATAAAACTCATCAAATCTAGCATTTTTAGGAACTGAAAAATTATTTTTTAAAAAAATCAAAATAATGCTATTAGCAAAATTGAAAAATATTTGTAATAAAAAAATAATAAACTAGATATAATAATAAGACTATCTACTGTTATGAGATACTATTATTATCAAATTCTAATTCTATATGGAGAAATATTAATTAAGCCATTTTGAAAACATGACGGTTCAACAAACTCTCATCTATTTGTTAAAAAATATTTATTATAAATTTATTTATTAAGAAATATATTATAATAAATATTTTCTAGCCAATAAAAAAAGATTGTTGAACAGTTACTCTCTAAAATAACTGTGATTAATTTTTTTTTCTATATATTAAAAAAGAACCCATGCAATATTACAGCTATTCTAATAATTTACTAATATGTTATTATTTTCCAATCTACAATTAAAATAAATATGATTTATTAGTTATTAAATAATATTATAGATTTAAAATTAAATAGTATTATAAGAGAAGAGAATAAAAAAAGTCAAGTTTTGCTTAAGTTTTTTTTACATATTTTTTAATAGCTTATTGTTTTATTAAATAATAATTAATTATTATCAATGTTAAATAAAATATTATATTTCTATTTGAAATCTATGAATATATATTCAAAAAAATTTTACTATCAAATATTCTCCAAATAAATATTCTAATACTATTTGAATTTTAGAAAATTAATTTATATATGTATGTATAATCTTTTTTTTAATCTACATAATAATCTTTTTTTGGTCAATATAAGCACATAATAATACTTCCTGTGTTTAACACACAGAATTACAAGATTTACAACGGTTCAAATCTTTTAACTAAAAGACTATATATATATAAAGTTATAAACAAAGGAAGGGGAACTATCCACAAATCAACTTGAGAGCTGCATTTATCTCTCTCTGTCATTTTTCTTTCTTTCTTTCTTTCGTTTTTTATTTCTCAGTATTTTGGATAGAAGAAATGGAAGATGAATTAGAGCTTATTACCAGAGTACCAGAAGGCTGTGTTCCACAATTCTTTCTTTCACATCTCCTCTAGATGTATGTAAATCATCTTTGGTTTCTACTTCATTTCAATCAGCCGCAGAGTCTGATTTTGTCTGGGAAAATTTTTTGCCATCTGATTATCTTGACATTGTTTCAAGATCCATTACTCCTTTGAAATTTACTTCAAAGAAAGAGCTTTTCACTCTTCTCTGCAACCCCATTTTCATAGACGGTGGTAAATAAAAGAGAATAATATCTCTGATTTTATTTGTTTTTCTGTTTCAGTTATAAAAGGTATTTGTATATATGATAAGATCTTTATATTAGTTATTATTTGTGAGGATTTCATGGCTGATCATATGTATGAACTCTCTATATATATGTTCTGCAGCAAATCAATGAATATAACTCATTTTTCTGCATTTTCTTCATTTCTCTTTATGGTATCAGAGCTTTAAAAGCTCAAACGAGCAAATATATATATATATATATATATTTTTCTTTCTTCCTTTTCCTCATATTTCCATGGCTGAAGATAACACACCTACCATTGTTCAGTTCAATCCTACTGCTCAACTCCCGATCAAATTAACTGGCCATCAAAACTTTACCATTTGGAAAGCTCAAATTGAAATGCTCATGTATGGCCACAATCTGTATGGTCATCTTGATGGCTCACTTACAGCTCCACCACAAACAATAACCTCTGCCAATTCATCTTCTCCAAACCCAGCCTATTGCCATTGGTTTCGTCAAGATAAACTTGTTCACAATGCTATTCTAGCTTCTATTGATTCAACTATTGCATCTCCAGTAGCTACTTCGCCCACAGCCCACACAGCTTGGCAATCCCTTCATAAAGCCTTTGCTAATAAATCCCAGACACGAATTATTAGTCTTCAAGATAAGCTTGCACGAATTACAAAAGAATCCCGATCTGTTGCCGAATATCTTCGTGACATTCGATCAATTGTTGATGAACTAGCCATAGCTGGTGAATCTGTCACCAATTCTCAACTTATCGCTCGAATTTTGCAAGGGCTTGGTCCTGAATACAAGTCTCTTTCAGCTGCAATTCGCTCCCGTGAAACCACCATTATGTATGAAGAACTTTATGACAAACTTATTGATCATGAGCTTTTTCTCCAGCATGAGGAAACCAAAGTTTCTCCAGCAATTACAGCTGCTGTTGCGCAACGCAGCAACTCTGGTTCATCTCGAGGTTCCGGTAAGCGAGCAAATAACTATTCTCAGTCCACACCATGGCAATCACAACAGTCCAATAGCCCATGGCGTCCTCGTCGACCCACATTTCAGCAAAACACATATGATAACCCTGTTTGTTGTCAGTTGTGTGATCGTCCGGGACACACAGCTCGAGTTTGTAGGTCTGCATCTCATAATCATCTTCAAGCACGTGCAAATTTTGTTGCCTCCAATTCTCAAACTCAAAAACCTTGGGTTATTGATTCCGGTGCCAGTCATCATGTTACTGCAGATGTTGACAATCTAGCCACAGTACATGACTACAATGGTCTTCAAGAAATCACGATGGGTAACGGTAATTCTATTCCTATAAGTCATACAGGTACCAGCAAACTAAGTACATCAAATCATCAATTTCATCTTTCTAATACTTTATGTGCTCCCAATATTACCCATAATCTTGTTTCTGTTTCCAAATTTTGTATTGATAATTCCACATCTATTGAATTTTTCCCATTTCATTTTCTTGTAAAGGATCTGACTACGGGGGCACGGCTGGTACAGGGACGAACTAACGATGGGCTTTATGAGTGGCCACGAAGCAATATTAGCACTGTTCATACTTTTTCTGCAATTAAAACTCATAATATAGATTTGTGGCATCGTCGTTTAGGACACCCCAATAAACGCATCCTATGTCAACTTTTGCATGAATTATCTATTCCTTATCATTCTTCCTCTGATAATTATCATTGTAATTCTTGCTCTACTAATAAAATGCACAGAATGCCTTTTTCTGAAAATTCATTGCAAAGTCAAAGACCACTTCAATTAATTTACAGTGATCTATGGGGTCCTTCGCCAGTTTTATCCATAGATCAAAAGAAATACTATGTTCTCTTTGTTGACCAATATTCCAGATATATGTGGCTACATACACTTAAAACAAAAAATGAAGTTTCTAGTGTTTTTAAAGCTTTGCACCCTCTTCTTGAATGGCGTTTTAACACAAAAATTTTGTCCCTCTACACTGATGGTGGAGGTGAATTTCTGAGCTTATCCAGTTATCTTCAAACACATGGAATTGAACATTTAATTTCCCAACCTTATACTCCTCAACGTGTTGCCATTGTTGAACGTAGACATCTTCATGTTATTGAAACAGCTAAAACACTAATGACTCAAGCTTCTATGCCATCCTCTTTTTGGAGTTTTGCTTGTTCTCAAGCTGTATATATTATAAATAAATTACCAACTCCAGTTCTTAATGGTAAATCACCACATCAACTACTCTTTAATGAATCATCAAAACCCGATTCTCTTAGAGTCTTTGGTTCTTTATGTTACCCTTGGCTTCGACCGTTTGCGAAAAATAAATTGGAACAACGATCAAAGCCATGTGTTTATTTGGGTTTCTCAAATAAACATTACTGTCATAAGTGTTTTGAGCCTGTTTCAACTAAAATTTATCTCTCTCGAGATGTATTATTTTTTGAAAATAATTTTCCCTTTACTACAATGTTTTCCCATTTAGCAAAAAATTTTCTGGTTAATGACTGGGACCATATTACTGAAATCTCTCCCTCCACAAAATATGATATGCCTCAATCTCTTGAATTGTTGCCAAATATTACTTCCGGGCCACTCATACGCATTGATGTCGATCCATCCAGCCCTGTGTCACCACTATCAGGTACTTCTTCTACATCTTCTACTCCAGACACTTTACCTCAACCCCAAATACCACCTCCTGCACCACCTCTTCCTCATAATGCCAATGTTCATTCTATGGTTACAAGAGCTAAAAATCATATCAGCAAACTAAAACAATTTCGATCACTCCTAACCCTTAGTTCCATAACCTCTATCCCTACCACTTATAACCAAGCAGCTAGACATTCTCATTGGAATAACGCCATGCAAGAAGAATTTGATGCTTTGATCAGAAATCAGACTTGGGAACTTGTACCTTATGATTCCTCTCAGAATGTTGTTGATTGCAAATGGTTGTATCATATCAAATACAAACCTGATGGAACCATTGACCGGTTCAAGGCTCGGCTTGTTGCTAAAGGTTTCACTCAAAGACCTGGAATTGATTTTCATTCTACATTTAGTCCTGTAATAAAGCCCACTACAATAAGACTTGTTCTTGCTATTGCCACTCAACAAAACTGGCCTCTTCATCAGCTAGATGTGCATAATGCTTTTCTTCAAGGAAAGCTTGATGACGAAGCGTACATGAGGCAGCCACCTGGGTTTGAAAATTCTACTCATTTATCACATGTTTGTCGTCTAAAAAAGGCAGTTGATGGCCTTCGTCAAGCTCCAAGAGCATGGTATACAGCATTGAAAGCTTATCTTTTATCTCTGGGATTTCACTCATCTAAGTCAGACTCTTCATTATTCATCTTATGTAACTATGGTATTATTATCTATATTCTTGTCTATGTCGATGATATTGTCTTGACAGGAAATAATACTGGTGTTTTACAACAAGTGATACTTGGGTTGTCTAGACGATTTTCTCTTAAAGATCTTGGTACTCTCAACTATTTCCTGGGTGTTGAGGTCATTCCGTCTCCTAATGGTCTACTATTATCTCAGCAGAAATATATTACTGACTTGTTACAGGAGACCCACATGCAAGACTCAAAAGGAGTTCCCACCCCTATGAGCTCGTCCACCATTTTAACCCAAGCTTCACCTGCCTCAGTTATTGATGCACCTGCTTATAGAAGAATCATAGGAAAAATGCAGTATCTCTTGTTCACTCGTCCTGATATAGCATTTTCTGTTCACAAACTTGCTCAATTTATGCATTGTCCCTCTGATGATCATTGGCGAGCGGTCAAGCGTTTATTGCGTTATCTTCGTCATACTGCTCACTATGCATTATTTTTAAATCGTGTAAATAAAAATGCCCTTGTGGTTTATTCAGATTCAGATTGGGCAGGTGATCCAGACGACAGAACTTCTACGTATACTTTGGTAATTCTCCTATATCTTGGTCTTCCAAGAAGCAACGAGGAGTCTCACGTTCTTCTACTGAAGCTGAATACCGTGCTGTTGCGGCAGCTTTAGCTGAGACTAATTGGGTCACCAATTTACTACAAGAACTTCAGTTTCCTTTGGCTGTCAAACCCACTATTTACTGTGATAATATAGGGACAACCTTCATCTGTGCCAATCCTGTTTTTCATAGCAAAATGAAGCACATTGCTATCGACTTTCATTTTGTTCGTGATCAGGTCCAAGCTAACCAGGTGGAGGTCTGTCATCTACATGCTGCTGATCAAGTTGCCGATTTACTTACGAAGCCTCTACCAAGACAAGCTTTTGAAAATCATTTTTCCAAGCTGTCCGTTGTGTCACTAACTGACAGCTTGAGGGGGCGTAAAAGAGAATAATATCTCTGATTTTATTTGTTTTTCTGTTTCAGTTATAATAGGTATTTGTATATATGATAAGATCTTTATATTAGTTATTATTTGTGAGGATTTCATGGCTGATCATATGTATGAACTCTCTATATATATGTTCTGCAACAAATCAATGAATATAACTCATTTTTCTGCATTTTCTTCATTTCTCTTTAGTAAAAAGGTAACCATTGTTGTAAATTTTAATAAAACAGAGCATATATAAACTATAAACATTGAAAAAGACTAAGATTTTTGTGTATGCTCTGTTAAACTTTGTTGCAGAGCTTCAAGTTAGAGAAATCATCTGAGAAGAAATCATTTATGTTATCTGCAAGAGATCTTTCCATAAAATGGAGCGATGAACCAATGTATTGGAATTGGGTATCTCTACCTGTATCAAGGTTTATAATTTTCCTTTTAATTTTCTGATAATTTTTACAAAACATCGTCGGTTCTTGTTAAAATTATATATACAATTTTTCAGGTTTTTGTTAAGACTTGTGAAAAGGTTAGGAAGTTAAGCAAATGGAGAGGAAATACACACAAATGAAAGAAAGAGAAGTTGCTGCAAAATTAATCAGCCTAAATCTTCATTCATTCAATTCAATAATTTATGTAAAAACAACAGATATAGTACTGGTCAACAACTACGTACTGTTTTGTTCAAAAATAATTTGTTTGTTACTAATAAACACATACATACAATTTCTAAAAGTAAGGATCTTTATTCCTTTTCAGCTACTTACTGACTAAAGTAAGTTTTAACAAAATAAAGCACAAAATATAGTTCAAAATTATAGAATTGCAGCAATCCTCTGTTCAAAGCAAAACTCAATGGTCAACACTCCTCCTTGAGTTTTTCTTTGAACACACACAACATTGATCTTAAATCTTCAAACTTTCCTGTTGGAAGTGCCTTGATTAATATATCAGCAACCTGCATATCAGATGGATAATGAACCAAATGAATTTCACCATTTTTCTCAGTCTTCTTTAGGAAATGGTACTTGACTTTGATGTGCTTAGTTCTGCCATGCTGGATAGGATTATTTGCTATTGCTATTGCTGGTTTGTTATCTACATGAATGAGAGTAGGCTGATGCTAAGGCATGCCAAGTTCTTGCAAGATTTTTCTCAACCAAATTGCATGATTGGCTGTTGCAGCTGCTGCAATACATGCAGACTCTGCCGTGGATTGAGCAACAACTTTCTGTTTTCTTGAGCTCCAATTAAATACACCAGAACCAAATGAAAAACTGAAACCTGAGGTGCTTTTATAGTCATCAACACTTCCTGCCCAATCACCATTTGAAAAGCCAATCAATTCACCACTCTCTTCCTTTGAAAACTGAATTCCATAGCTGGCAGTCCCTCTTAAGTACCGTAACACCCTTTTAGCTGCATTCATGTATCTTTGAGTTGGAGAATGCATAAAATAAGACAATAAGCTTGCTGAATACATTATATCTGGCCTTGTTGCTATTAAATAAAACAATTTGCAAATCAAACTTCTATAGACACTTGCATCAACTTCATGTGCTTCATCTTCCTTGGAAAACTTCTCATTCACAACCAATGGAGCTGCTACTGATTTGCAGTCTTTCATCTTAAATTTTTAAAGCACATCCCAAGTGTACTTCTTTTGAAAAATAAAAATTGAATCACTGGCTTGCTTCACTTCCATTCCAAGGAAATAACACATCTCCCTTAAGTCAAACATTTCAAATTTCTTGGTCATAACACATTTGAAGTTTTGAATTGCACAAGAATCACTATCTGTTATAAGTAAATCATCAACATAGAGCAAAACCACAAGTTGATCCTTATCTTTAATGCCTTTGACATACAAAGTAGCTTCACTTTCACTTCTCTTGAAGCCATTGTTGAGCAAGTGAGTGTCAATTCTGGTATACCAGGCCCTAGGTGTTTGCTTAAGGCCATAGAAAGTTTTCTTAAGCTTGTAAACCATATCAGCCCCATCTACAACTTCAAAGCCTTAAGGTTGTTCAACAAAGATCTCCTCCTACAAGAAACCATTTATGAAGGCATATTTCACATCTAAATGGTAAATTTTCTAGCCCAACTTTGCTGCTATTGCCACAAATAGCCTTATGGTATCATGTCTTGCTACAAGTGCAAAGGTATTACCATAATCCACGCTTGGAAGCTGTGCAAAACTTTTCACAACTAATCTAGCTTTGTACTTGAATATGGAGCCATCAACGTTGAATTTTGTTCGGTACACCTACTTCATACCAATCGTATTTCTATCAGCAGGCCTTTGAACTAGCTCACATGTATCATTTTTATTTATGGCATCAATCTCCTCCTGCATGGCAAACTTTCACTCTTTGAATTTTGACGCTTCATCATAATTTATAGGCTCAATTTGAGCTAGATTGCATTGTTCATAAAGTTTAGCAAGGGACTTTTCTTTTAAGGCAGGAACAACAGCTGTAGGATCATTTTCAAACAATTGATCTTCATCAACAACAACTTGCTTTTGAGATAATGTTGCAATGGCCTCCTCATTTTTCCTCTTCTTTACTTCAACTTGCTTCTTGTTGAAATCCCAATAGGCTGACTCATCAACCTTAAAATCTTTACTACCATAAACCTTCTCAGATTTGATATTAAACACTCTATACCCCTTTGATTGTGCTGCATAACCAAGGAAAATGCCGATTTCAGCCTTGTCATCTAGCTTTCGTCTCTTCTCTTATGGCACATGAGTGTAACAAATTGATCCAAACACTCTCAAATGCTTGGCAGAGGGTTTACTACCACTCCAAGCCTCAATTGGAGTCATAATGGGAACTACTCTAGTAGGAAGTCTATTTAGTAAATAGACTGTTGTATACACAGCCTCTGCCCAGAAAGATTTAGGAAGATTTTTCTCAACAACTATACTTTTTGCCATCTCCATAATGGTTATATTCTTCCTCTCTGACACCCCATTTTGCTCAGGAGAATAGCTAACTATGAACTAATGCTGAATCCCATAATCTTCACAAAACTTTCTAAATTCTAGTGAAGCATACTCGCATTCATTATCTGACCTTAGGCACTTAATTACACACCCACTTTGCTTCTCAACAAGGGCCTTAAACTTCTTGAACACTGACAGAACTTGTGTTTTACTTGACAAAAAATACACCCAAGTCATTCTTGAATAGTCATCTATAAACAACACAAAATACTTGTTCTTGCTCAAGGATTCAACTGACATAGGTCCACACACATCTGTGTGAATGTGCTCAAGCTTACTTGTAGCTCTTTTAACACCAACAACTGGAAAACTTGATCTGTGCATTTTACCGAGTTGACAAGGCACACACATATCATTTACATTAGTCAAAGCAGGCATCTCAGTCACCATGCCTTTTCTTTGCATGAATTTTAATGAATCAAGGTGACAGTGATCAAATATCTTATGCCACAACCAAGTTTCATCAGTTTTAGCAATCAAAGCAACTTGATTTACGTGATTAAGACTCAACACATAACTATTTAATTTCTTTTTAACTCTGGTTACTTCAACATTTGTGTGATTATAAATATATAAATAATCATTCTTAAATAAGAGAGAATAGCCCTTATCTTTCAACTAAGCCACACTGAGCAAATTTTGCTTCAAACCAGGAATATACAAGACATCAGTGATCAATTTTATACCTTGATTTGTGTGAACAGGAATTGATCCTCTTCCTTGAGCCTCTACTTCAGTTCCATTCCCCATCTGGAATTTTAGTTCTGTAAGTCTCATCAAAGTTACTAAACAAGCTTCTCTCCTTTGTCATGTGGCTTGTACAACCACTGTCAATGCACCATAAGTTGCTTTCAGAAACATGAAGAGTCTCTGACATCATGAAGAAGTAACTTTCTTGCTGAGAATGATTCTCCACAAAGTTTGCTTTTTGTTGTTGATCAAGTTGTCTTTGTTGTTGTTGCTGCTGTCCACCTTGTTGCTGATATGACTGATTTTTTCTTTTCCAGCAAATCTTCTCTATATGATATGTTCTCTTGTAAATTTTACATTGCACATTTTTCCAGCACTTGTTTTCAAGATGATTAGTTTTTCCACATAGGCTACGTGGAGGAAATTTATTTTTCTTTGAAGAATCCTTCATATTTTCATGTTGTTTTCCCTTGCCCGATGAGGACTGACTTTCACTCTTGGAAGTTGAGGTTGACACTTTGCCCTTATCCCTGACATGGAAAACACTTTCAACATCTTCTGCCCTTAAAGACACTCGTTGTTCTTGAGCTTGCAATTTACTAATAAGCTCAGCCACAGAAAGCTTCTCCAAATCACAAGTTTCCTCAATCACAGACAACTTTGATTCAAACTTCTCAGGTAAACTGATCATCATCTTTTCTACAATTCTCTAGTCTTTATGGACTAGATTTTAAAATAATCTCCTCCTAACAACCTAATTTTATTGACCAGATTCATTACTCTAGTGGAATAATCTTTGATACTCTCTCCATCATGCATTTTTAAAAGTTCAAATTTCCTTTTGAGGGCCAGCAATTTAACTCCCCTAACCTTTTCACTCCTTGCATACTCCTCCTTAAGGTAGATCCATGCCTTCTTAGCTGACTTGAAACAAACCAACCTTGGAAAAATGTCTTCAGACACAGCTGAGTATATAAAAGAAAGAGCCTTGAAGTTTTTAACTGAAGCTTATGTTTCCTGCTTGATCTGCTGTACTGTTGGATATACAGGCAAGCTATCCTTCACATACTCCTTCTCCACAGCACTCCAAAGGTCATATGCAAGCAAGAAAACCTCCATTCTTACTGCCCAATAATAAAAATTCTCTCCTGAAAACACAGGTGGTACTGGTAAATTGACATTTGCAGCCATTTTACTTCAAAAATAAGATGCACAGTCCCTTAAAGAAGTTGCTCTAATACCACTGTTAAGACTTGTGAAAAGATTAGGAAGTTAAGAAAATGGAGAGGAAAAACACACAAATGAAAGAAGGAGAAGTTGCTGCAAAATTAATCAGTCTAAATCCTCATTCATTCAATTTATTAATATATGCAAAAAATAGAGGTGAATAGAGGTAGTGCTGGTCAATAACTACCTATTGTTTTGTACAAAAAATAATTCATTTGTTACTAACAAACACATACATACAATTCTCAAAAATAAGGGTCTTCATTCCTTTTCAACTACTTACTGACTAAAATAAATTTTAACAAAACAAAGTACAAAATCAGGTCCTGAATTATATGATTGTAGCGGTCCTCTGTTCAAAGCAAAACTCAATGGTCAATAGTTTTCTGAGGTGGCTGTGCTTATAACAATGCGTTGGCTAGAAATACAGGGCAAGATTGATACTAAAATGCTATCACCAAACACTGTATATGGAGCATATCTTGTACTGAAAATCACTGGTCGAGCTTATGGGCTTGATTTGATGCTGTTTGAGATATCAGTTGAAGTTGGCAATCGGTTTTGTCAGAGTAGCATAGCTTATTTAAGCCATGGTCAAGGTAGGAAGAAGAAAGAGCTACTGGAGAGACTGTTCTTTGCCAACCGTAAGTAGATGTTGCAGTCAAGAGTTAAAGAAGGTGAGAATCGAGTCCCAAGTGAAAGAGAAGATGGATGGTTGGAGATTGATCTTGGAGAATCTTTAATGGTCAAAGTGAAGAGGAAATAGTGAAGATGAGCTTCAAAAGAAGTAAAGGGTCAACATTTGAAAGGTGGACTCATTATTGAAGGCATTGAAGTTAGGCCTAAAAACTAAGGGAGATTGATTCGAACTTCTAAATCGGAATCGGATTTAACCTTATTTTGGTATTTTTATGGATGTATCTTAAAAATATAAATTTAATTTAATAGTAGTAAAATATCTTTCAAATTATTAATAAATGTTCAGAATTCAATCAAAACTCTTAAAAAAATTCGTCAATTATGAATATTCAAAAGTGGATTAGAACTTTTAAAAAGAAAGGATAGAAAGAGATAGAAAGCAGAAGAAGCCTTTGTTTTTTTGTCTGAAAAATCATATATTGATTTTTTTTTTTTGCTGTTCTTTCCTTTTTCCTATATTCATAGATACAGGTCTTTTATCCACTTTTTGTCATGTTGTTTTTGTATTGAGCTATAAGTATTTCTCTTGTTGAATCTTCTTTCATTTGCTCGTGTATTTCTCTAGTATTGTAATTAAGTTTGTATCATATATGTAAATAAAATAGGGTGTGATTATTTGAATTTTTAATATCCTAGATTATACTCACTTTCAACTTGTTTTTATTCATGTATAAATATTAAATCAATCATTATATACTCTTAATTTGAATTAAAATATCATTCATTCACTCATACATTATATATAATAAATCAAGAAATGAAGATTTGTTTTATGAATCAAAAGTCCAGCTTTATTAATAAATTTTCTTCTGCCAAATTTACACCTTAAGTGATGAAATGACTTCACGATCACACTCTTGTCTTCACAGTTGCGAGATCATCATCCTAGTGAGCAAAAGAATTGCGATGTAGGACATGATCTCTTCTGTGTTTCAAGCAATTTTTCTCTTTTTTCACACTGGTTATAAAAATTATAGCATGATCATAACAAATTTGGCGTGTCCTGCCATCCTTATTGAGACTTATTCTCTGTCTTTTGGTTTAAAGGATCTTTCTCGAGCATGGTTGTGAGGTCAATATATTGGTCGCGAATCTCTATATTTTTAAGACTTGATCACTTGAAGAAATTATTAGAACAATTCAATTTTAAAGATCAAAATAGAATAAAATTGACCAAATTATTGGTCAACAATTAAATAACTATAATAAAAAAAATATATCACTTTCATAATAACCTATATAACTTAATTTAATTTGATAATGTCCAATCCTAATAATTTCAATAAAAAATACATCATGATAACATTAGAAAAAAACCTCAAATTTTAATTAATAATTACAACAAAAAATATATCGATAACCCGACTTAATTTAATTCAATAACGTCCAACCATTATAATTTCATTCAAAAAATACACCATGATAACATTAAAAAAAACGTTAATTTTAATTAATAATTACAACAAAAAATTTATCAACAGGATTGTATATCAACAAAAAATATATCAAAAATATTTATAAAAAATATATATTTTTTATAGTAATCTAACTTAATTTAATTCAGTAATGTTTAATCTTAATAATTTCATTCAAAAAATATATCGCTTTTATAATAACCTAACTTAATTTAAATCAATAATGTCCAATCCTAATGATTTCATTCAAAAATTACATCATGGTAACATTAAAAAAACCTAATTTTAATTAACAATTACAACAAAAAATATATCGCCTTTCATAATAACCTAACTTAATTTAAATCAGTAATGCCCAACTCTAGCAATTTTGTTCAAAAAATACATAGTGATAATAATAAACGAGCAACACCAAATCCAACAATTTTAGCAATTAAGAAAGTAAAAAAAAAAACGTAAAAATAATCTAATCGAATAAAATATTATGTCACGAACAACTCTTTTTTTTTGAGCAATGTTACGAACTAGATGGTATTATATATGATAATCCGCTTTGCATAAGAGTTAGGAAGTTGATATTAGAATTTAGGTATCTAAAAAATAAAAATATTTCCAAAAATTTATTTTTTCTTTTAAAAATATTCATTTTTATTTTCAATTTAAAAAATATTACTTTTATTTTTATTTTAGAACTCTTCAAATAAATAGCTATAATAATTAATTATTAAATAATTAATTAACAATTATTATTTATACTATCAAATAGGATATCATAATCTAATTTAAACTTTTCAAATAAATATAATTATTATCAATATTAAATAGAACATTATAATTTTATTTAAATTTTTAATGTAAATATAATTATTATTCATATCAAATAGAATATTTTAATATTACTTAAATTCTCTAAATAAATATTAAATTAATATAATTATTTTAATAAATAATAAATTTAATTTAAAATTTTAAAAAATTAAGAAATATGACAAGATAAGAGTGCGACAAATGACATAATATTATATCAATAATAATCAATTTAGTATAATATATATAGATATATCTTGGATGCTCTATATAAAACAATTATGAAATTATTATATAAATTTTTTGTATTAATTTGTTGAACTTTTTATGTTGAGAAATCAAATAATTTTAAGTCATATTAGTTGTGAAAATTATTGTTAGAAAAGTTAACATGAAATTATTTATTTTTTCTTATTATATTTATTACCAAAATTATAAAATTTAATTGGTACTTTGTTTAAAAATTTAGAAAAAGAAGAAAAGTTGCATCATATAATGGATCGAAAATATATTTTGTTCGAATCCCGTGTTTTCTCTCCTTTTTTTTTTATTGTCATAATTTTATTATATTTATTATAGCTATTATTATATATAAAGGTATACACCAAACTCAATGGATCACATATAACATAAAAAAATATATAAATATAGTCAATATTAAATATTAAATGACTAATTTTTGCAATGAGTCCTGAAAAAATAAAGACTCAAACCAGTAATTTGAGTTTGATTTATTAATGGGTTCAATCATCTAACTAGAAAGTCCTTCAATATATAACTCTTAAAAAATATTTTAGGGCAAAATTGACTTTTTATAAAAATGAAAATCGAATTAAAATCTATTATTTATAAGAAATAAGCCTGCATTTATGATTTATGTGTGATTAGTAATGATTTGTTTTGGAACAACAAATTTTTCAAAGTTTCACATTGTCTCACTTAGATTTTGTTGATCATTTCATTTTAATTATATTTTTAAATAATTATTTTTTAAGGTTAATTTGAATATAATTTTTTTGTTAATTTAATTTAGATCATATTGAATCCAATTTTATATGAGCTACCCTCAAACTTATGTTCTATTCCATTTAGTTTAAAGCATGTTTTAAATATATTCAGCTTGATAAATATTTTAAATCAATTCATAAATTAAGTCAATGCTTGTCATTTTCGTCTAACAATGTTATTTATTAGGTCTGTCAACAAAAATATGATTTGGTTTATTTTCTCATCATAATCTTTTATTGACTTGAGTATAGAAACTTCAAAGGAACAACTAAAATTGCTTAGTAATTCATATATATATATATATATATATACGATTATTATTGGGAGACAAAAGAATTTAAAAGCTTAAGCATGAACGATAGAATTGAAAAATAAATTACTCGTTTTGGCTTATATATTGACATACAGAGAATATTCCATTAATTTTTTATTTATTGATACAATAATATTAAGATTGTGCCTAAAATTACTAGTTCTCAATTATTATTTTTCTTTTTGCTCTTATTGATTCAGATGTCTGCCTAATAATATAATTAAGATATAAAAGTTCGTTCTTCATTTCTTTCTTTTTTTTTTCTAAAAATTTCTGGTATGTAAGAAAATAATAATAAAGAAAAAATTAGCTAATTATCAATGCTTATTGATAAATAATACAAACAAAAAAAAAGTTAAAAACATAAGTAATTAAATTAAACAAGTCGCATGACCGTGCAATGTGCAAGACTTTTTATTCTGTTATGCAATTTTTATTATACATATAATATTTTATTATATATTGTTAGTCGATTTGTGTATATCGATTTTAAAACTGCAAGTATATGGATCGTAACAAATAACAAATAATATAGTGAAGGTAAGAGTCGATCTCACAGGAAATAATCAATTTGATTAACTAAAATTCAATGTAACCATTATCTTAAAATTAGAAAATTGTAACAGTTTAATTTTACCTAATTAATCTAAATCTATCCAAGTCAATTACTCTAAACTAAGTGTGCAAATAATTAATGGTAAATGAGTAGGATTAAGTTTAATTAGAGTTTTTACTATGAATCTAATTAATGAAGCATTAAGTTTCAATTCTTAAATTCTAGATGTCCAATATCACTCAATCCATTCACTTTTCTCTCAAGCAAGAGAAATATAATTGGATAATGATTAAATTACTATCCTCATATCAAATAATCAAAGTCCAATTCAATTTAATCAAGATATTAATTCTGGATCTCTAAGTAATTAACTAATCTCTAAACTTAATCACTCAAGGTTGATGATTCCACATCAAAAATCACATTCAATTTTCACATTTTATATGATTTTTTAAATTTAATAATTGGTTGCCAAATAATTGTTAATCAATTAAACCAAAATTATTAAATCAATAATAAAAAAAATCAATCTATGTATATTAAGAGATTATAATCAAACCCATAATTCAAACATCCAAATCCACTTAATCCCACGAAGGGATTAGTTGCTCATAACTAAATTAAATTTAGATAAAATAGAAATTAAAAAATAAAATACAAAGTTCATCATTCTAATATTCAAAACAAGAAAATAACAAAGTATTAAATAAAATATAAACTTAAAAATATAAACTAAATAGAGAGTTCAAACGAAGTTGATGAAGAATCCGATAGAGACAATTAAGTCTTCCTCTAGCGTAATCTCCATATTCCTTTAATCTCCAATTGAGCTAAAATTAATTTATCCTCAACAAAATATGAAGAAATATAGTTTAATACTTTAGAATGGTTGCTTTCCTCTACTATTCATGCCCCTTTTTGGTATCCAGCCAATAGCTCCTTCAAATTAAACTCCTATTTCTACTCAACTTCTATTTTAAAATTCAAATTTAAAATTAAAACTCAATTTTCTATCAAATATACTCATTATCTTCAATTGACTCCTTCAACAATATTTTATTTCCAGAAGAGTAAATAATATTAGGCTTTTGAATCATTTGATTCGGATTCCTGAAGTCTAAGTTATAGCCCGATTATTATCAGTGGCCCGGACTGGACTTCTGCTTCTAACATTGAAGCTCAATTTCAAATTTAAATTTGGAGGCCAAACGAACTCAGAATTTAATGAACCAAACCTCTTTGGAAAGCTTGAGACGTCCTCTATCAACTTTATGAAGACTATATTTTCAAATTTATACTTTAAAATTACTAAAATTATACTTGAAACTCTGAGAGTCTAATTATACCTAAAAATCCCAGTTTATACACACTTTTAAGAAATTAATTTAAACTAAGCTTAATTCTAAAATAATAAAATAAAAACACATAAATAAGCTTAGAATAAATGAATCTAAGTTAATTGTATGCTAAATATAATAAAAAATATAAGGTCAATATGCACATATTACATATATAATATTTTATCTTTATATGTTAGTAGTTTTAGTCAATAAATTTTAGATTTAATATAATTAACAACCATTATTATAATTGTAAAAAATAAAATTAAAATATGATCTAACTTTTATTTTTATATATTAATAATTTCATATGATAAATTATGGGACACAAATAATATATACAGATATAAATAACTGTAATACATAATATTTTTATATATTATATGTATATATTATATGATAATCTACTTTTCATTTATTATTTATTTTAGCCAATAAATTTTTTATATATAAGATATTTTATCATCATATATTAATAATTTATTAAATATATGATCTCTTATTTTCACGTATATTAATAGTTTTAGTTAAAAATTTATTAAAAATTGTTAATTTATTAAAAATTTATTAAATATATAATTTTTTATTTTTATATATCAGTAGTTTCAATTAAAATATTTATTAATAATTTATTAAATATATAATATTTAATTTTTATATATTAATATTTTCAGTTATTAAATTTTTATTAATAATCTATTAAATTCATAAATTAATAATTTAAATTAAAAATATTATTGATAATTTATTAAATACATGATAAGTTATTTTACTGTACGCGATAAATATTATTTTTTTCACATTATGCATATATACATATTTTATGACATCATATAATATTTTTATTTTCCTATATATATATAAAAGGAATGTCAAATATTACATATTTTATTATTTAAATTTATAAAATATATAAATTAATTACAATTAAAAAAATTATTTAATTTATAATTAATTTATTATAAATATTAAGAGTTATATATTTTTAAACTTTTTAAATTTTTTAAAAATATATAAATATATTATTAAATTATATTAATGTGTAATTAATTTATAAAAGATTAAAAGTCACAATATAATTTATTAATTATTAAATTTTTATATTTTAAATAAATTATTAAAATTAATTTAAAAATTAATTAAAAAAGAAAATATGGATTAGACATTTTTAAAATTTGATGATGTTACAACATTAATTTATAATTACTTTATTATGAATATTAAGAGCCATATTTTTTTAACCTTTTAAATTTTTAAAAAATATCAATCAATAAATATTATTAAATTATATTAATATTTATTTAATTTATAAAAAATTAAAAGTCAAAAATATAATTTAGTTAATGAATATTATGAAATTATATTATTATGTAATTATTTAACAAAAGAAGATTAAAAGACAAAAATAATTTATAAATTATTAAATTTTATATAAATTATTAAAATTAAATAAAAATTAATTAGAAAAAATAATTGTTTGTGAAAAATGATGAGTTAGCAATCTCAAAATAATCTTTTTTTCTCTTGACTTTTATGTAATAAAAATTTCTAAAAAAGATATAAAGTAATTATTATTACAATGAAATAATTATTATTACTTTAAATAAATTATTTAAATAAATTATTAATGTATAATTAATTTATTAGAAATTTCAAAAGTTATATATTGCATTATTTTATTTTTAAATTTTAAAAATATATAAGTTAATTATTATTAGAAATATATTATTTAATTTATAATTAATTTATTATGAATATCAAGAGTCTTTTTTTAACATTTCAAATAGCTACAAAAATCAATCAATCAATCAATATTATTAAATTATATTAATTTATAATTAATTTATAAAAAATTAAAAGTCAAAAATATAATTTAGTTAATTAATATTATGAAATTATATTAATGTGTAATTATTTAATAGAAGAAAATTAAAAGGCAAATATATTTTATTAATTATTATAAATTTCAATTTTTATATAAATTATTAAAACTAAATAAAAAATAATTAAGAAAGAAAAAAATCAAATTTTATATAAATTATTTAAACTAAATAAAAAATAATTAAGAAAAAAAATCATACATTTTATTATTTGTTTTTAACTTTTTAAATTTTAAAAAATATATCAATCAATCAATATTGTTAAATTATATTAATATATAATTAATTCATAAAAATTAAAAGTTAAAAATATAATTTAGTTAATTAATATTGTGAAATTATGTTAATGTGTAATTATTTATTAGAAGAAGATTAAAAGTTAATTATTAAATTTCAAATTTTATATAAATTATTAAAACTAAATAAAAAATCAATTTAGAAAGAAAAAAAATGCGGACTAGCCATTTATAGAAAATGATGAAGTGACAACCTCAAAACAATCTTATTTTCCTTGGCTTTTATATAATTATATAGATAGCTTACATCCTTTAATTTTTCTTGTTATTAATTAATTATGATTATTAAGACAAATGTATTTGCAAGTGATTGAGAATATTTCTTGCCTTTAAATTAACATTGTGAAAAAGTTGAATGTTAGATTCAGTGCAAATGGTATACATTTTTATTCTTTATTTTATAATACTACATATGCTTTTTCATTTAATTAAAATAATAAATAAACGACTAATTAGTTATTATAGTTACTAATTAAAGTTCAGACGTTCCAATCCCACTTAAAATTGTTCCTAAAATTAAAAGAAGCAATAAACCCCCTTCTCACTAAATAATTAATATATGGTGGACGAATATTACCCGAAGAGTCTAGTTTAGATATCTAAATAAAGGCAATTAATTAACAAATAGGGAATCAAACATCTTCATTTGATAACTTTTTTTTTTACTATATAACTATACCAGCTTTACTATAGTGATAAAATAATTTTAGCTTTTTAAACATATTTTATTATTTAAATATTTATTTTTTAATATTTTATTAGAGATTAGATTAAATTGAAAAAAATATTTAAAATATTATACTTATTATTTATTATCAAAATTAAAATTATAGTTAATTAGACACGACTTATAAAAAAAAAGTCATTAGCTAAATTAAACTTCTTATTTTTCATGCACGAAAATCTCATGGTTAAATTTTCTTAATTAGTTAAGTTGAAAAATGAATTATTAAGGCCTATAAACAGTAAAAAGAAATCTGCATTTATTATTTTTATGCGCTTCAAACATTGCCAAATGATAAAACCCCAACCCTTATCCGTTTTCCATTTACTCTAAATCTTCTTTTAATACCATCATTATTCCATTTCACCACTTAATTAAACCGTTTTAGCCAACAACTATCAATATTCACTTAATCCCTTGGATACCACCATCAATTATGCATGTTTAGCACACAAGTTTTATTTTATAATTAAATAATATCACTATTCTACTTTTCATATATTATTACATTAATTTCGTTTTTTATTTAATAAATGATATATTTAGATTAACATTAATATATATATATATATATATTTGTTGAGATTAATTCTTTACTTAGACGAATTTAAGTATCTATCTTTATGCAACTTATGTATTTTAAAAAATTATCTCTTGTGTGCTAATCAAGAAAATTAAGAATAAATAATTGATAAACTAAATCACTCGAATTCCAATCCTCTGCTGAATTAATGGTTAAACCAAAAATCCGACCCATATAATTGATTAAGTTTGTGAAGTTACTAATTAACTTATTCATATTTACTTTTGTCATTTAAAAATAACTAATGTATTAAATTTTATTAATTATGTTTGACTGTTAATTTCTTAGTGACAATTTGAACTAGTTGAATTGAAAACTCTTTTTAATTAAATATATTGAGTTGAAAATCTATTTAAAAGAAGTATTTTTTATCCCACTAAACCCCATAAAAAAGAAACTTCCATGTCCTGTCCAACCTTAATAGTATAAGTAGAGTCCAAGAAAGAATCATTATTATCAATAATCATCCTTATTAATCTTTATTCACACAAAACTAATGGCAATCAAGTAACTTCCCAAAACCATTTCTTTAACCCCTTAACAATACTTCTCTCTCTCCCTCTCTCTCTTTCTCTCTCTCTCTCTCTCTATATATATATATATATTATATGTATTCTATCATCAAACTCTCATAGATCATCTTGCACACTATAAAAATCAAAACCCATAAAAGAAAGATTACATATACAAAGAGAGAGAGCTCTCGAGAAATGAGGCCTGCAAGTGCCAACTCCATAGTACCATCTGCAGTTACTACTCCTTCAATTGATGGTGGATTTAGGCACTGGAATTCTCCAATTCCTTTTCTTTTTGGTGAGTTTGGTCTTATGTTAGGTCTGATTTCCATGGCATTACTTATTTTAGCATGTTCTTACCAGAAACCATCACCTATGGATCATCAAGAAGAAGATAAATCTCAACAAGTGAAGTTTGAAATGGAAATGGAGCCTAAGATTGTTGTTATTATGGCTGGTCATCATAACCCTACTTATCTTGCCAAGCCAAAGCCTATGACTTGCACTTGCCAACCCACTGCTGATCAACAAGTTTAGCTAAAATAAATATTCCTTTTTAGTCCTCAGATAATTCACACCCTCTTTTGTTTTTTTGTTTTTTTTCTTCTTTCTTAATTAAGATTTGACTGCGGTTCGAATTCATATGTAATCTCACATGTCCGAAGATTTTTCTGAATTTAGAGCTGTGTTTGTTGCTGGAGTTTGCTGCGGAATATTTATGTATATTGATGAGACCTTAATTGATTAATTAAGAATTTGCTGTTGTTAAATTTCTTATTTTTTGTGTAAATTATTCTTTGGGAGATAAACAGAATAAGACCACAAGGACAGTTAAGTTTTTTCCACCGATTTTTAATGCAACTGCATATTCAGATAATTGAATTCGAGATATCTAATTAAATTAGAATAGTCTCTTATAAATTGATCTACATGCTCGATGCTTCTTATTGTTAAATTTCTGTTATATAGACTATATAGGTGGTTGCTGTTGTTAAATTTCTGATATGTAGACTATCTTTCTTCTATGTTCTTTTTCTTCTTCGGTGTATATATATATTGCCTTTGGTTGATTGATAATATCGTTGCATCTATTTAAAAATCAAATTCAGATATGCACAGACTCTGCAGCATGAAGATTGAAGATAGGCTGCTTGTTTTAATTTGAGCAAAATTTCAAGTTTGAATGTCTCTCTCCTCCTTTTAATAAAAAGAAAAATCATGTTTAAGACTGATAAGGATATGTTAATTAATTTTTTGCTTTGCTTATCGTAATATCAATGTATAGTACTCGATCGTATGCTGTAATGGTCTCTTTGTTAGCCGTAATTGTTGACAAAAAAAAAAAAAGTAAGGGATTTCAATCCCGCATCGAAGAAAGAAAGGAAATATGAGGGTATTCCCCTCCTATATAAGTGGCTCAAATCATTTAGTTCAAAACACACCAAAACACAACAAGTGTTTTATATTAGAGATTAGAGTTGAGCTCTTGGAGTCTCTTGAAGTATAAATATTTGGGGGTTGTTTTGCGGGTGTCGGTTAGAAAAATATTTTGTATTTGTGGCTGTAACAATTTTCCACATAGTAAATATTTTTCTTGGTTGTCGTTAGGCAACGGCCGTGGTTTTTCTCTATTTGGGAGTTTTCCACGTTAAATCTTTGTGTCTTTATTCTCTTTAATTTCTCAATTGTTATTTTATTTTCTCATTTATTCCTGCTTAAAGACGGTCCGAGGGGCGGAAAAATAGCGATTTTCCCAACAAGTGGTATCAGAGCTTAGGTGTTATAATTTTTTGTCAAAAATCTTAGTATGCTCTGTGGTTGCAGCTTGGTCTGAGCTTCCACATCAGAAAAGATTTTTGTTAAAAATTATTTTTTGTTTTTAAGCTGGTGGAGCCTTTGGAGCTGGTGGAGCTTTGGAAAAAGGTGGAGCCGTTTTGCTTTGGTGTGCTTGAGTATTGGTGGTGAGATAAATAATTACATATCGAGGTAAATTCTGTCAAACGACACGAATTTAGTCTAAGGCAAGTAGATTTTAAGTGAGGCCATTGTGACTCCTCCTCTTACCTGGAAATTTACCTGGTGTAATATTTATTTCTGGTCCTTTATTAAGCACAAAGTAAGCATGTCGGCAATGAGATGCGAGATTGAGAAATTTGAAGGGAGAATGAATTTTGCACTGTGGCAAGTGCAAGTCAAAGACGTGTTGATACAGTCTGGACTACATAAGGTTTTGCAGGGTAAACCAGTCAGCGGAAGAAATTCAGGGAAAGGCGGTGGTAGTGGAGACTCAGAAAAATCCAAGATTAGTGACGAAGAATGGGAGGAGCTGGATATCAAGGCGGCAAGTCAAATTCGCATGTATCTAGGAAAAAATGTTCTTGCTAATGTGCTTGGATTGTCCACGACAAAGGAGCTGTGGGAGAAACTGGAAGAATTGTATCAGGGGAAAAATATATCCAACAGGTTATATTTGAAGGAGCAATTCCATACGTTGAAAATGACGAAAGGTACAAAGCTGTCCGATCACCTGAGTGTCCTCAACGGTATCATCTCTGAATTGGAAACTCTTGGAGTGAAAACCGAAGATGAAGATAAAGCTCTCCGGCTCATCCTGTCACTTTCTTCAACATATGAGCACATGAAGCCTGTTCTGAAATATGGTAGTAAGGAAGTGGTGTATGCGGATGTGGTTAGTAAGCTCATTACTGAGGAGAGAAGACTGAATGAAATGGAAAATAAATCTTATGAGAATTCAGCTTTATCTGTCAGTATCAGGAAAAAGAATAAAGGTTCCGGAAAGAGGAAGGTTGTCTGCTGGGGGTGTGGTCAAACTGGACACGTGAGGAAGGATTGCCCGAACGGTGGAGCTGATTCGGCTAGAAGCTCTAACGTTGTTGCTGCCAATGTGATCTCCTGTGGCGAAGGAGATGATGAGTTTTCTCTGTAGTTGAGAGAAGTGTGTCCTCATGGCATGATTGCTACCC
This sequence comes from Garcia nutans, assembly GCA_947685225.1. Taxonomy (NCBI): domain Eukaryota; kingdom Viridiplantae; phylum Streptophyta; class Magnoliopsida; order Malpighiales; family Euphorbiaceae; genus Garcia; species Garcia nutans. The sequence goes on from CANTUV010000012.1 coordinate 51,947,450, forward strand.
GTTGAGATGCCATGGAAGAGGACAGATTATTGGTAGCTGGTCCACGGAAATACGCACGGCATTGGTTGACAGTTAATGCAAAGTGTGTGGTGGAAAAATTATGTCGATGGCTAATGAACTCTCGGAAAGTCAACAGGAGGGTTGCACCATAAATTATTAGCGGGATCTCGACATGGCCGGTGAAAAATTCTTGGAGTCTGTGAAGTGATTTCAAATGATGATACTCTTTTATGGTGGAGTATGATAATTCTTGTTATTAGAATTATGATTGTCGGTAACAGACAATGTTGTATTTTTTTTTATTTTCTTTTGTCAAGGTGGAGATTGTTAGCCGTAATTGTTGACAAAAAAAAAGTAAGGGATTTCAATCCCACATCGAAGAAAGAAAGGAAATAGGAGGGTATTCCCCTCCTATATAAGTGGCTCAAATCCTTTAGTTCAAAACACACCAAAACACAACAAGTGTTTTATATTAGATATTAGAGTTGAGCTCTTGGAGTCTCTTGAAGTATAAATATTTGGGGGTTGTTTTGTGGGTGTCAGTTAGAAAAATATTTTGTATTTGTGGCTGTAACAATTTTCCACATAGTAAATATTTTTCTTGGTTGTCGTTAGGCAACGGCCGTGGTTTTTCTCTATTTGGGAGTTTTCCATGTTAAATCTTTGTGTCTTTATTCTCTTTAATTTCTCAATTGTTATTTTATTTTCTCATTTATTCCTGCTTAAAGACGGTCCGAGGGGCGGAAAAATAGCGATTTTTCCAACACTCTTATTTAGCATTACCTGGTTAATTTACATTGCAACGAAGGTTCCATGCATGATCAAAACTATTAAAAGTATAAAATATGGAAAAAGTATATAAATATATAAATATTTTTTATAATGTTCTTAACATTATAAAACATGCATGTTGATATGGTATCAATAAATAAAATTTATTTCCCATTAATTCATGAGAGGATTAAGCTAATATAAAAATCTCAATTTTAAGGGGATTTAATTTTTTATTTTTTTTCCACTACTCGACTATGTAATATTTTTTATTATGGATCAGCAATTTAAATAGACATTGTAAATTGAAATATACTTGATTTAGGTAAGAATTTCAAATAAAATATGGTTGAATCTTGAAATTTGCATTGAAATTGTATGTAAATTATTAAAGTTGAATTAACTAGTGGTGAATGTATAGGTATTGTGAAGGACTTAATTAAGACTTTCATAATTAATTAAGCTGCAAAACAAGTGAATTAATAGAGCTATTTAAAAATTTTTTAAAATAAATTTAGGAGTGTTAATATTAAAAATTAGGCGTTAAAATTAAAGAATTTATATATACTATAATTTATTTATATTTATTAGATATAGAATTTAACACTATCTTTAAGTCCAACATGTTGGAAAAAAATGACAAGGAACCATTTTTTATTTATTTTATGCCCGAAAATGAAGGTTGAGAAATTTTTGATGGGTGACTTGGTTGGTTTGTGGCTATTATTCCCACATCAAAAAATGTGTGAATAAAGAGGGGTCTTAATTCTATAGAAAGATCCCTCTTCTCTTATTTGAATATATCTCAAAAAATAAGTCTATTTAATGTATAAGGCTTATTTTGCTTTTCTCTCTTTTGTATTTTTTTCTTTGAAATTAATAATATTATTTTTGATGGTATTCGATGATGTAGGCAAAATTGATCGAACCTCGTTAAATTTTGGTATTATATTTATTAATTATTTAATAGTTATTTTAGGTATAGTTGTGATGGTATTTTATACTATTAATTATATGTCTAGAAAATTTTGTCTAAGAAAAGACTTGGTATTTAAGTGTATTCATTGTGACTATCTCTCATTTCTGAAAATATTTTTGGTATAATTAATTGGTACAATTATTCACACACTATACATATTATTGGTGAAAAATTAATCCAATTTTCACAATAATTGGTATCAGAGACAAGATTTTCTGAGCATACTCTGTGGTTGCAGTCTAGTCTAATCTTTCACATCAGAAAATATTTTTTTGGATTATTTGTATTCTGCATTTGTTAGCTATTAAATAATTTTTAAAGCAGAGATGACAGATGGCTCAAGAAAATCATCAACTATAAAGGAGATAACATTCACTTCATCAATTTGGTCAATGACCCATGTGTCAAATGCTAGATTTGCAGTGAAAATTTTTTATGGTACGAGTCATTTTGGTATGGGGCAAAGTGAGGTTCTAGATACCCTCTTTCAGCAAGGTCTAGACATTGCCATTGAAGAAAAAGAAACCAGAAGACATTGATGAAAAAAATTAAAAATCATCAATCGTGTGACTTGTGGTACAATTCGATCGCGCCTTTCTAGAGAACAGAAGTATACGTTCTCTAAGAAAATTTTCACAAATAAATTATGGAAGGCATTGGAGGAAATTGTTTTTAAAGAAAAGCAGTCAGAAAAATCTTCAAAGAAAAAAGAGATTGTTTCACTTCACTTATATTCCCGATATCACTATGAATGAGCACATCACTAATTTTAATTAGCTGGTAGTTGATTTAATGAATTTGGATGTGACTTTCAAAGATGAAGATTTGGCTTTGATGTTGTTAGGGTCCCTTCCAGAGGAGTTTGAGTTTCTTAAAACAACTCTACTCCATGGGAAGGCTGAAGTGACTCTCTCTAAAGTAATTGTTGTTTATACATTTACGAACTGCGAAAGAAAGACAAGAAAGAGAGTTCAAGTGGAGCAGCAGAAGCATTAATTGTGAGAGGTTGCTCTCAAAGCAGGAAGAGAGAAAAGAAGGAGAGATCAAAATTCAGACTAAAGATGAATGTGCCTTTTACCAAGAGAAAGGATATTGAAAGAAAAATTTTCACAAGCTGAGTAATAAAAACAAATCTGATAAAGAAAAAGTTATCGTGAATTCAAATATAGCTGAGTGTGATGATGAAGACTCAGAACTTTCATTAGCTATTGTGTCATCAACAAGCTCTTCTAGTGTATGGCTACTTGATTCTGGTTGTAGTCATCATATGTATCCCAATTGGGATTGGTTCTTTGACTTTAGAGAACTAGAAGGAGCAACTATTTACACAATAAATGACGATCTATGTATGATTAAAGGGATTGATTCAGTTCAATTGAGGAATCATGATGGATCAATCAGAATACTGTCAAATGTTCGATAGTTTGAAGAAGAATCTCATCTCTGTAGGAGTCCTAGAATTAAAGGACTTCATTGTAAATGCAGCAGATGGAGTAATAAAAATCATCTCTGGTGCACTGGTGATAATAAAAGGATTAAGAAAGGCTAATAACTTGTATAACTATCAGGGTAATGCAATTATTGGAACAACAACATTAGCTTTCAATAATAATCAGGAGTTGGAAGCAACCAGATTATGGCATATGCGTTTGGGACATATTAACGATAAATTCTTAAAATTGTTGTCATCAAGGATTATTGAAAGGAGTGCAACCTCAAAAGTTAGATTTCTGTGAGCATTGTGTCAAAGGCAAGCAGAATAGAGTGAAGTTTGGTACTACAATCTATGATACCAAGAATATTTTGAACTATGTTCACTCAGATGTGTGGGATTCTTCCAAGACAGCTTCAATGGGAGGAAAGTACTACTTTGTAACATTGAATGATGACTTCTTTCGAAGAGTATGGATGTATACTATGAAGAAAAATAATGAAGTGTTGAGAGTTTTTCTCATATGAAAAAAGATGGTGGAAACTCAAACGGACATAAAATTCAAATATCTCCACACAGATAATGGTGGAGAGTATAAAAGTGATCTATTTTTGAAATTTTGCCAAGATGAAGACATTGTTAGATGCTTCACAGTTAGAGATACACCACAACAAAATGGGGTGATAGAATGCATGAACCTAATATTAGTGGAGAAAGTTCAGTGTATGCTATTCAATGCTGGGTTCGGTAGACAATTTTGAGCTGAGGCTGTGACATATGCATACCATCTCGTTAATCGCTTACCTTTAACTGCTACTGGTGGTAAAATACCTTTGGAGATGTGGTATGAAAAATCTACTACTGATTATGATTCCTTACGTGTATTTGGTTCCACTATATACTATCATGTTAAGGAATCAAAGTTAGATCCGAGGGCAAAGAAAACGCTCTTTATGGGAATTACCACTGGTGTGAAGAGACTTCGCCTTTGGTGTCTAAAAATAAAGAAGACAATCTTTGACAAATATATTACCTTTGATGAGTCTACCATATTGAAAAAAGTAACAAATGAAATTGTTCAGCAGACAAATGATACTCCGCAGCAAGTAGAGTTTGAAAGAAGAATTGTTGACCCAAAAATAAATAAAATAGATGAAGATACTCCTACGGTAGAGGTAGAGTCGGATGAAGAAGAGGTTCCAACCCAAAAACTCCCACAACAACAAGAATCTATTACAATAAATAGGATACGATGAGAGATTCGCAAATCTGTTCAATTTAATGATATGGTGGTTTACGCATCTCTAATTGCAAATGATGGCATTCCTAGCACTTATAGTGAAGCTGTCCAAAGTTCAAAAAATGAAAAGTGGAGGAAGGACATGGATGATGAAATGCAATCTCTTGGAAAGAATCAGACATAGAAGCTAGCTAATCTTCCAAAGAGAAAGAAGGCAATTGGATGCAAATGAGTATATACAAAAAAGGAAAGATTTTCTGACAAGAACGATATTTGCTACAAGGCAAGGCTGGTAGCTAAAGGCTATGCTCAGATGGAAGAAATTGATTATAATAAAGTATTTTCTCCAGTTGTAAAACATTCATCCATTAGAATTTTATTGGCCTTGGTAGCACAATTGGATTTGAAACTCATTCAACTTGATGTAAAAACTGCATTTTTATATGGAGACTTAGAAGATGAAATCTATATGACTCACCCAAAAGGGTTCAAGATTGCTAAAGAAAAAAAATTAGTATGCAAATTGAAAAAATTATTGTAAGAATTGAAACAATCTCCGAGGCAGTGGTACAAACAATTTGACAATTTTATGATGATACAAAAGTATACAAGGAGCAAATACAACCATTGTATGTATTTGCGCAAGCTACAAGATGATCTTTCATATATCTTCTCATGTATGTTAATGATATGCTGATAGCTTTAAAGAATCAAGGAGAAATTAAGAAGTTGAAGGCTCAGCTGGATCAGGAGTTTGAAATGAAAGACTTGAGTGAAGCTAAAAAATTTTAGGCATGGAGATATGTAGAGATAGGAAGAGAGGGAAGCTTTGGTTGAATTAGAAATATTATCTGAAGAAGATACTACAATATTTTGGACTAAATGAAAAGTCAAAACTTATAAGTACACCGCTTACACCTCATATGAAGCTCAACTCATCTTCATCTCCTAAAAATGAAGTGGAACGAAAGTACATGTCTAAAGTTTCATATGCAAATACTATTGGTAGCTTGATGTATGTTATGGTGAGTACAAAGCCAAACATTTCACAAGCAGTTGAAGTTGTGAGCAGGTACATGCATAATCCTGGTAAGGAGCACTGGCAAGCTGTGAAATGGATTCTACGGTATATTCTGAACACCATAGATGTTGGGTTGATATTTGAGCGGGATGAGAAAGATGGCCAATATGTAGTTGATACTGTGATTCCCACTATACTGGTGACTTGGATAAACGTCGATCAACTACTGGTTATGTGTTTACACTTGCTAAGGGGTCGATTAGTTAGAAGTCTATGTTACTATTAATAATTGCCTTATCTACTACAGAAGCAGAGTACATGGCAGTATCAAAGGCTATTAAAGAAGCAATTTGGCTTCAATGGTTGCTTGGTGAACTAGAAATTAGACAAAAGAACATCAAAGTATACTGTGATATTCAAAGTGTTATTCATTTAGTAAAGAATCAAGTTTATCATGCAATGACGAAGCACATCAATATTCGGTATCACTTTGTACTTGAGATTCTGGAGAAAGGTGAAATATTACTTCAGAAAATTCAGATCACTGATAATTCCGTAGATATGTTGACAAAGATGGTGACAGCTGTCAAGTTCAACCATTATTTGAACTTGATAAATGTTTTGATAAACGCTATACAACGCATTTAGAGATACCACTGAAATATTTTTTTTGAGAGAAGATTTGTATATTGTAAACAAATAATAGCCAAGGTAGAGATTTATTAGTTTATGGCTATTGTTTCCACATCAAAAGATGTGGGAATAAAAGGGTGGGAATAAAAGAAGGTGGGTGGGGGTCTTAATGATATAAAAGACCCCTCTCCCTTTAGTTAAATTTATCTCAAAAAATAAATTCATTTAATGTATAAGGCTTATTTTTCTTCTCTATTTTATATTTTCTTTTTGAAATTAGTAATATTATTTTTTGTGGTGTCCGAGGACGTAGGCAAAATTAGCCGAACCTCGTTAAATTTTAGTGTTTACTTTATTAATTATTTAATAGTTATTTTATATGTAGTTGTGGTGATATTTTGTGCTATTAATTATATGTTTAAGAAAAGACTTGGTATTTAAGCGTGTCCATTGACCCACCTCTCTTTTCTGAGAATATTTCTAGTATAATTAATTAATTGGTACAATTATTCACACACTATACATATTATTGGTAAAAAATTAATTCAATTTCCACAACAGACTTCAACATCATCTTTTTTCATAATCAAGCCACATCATATATATATATATATATATATATATGTGATAACTATGATTTGTATTATTGTTCAGTTGCAATAGTAAATAATTTTCATAATCAAGTGAAATTATTAGTTTTAAATTAATCACCTTATTTAATTAATATAATTTAGTGTCATATCGGTAATGAATTTCTTAGGTATACCATATGACATTGATTATTTGATTTAGGGTTCTATTTGATATCACATTTATGCAATTATTGAAGTTTATGAGTGCCTTACTTGTAAATTTTCTACACTATTTTATCATTATTTATAGAGCGATTTTTTTAAAATAATTTCAACTCAAAAATTTAAATAATAAATTTATAAATTATTTTGGCTTTTATGTCATTTACTTCGTATGCTAACTTTTAATGTGAATATAGCATATAATAAAAATTTAATTTCTCTCTTAGCTTTTGGCTTAATTTGTATATATATAAATATATACATATAGCAGTATATTGATATGTACGAAATGCAATTTCATCAGATTCTTTGCTGACTTTTTTTTTGGCCAATGAATCTTTACTGACTTGGAGACCTAATATATATATATATATATATATATAATTCATAAATAACATAAATGGTCCACATGCAAATGCAAATTCAACCAATTCATCATTGCACTTAATTTCATGTTCACATTTAGGGAATCTTATGCCTGATATTCATTTTAAAGTCTCCGATGGAGAAACATGTTTATCGAGCTTATTAAAAAAATTAAAAATACTTTGAAATTTGGAAAATATTGAAGTTTATATGACTATAACATATGTCAAAATCACAATCATTAAAATCAATTTATATCTCTATCAGGCTGCGAGAGCTTTATTATTTTTGTGTTTATATTCAGCTTGGCTTGATATTGTAATTTCTAAAAAAAAATTAATTTATAATTCTTATTAGTTAGACTCTAATTTAAATATATAGACTTACTGCCAATCAGGGTGTGGCCTGGTTGGTCATCCTACCTTCCAAAAAAGTTGGTAGGATGCGGAGGTCTTGGGTTCGATTCTTGCCGACCACACATTCAGCACCATTATGGTGCATGCTAGTACCTCTATGGTGCTTAGGGGAGGGCTACCCCATGCTGTGTAGCCCACAATGTTATCCGGTCCGTTAGTGGCCTCCTTAGTATCCAAAAATATATAGACTTATTAATTGATCACTGTCATTTATAATTTTAAAAAATAAAGATAAAAAATGGCTTAATATATTCATTATTTTTCGAACTTGACATATTTAATTATTTTGCTCCTTAAACTATTTGAATAATCATTTTACTCTTCAAATTTGACTTTTTCATAATAAATTGACTCCTAATTTAATATACCCATATTTTTAATGGCGCGTGAGTTACAAACGATTTAAAATAAAAAATTCTAATTGTTTACTCTCTAATTTCAGCCAATGAATAATAATTTTTAGCAAAAAATTGAAAGTTTCGATCTATCCAATTTTCTTCTTCTTTTTCTTGTTTTTTCTTCTTCTTCTCAATTCTTTCCATTTTCTTAAGAAACAAACATAAATTCTTTGAAAAAATCAAAAATTTCATATTGTCAAACATAAATTTTCATATTGTCAAAAATTTCAGATGATCTTCTTCTTCTTCTTTTCAAATTTATCTATTTTCTTAAGAAACAAACATAATTTTTTGAAAAAAAGCTAGAAGTTTCAGATCTTCAAAAAAAAAATATCTTCTTCTGCTTTTTCTTCTTCTTCTTCTTCTTCTTCTTCTTAGATTTTTAGATAAAAATTTGAATTCAAAATACAAATTTTGAATCAAATTCTAAGAAAAAAATTATTATTTTCAGGCACATATCACTAAAATTTCAGTGAAAACTTTATTAATGGTTTAAGAGCGTTATTATAATTTTACTACATGTCAAAAATTTCTTAAGTTAATAGAGGGTATTTTTGACGTTACAATATAAATATACTATTTTAATCAATTTTATGCCATTTTTAAAAGTGAGATACAAACATAAGTAATTAAGGATTAATTTGTTATAAAAATTTAAATTTGAGAGTCAATTTATTATAAAAAAAATTAAATTTGAATGGTAAAATAGTTATTCAAATAGTATGGGATAAAATAATTAAATATATCAAGTTAAAGGTACAATGTATATATTAAATAAAAAAAATGAAGTGGGTATTTAAGCAAAACCTAATTAAACATAAAATAAGCTGACTAATATATTAGGTCTTCAGTCAAATCCAAATTAGTGACTAAATGGGTCTTCCATGTAGAAAATTTTCTTATATTGTTAGGTAGTTAGCTAACAATCTTTGACAAATGGGGAAATTAATTAATAAAATTAAATGAATTTAGCTTCATTGCTGGATTAGGTTACACATGAAAATAGATGTGGCCACTCGAAAATGTATTTTACTAAAGTATAATAATATTGTTAATATTTGGATGGGGGACAGAGAAATTTAATGGGAATAGACAAAGGAGTAAGTTAAAAAAGATATGTGGTTTTCATAAACATGGAAAATAAGTCTAATGAAGAAGAAGTGCATTTGTACATCATCAATAACTGCAACTTCCATTACCATATACCCATAGATTTTAGACATTTATTCAAACTAAAAAAATCATTTAAATCATTTAATATATATATATATATATATTTAAAGTTAAATGCTTTGAAGGTGATCCTAGTTTCTTTCCCTTCTTGACATGCCATGGAAAATCCATGTGCACCCATTATGGAAAGGCAAAAACCATTTAGGAATAGAAATAAACTAGACTGCACACATTCTAGGATAGGACACTCCATAAATGTCATATTACAAAAATCATAGTTGAATACCTCATCTTTTTTTTTTCTAGTACCCTAATCTAAACCATGGTTTCATATTATATAATTTAATTTCTCATTTGTTTTAATTTCTATCTCCATTATATTAATTTTCTATTATAATATTTTTATAATTCAAAAATTATAAATTTTAATAAATTCTTTAAATAACCAATTTAGTGCTTTCCGTGATTTTAAAATTTATTTTTTAAAAAATATTTAATAAATTTTTCTTAAATACAAAATATATCCTCATAATATATATTTTTTTTTATGAAAGCCTGGACAAACTTAGTAATTTAAAGAGTGGCTCAGCGATTGTGCGACTGAAACCAACTCAGAAAACGACTAAGTCCGCCAGAGAATTTTATTTATAACGTAAATAAGGAATCCCGGAGGAATCAGAAATTACAATGCCTTTGAGAATGGAAGGCATATTGACAAAATTCTGAAAATTACAGCAAATGGAAAATAAGCGGCTATATCTCGCTAAGAAATTGGCTGCCTGGTTGCCCTCACGATGGACGTGATTAATAACAATGTTCTCTGAATTCATCAAATGTTTAATCTTGCTCAGAGTCCTTGAATTTGTCGTGTCCGTGCTAAGAGCATTGATAGCCTCAAGAGAGTCACATTCAAGAAGGAGAGGCCTGTACGGCATGTTGAGACCCCATTTTAATCCTACCAGAATGGATTGAACCTCAGCCTCCATTGGACCAGAAGCCTCCAAAGGATAGCAAAATGCAGCAAGTACATTACCACCTGCATCTCTAAGAATCGAGCCACCAGCCGCCTTTGTACGAGAGAATGAGGCATCAACATTGATCTTGAATTCACCCAGCTTCGGTATCTTCCATAAAACTAGCGTGACCCTCTTCTTCTTGCCAATACCTGCTGGACAGAATTCAGGAAACAACCTGAACGCTTTGGAAACCTTTGAACCAGAATTAGCCACACACCATTTAAAAACTAAGTTTCTAATATGTTCAATGACAGCAGGCACATGAAAATTACCATCTCCCCAAGTTATATTGCAGTACGAGGACCAAATTGAGTAAAGGATCAGTTGGGATATACCGCGTAAAAGAATGCCCGGCGGTGATTTTGGAGAGTAATTTATCCACCACAAGATAAGTTCTTGCCGCAAAGAAGACGCAGCTGGACCTGATAGAAAAACATCCCGAAAAAATCTCCAAATAAGTTGAATTTGCTCACACCGAAAAAACAAATGAGGGATTGAACCAGCAGCAGCCAGACAGAATGGGCAACAAGAAGCAAGTTGAACGCCTAACCGTTGAAGGCGAGAGGGAGATGGAAGGGCTGAATTCAAGGCTCGCCAGGATATAATAGAAACTTTAAGAGGAATGTTATCACCCCAGATCATTCGAGAAGATAGTGTAGCAGAATGGTGGTTCCTCATCGCCTCATAAGCATATTTCAAACTAAACTCAGTGCTGTTTGATTCCAGCCATCGCAGCGCGTCAATATTGATCAAATTTAGAGCCGTATCATGAATACCACAAACCCGTTTCCATGTACATGAGTCCAACACTTTGGCTTGCATCTGACCCCCACGTTGGTACTTAGATCTCATCAGCTTGGCCCATACAGATTTGCCTTCCATGAATTTCCACCACAACTTGAGTGAGTAAGCTTCTTGCAAGGAAACTAACGACCTAATACCTAGGCCACCCTCTTCAAATGGACGACATATCTTGTTGAAGTTTACCCAATGGTACTTTCGCTTGCCCCCTTCGGAAGACCAGAAAAAATCCGCAAATTTTCGCTCCAGGATGGAAATAATGCTTTTAGGAAGAGTCATAGCACCCATAGTATGGATTGGAATAGAGCTCAATACGTGCTTGATTAACAATAACCGACCACCCGGAGATAGAAACTTTTTTGTCCAACCATTCAATTTGGCATCAATTTTATCAATAAGATAAGAGCAATATTGTGAGCGGTTAATACCTTTATAAATGGGAGCTCCCAAGTACAATAAAGGCAAATCCCTGTGTGGAATTGATAGAATAGCATGCATCTTCTCCTTGAACGCTAACGAGCATTTTACCGAGCAATAGAATGAGCTTTTATCCAGATTGACCAGTTGCCCTGAAGTTTTTTGATAAGTCTGCAAGAAATGCATAAAATGCTTAGCACTTTTAACATCCCCATTGATAAAAATCAGGAGATCATCTGCAAAAGCTAAGTGAGTAATAATATCACTTCCTCGCGATGATTTGTAAGGAGCAATACGGCCTTCCAAAACTAATTTCTTGATCCCTCGAGAAAAACCTTCAGATGCAAGAATGAAGAGAAGAGGCGATAAAGGGTCCCCTTGCTTCACTCCCCGGGTTGGACAGAAGGAACCATAACCAATCCCATTAATAAGAACCGAGAATCTAGTTGCCTTCAGATGAGACAAAATTAATCCCACAAATCTCGGAGAGAATCCAAATCTTAGAAGAACAGCCTCCAGATACTTCCAAGACACTCGATCAAATGCCTTAGCCATATCCAATTTGATGACCAAATTATGACCTCTAGTCCGCCTGTCAATATCATGAATGAGTTCATTAGCCACTAAAATCTGATCATGAATAGATCTGTCTTTCAAAAAACCCGCCTGCTCTGGGGATATCAAGTGAGGCAAAATAGTGGACAGTCTATTAGCAATGATACGGGTGCATACTTTGCTCAAAAAAGTTGCGAGGCAAATAGGCCTAAATTGGCCAAAAGAGCTCGGGTTTTCTACTTTCGGAATAAGAACAATCATAGCTTTACCAAACTCCTTAGGAATAGGAACACCGAGAAAGAATTCTTTTACTGCACTGATAACATCTTCCTGGATGATCTCCCAACAAGAGCGGAAAAATTGACCATCAAATCCATCCGGGCCAGCCGCACTGCTGGGATCCAACTGCCAAACCGCTTGTTTTATTTCAATATTTGAAGGAAGAGCTTCTAGAAACTGGTTTTGGTGAGAATCAACCACTGATGGAATCAAGTCCAAAATCCAGCTTTCATCAATATCAACTTCTGCAGTAAATAGAGTCTGATAAAAACGACTTGCTTCTTTACCAATCTGATCTGGATTATTAATCCATAAGCCATTAGAGTCTTTGATGGAAGATATCCGCTGAAATTTCCGTCGGACACTCACAAAATTATGGAAAAATGAGGTGTTAGCCTCTCCGTCATAGAGCCATTTGATGTTTGCTTTTTGTTTCCAAAACATCTCTGCTTGTTTGTGCCGTTTGAGCAACAACGCCTCCTTCTTATGCCAATCGGTCCTATTAGATGGAGATGGACTCTGCAGAAAAAAAGCCTCAGCCTCAGAAGACTCTCTTTCCAAGCGCTGAATTTCCGTGAAAACATGCCCGAAGTGTTGCTTATTCCACACTTGAATCACCTTTCTCAATTTATTGAGCTTGTCGAAGAAGCCGTTCATACCTCCTTTACTGAAATCACAGCACCACTGATCTTTAACCATAGGCAAAAAATCTTCATTAGATAACCACATATGAAGAAAACGAAAAGGCTTTGGAGCATTCTTATTACTCTTAGAGCATGTCAACAGCAAAGGCGAGTGATCGGAAGATGCTTTACTCAAATGCTTTACAGTCACCTCTGAAAAAAGATCAAAAAAAGAAACAGAAGCCAGCAAACGGTCTAAACGCTCCCAAACTCTTCCAGTAACACGGACTCCAGACCAAGTATATGAGCAACCAGTAAATGGAAGATCCAAGACCCCACAATAATCCAAGCAAGAGGCAAAATCTTGAATACTATCGAAACAAGGAGCAGAGGTACCTTTGTACTCCATGGGACTTTTAATAATGTTAAAATCACCTCCCAGCAGCCATGGAAGAGTAGTTTGATCAGATAGAGAACGCAAGGCATCCCAGAGAATATACCGATCCCTTCTAGTATGAGGGCCATATACCGAAGAGAAAACAAAGCTGAGTCCCAAAGCAAAATGATTAATTTGACAGGTTACAAGTCCTCTGGTCTCCTTGAAATCAGATAAAGCCACACAGTTGGCTTTCCAAAAAATCCAGATTTTATTGTCAGAAGAACTGAAAACATCACTAAAACCCAATTGATTAGCATACCACCTATTCTTATTCACATTAACCATAGGTTCAATGATAGTAAGAAACTGGAGTTTATAATCTTTACATAAATTATGGAGCCGAGACATTGATGATAAAAGCCCCCTACAATTCCAAACAATAGCATTCATTGATAATTAGATGGAGAGAAAGTTACCGGGCGAGTAATTCTCCTTGTAGTCTTAGAAGTTTTAGATGGAGGCTTCTTAAGTATTTTCTTTCTAGTAACCTTAATAAATCCTTCATCATCATCCGCATCACTGCCATTTTGCTGACTAGTTGAGTTTAATCGAGCCTCAAAGGATTTACTAGCTTTATAGAGGTCCTCTTTAGTGCACTTGCTTGTATGCTCTGGAAGGTTTGTATCAGAGTTGTGCTGTATACATTCTTCGTCCATAACCCTGTCAAGCTCAGGTTCAGGTTCAGATCCTCCTCCCACTATGTCATCCAAACCAACAGGAAATTGTGTGTGTCCAATAGTACCAGATGACGAGGCTACTGATACAGGTACAGTTTTGGGTGAAGAAATAACCACCTTTCCTTTAGACTGCAAGTTCATATCTCCTGGAGGAACATGAGTTGTCATTGGCTCAAGGGCAGGGTCAGCGGGTGATACATTGGTATTCTTTTTCAAAACCACAGGCAATTGTTCAATCACATCATCGGTGGCAGGTATAGTGGTTTGTGTCTCAGACAAAGGTTTATGGTCCAAACATATTTGATCAGTTTTGCTTGTAGTTGGTATCCCAGTGGCAGTACTGGTCGTTTTAGGAATCCATTGTGTAACAACTTTAGGAACACTAAGAACGTCAACAGCAGGGGTCAAAACAGCAGAAGCCGAAAGCTTACAAGAGGGAGAATTATGTCCCAATCTACAGCATTTGTTACAGTATGTTGGCAAATTCTCATAATAAACAGGTTGGAAAAAACCATAATCATCATCATCAATCCACACACGGTTAGGAAGTTCCTTCGATATGTCCAGTTCAACACATACCCGCGTAACCGAAGGCCTAGCAAGGGTCACAGTAGCCGCATCAACCTTAAGAGGCTTACCTATGAGATTAGCAATAGGAAAAAGTGCGGATTTATCAAACAAATGTATTGGAAGCCCCTCCAACGCTATCCAAATCGGAATGATAGAACAATCCGTATTAAGCTTAAAATCCTTGGTCCATTTAGAGACCCGCATAGCGAATCCCTGAAAATACCATACCTGCTTGAGCCAACATCTATGGAAGTCCTCCTCAAGATCAAACTTGATTAAAACATGAGAGGAATCTAGCAAACCCAAGGTAAAATCCCCTTTAAAACCAATCATATCCATAGACTGTCGAAGAGATTTCATGTTAGGTCGCCCCGCTTGAAATATACCCACCAATGCAAAACGAAACTGAAGTGCTAGACGATTGGATTCCTCCTTCGAAAAGGAAACAGCTGGAACGCCTTTGAATCGGCTTGGTTGCTTGAGAGCCAAGATTGGCTCTTTATCTATGGCAGCTAAGAATGAACGGTCTATCTCAACTTTACCTTTAACAGCAGCAGCATAAGAAACTCCTGGATGAGAGTTAGAATCGGGATTGGATTGAAAGCCATGAGACACCGCCGCCATAGGACGGACGGCAAGAGACGGTTCAGGACTTTTATCGAACAGGTTATGGGCTGGAACAAAAATGATGGGGAACTGATACTTCACTATCTTCAATTGGACCCCAAGGAAACCGTTTTCACTCAGCCATACCAAAAATGGCCCAAGCAGAAATCACAGTATCCTGGATCGAAACTTCCGATTCTGTATCACGCCACTTCCAGTTTCAGCCCGATTAACAATCTAATCTTTATCAGATGTTTATGAACAATTTTCTATTAGAATCTCTCATCAATGACTGGAACCCAATCTCAACCCCGTTGATTTATATGCAGCTGTTATAATTATTAAAATTACAAACAGAAAGGAGTCCACATACCACAAAAGCAGAGCATAGGCTAACAAGACAACTGCAGAGCAAAACCCCAGCTCCCCTGAAGGTGAAACCTTCACGCAGCCTAGATTATAAATCTGCAGAAACGGGAACACATTACCTGGACTAAAATCGAGGATGCAGTAGTCCCAGATCGACAACCTGGCCTTCACGAAAGGGACACCTAACTTGTCTCTTGTCGATCGAACCTGGTATCAGAAGTTGGGAAGCTGATGAAATCAATGGTGCTTGGCTTCTTCAACGTTTAATTGAATCTTCTTTCTGTTGTTTGATCACTGTGTTGTTTTGAAATTGAAATCAATTCGCTGAGAAGCAAGATCCGGCTGCAAATCCTCTCGCTTAAGCCAAACTTTCACACCCAATCTCTCTATCCTCATAATATATTATTTCTCATTTTCATAATATATTAAAAACTTACAAAATACTATCAAGTCAAATAAAAAATTTTATTTAATTATATTATATCGTATCATTTCTTTAAATTAATATGAAAAATAATAATTATACTATTATATCATACAAAACTATATGATATTATATATTACTAAATTATACCGCTAGTCATCTAAATAATCCTAATCATAAGCTCAATTAATTCGTGTGATCTACCAATCTAAAAAAATAAAATTTTAATAATAAAAATGAAAAGAATTATGCCTATACATAGAAAAATTAAAGCATAAAATAATAATAAGCTTTAATTCTTAAACAAATTAATATATTTATACTATTATTTAGGAAGATGCATTTCAAGTATCAAGTGATTGAGAATATATATCTTGCCTTCACCTGGTGATAAAAGTTGCAATGTGTAGATTCAGTTCATTAATTTGTTCTTTGTTTTGTGCTGTTGTTTTCAATTAATTGTTTTCAATCTTATGAGCTGTTATGGAAAGTAAAGCATCTTTAATTAGTTTTTCTAAATTCTTCTTCTTTTTTAGCAAAAAAAGAAGATGAAGATTCTTGTAATATATGAACTTAAAAATGTGTTTAATCACTACTCCCTATGTTCCACTGAAATTATTATCTTCAGTTTATATACACTTATTAAAAATTATTAATTTTTTTAGATATTATATAAAATTATTTAAAATATATTAAGATATTCTCTATTAATTTATATAAAAATAATAGGAAAGATTAATTTAATGCGGATCAAAAGCATAAATAATATTAGAATTATCTTATTTACCCCTATGTACAAAATAAATTTTAGTTGCATCTTTTTCTTCTCTAGTTCTAAAGTACCTACATTTTCCAAGAAAAAGCTGGTAGTTTTCCCATCAACTGAGAAATAAAATACCAATTAAATGATAAATAATAAACCCTTTTTCGTTTTAAGCTTTTTGTCTTCCCTTCTAATTGTTGGAAAAATCGGGTAATTTTTCCTCAAACTACAACTAGTGAATTGCACTGATTCGGTAATTTCCAGGAAAGACTACTGAATAGTCTCCTTAGACAAAATTACCATTCCAAATAAATTTCCAGGAAAGGCTGGAGGGGTCACAAATGGTCCCTCTTAAAACCCAGTCTCCTAGACTGAACTTACTTGCACAGTATATTATCACAACCTAAACCCGTGTATACATGAATAGTACCATACACGTGAATAGTAAAATACACCCAAATGAATAGTACAATACACTACAAATAAACCCGACAAATAAATGTTGAATACTATACTAATACAGAAAAGAAACAAAATAAATGCGGAATAAATAAAAGAGACAAGGAAAGAACACACCCGGAAATTTGATAACGGAGTTCGGCTAAATATGCCTACATCTCCGAGCACTACTTGAAGCAGCCTGCTCTTATTAATTTGGGAAGAGAAGACCAAAATTTACAATATACAAATTTTTGAAAATGTATACTAATTTTGGGATACAAATAATTTGGAAGGGATAAGTTATTTATAAGGCAATTAACTCACCCCTACCTTTAAAACTTCCGATGTGGGATTGCAACAAATTAAGCCACACCAACCAAAGCCATCAAATTTGACAAATCTCCACCTTGGCATAATTTCTAATCCCACCAAATGCAAACATTCTTCATCTTCCCAATCAAACAAAACAGTCTTCGTAGTGCTTCCAATTTGCGACTTTAGGCGCCAACTCAAATGTGCAGGATATTGACCAAGTCTAAACAATGTTTAAACTTGGCTTTTGCCACCACCTTGGTCATCATATCTGCAGGATTCTCCGTAGCCCGAATCTTCTGGAGAAGTATCTCCTCTTCTTCGAGAATTTCCCGCACAAAGTGATAGCGAACATCAATGTGCTTCGTTCTTGCATGAAAAACTTGGTTTTTTACTAAGTGAATAGCACTCTAACTGTCACAATACACCTCAAGGTGTTTCTGACCAACTCCCAAGTCTCTTAGCAATCCTTGAAGCCAAATTGCCTCTTTTACAGCCTCTGTAATTGCCATATACTCTGCCTCTGTTGTAGACAAAGCCACTGTTGACTGCAAAGTAGACTTCCAACTAACTGGCACCTTAGCTAAAGTGAATAAGTAGCCAGTTGTAGATCGTTGCTTATCCAAGTCGCCTGCATAGTCAGAATCACAATATCCAACTACGCATTGACCAAGTGATTCATCCCGCTCAAACACTAAGCCAACATCTACAGTACCTTGAATATACTGTAGAATCCATTTCACAGCTTGCCAATGAACTTTGCCAGGATCATGCATATATCTACTCACAACACTAACTGCCTGTGAAATATCGGGTCTCATACACACCATTGCATACATCAAGCTTCCAACTGCATTAGCATACGGGACTTTCGCCATGTATTCTCGTTCTTCATCTGTCTTTGGAGATAACTGGCTGCTAAGCTTCAAATGAGGAGCAAGTGGAGTACTTACAGGTTTTGTATCTTCATTCATACCAAAACGTTGTAATACCTTCTTCAAATACCGCTTCTGTGTCAGCCAAAACTTGCCTCTCTGTTTATCTCTGCTTATCTCCATGCCGAGAATCTTCTTGGCTTCTCCCAAATCCTTCATCTCAAACTCTTCACTCAACTGAGCCTTCATTTTATCAATTTCAATTTGGCTCTTGGATGCTATTAACATATCATCAACATACAAGAGTAGATAGATGTAGGACCCATCTTGAAGCCTGCGCAAATACACACAGTGATCGTATTTGCTTCTTGTGTACTTCTAACCCATCATAAACTTGTCAAATCGTTTGTACCATTGCCTCGGTGATTGCTTCAATCCATACAATGATTTGTTCAGTTTATAAACCCAATTTTCTTTACCAGCAACTTTGAATCCATCTGGCTGAGACATATAGATTTCCTCCTTCAAGTCACCGTGTAGAAATGCGGTCTTCACATCAAGTTGAGCTAGCTCCAAATTCAACTGTGCTACCAAGGCCAACAAAATTCTAATTGAGGAATGTTTAACAACTGGAGAAAATACCTCATTATAATCAACTCCCTCCTTCTGAGCATAGTCTTTAGCTACCAATCTTGCCTTTTAGCGAACATCATTATTGATAGGAAATCCTTCTTTCTTTGCAAATACCCATTTGCATCCAATTGCTTTCTTGCCTTTTGGTAACTGTGTCAACTTCCACGTCTTGTTCTTCTCAAGAGATTGCATCTCTTCTTCCATTGCATCTTTCCATCTACCATTTTCTGAACTTCGGATGGCTTCAGGAAAGGTGGATGGAACTTCATCAACAACTGGAAGTGCATAGGCTACCATGTCAACAAAACGAGCAGGTTTTTGAATTTCTCGTCTTGTCCTTCTAACAGCAATTGACTCTGACTGCTGTTAAGATTCTTGGGTCGGAATCTCTTCCTCATCTGACTCTGCTTCTGCCATAGGAGAGTTACTCATAGTACTTTTTTTTGGGCTCACCATTATCTGTTCAAACTCCACATGCTTCGGTGTACACTCCACCTGCTGCGGAGTACCATTAGTTCCTTCTTGAGTTACCTTATGTAACATGGCAGTTCATCAAAGGTAACATCCCTGCTAATGATGGTCTTCTTTGCCTCTAGACACCAAAGACGATATCCCTTAACTCCAGCATTGAAGCCCATAAAGAGAGCCTTCTTTGCTCGTGGATCCAACTTTGATTCATTTACATGATAATATGCAGTAGAACCAAAAACATGCAAAGAATCATAATCTGTTGCAGGTTTCCCAGACCATACCTCTAAAGGAGTCTTGCAATCTATTGCAGATGATGGCAAGCGATTGACGAGATGTTGAGCATATGTCACAGCCTCAGCCCAAAACTTTCTACCTAACCCAGCATTAGACAACATGCAACGAACTTTCTCCACTAATGTCTTGTTCTTACGCTCCGACACCCCATTTTGTTGTGGTGTTTTTCTGACTGTAAAATGCCGAACTATGCCAAATTCTTGGCATGCCTCCAGGAATGGATCACTCTTGTATTCTCCACCATTGTCTGTTCGGAGTACTTTGATCTTTCTACCAGTCTGGTTCTCAACTTGAGCTTTCCATTTAAGAAAAACTCCAAGCACTTCATCTTTCTTCTTCATAGTAAACACCCATACTCTTCTGGAAAAATCATCAATAAAAGTGACAAAGTAATGCCTACCTCCAAGAGATGGAGTCTTGGCAGGTCCCCACACATCTGAGTGCACATAATCCAAAATACCCTTGGTATCATGAATGGCAGTGCCAAATTTCACTCTTCTTTGTTTTCCCAAAACACAATGCTCACAAAATTCTAATTTGCAAGTCTTCGTACCTTTCAACAATCCTTGCTTGGCAAGAATTTGCAAGGATTTTTCACCAGCATGTCCCAAACGCATATGCCACAGCTTTGTTGCCTCTGAATCCTTCTTGCTACTAGACGTTGCAGTCGCTACTGTCCCAACCACTGTACTACCTTGGTAGTAATACAGATTATTCTTCCTCACGCCTTTCAGCATCACAAGTGCTCCCGAAGTTGCTTTAAGAATTCCATCTCGCATCATCACAACTAGGCCTTTTGACTCTAAGGCCCCCAAAGAGATGAGATTCTTCTTCAAATTCGGAACATACCGTACATCTTTCAGAATTCTTGTGGATCCATCATGATTCCGCAGCTTGATTGAACCTATCCCAGCTGTTTTACATGGATTGTCATTTCCCATGTAAACAACTCCACCATCACATTCTTCAAAATCAAAGAACCACTCCCGGATGGGAGACATATGGTAGGTGCAACCGGAATCCAAAATCCACTCGTCTGGATGGGATGTTGAAGGTGATACCACCAAAGAGACATCTGACTCTGCATCACTTTTGCATTCTGCAACATTTGCATCTTGCTGAGCCTTCCCTTTATTCTTCAACTTTGGACAGTTTTTCTTCCAGTGCCCTTTCTCATGACAGAAAGCACACTCATCTTTGGCAACTCTGCTTTTTGACTTTGACCTTCCTCTTCTTCCCTTCGACTGGCTCTGCTGACGACCTCTCGCCACTAATGCTTCATCTGTTGTAGCTACTTTGTTTTTCCTTTTATCTTGTTTTCTCAATTCATGACTATACAAGGCAGAACATACAACATCTAAAGATACATTCTCCTTCCCATGAAGTAAAGTAGTTTCTAAGTGTTCAAATTCATCGGGAAGGGATGACAATAACATCAAAGCCAAATCTTCATCTTCAAATTTTACATCTAAGTTTAACAGGTCTGCTACTAATTGTTGAAACAAAGTGATGTGTTCGTTCATAGTAGTACCTGGTTGGTAATCAAACCGGAACAGCCTCTTCTTCATAAGGAGCTTATTCTGACCATTCTTTTTCAAAAAAATTTCCTCCAACGCCTTCCACAATTTATGTGCAGAAGTATCGTTCTTGAATGCATACTTCTGCTCTCTGGACAAGCACGATCGAATTGTTCCGCATGCCAACCGATTTATGATACTCCAATCCTTATCTTCTGCATATTCTGGTTTCTTTTCTTCAATGGCGATGTCAAGGCCCTGTTGGAAAAGGGAGTCCATGACCTCACCTTGCTACATGCCGAAATGGCCAGTACCGTCAAATATCTCTACCGCCAACTTCAAACTTGACATTGGAATCCTTGGCCATGTGGACGAGGAAGCTGATGTCCCTTGTGTCATATCTGATGTAACACTATTAGTTGGTGGATCTACTAATGCCATTACAGACTCAAATAATAGTATTCAATATAAACAATATTACAAACAGACCTATTACGAACCTTCGGCTCTGATACCACTTGTTGGGAAAATCGGGTAATTTTTCCTCAAACTACAACTAGTGAATTGCACTGATTCGGTAATTTCCAGGAAAGACTATTGAATAGTCTCCTTAGACAAAATTATCATTCCAAATAAATTCCCAGGAAAGGCTGGAGGGGTCACAAATGGTTCCTCTTAAAATTCAGTCTCCTAGACAGAACTTACTTGCACAGTATATTATCACAACCTAAACTCGTGTATACATGAATAGTACCGTACACGTGAATAGTAAAATACACCCAAATAAATAGTACAATACACTACAAATAAACCCGACAAATAAATATTGAATACTATACTAATACAGAAAAGAAACAAAATAAATGCGGAATAAATAAAAGAGACAAGGAAAGAACACACCCGGAAATTTGATAACGGAGTTTGGCTAAATATGCCTACGTCTCCGAGCACCACTTGAGGCAGCCTGCTCTTATTAATTTGGGAAGAGAAGACCAAAATTTACAATATACAAATTTTCGAAAATGTATACTAATTTTGGAATACAAATAATTTGGAAGGGATAAGTTATTTATAAGGCAATTAACTCACCCCTACCTTTAAAACTTCCGATGTGGGATTGCAATAAATTAAGCCACACCAACCAAAGCCATCAAATTTGACACTAATTTCACTTTCATGGAGATGAAATATTAACATCGTCAAACAACCAATACTTCATCCTCTTCCTTTGCATAGATCTGTTTCAAGTTTCCAGCTTTAAACCTTAGATTTCTGTCTCTGTCTTACCCATCTATACTTCTATCCATTTGAAAATAAGTCTAAGAGTTATTTTGTTTTGTTCTTTTTTTTTTCTTGAAAAGAACAAATTGGTTTTTTTTATGCATTCAAAAATAAAAATCCAATTTTTGTTTTTGAATTTTTTGGATTTTTAAAATTTTTTTTGTTAAAGATCTGATTTTTTTTTAAAATATTAAAATCCACCTTCCAACAAATTTAAAATTCTTGGATCTAAGCACAATCAATCCCCGTCGTATCCATCTTGACAACCTAGAGGGAGTTTGTGTAAATATCCCATTAATTTAAAATTTCTATCCTTCAATGGCCATTATCTGATTTCTTTTTTGTTAAAATATTAAAATCCACCTTTTAATCTAGCATGTTGTCTATATAAACTATCAATTGAAGGAAACCGCATACCTGGTTGTGTGCCTTCCTCAATAGAGACATTATTTGCCAGTAAAACATTATTCTCATTATTCATTTCCTCATGTGCGCCTTGATCAATTTCAATACTTTCATCTTCTTCGTTCTCTTCATCAAAAATACTATCATCTTTACCCGCGGCAGAATCAGAATTTGAATAAAAATGGAATAAAATTTTTTAACAAAAAAAACAGCTGAATGGAAGATAAATATTTAATGTTTAATATTACAATAAAATTTATATTTTTATTGTTTTATATTATTTATTAAATTTTTTACATATTTTTTTATTTTAATTATTGAATCTATTAATTTATTTAAATAATTTTATTAAATTAAAATTTTAAAATTACTATTTTAAATGAAAACATTAGTTTTATTCAAATTCATAATCAAATTGTCAAATTATAGTATTAATCTAAATACCTAAATATCCACTAATTAAAAAAAAGAAGCATACATAATACAAAAAATTCAATAATATATATAAATTATATATATTTATATATAAAAAATCTAATAATTTATATATATAAATATATAATTTATATAATTATAATCATAATTATATATATTTATAATTATATATGTTTATATATAATTATATAATAATTTATATATATAATTTACATAATTCTAATTATATATATTTATAATTATATATAATTATATAATAATTTATATATATAATTTACATAATTATAATTATATATATTTATAATTACATATAATTATATATAATTATATAATAATTTATATATAGATGTATATTATTCAAATATACATGTATATAAAACAAGAGGAAAGAGAGGAGGGGTCCATTGCCCCTAGAACCCCTTTGTCTCCGCCCGAGGTATTTAATACAATCAAAAACTTGTTGAATTAGCAACCTATTATTCGCTCTATTCATGTCTTCCATTTTAAATTTCTATTAAAAACACTTTAAAAATGCAAAGAAAATAACATGAATAAATTTTCCTTTTTTTTACTCTACAATTATCATATTTATGCACAATCGGTTTCTCAATGGTCAAAGAATATTAATAACATAAATGGTCCAATTTTCAATTATTTTCCCTCCAATTTTCACTCATAGTTCCCTCCAAATTAGATCAGGTAAAGAATATTAATTTTGTAATTCAATAAATATAATGTTTAGAGTAATATTTTTGTGTTTCATTGAGCTCTTCATTACTATCTTCCACTAAATTTAGTAAATATAAATTTTAAAATGGTGTTTTTAAAATTCAATAGTGTAAATAATGGTGAAAATAATAGTAATTGTATTAGAAACTTATATAGATAACCTTGCATAAATTTTTTTTTCTCTTAATTATGTGAAATGCATAAATTATCCTTTCCGATTCATTAATCATTATAGTGCATATTAGTAACTATGCTAATGTCTCTATACATTACTATCTAGCATAGATTACAATTGGTTGTTAATTTGCTATCAATTTCAAGTTTAAAGAAATATGTAATTTAATTTAAAATAAAACATATAAACGATTTTAAGCTTACAACTCCTGGGCGGAGACTTTAGCATGTAGAGCAATTTGCATTTAAAAGAATGTATAAACCCTTTAAATGATACAATTTTGAATGATGACCAATCACCTCAGTTAATTATTGAAGGTGCTTGGAAATAAGTGGAGCAATAGCTGATAAATTAAATAATAATAAGAATTAAATAATAATTAATAGCCTCCACCCATTACCCCTTTTCAATTATATGAAGTTAAAATGATTATTTTGTTATATAATTAATATATAAAAAATTTATAATTTAAATTAATTTAATTAATTTAGTATTATTTTAATTTATAAATATTGTATTCTTATTTTATTAAATAAATTATTAATTATAATGATATAGTTAAAAAATTAATTAATTTTTTTAATTATATAAAATAATAATTTAAAAGTAATAATTTTTTTTTTGCGAAAGTGACACCTTAGACGAAAAGAGTATTAATTAGCTAACCATTCAAATTAATAAATAGCCAAAACTTAATCACTCATTAGTTATTGTTCTTATCATCATCCAGAGTCTTACAATATTCCAACGGAAATATTCTCATTTCAGCATATCTAATAAATAAAGTTAGTCTTTTTTTTGGAAGAAAAGAGATTAATTTCTTATACCCACTCCATCCCAATTCCAAATTAACATGTTTTATATATTATAATAATCGATTTAAAATTACCTTATTTTTTATTATAATTATTTTAATATGAGATATATTTATTAAATATTTTTAATAAATAATATTAAATATAAATATAATAAAAATTTAACATATTAATTAATTTATTAAAATATTAAATAAGTTATAATTTATTATAAATAAAAAATATATATACTTATCGTTTTGAGACAAATAAAATATATTTCTTACAGCATCAGTTTCTTAAATGATTAAATTATCACTCACGCAATAGTCCAACGACTTTATATATTTACTGTTAATTGTTTTAGTTAAAGCAAAATTCAGCAACAAAATACACACACACACACACACACACACACACACACACATATATATATTAACGTTATATAAAATTGCTTCTTATTACATTATTATACGTAAGCGGACGATCTCATGTATTAAATATAAAGTTTGAAATAATATTAAATTATAGGCGAAAATTTTCAGTTATCGGATATTATAAAATATAATTCAAATACAAAATAAATAGGAGGTTGCTTAATTGTAAAATATATTTTTAATTTTTATTTTCTGATTATTTTCTAAATAAAAATTAGAAAACTGAAAAATATGTTTAATTAATTTTATTTTTCAATTTTTATTTTCCATTGTTTCTGTAACATTTAAATAACTTTCTTTTTTAAATATTTCTATACAAAAATATATTACAAAAATTTGTAATCTAAATATTTATATATTTTTCAATTTAAAAAATCATAATTAAATAGTATTTTTAAATAAAAAAATTTTGAATTATTATAAAATCCACTTAAAATATTCTTAAATTTTAAAATATAACGTAAACAAATAAAATAGATGAATCCAAATGCAAAAAATATTTTAAAATAGAAAGAATCAAAATATAAAAAAAAATATTAAAAAATTTTGATTTATATTGAGAAACAAATATTGATATTTTTTTAGAACTCCGTATTTTACTCTTTTTCATTTAGAAAATAGCTAATGATAATTTTCTAAAACTCAACTACTAACTAATAACTATAGAAAATTATTTTCTTATTTTGCATATGAAAAATATTTTTAACTAAACAATAAACTTTATTTTTTTTATTTAGAAATTTTTTTTAGAAAATATGATTATTTTTCTCACGACTAAACAACCCTTTAAAATTTCAAAGCTCAATTTTAATTATATTTAGGAAAAAATATGAAATTAATGGATCATTATCTTCTTGACAACCTAAATAGTAATGTAAACATAATCTAAAATGTACCAATTTTTTTTTCAGTTGAACTAATTATATTATGATTCCATATTGTTAGAACAGGCACGAAAGATATATGGAAAATATGTTTGGAGTGTTGATATTGGGTTGGTGAATAAATTATATACAATATATGTGTGCATGTGTCGGTGGTGGTGGGCTTTTATTAAGCTGCAAAGAACACTACATAGTCTGGCCGAAACAACAAAAAAAAGAACACTACATAGCCATAAAGTTGAATCTTGAAATGTATTGGAAAAGTTAGAGCACTCTAATTTGTTTGTTTGTTTAGTGATGATAAACATGATCTTGCCAATACTAGGTATTATATTAACTTTGAAATATCATGGAAAAATCTGTGCCAACGTCAAGAAATTCTTTCATTTTAGTATCTTAATAACTATAATTTTTAATTTTAAGAATAATTTATATAAATATTTTTAGCACTCGTTCGATTTATCAATGTGTTAATTTGTAATTTTCATCCCTTAATTCATAACTCCTTAAGACTATCTAAAAATCTTATTTTGTCATTTAACACCACATATTTTTTTTCTTTTCATTTTTTTCTCGGTTACACATATCAATTAATCGAACCTCTGGTAAGATTTCAAGCAAAGTTTATACAAAAAAATACTCTCAAATTCTTACCGGACCTCACAAAGTTCGTTCGGACTAAGCAATAGTCCAGCCATACCCTTGATTGAGATTTTGACAAAAACATCCAGAAAATTTTATGACAAAAAACTCTCAACTTTTTAGAGTATTAGGTTAATGTTTGACCAAACTACTTAGAAGTATGGCCAGACCTAAGCAGAATGAAAACTTGCAAAAACATTCAGAAAGATTCATGACCTAAGGTACTCTCAAATTTTGATCATACCATAAAAAGTTCGATCAGACCGAATTTAATTTCGACCGGACCTTTGAAAATATAATTAATTTTTAAATTCATAGCCATTATTCCTCCACTCAATTAGTGAACGCCAAGTGAATCAACTGTTGGAGGAGCTGTCAAAAATTCAAAAAAGTATGACCAAACCATGTATGTTTGTGTGGAGTACGACCAGATCATTCAAAGTCCGACCATGAAATTATTTTGGATAATAATTAAAATAGAAGACAAGATTTAAACATATTTGCATTCATCTCAAATGGCTATATAAAGTCTTGAAAGCTATAAATACTACAAGAAACTTCATTTTTAAGTAACATTATGATTGAATAGCCAAGATAAACAATCTTCATTTCTTTGCATCAAAGTTTTTAATTGTATTTCTTAAGTATTGAGTGTGAACATTAAACTCCATTATATTTGTGAACTTTGAAATACTTAGATTTTAGAGTAAGTCTAAGAAAACTCTTGTTAACATGTGAGAATAGTACTCAAGCCTTATAAAAGTTTGGTGTGAGCTTGAAAAAAAAACCTCAAGATTAGTGAAACATTAATAAGTTGTTAAGTAGAATTAAAGTAATCCAAACCACTGTAAACTCTGTGTTTATTCTTCTTTACTCTAATTATTTTATCTTATTTTTAATTTTTAATTTGCTATTACTTTTTTAAATCAACCAATTCACCCCCATTTTAGTTGTAATCTTGTGACAACATATATTATAATAGTAGGAGAGCTTCATGATGGACTCTTCGTCTCCTGGAGGTAAGTTGGCAAGGAGCCGAGTCTTAAGGTAAGTTCACACGGGAATTGCAAGTCTAGGTTACGGATGATCTTGGCACTTATCTTAGTGTGCCCCTACTCCACAAAAGGACTAGTAAGCATACTTATGAAGAAGTGATTGATAAGATCAATTGGAAGCTTCAAGATTGAAATAGTAGTTGCCATTCTTTTGCGGGGAAAAGCATATGCTCGCATTAATTCCTTTCTATACTATGCAAACCACCCTTTCTGCCTGCTAATATATGTGATAAAATTGAGCAAATTAGCAAATTTGTAGAAGTTTTACTTGGGGAAAATTTGAAAATGGAAATAAACTTAGTCTTGTGAAATAGCAAGATCTTTGCACCCCAAAAGATAGGGGTGAGCTTAGTTTTAAAGATATCAAGGGAATGAACACTGTCTTCTTGATGAAGTTAAATTGGAGGCTTCTAACGGACACTGATCAACTATGGGTGTGTGTTCTCAAAGCCAAGGCATGGGTTGGGGGAAGAAATTCAGCCAAATGAGCTCCCTATGAAGGTTGGGTCTCCACTATGGAAGACCATGGAAAAATGCTAGAATTCTATGTTAAATGGAGTAACATGGGTAGTTAATAGAGGAGATTTTGAGAAATTCTAAACTCAGAGTTGGATTGACAATGGTGTAATCTTGTTTGATCATGTATTACACCATATCCCTAATGAGCTTATGTTTTACTCTGTGCAGGATTATGTGAATATTGATGGAACTTGGAGATTGCAAGACTTTGCTTATCTACTGTGTAATGATTTTATTCTTCAAATTACTTCCACGCTTCCTCCATGCCGAGATAGTGATAACGATGAACTATTCTGGAGACTTTCATCCTCTGGGCATTTCAAAACCAAGTCAGCTTATGAACTGATTTGTGAAGGTGAGTGGGACATGAGTAGTTCTGATGGAATAAGATTTGCTATCGATGTCTTATATTGTTGATGGAAATATAGGTTGGAATACCCTCTTTTCAGCTACATGATTGTATCTGCTGAAGTCACGTAATAAGAGTGCTTTTACAAGGAAGATGCCCACCGTGAGAGAAGTGTTAGCTAGAATTAGGACTTTAATTCATCAATATTAGCTAACATTGCAAGAAGATACAACAGCTGGATTGTCGACGACTAAGAAAGGGCAAATTATTTCTTGGTGCCCTCCAATAAAAGGTTGGTTTAAACAAAATACCAATGGAACTGTTAAAGGGCATTCTGAAGTGGCTCTTGCAGTTGGCGTGGTGCGTGATCACTGTGGTAGATGGGTTGAAGGATTCTTGATGAAAATAGGATCATGTTTTGTCACAAAAACTGAGCTATGGTGTATATATCAAGGGTTGGTTATGGAATGGAAATTGGGGATTAAGAAGCTAATTTTTAATCTTGATATTCTCTGCATGGTGAATGTTATTCAAGGTGAGAAAATAAGGAATTAGCGGCTAACATACAACATCTTCGATCTAAAGCAAGATTGGGTGGTGGATATTAGACATATTTATCGTGAAGCTAATGGCGTAGCTGATTGGTTGGCTTCGTATGCAGCAGAATTTCAAATTGGCCTCCATTCTCTACATAATGCTCTAAGTGGTGTGCTAAATCTTATTGAACAAGATAGAATTAGTGGTGGGTATCCGAGACTAGTGGTTTTGAATACATAAGGCTTAGCATTCCTTTCTATATCAAAAAAAAAAAAAGTACAAATCAAAATTACGTTGACTGAAAAATAGCTATATTCAATTTGTGTCCATTATTTAAATGTTTAATTAATTTAAAAAATTAAGAGATTGATTATGATTTTAAATTTTAAAATTATATTTTTTCCGTTCAAAATAAAAAAATACTCATTATTAAATATAATTTTTATTAGTATTAGCATTCTTAATAACTTATATCATTTCTCATCTCTTAAACTTTCACATAAAGAATATTTTTTATTCACTTTTTTTTATTCTTATTCTATAAATTAAATATTATTCTTTACTTTTTCATAAAAAAAATAAAGAAAATCTCAATGAAAATAAAGTTTGATTTGTTTGTAAAGGTTAAAATAATGATCATAAATTATTTGGTGTGATTAGTTCAATACTCTTATTTTCTTAAATAAAAGATTGCAAATTCGTTTCTTATGAATAGATTCACTATTTTTTTAAGAGCACTTTATTTTTTAATGAGTTAATCCGATACGAATATAATTAATCTTAATTGAATGGACTGAGAGATATCTTTATTTATACCAAAAAAACAAAAACACTGTTTTTTGCATAGGAAACAAATGGTTAAAGATTTCCGATAGCAACTCTTTTTTTTTAATGCATTTCCGTTAGCAACTCCTAAACACTCATCAGAAGATTAAATTACGATTGTTTAATAGAGGTTATGATTAAAAACTTTGAAAATTAAAAAGAATAATTATGTACTAACTATATTTATATGCAATAATCATAATATATATATTTTATTTACTTTGATTCGATTAAGTTAATTATAAATTCTGTAAAATAAAAAACTATAAATTAAATTATTTAAAACTGACTGATTCAATTAAATATTCTTTATATTGATTTTTTAAAAAAATTTCCATGAATAATTCCTTTTTTCAAATTATTTTGCCTACCTATAATAAATATAATTAATATATAATTTTGACCCAATAAATTAGAGTTAATTTCATCATTATTTTATATTTCTTATTAATTATGTGTAATTTTTTTATTTGTAATGTAAAAAAATAAAAATGGCGTCCGGCTTCCGGACCGGATCCATTTTATTTGAACTTGGGTCAGCACATTTTAGGGTTTAACTGGATCGAGCACCGGATAAACTTGATCCGAAATTTACAGTATGACACGCCGATATGACCATATTGCCCTTCCTTGACATTTACAGCCCTGGTTCCCAATTCACGAAACCCCAACACACGCAGAAAGAGAGTGAGAGACAGAGAGCGGTGAATCCGTTTCTTTAGAACAATTCGCTTCCGCGACTGGTAATTAACTTATTCAATTTGGAGCAATTTGTTTTATTTTTAAGATTTTCTTGCGTTTTTGCATTTGAGCTGTTCATTTTAATGGAGTTTGATCTCCGGTTCTATTTCTTTACAGCGTTTGCATTAAATTAAATTATTGTTTATAGGATTTGATTTGAATTGGGTATGTTTTGTAATGAATGAGTGGCAAGAGTGGGTAAGAAATTTTTCATCTTTCTGGCCACATAAGTTCCAATTAATCATCGAAATTTAAATTTAGAGTTGCATTTAACCATGTAATTAATATATTTCAGTTGACTGTATATAATGTTAATTGATGGGGCTAATTCTGTTTGAATACTGCAGATTGTATTAAATTGATTGAGTTCAGTTGTGGGTTATTTCGTAGTTCTTGGTTTGGGATGGTTAGGGCATTTGAGTACCATTATTGGGTACATTGGAGTGTTCATTGTTGTTGAAGAGATTGGAATTTCAAAGTTTCAACAAGGGTTTTGGACTTAAATTTTGTGATTGTGATGGGGCTAAGGTTTGTAGTAAGTGGAGGTTCTATATTGTTCTTTATTGTTACTGATATAAAATTGAGACACACACAGAAAGAGGCTATTGTTATATATACAAATTAAAGAGATGGAGCATAAACAGTTGCTAAACAGTGTAAACTATAAGATGCCTGACATAGTTTGGCAGAACGTTATGATTCTTATTTTTTAAGTTTCTATGTTAAAATTCCGATCATTTTTCATCCCATAAACCGTGGAATTTTTGTTAGAAAGAAAATTAGAGAGATTGTACTTTATTTTCTACTTTGAAATTAGATTCGTCATAGAAGTATATTTTTGAAAAATGCTGTTTCAATGACATTCTAATTTATTGTTTGGCTTTTCTTAATGCATAAAAGGGTAATAAAATAAATGAATCTATTTGCTTCAGACTCTTCGTGGTTCATAATTATTCTACCAACACCTAAAGGTGCTTTAGCTCTTAATGTGAGATGTCAAACATAGTGAAGAGAGATTTTTGAGGCTTTGGAACATGAAGATTGTGCAAAAGAACCAAGACTAAGTGTGTTATCATTGACAAAACAGATTTAAGCGCCTAAAAATGGCTGCTGGAAAGGAGGTAGAGGTTCGGGATGAGCTTGCTGATTCACTCAATAATCTCTTCACTAGTGTCTCCAACATGGTCAAAGGCGAACTTCAGGTCTCAAAACTCAAAAACTTAATTTCTCATTCTTCCATCCTTTTCTATAATTCAACATCAAAATTGGCTCCTTGATGTAGTGTAACTTATGTTCCTGCTGGTCATGGTTTTAGGGGACAAGCAATTTGTTGGAACTTTTGGAGAATATGAATGTAAGAGTGACTGAAGAATATAAAGGTTTTGGTGATTTGGCTGCTGGGTTGAGGGTGTTTGTGCAGCAACTGAAGTCTAAAAGTGGTAGTTTCGATGAGTATGTTCAGCAAATTGATTTGATAGAGCAACAAGTGACCGAATTTGAGGCTGTAATTTCAATGCTTGATAAATATGTTTCTTTGTTAGAATCCAAAGTGCAGTCTGTATACCAACATCAACCTTCATAAATTATTCTTTCTTTTTTTTTCATTCTGTTTCTTTGAAATAATTTCAACTTTATTGATCATTGAGATATTGTATTTTCTTGAAATTAAGAATATGACTAATAAGTATTTAGTTCAATGGTGCTGGAGTTGTTGATTGAATAAGAATAATATAGTGTATCAAATTTGATTTAGACATGTTGGGTTTCTAATAATCAATGTTATGCAAAACCCAACCCCTGAATTGAGTTTGGGCAGCAAACACAAGATTCTGGGGCGTGCTAAAGTGAATGTCTGCGTCCAACTAGGATTTACAAGTGTCTAAAATTTACATCCTTGATAATGCACCTTTTTAGTTGTCCAAAGGAAATGTCATTCACTCTGCGTGTTCTGCGTGGGCCTATGTAGTACTGTGTAACATGGCATTGTTTGGCTGCTGAAGTTTCTTGACATTATTTGGTTTCTTCGCTATTTTTTCTCATCCATCTTCAGTCTTTTCCCATTCTGAATCAATTACTAATTATTGTATTTGTACAGCGATAGCTTCTTTTCAGTACTTCATTATAATCTTTTTACGCTTTTTAATCTTATACCTCTCGGGTTCCAATACAATTATCACTTTTGCCAATAAAATTTATCCAACAAAAATTATCACTTCATATAATTAAAAAAATAAATAAAATTTTTTCAACCATATTTTTATTATTAATAAATTAATTAATAAAAGTAAGAATATAATAATTTTAACATTAATAAGTTAATGAATAATATTTTAATATGTCTTTTTCGTTTGGCAAAAATTGTTATTTTTATAATAAAATATATTTTTTAATTGTTATTTTATATAATTAAAAAATTAATTATTATTTTTAATTTTTTTATCATTAATAATTTAATTAATAAAATAAAAATATAATATTAATGAATTAACAAAAGATATTTTAATCCATTCAAAATATTTTATATAATATTTAAAATTTTAGTTCATTCAAAATATTTTATATAATATTTAAAAAATTTAATAACTCTTAGAATAAGTATTTACGAGTTGAATATAACGATCTATGCTGAACAAATGGAGTATTCAAAATTAATTTATATAATATTTAAAAATTTTAATAATTTTTAAATAAATATACATATCATGCCAATTTGACATTTATTTTTTCTGGTTAAATTTATTGAATTACAAATCTTACATTTGGTATTTCCTAGTAAACTCCAATCCGTTCTCCTGACGGTGCAAGAGCCAGTGGAAAATATCTGTCATCAGGACTGAAATCAGATTTTTTAATAAAAAAGGAACAAAATAAAAATATTATATATTTTTTAAAAAAATTAAAAATAAATAATTAAATATTTTAATAATTTTAATAATATATGTATATATATATATATTTTTTAAAATAGAAGAGGGCAGCTGTCCCATTCTATTATAAGTGTCTTCGCCAATGTCTGTGGTGCTATTTGACCGCATAAAAAATTAATTAAATAAATAAAATTAATATTTTAATAGTTTATAATCTTACATTATGAAACCATTTTAATATCATCTATATTAAAATTTATTAATAAAAAATTTATTTTTAAGCAAACAGTCTAAAATATATTTTGAGACTTGATAGATAATATTTTAATTGATGAATAACTATACCCAAAACAAAACCAAACCCACCATTGCGTTGAAAATTTGATAAGAATTATTGAGAACCATAAGAAATTCCAAATCATAAACAGAAATTTTGAAATGTTGAATCCGTTCTATTCCTAATTATTTTAGAATGTTGGGAAATTTAAAGAAAAATGGACTCGAAATTCGATTAGTTATGGTAGTAAATTGGATGGATGACAGAGCAGCAGCAGAGCAGCAGCTGAATGTACAACACTGCTGTGGAAGGGACTTGGAAATATACATATCTTTTACGTCAGAAATTGATTTATTTTCTTAACATAATTAAATGATAAAGTGGGACGCGGCGGCCTTGAAACGCATTCAATCAAACAACTCGAATCAGTGCTGCCCAAGAAAAATTTATCCTCCTCTCTCTCTCTTAACCTTTTTTTTTTCCTTCAAAATTTTTTTGCTATAAATGCCCAATAAACTAAGTACCCTTCTTTCATCCCACTAGCCACTACCCACTAACAAAACAAAAACCTAAAAAACCAGAGTTTATGCCAAAAAAAAAAACCAGAGAGAAACAGAGGAAAATAGAGAGAATAAGGGAAAGAAAATTTTGAAAATGAGGCCTGCGACTGCGAGCAATACCACAATAAGGGCTGGATTCTGGCGCTGGAGTTCTCCCATGCCTTACCTGTTTGGTGGACTAGCACTCATGTTGGGGATCATAACTGTGGCTTTGATAATCCTTGCTTGTTCCTATAGGAAATCTTTGTCTAACAGAGAAACAGAAGAGAAATCAGTTAAACAAGTGGTGGATTCTGAGCCAAAGATTGTCGTTATCATGGCTGGTGATAAGAATCCTACTTACTTCGCTATGGCTAAGCCTATGCCCAGGATTGTGAAAGAGCAAGTTCTTGATTCTTGCAATTGCCAGAATCAAGAACCAGTTTAATGTTTCTTTTTCTTTTTTTTTTTATTATCAATTTTGGGTCTTGTTTGCGGCAATATGTAAAAGTATTGAGTATAAAGATGAAATTTTTGTAGGAATAATAAGCTTAATTAATGATAAAAAAAAATTTCATGAAACTTTACCACTTTTGTCAAATCTATCCTAGACTTCCAAACTTATCAATCAAATACAATGACTTATAATTTAGAGTCATTCAGATTGATCCTCAATGAAAAACAACTCCAGCATTGGAATTTCCAATTTCCCAGTTACAAACCTTAATATCAAACACATCACATACTTTTTTAGCTTCTAATTTAAATCCCAGCCTCTCTTAATTTTGTTGCTGTGGCAAAATATATATAATAGATAGTGAGAAAAATAGAGCAATTTCATGAAACTTCCCACTTAATGTTTAAGAAAATGTCAAATAAATAAGTTCCTGAGTTTTGTGTTTGTGTTTCTTCAGTATTATTATCTCCGATAGTATCTAACCTCAACTTAAATGACTCTGACCAAATTTGATATAAATTTATAAATTATTGTATTTAACTGTCATTTTTTCAAATCTATAATAGATTTTAAAATAGTAGTTTGATTTTTTTTTCATTAGGCCGGAGTAATATTTGTATTCTAGTGAGTTCTATACCAATTAATTAATAGATCTTTCTCTGTTCTTAAACTTCTGTAAGCATTAAGAATCTCTCAACCTCTTCCAATAAATCATTTGGATAATTATGAATTTTTTGTTTTATGAGATCACCACAAAAGGGTTAGTTCTTCATCATGGAATCTCCCAGTAAAATAATTTTAAAAAAAAGGAAAGTTTTTAGAAAGCTATTAAATGCAGTTGCAGAGGTATGGTTAAGAGAGAAATGGAGAAGTAGCTATTAATAAGAAATATTATTAATATATATGGAGGACCACTTTCAGTCAGTAATAAAAAGTAGATATTAGAAAGAGAAGTTTGAGCTTTTGAGGTGAGTGAGGTGAAGTCAATATGAGAGCTTCTACGGAGATGATGATCAGATCAGCCATGCATCCATTAATGAGAGCTATATATGTTTAAATTCCAGTGATGCAGAGCAGATTGAATTGTAGTATATGGAGAATTTGGATCGCGGCAAGATTAGCGGCCGTTTGCAAAAATAGACATAATTTTTGCCCAGAAGGTCCGAATTGATCCCATGATAGCTTTCCGGAAGCGTTTTCGCGAGCCGGACAATTTTGAAAAGTGCCACATGTCCTTTGGACTACAGTGGCAAAGTTTGGAGGTCAAATTTTGCTGTTTAGGGCCTCAAAATCGCGTTTTAAGTTTAGGGACTATTTTATAATTTTTATTTATTATTTTCGGGTTTAATTTCGGATTCTTGATTTTTATGACGTTTTAGGGTTAATTAGCCATTATAAATAGGCCTTAATTTTGCTGCCTATGAACTTGATTATTTTGGAATAAAATTCTTATTTCTTTCAAGGTTAATCTTGTTTCTTTCGTCCAACCAAACGACATTGGTTAAACTCTTGAACAGAGTCTAAACGTTCTTCTTCTTTGTTAATTCCGTTCTGCGTCATCCAGAATGTTCAATGTTTCACCACCCTTTGATATAACAATGGTAAAATGGGAAACTATTGGATTAGGTTTTGTTTTGCTTAATCCAAAAATAGTTTACATTTAGTAAAGGCTAACGAATGAATATTGATTAGATGAGTCGAACGGATCCGACCCTATCATTATTCTGACAAATTTAATTGACTATGTTGATTTAAATTGATTGTATTGATCAGTTTCGGTTTAAAATTTTAATAAATTAATATTATTAATTCAATTTTGATTTATATATTTTGTAAGTTGAAACTGACTGAATTGAAAAAATCAATTAAACTCAATTAATAATAGTCAGTTTTATAAATTTCTCTCATTTTGAGTAATCAATTTTAGAAGATGAATTTTTCAACTCGGCCGATGGTGACCAGTTTATAAGACTCCTAAAACTCGACTAAATCGACCAATATACATATCTAATTATGAGTTTAGAATTCTGTTTTTTTAATATATATTAATATGGTTGAAAGAATCCTTTCTGAAACCCTTTCTGATTTCATTACTCAAGAGGATATATATTTTTACAGCTGTGTATAAAAAAATTTCATTATTGTTCTCAGCAATTCTGTAATTAAATATAATTGCAGCACATTTTCCATCTGCATTATTAGTCTCTTTTTGACAATTAGGGATCTTGCTATGTTGCTTCCTTGCAAAATTATTTCTCCCCTAAATCAACATAGGCTTTCCTGATGGCAAAGTGGGTCAATAGTTATCACTTTTAAGTGAATTAATTAAACAAAATAGACATTTAATTTAAGTATAAAAGCATTGGCCAAACGCCTAATTAAGAATATAATTTAGGGTGACTAATTAAGTGGGTTTGTCATTAAGTACACTAGTTTTCAACTTTGTTCTTGGATTAGGCTCAAGATATGTGGCGGCTTGCAGATGTAAATATAATAATCATACTGTTAATACCAAATATTGGAAGAATTATAAGAAAAAAAAAAGAAAATTTATTAAAGATTTAATACAGAGTATAAAAACAAACTAAGCCAATAGTTTTATAAAGGATTTAAGTGCATTCCACATCATCTTTATAAAGTGAGAGACAATATTATAAATTTTAGCTTGAATTTTTATCTATCTAAAATTTACTATTTAAGCTATTAATTAAATCATCAAATATTTTAATTTTATCATCAAATATTATTATGAATTGAGAGATTATAATTAAAAAAACAATTTATGATAAAAAAGAGTGTTTAAGAGGTTTGTAGATGCGAATAAAAATTCTTTAAAAAAGTAGAATTTTTACCGATAAACTCAAGGATTAAATCTTATACAGATAGAAATTTAAAACACTATTATTTATCTCCATTAATTTTGCTAATCGAAAGAAATAAGTATCATTTTATTTATTAGAATTTTTTTTCAGAAATATATTGTTAAACTTAAATGATAAACATCACTATTATAACTTTAAATCAGACAGTATAATAAATTTATATATAATTAATAAAGATTGAGTTCAATAATTATTTAAAGAAATTCACTATTTATAAAATAATAATTCTGAAAAATTTTAAATTTATATAGAATTATCACATTAATTATTTTTTACATCATTATAAATTAAAGTATGGTCAGAATTTAACATATATTTAATATAAAAAAAATAGTGAGACAATAGTACTGCCCATAAATTATTTGAATAGTTGATTTCATTCATCTTTCTTAGATCTATCAAATAATTTTTCTTTTCTTTTTTTCAATTTTCACGTGTATTTTATTTATTATTAAAGTAGGTGGCAATTGGATTTGGACCTCTCTTTTAAGTACAATTTCTAGAAATATGAAAAAAAAAACATACAGTATCTGTCTTTCTGGTAAAATTATATATAATTACTACAGTGAGTATATATATATATGTATATAAGATGAACAAATTATATCTCTCTTTTAAGTACACATTATAAACGATGAAAAATTACTGTATTAAATTTAATGTAGCCAATAAACCACTCAGATAAAAATGTGAAATTTTTTGGGGACAACTTCAATATTTAATAGATATGGAATGGGAATTGGCCTTATCACTTAGCTCTAATAACTAAACCTTTAAAAAGATATTACTATTATCTATTTTTCTAATAAGTGTCCTAAAAATATTAGCTAAAAAATAAAAAAAAATAACGTAAGATTAAATAATTTAATAATAAAATATGAAAATTTCGACCTATCATTTGGGATAGTATAGAAATTGTAACGCAATATAAAACTCTATCAAAATATTTGTTTTCTCATTTCTCTCTTTTTTTTATATTAATTTAAATATACATGTGTATTTCTGAATTAATCTTATTATAATATAATTGCTCTTAGACAGTGTGCTTGGAGCACTAGAAAATTCATTCATTAATTCATAGATATATTGAAGGGGGGAATTAAAATATTTTTAATAAATTAAGAAACGAAGACAACTATCTCCCTGCGTCACCATATCAATATTAAGGATACTACATCTTAACAGAATAACAGAATATCCTAGCAGCTAACTTCTGTTTTCTATTTTGTATTTTAAATTCTTATCATATCGTAGTTTGTATCTAGTTAGTTAGAGCATTTGTATTATAAAAACTACGGTAAAACTCTACAATCAATATATAGAAAATATATTCTTAATATATATTCTTAATAATCAATAGAATTCTATTAATAAATATTTTCTACATAAAAATGTAAGATTCGGGAGAGATGTGTAAATATATATATATATATGTATATTGATCGAGGAGATGTGAATATTCATAATTTAGTAAAATTTAAATATATATATATATATATGATTCTCAAAATGTTCTTATATTCTCTCGTTTTAGACATTGATCGAAGCTTTAAAACTGCTCGCTTGTAAGTTTGCTGCGTTCTGTAGCCTGTAGGCATGAATGTAGTCCTAATATTTGTCATGATCCACAATGCATAAGATCTCAGGACCAAATACCCTACACATCCTCAGAAACATATAAAATAAAGAAAAACGAAAAACCCAAAATCCTTTTGAGGGGCAACATTGGTCTAAGCTCAACTAAAACCACAGATATAAACTGTAAAAAAGTGGCCTTTACAAACATTCGACAGTCACTGCAGCCACTGCCCTTAGCCAACAGCCAAGGAGAAACAAACTGAGGGGACAAAGCTGTATAAAGTGTTGGAGGGTTCCACTTAAGTAGTGGTGGAACCCACACCACAATTGAATAAATAAAAAAAAAAAAAAGGGAGGCAATTTCTAACGCGGAAGACATGGTCAGTTTTAATACATATCAATTTTTGAAAAGAAAAAAAATAGAGAGAATTTTTTGAGAGAGAAAAAAAAAATATATATATATATGAGATAATATTTTTTTAGTCATAAAATAGTGAAATTTTTATTTTGAGTGTGTTTTAAAAATATTTATGATTATTTTTAGTTTATTTCATTTATTTGTGTTCTATCTCTAAAATTTATACTATTTTTTATTATTAGTGAATTTATTTTTCTCCTTCGTCAATGAATGTAGGCTAATGCCGAATCACATAAATTTATATTTTTATTTATTTTTTTATTTTATTTATCATATTTTTTTCAAATAAATATTTCGCTTCCGCACTTACTATCAACAAATGGTATCAGAACTTTTCTAATATTTATTTGGAGCTAGTTATGGCGACAACAAAATTTGATATTGAGAAATTTGAGCGTAATATGAGTTTTTCTATATGGCAAGTTAAGATGAAAGCAATCTTGAAGCAAAACGATTTGCATAAAGCGCTATTGGATAAGGATAAGATGCTTGCTACGTTGAATGAAAATAAAAAGATAGAAATTAATGAGAATGTTCTATCAATAATTCAACTATATTTGTCCAATAAAATTTTACGTGAAGTCCTTGATCAAAAGACAGCTAAGAATTTATGAAAAAAGTTAAAATCTTTGAATATCACAGAGAGCCTCGCTCCTAAGTTGATTTCAAAATACTATTTGTACACTCTTTTTATGGTGGAGGGTACATCAATTAAGTCTCACATTGATGAATTTTCTTTCATTCTTTTTGACTTTCGAATATGGAGATTAAATATGAAGATAAAGATTTGGCTCTTATATTGCTTCGTTCGTTACCTCCATTATATAAAAATTTAGAGAGACATTAATTCACAGTAATAAATCTCTAAAGTTAGAGGAGGTGAAATTATTTTTGTATTATAAAGAGCTCTTAGATAAAGAACTCTCCAGCAGCCATTCTGATGATTTAAAAATTTTGGTTGTTAGAAAATGATCTTATTAGTCAAAAAATAGTCATCTGACTTGTAATTACAGTAAGAAGAAAGAACACATTAAAGCGGAGTGTTTCAAGCTTCAAAACAAAAATAAGAAAAATAATCGAAAAGAGAAATTCACCGAAGCCAGTGTTGCTCAGGAGGATAGTGATGTATATACCATGACTGAAAATAATGCAAATCCAAACAAAAATAAATTTTAAATTCTGCTTGTTCATTTCATATATATATATATATCCACAAATATTGACTTTCCTCTTATGAACTTGTAAGTAGAGCAGTTATGTTCATGGGCAATAATCATCCTTGTAAGATTGTTGATATTGCCACTGTTAAAATTAAAATATATGATGGCGTGATTCGAACGTTGACTAATATTCGATATGTTCCTGATTTGAAGAAGAATCTCTTCTCCTTATCTGCTTTGAATAATCTTGGTTGCAGATTTTCTGATGGATGTGGAGTTTTGAATGTTCTGAAAGGTGCTCTTGTTGTAATGAAGGTTAACCAAATTAGTAGATTATATGTATTGCAAAGATCTATTGTTATAAATTTAGTTGCAGTTTCTTCTTTTATATCAGATTCAAATGTGATTAAGTTATAACATACGAGGCTTATACACAAAAGTAAGAAGATTTTGACAATGTTAAGTAAGTTTAAGTATTGCTTGAACTTAATTGGTACTAGTAATCAGTGATTTTGCTCTAAGAGACTATTTGGAGAAGGTGGAGAGAAATTCTCTAATTTAATATAATAAATTCAAGTCTAGGTGTAGTTATAAATAATTTTCTA
This sequence comes from Garcia nutans, assembly GCA_947685225.1. Classification (NCBI taxonomy): domain Eukaryota; kingdom Viridiplantae; phylum Streptophyta; class Magnoliopsida; order Malpighiales; family Euphorbiaceae; genus Garcia; species Garcia nutans. The sequence continues at coordinate 51,989,346 of CANTUV010000012.1, forward strand.
GCAATTAAAGTTAAAGAAATATATTGCCTTAGCATATTGCTTGTAGAAAGATTACTGATATAGAAGTTTCAACTAATTGAGTGTGAGGTGGAAATTTATTAAGGGTCCCACTCAAGTGGTGGTGAGACCCATACCACAATTGGACAGCTTGCTCCGCATTAGAAATTGCAATAAATTGCTTTGTACGCATAAGATACGGTTGGGAAAGCCTATAAAAGGCCTTCCCTCCCTTAGTTTTAGTACATATCAATTTTAAAAAGAAAAAAAATAGAGAATTTTTTGAGATAGAAAAATATATATACATGTATATATGAGATAATATTTTTTTAGTAATAAAATAGTGAAATTTTTATTTTGAGGGTATTTTAAAAACACTTTATTTTTTATTTATCTCATTTGCTTGTGTTCTCTCTTTAAAATTTATATTTTTTTATTATTATTAGATTTATTCCTCTTTTTCTCCCATAAACGTAGGCTAACTCCGGACTATGTAAATTTGTATTCTTATTTATTTTCTCTATTTTGTTTATTATATTTTATGAAAATAAATATTTCACTTCCATATTCACTCCCAACATAAAACTACATCGGAGAATCCAAAGGAAGATTGGTATGATTCTGGACGAAGAAAAATCACCTTGAAGCGCCAAAAATATCCTTTGTTGAGATTAACAAATTCAAATCAAGTAAAATAAGAAATCACCCAAAGCCTAAAAAGACAGGCCAAACTCAAAAGATTCACAGAAAGCACAAGAAGATTTCCTATGAAAACTCTTAGATCTACACCCACAAAGCCAACCACCATAGATGTAGAGCAAAATAGGAACTAAAATATATGTTCTACATAAAAAAAAAAAAAACTTAAAATTAAATACCAAAAACTAAAGAGAAAAAAATTGAAAACTAAAAAGCAACCAGAGTTTTTGGGTTGTCGACAGCCAAAAAGACCCGTGACAGCCTCAAAACTCCTACTAAAAAAAACAAGAGGCCACTCGCAGAGAGAGAGAGAGAGAGAGAGAAGAAACCCACTTCTAAAAAGAAAAGTCTTGAAATTTTTCTTAAGGTTTCAATTTCACTCCATACATTTCCAATTTATGAAAATAATTGTTATAATTAACATAAAGCCTGCCTAAAAGAAGAAAACAATTGAAGAAACGAAATATTAAAAAAAAAACGCGGCTCACTAAATTTTATAAAATTTTTATATATTTTATTAAAGAAATAAACTCATAATAAATTTATAAAAATTATTATGTATATATATATATATATATTGTAAACTCATAATAATTATATAAATCTAGTAAACTTATAAACTTATCATAAATTCTAATAAACTAAAAATATTTCAAAAATTTTGATAAATTTTGAATTCTTTTTATTTCTCTGAGAATTTTGTAAAAAATCCAATATTAAAATGTCAAAATTTAAATTTTTCCCCGTATAAAATTTTAGGGTCTATTTAACGTTGTTATTTAAATTATTGCAAAAAACTATATATATATGCAAAAATATTAATAAAAAATTATTAAAATTTATTTTGATAACAAATTTCTTGATTGAATAGTATTCTCAAATAAATAGTATTTAGAGTATGCTATGATATTAATATTTAAACTGTTGTTAAGAAAAAATAAAATATTAATCATATAAAAATTGATAAATTGTATTTTTGAATTAAATTTCACATATTTATTCAAAAAATTTCAAAGAATGTAGATAATATTTTTAAATGACATTTTCTAACAATATCTAAAATAATGATTTCAACCACAATAAATATAATATATGTACAGTAAAATAAGCATTTTATGTGTGTTCTTTTTTTAAATAATTTCAACCCTTATATCCATTAAATTCTTAAGTCTTAATTAGGGGTGGCAATAAGTAGGATACTCACAAAAATCATCCGATCCAAATTCGTATCCATTTAATTTTTAAACTCCCTGAATTCATTTAAACTCGATTATAGGTATATATGTACTCATTTAATTCTACTCGTTTACTATCCAAACCCGTTTAATTACCCATTTAAATATAAAAATTAAAAAATATTATAAAATTTAAAATATAAATTATAAATTATAATTTTTTTAATTAAATAATTATAAATAAATATTTAATATTAATACAATTTTATTAAAAATAATTTCATACTACATAATTTAAAATAAAATATAATAAATATATAATTAAAATTTTAATAAAATATAATTAATATATAATCGGATTTGAGTAACCGGTACCCAATGGTCTATACCTGAACCCATTATGAGTAGTAAAAATACTATCCAAACATGTCTAAATCCGTTTATAAATTATTCTTACCTTATATAAATGGATCGCGACGGATTGAATATCGAAAATATCCGATCTTTTGTCATCCCTAGTCTTAATGTATCTACATTACACCTAATGCATTCTTCTTTAAAAATTTCTAATCTATTTATCTATATATACACATATACACGAATCTAGTCTAGTAATGATTTTAGGTCTCCACTTTTGGATTAGACCAATCATAAATTATGATTTGAAAAAAAACTAATTAAAATTATTTTTTTAAATATTATAATTTAAATAAAAATTTATGATTGATCTAGTTCATGAGTGGGGACATGAATCATATTTATAGTAAAATTTCTCATAATCTTAATGTAATTGATTAAGAGAGCTAAGCTCATATTAATTAAGTAATTAACTCTATACATCAACCAATAAGCCCAAAAGAGCATAAAAAAAAGTGTACATATCCTAAGTGGTGAAAGTGTGCAAGTAGTCTTCTCCATTTTATATATAATTAAGTATTCCTAAAACTTAATTAATCTTAATTTGAAGCATATTATCAGGCACAAAGAATCTTCCTCTCTCAATACTCCAATATAAATATATGACCTTCATTACACTCGCAAGACCAAAGACACCTCAAAATAGCTATTTATATTGAAGAGAAATGGAGAGAGAGATGAGCCCAATAATGTCTAGACCAAGCATCCATTTATGGCATTCTCCAATTCCTTTTCTTTTTGGTGGGTTAGCTATAATGTTAGCTTTCATTTCGACTGCTTTGATTGTCCTTGCTTTCTCTCATAGAAAGAAGATTAGTTCTTCAAGTGATGATCAGCAACAACAAGAAATAGAAGAAAGATTTGGCATGGAAGTTGTTGATGAGCCAAAGATTGTTGTTATAATGGCAGGAGATGACAATCCAACTTACATAGCAACACTACCTTCATCACTCTCTTCTTCAACTTCAGCCACAACTTGTTCTTGTGAACAAGTCTAATAATTATATTAATTGTTGAGAACAAAAATTTGTATGTTACTTTATCTTTTATTAGATTATATAATTGATGCATTAGATTGACTGAAATTATATCTATTTTAATCAACTTTTTCTGTTACATTTTTAAATTACTGAATATTAGTGAATTTATTATGAGCAAATTGATTATAAGCTTTCATTCATAATTCACTTATAAAATTCAGAGTGAAAAATATATTCTTGCCAAAATATAGTTAGGATTAGAATTCAAAAATTTTACGAGAAGAATTTACTTTCAAAATGAAATATTTTTGTTATACTAATCTATTTTTAAGAATATTTTTAATATTTTTATAGAAATCGCTTTTATATATTATTCAACTTTGTTCCTTTTTTGGCATGTATATGTATAGCAGCATTCTAACAACCAGTTAATCCACCTTTGAATAAAATAAAAAATATATATATAAATAAATAAATAAAATAATTTTTTGAAGGGGAAAAAGACATTTTATCTTTAAGAGATAGTGGAAGCGGCGGCTTGAAAACGCAGCAACTGGAATTATTGTAAATTGAACTTATATATTTTGGCACTAATAACTATAAGACTTCTGTTTGCGAAACCGTTCCTTTGTGGACTTGGAGACATATCCAAAGTATATTCCGAAATTGTTTTAATTATGCCCCCCATAAACTTTATTTTTTATATTCCTACACTGTTCCCTTATTTTTTTGGTATTATTATTTGATCCTTTGGGCAATGTCAGAAAACAAAAATTAGGAAAAAATACAGAAAATAACTTTTGATTTTCATAAAAAAAAAAACCTCAATATGCTTTTGAACTCTATAGAGCTTTGTAAATTGTGATTTTAGACTTTTTTTTTTTTATATAGTTCACCATCACGGAATGAACAAGAAAAACCCATAAAAGTTTTGGGTGTTTCAGAGCTTGGCAGTGAGCCAAAGGCTGTTGTAATCATGGGTGGAGATGTAAAACCAATATACAACACCAGTCATCACCACTACTTCACGTACTACTACTGCCTGCACTGCAATGAACGAGTATACAGCTCTATATACGAGCTCTGTGTACTTTTCTTAAATATTTTTCTGCTGTTTTTTTTTCTGAAAAAAGAAAGAATGAGCATCAATTGGTGCAGATTCATATTGGTTGCAAGAACAATCAAGGTTCTAATTTTATTAATACAGTTAATCAAGATTTTTAATTACATATATACATATTGGTCGAAGTGTATACATATCCAACCATAATAAAGTGATTTTTTATTTTTCCTTGAATGGTTCCATGGTCGAGTAATTGTTTCGTAAATATTCAGATTAGTATCAAAGCTCCAAAAATCTTAATAATTTCGTAATTTCCATATATCAACCTAAAATAGCCAAGTAGCAATCCTCATAGGTCCTTCAACCGACCCTATCAATTGGCCAATTTCAAAACCTTAACGAAGATTAACCGACAATCATCAAGCATACAATATGTGGTTCATCTGAAATCTTGATGTCGATCAAGAATGATCCTAAAAATAAAAAGCTTGTTCACCCAAGAACAAGAACAGTGGCGGAGGAGGCAGGTGGGATCGGGTGAGGACTGACGATCCCCTACCAGCCGCCGGACATACAATCAACCTTCAACCCTTCAGCCCCTCAGCTTCAGCCCCTTCAGCTCCCACCTTCTTCTTCTTTAGCCTCCTCTCCTACAGGGGCTGGCTCCGCCACTATCCAAGAAGAACCAGTCCTAACATCAAGAAGTACAGGCATAAATTCAAGTTTTTGCAAATTTCATGATTGCTATAGTTAATGACACGAACCAACTCCTAATTAATAATTAAGTATTTCAATTAATGTAATTAAAAGCTAGAATTTCCTATGAAATTATCTTACAAATGCTTAATATCTCATTTCAACATATATCAAACGCTAACAAACGAACTCCGTTGTTCAACCCATGATAACTATTGAGCCTTGCATGGTTCGGCGCCATTTAACCTTGATTATAATAACCATCAAGCATAGATACATGTAGTTCAATCAATGAACGGATGCCGAGTTTATGACCATGATAACTGTTAGGCACATTACATGAATGCCATTCTTTGATGTATAGTTGAATATGAAGATTTGAACCGCACATTATGATTAAATAATTCAAAAAAAAAGAACTCCACTATGGTTTAAAAGCAGGATCAACTAAAACGTGTTGAGAATTAATTATTTATGCTCCTTATACTGCTTAGATAGCTATAAAAAAGGACGGACGACCCATGCTAGTGATATATATGTAGTTTGAATGTCAATTGGCTTTAGCATAAATATATACAATCGCCACGTCAACACCATTATATAATTATATATATATATGTATATATATATAGATGCAATCATTGCTCTCTATTTGCATTTACTAATACTTTTACAAGAAACAACTTTTCATGTGAAATGAACATAGCATAATGGGAGACACTAAAATCTTTAGCCACCTTTTCCTACAAGTTTTATCATGTATCTCTCCTCTCATGGTTTAATATTCTCAGAATATTCCAAAACCTCTCTACTGTAAAAAAATTTTAAATCACGTCCAGACATTTACTGAATTTAATGTATTCAGAACACGTTGCATTTACAGTAGTTATAAAGATTTGACAAAAGAAATAATGACAACAATTAATAAAAAAGAAAATCACAACATACTTCTACAAAAGATGTACATATGCTGTTAAAAATAAATTAATTTAGTATTAATAAAAACAAGAAATAGCATTTGATACATAAAATCCCATAGCTAAAATTTTTTGTAAAATTAATATATTATTACGGGCATTTGATAGCATTTTTAAAAGATAAATTACAACAATTCCAAAGTCATTCCTCGTCTTTCGAGTAGATGACTAGTCCAGCATATGTAGCATATGTAGCATAAATCAATTTAATGTAAGTTAAAACGAATATACATAAACAAAAAAGGAAAAATTATAAAATACTGCAAAAATAAAAAATTTATAAAAATATTATGTAAATAAAAAAATTATAAAAATATAACAAACATTGAGTATATGTTTTAAAATAAAAAAATAATATTCTTATAAACTTAAAATTGTAAAAATATAATATAAATAATAGTTTCAAAAATATATTTTATGCACCTTTTTTTCAACTCTTGTTTCATTTAAGGGGATTTTACAAAATTACCCTCAAAAGAAAAACTTTTTTTTAAAAAAAATATGAGAAATGAAGAAAAAATTAGTAATAGGCTGAAAAGTTGAGAAATTACAAAAATAAAGAATTGTCATCATATCATAAAAAAGTTCCATGATTTTTTTTGACTTATATATATTGTATATATATCACAAATATGTTATATATATTATAAAATTTTAAAAAATATATAAAAACTTAGTTTATTTCAAATATTATTTTGTAAAATATTAACTTTAAGAAAAAATAACATCATGTTATAGAATTTCTCAAACAAGGAACATTAATAACACTCTTTTATAATATCATTTTATATATTGCATATATGTTTATATATATATATATATTACAAATATATTATATTCTAGTCTTTATGTTATGTATATATTGTAAATATGATATGTATATATTATCATCTAGTCTTTATATGATGTTTAATTATAATATATATTATGAATATATTGCTTTCCAACCTTTATATATTGATTAATTATAATGTATATGTTACAGATATATTATGTATATGTTGGATAAATTGTGTTTCAGTCTTTATATACAAACAAATGATATAAATACAAATCAAAATAAAATAAATATAATTCAAAAGAAAATATATTAATTCAGAAAATATAAATTGATAAAAATAACAAAAAAATTATAAAAAAAACTTCTTTTGAAATATTTTATCGAATATGTAAAAAAATAATATAGTTCAAGAAAACATGTACAATTGAACCATTATGATTATAAGTTAATACTCATATATTTTCTTAGTTAAATATGAGACTATTAGATAAGAAGAACAAAGAAAACTCGAAAAGAAAAGAAGAGGAAAAAGAATAAAGGAATAAACAAACTAGGAACAAAAAGAAAAAGAAAAAAAAAACGTTGAAAATGTGCCGCGTTAAAAAAAATTATATTTGAAAAAAAAAATAAAAAGGTGAAAATTGAAAAAAAAAATATATATATATAGTATTTTTAAAAATAAAACTTAAAAGATAGTGATACATGTAGTTTCATTTTTTTACTTTTATTATCTTTTATTTTGTTTTCAAAAATACAATCTTATCTTTCTACTTCATTCTTTTACGCTATTCTTCTCATTCTCTGTCTTATTTCTGTAAAGGCTTAATATCATCACTATTACTACCAATATGCAACTTGATTTCCTTTGTTAATTGGTTTCTAATTTTCCATGTTTCGGTCTTCAAAATGATCAACGAGCCCTTACATAAATATGTAACATATATATATATGTATATGTATATATATATTTGTATATGTATATTGTTATATGCTATTTTTTAGTTTTTGAAATTCACTGCTAGGTTAGATATTGGCAAAGATATTCATAATATTGTTCTGGGCTTATTAAAGTAGAAAAGTTGTTCTTGTCTTCTGGTTTTTTTTTATCCTTTTTTGAATTCTAATTTATTCAACATATAGCAAAATGAAAAATTCGACATGGAAGTCTTTTGCATATGAATTATTTGGAATAATTGCAAATAATTTTAATTGTAATAATTTTTTATTTTTAATTTTGGTTGTTTGATCGTAAATCTTATTTTTATTTTATTTTTTTTATTTAATTGTAATGATTGAGTTTTTTTATCTAAATATACGTCATATGTTCAATAAAATATTTTAAAATGAGTTTTTTAATTTTTCATCCGTTTTAATAGATTGAATCAACTTGTATATAACATTAGAATCATCATCACCAGTGCGAATTGCCAAGATGGATGCTAATATTTATTCTGGCTAATTTTGGTACGTTTTGGTTCCATGCATAGAATTTGATGACAAGTATGGATTGAAGACATACTAAAAGTGACCAGAGAAAGCCCTGTATATATATATATATATATATGGTTAAGGTGCTTGCATGTACAGTTTATATCAAATGCATTAAAAATTATTTGAGTGACAGAAGTTGAATGATAACTTGTTGGTGTTAGTTTAATTAGATTCTTAATTTTTATATTAAATTTTAAAAATAATAAATACATTTTATATTTTATATTTTTCATAAAATAGTAAAGATATAATTATATTGCAAAAAAATAATAGTATATCTTATATATATGTGGGCATATATTAGTATATGTCTAAATATGTGAATATATGTTGCAAAAAAAAATAACAATATATGTTATACATATTTGTGTATATGCCGGTTATAAAATAATAGTATATGTTGATATATATATATAGATATATATTATATATATTTTAATTAAAAATAATAATTTTATAAATATAAACTCTGTATTTTTTATAGTATATATGAATATACGTAAATATATATTATATATACTTTTACTTAAAAATAAAATTTTTGTAAATATATGCCTCCATATTTTTTAAATCTAAATCATTACCGTATGTGTAAAAAAATGTGTAAAAGTATTTTTGTACCATTTTTTTTTGTAATATATTTGAAAACAAACTAAAAAAAAGTATTTTTTGTAAATAACTCTTTAAACTGGAGAAAGTGACACTCTCCACAGTTTGTTATAAAATTTTTATTTTTATTTTGTCAAATATTTTAATTATTTCATTATAAACTCATAATATAATCTCATAATAAAGTCATAATAAACTTATATAAAATTTATGAACTCATAATAAACATATAAAAAGCTAATGAAAATCTAATATTTTAATAAACTAATCATAATTTTTTATAAATTTAAATATATTTTAAAAATATGATAAATTAATTTTTTTAAAATTTTTTATATTTTTGTCAAAAATCTTTTAAACAACCACATCAAGATTGGGCAATGGGAGGCTTTGGCCATCCAAATATACTAATGTTAACAATATCCGTCCAAAACTAGGCAACTACGTAACCTTTGAATTCAATAGTTAGAATTAAGGAAATTTTATAAAACTACCTAAAAAAGTAATTTTTTTTTTCTTCAAAAATACGTCAGTTACAAAAAGAAAAAAAATTAAAATTTATGAAAAATTTATAAAATTACAAAAATATTATGCACCATTATCCCTCAAAAATTTACATTGTTTTTATGATTTGTATATGTCATATATATGTTATGGATATAACTATATATATATATTGTAAAATTCTTCAAAAAATATAAAAATTAAATTTATTTTAAATATTATTTTATAAAATAATAACTTTAAGAGAAAATAATATCATTTATAAAAATTCTAAAAAAACCTTAATAATATCATTTTATATATTATAAATATGTTGTAGGTATGGTTTGAATATATTGTGTTCTAACCTTTATGTTATGTATATATTGTAGATATGTTATATATATGTTGTCTATCATATTTTATATATCGATTAATTATAATGTATATATTGCTAATATATTATATATATTATAGATATATTATAAAAAAATTTACAAAAAAAATTTAAAATATTTTATCGAATATATAAAAAGGTAATGTAGTTGGAGATCAAAAATAATTTTAACATTATAGTTAAACAACACAAAAAATTTAAAAAAATAAATTATAAACACAAGAAGGAGATGTACAATCTTAATCAGATTCTCCAAATATATACATAATTATTAAAATAATAACTTAATGAATACTCATATATTTTTTTAGTAAAAAATTAAACTATTTGATATGAAGAGCAAAATAAAATAGAAATGAGAAGAAGAGCACGAAGAAAAGAGAAGAAAAGGACAAACAAGTAAGAAAAAGGATGCAAGAAAATAATGATGGAACGAGAAGGACATAACTATTGATTAATACCATATATTTGAAAAAAAAAATAAAAGTAAAAGTAAAAAAAATAAGAAAATTAAAAGTGAAAGAGAAAGATATGTACAGCATTTTTAACAATAATACTTAAAAAGCAGTAATATATATAATTTCCTCTAGAATTAATGCTCAACAAAAAATGAAAATCAATAATTAGGAAACATCTTGTTTAATCTTTTATTTTAGAATGGAATTATCTTTCTAATTAGATAGGTGTTATTGTTATATTACAAAAGATACTAGATTTAAATCTAATTGTTTATCCTTTATATTTCTTTATATTATATTAGAAAAAATTCTAGCCGCCCATTAAATTTTTGTCGATTAATCAAACAACGGTATTTATTACTTTTTGTTATCTATTTAAAATTATTTAATTTTTTTTAAAACTACTATTGATAATTATCTAAAAAGATATAATATTATCTATTTTTTCTCTATTTATTTAAAATCATGTAAATTTTATTTTAAAAATAATACCGATAATTAATTGAAAAAATACATTTAAAAAATATGATTAATGTAATTTTAAAAAAGAAATATGAGTAAAATATAAATAAACAAATTTTGGTTGAATGTAAAATAAATTCTTATTAATAACTCAAACAGTATATATTTAAAAAATAATTTAAATAAATATGCATAATTAATAAAAGTACTGGCTTTGAACTTTTTTAATAAAAACAATAAATAATAGTAACATGAATGGCTTCCACCGAAATACTTATTTTATTTGCTATCTGAAAAAATATATTAAATTATTTTTCATACGATAAAAATACATTAATTTGAGAAAAATAAACAACCTTTATTAGAGAATGATAAACCTTATTTAAAAATAACACGAAATCTTTAAATAAAAAATGATTAAATTTTATAACAAAAACTTAATTATATCCGGTTTACTTTAAAAGTTAAATAAAACACTAAAATGAAAATAAAATACTAAATTTTAAATTTATATTTATTTAAAAATTATTACGAAAACAACACAGCAAAAAAATACAAAACTAAAAAAATAATACAAAAATTAAGAAATATATTAGATAGAAAGGTGAAAAAAGTGGATATCGTTGTCATCTAGCAATGAATTTACTGTAGCTTTACTCTAAAGTTAAGAAAAAAAAATTATGAGAATTCAGATAAAAAATAAAGATGACTAAGATTTTAGGTAATTATGAGTAAATAAATAAATTTTGTTAAGCATCAGAAAGATAAATATGAATTTATATATATTTTTTTAAAGTTATATGTACAAAAATCGTAAATCAATTAATTGTGTTTCATGTTTAAAAAATCAAATCATGAATAATATTTATAATAGACTACATTTTCAATTTTTAAATATATGCTGTAGGTCTTACTGAGAACAAATTAAATTTTTATATGAAACTTTAAAGTTAATTATATTAAAGGTCACCGTTAAATTTTTATATCCATTGGAAAAAAATAATGTCAAGAATGGGATTCGAACCCATGCCCTTTCGGACCAGTACCTGAAACTGGCGCCTTAGACCAACTCGGCCATCTTGACTTGGGTTCTTAGTAACTGGCATCAATTATTATGAATAAATAATTTCTTAGAGGCTCATTGTAACATAGGCCCAATAATTGATTACGTTGTGTCTCCTGCATTTAAGTTAACCACATGATAATTGAATATATATCTCATAATAAAATAAGTTACATGTTCAAACTCTAATAACTCTAAATTCTTTTGATAAATTAAAATGGTGTCCCTTGCTATTATAAGGCTATTATAATTGATATGTTACTCAGCTACACATAATAGTTCTCTTTAAATTAGAGATCCTCATCAACTATATGCACATATATATATATTCATGATTCAAAAAGATTAATTTTACACCTCCAATATTATTTGTGGAAAAAGAAATTAGATAAAAATAATATTGGTATATATTTACTTTCATATGCTCAATCAATAGACGAGTGTAATTAAAAAATATTTATTTAAAATTACATTTCAATCCTTTTTCTGAGGAAAAAAAAAAGTATAATTTATGTATTATTATTGTACAACTTGCATATTTAAATTGGGATATGGAATTAGAGCAAGTGTTGAATTAGGATTATTTCAAATAGCATTAATTCTCTCTTTCTTTCTTTTTTATGTTATGAGTAAGACCAACAAATGTATATCACCTCTTTTCTTGAGTAATTACATGTGAGAAAGGGACTTCAAACTCGAAATTTAAATAGAAATAACATATATTCTTAACTATTAACTTATACTCTGATAGTTAATGTATAACACCTCTTTAATATTTAAAGCAATAATAAATATGATTTAGTACCGTATTGTATTATATTTGTACTTAGTACTCGAATTATTTTTGAAAATTTTGGGATATCTAGCTTAAACTTTATTATTTTGTATGTTGTAATTATAATAAAATATCTTTGAATCACTTAAAACACATAATAATTAGTTAGTCAATTTTTTGCTGATATACACGAAGTCACGCTCGTTAGAATTACATAACGGGCATTATATTTATTTGAATTTCAGACATTCAGCAAAATCAAATTGGTTACATTTCTTGAATTTGGAAAAAGATATTAACATCTAATATTAAAGTCACGAGTGTGATTTTACCAAGACAGCCAAGCAAAGAAAACTCATGTTACCAATTTGCAATGAACGTCCTATTGAGATGAAATTCCAAATTTTAATACAGAGAAACTCACTTTCGTTTATGGAAATATTACCAAAGCAAATTAATTAATATTATCTGTTGTGATCCCAGTTGACTTAAAAACATAAGCCAGCTTTATTAGTAATACAAAAAGATAGCAAACAACAATTGAAAGAAGAGTACAAAAGCCAGCAGAAGTTAGGCAGTCTCCAATTTGCAACAATAATTATAAATTCATAATCCTCAAAAAAATCAAAAACTTTTACCAGTTGGCTTCTCTGTACTTTTTGGCCACAAAAGCTGATCTATGTTTCTGACAATACAGAGAAATAAAGGCTTTGAAAGAGAAGCAAGAAGTGGGAAGTTTGTGCTCTAACATGGTTATGGTCATGGGTTCAATATTCTTTCAAGATTCAGGAATGGGTTCTGCAATTCTCATTACAATAAGACACTCATTTCTTTTTTTCTTTAAATAAATAAATAAATATATATATATATATATGTTTAGCATAGAGTTGATAGGGACAGAGCTGCAGAATATTTTAATTTTTTGATGTTCATGTGAGAAGTTACATCTTCAAACAAGAAAAGGCCATCTTCAAATTAGTTTCCAAACTTCCAAAAATAAATAAATAAATAAAAACTGAAACTGGGTTTTGCTATAATTTAGAATTCTAATTAGACATTTAAATTAATTAAGTTGCTCTAGTTTAGGATTGGTGTAAAGGTTGTGGGGTAATCCCACATTGATTAAAAATAAAAAAATTGAAAGGCTTATAATAAGGAGAGTGATCCTTACAAATTGGCTTAAATCAATTTGATTATAAGGTGAGCCCAACTTATTATAAGCCCAATTAATAATAAATGGATTTGACTAATTGATGAATTAACTAATGGCTCCTAAGGTCCAAATTCTCAACATGGTATCAGAGCCTGTCGAGCTGGGATCCGAACCCGAAGTATGAGGGTCGAGTTACTGTACCTTGACGGACCCGGGTTGGGCCGTCGATACTTGTCAAGTGGCTGAATTGCCACTTGAGGGGGGAGTGTAAAGGTTGTGGGGTAATCCCACATTGATTAAAAATAAAAAAATATGAGCCCAACTTATTATAAGCTCAATTAATAATAAATAAATTTGACTAATTGATAAATTAACTAATGGCTCATAGGGCCCAGATTCTCAACAATTGGCCTTTCGCTATCTTTATTAATGCCTAATGGACAGATTGATTAACTTATATGAGTGATAATTTATGACATATTTAATTTAAATATTTTAATATTTCAATTTGGTGATAAACACCTTTTTTCTATAAAAATTGAAAGTGGGTTTTGCTATAATTTAGAATTCTAATTAGACATTTAAATTAATTAAGTTGCTCTAGTTTAGGATTGGCCTTTTGCTATCTTTATTAATGCCTAATGGACAGACTGATTAACTTCTATCAGTGATAATTGATGTCATATTTAATTTAAATATTTTAATATTTTCAATTTGGTGATAAACACCTTTTTCTTTTGTTAATTGAAGACTAAGAGAGAATTTTATTTTATTTTATTTGCTTTTAAGGTTCTTTCCAGTTTATACATTTCCTTGCACTTCTAATTGGTTATGATAAGTTGTATTATATACTTTGTTTAACCAATGGTAGTATTAGCATAAATAGGATAATATCATGATGTGAAAATCATTCTTGCACTTCACATTGGGGCTTTTATATAGCTCTCAAACTCTGACAAAAAAAAAAGTCTCCTCTCTTTTCTTATTGTAGCCTTCTTGGTAATAAATACAATAGCCTCATTCCCCCACAAGGAACTTTTCTTCACCTTCACTAATGGATTCAAAAAAACACCATGTGAGCACAGAAGGGTGTAGCAGCAGTGAATCTGGGTGGACAATCTACACTGCCTCTCCCATGCAAGAAGATGACAATGAATGCAGTGACCATGTTACTGATGAAAATGATCGCCGCATTATTGCCAAAGATGGAAATTATGATGACGCTGACAACAATGACAATGAACAAGACAGTGATGACTCGATGGCTTCGGATGCTTCCTCTGGTCCTCGTCATCCCTATAAGCAAAAGCATGGTGTAGGTAGCAGTGGAATAGTGAGTTTTAAGTGCGATAAGCATAACATTTTCAACCACTGTTCTTCAGCTGCAAAACCAAACAAAAAGGAAAAGAAGAATGATGGAAACAGCAATGAAAGCAACAGAAGGTTTACTGCTAACAGAAAATACAGCAAGTAGTCTCCATTCAAAGTCATCGAAGTTCGTAAAATTGATAGCCGCAAACAAAAGAAAACATGCATTTTCTTTATTTATTTTACTTTATGAGTTGAAACCAGAAACACATACCCAGTGGCGAAGGGACGTTGAAGAGAATGGGGGCAGTTGCCCCCTTCTCTTTTTGAAAATTTATATATATATATATGTAATATTTTTAAAAAATTTTAAATTATTTATTAATTTTTTAAAAAAATTTTAAATTGCCCCCTCTTTTTTTTTTAATTTTTACAAGAAGTAAAAAAAATACAATAAATTATTTATTCTATATGCAATAGTTCTATTTTAAAATATTGATAAAATATTAATAATATATAAATGCAAAAAAAATAAAGAAAAAGATAAATTTTTCAACTAAATTAATTTGAACACATTTAATGAATTAAATAACTCATTTATTTTAATTATTTTTTAAGAAATTATATTTATTATTTAATTTTTTTCTCTTTATTTTACTTTTATTATGAAAAATCTTATAAATTTAAAATTTTGTACATATATATATATTAATTATTTTTTTTAATAATAAAAATATATTATTAATAAATTAATAAATTTATAAAATACTATTAAAATAAAATGAGAAATAAATAATTAAGAAAAAGTTAAAATTTACAAAAAAAAATTTCGCCCCCCTTTATTTCATAGTCTGACTTCACCCCTGCACATACCATTCATCTTTTATGAAATATTTTTAAGGTTGACTTTCATTGTATTGTTGAAATCAATTTAGAGGCATCCAAGTAAGATATTTGTCAAATCAATACACAATATAGTCTAGAAATTTATGTGCTGCCAATGGCTTAAATCTTGCCAGTTTTTATCAATGCCTAATTCTTGACATTGCAGCTGGAACTTGGAATATGGCTAGCTCTATAACATATAATATCAGAAGCCATTACTAGAAGGTCACATCTGGTACAGAAAAATATACATACTGCACAAACTCCTTAATGAAATGCATTTTATTTGTTCATGAGACCATGCTTGAGTGAATCAAGCAGTATCAACCAACAATGTGAGCTCTGCTGGAAGACAAAGATCCAAAGAACAAAAAAGATCGGCACAGAAAGAAAATAACAACATGGTTTATGTGGATATTTGGGTTTTATGGATATAATTATTTAACATCAAGTTAAGAGAAAAATAATACTTTTTTTTTCCAGCAAAGCATAATAATACTTGTAATGTGTCTGTGTCCTCGTGTGCGTGTGCCATGAATCAACAGAGTATTTCATGCTGGAAAGAAGATAGATCAATACAGAAAAACAAATGCCAACCATAAGGAGCAACATAGACATTTCTAGTGGCAGAATATTGGTTACTTTATACAGTTGTGTAAACAAGGAGTGCAAGTTAAACAGCTAGGTGTTACAGGTCCTGGTTTGTGAACGGGTTAGGGGTCTTTGATATAAAGGGTCTGGTTTCAAAGATGAGGAAGGAGAGGGGTTTCTTTCTTTTTTTCTACCTATTTTTGCAGACTTGGAGAGAATTTGAAATCTCTTGAGTTAAAGTACTCAAAAACTCGTTTAATTTTCTCATATCTTTTATTCCAATTGCTGCTGTTTAAATACATAAATTGAGAAACAAACATCTCCTATAAAGGAGGGATTATCAACTGCACTTGAGGATTATCCTCCTACAAATACTTAATGCATAAAAGTAAAAAATAAATATTTTAAAAAAAAAATCCTAACAACAGCAGCACTAACAGGAACCAGATAAGTCCCCTTGACTTGTTCTCTTACTCTTCCTTTGACTGAACTTTCTTTTGACCATGAGTAAATCGTTTGTAGTGCTTGAGAACCGTAACATTACTCCCCCCGCTGACATTGCGATTGTCCTCAATTGCGAAATCTGGAAATTTCTGCTGTAACACATCTGCTGATTCCCACGAAGCATCTGCAGGTGATGAATGCTGCCAATGAACTAACACTTCCAGTTTCCCAGCTCGAATTCGACATTCTAAAATGGCTTGAGGTTGAGGTACAGCTATATTAGGGTCATTGAGAGGAAGAAAAGGTGAACTAGCCGAGGAACCTTCAACATAGGTCTTCAAATTGGATACATGTATCACAGGATGGATCCTAGAATCAGCCGGCAAATCTAACCTGTAAGCCATGGACCCTATACGTTGGGTGATTGTAAAAGGTCCATAATACTTTGGCAAGAGTTTTTTTATGACACCTATTTGCCACAGATGATTGTCTATAGGGCTGTAAACGGAGAAGGACCTTATCTCCTACCTGAAATTCAAGTGAGCGATGTTGTTTATCATAGGCAGCCTTCATTCTTTGCTGTGCCCGCTGTAGTTGCTGCTTAATAGTCCCCAAAACTTCATCTCTGGTTTGCAGTGCTTGGTCTACTGCATCAATCATTGAACTCCCAGGAGTGTAAGACAATAAACGTGGTGGTGACCTGCCAAAAACCACCTCAAAGGGAGTAGTATGCAGAGATGTGTGATAGCTAGTATTGTAACAGTACTGCGCCCAAGAAATCCAATCCATCCACTTGGTAGGATGCTCACTAGTGAAGCATCTAAGATACATTTCCACCGTTCGGTTCACCACCTCTGACTGCCCATCTGTTTGTGGGTGGTAAGTAGAACTAAAGGCCAGCTTAGTGCCACATAAACAAAACAATTCAGTCCAAAAGGAGCTTGTAAAAGTGGCATCACGATCACTGACCATTGTTTCGGATACCCAATGTATTTTGACAATATTATCAAAAAATATACGAGCAACACTTACAGCGGTATATGGATGTGAAATTGGCAGGAAATGAGCGAATTTAGAGAAGCTATCCACCACAACCAGCAAGACATTTTTCCCTTTCGACATGGGCAACCCTTCGACAAAATCCAAAGAAATGTTGGACCAAATTTGTGAGGGAATGGACAGCGGCTGTAGAAGTCCTGCCGGTAAAAGATTCTCCGTCTTGTGGCGTTGGCAAATGTCACAAGAACGAACAAACTCTCGGACATGGGTCTTCATCCCTTTCCAATAAAAGTCCCTTGTAATTCGAAATAGAGTCTTTTGGTACCCCTCATGACCTTGATTGTGTATTGCCGAGATAATAGTCTGAATTGATGGGGAAGAAGCAGGCAAGAAACCCTTTGCTTAAACAATAGCAACCCATCTTTAAGCCCCCAAGAATAGGCAACAGACTTGCCCTGTACAAGAGATATTTGCTGCTAAATTTCTTCAGAAGCTTGATGTTCTCGTCGGATTTCTTCCAAAATTCCCACTTGTGGCCTTGAAATGGCCATGAGGGTTGCTGATTCCTCCTCTCGACGTGATAAGGCATCGGCTACTTTGTTTAAATGCCCTGCCTTGTATTCCACTGTAAAAGAAAATCCCATAAGTTTACTGAACCATTTTTGTTGAGTAGGGGATAGTACCTTTTGCTCCAACAGGAATTTAAGACTATAATGGTCAGTGCGAATGAGAAAGGTGCGGCCCTATAGATAAGAGTGCCAATGTTTTACGGCCTTCACCAATCCGATTAACTCCTTCTCATAAGCAGGAAGAGAACGATGTCTTGCTGCCATCATACGACTAAAATAAGCTATTGGCCTTCCATTTTGCAAGAGAACCGCTCCTATACCGGAATCCGAGGCATCGCATTCAACCACAAATGGCTGGCCAAAATCTGGAAGAGCTAAAATAGGAGTGGTAGTCATTAGCTCTTTGAGTTTGTTGACAGCCTTTACCACTTCATCAGTCCAATTAAACGACTTGTGCCGCAACATGGCTGTCAGGGGAGTTGCAATAAGTCCATAATTCTGAACGAATTTGCGGTAGTATCCTGTCAATCCAAGAAATCCTCGGAGTCCTTTAACTGTGGTGGGTTGTGGCCAGCTGAGCATGGCCTGAATTTTTGTTGGATCAGCTTGCACACCATTGGAGGAGATAACATGGCCTAAGTACACCATCTGAGATTGGGCAAAGGCACACTTGGACTTCTTTAAGAATAGTCTTTGATTTTGCAGTATCTTAAAAACTACCCGAAGATGATGTAGATGCTCAACTCATGTTCTGCTATAAATGAGAATATCGTAAAAAAAACAAGAACAAACTTTCTCAGGTAAGGCTAAAATACCTCATTCATTAATGCTTGAAAAGTTGAAGGGGCGTTGGTGAGGCTGAAAGGCATAACCAAAAATTCAAAGTGGCCATGGTGGGTACGGAAAGCCGTTTTTTTATATCTTGAAGAAACATGTGAACCTGGTAATAGCCAGCAAGGAGGTCTAACTTGGTGAAGTATTTTGCCCCTCCCAATTCTTCGAATAATTCATCTATAACAGGGATTGGGAATTTGTCCTTGACTGTATGAGCATTTAACTCCCTGTAATCCACACAAAGACGCCATGAACCATCCGATTTGGGCACAAGAATTATCGGTGAGGAGAAGGGAGATTGACTAGGCTGAATTATTCCTTTTTGCAGCATCTCTGTACACTGCCTTTCAATTTTGTCTTTCTGACCATGGGGATATCTGTATAGCCGCACCACCACCGGCTTGGTACCTGGTACCAATGGAATTCGGTGATCACAGCTGCGGTTTGGGGGAAGCCCTTTGGGTTCTTCAAAAATCACTGAGAATTCCGCTAAGAGGTTTTGTAATTGGGTATTGATTTCAGAAGAAATTGAGTTAAGGTTTAGGTTTTGACTGGGAACGTAATTCTGGATTCCCTGGAGTTCAATTTTTTGGCCATGATTAGAGAAAGCCATCCTCATAATAAAAAAAATCCCAAAGGATGGGACCCAAGGTTTTCAACCAATTTACCCCTAGCACCACTTCAATACCACATAAAGGAAGGACAAAAAGGTCTATTTCGAAAGGGTTGTCCCCTAATTGTAAAATTGAACTGCGGCAAATTCCAGGACTGTATAACTGCTCGTCGTTTGCCACACGAACTCTTAGTCCGTCTTTCTTATCAATCTTTTGATCCACCTGTTTAACAATTTCAGCAGCTATAAAACTGTGAGTGCTCCCGGAATCAATAAGAACAAGTACAGATTTACCGTTCCATTCGCCCATCACACGCATGGTTTGAGCGTTGTGATTTCCTGTGATTGCATTCAGAGAAATTTCGGGTGATGTTGCTCCATTGTCGTCGCTTGTATCCATGTCACTTTCGCATTCGTCGAGCTCAATCCAGAATAGCTTTTTGCACTGGTGACCTCGAACGAAAGGCTCATCACAATTGAAGCAGAGATTCTTCTTTCTGCGTTCCTCCATCTCTGCTGGACTCAATCGTTTTATATTTCTGTTGCTCCGGAATTCTGTAGGGGCTGGTGCTGATCGGGTTAGGAACCGAGGTGGTAATGGAACCCTTTTCTCATATAGCCATGACATGCTCATAGCCGTGGTCAGATCAGCTGGGTGGTGAAGTTCTACTTCCACTGAGATGTGTTCTTTTAAGCCACTTATGTAAAGCTGAACTTTCTGGGCTTGCGTCAATTTCCCTGCTCGAGAGACTAAAATTTCAAACTGAGTTTGATAATCAGCAATCAAACCAACCTGTTTTAATTTGGCTAGCTCTCCCAATTTGTTACTGCGGATTGGCGGACCGAATCGAAGGTTGCACTGTTGCCTTAACTCTTCCCATGTGGGATTTGGGTTTTCGTCGAGAAGTTCATTTAGCCAATACTGAGCATTTCCTTCTAAGTGATAAGATGCCAAGGTAACCTTTTCATCTTCAGGTGTGCGCTGGTGCTTGAAGAAATGCTCACACCGTTGTAGCCATGACAAGGGATCGTCTAAGCCATTGAATTTTGGGAAGTCTAGTTTTGAAAATTTCGGAACGATCATTGAGCCTTCAGAGGTTCCTGATGTTCCCTTATTCTTGGAGGGCCGAGCGTGACTGCTGGCTTCTACTTCCGGTCCTGAATTGGAGTTAGAAACATCACGAGCGATGGCCTCTAATTTTGCATTCATCTCGTCTTGCCGGGCTCTGTTGCTCGCTTGTTCTTCCAAGAACATGGAGAGGATTCTGTCCAGCTGCTGTTGAATGGACTCACCCATCACAACCTGCTCTGATACCAAGTTATTACAGGTCCTGGTTTGTGAACGAGTTAGGAGTCTTTGATATAAAGGGTCTGGTTTCAAAGATGAGGAAGGAGAGGGGTTTCTTTCTTTTTTTCTACCTATTTTTGCAGACTTGGAGAGAATCTGAAATCTCTTGAGTTAAAGTACTCAAAAACTTGTTTAATTTTCTCGTATAATTTTCTCGTATCTTTTATTCCAATTGCTGCTATTTAAATACATAAATTGAGAAACAAACATCTCCTATAAAGGAGGGATTATCAACTGCACTTGAGGATTATCCTCCTACAAATACTTAATGCATAAAAGTAAAAAATAAATATTTTTTTTAAAAAAAATCCTAACAGCAGCAGCACTAACAGGAACCAGATAAGTCCCCTTGACTTGTTCTCTTACTCTTCCTTTGACTGAACTTTCTTTTGACCATGAGTAAATCATTTGTAGTGCTTGAGAACCGTAACACTAGGCAACTCCAAAATATGGGCTGTGCATCAAAATAATAAATAATTATTATACCAAACATTATAATTTCTAGAATTGTTGGTCAGATAATAGTAGATAAATGCTACGAAACATGTATTTCTTTTCCTAATGAAAACAAAAAGAAAACAATAAAATTACTGAGAATGATGTATTAGAGACTGACAACAAGAAGAAGAAAAATAAAGAAAGCTAGTAGAGTACTCGCATATACTTTCTGTTCTCACTAGTTTTCTTCACCTCTCTTTGTAATAGAAGTCCTCTAGCGTAAATCCATGGACATAAATAATTTCCATTTCCATAAAAACAAAAGAAAGAGAAATTTTGATAAATTCATGCTCCAGAAGTTGAATTCTAACCCCAAATTTTTGGCACATGCACAATAATTTTTGTTTTAGGAACAAGAACATTAGAGTAAACTAAAAAATGTTTTGAAGGTGTCAGTTTAGGATTTTATTGTCCTGAAAACGTGCATACCCCAATTCAGTGTTAGTATTGGTTTTGTACATATTTACGGTGAATTCCCTAGATTGATTATACATAAACCGACAAAAATGCAATCTAGCATATGACAATAAAACAAGACAGAACATAAGACAGCTAAAAGAATTCAATGCATGTGCTGCCAGAAGGAAGTCTATAAACCTACAAACTACAATAAAGCTAATTCTCTATTTGGGGTAAGCAAGGACAAGATTAGGTAATTTTTTTAAAAGGTAAGGGAAAAGAAAGGAGAGTAAAGTAAATTATGTATCTGTTCATGATCAAGCCTTCTCAATCCACAAACTCAACGATTTGGGGAGATTTTTGAGGGTTAGGACTTGGGACTAGACTTCCCAAAACCATGACAAGTACCATGACTGTCCCAAACAAGGATGGTTCACACATCTTCCTTTACCTCAGAAAACCAACTACCAATTATGTAAAGAGATGAATAAAATGCAACAAAATGAGAAAATTTTATTGCTCAAACAATTTCACAATACTACACCGCACAGCAGTTACAGAGTGTCTCCATAAACTGAAAAAAGAGCTACCAAGTTCAACGGTACAAATCTGACAGAAAGTAAAAGCAGTAGAATTGCCATAGCATAGCCACAACATAAAAAAGACAAAGCCTAGTTATAAATTGGAATCGATGAATTTGATTGAAACAAATTTTGACCAAAGTGGATTTTTGCAACTTCTACCCAGCATAGAGCTCAGAACAGAAATTTATTATGTTTATTTAGACGTTATTAAGCGAGGTACCGTAACAAGATCTGTTAATTCTTCAACTGTCTTGCAATCTTGAACCATTCAGTATGGAAAGATCCTTCCGTATCAACCCTTTCATATGTATGAGCACCAAAATAATCTCTTTGAGCTTGGACCAGATTTGCTGGCAACCTTTCTCTTCGGTAAGAGTCAAAATAAGCAAGACTAGAAGACATACCAGGAGTGCTAATACCAGAGTTGATAGCAAGACATACAACCCTCCGCCAGGCAGATTGACGCTCAATCATTTCCTTTGCAAACTCTGGATCAACAAGAAGGTTAGCCAGATCAGGATTCCTATCATATGCCTTCTTGATTCTGTCTAAAAACACAGCCCGTATAATGCAGCCTCCCTTCCAAATCCTTGCCAGTTCTCCCAACTTCAAGTTCCATCCTTTCTCAATACTCTTTGCATGAATCAAATTCATCCCCTGTGCATAACTACAAATCTTGGATGCATAAAGAGCTTGTCTCACATCATCAACCAACTTCTCCTTGTCCACAACTTGATCCGTCAAAACATCTCCAAAGCCACCTGCTTTGAAGACTTTAGCAGCTTCAACTCGTTCGTCCTTCAAACCACTGAGGAATCTTGCATCCAAAGAAGATGCAATTGTAGGAGCTGCAATTGATAGATCAGCAGCTTGCTGTACCGTCCATTTACCTGTACCCTTCATTCCAGTTTTGTCCAAAACCTTGTCAACCAGATATCCGTCTCCTTTGTCATCTTTGATTCCAAATATATCTGCAGTGATCTCAATCAAGAAGCTCAGAAGCTCACCCTTGTTCCATTCAGAGAAAACACTTTGCAGTTCCTCATTTGACAATTTTCCAACTGATTTTAGTACATCATAAGCCTCTGCAATCAACTGCATATCACCATATTCAATTCCATTATGCACCATCTTGACAAAATTACCAGATCCACCTTTGCCAATATAAGTCACACAAGGGCCACTGTCAGGAACTTGAGCTGCCACTTTAAGAAGAATGTCTTCAATGTACTTGTAGGCCTCAAAAGAACCTCCAGGCATCAAAGAGGGTCCATTCCTTGCACCTTCTTCACCACCTGAAACTCCCATTCCAAGATAGAGCAAACCCAACTCAGCCATGGCCTTTTCTCTCCTCTCAGTGTTCTCATACCACTCATTACCACCATCAATGATACAATCACCTTTCTCCATGTAGGCTGCGAGAGTCTTTATGGTTTGATCAACAGGTGCCCCAGCCTTAACAAGCATAATTATCACCCGAGGCTTTTGGATTGACTGAACAAAAGCTTCAGGATCATGGAAGCCATGTAAAGGAAGATCTCCCTCCCTTTTAGCTCTTTCAACAGTTTCATCAACTTTGGCGGTAGTTCGATTATAAACAGAAATGGGAAAGCCTTTTTCTGCAATATTGAGGGCCAGATTCTGGCCCATGACAGCTAGACCTGCAAGGCCAATTCTTGTTGGTTGTGGAGGAGCAGCCATACTTTGTCCTGTCCAATAGTATCTTCAATAAGATAAACTTCCAAAAAACAATGCAAATGGCACAAGTGGCACAAGGACCTATTAGGAAAAAATTTATGAATTCTTTAACTATAAAAAGCTTTCGAGTTTTCACAAACGACAAAGACTTCACAAGATTCAACAACAGAACATATTACAAGGAAACAGGCGTTAAAACAAAATTAGAACAATATTCATTTATAAAAAATACCAATGACGAATAACTTTGGCCACTAATTCTGGAATTTTGACTTGCTTTCATGATGCCTATTTGGTTCCCCATCTCATCTGCACCCATCAAGGAATGATTCCTCATGGGCTCAACAAACCACCAAAGATTTATGCTTATCTTACATTTTATGATCATCTTTTTGTAAAATGAAAAACTTCAGAGTCAAATGTGCATCTTGATTTTACAATACTACAAAAAAATGTATTATCCCTTAACCATTATGAACTACTATTTCTGATAAAGTTAGCATTAGCATAAAAATGCCAAAGTTAGAAAGGAGAAAAGGAGAAAAAGAAACCAAGAGCGCCTCATGGCAGGATAAATAAGAAATCTATAAAAGATTTGAGATCCCCACCCATCTCAGTGGCTGTATGTTCAGGAGAAAAAACACATCTCCTTGTCTAACACTACAAGAGAACTTCTTGCATTTATCCATAAAAAGCTTCACATGAAGCTGTTGATATAAATTTGTGGGATTTGGTGGATTAACACTGTTTAGTTAGATCCAGTTGCACAACTTATGACACAGACGCACAGATACATATGAGCACCCGTGCAAGACAGGAAAAGAAAAGTTGTGAATCTCAAAAGCTATTTGTTAAGACCAGATTAGAATCGACTTCCAATACTTATATGTAAAGAAAATATTAAATCAAAATAGAATCTAAAGTTTAAATTTTAAACCATTACTGCTAACAAAACTAATAGTTAAGCATTCAATTCTCGTAAGTGGAAAGAACAACCTAGTAATTCACAATATTCTAATATGAAACCTCTTAAACGCATCAATCAAAATCCACTGTTATCTAACACACACCAGAATGACCAACAAGAACATGCAGAAACATGTAAATCACAAATGCCAATATCAAACCGGGAAAAAAAACTTCATTGGCACATAAGATCAAAAGTACAAGAAGAAAACCCAGATCAGCAAACTCCCAAAAACACATCCGGGGAGATTATCAATTAAATCTCGATATGATCGTCTTAAAGCAAAAGGACTGAGATTAATAACACAACAACAAAATTCAACAGAACCCATAGAGAGGATAAAATGTGTTAAAAAATAAAGAAAAAACCTTGGAATTGAAATCCTGACGAAAAGAAGACGACCCAGAAAAATCAAATATCTGGGTTTTGCGGGGAAGAAGAGAAAGGAGTAGGTCGTTACGTGAAAATGGCGATTGACGTGGAAAAGATGGGAACGAATGGGAGATTTATTGGTAGAGCTGGCTGTGGTCGAGTTGCTTACCGTGTACAAACAGTAAGGTCATAGAATACAAATTTTCGGGCACGTCTGACTTGACCAACTTTTTTTTTTATGGTAGGTAAATGTCTGAGGCTGAGATGGCAAACTATAATGGTACCGTTCGCACTTTGATTTGCCACCTCATCTACAGCCCAGCTGATGTGGCAATTTTTATATTGTAGTTTCCATATTAGCAATTTTAAAAAAAAAATTCTTAAATGTAGTTTTAAAATATCAAGAGTTGAATTACAAAACCTTTTTTTGTATATCTTTATTTATATGGTAAAATTATATAATATAAATTGACATGGTAAATCAATTAGATAGACAATGATATATTTTTTATACTTTATGATTAAAAAATTATAGAATTTATTTAGAAAAAAATGATATGATATATTTTTAAAAAATATTATCACATATTATTATTCAAATAGTTTATGATTCTAACTATAATAACTAATTGAAATCATGATTATATCACA
Organism: Garcia nutans; assembly: GCA_947685225.1. Lineage (NCBI taxonomy): Eukaryota > Viridiplantae > Streptophyta > Magnoliopsida > Malpighiales > Euphorbiaceae > Garcia > Garcia nutans. The sequence continues at coordinate 52,015,782 of CANTUV010000012.1, forward strand.
TAATTTCTCATTTATATGCTTATTTAGAAATAAATTAAGCCACAAACAAAATTTTATAAAAAAATTAATAAAAAAGTTATTGTAGTAAATTAAAATTTAAAAATTTTAATATAATATAAATAATTAAATTAAAAAAGTTTAGTGATATTAATCCCTCATTCTATAATTAAATTATGATGTTAGTTTTATTTAAAGGATATAATTATTAATCTTAAAAATTGTATAATATATAATAAAATTCGTAAAAAAATTAATAAAGTAATGCTATAAGCATGTTTTCAATATCATAATGGTAATATTATAAAAATATGAAATAAATGGTAGGATGTGAGCATAAGAGCTCCAAAATAAATCAAATTAAATTTTATTAGATTGAACATTTAAATGTGGTGGCATGAACCATTGTTTTCCTCCAACATATGGGCATGGCTGGCTTGACCCATGCCACCAATCCTCGATCATTTTATAATGTTCTAATAACTGTCAATATCCAATAAAAGTTTTATTTATTTATTTATTGACCAACAGTACTATCAACAAATCAAGATTGACTGTATTTTTATAAATGAGAGAAATAATTTAAATGGGTCATGCTCCAACATCTAATTTTCTCTTAATATAGAAAATAAAATTATGTATTAATTAATATTTTTAAAATGGGACTGGATATTAAATGAGATTGATATTTGATTCGTAGTTCAACTAATTTAATTAAGTTAATTTGGGTTTAATAATACAATAATATTATATTTTTTATTTACAAAAATAATAAAAAATCTTAAAATCATATAAATTTTAAAATAGAAGTTTAAAAATATATATTCTTTATTTACTTAATAATATCATAAATGAATCTAAAACTTTTTTTTTATTTTTATACAAAAATGATTTAAAATCTAGAGAACTAGTTCAATTTAGTTTAACTAATTTAGTGCGGTTAAAGTGGTTTATCGATTCTAAACCGTTTTTTATAAACTTAATTTTTTAATATTTTTAAACTATACTAATATTTAATTTTTGATTAATCTAATCCGTCTAATTTGACTGATCCGATTTTAAAAATAATGATATTAATTGTTATTTTAATTTATAATAAATACATTGATCACTTTTGTAGGCTAAAAAATACGAACTCTTTTTATTCGATTATGACCTTTATTAATTTTTCATGTTTCTTTAGAATATGTAAATTGAATATAAATTATACGCATGATCAAACATATTTAAAATTTTTAATCATCACATTACCTACCATCTGATTCAACACTTAATTAAACTTTAACAATTTTTTTTTAAATGAAAAGAATGTTTGACTATAAAATTAATTATGGACAGTCATTAAGGGACGAAAAAATTGTGCCCCAAAATATATGAGAAAATAAAGTGTAATAAAAGTATTAAATTTTACAATTTTCTAGAAGCAGAAAATTAATTTAATTCACACACTTGAAATAATAAAAAGCAAACTAAATCAAATGCTTTTTTTTGGAACTTAAGACGAAGAAAACATTGACTCTTCATCTAATTCATTTCCATATGGTATTCACATGGATTTCATACAATGTTTATACGTTAATTAATTTAGAAGATTCAAAAGCACATAATCCTTTCTTCTTTAAATATTAAAAGGGCATATTATATAATTTTATTTCTGAAATTTAATTTAATTTACAATTTTTCAAAAATCATCTAATTAATTTTTAAATTTAATTTCATGCAATAAGTTAGTCTTTCAATCACTCTTTAATTAAAATGTATGTAAATATTAAAATGTTCTAATTTACATTCAATTTTTTTTTAATTTTAGCTATTTCCTTTTCTATTTTATAAACCCAATACGACACAAATTTTTATTTTTCTTCCAAATTCTTATTAACCATACAATAATTGAATTAAAAATTGAATATCTTTTCTTAATGATAATTAAGTCATGCCAAATTGCAAGAGATTAATATAATTATCCCAAAGAAAAAATTATAGGATGTGAATATAATATATTTTTTTTCGGCTAATTGCCATATGGTGCAATTTCTTAGTCGTAGCCGACTATTTGACGTAGAAACTGAACAAGTCAAAACTCAAAACTTCCCCCACAAGAAAAAATAATTATATTTTTTTAAGGAAAAATTCATTTTCAAACTAATTTTAGTTTTTTTTATTGACTTATATTTTCTAACTCTGTATTACTGAATTCATATAAGCTTTTCCAAATAAAGATATCGGTAAATATAATGAAAAAAATGGGAAAAATAAGAAATTTGGTAATAATAATTTTTAAAAAAATATCTATAAAGGCCTATGTTATTTTTTTTTTCTGAAAAAATTGTATTATTCCAGTGGAAAAACTCAGTAAGATACCAAGATGAAAGGTACAAAATATATTCGTGAAAATATTTTAAAAAATAATTCATTTTTTTTTCTCCTAAACAAAAATATTCACTAATTTGTAATGATTAATATATCGAATTATATAATATATAAATACATATTATACAATAATATATATCTAGTATATAATTGCAAAATATACAATATAAGAAAGGTATATATAAGTTAAAATACAGAAAAAATTATACTAAATGTATGCTAGAGGTATATCTTTGAAAATAAGCCATACTTTCAGTGGAATATTTTTGAAATTAAAAATTAAATAATTGAATAATTAAAAAAAGAAAAATGCATATTTGTTAAGATATTTTTATTTTTATAAATTTTAAAAGAAATATATAATGTATCTCCAATTAGATTTAAAATATATATTTATTCAAAAAAGATAGATTTAAGATTTTTAAAATCTGTAACAAAATTACCCATAGAAATAATTTTTTTTTTCAAAATACTGAAAAAAAATATTTACATTTTTATAAAAAATTAAAGTAAATTTTCAAAAATAACTCACTCCTCATTAAAATAAGATTATTTTTTTTCAAAAATCTCGTTTTTCAAATTATATTTTTAACATATAAAATGTATTAATTTTTATAAAAAAATTTAATTTGGATTAAAAATGATAAATAATACTCATAAAAAATATATATATATATATATTAATAAAAATTATTAAATTTATTTTTAAATAAATTTTATATATTATAGATATAAAAGATAAAGTTAAAAAATTATTTTTATTATATAGATGTTTTGTAAATATTACATGTGTGTGTATATATATATATATATATATATTGAGTTCAAATATTGCATGTATGTTATGTAGATGTTGTAGATAATTGATAGATATTATATATATGGTATGTATTTATTGTGTATATTATGTATATATTATATAAATATTATGTATATTTGTGAATATATAATTAAAAATAATGAAGTTAAAAAATATTAAATAAATTCTATAAATTTTGATGGATATTACGTGTATATTTAATGTATATTATATACACTATAAAAAAAAGCAGCAATCTGCGACGTAATCTGAGACACCATCAACGACGAAATCAACGACCAAAATACGATAGCGACAATATCAGCGACGAACAGCGAGAAAAATCGAGCGGACGGTAATGTCCTGGTCGCTAAAAAATCAACGACAAATCAGCGACTAATTGTGCGTGTCGTTGATTAGTGACAAATTAGCGACAAAACAGAGACAAATTCAACGACATTTTCATTTTTGGGGGGAATTATTTATTCACGCTGAAAGTCGTCGCTGATTTAACTTTGGTCGTTGAATTCATCGCTATTTGGGTTGTTAATTTAGTCGCTGAATTTGTCGCTAATTTGCTCGCTAAATTTTATCGCTGATGTGTCGCAAAATATGTCGCAATATTTTTTTCGTTGTTTCAGTCGTTGATTTATTGCAGAATTCAATATGTTTTTGTCACCTTTGGTCGCTGATTTTGTCGCAATTTTGTAATTATTTACCTATATTTTTCCAGTATTCCAATTTTTTTTTGTCTACACATTTTCAAGAACATGTTGAATTTTAAATATAATAACCAAACATGTTTATAAAATAGTCATTCATTACAATAATAATCAAATAACACAACATTCATAATTAAGTTATTAATATATATATAATACATATATAATTAAGTTATTAATAATAAAATAACACAACATTCATAATACTCAGTCGTAGTCGTGTTTTATCAGGGTAATGATAGAAGCGATAAACAGCTGTAAAACCCAGCAATCTATCTAAAACATCACCCTGCTAATCATTTTTCTGTTGAATCAGTACATATAGTTCCCATCCTGGATCGGTAACATCAATAGGGTTGCTACCTGACAAGAAAAAAAAGTGTTTCAGAAATTGCATTTTACATTTGGGCTCTAATGTAGTTTAGAAAAGACTGCCTTGATAGAACAAGAAAATCACCATCAACAAGAAGAAGAACGAGAGGAATCACGCGACTGTAAAGTTGTCCAGCACTTGCATTGCCCATCACCATGCGAACAACCTGACCAAGTAGGAGAACATATTAACCATGGCCCTCAGTTTCAAGACCTCTTTTAAATGCAAATGTAGAGAAACAGTAATGAGTAGACAAATGCTTATCTTGTGTCAACATCCCCAACTCAAATACCAACTTTTTCTCCCCTAAAAAGTTATTCTAAGAATGAAAAAAACCAGTGAAAACCAAGGATTTCACACTTGCCGAAAAAGCACTGGAATAATAGTAATAAACTGATGATTCAAAATGCAAAATGCTAGATAAGCAACTACCATTTTTACGATACAAGAATAAATTAAAGCCAAATCAATATTAGAATCACCTTCAAATCTGAACTAGTTGCTCCTGAATGATTATTAGAATCACCAATGTGTCCATTAGAGCCTTCATGTTGCATTGTTTCTCCAGTTGAGACAAGGGATTTGCAAATAATTTAAAGTTATACATATAAAATCACAAACAAACTGCAAAAAACCAGCACAGCATGGATAAATAAAATCTTGATAACTGGACGTGCACAACATCTGATTACATATTACCTAGTCAGCTGACTCTCAGCTGAAAATGATTGAAAGAAGTCATCTTTACTCTCCACAAGAGTCTCTGCAAAAATACTCTGTATATAACAACTAAATTAATCAGCAGATACATCAATATAATAGAAGCGTGAAAATAAAGGGCCAGACGGTACTCAGAATATACCTGAAGAGCATATTTAAGGTCTGTGATCCCTTTTCCTCCCTTAAAACAAACAACAATAGCAGTCATTAGCATGCTGAAGATATGAAACCAGAACAATCTCAAATTTAATCTGATTGACAGGAACAAATTGACATTGATATGTAAAATACAAAGAATCTTATTACTCACTCTAGATGTACTCTGATATGTAATATCAGCATATGCATGAAATGTTATGCTGCTAATCCAGATTGTTATCTGCATAACCATATTGAAAAACATGGATTATAAAGTACTCCATCTTAAAGAATTAACCATGTATGGAAACTGTAACCATGTTGACAGGAATGAGCGACATACAGAAGATAAATTGTAAACATTGCTAATTGTTTACTCACTATGCAAACACAGACAAGCTTCAATTAATAGTAATATTCACCTTCAATCCATGGTAACCATATATTTTCCCATCGTAATCAAAAAAGCCATTCAAGTCAACCGGATTGATGCAAAAACTGTCTGAAGCACCTACCTGTTCCTTGCTAGAAACTAAGGCACCAAGAATCAATTACAGATAAAAGTTCAACAAATAAGAAAAATGTATTCACCAGTAATTTCAAAGAAGAAAGGGGCAATAAGAAGAGGCAAAACAGACAACATCATTTATAAGTAGCTTTACAATAAGATCTTGACTCTACTAGCTAATAAACTAATATATCAAACAAGGATACCAGCAAACTATAGCCTATGTATTGTGTTGGTTCATCAGATATAACATACATGAGAGCATTTATCGAACAAGGATGCTGTCGTTAGACGTTTGTAAGAAAATATGCTAAAAACTGAGGACAAAACAGAGAAACTTAAAGAATCCCTTAACCAAGTATAAAATAGGTGAATTATATACACGCATTTTCTCGGCAACCAAATAGAGAAGTATAATAGCACGCATCAAATAGGTAATTAAGTAAATACTACGAGAAGAATCCAGTGGAGAAATGCACAAAAAATAACCAATTCATGGACTACTACAAACAAAATCAAGCCAATAAATCAAAATAAGCTTATTTAACCAGTAAAAATTATCATACTCAGGTAAATTTTAATGCATTCACTGGCCTCGATTCCAGCATCTGCAACAAAAGAAAAAAAATCATTTTTAAAAGAATGAAAAATAGATAGAAAGAATGCGGCAAAATTCAGCTATAAAGAAACAAATACTAAATGAAATAATTGAAACGAATCCTCAGACGGAAGTGTAGTAGAAAGAAAAAATGAAACGGTTAAATGGGAGCTGAGTTGACTCACCGACGTTGGAGAAGCCAACGCGCCTTCTTTTCTTCGGCTCGGCGGTGGGATCGGTGGTAGGTTGCTGCTTCTGCCCCATCGGTTTTGGATTTGGTTAGGGTTAGGGTTTTTCAGCACGGGAAATGGGAAAGGGAGAAGCCAGAAATTATACTGTACAAATGAGAACATTTAGGTCCCATATATACTAAAGAGCAGTGGACCTGTGACAAACTGAAAATGGCGAGTTTGCGCACCTCATTTCCGAGGCAACGAACGCAAAGCAGGCTTTTTTTAATTGATATTATGTTTCTTGTCCATTTTGAGTTCACTGCAATCATTGTTCCAAGAATCGTTTCTAATTGATTAGAGCCAAATTGTTCGACAAGAAATTTGTAGGTTAAATCTCCCTTAACCGAAATTAAAAGCTCAATTTCAACAGCAATTTCTTCAACAAACAACAATTTCCAAACTAGTAAAATTAAAGAAAGAGAAACTTACGATAGGAAAATCGAGAGGATTGCGGCGAGTCAATTTTTCTTCGTCGGGCGCCATACAAACCACTTGCTTTTGTCGTATGCTCCGATTTGTATTAATACTACTAGTAGTAGAAGAAATCAGGAGTCCAGAACCAAAAATCGGCGCAGAGAAAACGAGAGAGCACCGGCCAGCAACCATAGACACCATAGTTTCTGTATTTTACACTATCTTGTTCTCCTCCTTGTTGCTGTTCTTTAATCTTCTTCTTCGTCTCGTTTAGTTCCCCTAAGAATCGAAAGAGCTGTATTAGAAAACAAAAACACACACACCAACCGCCTCTCTCTACGCACTCCATAATCGCATTTCTATCCCCATCTGCTTTTTCTGGTTCGTATGCGTATGGATCTTCTAACTGGGCTGGGCTCAGTTTAATTTTCAAAAAACCTTCTTTTAGTAGAAATTAAATCGAAATTATACCATATAACACATTTTTTTTAATTTTTTTTGAGAAATTTACGCTGCATAATATATTTTTTAATTTTTTTAAAATATTTTATATTTTTTAATATTTTTAATATGCTAAAAATATATTTAATATATACTTTTAAAAATTAAATATATATTTAATATATTAAATGTTTATTCAAAATATACTTCTAAAAGGAGTATTTTTAAAATTAAAAATTAAAAAAAGAGTATTTTTAAAATTGAAAAAGAAAAATATATATTTTTAAAAATATTTTTATTTTTTAGAATAATTTTAAAGAAACTCCTTTTTTAATATTATGTATTTTTTATGTATTTTTAATATATTAAATATATATCTAATATATATTTTTAAAAAATGAATATATTTTTAATATATCAAATATATATATATATAATATACTTGAAGTATTTTTAAAATTAAAAATTAAATAAAGGATATTTTTTAAATTAAAAAGAAAAATGAATATTTTTAAAAATATTTTTATTTTTTTAGAAGATTTTGAAGAAATCACGTTCGATATATGAGCTTTAAGACCGAGGCGAGTTAGTATCTTTTCTAAACTTTTTTTATTTTACTTGAATTTTGCATTATATTTGCGCAGAAAATCTCTCTCTAAGGTAAAACTGTTGCAAGTGCCTTTCAGTTTTTGTAATATTTATACATTATATTATATTATGTGCTAAATAAATTAGCGACTAATCTGCGACTAACTATTTTTCTCGCAAATCAGCGAGCAATTTAGCTACTAATTAGAGACCAATTACTTTAAAATAGAAAATAAAATTAATTTCTCGCTAATTGGTCGCTATATTCTCGCAAATTAGCAACTAATCTGCGACTAACTATTTTTCTCGCAAATCAACGAGACATTTAGCAACTAATTAGCAACCAATTACTTTAAAATAGAAAATAAAATTAATTTCTCGCTAATTGGTCGCTATATTCTCGCAAATTAGCTACTAATCTGCGACTAACTATTTTTCTTGCAAATCAGCGAGCCATTTAGCGACTAATTAGCGACCAATTACTTTAAAATAGAAAATAAAATTAATTTCTCGCTAATTGGTCGCTATATTCTAGCAAATTAACGACTAATCTGCGACTAACTATTTTTCTCGCAAATCAGCGAGTCATTTAGCGACTAATTAGCGACCAATTACTTTAAAATAGAAAATAAACACATTCATTACTAATTTGTCGTAAATTAGTCGTAACGTCGTCGCTCATTGTTGGCGCCAAAATCTGGCGCAAAATTCAGCGACACATTCAGCGAGAAACGACCTTTTATCGCTATTCAGCGACAAATTCTACGATCATTTTTTTGTCGTTAATCAGCGACACATTTAGCGACCCATTCAGCGACGGAATGTTGGAAAGACGTTTATCTTAATTTTTTGTCGTAAAGTTGTCGTTGATAAAGTCGCTAATCAGCGACGAAATAAGAGTTGTCGCAGAATGCGTCGCTGATTGCGCTTTTTTTTGTAGTGAGATGTTATGTTCATGTTGTAGATAATTGATAGATGTTATATATATATTATGTATTTATTATATATGTTCTTCATTTGTTATGTAAATGTTATGCATGAATATAAAATTAAAAATAATAAAGTTAAAAAATATTAAATAAATTCTGTAAATATTTGATAGATATTATATGTATATTTAATATATATTATGTAGATGTTATTTGTTATGTGTGTATTTTATATATATTGTGTACATATTTAATTTTTTATGTATATTGAAAATGTGAAAAAAAAACATATTTATGAATAAAAAACATAAATAAAAATTATCTAAAAATGAAATAAATAAATAAAACATAAAAAATAAATATATATATCACTGCCTAAAAAAGTAAAAACTATTATAAATATAAAAAAAATAGGTAGAAAAAGAGAAATATGAGAAATATTTTTATTATTAACTCTACTCATATGTCATTCATAATGGGTATATATAGTGATGTAAGTGGATTTTAGATAAAAATAAAATATTACAACTATTAAGAAGTTTAATTCTAATCCGAATAGAATAAAGTTAATCATAATCTTGATAGGATAAAGCTAATCCAATTAAGTAGTCATCCATATATTTTTTACATTTTTTCTTAGATGACTACCCTTATGAATATGTCTTGTTAAAGTTTTGCTAAGAAAATTCAGTGGGACCAAAATTTAACAAAGGAAAAAGAGTACAGTATTTATAGGTAACTCTCACTTAAGAATACATCTAATTAATATATTTAAGCGAACTCATCTCAACAATATGTATGTCTTTTGAATATTGATGTCAGCTATGTCTTTGTGTCTAAATTTCTTAAATGGATTGTCCCTTGAATGAATTTTGCAAATATCGACTTTTTCTTCTTTTATGAATTCACGAGTGTAGAAGAATTTTAGTGATATATGTTTAGTTCTATCAACTTTTATGTAGCATCCCTTAATTTGTGTAATATATGTTGTATTATCTTCATACAATATTTATTGATTTATTGCTTTTCTATAAGTGATTCGCAAACTTCTCTAATATGGTTCTCAACCATACGTACACATTCACAATTGGCTTTATGAATGACTAATAGCTCTAAATGATTTGATGAAGTAGCAGTAATTGTTTGTAATTCAGACTTTTATTCCTTTCAAGAAAATCATATCCATATCAGTTGTACCACATAGATGGTGTATAACATATTTCACTCCATTCTGATGCTTTCTAGTTGGTGCAGAATTAAACACTGCAAAAAAGCCATCTGCAAAAGAATTATCTAGTCTTGTATTATTAGTAAGATATATAAGTATCTTATTACAATGAGATATGATACTTCAAGACTAAAAATCTTTTTATTATCTTCTCGTGTGTGAAAAGGGTCTTCTTTTCAATTAAGAGAATGAACAACCTTTGGAGTGCTTAATGGATAAGATTTATTAATACAAATTATTTTAAGATGGTGTTTGATGGACAAGAATTTCATCTGACAGATAATCAACTTAAAATCTAAGATAAAATTTTCTTCTTCTAAGATTCTTCATTTTGAATTTATTTTTTTAAATAGTCTACTGTAATTGAAATATCTTCTGAAGTTCATAATATATTTAAATCATTAATATAAATTGCAACTATACAAATTCTAAATTTATCTTCTAGATAAAAATATATGGGCAAATAAAATTATTTTCATATCCATTTTCTCTAAATATTTAAATAGGCGATTGTATCACATCCATCTAGATTACTTTAGCTTATATCAGAATCTTTGGAGTCAATATAGTATATTTGTCAAGGTATTATATGCTTCAGGTATCTTGATACTTCATGCTTCTTGAGTTCTTTAGGGATTTATATATATATATATTATTATTATTATTTAATAAGCCATTTAAGTAAACTTTAACAATATCCATTAAATATATGTCGAGCCTTTCAAAGGCTGCCAAACAGATCAAAAATCTAAAAGTAATAACATTCATGATAGGAGAATATGTCCCATCATAATCTATACAATGACTTGATGAGAATTCTTGTGTCATAAGTTGTACCTTATATTTTACAATTTCATTTATAAGTGGTCCACCACGACTTGGGCATATATTAGATTCATTGGTTATTATATTAATAAGATGTCCTATAAGGATAATTAATCGAGCAGGAGTATTAGCAGGTAGAATATGTGATTAGACATCTTCTGGGTATCTATAAAGATATATGGTAACTGATTTGAAATATTCTGCAAATGAATTTAGTTTACATTGATTTGTGTGTGTATCAAAATTAGACAAAGTTTATATATTCTAACTAATCTCTTGTAATTTTGGTTCTTTACTTTTATCTTCCTTTAATGGTGAAAAAACTTACTAAAAATCTAGCTCTAGAAAATTTATCGTTAAAAGTTCATAACATCTAATGTTGATAATCAAAATCTACATAGATATCAAGATAATGTTGATAATTCATTTTATTTTTTCACGGAATGTAATAAAAATATATATACTACAACTAAAAATTTTAATATCATAAATTCTAAATAAAATATATTATGTCAGAAAAACACAAGTTGTAAAGTAAAAAATTTATGATATATAGATAGTCAAATACAAATTAAAGATGCAACATAAACAATAACATATATCCAAACATGTATTCAAGCGGATATAGGAAGTTTTAATTTCATAATAATAAGAATAATAATTAATTTTAAAATCTTAATAAATTATGATTTAGCTAAAACATATTGAGTGTAAATATATATAATAATATATTTAATAATAATATAATAAAATATTTTTCAAATGAACTCATTTGCATTATTCAGATAAATTATCTTAATATGATAATTAAGAAATATTAAATTTAAATTTTTATAATTTGAGCAAAGAATTTAGCAAAAATAATATTACGAGTTAACAATAGATAAATATTTGAAGTATCAATTAAAACTATAAAATATTCAAATGGCCTACAAGATTAATGGATAAGACCACAAATATCTCCAAGCATTTTTATAGAAATTCAAGGGACTCTAAATGTAATTTAAATAGTGAAGATCTCACAATTAATTTAAGTTGAGTACAAGAACCATAAAATTAATCATTAGATAAAAGAATTTTTTGATTTTTCAGTAGATGTTCATTTATATTCTCAATAATATGTCGCATCATGTTTGAACATGGATGGCTAAGAAGATTATGCTGAAGTATAAAAATTTTAGGATCTATGCACTTTTAGTGCATATAGTGTAACTCAACTATCTTTATTTTTTATAAAGTATAATCCAATTTAAAATTTTGAAATTTCTTAAATATAAACTTCTAGTTTAAATTCGTAGAGTTAACATATAAAAATTTAATATATCTCTTACTTTGTTTCAATAAGATATCTATTGCGGCATATTCTTTGAAACTTACTAGATTTTTTCGAAATATACTTGAATACAATGTATCATCAAAATATTATATTTCTCAAATTCAAAAAATAAGATAGACTTTTCTGAAGCCTTTAACCACATTTGTAGAATCAGATATTATGTTAACATTAATTTCTGTTAATGTTAATTATAATAAATATTTTTTTATCAAAAAGAATTATGAGAGTTATGCAAATATATACTTTTTTAGTGCTTTTGATTTTAAAATTTGTAGAAAAAAATTTACCACAATCTTTTTCATCAAGAATTTGGTCATAATCTTGAAAAAATATCACATTCACTTCAAAGAATAATATTAAGATAGTTAGATAAGTTTTGATGACTTTTCATCAAAAGATAAAAAAATTTATTTAGCTATAAGTAAATAAAAAATTGATTTATAATATTTGTGAAGCTATACTCTTAATATTGTTGCTGCAGGAGAACATTTAAGGTATGAAAAATTTATTATTCTCTAAAAAGACTATAATAAATCTTCAATAATAAGATAATCAATTATTAAGTTCTCATTTGAATAATTAAAAAGAAAATCATTACTTCTAAATGATCCCACAGAAATCCTTGATTTCGTTTTTATAGTATCTCTAAGATTTACAATTTTGATGTGAATCTCATTATGAAGTAACCATAACAGATAATTCATTTAGAAAATATCAATGATAATAAATTTAAGTTTTATGAGACTTAACATTATAAACATACAAAAATTTAAATAAAATCTTAAATTAACTAGATTATAGAGCTAATAAAATAAATAAGGACTAAAAATTATAATTAAAGTTTAAATTTCATAACTCTAAAATTATAAATAATCATATTAAATCATAGTTAATATCAATTTATTTACCAACTTCACTTTAATATACAAATATTTATTCATAATTTTGTATCTCTTTTATTTTTCACATACTATATCAAGTTATTAAATATATACCCATAAACACAAAAATAACTAAATTTAAATTTCATCAATAAAAGTTTTATATATATATATATATTTGTACCTGATTTTAACAGTATTTGTATACAGTTAATAACCCAAAATATATTACTATAAATATGCATATATATATATATACACACACTTTAATCATAAATTAAGTATGTATGTTGTATTTATATACTAACTAATCCAATAAAAATATATTGAATTAAGAACTATACGGTAGATATATGATATATACTGACTGGAAATTTGAAGATCATTGATTGCCAAAACCAATGTAAATTGTTTTTTTTATTTATTAATATGCATTGTTTCCATATATGTACAACATCAAAATTCAGCTTTTTCTTTATATGTTTACACATGAAAACAGTAACAACAATAAAATAGTACTATGTTAATTTAAAAAAAAAAAATCAAAGAAAAGTCAAAGTTACATGTATTAGGTTACCCGACTTTTCTTCATATATGCATTAGTCTAACGAAATTCAACAATTTCATAGTCATGGACAATTGCAACCTCATGAGCATAGTTCATATACCGTAAAACACCGAATATAGCACATGATGAAATGGAAAAAATAGGTGTGCCTTTCATTAAATCCAAAATTTTAATTCCAAAATTTTGAACAAATATATATATTTTTAAATTAAAAAATTTTTATAAATTTTCTTAATAATTAAATATGATGAGCTCTAATACCACTTGTTAAATAAAACACTAAATTTAAAATTAACCAGAATTAATCATGTTAAATTATTAAAAAATATAAATTAAATATACAGAAACGTATTCAAATTCATATTGTCAATAAAAAAGTTAAGTTATGTGGTTCTTGATCTTTCAAATTGATAAGTAAAAATTTTGAGAAAAAATTTCTCTTTTTTTTTTTTAATTTGAATATTTAAAATAAATAAATTAGTAAAATCTCATGGTGATAATATATTATAAATATTAAAAAATAAATAGAGAAAAAATATGATAAATTTCTTTATTATTTATTCTACTCATATACCATCCATAATGAGTATATATAGTAGTATAAATAAACTTTAGATAAAAATAAAAGATTATTATTATCAAAAAGTTTAATCTTAATTTAAATAGACTAAAATTAATCATAATCTTGATAGAATAAAATTAATCTAATTAAATAATTATTTATATATTTCTTAACAGAAACGACACAAAAAAAATCTGGCATTCATGTTTTGCAAAAAAAAAAAACCACTTAGGTTCGATAAAAATGAAAAGTAAACGCAAATTTAACGTAATGTGTAATTTTCTCTTGAAAAATATAAACCCAGCCCATTCTACAACCCCCAAGAATAAGATAAAGCCATTACCAATTTGCTAGAACAATGTTTCGTCAATGGAACAATTACAATGAATTCTGAGAATGACAGTCATATGTTTCCCAATACTATTTGAAAAAAACTTTAGTTGAAAAGGAAAGTCAATAATTTTGATGCTGATGCATGTTATAGTGGTCTTGCTTTATCATAATAGTGACGTATATTCATCAATGGCTTCCCACCTCACATTTGAAGATTATCCCAAAACCAACATCAGTCCACAATTTTGGGGTATATATACGAATGATCATATTGTTAGCATCGTAATTTTGTCAATGTTTTTATTTCAATCTCTGGAAAAATTTAAATTGAATAAGAAAAATATTAATAATTTTATTCAACTACCTATATCACAACTAGACATTCAATCCAAGCTTCTCTCTCATCTCCTTACACTTCCTATTATCATTATATGAAGTCTCACAATTTTCCCTTTTTCCTTCCATGTTTGAAGAAAATTCAGTAAAAATGAGAGAGAATATGATAAGAAGATAAACGGGAGACATGAACAAAGTGAAAATAAATGCAAGATGAGATGATACTTTTAATATTATGGCAAGAAATTTCAGTCAAATGCACTTAATTGCGAAACAAAAAATTATCTGTTTAAATACTTGATTCATAAACAAATCAAGTTTAATGCAGGAACCAGCAAAATTCAGATCAATGCAGGCACACAAGTACATACACAAGTGATAATATCACTCAGTTCAATGAACAACATTTTCAATCATCATTTCCAGATTTTATGATCTAAAACTTGAAAGACAAATACTTATTTTTCAGTTCACGATCTTCCTCAAAGATGTAAAGGCAGTGTGATCATGATAATATATTATCATCACTTCATAAGATATATAGTTATCTAAAAATCATCCAAAAAGTTAACTAATATCACCTTGAACTCAATGCAGGGAATTAATATTATTACTGCAGCTCCCAGAAATTTCAAATCATGTAAAATGATACTATAATTTAAGCAGGAAAACCTAGCAAAAGTAAATCTCAAAATAGATGAAGTCAAAAGGTTCTAAGATGAACCATGCAGAACAGAAGCATAAAACTAGTATCTCTCTATAGTTCACTGTACCTGCTATCACTACCCACCAACAGAGTAATACACAATTACATTAACTAGAATTCAATTCATTCAAGAGAATTTGATAAATAATGCTCTAACAGAGACTATTACTGAAGCCTCTGTGGCCAGGGGCGAAGATATGTTGAAGAGAAGTGCCCCTTCTCTTTTTGAAAATATATATATATATATATAATATTTTTTAAAATTTTTTAAATTTTTTATTAATTTTTTTAAAAAATTTTAAATTGCTCCCTCTTTTTTTCTTAAATTTTTACAAGAAGTAAAAAAAAATGCAATAAATCATTTATTCTATATGCAATAGTTCTCTTTTAAAAAATTGACAAAATATTGATAATATACAAATGCAAAAAAAAAATAAAGAAAAGGATAATTTTTCCAACTAAATTAATTTGAACACATTTAATGAATTAAAGAACTCATTTATTTTAATTATTTTTTAAGAAATTATATTCATTATTTAATTTTTTTCTCTTTATTTTATTTTTGTTATGAAAAATTTTATAAATTTAAAATTCTGTACACACATATATTAATATTTTTTTATTAATTAATTTTTTAATAATAAAAATATATTATTAATAAATTAATAAATTTATAAAATACTATTAAAATAAAATGAGAGATAAATAATTACGGAAAAGTTAAAATTTGCAAAAAAAAAATTTGCCCCCCTTTATTTTAAAGCCTGGCTTCGCCCCTGTCTGTGGCAATATTCAAATCACCAAATTAATTCCTAAAAAATTACATTTGATTAATATTTGGACTAAAAGCCACAGATAAAACCAGTTTTAGAGACAATATTAAGGAAAAATTTTGGTCAGAATACTTTCATGACTAAAAAATTTTGTGTCACTGCATTTAAAGACAAAAAATTTCAATGAAATCCGTGTACATAACCATTTTGGTTGAATACAATTGACTTTGAAGGTTGCAACTAATGATGAAACCAAGAATGTTGTAAGAATATGCGTATCACAGTATGAACACTTGCAACTTGTTGATGTGTACCTGAAAAAAAAAGCAGAAGCCACACTTATCTATAAGCCAAAATTGCACATCTGAACAAACTCCATATCATTGTCGACATATTTAGTCCAGAGATTCTTGTATTGGTTCATGGCGATGTCAAGCCAAGGTTTCATATTTCCATTGTAATGGATGACTGCAGCATTTTTTATCTCATCCATACTAATACTTGGATTATACCCAAGACCAAGCACATGCCAAGACTTGTCCAATGATTTTGTAGTCGAGTAAAAGGTGATCAAGCCAGGTGGTAGAGTGCCTAATTTCCATAAAGTACGATCCTCATTCTGATCACACCATATGCACAAAGTTAATTGAACAGATCTCTCAATCCCAACAAAACTATTCATTATCATTTTCAAAATAAACAATTTGTTGTTTGGACTAGTTTATTTGGACAATAAAAGGCAAGAAATTTTATACAGTTCTGATAGATCAGTAACTATATTAACATCAAAAGGCAGAAGAATTCAAAAAGAAACGTACCAAATTCTGCCAATAATGATACTGCTCGGTGGACTTTTCCCGCCTCCAAGCATCAAGATCAAATATGTTCATTCCATAGGCCCAAGCACAGGCCTTCGGATTAATTCTCTCCCTAATTAAAGGGTGCGAGAAATTCAAATATTGTGCATAACGATGAAATGAGCCAAAGCAGGTCTCAACTGCACCATTCACCTTTCCATCCAAGTCAATCTTCCACAATCCAGTCAAGTCCTTTTGAACCACAACATCATCATCCAAAAACAAAACCTTATGCAACTTAGGATACATCTCTGGCAAATAAAACCGGAGATGATTCAACATAGACAAGTATTTGGGATTCCTGAACTTCATGTTACTCACATCCTTGGTAGCGTTCTCTGCCTGATTCTGGAAGTAAAACTTCTGTAATTTCAGATTCTCAAGTTGCCTCAAGACCGGCACATACAAAGAATTCAGAAAACTAAAATCTTGCACACCCTTAACCTCCACATGAGCACCTCCTTCCACAGGCCGCATCCTGAACCACACCTTCATAGCTGCCACATTCATTCTATCAGTAACAACATGAAATACATGTTTCCAAGGTTCATATGCATTCTTCACTACAGAACTCACTACAACCGAAACAGCGATTACATTATCAGAAAAGATAGCATAGTGATATAAACTGGGATCCTCAAACTCCGGCTTGGGATCTTCTTCCCTATATTTCTCTGGATGTGAAATCCTCTCCTCCACAAGCCTCATTGCCAAGCAATGCAAACTCTTGGGTATGGATTTCGCAGCAATCAAGCTAGCGAAAGCCCCATTCTTTTGAGCCTTAATCAACAATTCCTTCACAGCAAAAATAGTATCTTTAAGCTTCTGAATCTTGATCTGATTATCATAACTCTCTTTTGTCTCAGCTATCATCAATCTAGCAATTTTGACTCTTTCTTTCACCTCCTTCTCAAAAAGCCTCAAAACATCTTCATCAACTGCACCCTCTGATTCAAACAAGGAAGATTTGTAATTGGGTTTGGTTGTAATATCAGAAAAATTCTTAGCTAAATCATCAAACATTCTTAATTGCCTAGAAATATCAAGCTTAAGCTTTCTGGCATAAGCAGCATAAGCATTCACTAAAGTCATATGATCACTAGCTTGTTTGTAAATCAAATCCAATCGGGTTTTCAACGGATCCAAATTCATTGCCAAAAAAGTCCTCTGCACGTATGCATTACCAGTACTTGGCAGTGACTGTTAAATCCCAACAAAAAAAAAAAACCCAAAAATCAAAAACCTTGAATTTGAAATTAAGTTTAAACAAATTTTAATCAAGTAGAGAATGTACTTACAGAGTCGTGACGAGAGGTGGAGGGATGAGTAGTGAGAAGAACGGAGAGAGTAGCAAGGAAGAGAAGAGTGAACATGGCGGAGACTAAGATCCGGTAAGAAAAGAAACTACGGAAGCCGGCATTAAATCCGGCGGATCCTCCTCCCCCACGGCTGCCACGGACGGCGACGGCCATCGGAAAATTGAGGATTTGAATTTATACTAATTCTTTATTTCTCCTTATAGGAACAGAGAAATGGAGAAGAAGCTGGAAATAAAGCTAAAATGCAGAGATCTAAAATGTATCCATTTGCGCGTGGGTGAGATTATTTAATTTTTATTATAGAGAAACAGATTGGTCGCAAGATAGACTTTCCCACTGACCTCATTCATTCATTCTTACGACCATGTGATTTCTTTTCTTGGTTTTAATACATAAGGCGATTTTAATTATTTCACAATAAAAATCAATTTAAATTATTTAATTGATTTTGAAAAATAAAAATCAATTTAAATTATTTAATTATTTTTTAAAAATAAAAATTAATTTTTTAGGTAAGAATATGATAAATATTTAATTTGAATATTGTACTATAATGTGTGGACCAAATTAGCCATTAAATATTTTTTGAACCAAATTAAAATTTTTTCTATTAAAATTAGCTCAAATTAAATTTTTTTTAATAGAACTATTAAAAGAACCTAACGATTATTGGCATGATAGTTTATCATGATTCAATATAAATTTTAGGCATAGATTAAGGTTCAATTTAAACCCAAAACTAAAATTTATAATTTATTATATTATAAATTATATATATTTTTAAAATTATTAATAAATATTTTTCAATATCAATAATTTATAACAATGATAAATAATTTTTGCAATCCTAATGCGTTACAAAAATACAATGATCATAGATATGAAAAAAATTCAATAATTTTTTAAAATAATATAATTTATAATATTAATAAATTATAAAATTATTATAATATATTATAATTTATAAATTATAATATTATAAAAATTATTTATTAATATTATAAATTATTGATATTCAAAAAATATTTATTAATAATTTTTTAAAAAAATATAATTTTTAATATTAATGAATTACAAATTTTATTTTAGGATTCAATTTGAATCTCAATTTATATCTAAATTTCATATTAGATCATGATAAGTTGTTACGTTAGTAACTGTTTGATTTTCTTAACTGTTTTATTAAAACTAACCGATTTGAGCTAATTTTAATAGAAAAAGTTATAGTTTAATTCTAAAAATATGTTTAGTGGCTAATCTAATTCATACGCTATAATATATAGTCCAAATTAGATATTTATTCTTATAAGTAAATTAAATTCTAAATGTGAAGTAACAATTAGAATAAAAAAAAGGTGAAAGAAATTAAAATTATTTAAGCGGAAGCCCGAAAATACATACTTTCAATCATAGTTATTATATTCAATTCTAAAGTTTCAAATATTAGTATACTTCAAAAAACTTTTATATGATCCATATAAGACTTCAATTCAGTACACTTGATGATGTATTAACACATGTTTTTTTATAGATTAGAATCCTCCATTTTTTTTTTCTAAAAAAACATTCATCTCTTTTTCCATCAAAAAGAACTTTTTTTATATGTAAAGAAAGACTGCCAACTAAAATTAACTGTTTAAAAACTGTCTATTCTATCTGTTTAAAAAATGGGCCAATAATATTTTATTAAAAACAAAATATTGTTATCAAAAAATCTAAATGGAATTTTCAAATCTTGCAATCTTGTTGAACTTTTAACTTTATTCAATATTTATCTCAATCCGAGTCGACTCTGACTTCATTTAATTAGAATTATGGTTTTTTTATATTTAATCTCGCCATAAATTTAAAATTCAAATTTGATTTGACATTTTAAAGAAATTGTATTCAAACTCGAATTGAGAAATATTTTACTATATAAACAAGTTTCACCTTTAGCTTTTTTTTTTCTATTGAAGGAATAGTCACTACACAACAAATACAACAAATAAGCAGGTGGAAATAAAACCCAGTCTAGCCTCAATGCCTTCCTAAGGATAGCAGAGTCTACCCAATCTGCCACTTTGTTGCCATTCCTTTTAATAAAAGCAAAAACAAAATTTGGGAAGGGAGCTGTCAAGGCTTTAATGTTTCTAACAAGACCATCAATCTATTAGCTCCTGACAATCAAATTTAAAGATACAAAATTGGAGGTTAAACTCAATAGCCTTGTGCACAACAATCAAAAGAATTTGGGCTTCGTTTCGAAGGGAGGAATAGGATTTTAGGAGACAAGCGAGCCCTTCTAGCAATGAACCTTCAGAAGATCTAATAATCATTGCAGCTCCGGCCATAGATGTTCTAAATTTACTATTAGCATCAATATTAATCTTTACCCAACCATGAGGTGGGGGGGTTAGGGTTTAGGATGATGTACAAACATGATGATCAATCGAAGTAGAGGACAACGACTATTTTATAGATTGGTGAGCATCATCTACATCTATCAACTTGATAAGATCCTGACATAAAGAGTTGCCTTTTCTGACAATGAGCAAGGGATCTGGAATCTCACAGTTGAAACAAAAATTGTTTCTTGTTTTCCACACAGTCCAGCAAATGCAAGCTATTCTGACCACCATAAGGAAAGCCCTCCAGCAATTCCACGAAATCAAAACCCATTCTCCTTCTATGAAACTCCATAAACTTTATTATTTTTTTTTCTCTGCCAAAAAGACCAAACCAACGGTATTTGAAGATGTGATCTCTTAACGCACTTCTTGTCAAGGCCCGCCCAAAACCTTGACAATTCCACATTAATGTACTCATGGCTGCTTGGTGGCTTTAGGCGAGCCACCAACGCCTTCAGCAATATCTCCTGAGGAGGAAGAAAGATCAGATTCATGTTGCATCCTGGCTAGTCTCTTCCATTTTCTTTGTTTACTAAAGCAACCAGAGGGACCTTATGCATCTGGGTTTGAGACCAATTGAGTATTTTGTGAACACTTTTGTGGGTTCGTTTCCCCTTCTTCAATAATTTTATTTGAAAGTACGGCATCAAAGGGGAAGATAGATTTTGAGAAAGAATTAGATTCAGGCGTGATGATCTCAAATCCAGGATTAATCCTGTAATTCTGGCAGGCCCAAGAAACTAGGGAGTCAAGAGAGTTATCCCCAAAGCTATTAAACTTGATTTTTTTTTACAAGATAAGTCTCTTCATCTGAAACTAGCTGATTTCTCTTAGATCAAAATTTGGGGTTCAGATTGGGGATTTGATTACAGGTTAGGGAGTGGTCTAGAATTAGTTGTTTTATTTGGGACGGGATTGAGTTTGGGACGGTGGAGTCAAGGCTGTTAGACAAAGTGGGATCTTCCAAGGGGATGAAAGAGGCATCAGTATTGAAACTGACTGATAAAGGCTTTGGATGGTGTGGAGGGGCAGATTTGGTATGGTTCTCTAGGTTCAGATGGGAAAGATTTTGATCATTATGTGGGACCTCAAAAGAGTTATGGTGTGGATATGTAAAAGCTTCCTGACAAATAGATTCCCTTTACTGAGTGGGCCCGGATTTAGATTGATTTGATATGAAACTCCCCCAGGAATCTGAACTACACCAGAAACTTCTTGCGTACATGAACTCTGACCGGCCTCCTTGTGACGTTGATTGCCAAAATCCGTCATTGAAAGAGCTAAAACGTTGTGTCTAGTAAAAAATCCCGCATTACAATCTAGCCTGAACCCAAAATTATCCCTTATGTTGAATGTTCCACTTCCAGCAACTTTTAACAAAGACTACATTGATTATCAATATCATTGGACTCATCATTGTTATTCCTCTCAACACAGAACTTTGCAAGATGGCCTATCCTTCCATAGTTAAAGCAACAGTCTACCAACTTCTAATACCTAAATGCTACCCATTCAAATTCTTTATCCGGAATACGAATATGAAAGCCCAATCTCAGGGGGACTTCCACCC
Organism: Garcia nutans; assembly: GCA_947685225.1. Lineage (NCBI taxonomy): Eukaryota > Viridiplantae > Streptophyta > Magnoliopsida > Malpighiales > Euphorbiaceae > Garcia > Garcia nutans. The sequence continues at coordinate 52,038,296 of CANTUV010000012.1, forward strand.
AGACCTTTAATCGAAAGGAGGAACTCCAGCCAAAACGCATTTGATGGCTTTGATCAATCTCAATCAACCCAGCAAACAAACCTCCAACTTTTCGAGCATTCTCAATAGTCATTAAAGAAGAAGCAATATTAATTACCTGTATCCCGAAGGCCACTTTGGAAAAATCAATTTTGTCAATCGTCAAATCTGTTTCCATTCTTTAATAGAAAGGAGAGCATTTGAGACATTCCAAGGTCCTTTATCTAAAACCCACTAAGCTTCCTCCCTCCTCTGAAAACGCATGGCAAAGGTGTACCAACCCATCTGCTAGACATCAAACTCTTTAGGCGATCTCCAAGCTTTGTCTACGGCAATTCTGATTATGTGAGCTTTAAAAGTCCTTTGGCTAAAAAGCTTACCGGCAAGCATAATGACATTAAGATGAAGGAGATCTCCTGGGTCTGGATGGAGATCTAAAGTAATGTATGTGTACACTAGGTCATTAGTTTTGGTGATGATGTCTTCCAGGGCTGCATTAATGGGATCCATAATCTCAAAACAATAACAAAAAATAAGTACAATAAGATAAGCAGGTGTAAAAGAGGAGAGAGCAAGCAAAGAAATACACAGAGAGAGCAGCGTTTCATGAAAGAAGCAATACATGGACCAATGATAAAGTGAGACAATTAAATGCAGATCTTAAACACTGTGTGAAAAGAGGAATTAAGGATAATTAGATTGTGAAGAGAGTCAAGTTAGATTGAGACGATATATAAAGGAAATCCAACTGATTAGACGAGAAACTCTACAGAGAGAGAGTCTACACTAAATTTTAACTTATCAACGTCAGTTTCACCTTTAACTTGAGAATTTATTATTATTATTATTTTACTGACAAGGGATGATTTATTGAACTCTATCATTATCAATTACATCCTTAAAATTAAGAAAATCTATAACCAAATTCCAAATTATGAGTTAGCATATGAATAAAAACTCCTAACAAGAATGTGAGCAACTTGATTCGTTAAACACCTAATCCAATTACAAATAAAAAAACTTTTATCAATAAATTTTTAGAACAATCAGAGTGGTTTTCACTTGACATGGACTAAATTATAGCTTTTTAGTAGCGTTTTACTAAGGGGTTTCATAAAAAATATTTTAAAAAATAAAATAATTTTCAAAATATTGAATTTTTTATTTTAAAAATATTTTTTTAATTTTTAATTTTAATTTTTTTTAGAAATATATTTTTAATATACATATAGTATACTCTATTTATATATTAAATATACTCCATTTATGGATTAAATATATATTTAGTGTGCTCCATTTATATATTAAATATAGTTTGTTTTTATGTATTAAATATATATTTAGTATATTAAAAATATATTAAAATATAATATTTATAAAAAAATAAAAATATATTCTTTAAAAATACACAAAAAAAATAAAAAAGTTTCAAAATTTACCATATTTTATAAAATATTTTTAGATTTACCATAATTTTATAATTTTTTTTATAAAAATACCATATTTATATAGTTTATTTTGGGTGTATTATAAGTTTATTATATATTTATTATAAATTTATATAGTTTATTATAAATTTATTATAAAATAAATAAAATATATAAAAATAAAAAAATTATAAAAGATATAATTTTTCTTAAAAATGTGTTATACAATGCAATTTTTTTTTTTGTCAAATATCACAGTTTTTATTGTGGATGTGGCCTTTTACACCAGGCCTTGATCTTAGACTCCAATGTCAGTTGTTGGTTGATTAGGCCACACGAGAACAAGCCTGTGGTCACTTTCACTTCTAAACCTCCTTAGACATGGGCTTTTACTTATTAAATTATAGAAATGGGCTTTGTTTGGTTGTTAGCTTCACCGTTATTGAAGAGAAAATTACACTGTATACGAAATTTAAGATTTTCATTTTTAATTTTACGGTGCGCGATAAATTTTATTTTTATTTATACGGTTTGAGTCGTTTTTTCACCTTTATAGTGTCGATGCTTTTTTTTTTCTGTTTTCTTTTTTATTTATTTCATTTTTTGGTTTTTGACTTTTATTTATTTTTTTATTTAAAGATAATTTTTTATTTTTATATTATTAATATACAAAAAAATAATTATATATAATATATATATAAAATATACATAAAAAAATAAATATACGTCAACATATACACATAAAATAAACATATAAAAATATATACGATATATCCTAGTTTGCATATTAATATTTTATTATAAATCAATTGATATATATTATTATATATAATACATATGAATATATAACAACATGCATCATTATGTATACTAATTTTTTTAAAAAAAATTAATTAATATGCGTTGTATATTAATTGAAACATATTTTGTTTTATATATTAATATTTCTTTTGAAAAATTAACTAATATATATTATTATATATAATATATATCAGTATATGTCAATTGTATACTAATATTTATTTTGCAAATTAACTAATATATATTACATATATCAGCATATAACATGATATAACATTGTCTTCTTAACTTTCTTTCCTAATCATCTAATATATGTAACATATATCACTATATACTAGCATATAAACAATTTTTATTCTCATATTTTTTCTTTAAATTATTCTCGTACTTTTTTCTCTAAATCATTTGATATATGTTGATGTATGTTATATATATCAACATATAATAGTATATAACACTTTGTATATTTTATATTTTTTTTATAAATAATGTGATATATATTGACATATGACAACATATAATAATTGTAGTTGATATTTTTTTATATAAATTATATAATATATATTGATATATATTACATATATCAACATATAATATAATATAATATTTTATCTTCTCATATTTTTTTAAATTATCCGATATATATTGATATTTGTTTTATATATAAACATATATCAGCATATAACACTTTGTATTATGTTATTTCTTCTATAAAATATTTGATACATGTAGATATATATAACATATATTTTAATTTAAAATTTATTTTAAAAAATAAATAATATAACTAAATATAGGTGGATATATATTTAGTTATATATTATATATATATATAGATATATTCATAAAAGTATAAATTATGTTATATGTTAAAAATATATTTTTTAAATAATTTTTATGATATACTATTAAAATTATTTTAAAAACATAAATTAAATAAAAATATGTATATAAAATGTAATTTAAAATTAATTAATATAAATTATATTTTAATTTAATTAATTATTTTTTAACTACATAAAATGTTTAAAACATTAATAAAAAAACTAGCAGTATATATATATTGCAAAAGTTGGCTTTTGTCCCAAGTCCGTATATTTGAAAAGTGTTCGGCTCAACTCCGTGTCTTTACAAGAAAAACTTGACATAAAATTGAAAGAATTTTTTAGTTACTGTATTTTTGAATGAGAAATATAAATAATATATGGTATTTCGTTGGTTTCTTTTTATTTTATTGCCGCATGTTTTTTTTTTTTTTTTCCAGTTTCAGACTTTTCTCTTTTCCTGTATATTGAACTTACTTTTTTTTATTTATACGGTAAAAATAACAATGTGCTCATTTTGCATTTTTTTTGCACAATTTTTTTCTGTTTTTTTTATGCATATTTATATTTATATTTTTATGAAACCATACAAATATTTATTTTTTGAAATGTTTTTATTTAATATAAAATCTAAATAATAAATTATTATTATTATCATGTTTTATTTTTATTTTTTATATATCAAGGTGTGTGTATAAAACATAACTAAAATTAGTTAATATAAATTATGTTTTATACGGTAGTATATATTATTATATGCAACATATATCAACATATATTAATTTGCATATTATTATTTTTAAGAGTGAGTAAATTTCGGTTAACCGATTAAATATTCAGTTCAGTTAACCAAAATTGTTATATATCGGTCGATTCGATTAATAATTTTAGATTATTTTAATTTTTAGTTTGATTACCGATTATGTTTGGTCTGTTAACCATTACCAAAAATTTAAAATAAAATTTTTTTAGTTATTATTTTTTTGTTTAATTATTTAATTATATTAATTTTTTTATTATAAATATAAACTTTTATTGCAAAATATAGTTATTTTTTAGTTTTTTAATAAGTTTTGTTAAACCATTTAATTATATTAATTTTTGGTTATAAATAAAATTCTTATTATAAAATTAAAAAAATCGGTCGGTTCAGTTAAAAAATTTTAACTAAATCGATCTAGTCAGTTAATTAATAGACTGACTGAATGTCCACCCCTAATTATTTACTGTAAATCAACTGATATATATTGTTATATGTAACATATATTTACATATATTAATATATATATTAGTTTATATATTGTTATTTTATTATAAATTAACTAATATATATTGTTATATGTAATATATATCAATATATATTAGTTTATAAATTGACATTTTATTATAAATCAGCTGATATATTATTATATATAATATGTATCAGTTGTACATTGATATTTTATTGTAAATTAACTAATATATATTGTTATACATAATATATATTAATACATAGCAGTTATATACTAATATTTCTTTTGCAAATCAACTAATAAATATTATTATATATAACATATACAAACATATAACAATATATATTAGTTCGTATATTGATATTTTATTTTGGTTTGATGTTTCTTTTTTAAACCATTTGATATGTATTGATATATATTATATATATTAACATATAACAATAACAATATATATTAGTTTATATATTAATATTTTGTTTTGGTTTGATGGTACTTTTCTAATCGTTTGATATGTATTAATATATAACAACATATATATTAGTATATATTAATATATGTCGGTGTATATTACACATACAATGATATTTTATAATTTTATATTATATGCTACAATTATTTTAAAAAATTTAAATTTAATATAAATATAAATAAAAAATTTATTTTCAAAATAAAAGTATATATAAATATATATGGATATTTGTTATATAAATAGAAATTTAATATAAATATTTATAATTTAATATTTTTAAAAATTATTTGAAATTAAAATGAAATAAAAAAATATAAATGACCACTGCTTTTTTTAAAAAATAATGGCTATTTGTAAAGAAAGTGGCATTTTTATTTGTAAATAAGGAGGCGAGTTGCAACGAAATCTCAATTTTTCATAAATTTGCAAAAAGAAAAAGTTTTGCAATCGTATATTTAAAATTTTTTTTACTATCTTATATTTAAAAAATATTTTTCGTTTTAGGTTATTTTTGTAAATAACCCTCTTTGAAAAGTATTTTTGTTTTTTTGGATAGTTTTGTAAATATCTCATTATTAAAAGAGAAAATTACAATATTTTTTATTTTTATTTTTTAAATATTATATAGTTGTTTATGTATTTTTAGTGTATTAAATATTTATTTTTAAAAGTAGAATATATTAGATGTATATTTATAAAAGTGATATATTTTTAAAATTAAAAATTGAGAAGGAAATATTTCAAAAAAATAATTATTTTTAAAATATTTTAATTTTTAGATTTTTTGAATAAATTCCTTATTAAAATGGTTAGTTAGTTTATCCAGTAGTTTAGAAACATCATTTTATTGCCCTTTATTAATACCATTGTCACACCTTGCATGACATAATAATCCTAAAAATGTTAAGTCGCTTTAAGGCTGTTGAATACCTAATAGAACTCTTAATATTCACTCTAAACTTTTCCTATTATATTTATGTTGTTTTATCCTATTATTATATTTTAATACTCACTTTATCCTATTAAAATCATCGCATTCAGTTTCATATATATTTATTAAAAAGTTATTAAATTCTCTAAAGATTATGCAAAATTATTTTAAATATACTAAAATATCTTTCTATTAATTTATTAATATTAAAATTACTATACTTTTACTTTATTAGTTAACTTATTAATGATAAGAATATAATTAAAAAAAGATAATTATATTTTTTAATTGCATAAAATAACAATTTGAGAGTAATATATATATATATTGCAAAATGACAATTTCAACATGACGAGATGAGTACTAACATTAATTTGTCACATGTTACTAATAGAATATCAAAATAGAATATAATATAATAACACGATACGTGAAATATATAAAATTAATAGATTAAATTTAATCTTGTTTACTATACGACTTAAAATGAGTTATGTAGTAGATTAATACACATTTATTACAATTCATTTAATAAAAATTACGTGGTTTTAATAAAAAAAATGTAAAATTATATCTTGTTACTGTACATTGTCATATATTATTATAATTTTGTTATTGTATAATGTATTGTTATTTTATTTGAATATTTTCTTTGAAAAATAGTTTATTTAAATTCTTAATCATCTTTATTAAAAATTTATTAATTTAATCTAATTTTTAGACTAATTATTTAATTAATAATTAAATATAATCCTAAATTTTTAAAAATTATTTTCTACATAAAATGTTAAAAATAAATAATTTTTATGATTTAAAAAATCTAATCTTTTATACTTTGTATCAAATAACCTTATTTAATTTAAAATTTATAATATAATGAATAAACAGAAAATAGAATAAAAAATAAATAAAAATAATACTGAAGTATAAAAGCAATACAATAATATATGAAAAGAAATAGAATAAAAATAATACAATAATGTATAAAAAAGAAATAGAAAAAAAAATAAAATAAAATTTTAAAAAAATTGATTGCAAAACTTAAATGGGCAACCATATTCTCAACTCTTTTTCTTTATTACTAAATTTGAGTACTAAAGTATAAGATATACTCACGGGCAACCATATTCTCAACTCTTTTTCTTTATTACTAAATTTGAATACTAAAGTATAAGATATACTCATCATCTCCTTCATATTGACTTGTATCTTTTATTTATTATATTTTTAAGTATATATTTTTTTAATATATTTGCATTTCAAAATCATATTAATCATGATTTTATTTTATGATTAATACTTAAATTAATTATGTAAAAACATAAAACTTTTTTAGATTATGAAAATTATATAGGTTAAATGAAATGTTAGATATTATAGGTTAAATGAAATGTTAGATATTATATGGTTCGCATATAATCTATTTAAATAAACATTTTATGCGTATCGTATTTTATAACTCATTTATATTTCATATCGTGTTCATATTGGTACAATAAATAGGTTGCATTTATATTGATCCTAATATATTAATATGATACAGACATGACTTATTAACCCATTTTGATATCCCTTTAATTATCGATATGTTACATATACATATATGTATAATTATCATCATCTCCTAATAAATTCATACAGTATAGTTAGACATAACCCTCATCTTTGGTATCACGTATGCTGAAGGCTAAGTATTTTCTGAATTCAAACTTTATAGAGGCTAATTTAGGTAGGAGTCCAAGCTACATATGGAGGAGTATCTTAGTGGGTAGGGATATTTTGAGGTATGATTTCAGATGGAGGATACTTAATGGAGAGTCAATGAAAATTTGGCATGATAAATGGGTACTTGAAGAGTACTTTTTGTATTATTACTCCTCATTAGGTTCTGCCAGAGGATGCTAAGGTTGCATTGCTAATTGTTCTAGATGCTGGAGATTGGAGATAAGAACTGATAAATGATGTTTTTCTACATGTGGACATAAATCGAATCAAAGTGATTCCACTCAATCATCTTTAGGAGAGGATGGACGTGTTTGGCATTATAGTGAAAATGGAGAATACTTTGTTAAAAGTGGGCATCGTGTAGCATTAGAGCAAGGAAATGATAACACTTCATCAGATGCCTCTTCTTCTACTTACCTAAATTTTTAGAAATCTCTTTGGAAATCACTAGTTCAGTAAAAAATGTTAAACTTCATATGAAGAGCCTCTTTGAACATTCTGTCAACACTGGATATTCTCAAATGCAGGATTCCAAATATTGCAAGTGATTGTTACTAGAGCTTGAAGGAGGAGAGTTAGTTGCATCTGGTTAGAGACCGTGCAAGAATTAGAGACCTATGGGAGATGGTGGGGTTGCTTGATGTAAAACGATGCTATGGACATACCTTTTGAATTCAATTTCTAAATGTTATGAGGGCATTGAGTAAAGAGGATGTGATCAAATTTATGTTGCCTTACTATAATGTTTGACATTGGCAGAATAAGATAAAGTTTGAGGATGTGCAGCTGAATATTGTATTGGTTTTGAGAGTAGTGGAGCGGATGTATATAAATGTTATCTCAGGCTTAGTGGTCTCTATGCATGGAAGTCGTAATCTGCAGGTGAATAAGGTAGATGCAGTATGGAAGGCTCCACCCTTGGGTTACATAAAATTGAACACAAAAACAGGTTTTATTGGCCATGGGAGAATGGGTTTGGGTGTCGTGTTTTGAGATAATAATAGGTTGGGGTTTGGGTGCTATTTTTCGAGATAATAGTGGGTTGATGTTGGCTTGTGTTGCAAAAAGAATGGTTGGAGCTTGGGACCCGTATAAAGTTGAAGCAATGACAATTATATTTGGTTTGCAGCTTGCAAAGGATCTCTCCTTTCGTAAGTTTATAGTGGAATTGGACAGTAAGTACATGGTAGATAAGCTAGTCGATGAAATTTCAATGCATACCAGTCTTGGGCTACTTCTTAAGGACTGTCTCCATCTCAAAGAGTTGTTTTACAGTGCAAATATTATTGGATCCCTGTAGAGCGTAATAGACCCACTCATACTCTTGCTACTCACTATGAGATTCTTTCTGATTTTTCTATTTGGGTTGAAGAAAGTCCTAGTTGTGTTAATGACTTTCTTTTGCCTAATGTATTAGCTTTATATCGTTCTTAATAATAATGGTTTCAACCTTTTATAAAAAAAAAAGCATAAAAGAAGTAACATGAAAATAATGAATATATGTGTGTATATATTTTCTTTCTTCAACACAAACAAATAAATATTGTGATCCTAAAACTAAGAAATGATTTACATAACATTTTACCATCTCATTTATTTTTAAAATTAAGTTAATTTTGTTTCAAACTGAAGAAAATGAAAAATAATATCACAGACTAAAGAACCAAAGAGAGGAAAAAAACTCATTTGTATTATAAACAATCTGGAACTTACAATAAATGAAAAATATATTTATATAAAAGCACAATTACTAAGACTATCCTTACAAAAGTATGCAACCCTAAAATAATATGTATAAAATGGTAAAAACACAAAATACATAATTTATCAGCCCCCCTCAAGATGGAAATTGATGAAGCAATCCCATCTTGGATACCAAGGAATTATGAGCAGCAATAGAAAGTGATTTGGTGAACAAATCTGCAAGTTGAAGCTTAGAAGAAATGTAGGCAGTAAAAAGTAAGCCTTCTTAAAACTTGTTTTGAACAATATGGCAATCAATATCTAAGTGTTTAGTCCTCTCATAAAATACTGGATTAGCAGCAATGTGCAAGGCTGCCTGATTATCATAATGTAGAGAAATAGGCAGCAACACTGGCAAAGCAAAATCTCTTAGCAAATAACTAAAAAACTGTAACTCACAAACAGTGGCTGCCATGCTTCTGTATTCTGCCTCAACAGAAGATCTAGCAATTGTCATTTGTTTTTTTGTTTTCCATGAAATTAAACAAGAGCCAAGGAAAATATAGTAACCAGTAATAGATTTCCTAGTTGAAACACATGTCCCCCAATCTGCATCACAATAAGCCCTTAAAGATAAATTAGAATTGACAGGGAAAAATAACCCTGAAGGAGGAGTACCTTTAAGGTATTTAACAATATGCAAGGATGTAACCTATTGAGAATGCCTTGGGGCATTCATACACTGGCTCAACTGCTGTGTAGAGAAGGAAATGTCAGGTCTACTAAGATTCAAGTATAGCAACCTACCTATCAGTTGCCTAAACTTCTCTAGTTTAGGAAGAAAACCAGTAGACTCATCAGATAACCTTAAACTAGTAGGCAAGAGAGTCTTAGCAGGTTTACAACCAGACAAGCCAGCATCTGATACAATATCCATAATGTACTTCCTTTGGTTATGATACATTCCTTTATCTGTTCTACGAATTTCCAAACCCAAGAAATATTTTGCATACCCCAAGTCCTTAATAGTGAATGCATCATCCAAATCCTTCTTAATAGAAAGAATAACATCTTCATCATTGCCAGTGATGAGAATATCATCAACATAAAGAATAAGGGCCATAAACACAGAACCAACAGATTTAAGAAACAAACAGTGATCATTAGGGGACTAAAGAAAGCTCAATTTTTGTAGTGTAGCTTTAAATTCAAGGTTTTATTGTCTGGAAGCTTGCTTTAGGCCATAAAGAGACCTTTTAAGCTTACACAATTTATTCTCACCAGTAATTCTATATCCAGCAGGCAAATCCATATAGATTTCTTCATCCAAAAAATCATGCAAAAAAACATTCTTAATATCCAACTGATGAATAACCCATTTTTTGATAGTTGCCACAACAAGAAAAAGTCTGACAGGAATCAATTTAGTTAATAGGGAAAAACTATCATGATAGTCAATCCCTATAATTTGGTTATAACCTTTAGCAATTAATCTAGTTTTGTATCTATCAACAGTACCATCAGGTTTATATTTAATCTTATAAACCCATTTACAGCCTATAAGAACTTTGCCTGTAGGTAAATAAGTGATTTGCTAGGTATGATTCTATTCCAAAGCAACAATTTCTTTTTGCATAGCCTCAGTCAAGTTAGGATCATCCTTGGCCTAATTATAATTTTTAGGTTCTGAAGTAATAGAAACATTTGCTACAAAATCTAAATGAGTTTTGTTAATAAAAGGAATGAAACAATCAGGTATAGAGGTAATAGGATAGGTAGGAGAAGTAGGAGAATAAGAAAAAATATGAACATTATAAACAAAATCAGTTAGCCACTTAGGTTTAGTTTTAGGTCAACTACTTTGTCTAGGTATAATAAGTAAAGAAGAAAGATCATTGTCATTTGTTGGAACTGGAATTGTAGAGTCAACAGGAATTGCAAACTGAGAAACAACAAAAGAAGAAGAAGTAATATTATGAGAAATGGAAGAAGAAGAAGAAGTAGAAGAACAAGAAGGATCAATAAGATAATCAGAAGATTCAAAAGATACAATAGGCAAAACAGAAGAAGAATCAGAAGAAAAAGATAATTGATAAGGAAATTGTGACTCATGAAAAATAATATCTCTAGAAATTATCACAGAATGAGACTATAAATCATACAGTTTATAAGCCTTTTGACTAAGAACATAACCAATAAAGACACACTTAAAAGCTCCAGAATCAAATTTATCTTTGTGAGGCTTAGTATTAGTATAATAATACAAACACCCAAAAACTTTCAAAAAAGAATAACTTGGTAGCTAATTATGTAACACCTCATAAGGTTTTTTCCAATTAAGCACAGAGGTAGATATCTTATTGATAATATGTGTAGCAGTAAGAATAGAATCACCCCCAAAAATGCTTGGGTAAGTTAGCCTCAAACATCAAAGCCCTAGCTACTTCTAGCAAATGTCTGTGTTTTCTCTTAACCATCCCATTTTGTTGATGAGTATAGGGAGTAGTTTTATGATGAATAATTTCTTGATCAACAAACAATTGCTGACAGGCAAAACTAAGAAATTTAGTACCATTATCAATTCTTATAACTTTGACAATTTTAGAAAACTGATTAACAGTATAAGAAAAGAATTTCTTAAGATGAAAAAAACATCAGACTTATGTTTCAATAAGAAAGTCCAAGTAGCTCTACTAAAATCATCAACAATAGTAAGGACATATTGAGCTTTAACTAAAAAAGCAATACTATAAGGCTCCTATAGATCAACATGAATGAGATCAAAGGAATCATGAGTTTAAGAAACACTGTCTGGAAAAGATAACCTATGTTGTTTAGACAAAGGACAAACTGAACATATAGAAGAAACAAAAGTTGAATCTGAAACTGTAATAAGTAAATGTTTAATCTTGTCATCAAAAGGATGACCCAACCTTTTATGAAGTAAGTAAAAAGAAATAGAAGTATGAGACAAATCATTATTGACCTTATGTACAGTATTTGCCATACATGAGTTAAGACTAGTAGTCCCAATATAATTATCATGAACAAAAGATTGACTCTGAAAAAGATGAATAGTACTCATAAGAAAACTATTTCTATCAAGTATATACAACCCAGCATGAGATTTATCAACAGCGATGATCTTGTCAGTAAAAAGGTCCTATAAAAAATAATGAGTCTTATAAAAAAGAACTCTTATATTTTGATCTGACACAAGCTTATGAACTGAAAGAAGGTTATACTTAAATTTGGGAATTAAAAGAACATCTTTGAGGGTTAAAGTGGAATGTAAGTTTACTGTCCCAGAAAAATAAACTGAAGTTGTAGTTTTATCAGGTAACTACACAACAGTTGGTGGATTAATTATAAACAAACTAGTCATGTCTTTATCAATAAAACTCATATGATAAGTAGCTCCTAAATCTATTATCCAAAAACTACAAAAAACACAATCAAACACATTATTAAGTAACTGGACATTACCTGCATAAGTGACACAATTCACAGAAGCATTATCAGTAATGCCTTTGCCTCTAAGAATCTTCTCAACCACTAATGTAATGGTTGTAGTAAAATCATCTTGTGCAGTACACTGTGATTCTTGAGACTCTCCTTCTACCAAAACGGGTTGCTCTACTTGAGCAACAAACCGATTTTTCCCTGTCCCTTGGAACTAGACTTCATACCCTCAAAATACCAGTTATGATAACCAATGAGTTTAAAACAATTCTCCTTCTTATGACATTTGGTATTGCAATGATTACAATACCTATTTGACTTTTTATTACCCTCAGATAAGTAATTTCCCTTAGTCAGACTTCGACTCTCATACTGACTACCTCCTCTATTGAAAGTACCTTTTGCAAGAAATGCAAAGTAATTTAAAGGATTAATAACTCTAGTATTTACATCTCTCTGTTTCTCTACCCTTAAAATCATTGAATAGGCTTTGTTAATAGAAGGTAGGGGTTTTAAAAGCAGAATTTGACTTTTAACAGTATCATACTGGTTATTAAGACCCATTAAAAACTGCATCAACTGTATAAGACTAGTAAAGTCCACAGTATCCTTAGCTGCATTACAATTACATGTTGGCAGAGACACCAAACATGCCATTTCATTCCATAACCTTTTAAGTTTTGCAGTGATCGACAAAATCCTTTGACTCACTAAGCTTATCTCCCTCTGGATCTTGTACAACAAAGGACCATTACTCTCCCTATACCTATCCTGAAGCTCATCTCGGAGCTCCTTAGCAGTCTTAACATACAAGAAATTGTCAACAAGTTCCTTAGAAATTACATTCAACAACCAAGATAGTACCATATAATTAACTCTTTTCCAAGTAACATACCCAGCCGAGCCTTCTGTGGGCATCGGAATAGATCCATCAATGAAACCAAGTTTCATCTTAGCCGCAAGTGCTATTTTCATAGCAAGACTCCATGCAAGATAGCTGTGCTCAGTTAAAAAAGACCTTACCAAAATCATACCAGGGTTATCAGACGACTGTAAATGCAAAGGATCTCCAAAAGTTTTACCTACTCCTGTCTGTGGTTGTTGCCTCATAATAGAAGATTCTTCTCCATCAGCCATAATTAGGGTTTGATTAACCACGAAACAAAAGGAAAGACGAACTACAAAATCTCGAGAACAAGATCACTCATAAAAAAATACAGATCCGATGTCAAATACAACATATCATAAAAAAAATACAAATCAACTGTTTAGGGTTTGTGATCTAAACATAACAAACATAATATTGTCTGCAAGCTTAGATCTGTAAGAATAAAAAAATTGATGAAAAACAGTAACGATTTTGAAGAAATCAACATCATCAAACAACGATTCAACACAAGAAACTCATTCCGAACTCGATCTCACAGGCTTACCTCTCTGATACCATGAAGAAAATGAAAAACAATATCACAGACTAAAGAACCGAAGAGAGGAAAAAAAACTCATCTGTATTATGAACAATCTGAAACTTACAAGAAATGAATAAGATGTTTATATACAAAACACAATTATTAAGACTACCCTTACAAAAGTATACAACCCTAAAATAATATGTGCAAAATGGTTAATACACAAAATATATAATTTATCACAAATGTATCCAACAATAGGTGAATGCTATTTTCATGAGCTTATAAGTTGAATAAATTAATTAAGTTAGTTACTTTTCTTCTTTATAAAAGTAATGCCTATTCATTATTTTTCTTTTAGAACAAAATATTAGAAAATAACCGACATGTTGGCATTTTATGATATTGCATAAGGCCTAACAATTAAATAATAGGATTGAAAAAAATAAATTCGTTATACGATATGTCAAAATTAAAAGTTCATGATTAAAATTGAAAAATGAATAAAGTTTTTTTTGGGTACTTTGGCCAATAATATATCATAAACTTTTGTATTAATGAAATAATTATTTTATTAAAATTAGTAAAACTTTTTATGAAATGAATAAAAAACTAAATACTTAAATATATTCAGAGATGGACGCAAGATTATATGAGAGGGGCCAAAATCGTACACTAATAATATAAAAATTCTAATAAACTTTGACAATCAAAATTTTATTAATTTTATTAAAAAATTTTGACTAACAAGATAAAATATTATTATATTTTTGAACAAATAAATTCAGTATTATAGTTATTATTATTTTATTATTCATTTAGTTGAAAAATAATATAAAATTTATATTTATATCACAATTAAACATGAATAAAAAATTTCAGCCAATATTGCAAAATCACCATAATTAATAAAAATTCTTGCTTAAATTATTAATTATGATAATTAGATATGTATAAGAAATTATAAAAAAAAACTTAAGATTAAAAGTTTAGAATTTTAAATGAGAATTTTGATAATTTAATCGATTTTTAGTAAAATTTTTACTTTGAACTACTGATTTACTTGTATAGAACTAAATTCTACAAATACAACTAAGAAGGATTCAAATTTCAAGGTTTTTGAAGAAAAAAGTGAAAATAAATTAATGAAATTAGTTTTTTTTTTTTGGTAAATGAAATTTGTTTAAAGCACTTTAATTTATTTTACTTTATAGAAATTTATTTTATTTCTTATAATTAAGGATAATTTTTTTAGTATTTAAAGCAGAACTGGATTATTGAGAAAGCTCACGTTTCACCTAGGAACTTAAATGATGATAGATAGGATATTCAATGCATCGATGGATATATAATCAATAAGTATTTTCACTATTATAAGCGATTTTTCTTTGACTAACAAAAATTTACAATGAACAATGAAAAAAAAGAACATAAAAATTATTTTGTGAGAAATTGTTTAGTTTTTTTTATATAGAAAAAACAAATTGAATTAATTTAAACTTCAAAAATTAAATAGAAATTTATAAATTGAAACGGCATTTAAATATTCATTTATTTGTCATGTTGTCCAAATTAAGCCACTAAAAATATTTCTCACAGAAGAGCGGGTGTTGCGCTCCGAAATTGATGAAGTAAATATTTATTTCCTTATTTAAAAATATCATATCAATGCATCATTTTAGAGTTTTGTCTAACTATGTAATTATTTTATTTTTATATTGCATTCCGTTTTATTTTTTGCAGCTTGTTACCATTTTATTTAGTTTCCTTATTTCTAATAAAGATTTATGTAACTCTAACTCTATATAATTTAATCTTTTATGAGGTGATAAGAGAGCTAGTTTTTATATTTCAATAAAATTTTAAAGAGGGCTTTGTCTCTTTTTCAAGCTTTCGGTATTCTTTAAATCAACGACTGTTTGTTTAATTCTATATTCCTGGGCATTCTTAGACTAAACAGGGTTATAGAAAATATTTTTATTATTTTTGTTGTGTCAGTTGGTATAAGAGCCTGATTTGCTCTTAAAGAATTATGGCACTGCGAAGATAATCACAACAGTGAATAGAGGAGGTTTGTGAGCATGAATTCATGACCCACCTTGAGCATCGACTTGAACAAATGATAGATCGATTAACAGAGCGAATAATGCAACACATAAAGGATTAATTGAAAGCATGATTATTGCATGCTCTGTGTTTAGATAGTGAAAGAACCAAAATTGAGGTATTAGACTCGCATAAAAAATTATAAGCGGATGATTATTTAGAAAATGATTTTGAATAATTAGAACCAGTTTTTGATGAATATAATGATGAGAAATAGGAAGTTGAAGAATCACAACAAGTTTTTGATAGCTATTGTGAGGAGATGGAAGAACTTAATATTTCAACAATAATGAATGAGGAAGAAGCAAAATAATTAGTTGATAGTTCTACAAACACCAAAATAAGTCAATTCAATGGAAACATATTTCTTGAAATATGTAACCCGATTTGTGAATCATTTCCATATTTTGTTGAAATTCAACAATTATTTAAAGAGTTAAAAGAGTTGGTTGAAGATAATTTGCCAGAAAATTCACGATTTTTAGAAAATAATGAATATGTCATTGTAGTATTTCAGTTATTGATTCTTCAACACTATAAAACTCGAGATCGAGTTTTTTCCAAGCAAGAGAGAATGATGAAACAAATATTTATTTTCTTATTTAAGAATACCATATCAAGGCATCATTTTAGGGATTTGTCTAACTATGTAATTATTTTATTTCCATATTGTATTCCGTTTTATTTTTGGTAGTCTGTTGTCAATTTATTTAATTTTCTTATTTCTAATAAAGATTTCTATATAATGTAATCTCTTATGAGATGATAAGGGGGTTAATTTTTATATTTCAATAAAATTTCAAAGATGACTTTGTCTCTTTTCCAAACTTTCAGTATTTTTTGAATCAACGACTGCTTATTTATTTCTATATTCCTGTGCATTCTTAGACTAAACAGAATTATAGAAAATATTTTTTTTATTTCCGCTGCGTCAAAAATTTACACATTTCATTCTTTTTTTTGGTTCTAAGAAGAACTGTAGAGGAATTTCTCGAGAATCAAACAGCATGTGGCGGTCATGTTTCTGAGAAAATGAAATTCAGGTATGTATTTCGTTTCACAATCGTTCTGTCATTCTCTTGTTTCAATTCTTGATGTATTCGTAATATTAAATTTATGTGATTACTATTAATGATCTGCTAAATTTTACTTTTAAGCAATTTTAGAAGATTATTGAATGGATTAAGTATTGTCACACTTTGATATTGAAATAGCAATTAGGTTAATTATGGTCTAACAGCAGCCTCCAAATTTTCGGGTTAAGCTTTATATAACGCTCAGAAACATGTTTAATTCAATATATATATATATATATATATTATTGAAAGAGATTCTTAATTGACTAGAATTTAGAATTACTTATGTGCTTCTGGAGCATAAATTAATAAAGCTTGAGAGAAAGAGTTGGCATGGATGTATCAGAGTCTACATTTTGGAATGATTTTTAGAGGTTATGCTGGTGCTTGAAACAGAAAGGTGTACAAAAATTAAAGCAGATTGATGTTTACTGTCGATTAACTAAATTTTGGCTGGAATAGAAAATCGCTGAAAATTTTTGAAAGGAAGCAGCAAAAAAATTAATAAAGTATTTCTAATATTCAGTGTTCTCTTTTTATGTTTAAAGACGTTGAGCAAATAATGTAGATTATGGTGCGTTTAGTTAACTAGAAGGAAAGCCTGTTGCTATTCATCATGCAACGAAGCATAGTGCAAAATGCATGCAGAAAGAAAGAGGGGGAAAAGTATAGAAAATTTTGCTCAAAATTAACTACATACTGTCACTGTCGCTGATGACTCCCACAATCAACTTGAAGAGCGTGTTCGTTGTGTAAATAGCTATGAAGGATTATGCTTGCAATTCGAATTTGTAGAGTACTTAAACTAAGAATATGGGAATGCACAATGTGGGAAAACCCAGCATAACCATTGTCATAGTAATGCATAAACATATAAATAAAACCAGATTGGCTGCAAACTAGGGCCAAATATTAAACAGAAATAAAACTAGATTGGCTGCAAAATAAGGTCAAGTATTTACCAACAGTCTTTTCCTTCGAGTAAAATATGTTTTGATTCAGCATGCAGCCAACAATTCTAGCCCACATAGGCATCAATTGAATATCTCCTACCTCGTCCTAGTCAAGCAATGGATTGGCCCATCAGGTTATCATGCTTGTTCGGGCTATACAGTGATGGGTACAAAAGCGCAGTCACAGCTAGCATTGGAGTCCTTTTGTAATAATATTCTCAAAGATATTTGGTGTGGGCTTGGGCCTCAAGAAATGTGTTTTTGAGAGATCATTCCGTGCTATAATAGCCTCTGCGTATGGACATGAATGTCAGTTTGGATGCTTTTAACGTATTTCAATTGTCCATATCTTGAAGAGGTTCATTCAAGCAGGATTTAGTTTGTTGAAATCTTTGCTTATGTTTTTGCTAGGGGACAAGGACTTTTACTAAACTGTGAAAGTAAATCTCATAATTTATCAAAATATGTGATTTACTATCGTTATTATCAATTTATGGGAGTAAATTAGACTTTTGGTTTGCTATTTTAATTTTTTGACATAAATCAAAAGCCTTAGTTTTGGTTTGAGCCAAATCAAAAGTCTTAATTTTAATTTGACTCAAATTAAATTTATTACTTTCGGTTTGATTCTATTAATAATTTATAATTGCTTATAATTAATAATTATATAATTAATAACAAATATAATTAATAATAAATATAACTAATAAAATTTTAATTAATAATAAATATAATTAATAATTATAATTTGGGCCCAAATAATAATTATTATGTTTGAGCCCAAATATAATTAATACCTATTTGGGCTCAAAATAATTATTATCTATTATCATTATCAATTATTATTAATTATATAATTATAATCATATTATAGTTATTAATTTATTATTATCAATTATATGCTTATTAGTTATAATTTTATTTTTATTAATTATATTTAGGCCCAAAATACAATTATTAATTATTTGGATCCAACATTATTATTAATTATTGTAATTGTTATTATTAATTATAATTATATTATTATTATTATTATTATTATTATCAATTATATATAATTATAAATTATATAATTATTAAATTGTTATTATTAATTTAAATTAGTGTTATTATTAATTTTAATTTGGAGAATTTTTTTAAATGGTAAAATAATTTTAAATAGGTAAAATAAATTTTATGTGTTAAAATAAAAAAAAATTAATTTTTTTTAAAATTTAAAATGTTAAAAAAAACATTTCAAATTAAAGCCTGCTGGCCGAAGCCAGCAGGTTTTTTAACTCATTGAAACCGAAACCTTTGGTTTTAGTTTCAATGAGTTAAAAAAAGTTGATTCAAATTGAAAATCATAGTTTCGATTTGAATAAAATCGAAATTAAATCAAAACTAAGATTTTCGAGTAAAAAAATAAGAAAAATAAAATATCAAATTAAAAGTCTGACTTTTTATTTAATGTTTGACTGTCATAAATTGATAATAATAAAAGCATATCTAACATTTTAATAAATTATAAAATTTACTCCTGCATTTTAGTAAAAGTCCCATAAGCACAATTAATCTACAGATCTTGGAAAATCTTGAATTACAAAGATGCATAGTGAATTTGGGCAACCTTAATTATGTTCTCTCGATTGATGTATCCTGAGGTACACAATCCTGATTATGATGGATATGGAAGAGAAGGTAGAACCTTTTTAGGGAAGTGGACATTATGGTGCATGGATAAAAAAAATTGTTTAATCAGGAGTCTTAATCTAATTGTTTTAGACGGAAGTTGCCTACTAAAGTGTTCCCACTTTTTGGTTGTGGAATGCTTGGAAAAAAAAATTGCCTTAATTTGTTTTTTCTTCTTGCATTGTCTTTTCTTCTTTGATGACGCATTTGCGCATGAATCGAACACTGTTTTTTTCCTTCTCATTTATAAAGTAGAAAGGAAAAAAAAAGTGATTTGGTATTCATGTGCATGTCAATGGATTTATTTTAATGTATAATTAACTGTGACAAAACTGGAGAACTTGACTCATTAAATTGGCAAAAGTCAGTTTCTGATTCTAGCAACAGTGTGAAAATGGAGAGAAAAACAGATTTATTGTGCTTTTGTCACGACTTTGTCTGGGAGCTATAATCAAGTACTTATGGAGGACTATATAATCTGAATCAGGAGTTTGATAATGATACGCATAGATTTAAGATGTTTGACTAATAGTTAGTAAAAATGAATTTAAATATGAGGGAAAAATTAGATTATGAAGGCTTTTGATGAATCTTGTCCAGTTGTCCTTGAATGATATATGCTTTCTGGGGCTAGAGAAATAGTTCTAGAGACAAGTAAGAAATGAGCTATGCTGGACCATACGCAAACCGAGAAAGGATATGCACATTCACAACATAATTCAGTCAAAGCAGCTCTCAAAAGCTAGGAACAGTTGTTGGGACTTAGTGGACTAGCGTTTTCTTTTTCTTTTTTTGTTATAACAATTTTATATTATAAACCAACATTACCCATCACCCTGCTGTTCTGTGTCATGTCCAACTCTTCCACCCAATTGCATTTTTCCTCTCCGTGTTCTATAATAATAGCCGGAAATATTTCCTTTTATGTGAAAATGCATGGGAATTTGTTTGAGTATGATGCTTTACTGAAGCTTGTCGCGTTTCTTTTTCATTTCTACATTTTTTATGGTTGCTTCACAGTTCAGGGCCAAGTTTACTATAAATGATTTCTGGGACAGGAACAATATGGAATCTTTTATAAATTTCTAACAGGTTCTGCTAACATGATCCACACCCACATGCACACATATGTCATATGTCTGTGTGTGTGTTTTCTTTATGAACCGTTTGTATTTAATAGGATAAGAAAGAAAGGACACCTCTATGATGTGGTCTCAATTAACTTGTGACAGAACCTAAGAACATGTAAATATAAATATCAGACATGATAATTGAGCAGTGATTTAAATGATACGCTCAAAATATATTATTCCCACTCTGGTTCAATCTCGTACACTTAAAAAGTGAGGCTAGACATATCGAACTCCACACAAACAGAAAAAACAGAAAAAATTGGGAAAAGGGAGAGAATAAAAATAAATATGTCGCCTCCACCTTAGCCTAGCAAATCTGTTGAACTTGTGATTGACGGGTTTTGAGGATTCAGCTCTGAGATAAGCGGTATTACAGAGTATCAAAAGGGTCATTTAGTTGCATGTCACTAAGCATTTGTCGTAGTTCAGAGGCTTCTTCTTTGAGTTGTGTATTTTCTTCAACAACTCTGTCATGAGACTCAGAAACATGGTTAAGCTTATCTATAAGTTGGTAATTCTCATTTCGGAGCCAAAGCACCTGTGACCAGAGCTCATCTAAGTGTTTCTGCTTGCGCATGCGTGACCGACGAGCAGATTCTCTGTTAGATATCATCCTTCTTTGTTTCCTCTCGTTGATAAGAGAGAGTTGTTGCTCATCTGCTTCGTCAGAAGTTGAATTGTTGCTCAGGCATGATGATTGTAGACTGAATTCTTGAACTTGAGGAGGAACCTGGTAATTGAGTGGATTAGTGAATCTGTTAAATTGAAATGTGGACGTGTTATTCTGAGTCATGCTTAAGTAAGCTGAATATGGGGATGGGTTTGAGGACACTAGATAATGGAGTCCTGTAATCTCACTAGGCTGCATGGCTTGAATCTGGGTCAAAATCTTCTGAAACTTAGTCTCAGGAGGAGAAGATGAAGTAGATTAACTTGGTGTTAAATTGAACGGGGCCGAATTGGGAGCCTGAAGAGAAGTGGCCTTTTATAGAGTTGGAAAAGGTTGAGGTGACCCCACTGTTGGCAATTTGGGGTAACAGTTGTAAAGCTTCTTAAAGCAGTATATGACTAGGATATAATGCACAGATTATGGAGCATTCATACATGTATTTATATGAACATGTAACCACACCAGTTAAAGAGTTTTTTCCTTTTGCCTTTTATGATCATAATATGGATATATGCATATAATATTACATGGACATGAACATGAAAATTATGACATGCTCTCATTATTGAGCGTTGCTATAGGTTTTGTGGATAATCATCTTTCGATCAAATTATGCTTACATCAGGGAGAGAGAGGGAAGTTCAAATTATGCGGAGTATAATTATTTTAATAAGGAAATGTATGCTCTAAAGAAAGCAAATGAGAAAAATAGGGTACAAAAAGTCAAATCTTTAAAGTGGAGATATATAACTGCAACCCTGGTCTATTTTGGATAGTTTTTACTTAATAAGGTTTTTGTGACGTAAGGAATTGGAAGAGAGGGAAAGGAAACCCCTTTTCTCTAACCATATTTAGGAAAGATTATACAAAGAGTTCTTGACTCAACAACCACTTATAAGGACAAACAATAACAGATTAACAGTAACCCCAATTAGATTGGTTATCTTGATGCAAAGACAGAGTCCTGGAATTCTCAAGTTCCATTTACATGTCGTGGCAATTATTTTATAAGCATTGCTGTTAGGCTTATACCTGCAAATCCAGAACTGTATTTTTTTTTTCACCAGAAGCTCAATGTAGAACCTGACTATATCTTTATTAACATTTTCGTAGATGTCAATTATTTGTTTTTATTTCGATATCATATTGCAAAAGTATTAACCACTCAGATAATTTGTTTCACCATTAATAAAATGAAAAATTAAATAACATCAGTTGGAAAGTATGTTAATCATTTATTCTAGCAAAGCACACTGACAATCTTAAACATTTTATCATATTCGTATCAACAAATATTGCAAATTTCTTTCATGATACATATGATGATCTGAAAACAATCATAATCTTATTAGTCAGCCAGTGCAGATATAGAACGCTACAGAAAAAGGTTTGCCAAATTTTAAGTGACAGTCTAAGATGTTTTTATGTACTAATTGGAAGGAGGCCAATAGTTTTTGCTTGCCACATATCTATCAAGTTTAATCTAAGATTGTTTAGTACGACAAATGCTGACATAGAAGGAGGATAAAGTTGAGTTGCGAGCTTTGATAGTGGGAAAAGATTGATTACTAACTTGATTCTATGGTTGAAAAATTAAAAATACTTCAACTTGAGTCATGCTTTTTTTACAATATAGGATTGTAAACTTTGTTGCTGATCCCTCTTGAAATTTGTTTTATAGTACTAGTAAAAAAAAGTACTAAAGAAATGTACTACTGTTATTTTCTCTTTCCCCTTTGGAATCTAAATGTTCGTCTAAAAATTCACAAGAACATTTGTTACTTTGTTTAAAAGATAAAAGGCTTCACTAGAAAGGGTGCAGACGATTAATGTTAGTAGTGGGTTACTTCCACTCACCTTGTCAATAGTAATGGCCACCCAAGAGCACTAGTTTGAGGGTGGTAGCATATATTAGTAGTATATATACCTGAAATCACATTTCAAGCATGTCAAGATACCCAAGTCAAATTGTGCAGGCTCTACTGCAAAACATGGAGAGGATTAGCTTTGATCTTTGCGACACTAGTTATTAGCTACTCTTGCAAAGTAGAATAATCTCATAATATAGGTGGTGATGGTGGTGGGGATGCAGAGGAGGATGATATATGGATGTACTTTGAAAGGCTAGTCCTCCACTAATTGAAAAAGCTCTCTAGGACATTAGAAACCAAAATTTATACCAAGGCAAATACTCTCTTTCCTCACTTAAGGGTTGGGGCAGGTTGAGTGGACCAAACAGTCAACAATATCATTAGACAATTGTAGACTTGTCTTTCTTTTCTTGTCTTGTGATTGCCTCTACCTTGTCGCATATTTCTAATATTTTATATTTTATTTTCTTTGAAGATGTGTATTTGCCTGGTGGCTATTGTGTATAAAGGTGGATGAGTTGTTGAAGATTGACATTGTATATTTTTGTCTATTGTACTTGTAATGTACACTATAAAGTAGATGCAATGTAACTTGGCAATGTTTCACATTTAGGCATTCGAAGCGTATTTTGACTACACTTTTCTGTATAAATGTTTTGCTTTCTGTAATTATCTCCTTTTCATCTAATCAGTATATAAAGGTTCATTTGAGGTAACCAATTACAGAGAGATACATGAGCAGCCCATTTAGAAGAAGAGATAAGAGAGGGTGTGAGAGGAGAAATAATTAGTGGTATTAATGAACTCAAAACTCAAAAGCCAGGTGGAATGTGAAGGTAAAAGGCACGTAGCTTCCAGTAATAAGAAGAGAGAATGTGAGAAAACAAGAAAGTTTTAAAATGAGACTGAAAAAAAGTTAAAAAATTATGTGAATGGCTGTGAATGTTTATTTATAATAATCAATGATACATGGTTATTATATAGTGAATTGTTAGAAAAATAATGTGTTTTTAGAATGTGCTAAATAAGAAATTAATCTATGAATAGAAAATTAAGGAGAAAAATAACAGAAATAATCACATGATATACAAAATTTATGTATATAGTTCGACAATTTATCTATATTTGCAGGAGGTTTCTCACTTTATTTCTTAGAGATATAATACAATTGGGATTTTTTTTTCTTTTTCTCATAATATATTGTTTACCATATAATGTGCTATATATATATAGTGTAAACTTTATCATAGATATATAAGGAAATCATTTTCTTATTATAACCCTTTTTTCCTATTCAAACTCTATTATAAAATTGATAATCCTTCCCTTTATTAGAACCCTTAGTACAAAGTTGAATTTAATTATGAGTTAATATTTAACAATCTCTATTTTGAAGAATAATCATCTCATTTAGAAGACTTGCTTAATCATGAAAATATATACCTTCACCTGGAGTTCCAACATCTTCATAAATTTTCAGGTTGTGACTTGAAACAAGTCTAAATAATGTTTCAACTTCTCCAAATGTAGCATCTTTGTCAACATATCTTTTGTATTTTTCTTTGTATATACCTTTATCAATAAAATCTCACCTGAAGAAATTAACTCTATGATTTTGTGATATCTTATATTAATATACTTTGTTCTAACATGATACACTTAATTTTTAGATAACTCTATTACACTTTGACTATTGCAATATATACCAAGTGCCTACTGCTTGAAGTCTAATTCTGAGACAAGCACTTTCAATCACAATATTTCTTTAGCTGCTTCTGTTATTGTTATGTATTTTGCATATGTGGTAGATAAAGCAATCACACTTTATAAGGTTTTTGCAAGTTTAAAAATGTAGTCTGTAATAGACTTTCTATCATTCACATCTCCAATGTAGTCTAAATTAATATATCCAATAATGGAGACCAAAACATTTATTGCACCATAGCAAATTCCATAATCAAATGTGCCTCTCAAGTATCGAAAAATCCACTTTACAACCTGTCAATGTTCATTGCCTGGATTAGCCATGAACATGCTAACCATACAAACTGCTTGTGTTAAATCTGGTCTTGTACACACCAATGTATACATTAAACTCCCTATTGCACTAGTATATCGAACTTTTGCCATGTGCTGCAGTTCTTTCTCTATTATGGGACACTAATAGTTAGACAAGTTGAAGTGATTAGCCAGAGGAATAGTAACTTATTTTGCCTTGTCCATACTGAATCTCTTTAATACTCTTTGAATGTAATTCTTTTGTAAGAGTCATAGCTTTATGTTTTTCCTATCCCTATCAATCTTCATGTCAAGAATTTTCTTTGCGGCACCTTAGTTCTTCATGTCAAACTCTTGACTTAATAAGAATTTAAGGTCATACACATTTTTTATGTCTCTTGCAGCAATTAACATATTATCAACATAAATCAACAAGTAGATAAAAGATCTATTTTTCAAAGACTTAAGAAATAGATAACAATCATACTCACAGTGGGTAAAGCCAATACTTATTATGTAAGAATCAGACCATTTGTATCATTGTCATAGGGATTACTTTAACCCATAGAGGGTTTTCTTGACTTTGCATATTAGATGCTCATTACCATACTCCTCAAACCCTTCTGATTATTTCATGTAAATATGCTCTTCCAGTTCATCATGAAGGAAACTGTTGTGATTTGGGAGAGAAATTCTCTCTATTTCTTATATTCAAAGAAGAGGAATTACACATATATATAGACAAGATAGAGAAACCTAAGAAAAACAACAAAAAGACTATACTACCCTTTACATTATAGACTATTCACAACACTCCCCCTCAAGTTGGTACATAGATATCACACATTCCCAACTTGCACACTAATCTTTGGAAGAGTCTAGAGTTTAGCCCCTTGGTAAGAATATCTGCAACTTGGTTATTTGAAGTCACATGAGTAAGCTTCAATAGGCCTTGAATAAGTTTCTCTTTGATAAAGTGCCGATCAATCTCAATAAGTTTTGTCCTGTCATGTTGAACAGGATTTTGAGCAATACTAATAGCGGCCTTGTTATCACAGAACAAGGTAGAGGTTCCATATTTGGAGATTTTTAACTCCTCCATTAGCTTCCTTAGCCACAGTACTTCACACACACCTTGTGCCATAGCTCTAAATTCTGCTTCAGCACTTGAGCGAGCAACAACGCTCTGTTTTTTACTCCTCTAGGTGACCAAGTTGCCTCCAACAAAAGTACAGTAGCCTGAAGTTGATCTACGCTCATCAAGTGACCCTGCCCAATCTGCATCCGTATATGCTTCTATCTCAAGGTGCTCATGTTTTGAGAAAAGCAAACCTTTTCCAGGAGCAGATTTCAGATACCGTAGGATACGAAAAACAGCTTCCAAATGGCAGTCACGGGGATCATGCATATACTGGCTAACTTGACTAACTGCAAACGCAATGTCAGGCCTAGTATGTGATAGGTAGATTAATCTACCTACAAGTCTTTGATATTGACCAATGTCAACTGAGTCCCCTACACCTGCTTGGAGTTTGCAATTTGCTTCAACAGGAGAGTCAATAGGTTTACACCCCAACATACCAGTTTCTTCCAAGAGATCCAAGACATACTTTCTTTGGGATATGAATATTCCTCTTTTGGATCGAGCCACTTCTATTCCAAGAAAGTATCGTAGATTTCCAAGATCTTTAATCTCAAATTTTCTTGCTAGCAATTTCTTTAAGCGAAGAACTTCCTCAGCATCATCTCCTGTTACCACCATATCATCAACATAAACAACTAGCAGCGTGATCTTACCATTGTGATGTCTAATGAACAAGGTATGATCAGCATCACTTTGTAAGTAGCCAAAGGAAACCATGGCTTTACTAAGTTTGTCAAACCACGCTCTTGGAGATTGCTTTAAACCATATAGGGCCTTCTTTAACTTACAAACTTTTCCCATAGTCTTCTGACCCTCAAAACCAGGAGGTATATCCATATACACCTCTTCTACTAAGTCTCCATGCAGAAATGCATTTTTTACATCAAATTGATGTAAATCCCAATTCAGGTTGACAGCACATGACAAGAGAATTCTTACTGTATTCATCTTCGCAACAGGAGCAAATGTTTCTTGGTAATCAACTCCATATGTTTGAGTATACCCTTTTGGCCACAAGTCTTGCCTTGTACCTTTCCACTGTACCATCGGCCTTATGTTTCACAGTAAACACCCATTTGCAACCAACCGGTCTCTTGTCCCTCACTGTGTCAACAAGTTCCCATGTCCCGTTTTTCATCAAAGCCCTCATCTCTTCCACCATTGCTTCCTTCCACTTTGAGTCTTGAAATGCTTCCTGCCAATTCTGTGGAATAGAAACAGAAGAAACAGACAAGACAAAGGCTCTATAGGATGGAGACAAATGATCATATGACACAAAATTTGAGATTGGATGTTGAGTACAAGACCTCACACCTTTTCTTAAAGCTATAGGAACATTTAAATCGTCAACCATAAGGTTAGGATCAATAACTAAGTCAGAATTAGAATCACTTACATTGAGTGGTGTTTCCGCTGACTCAGGAACTGATGGCAGGGGTAATGGTTGATCACCAGTATCATGCATAACAGCTTTGGCTTTCTCCTTTCTAGTGTACCTTTGTAAATCTGGCCTATCTAGTCTACCCTTCCTCCTTTCCTCGAGATCAATCTTTTCTTGCTCACTATCAATAGTGACTAAGTTTCTAATAGACTCAGGTACAGAAATCAAGGGAGTTGGAAAGGTAGACTCCTCTTCTACTCTAATCTCCCCCTGAAGAGGAGTAGGAGGAAAAAAAGGTTCAACTTCCCGAAAGGTCACATCCATACTGACAAAATACCTTCGAGATGGAGGATGATAACACCTGTAGCCCTTTTGCGTTCCAGAATAACCCACAAACACACATTTTAAAACTCTAGGATCAAGTTTATTCCTATACCTATGGTGAACAAAACACACACAACCAAACACCTTAGGTGGAACAGTATAGGATGTATGACCCTGTAAAACTTCTATCGGACTCTTAAAGTTAAGAGTTCTAAGGGGCATCCGGTTAATTAGGTATGCAGCTGAAAGCACGGCATCCCCCCAAAAATGTTTAGGGACATTCATTGTAAATAAAAGGGATCTAGCAACTTCTAATATATGTCTATTTTTCCTTTCAGCTACCCCATTTTGTGCACTAGTGTTCACACAACTAGTTTGATGGATAATTCCCTTAGCATCTAGATATGATTGAAACATACCATCCATATACTCAGTCCCATTATCAGATCGTAAGATTTTCACCTTAGCATCAAATTGTGTACAAATCATGTTATAGAAAGACTGGAAACAAGAAAAAACTTCATTCTTTGATTTCAACAGATACACCCAAGTGAGTCTAGTGCAGTCATCAATAAAGGTAACAAACCAACGATAACCAGATAATGAAACAATAGAACTAGGTCCCCATACATCAGAATGAATAGTCATAAAAGGAATAGAACTTTTATTATCATGAGAAACATAAGTATTCCTCGTATGTTTAGCTAGTTCACAAGCATCACAAAATAAAGTTTCAACAGAACACTGACTAAATAGGTTCGGATACAACCGTTTAAGAGCTATAAAAGATGGATGTCCTAACCGTCTATGCCACATAATCACTTCTTGACTCACATCACTACTCTTCCCTAACAAGGCTTGGGATTTCTTCTCAAGGAGGTACAAGCCATCATGCACTCTACCATGACCAATCGTTTCCCCTGACTTCAGATCCTGCAAAAAACAATGGGTTGGATAAAAAACAGCTCTACATTGAAGATCATTGGTAAGAGCAAGTACAGATAAAAGATTAACTGGGAAGCTAGGAATGTGAAGAACAGATTTTAAATCAAGATTGGGTGTACACTTTACAAAATCTGTACCAGAAATTGGCGCAGAAGAGCCATTTGCAATACGAACATATTCCATATTAGTACATGGTGAGTAATCAATGAATTTGTCTAAAGAGCCTGTCATATGTTTGTTTGCTCCTGAGTCTATAATCCAAGAATCATTCATAGAATTGACGAGAAGTGCCATACCTGACTTTGAAAAATGAGATGTAGCATTGGATGAGGATGGTGTACCCTGTCGAAGGAGGCTTCTCAAGGCTTGCAACTCTTCAACGGATAGGCAATCTGTAGAGAGAGCATCGGTAGTAGGTGTAGGAGTAGGGTCTGAAAATGTATTCACCTCAACTTGATTTGCTACATAGCGAGGTGGTCCTGATTTTCCTCCACCACGACCACGGCCTCTTCCACGGCCACCACCACGCGGTCGCCCAATCAATTTCCAACATTTCTCCTTGGTATGACCAGGAGTGTTACAATGATCACAAAACCGAGTATCCTCCTCATGAGTAATAGTGGTACGAGTAGCTTGTGATGCTACTAGTCCAGCTTTTTCAATTACTGGAGATTTCATCATAGTTCTTCTCCTACATTCTTCCTGTTGGATGTAAGCATGAGTTTCCTCTAAGGATAGCATCGGGGTCTTCCCCAATACCTGAACTCGGACATGATCATATTCTGGATTCAAACCTGCTAGAAACTTGAATATACGCCCATTCTCAATTTTCTTGTGATATTGAACCGCATCATCTGGACATTTAGCATGAAACTCATCATAATAATCCAGCTGTCTCCACACCTCATTTAGAGCAGCATAGTAATCATCCACAGATAATTCTCCTTGTTTCAAGCCTTCCAATTTTAGACAAAGTTCAAACACCAAGGCTGCATTTCCTATGCTAGAATAAGACTTTCTACAAGATTCCCATATCATCTGGGCCGTGTCAAGCATCAAATAACCATTAGCAAGTCTAGGTTCCATTGAGTTCAATAGCCATGACATAACAAGGGCATTTTCAGATTCCCATGAACTGAATTTAGAATCAGTTTCAGCCGGACGAGTTTTAGTACCGGTAAGGTAGCCCGTATACCCTCTTGCACTGATGGATAAATAGCATGTCCTAGACCAAACTAGATAATTTACCGCACCTTCCAACTTGAAAGGACTGATTTGCAACTATGGATTAGCATTATCATGACTTTCTGACTTAGACATCTCAATAGAACAATGATCACCCAAAAAAGGAAGTAGCAGCAGCAAAGAAACAACAGCAGCAAGAAAAAAACAGAGGCAGCCAAGAAAAATGCCACTGGGCAGCAGAACGGATCAGGGAACTAACCAGATAGGTGGGGTCGCAGTACAAAAAGGAGGCTGTCGGAGAAAAACTGGCCGGAGGAGGTGACCAGGGACGCCGCACGCACCCACACGCGCCGGCGCGTGGAGAAGGGAACAGAAGCTTCTGGCGGCGCGTGGGCTTCACGCGCTGGAGATCCGGCGACCGGGTTTCTGGCGAAGGCTGGTCGGCGGCCTGGCAAGGGGCTGAGGGAGGCTGTGTCGCTACTGGACACCTGCAACACCTCAAAACAGAAATGGCAGCCCCTAAAAACTAGGGTTCAGCTGCCGGAAAATGCACTTCTGCCGGAAAAACAGCCCCCAACCGGAAAAATATACAGCCCTCTCACCTTTGCTCTGATACCATGTTGTGATTTGGGAGAGAAATTCTCTCTATTTCTTATATTCAAAGAAGAGGAATTACACATATATATAGACAAGATAGAGAAATCTAAGAAAAACAACAAAAAGACTATACTACCCTTTACATTATAGACTATTCACAACAGAAACTTATCTTAATATTCAACTACTCTAATTGTAAGATTAACTAAGCTATTAATGCCAATAATACTCTGATAGTTATATGTCTAACTACCAGTGAGAATATTTCATTGTAATCAATCTCCTTCTTTTGTGAGTATCCCTTTGTAACTAACTGTATCTTGTATCTTATATCTTCTTTCTCTGAAGCTCTTCCCTCTTTCTATAGACCTATTTGCATCCAATTGCCTTTTTTTTCTTAGAAAGTTTTGCTAACTCCCAAGTTTGATTCTTGTGCAGTGACTCCATTTCTTCAGCCATAGCTTCTAGTCATCTTTCTTTTTTTGGAACTGATATTGCTTCCTGAAAAGAACTTGGTTCTATTTTACTTGTTAGTAACACAAATGAAGCAAAATTATCATCTTTGCAATACCTAGTTAGAGGTCTAATTATGCGTCTAAGTCTATCTATGGCAATATTGTGCTCATGTTGACTATGCTGTACTTTTGTACTCTCCGAATCATCATTTTGGCTTTCGGATTCAACTATTAGTTGAACTAGTTTTAAAGGACTATCTAACACAAGCTCCACATTTACCTTAGAAATTGATCCTATAGCTTTTTGAGATGATTTCTGCTTGTTTACTATAATTGCTTATTAAAGACTACATCTCTACTAACTATCACCTTCTTCGTCTTAGGATTCCAAAGTCTATATCCTTTTACCCATTTTCCATAACTAACATCTTTTTACCCCTTTTCTATAACTGACAAAGATGCATTTTATTAACTTTGAATTCAGTTTCGATTTCTCATCATTGGAGATTAATGCATAGGCTGAATATTCAAATACTTTGAGTATAGTCGACATCTTTACTTGTCCAAATCTATTGTGCGGACTTTTCCTCTAATTTATATAACGGTGACCTGTTTACGAAGAAACAAGTAACATTCACTGCTTCTGCTCAAAATTATTTGGGCAACCGTGCTTGTAATCTCATTGTTCTGGCTCTTTTTAATATTGTCATGTTCATCCTTTATGCTACTTCGTTCTGCTGAGGTATCTTAAAAACAATGAAATGTCGCTTAATCCCTTCTTTCTTGTAGAAAGCTATGGACTCTTTAGATGTGTACTTATCTCTATTGTCAGACCTTAAGCAATTCATGTTTCTTCTATTTATTTTTCAACATTGGCTTTCCACTCTTTAAACTTTGAGAATACTTCATCTTTCTCCTTCATGAAATACACCCAAATTTTTTGAAAGAAGTTATCAATAAATATTATAAAATAATTGACTCCATCTTTTATTGCAACTTATAATAGACTCCAAATATCCGAGTGAATATGCTCTAATATTTGCTTACTTTTATGTGACGAAGTCTTGAATTAAACTTTATTTTATTTTTTATAGATACAAAACTGACAGAATTCAACTTCACATTGTGTAATAATTTCCTAACGTGAAATTAAATAGTATATATTCATTCATTCATTTTTTTTATTTCAACAATAATAAGAGAAATTATCATTAAAATAAAAAATAAGTACATGGAGCCTCAAACCAAAGGTACAGGAAGAACAAAAATCAATTAAACTTTTTCTTGGTTAGCTGTAACTTGAAACACAGTGATACTTTCCTTATAAACAATGACCATGAATACACATCATTAAGGCTTACTTGAAAAATAGAGATTCTATTGAAAAATAGAGAATTTTTTTTTTTTTTGCAAAAGTTCATGAACAATAAGAATATGATAAATTCATTCATTCAATCAGGCATTCCCAAATTTTAATACAATAATTTATAAAAAGAAAAATAAAAATCATATTTCAATTTTATTCATTCTTCCACATCCTGAACCTACAAATCTCATAAGCCTCTTAAATCAAGCTCTTCCCTATCTCTTCTTTTATCTCCAAAGTACCCTTGTAATTTGACATATTTTTTGTAGGTTTTTCATGTTGTGCATTGTATTTATGTAGTTGGTAAGAGACTTGTTGCTTATCTAAATATGATCTAAAAAATATTAATCTTTAAAAAATTTAACTTTCTCATCTCATTTTTTTTATAAATTAAAATTCACAATTTGATGAATAAATAAGTCTAATTAAATTAAGTTTTATACCTCCACGTTTCATATTTGGAAATTGTGAGTGTGTAAATTATATGAATTAGCATATATTTTACATTATTTTGATCTAATTAAAAAATTACTGAATTATTATTTTAGTATACAATTATTATGATTAATAATTAAATATTAAATATTAAATATTAATGAATTTAAAAATAATATATGAAATTATTACATTTAAAAAATTTCATTAAATTGTTGCTCATAATTTTAGAACTATTGGCAAATTGGACGGATAGGATAGGTACAAATTGAAACTAGTAATGATAGAAAGGGTAATATGGGGATAAAAGAAGAGGTGAAATTAGGGACAGGTTCCTAGAAGAAAGGGGTAGGAGCATTTAACTTTTAACATAAGAATACCAAAGTGACCAAACACGTACCCTATCTTTGTTTCATTAGGTATTAATTTTTTTTATCATATATACCAGATGGTAATTGGTAGGCAGACGAGACGAGAAAATCGTGGGCGCACAATAGATGCCATTAGTGGGAATAATTATATGCTACAACGGTTGTAGCAATTCTACGTGTAAAAATTCAATTGGCTTATTGTAGGCATTTATTGCTACAACCGTTGTAGCATATAATTATTTCATTAGTGGGCCCTTGCTAACAAGCGCGCATGGGTGCCTAGTGCACGTCTCTCATACCTTATTGCTTAGCTTTTCAATTCAACCTTCAAAAATTTAAAATAAAATTAAAAAAAAACTCAGCATTCGCCTGCTTTATTTAATTTGGATTTTTTTAAAAAATAATTTATTAAATGTAATCTTTAAATATTAATTTCATTTATATGAGTTGAGATTAGGTGCATTTCCATTTTCAATAATGTTTAAAGTTATTTGTATCTTTTAAGTAATTTAAAGTGTATAATATCTAAATATTAACCTTACTATGTGGGTTGAGTTATAAAGATTGAAATTAAAAAATTAATATTCATAAGATGAATTCGCATCTTTCAATAATATGTAGGTGATGAATGTTCAATATTTCAAATTTAACATTAACCCCCTATTTGATGGTTGAAATTTAATGAGATAATAATAAAGAAATTTTTTTTTACTTCATTTTTAGCTAAAAAATAAAATCAAACAAAATAGCCCATTTTTTTTTCTTAGAATGAACTATGTAGGGCTATTTGGTTTGTTTGTTTGTAGATGATGTGGGTTTCTTCATGAGGTTCCCACGCCCATTAAGGGAGTTTGCTTTGCTTTGCAAGATTGAGGTGGTGGTGTGGTGTCACTTACATTTATATATTTTGTGTACCCCACTTTAGCAACCTAGACAAAAATTTTGTTGTTGGATGCTTACGCAATTACAATTTTTCTTTTTTTCTTTTTTCTTTTAGAAAAAGAGTTTTTTTTACCCATCACGTTATTGTTATTATTATTAATAGGTTTACTAATACAAGTTTATAGTTGCAAGACTTTATAATTATGTATTCTTGATTTTAAACATAGGAAAACATTCGCGTGTACATCCTTACTTATTGTTCATAAATTTGTATGACCATATTCTTTATATGGCAAGTTGGTTCAAATGCTTCTTCAAGATGTGATTGATTATGTCTATGATTAACATTGTTTCCCTAATTGGCCATTAATTAATTAGATTTGATTGCTTTCTTTATTATCACTTGCAAAGCTTATTTTTCACCCATTATACATATATAGAGCGAGAGAAGGAGAGACTGACTAGTTCAGGATAAACTATATATATGGACTAGGTAATTCAGGATAAACTCTCCGTCACTTCACACCTTCTCTTCATCATTTTTCTCCATTTTTAGGTACTATTGCATTTATTCATTAAACAAACAAGTATAATTATTTCTTTATTAGAGATTCATTAGTTATATAATTAATTAATTAATACTAAGATTGTCATTACATCAACCTTTTCTGATGCACTTTTTGTTTATGAATTGAAAAATGATCTTGTGATTCTGATTTCTGAATATTAATAAATACATTATATAAATAGTTTACTCCAATAATAAAAATGTTCAATCATCTGTCATGCAACTTTAATTTAATGTTTGTTGGTGCAATTTTGAGTAAGACTAACTCACACCTTTGTTTAAAGAGCCATTAGCTCATTAATAATTAATTAAGGTCTTAATCCACTAACAATTAACAAATGTAGATAATAAAGGAAGCTTTCAATATATATTATTTTAAATTTTAATTGAGTAGGTATTGCTTCTATTATTATTATTATTATTATTATTATTATTATTATTATTATTATTATTATTAATGTAATTTTTTTTGGAGAATTATTATTAAATTAACTCAACTCTTGAAAGAGAACAGCAGCTACAGAATGAGGTATATGAACACCCCATTGTTTATGACCTGTCATAGAATCAGAGAACCTAGCTAGATGGTGGGCACCTCTATTCGCATACCTGACAAAACTTAGTGAAACTTCCTCTAATTCACTTAACAAATCAATACAATCTCCAATTAAGAGACAAGTATATGACGAATCCATCTGCTTATGTTGCACAGCAAGAGCTAGATTCCTGCAATCAGTTTCCACGATAACTCTTCTTTGTTGCTTCTCTCCTTCAACCATTTCAGCGCCTCCCTGCAACTCATCACCTCCCCTATGAAAGGATCAAGAAAATAATGTAATTAATTATTAAAAATATTATATTTTTTAAATGATAATTAATATAAATTTCTTCGTTATCAACCAGTGGCAGAATTATAATTTGAACAAGAGAGAATAAATTTTTAAAATTAGAAAAATTACGGACGAATTCAAAGTAAAATTGTTATTTAATATTAAAGTAACACAATAAGTAATTTACATTGAATAAGAAATGGCAATTATATCGTACTGCTTGGTTCAAGATGGTTTTGAAACTTTACCCTCTTTACATTTTTTTTGTATCTTTATCTCCATAATACCCTTTTCTTCTATTTCACTTGCCGAGTCTTCGACATTGGCTTTTCCTTTTCCTATCTTTTTTTCTCTGTTCTTCGGTCTTTAACTTCTGAATAAAAGAAATATAATATTAAAAAAAAGAAAAGTAATATGAGAAAAGCAAGAGAAATGAAAGCCAAAAAAAAGTAAAGAAAAAAAAAAGGTAAAATTAAATATTCACTATGCATAGTATGATTACTGGGAGTACTTCATTAATATATATTGAATATATAATTAATTTTATTAAGTAAAAAATACAATAAAAAAAGAAAGTTAAATATATATAAGTTTCACTATTCATCATGATTGAAACTCCGTTTCATAATATAAGAGAAATTAAAAAAAAGAAATGAAAAAAAGAATAACAAAAAAGGTTAAATGAAAAATAAAATAACTGAAAGCAATATATCAAAAATTATGTATAACCAAGGCGGAATTAGGTGGAGTCGGATAGAGGCCGACGACTTTTTTCTGTCGGTCACGGACGTATATTTTGAAAAAATTATTTCTGTCGGCTGGAGCAATAAAGATGAAAGTTCACTCTCCTCTCTCTCTCTCTCTCTCTCTCTCTCTCTCTCTCTCTCTCTCTCTCTCTCTCTGATGCTGACTCAGCCACAGTGTATAATCACACAGCATGCAGGTGTGAAAACCTCATGTATATATATATAAAGGCCTTTGCCTGTACGTCATATTGCATATGAAGGGAGGTGGGGTTTGAAAAATAGAATGCAACATAAAATAAAATAAATCAACTTGACGTCTTCTATTCATTAAATTAGAATATAGGTGTTTATAAAATCTATTTAGTGGATCTTCATATTGTTTAAATATTTGTAAATAAATATGTTCACAAATTAAATTGAATGGAACTTCATATTGCTTTTTGTCATTAGTGATTCATAAATGATTATTTATCACTGAATCATATTTGTAAATACAATTTATAAAATAATTAATTCATTAATTATATAATTGGCCTATGGAAAGAATTGACAAAGCCTGAATTGTGTAAAAAGTTTCAAACATAACCTTTACAATTTGACAGAAATTTTGATTCAGCAATTAACGGCGGATGCTACTACCACTGTCACACTGACCTCAAACCATTTGAAGTGAAAAATCAATGAAGCGAAACCTGTAAATACTAAATAGTGAATGGTTTTACTGACCATATATATATATATATACACACAAGATTATTTATTCATTAAGGATAAAGGAAGTTAAAATTTGAGGCTAAAAAATGAAGAATTTTTTTTAATCAAGTGCAACATAGATTAATAGTATCACTGTAACTGAACATATTTTTTGTTGGAAGAAATAATATGATGATAAAATGAGGCAGTGAATCATTCAATTAAATTCAATATAAAATATGAATTGTTTCCTTCTCTTCATCGATTCATACCTATATGATAATATAGTAAATATATAAAAAAAATTAAAAATTAGACTAAAATGTTAAAAGAAGTTAATAGTAGAGTATATTATTAATATTAGTTAAAAAAATTAAAAACAATAGAAAAGATGTATAAAAGAGATGAAATATTTTAAAAATAATGTATGAATAATAATGTCAACTTTTTTTTTAATATAATGACAATATTATTTTAGGAGAGAAATGAGCTAATTGTGCGAGGCCAAATCAACAGAAATTTTGAAAAGAGAAATCAATGGCTAAGGCCAAATCAACAGAATGGCCCACAGCTGTAATATCATCCCACCACTACTCTTAGTAACCAAGCATTGGCTAATTGCTTAGTAGTATCCTACCACTACTATTAATTGCTTATTTAACCAACTCATTAACATTTCCACGATAATCATCACATAGAAAAGGATATCACATATTTTCAAAAAAAGAAAAAAGAAAAAAGAAAAGGATATCACAGAGGCATAGATCCGAGAGATGCTTGCACAAGCTTCCCTTGATGAAATTTTTAAAAAGTATCCCTTATCAACAATTTTCAAGGGTTTACGAAATATCTAAGCGGTACTCCCTTATCCTCTTTGGCAAAATTTTCAAGGGACCCTCTTTTTTTAAGAGGTATTCCTTAGCAAAATTTCTAAAGGGGGTACCATTATCAACAAGTTCCCAGGAGTATCCTTGGCAAAATTTTCAAGGGTTATCTCTCAGTGAAATTTTCAAGGGATACGCCTTGGTGAAATTTTCAATAGGTATCCCTTGGTGAAATTTCTAAAGGGTATCCCTTGTCAATAATCTTCAAGGGACCCCTTGGTGAAATTTCCAAAGGGCATATCCCCTTGGCAAAATTTCTTGAAAGTACTATTTATCAACAATTTCCAAGGATCCCTTACCTCAACAGATGTTGGGCATTTGCCAGGAAAGATACAAAAAAAAAATGGGAGATGGGTTGACGTTTCTTTTTGGCGGTGAGATTTGCAAGGGGGGTGACGTTTCTCCCGCGGCTAGAAGCCCATGGCATCCTGGGACTAGAGTTATGCAATTAGCCCGAGACCGACCTATTCAACCGTCAATTTTACAAATTCAATTAATCATATCGATTTAAATTAATTAAATTAATTACTTATAACTTATATTTTTACCAGTAAAATTGACTAAACCTGTCAGAACTCGAATAATAATAATCAATTTTTAAAAATAAATTTTTTAACAAATCAATAATTATCGAATTGACCGACTCCTAAAAATCAACTAATTTAGTTGCCATGCAACGCGGGCTTGTTCTAAAATCTTGTTAATTATTAATTATGAATGTTATTAATTATTAATTGTGAACTTTAAAATGTTATTTTATTTTTAATATTTGCATCCATTCTCTCTCTTTATATTTTATTTTTTAATAGGATATTTAGCAATAATTCTCTATTTCTGGTATATTAATTTCTTAGTAGAATTAAAGCAGATTGAAGTGAAAACAAATTTAATACACCTTATTAAAACAAAAAATATGGTTTGTTCTGATTAATAGTTTTAAAATTTTATTTTAACTAGAAAAAAATCCCCCGCAATATTACAGATATTGTTACTCAATATATATTAATTTCAAAGTCTAAATAATTTTAAGTAAATAAAATAAAACATTAAATTACAAAAATTATAAATTTAAATCTAAATAAATTTTAAATAATAGAAATTAAAAATAAATCTAACAAAAAATAAATAAATTAACATAAATTAAAAATAAAATTTAATTAATCAAATAATAAACCTAAAAAATTAAAATTAAATAATTAATGTAATTAAAATTAAAACAAAACCCTAACAAAAAATTAAATTATAGAAATTAAAAAATTCTAATATAAATTAAAAAATTATAATTTATTCAAAATTAAATAAAAATAGCAAAAAATAAATAATAAAAAATAACCCAAAACATTACAAAAAAAAAAGGTCATATAACAACCAAACAACATAAATCAATAAAAAAATTATTTAACAAACAAATAATAAGAAAAAGGTAAAAAAATTAAAAAAAAATCTAATAACAAAAAGATCAAATCAAACAACACAATAAATTATTCAATGATCAAAATTAAACAACACACTAAATTATTCAAAAAATAATCATATAATAGAAAATATTAAAATAAATTATATTAAATAGTAACCAATGATGAAATGACAATAAAGAGAATAATAATTATTATGAGAGAAAGAATGATAATATTCTCCATTATAAGTATAAATATGATAATTAAATAAAAAAAAATAAATAATAAATCAGATGAAATATAAAAAATATATATATAAAAGTAAAAATATAAAAAAAATATGATATATTACCTCGCTCGAAGAGAATAATACCATAATAGTTATGACTTATATATATATATATGTATATATAAATAAAGAATATCAATATTATGTCTGATATTATAATTATATTTAAATTTTTCAAATAAATATAATTATTATCAATATCAAATAAAATATCACAATTTTATTTAAACTTTTCAAATATAAATCAATATCAAATATAATATCCTAACTCTATTTGAACTCTATAAATAAATATCAAATAAATATTAAATTTTTTATAAAATTTATTTTTTAATCTTGAATTTAATTTATAAATAAGTTTATTATTAAGATAAAAAAAATCAAACTTCAATTGTATCAATAATTAATGTTAATGGATGAATTAGTAATGATTTTATAATTTTCATTTACTTTGCAATAAAGTGAAAGCAAAACTAATTTTAGACGTAACTTGGATCAAACTTATAATTAAATAAAAATTAATTAATATTCAAGACTTGGTGTATTGAAGTTTTCCCAAAATATAGTAAAGTAGTTCAAGTTGCCAATCATGGGGCACCACTAAAGCTTTAGTCCATCATTTGAATGGTGAAACTTTCCCAAAATTATATGAAAAACCATTATGAATGTTACCTTCACATTATCAAAGTTTGTGGTTTTTATATAAAAATATGCTGTGATATGCACCCTTCTCTCTTGACAATATTCTACCACTTACTTCTTATCCATGTTTTAATGTCCTATACATGTATTATCTTTACTTATGTTTTTTTTTAAAAAAAAAACTTAAATCTTCACTCATATGTCATGTTGTATTTATCTTTTTAAAGTAAAAGAGATACTTCTATTTATAAACAATAATATTTATAATATTTATAAAATAAAGCTAATATTTTATCAAATTTTGCAAATTTCAAGAATTTTTAATTTTAATAATCTTTTTAATTTTGCAAATTTTGAAATAATAATAATAATAATAATAATAATAATAATAATAATAACAGATAAATACAAAAGTGACACCGTTTCCATTTGATATGAAATAATCCCCTCCACCATTTTCATGTGGCAAAGATGGAGAAACTATGGCAATTGGCATAAGACATAATACCGAGGAAGAGTTTGTCTTAGGATTAAATGTTTTTCCATTTCTCACGTTTTTTTTAAAATTTATTTGACATGTTAATTCTAATTAAGAATAAGACCCTTAAGAGTCACCATTTAAGGACTCTGCTGAGAATTTAGGTCAGTGATATTTTTTTTTGTGGAAATAAAGGATGGATTATTATTAAAAATAGAAAAAAAGTTATTCCATTCTAATGCAATCTAGAAAAACATCCCAAGAAATAAATCTTTCATAAAAAGTAGATGATCTTGCAAGAGAATGAGCCTCTCAGTTATCAGTCCTACGAACCCATCTCACAACCCATCTCACTCTAATGATGGGGCTATCAATTAAAATACCTTTTGCAATATGCAATAATGAAGCCAAACTATAAGAGATCAGTCTAGTCGGAGTTAATGGCTTGTACCACTGTTAGGGAGGCAGAGAAAATAACACAATCAAGCACACGAAATTTGTTGCTGCTCATTCAATAGCACTGCAAACTACTATAGCTTTCGCCTCTTTTGGGAGACATATACCTGAAAATGGCCTAAAATAGCTTGAAGAAAGAGTTCGGGGGAAAGTACCTTGTGTAAGCCAGTTAATACAGTGATTCATTACGTCCTCTCCAACAATGATATCAGAAAGGTCAATGATATTGGTATTGAAACAATTTAATTATTTATATATCAAATTGCTACAATTAGAACTTATTGATGAAATTGTAAAAAATTAGCAAAATTTAAAATTTTATTTTATTTTATCCTCTCCATCCTAAATTGATAAGCACACAAAAATTAAGAAAAATTATTTATTTTTATCAAAAATTTCAAAATCTTTAATTTTATCAGGGGCTTTGTAGTTATCGTATAGAAATATATAATAAATTCATCACAATATAATAATAATCTTATAAGTATAAAAAATTTATAATAAATTAATAAAAAACTTTATATATATGTGGAATGGTTAAATTCTTAAGTTGATAAAAAAAATTGAGGTAAATTCAATAATTTTTCTGAGTTGATAAATTTGTAATATTGTAAATCTTTTCTAGTAAATTTGTAAAAAAAAAATTAGTATATTTATTAATTTATTAAAATTACAAGTGAATTATTGTTTAAGAATAATGAAAAAGGAATAACAATAAATTAGTTCAAGTTGAAATTTTAGCCCTAATGTTTTTCATGTAAATTCATTGATGATATTCTTTATAATAAAGAATTAATTTGAAATAGAAAAACAAAAATCAATTATTTCGTATGGTATATGTAACTCATTCATTTAATAAATTGATGTAACAATTAAAAAAATATATTCTAATCCCGTTTGACTCTCACATCAAATCACTAAATTTTTCTCTAAAATCATAAGTTGCTTGACCAAAATTTCATATCATGCCTCAAATTAAAATTGAATATTGATGATAAGTTAGCTTAAAGAAAGCAACAAGAATTGGCCTCATGAAGAAAATCCTCATATATAGCTAAATTTAGCCGCAATTGATTGGATTGGATAACGTAACCTTTACAAAAAAAATTAAAAAAAAAAAAGAATCCCACTTTCCAAATGGTTGAAATTAAATCCATCTAATTAATTGGCAACACAATTTCATATTATTCCCTATGAAAAGTATTGCTTTTGTTTAAGATTAGACAACACATTTTTTTGTTTTAAGCTTTTATATAATTATTTTTATTTTTTATTCCTTCCAAAATTTAAGGAATAAATTTGATGCAAATTGTAATGAAATTACTCCATTTTCATTTTCATTTTCATTTTCTTCTCTAATTATAATTAAAAGACAGAAATGTGTATAGTAATTCATTAAGCCCATTTTTAATAATTTTTTTGATCATGACTATTGAATATAAAAGGTATTTAGCTTAGCTTATAAATAGTCAAATTAATTTATAAGTTATAAATTTAAGATAACACATTTGTTTAGATAATTTTATGAGTTTATAAGTTAAAAAAATAAGTTAGGGGAATCAACTTATTATTTTAGTACTTATAAACAATTGATTTATTAGCTACTTTGATCAAATAATTTACTATATTGCTTTTATTTTTTTAAATAAATACTCTTGATAATATATATTTATATTCTTTTTAGTTATTTTAGCAATAAATATGCTTATAAGTTATTTTTCACCAAATATGTTAGGTACTTATTAATTAATTAATAATAAATATTCAAAATAAATATGCTTAAAATTTTAAATACTTATAAATTAATATTGGTACTTATAAACTAATTTTTATAAGTTAGGCTAGACACTAGTCAACTATGCAGTTAAATTTTGTACCCATAATTAATTCTTATATGAAAATTATATTCCTTCCATTCACAAATATAAGTTATTATAGAGTGATAAATTTTATTCATAAATAATTGTCACTTTATAAAAATTAAGGTTATTTGTAACTTTTATTCCATATTTACCTCTCTATAATTAAAAAAAAATAAGTTTACAATTTTAATCTTTTCAAGTTCCTACAATACTCAATGATAGGGCGAACGTAAGATTTAAAGTTAATAGGAGCCTATCTTTGAATCTATATTTCTAAACTTTTTACTCATCATAATTTTTTCAAAATATGTTTATATTCTGAAATAATAAATTTAACACTTATTAATATATTTTAATTTTACATAGTAATAATATAAATTAATAAGAAAAATTATAAAATAACAAATTAAGATTAATTTTCATTATTAGCACAATCAATAAATAGTAAGTTGAGATAAATATTTCGTGAATAATATAATTATATTTATATATATGAATTCTTGGATATAAATATATA
The DNA here is from genome assembly GCA_947685225.1 of Garcia nutans. Lineage (NCBI taxonomy): Eukaryota > Viridiplantae > Streptophyta > Magnoliopsida > Malpighiales > Euphorbiaceae > Garcia > Garcia nutans. The sequence continues at coordinate 52,082,202 of CANTUV010000012.1, forward strand.
TTTGCTATATATATATACATAAATAGAAAAAAATTATAATATAGTTTTTTCATATATATTATATTATATAAAAAACTTTGACAAAAAAAAAGAAATCGTAAAAATTAAAAATATAATAATTTAAAATAATATATATTTTTTATTGATATTAATCATTTAATTGAGCCAAATCAACTAAAAAAAGCTAAAAAATATATATTGAGTGAGTTGAAGAAATTCTAGTGGGAGCTTAAGCTCCCATTGGTCCCTTCTTGGGTCCGTCAATACCCAAAGAGTAATAAATTAAAAGAGAAAGATAATTTAGTAAAATAATTAGGTTATTATATTGTTTTCTTAATTTGTGTATAAGACTTTTAAAATAACATATATTTATGAACGGAAGGAGTTTCAATTATATTAATTAGTCAATTCTAACTAATAATTATTATGTTATTAAGTTAGATATTAATTTATGTCCAATTATTTTGTGTTTGCACAACAAAAATAAGAAGAGTTCAAATAATTTCATATTGAATCATTAACTTTTTAGTACTTTAAATTATATTCATCTAATTTCATGTCAATTTTTTTTTTGGTAACATATGGTAATTGTATTATATGTTAATTTTTTTATAAGAATAGTCCTCTCTATACATGTTTACATGTACCATGATTTTCATATTTTATAATTTTCAGTTTAAAATTTTCACAATTTGAAAGAAAATTATTATTCATAATGAGTGATAATTGAAAATTGGAGTATCTGTTATGTTTTAAATTTTAATAAATTATTATTCTTAAAAGATAAATATTATATTATGCATCATAAAAGTACTGTTGAACTTATAATTGTATGAATTATTTGTTTTCCCAAAGTAAATAAACACTTATTCACCCTATAAACAAGCAAACAAGCTAGCCAGTGTGAGGGGCAAGCATGCTCAAGAGGGAAATATATATGGTTTTGGACAAGGCAATGTGGGCGTGACAAGTGAAATGGTGATGATAAATTGTAACCAAAAATAACAAAAAGAATCATTTAAGCTAATCAAAATTTACAGCTTAAAAACCTCTTTCATTTTCAACCCTAAAATGATTGAAGTAATAATTCTTATTCCCCCACCAAAAATTAATTAATAATTAAATTTGGAGCCAAAGGCCACCAACTATAAATCAGTTTTTCTAGTTTTTGTTTTGGTTTTATTATTATTATTATTATTATTATTATTATTATTATTATTATTATTTTAAAATGTTCCAGATAGGAATTTTTTTGGTGAGTGCTTTGATTGATATATAAGGCTCTTCTCTCATTCGTGAATATGTCAAGTTTATTGGTTTGTTTGTTTGCGTGCAATATTTATTTATTTATTTATTTAAAATTTTTAGATTTTAATTTTGTGTTTTGTTGGTGATGTGACCTCTTCCAATTAGTAGATGGTTAGAGAGGAAAATTAAAACATACAGGTGGAAATTGTTAATTAATATAATAATGACTTTCAACTTGATGACAACATTTTCATTCTCAAGATATTTATCACCATTCCCATTATTTTTTATGGGTACCCACTTTATTCTCCTAATCACACAAAAAAAAATTCTTTTAAAATTATTTATCTACATTTACTTACAGTTCTATCGAATGTGACTATTTCCACCCCCTTGTAATTTTTTTGCACACTTATAGCGGATAGAAACATGATGATATAAAAAAAAAAAATTGTGAGACCATTTCATATGATTTTTAATTTTTGAACAAAACTACTTGATTTATGGCTATTAAATTTTTAAATAATCTTATAAATTTAATTTTTAAGAGAATTATTTAACATATGATAAAAAAATTTTGAAATGATTTTTATATTTTTAAGAAAATTAATTTTATTTTTTTAAAATTTTCGTTGTCATATGAGAGTAATTATTTATATAGATAATTGATATTAAAGTCATCTTCCTAATATAAGCCTTTTCTTTTCTTTTTCCTTTTTTTTTTCTTTCTATAAAGTGAGTACCTCATCGATATCACTTGAGGGGGATGTATGGATATTAAGAGTCTAAGCTCACCATACCGGAAACTCTCAGTTCTCCAATAAGAGATACAATGCATTGTTATACCAGACAACACAGACTTTTTTTAGTTTGTTCAGCACCAGTAGCACCTACTGTTTGATTTTCAGCCTATATACCTCAAAGAACTATAAATATTTTTTATGTATCGAAACAGAGTTAGCCTGAGATGCAAATTTCATACAGAGCATACTCTATCCTCAGAAGAATTTACAGAGTACTGTTTTACCAGATAGTCTCAAGCATCGTCCATAAATACAGCCACGCCACGGCTTTCAACAGGACATCACTCTTTTGACTGTCTCCGATTAGCAGACTCAATATAAAACTTTCTGGATCATTGCACACTATTCATAAATAAATAAAATAATAACTAAGGTTGATGAAGAAGAAGATTATTAGAACTTCATAATTTTATTAAGAGAGATCTTTTGAGGGGAAAACTCAAGATATCAAAACTGATACATAAGAGCTCCTTATATAGACAGAGGAGGAGCAAACTGACAAAGATGAAGTCATAAGCAATGACTTCATGAAATACTAAGACAGATAGTGAATGTATAGTGACATTCCACTAATACATTACAGTGACATCTTATCAATTCAAATAGACTGAACAAAAATTATTACAATTATTACACTGTTTTAAACAGTAAAAAGCATAAAATACAATCAGATAAAATGACTAGGGGACAGATTCATATTTCTATAGTCTTCATTATCTGAGTCATAATGGGACCACACTAAAGGATTATCTGTCATATATGCCATAAAGTCAATACTGTCAGTCTAAGTAGGCTGAGCACTGATTAAAGCTTCATTGATATCTGCATCAGTGGTAGGTGTTCCATCATTATTTCTTTGAGCTGAAGAGTCATCAACTGTAGTGTCAACATAAACTATGGTGATAGCCAAATCTGAGTCAGGTAGGTCTGGTGGAGCTGGAAGAGATAAGAGAAAATCTCTTTGTGCTGAAGGCTGAGAAGTGCTGGGACCTGCTTGTTATGACTGGTCATAATTCATGGGACCATAGTTATCAAAATACTCTCCAGTGAGCTGGCAAGGAAGTTCTGTTATCGTTTCAGCATACTGTTGGATATGTCTAGTTCAATTTTTATTTTTCACCATTAATGTGCAAATCAAAGGTTTTCTGTTTGGTCGAGAAAATGTTCTTGAGTTATTGAGAAGACAGAGATGATTTCTTAACTCAATTTGATCCTGATGGTTGTGATAAATATGACTAGGATATGTTTTTCAATGAACAACCTGATTTCTAGACCAGAATACTCTTGTTTGAGTATATTGAAAAATAGGTTTATGAAATATAAAAATTACATGATATCCTCTTGCTACTTCATCTGGTTTTTGCCATAACTAATTTGAATGGATGATCTGCAGAAATTGTCTTTGCCACCATGAGACATTATTGAACCACTTAAGAAATTTTTAGGGCAGATAATTTTCATGAATATAAAAATTTGTTTGAATATCTAGATCAGAAATATAGTTAAGCATATCCATCACATGAATTTCTATTGCATGATTATACAGTGTCGTGAGACACCATAAAAATCATAACGCAACTGAATACTATGGATGAGCAGGACAGAGATAATAAACCAACATCCATGGGTATTCTAGATAGAATGCATTAACTTCAGGATCCATATAAAAATGATTATGGATATATTCAAGATAAACAACAATGTGAGTTCTTTTAAATTCTTAAACTGCTGTAGGATTTGTGTAAGGATAATTAGGAGGAAACTTTATATTAGGATTTCTTCATAATGGTGGTCTTAGTGGAAAATTTCCAGGTCTGTATCCTCTAAACATCATGATATAGGAGAAGTTATTAGCCAAAGTGATAACAGGAATTGATTTTGATGGTCTGGATAAAAGATCTGGAATTAGATTCTTTTAACTTTTAATGTGCTCAACTGAGTAATCATATCTGGAAAACCATTCTTGGAGCCTAAGGAGTTATTGAGGAGGTAGGATTTTTTGTTTAAATCAAGGGCTCTAGAAAATGAGGTGTTATCCGTAATGATAAGGAAATGGTGACCAAGGAGATGGAATTCAAATTTCTTAATTCCATTTTTTACCGCTAAAATTTTCTTATAGACAGAATGACAATGTTTTTTAGCATCCTTGAACTGTCCACTAGCTTGTTCGCAATAGTGAGTTTTTTCATTAATCTTTTCAAGGAAAACTGTACTCTAATATTCATCACTAGATTCTGTTTATAAAATTCTCAGACCATCTAAAGGAATATGAAGAGGAGTTGGATGAGCAGCAATCCTCTTAATGGTCTGTATAGCTTCTATTTGAGAAGTTGACCAAGGTGGTGGATTCTTTTTCAGTAGTTTGAATAATTGACTAATGGGTTGAGTTATAGTAGGATAGAAGTCTCTTATATAATTAATTATACCAAAAAACTGTTAAATCTGCTTAAAAGATAAATTTTCATTAGGAAATTTAAGCAATTCTTCTGCTATATATGGACCTGGAGTGTAAACTCTAATTTTAAAATATAAGCCCAAAAATCAATAAAGTCTCGGCTCATAGTACTCTTCTTTTCAGAGATCATGATACCATACTGTTGAATAATAGAAAAAAAACTGTTGGAGGAGTTTATGATAGGCTTCTACTGTTGGAGAGAATAGTAAGATATCATCAATGTTGATCAGGGTTGAATACAAGATAGGCTGAAAGATTCTAATCATGGCCTTTTGAAACAGTGATGGGGTATCTTTTAGTCCAAAAGGCATAACTATCCATTGGTATTGGGCATCAGGTATGCAAAAAGCTATTTTTGGCCTCTCTTTAGGCTGAATATCCGGTTGCCAAAATTCCATTTTCAAATCAAAATTTGAAAATATTTTTGCCGCCTTTAGATGAACTATCAGTGTAGAGATCTTAGGCAAATGAAATTTATCATCTGTAAAAAATAGATCCAGAGGCTTGTAGTTGATGACAAGTCTCTTTTTTTCTCTAAGAACTTCTGATCGTTTCTTTACATAGAATGCTTGACAAGCCTAGTTAGACTTGGTAGGTTCAATCAATCCTTGTTGCAATAAGAATTCACATTCTTTTCTGGTAAGGGCAAGATCTGAAGGGGACATTCCAGGATGAGAAGCCTTTGTAGGATTTATATCTTCATTCTTTTTGAAAGGAAGAGAAATGAAGAATTTTGTATTTTTTCATAAAGACTTTGGGTGATAGAATCAGCATGAGACTCAGTATAAGCTGGGAGCAATGAGATCTTTATATCTTCAAAGTCTGCAGAAACTTCTAATAGAGAAAAAATTCTCTGTATATCAGTGTATGATTTAAAAAACTTCTTGTGGCGAATTCCAGTAGGAAGAATTTGAAGATTCTGAGTTTGCTGATAAATATCAAAACCTATCAATAAATATTTGTCTAGAAGGGATGAACCAAGGACATCAGTCCATATGATATAGTCTAGAAAGAACTGTATTCCAAGCTTCTTTTTGTTAATCAAATGTGCAGAGAACATATTTTCATCGGCTGCTCTAAAATATTCAACATGAGATTTCCAATAATCCTCTGGTAAAGTAGCAGGATTCATCATGGATTTATGAGCTCCAGTGTCTATGAAGGCTACAAGTGGAATAGCTCTGCATATTAGGATGAAAGTATAGAAATCTAGATTAATGGAGTCAACATTGGATGATCAATTGAAAAAGCATGGATTTATGAGCTTCAGTGTCTATGAAGGCTACAAGTGGAATAGCTCTGTCATTTTAGGATGAAAGTATAGAAATCTAGACTAATGGAGTCAGTATTGGATGATCAATTTAAAAAGCAAATGGTAACTGCTGTTGTTGAAGATGATAAATAGCAAAATTATCATCTTTTTCAGAATCAACAAAGCTGGATTCTGAATAGGAAACATTATCATCAATGTGGACTGCCAAGATAGTTTCTTGATCTGCTTCACTCCGTTCTGAGAGAACAGACTCAATCTCTACATTGTCAGGAAAAGAGATTGAAGCTTGATTAACTTGTTAAATCATCTTTGCAGTCTTCATTGGTTTCTTAGAACAGTTTTTTGAAAAATGTCATTTTTCTCCACATGCATAACATCTATCTCTTGAGCTTCTTTTTCTTTTGGAATAAGGAGACCTTTTTCTAAAAAAATCTAAATTTCTTCTCCTTTTGAATAGTTGAAGATGTTTATCCTTAAAAGAAAATCTATGAGATTTCTTCTGTGTAGGACAAACACAATTCTTGTCCTTGCATTTAATGTTGAAAGAAGCTGGTTTTTTAAAGGCATTCTGAAGAATTTTGTCATATTTCATGAATTTCTTCATAGTTGTATTATTTTCACACAATCTAGTTAATACAGTAAGAGTAAACTGGTGAATTTCTTCCAAAGGGATTGCATTTAGGGATCTGCCTATTTGTTGGATAGAACGATTAACTTCTGGCTGAAATTTTTCAGGTAAAGAGGTAATATACACTTGTTTCATACTAGGATCACTGTAACCACCTAGCATGTAGAATTTCTCAGACATTCTTTAATAATGAAAATTAAGATCTTTTGTCTTCAAAGAATAATATTTCATTTCAAAGAATTCTTCTTTCCGCCTTTTTGCAATAATCGTATGATCTCCTAAAAATATTGAATAGATTTGCAAAAGTGCATCAGAGATTGTTAAATTAAAGAAAGATAACTTGGTATAATCATCCAAAGAAGTATACTATTCTTTGAGGCTTCCAGTGAATCTGAATATAAATTCTTTTAAAACTTGTGGGAGAGAAGCTCATTCTTTTGCCATCTATAAATCAATCCAGGCATCAAAATCAAGAATTTTAGATCTCCATTTTCTAGGTGGTGAGTTATCAAAGGTGAACCATAGACCATTATAAGGTTTATTGGTTCTATGATGTTCAAATCTGAGATCATATTCTTGAGAATCATCTGCTGGAGGATCTTCCACAATTGGCTCAGTAACAGGAGGATCAGTAGGAGGATCAACCATTAAAAGCTGAGAAATTTCTGCCTGTTGAGATTCTAAATCAGAGTCTGAAGAAGAATCAGAATCCATAATGTCTGGTTCAGAGGAGTCTGAATAATATGTCTGAAGTGCCATATGTTACTTAGAAAATGACTCAGAAACTCCTGGAGGAGGAGGGGGAGGAGGTTCTGAAGATTTCATTGATTCGGCATAAGTCTTCTGAGAGGATGAAGGATTCTGAAAATCAGAAGGCTTTTGAGTAACTAGAGGTACAAAAGATGAAGAGATGGGAGCTTTATAAAATAACTTATGGACTGTTCCAAAATTAGATTTAGTAAAGGGTACTGGCTAGTATGCAGGTGATAACATAGGATAAAAGGGGTCAGAAACAGATTGAGATTGTTTTGACAATAAATCTCTTTCCATTATTTTAAGTCTGGATTTTAAGGTTTTGATTTCTTCCCTCTTTTGATCAAAACTTGGTCCAAGATGATGTTGTTGAATCATCATTCTGAGTTCAAAGTCTAATTGATAAATTCTTATAAGAAGAGAATTATGATACTGTTGAATTTCTATAGACATTGATCTCAGAGCTAATGATATTTTATCTGTCTTAACAGATAATTGATCAATCTTGGAATCAATGGATTGCAAATAATTATTTTGGATCTGGGCATTCTGTGTCTGCCAATTAAGAACTTCTTCACCTTGAGTGAGTTCTTTTAATTGTTCAGTGGGAAGAACTGTGTTTGGTTGAATGAAAGTTCTGGTACTGATTTTAGTTTGAGAATCAGTACGTCTTTCAAGTGGTGAAAATTTTGATAATGCTGATAAAAACATCATACAGGGCTGAGGTTGAGGAATTTGGGTGAAAGGTTGATGCACCAGTAGGGCACACTATTTAATATCTTGTGGTTTAGGTAATTCTGACTTTTTTGGAGCATCAAGAAGTCCTTCTACTCTTAAAACTTTGAGAGCTTCATCATAAATTGGGAGAGAGAGTGGATGCTCATTTTCTTGAATTTCTGGAGAAATTCCTATCCAGGGAGAATTTTCTGAATTGGGAGGAGGACGTCTAAGTCCTGTTGCTTCAATTCTGCATGAAGAGAAAATTTCTTAGGTTCAGTAAGTCTGATTGATTGAGTAGGAGGATATTGGACATCTCCTATTTCTTCACAGCACATACAACCAGGGTCACATTCTCCTGAACATGGGGTATCCCAAATGAAATGGCCTCTGACTTTCTTGGCATAGATTAGACTATCATCATATGCAAATTTGTGCACTAGGATCTTCTCTATGTTCCTTGGAAAAGCTGAAACAATCATGCAAGTATGAAAGAGTCTTGGGAGAGAACTTATACTTGCTCCTTCTGAATTCTTTGATGATTCTTGAAAGATAGTTTTAACTTTACCATCTTTCTTTCTGATGAATACAGGATTCATGGTCTGAACAGGTTTGAAATTTTGCTGCTGCTTTTTATAAGTTGTTACCCATTTTAAAGGAATGATTTTCATCAGATCTTCTCTGGACAACTGTCTAGGAGTCTATACAATTTAGGTTGTATCTGTATCTGCATAGATGTAGAGAGCATCAATAGATACTCCTGGAGCAAACAGGTTAATTGCATGGTCTTGCAATATGTAAATTATATGATGATGAATAGTTGCAGACAGATATCTTTTAATTTGATTAGCTCTAGTAATTTGCACTTGAATTTTTAAAGCTTGTGTTTATGTGTTTATATATACTTTTTTAATTATAGTTTTATTTTTTTATATATAAAAATAGGGAGCTAGACTTTCAAATTACAAAATAGAAGAGACATATTTTCTCTCTCTATCATAGTGGAGGGTACAAACTAGAAACTCAAAAACAAAAGAGACGTTCCGCATGTCTATAGGCATAGATCTACCACATTTTGCTAACATGTATGCATATGTGTTTGCTAATCGAGGGACATGTTGAATAACCAGATCCCATTAGCAAGATAGCATACTGCTTATGTTGAAGATGATGGATGGATGTAACTCTACGAGTGCCCCATACATATTTCTATATTCTCTCAACCTTGGCAAGGTACAAAGCCCTCGTAACTTTTTTAAGAAGAAAGTTTTGGAAATGCTATTAGTCTCATTATTTTCTAGTGTTGTAAGGGCAAGCATGTTATTCTCCTGTTTGACTTTCTTACTACTACGTTGTAGAAGATCCCTCTCCTCAGTTGGGAAAGATTCTCAAGATTTCATTTGACTATTCTCAGATTATTACTTTTGTTTGTTGATTTGTCTGATGTCTCTCATAATTATATTTTTATTTACATATTAATTAAAAATACAATTATTTATATTTATTAAGCTAGTGTTTTAACAATTAAGTATATAATTTATGTACAATATATAAAAATTAAATTATAAAGCATAAAAAGAGGAGCAAATAAAATAAGAATGTAAAATATTATCATTCGATTAATTTATTGCGAGAATTAATAAAAAGTAGAAAAATAGATTAATGAAGCTACCAATATTAAGATAAAAAGACTAAATTAGAAAAATAAAAAAAATTATTTATTGTGATTATTTAGTAATGATTTTTTTAATAGTAGTACAAGCAATTATGAGAGAGTAAAAATAGACTTTTTTTTATTATTCGTACATTTCTTCTATCCTAAATTGATAAATACATTTTTTGTATTATAAAAATTAAGAAAAATTAATTAATTTTATTAAAAATATAAATTTATATATATATTTCTATCATATTTTTATTTTAATATGAAATATATTTATTAAAAATTTTAAATAGGGATCACTAAATATGGATATTATAAAAATTTAATATATTAAATTAACTTATTAAAATAGTTAGTGAATTATAATTTAAAATAAAAGAAAAGGAAAAATATAAGAAAAAGTAAATATAATCTTACACTTAGTATTCTTACACTTCATAGTAGAGATATAAACCTATTAAGTATAGTTTTAGGTGTATCTATTATTTACTATATATGAGATTTCAGCTCGCTCATATTCCTATACTTTCATATAATCGACATCAAGGCCTACGTGTATTAAACACACGTGCAATGTCCACTTAAATGTTAAAGGTTACAAAATAATAACTCTCTTCATCTCAAATTAATAAGCTCACTTCATATTTCACAAAGATTAAGAAAAATTAGTTATTTTTATTGAAAATGTAAACATATATATAATTTTTCTATTATACCCTTATTTTAATATAAGATATATTTAATAAGTAACATTAAATAAGGGTATTATAAAAATTTAATATGCTAACTCACTTATAAAAATAATAAGTAAACTATAATTTAGGATAAATGAAAAAGAAAATTAAGTCTATCAATTTAGAACAAAAAGAGTAATAGTAATATAATTTTTGGTTAAATACTACAAGATAGCAATGTTTCATATTATTTTACATCTCTATCTGTTTTAGTTTGGTATAGGATACGTAGACTGATAAAGATGAAATTCTTGAAAGATAAGTTTTAGAGAATGTTTTTAATTTGTATGATGGTATTGAGGTTTTGTCGCTCATCTTTCTTTAATCTTTGATGCAAAATAGGCAATTCTAATTTTTACAGTGCAGTTTGATAGAAAATTACAATAGTGACAGTTTGATAATTATTTTTAAAAATTAAAATTATAAATTGAGTGTTCTAGGGCCTAGTCGAATAAAAAATGGACTAATAAGTTAAATACACTGCTTTACAACATGATTCGTCGCTTTTTGGGTAAATTTAACGTTTAGACTTTAAAAATTTTTAAGAGATATTTATTTTTTTATTTATTTTTTATACAAATCTCGCATGGAAGAGTTGTTTTGGCATTATGCCTATGTTCTAGTTGAATCATATTTTGATCTTGTTTGTGATTCAGTTTGAGTTAAATTTGCATTTTGCTTGTGATATGTAATTTAAGTTTATATCATAGTAGTTTGAGTATAAGCGAGCCTTTTATTCCTTGTTTAGATGATTGATAGAATAGCTCAGTAATATATGATGTAATATATTATTATATGGTATGTTAATGTAAATAATATTTATTATATTTTGAAAAATGATACATGGTTAATTAAATTTTTTTTATTTGATTTAATAGTATTTTGTAAGATTTTAATATGTTATAAAAATAAAATAATAATTTATTAGCTATATTTAGTATTTAAAAATCTTATTTTAAATATTTTTTAAAGTTAAAATTGAAAATTTATGAAAAACCGTTAAATTTGTAATATAAAAATTTATGATTTTTAAACTGTAAAATTATCATAAAAAATTACTATACAGATGAAAGTTAAAATAAATAAAAAATTAAATCATTTCATACCTTATGAAACTAAACTAACCATCATCCAAATACAGTGTTAGGTGCTCCGATTTTTGGGTCAAATTTCGCAATAATTAATTTCTTTTTTATGCCTTTTTAACAATTTATAAATAAACATATTTAAGATAAAGTTTTCCAGGGATTTTTTTTAAAAAAAAATAGACATTTTATATCAAAGGAGGCTGTAGTGTAAAAATATGTCACAAAATTTATCCTAATTATTTAGCAAATAATTCAATCATTGAGTTTATGCCTTACAAGATTGAATTCCTTAAATAGCTCCCAATATATGAAAAATAAAATAGCATTAATAAGTCCTTTTCTTTAATTTTTTTTGACCAAATACTTTTTGAGGATTGAAATAAAAACTTTCTTTTAGGGGTCTATGCAACTTTGAAATCTTTTTCAAAATGGTCTTTGTAACTTTTTTTTTTCTCTTTTTTTACACACTTTTTCCCTTTCATTTTCACTTTTTGATGCCTTATCTTTATGTTTTTGTACAAACATTTATTTTCTATCCAACATACTTTTCTTTGTTCATGGCAATTTCTGGGTAGCTTTTTTTTCTTTTTTTTAAAATAAAAAAGAATCACATAGTGAAGTAATCATATTGTGATTCATAATTTGTGAATGAATCCAATTAAATAACCTCTTGAATTTCTCCCTCTAATAACTAATTTTTACTGCATATTTGATTGATTATAAAATGGAATAGGAATAAAAATAAATTTTTAATAATTAAAAAAATTTAATTTTCTCAAAAAAATTAAAAAAATTTAATTAATAAAAAATAAGTTAATTTTATTAAAAATCATATATATCCAAATATAAATATCTTATTAAGAAAATGTTAAAAATATTCAAAATATAAAAATATACAAAACTTTAATTTCTTATAAATCAAATAAAAATAATTAAAACCTTATTTGAAATATCTCGTTTTAATTTCAATACCAAAAGGGAAGCAAACTTGATATTTAAGATAAGTATATTGAGTTTTTTTTTTTTATCAAAATAATTAACTTCAATTTAGCAATGATAATAAGTAAAATATCCACAAAAATTATCTTATCCGACTAAAATATATTTAAATTTAAATTACTTGAACTCAAATCCGACCTAGTTATATTTATCATTTTATTATCTATATCCATCATAAGCTCATTTAACATTATTTATTTATTACTCATAACCGTTTAAATATACATATTCAAAAATATTATAAAATTTAAAATATAAATTATAATTTTTTTAATTAAATTATAAAAAAATTAATACTAACACAATTTTATTAAATTAACTTCATACTATATAATTTTATAATTAAAATAAAATATAATTAATATATAATTAATATTTAATAAAATAAATTAATATATATAATCAGATTATAACAAATACCCAAAAATATGTATCTGAACCAACTTGAATTTTTTACGGATAGTCAAAATACTATATATATTCGTCTAAATTTATTTATAAACTATTTATACTTTATATAACAGATTCAGAATGATTTAAATACTCAAAAACATTCAATCTGTTATATCTCTACTTCAATTAAACTTTAAACTTATAACGATCGATTTTAAAAATAATTTCAATATCATTCAATCAAAATTCGCTAGCAATAACAAAGTAAGCTAAGAACCTTAAACAATGACTAAAAGCTTTTGTTTATGGATGGATAAGCCTTCAGTATTATTAAAACAGGCCCAAAGTTGTACAATTCGGTGAGCATTTCAAACTGAACTCTAAAATATTTGAAATTAATTAGTTGAATTGAATTTCAACTAAACCGAATTTGGATATTTTAGTATTTTAGTATCCAATTTCGGAGAATCGCAAATTTAATTGAATATATTTAATTTTTATATAATTTTAAATAGATTTATATTGAATATTATTTTAAATAATTTATCAATTCATGTTCACTTTGATAAGTTCAAGCTTTGCTTTAATATTAATAAAAAAAAAAGCTTAACATTTAATATTAATGGAGCTCAAGTTTAATATAATAAAACTTGAAATTCAGCAGTATATCAACTCGGTTACGCTCTTTTAAGTCTTAAACCAATTTAATTTAGCTAGTTCATTTAAAACCACCTATGCGAGTTGAGTTTCTATGCAATAAACTTGCAACAACGTGAGTGTTTCATATGCTTTTATTGGTTAATTTGTTAATCTTTTTATTGATATTCTAAATTCATGTATTAGTTGCAAAAATATTTATTGATTTAGAGTGGCTCAAGATATTAACAAAGTGATATTTGAAGATGGCTAGCTGTGCATAACAAAAGAAAGCTAGTCTTAAGGTTTCAAACATGTTTATGGTGTGAATACAACACAGTGCATCTTATAAAATTGTACCTGACATTGAAATTTGAAGATGAATTATCTGCACTTGCAATTGCATAGCACATTATGATGTGATTCATCAAATGCCATTATCCTCTTTCCAGGACAACAGCAATCTTTTGCCAGTGAATGAATACTTACAGAAATGAGCCTTCAAAAATGCTACCATATCAAGAACCCAACCCAAAAGACCAAATGAAGAATGAAAAAAGTGAGGTGCTCCAATATGCTATCTACTTGAAAACTCAATCTAAATGGATGTTTTGCGTTCACCAATTAGTGAAAACTAAATATGATGAACATGAAAACTTCACATGATACTCTTTGCATGAGTGAATGAAGCATAAATCTATGGATGCAAATACCACAAACAAATCCTTCTAAATGCCAGGTGGGTTGCCATAACTGAAACTCTGTTTCATATCTAGAAAAGACATTCAGAAATGAAAGATCAAAGAGTGGAGAAATTTCATTAAGAAACTAAAAGATAGTAGTGATTCAACGGTTTCTTTTAAATATTTACGGACATCACTAGCCAAAATGGTTTTATGCAAACCCATGAATACTCTTTTCACTCAATAGCACTCTAACCGGAACTCTACACCAAATCTAGAAAAGACATTCAGAGGTGAAGGGACAAAGGGTGGGAAATTTAATTAGGAAATTAAAAGATAATACTGATTCAAAGGTAAATTTTTAAATATTCATAGACATCACCAGCCAAGATAATTTTATGCATACCCATGAATACTCTCCCACCTAACAGCTAAGAGTGACTACGATATTCAGAATTTTTTCATCTTATAAACACAAGAGAAGCAATATAACTTTCAACTTTGCGTAAGGAAAGATAAGTCTACTATGAGAATTAATTTAGCTTAATTACCATCAAAAGAAAGATATGCCGAGTCCCATAACAGATGCACATGCTATTTGTGAAACAAATCCAACTTAATTGCACATACGAGAAGAAGAATTCAGCAATAGGTTACCTAAATCAGAAAGGTCATAGTTATGTTAATAATAAATACTCCATTACTATTGAAAATTTATGGAAGTTATTTCATAAAACACAAAATTCCGCATTCACAAATAATGGGGAGAGTTCAGCCATATACATTCGACTTCAAGATAGATACAAAATGAATGATCAGGCTCAATCCTGTTTGTTCCTTACTTTATTGCATCAAGAATTCAACAACAAATAGTTCAGCTAGGCAGCACCTGAAGAATCAATTATTTTCAACTAGAAAAAGTTATCAGAAATCCACATCGTCCTTCTTCTTTTTTCACTAACTGTTCCATGTAAATGTGATACCTTTTGTTATTGCAACCAATCCATGTCCTACACCTTCTCTGGTTAGTCATAAATGAAATGGTGCAGAATAATGTACAAGTACTCATCAATTCTCATGAAAACATATTCTTTAATTAAATATGATTGCACTTAATATAGATATATACAAATTGGCAATGAAATCATCAATGTAACCCAGTTAATTCGGTCAAATAAATGCATTCCCACTTTAGAAATAGAGGACGCATCACAAGTAAAACCTATACAATGCGCAAGTCATCAAAATTCTCATAAAATGCTATATCAATAATAATTAAAGAGAAAAAAACTATTCACAGAGTTTCAAATTCTAAAAGTAAGCAAATGTTTCAAAATTGTACCCCATCTGTTGAATTCGAATTTGAGGAAATCACACGAACAATTCTTTGTCTCCTTCTCCTGCTGTGCCTGCTCTCATAGTCCTGATCATCAGTAGGCAACTCAAATCTACAAACAGGACAAGTGTTCCTTATTCGCAACCAAGGCACAATACAATCTCCATGATAATAATGACAACAAGGCAACCTATTTACCATCTCCCCTTCCACAACCTCATCTCTACAAATAGCACAAACCACGAAATCCTCCTTTCTCAAATCCACCAATGGTAAGTTTTCCACTACTCTTTTTGCAGCTGGTGGACTTCCCCTGTAATCAATATCAGTATCCATCAACTGCTCCAAGAATGCATCATAATCAGCATCAAATATTAAAGAATCATCACCAACTGAATTAACACTATTGTTAAGAGCCAATAAAAGCTCCCATTCAATATTCCTAATTGAATGTTCTTCCTCTTCATCTTCTACTGGAGCTGAAATACTGGATGATGACGATAGTGATAATTCATCAACTCCAACAATCGCCATAATCGAATTACCACTTTCATTGATTGCTTGATCTAATTCCTCCCATTCAGATTCCTCGCTGGGAATTTGAAATTCCAGTTCCCTTTGATCATCCACAAAACTATCCCATAAAATAGGCGAAACCGAAACCGACAATTCGTTAGCAAAGTCATCACCACCAGCACCAGTTTCCAAGTCAACAATTTCGATATCAGAATCCGAATCAAACCCAGTAACCCGAAGCCCATCGGGGTGAGCTTCATACCCATTTCTTCTAAATTCAACCGCAGACCCAGATCCTAACTCGTCCATATAACTAGATAGAGAATCATAATAGTTGGAATCTTGAAGACGCCATGCATCTAAAACGTGATCCAACTCGTGAACCTGTTGATCGAGACCAAGAAAAGATTCTACATTTGAATGAGAATCGAAATCGGTGTCGGAGTCAGGGGTGGAGACCCAGTCGTCGGTATCCACAGAGAGGGAAAAGGAGGTGTACCAAGGATGGCGAACATCATCTTGCGGGTTCAGGTTCGGGTCTAGATTTAGGTCAGGCAAAGGGAACAAAGACATTACCTTTAAGATTTTCGAATTCGAAGAGCTTTTTCCGAGTTTTGAGAGTATTTCAAACGAATATTTTCTTTTTAAATTATTTTTAGGAGGACAAGACTAAAGGGTTTTGTCTACAGTGAGACCATCCATGTTTACTGAATATATTAAACCAATACAAGTTTGCCACTTTACAAAAGGAAATTTGATATTTTCATTTATTTATTTTATTTTTAAATTTATTTATTTAATCTTATCTAAATTTTTATTTTTCAACCATGACAATTTGACAAACTGTAATATAATAAATATAATATAGAAGGATAAGAGAATGTCATATCCTTTTGGGTATTAACCGAAATATTTTTTTTTTCTTTTGCAAGTGAACTAGAATTACTAAAAGCAATCTCTTCTCTCCGTGGCAGAATTAAAAATTAAAGGAAAAGAAAAAGATAAATTTTTCAAAAAGAAAAATTATAGGTTAATTGAAATTAAAATGGAACATTTAATGTTGTAATAAAATTTAAATTTTTATTATAAATTTTTATAAAAAAAAATTAATTAAAATTTTATATGATTTATTAAATTTTATATATATATTATTTGAATTATCTTAGATTTAGGGCTACTGCGGACTCTAAATCTATCATCTTTTTTTTTTTTAATATTTGTTTCTTCTTAATTTTATTACAATTCTTATCCAACAATTTATGGATTGGCTTGCTTAGCGACTCCTTCTAGCCATTCAATGGCTCATTTTTTTTGTTTTGACACCGAGGTTCTAATAAATTTGGTATAGTTTTAAAGCATCGAGGAAAACAGTATCAAAATAATCTCTTTTCTCTTTTTTATCAAGGAAGCTTTGAAGCCACTTTTGGTTTTAGTGATTCTTTGGACATTAAGTCTGGTTAAACCTTGCTTTTCTGAAGAAATGTTGATATTCATCTTTTCAGATTTTCTAGGAAGCCTCAATATGCAGATTCTCCATGCTCCCACTCAGAATTTTTCATAATTCTGGTTCCTGGCACAATGTTTATGGTTTTGTTTTTCTTTATGTACTTGAGTTTTTATCGGCCAATTAATAATCCATTTGGCCTGTGTTTTTGTTTTGAAAATTTATTCCCTCTTACGCATTGTTTGTTCTGGGAAATTCTCCATGCTTTCTTGGGCTTTTTTACATATTGTTTTACTTTTGTTTGTTCTTGATAATTGTATTTCTTTATCTAGTTTTCCACACTCATATAGAGAGCTTAATGTACTAGGGGCTTGATTTTGATATTATTTTCTTATTACTCCAAAAAAAAAACAAGAATTTCTAGTTTTAGTATTTTTGGTTTCCTTCTCTAAAAAAAATTTTGGTATTTTTTGGGATAACCGCCCAAGTCTAAATAATTACTGTACCAATATTATTGTACTTTATATTTTAAATATTTTTCTATATTAGATAATATGTTGTTTCAATTCATCTGTTGTTATTATTATTATTATTATTATTATTATTATTATTATTATGTAGTCATTAATATATTATTGTATTATATGTCTCACTCTTATATTGTCATGCATACAATTCCTTAATTTTTTTTAATTAAACTTCTTTAGATAATTAAAAATAATTATATTAAATTTCAAATAATTTTTTTTAAAATATTAAATTTATTATTTATTAAAATATATAATTAATTAATTATAATGATGGAAATGATTGCTGTATACTATATTTGTATTGTGTTTTCTTTTTTCAATATTAGAAAGGATTATTATTTATTTGAACATGCACTTACCGCAGGCTATGGTTGGTTGAAATCACTAAAATTTAGTTGTCATTAAAGTAATTGAGTTTAAACAAAGTTCGTTTTTTATCAGAAAAAAAAAGATATTATATATTAAAAGCAATAAACCCCATATAACATTAACACCACAATCACGGGAACAGGGGCGGAGAGAAAGGGGACCTCTAGTAGCCTTGGCTCCATCAACCTAAAAAAATAATAATTTATTAAAGTCCACTTTTCCTGTTGTCTACTTTAGTAACATGTACAACATGGGCCATACAATGATGCCAAGCCCACCAATTTAATAATCCCCTTTTTTTTAATCAAACTAATAATATATTAATATTAAGAATGTAAAAGGACAGACGAGACGGTTGTTCTTCGTGTTTTTGCACAGTATACCTAATTTGTTTGTTTTTGTCTTCTCTGCTACAAGAAAGAGGAAAAGCTACTCATACCATCCAATTTTTTATTGATAATAAAAACAAAGTACAAAAAGGTAACTCCTAAACCACTATTGATATTTTAATTTTTAGCACTATGTCTATTTGTTAATTAATTTTATTATATTTCAACATCAGAGTTTAGAAAGGGGTTGGATTGGATAAATGATAATGTAGGAAGGGGTTGCTGGATGTGTAAAAGTTTATTTACCTCTATTTTAATCCTTTAGTGCTTATATACTTTTAAAAAATTTTAGTGTATGAATATGATGACTGATTTTTGACAATTGAGTTATGAATAAATGATAATGTAGTAATTATATCATTAGATATAATCCAACAGCAACCATTGTATGAATGTTTTAGAGATAAATATGGTGGATGTTTTCAACAAAATAAATATGAAAGATTTAGATAAATGTTCTTTTGAAATTATTCCAAAAGTGGATAAATGATGGATGTATGATGTATCAACCATTTTTTTCCCCGAAAATAAATGTTGTGGAATTTTTTCTTTTAATATTTATTAGTATAAATAAGATGAATTTTTATTAGAATTTTAAAGAAATTGATGAATTTTTATTTTTGAGATGAGGTTATTTTTTTTACTTCTTTATAAGTTTAGTATTTAATGAACTAATGTGTTAATGTTTTAACAGATGTTGAAATCAATGAAAATTGATTCATTTTTTAAGAAAAAAGAAAAGAATCAAAACAACTCACCACCAATTGAGGCAGCTTGCAGACTAGATGATGATGATATTTTACAAGAGCAACCGCCATCTAAAATTCCAAAGGTGGATCATCAAGTAAAATATAATGGAGAAGAGATTGATATTGCTTCATTAGTACGTGATCCTGGTTTACGTCCTCAAATTTGGGAATACGCAGTTAATCAACGAGATGAGATTCGAAGAGCATATATCAAATATGGACCATATAGATCTCTTCTATCTGAATTTTCGTATCATTTTTCTGGTTCAGAAAATCATCGTCGTAGGTTTCAAGAAAGTTGGCTAAGAAAATTCCCATGGTTAGAGTACTCACCTGCCAAAGATGCTGCTTTTTGTCTTCCATGTTATCTTTTCAGTAGTAAATCAACTGAAAAATCTGGGAGTGATACATACTGCTACAGGATTCAAAAATTGGAAAAAAGTCAATAATGGCAAAGATTGTGCATTTCTATCTCATATGGGAAAAACTCCTAATTCATCACACAATGTTTGTGTCAAGTCTTATGAGGATCTAAGAAATCAATCAAGCCACATTGAGAAGGCAATTGAAAAGCAAAGCTCACAAGTTCAAAATAATCGATTGCGGTTAAAAGCTTCCATAGATGTTGTTCGATAGTTATCTTTTCAAGCTTATGCATTTCGAGGGCATGATGAACATCCTGATTCAGAAAATCAAGGTAATTTTCTTGAAATGTTAGATATTTTAGCCTCTTATAATACTGAAGTTAATGATGTTGTGTTAAAAAATGCCCTACAAAATGCAAAGTACACATCACCAGCCATTCAAAAGGAAATTTTACATGTGTATTCTAGAAACGTGCAGCTTGCTATTCGAGAAGAAATTGGTTATGCTAAATTTTGCTTGATTGTTGATGAATCTCG
Organism: Garcia nutans; assembly: GCA_947685225.1. Lineage (NCBI taxonomy): Eukaryota > Viridiplantae > Streptophyta > Magnoliopsida > Malpighiales > Euphorbiaceae > Garcia > Garcia nutans. The sequence continues at coordinate 52,102,510 of CANTUV010000012.1, forward strand.
GGATGAATCTAAAAGAGAGCAAATGACTCTTGTTGTTAGGTTTGTTGATAGAGATGGGTTTGTACGTGAACGTTTTTTAGATCTTATTCATGTTAAAGATACATCATCATTGACTCTTAAGGAAGGAATTTATTCTACTTTATCTCATCATAATCTCAGTGTCGAAAACATACGAGGTCAAGGGTATGATGGGGCTAGTAATATGCGTGGTGAATGGAATGGTTTACAAGCTTTAATCCTTAAAGATTGTCCTTATGCATACTATGTCCATTGCTTAGCTCATTAATTGCAATTAGTTCTTGTTGCAGCAGCTAGAGAAGTGGCAGATATTCATGCATTTTTCAAACATTTATCCTTTATTGTTAACACTGTTAGTGCATCTTCTAAACGCAATGATGAGTTACAAGCTCAACAAATAGCTGAAACCAAAAGGTTAGTTGAAAATGATGAGCTTGACACTGGAAAAGGAGCTAATCAAATTAGAACTCTACAGCGACCTGGAGATACTAGATGGAGTTCTCATTTCAATTCCATATGCAGTCTCATAAGCATTTTTAGTGCAACTTGTTCAGTTCTTCAAACTATAGCTGTTAATGGATCAAATTTTGCTCAACGTGGTGATGCTAAATATGCTCTAAAGTTGCTAATGTCTTTTGAATTTATATTTATTTTGCATGTGATGAAAGAGCTTATGGGAATTAGTGATGCATTATGTCAGTGTTTGCAGCTAAAATCTCAAGATATTTTAAATGCAGTGCATTTAGTATCTCGTACAAAATTATTGATTCAGAGATTAAGAGATGAAGGTTGGGAGGCTTTGTTACAGAATGTGGTATCATTTTGTAAGCAGCATAATATTGAAATTCTTGATATGAATGCACACTTTTCTGACATAATTCGATCTCGGCACCAAAAAGACATTGTGACAGTAGAGCATCATTATCGAGTGGATATATTTATTGCTACTATAGATAAGCAATTACAAGAGTTGAATAGCAGATTCAGTGAGCAATCAACAGAATTACTTATTCTGAGTACAACTTTGTCTCCAAGAGATTGTTTTAAATCATTCAAAATTGATGATATTTGCACTTTGGCTGAAAAATTTTATCCAGAAGATTTTACTGATCAAGAAATTTTTTTATTGAAGTTTCAATTACAGCTTTTTGAGCTTGATATGCCTAACCATCCAGAATTGGGAAAGTTATCTACCATTGCTGAATTATGTAGAGGATTGGTGGAGACAGGAAAGTCTGATTCATATTCATTGGTTGATAGGTTGATTCGACTTATTTTAACTCTTCCAGTTTCGACAGCAACTAGTGAGCGAGCTTTTTCAGTTATGAAAATTTTGAAGACAAGATTTCGTAATAAGATGAAAGATGATTTTCTTAGAGATTCTATGATTATGTACATCGAAAAAAAAAATTGCAAGAACAATTTCGGTGGATAAGATTATTGATGATTTCTATTTAATGAAAGAGCGGCGGGCACAGCTTAATGATGAGGTAAATCTATTATCTTCGCATTTATTTTTATTGTTTATGTGATTTACAAACTTAAATTATGAATTATTTTATTTTGTGACTATATTTAAGTTTGACTATGATAATTTTTAGAGTTTGGAATATATAAATTTATGAATACAAAATTTAGTAGATTTGGTTCCTCCAAGCTTAAATTTCTGGTTCCGCCCTGACGGGGAAGGGAACCATGAAAGGGATTAAGCTTACAATCAAGATAGGAATAAACACTACAATCAAAATCATTGAACCTAACAAAATAGTTGAAATTATTCTGAAAAAGAGAATCAAGCTAAATAGAGAATTAGACTGCCTATAATGATTCTCCATAACCAAAGACTGGAATGCAACAAATAATCAGAGTCATACTAAATGATCCTAGAAGAATACCAACAAGTGGGGAGCCATAGATGACTAAAAGTGAGAGGCTTCAAGGGGATGTAGCTTCTAGCCAGCATCATCACCAAAACAAAAGGTATAGAAAAATCCCAAGCATTTCATACCAGAAACATAGATATTGAGATGAAAAAAGGCATAAAGGAACTCGGTTGAATATATATAGGCGAAGCCCACGAAAGATGAGAAAGATTCCAGATCAGCCAATAAAAAAGTTCAAATAATCGATATTGCACTGCTACTAACCATAATCCGAAAGCTTCAAAAGACCAGAAGGGGAGATGACTCCGGGAATGATAGGATGGTGTAGCCTGGCTGGTGAGAATCAAACGCTCACTAAAAGTTGTACCATAGCACCAACACCAAAACCACAGGAGGGAACCTCTAAAACCACTCCACTTCTAAGGAAAGGCCTCTGAACAGGTAAACCTCAAAGAGAGAAAGAAACTCCTCAATATTAGTATCAGTCCATTATGGACGACAAAACAAAGGCCAAAAAAGCTAGATCTATAAAAAACCACTAAAAAAACTATTATGAAAAACAAAGCTGATATCCTATTTTTTTAGCTTATCAATTAGAACCGAAATTGCCAATTGGGTATAAGGGCTCATCAATTGTTGCTATTTTTTTTCTCTCTTTAGATATTTAAATTATAAAGATTTAATACATGCATTGCTCTTTAAATTTGATAATTTTAATTATTTTATTTCTCTACTATTCGATTAATTATTTTATAATTTGTACTTATCATTTTCATAACTATTTAATCTCTTTTCTTATATATCTACATACTTCATAGCAGAGTGTTTTTCGAATACTAGCATCTAATTAATGATATTAAAAAATATAAAATTTAATTTAAAATAATAAAAATTTTGAAATTAATTATAAAAAATATTAAAAATTAAAAATTAAAAATTAAGAAAGAATTTTGAAACCCTTGCGGGCAACTCTTGGAATCTCAAAACCATTCTTTTTGGGTTTTTTTGAGCTTTTAATTTTGGTTAGCTAGAGTAAGAAAATATTGAAATTTCTCTAGCGGCTTTGGAGCTTACTAAAATTGTAGACATGCTTGATGAGGTCTGATTGAAGAGCACAAGCGATCTCGCCATCCTCGATTTGCTGGAGTACATGGAGCGACGAGTTTCAGGTGCAGAGAAAGAATCCTACCCGAGAGAGATCTAGATTTGCATTCTGGTTAAAAAGCAGGATGTGACAGATGTTGAGCTCGAGTTGAAGGGGATAATCGGACGGTCACTGAATCTTGGCAAAATAAACAAAAACTAACAGAGAAGCAAGTAAAGCAAAGAGAAAGAAACGAGCCATGAATTTGAGAGAGATTATGAGATTTGATGAGAGTTCATTCCTATTTTTGATAATCTGTTTATGGTTTGTTTGATTTTATGACAATCTTCTAAGCCAAGGGAAGAAATTTATTTAAATAGCAGTGAAGATTATGATCCTGAAATTCCTACAAAGATTACAATTTTGAATTTGCTCGTGTATTTGATTATCTTCAATGTTTGATTGTTCTATAGAGAGATTGAGATTGAAAATGGGGTAGGTGAGATAAAGGTGCACTTGCTTGTTTAATTTTAAGATCTAAATTGGTTATTGGAGGAAGATATTGTATTATTTGATTGATTTAGTTAATTTTCTCTAAAGGATCTTAGTTTGACGATGGTCGGAGCAATGACGGTGGAGCGATGAGAGAAGCCATGATTTTTTTGTTTTTCTTTTTTTTTTAAAAATTTTTAATTTAAATTAAATTTATTTATAATTATTATTTGATTTGTAGATTTATAAATAAAACTATATTAAAATTTTTAATTAAATTTACATTTGTTTAATTAATTTTTTAGTTTGTTGTTTCAAAAAAAATTAATTTTTGATTTGTAGTTTAATATAATATTGTAAATAAATTTTAATTTAATTATAATAAATAATGTTAAAATAATTTTAGAATTAAGACAATAATAGAGTAAATAATTTCTTCAATTTTAAAAATAATAATTTAATTAATTTAAGGGTATTTTTAACATTTTATATTGTATATCAATAACTTTAATCGCATTTACGTGTGTCTAAAAAATGAAATACATTTATCTAGCCATATCAATAATGAATGATTAAATAATTATAAAAATGACAAGTGTGAGGGGTAAAATATTTAATCGAATAATAGATAAAATAAAACGAGATAAGTTTAATAGGCAATATATGTATTAAGCCAACTATAAAACACCATATTAATAGTCTTTATGATCAAGAAAGATTAGAAGGATATTCAAAAAAAAAGCGTAACAATACTATATTCAAAATTTCAATTACATAGTATAATTTTGATTACAAATTCATTATGAGTGATAATTATCCAAATATTTATTTTTTTGTGATTTTACATTAACTTGTTTAAAATAATAAATTTTATTTAATAAATAAAGTATTTCTATTTTTTGTTTAAAATTAATACTGTTTGCACCAAAATTCAACCCAAGAAATATTTAAGATCAAAAAATTAAAAGAGAGAGAGAGAGAGAGAGAGAGAGAAAGAGAGGATGCTCGTAGCCGCAATAGTGCCACAACATAAGGAAGAGCATGGGCTATAAGAATAGAATGTGCTAAGCAAGGAAGCATGGATTTAGTAGCCAAAGTAGGGAAAATTTCAGCAGGAGTTATAAAAATGGGATAAGCCAAAAAGCCAAGGAAGAGACAACAACCAAATGATACAATAAATGATCAAATTCTCCGACAAATCAATAACTACAATATCAAATTAACATCCAAAAAAAAACCTTCCAATTTTTAGTTTTCCCAGTCCAATCAGTCCAATTTCTTTAATTTCCATTAGGATTAGCTATTATATATATATATATATATATTTTATTTGTGTTCAAATATACAATTAAGTCCTATTTGCACTTCCATTTATTTCTCAAAGCAAAGTTAGTTCATGAATCCAATTTGTTTTGGGTCTCCAACTTATACATTTATTTTATATTTTCAATTCACTTCTAAATTCTTGTAGAATTCAAGCAAACCATTGAACAAAATTTGAAAACTTAAATTTTTTTTGGGTCTTTTAAGTATTTACACAATCGCTTTGTTAGAAGTTAATGTTGAACATTTTAGTTAAAAAACTTATAATCTTCTAGCATGCCTCGCACGTATAAAGACCAAAATTTTTTCATTTCTTAGATAAATAATTTTTGGTATGTCCAGTAGGATAAAACTACAAGGATGTCATCCAGAAAAAACATTTGAAGGAAAATCTCTGGTCTCTTGACCAGGAGGTTGCAACCGCTAATGTAGCGTAGAAGGAATTTGCTGGCAAATCTTGATCTTTAAGTTTGTACCCAGATGATTATAGGTTTCTCAATCAAGTTGTGCAAAAATGACTCTTAATCAAACGATGTATTAATTCTTAAAAGACCAAAATCAAGTTTTCAAACTCCCCCAAACGGTCTGCTCGAAAAAAATTAATCAATGAGAAAAAAATTAGCAAACCATATAGATTTCATATATATGATGAGAGAAAAAAATATTGCAATAAAATTTATAAATTTAGCCGATGTATCAACAATATGCTTCTGCAAAAAGACATTCAAATTAATGTAAAAGAGAAATTTAATCAATATAATATTTTTTGTTAATTTTCTCTTAATAAAAGGATTTTCCTTTTTTGGGTTGAATTTATGATAATATGCTTAATATATCACTTTATGCTAATAAAAGTAATTATTAATTTACATATACTCTTTGATAATTAGAAGTACATATATACTAATGAAAATACATAATCCAACTTATTAATTATAGATTAATTTAATTTCAGATAAAATCATTAAAAAATTTTATTTCCACGTTTACAAAACTTTAAATTCCGATATGTGAATGGTTTCTCTTTAATAAAGCTAAATGAAATTTATTACAATACAGAAAGGCTAGTATACAGTACTGTTTCTTACTCTTTATCCTAATTAATGTTTTTTTCAATATTATATTAGAAAAAGTGGAATCGATTCTAAGTCTATTAACTCTAAAAAATGTGTATTTATTGTTAGACTTTGTCTCGGTATAACTTTTATCTTAATTAATGTTGAAAACTATAGCAAACAAGTACTAATCTTTTTGCATATAATAAAACTCTTGAATACCAAGAAAACATATCCTCACTCGTACCTTTATATATATCCTTCAACGAAATTTAGAAGCCACCCACGAGAGAGTAGCAGGAACAGCAGCCCAGAAGTGTTGGGAAAATCGTTATTTTCCCGCCCCTCGGACCGTCTTTAAGCAGGAATAAATGAGAAAATAAAATAACAATTGAGAAATTAAAGAGAATAAAACACAATGATTTAACGTGGAAAACTCCCGAATGGAGAAAAACCACGGTCGTTGTCTAACGACAACCAAGAAAAATATTCACTATGCGGCAAATTGTTACAACCACAAATTACAAAATATTTTTCTAACCGACACCCACAAAACAACCCCCAAATATTTATACTCCAAGGAACTCCAAGAGATTGATTCTCTAATTCCTAATATAAACTATTTGGTATTTAACCTATAGCTCTCCTTAAGCTATATTTTGTGTTTGCTTGGTGTATTTACAAATGGAGAGAATGAGCCTATTTATAGGCTTCAAATGCAAATAAATTGTCAAACTAAATTAGGTGAAAATTAGGCTAAATTAGGCACCTCCCATTTTCACCTCACATTTTTGACAATTTCTTCATTGTTAGGCACCTTGCATTTTTGACTTTCTTTATTTTTATTTTTCAATTTTGGTGTGCTACCACCAACAATCTCCACCTTGAAAAATAAAAACACAACATTGTCTGTTACCGACAATTATAATTCTTAACGTCAAGAATTAACATACTCCACCATAAAAGAGTATCGACACTTGGAATTATTTCGCCAACTCCAAGAATTTTTCATCGGCCATGTCGGATCCCGCTAATAGTTTATGGTGCAACCCTCCTGTTGACTTTTCTGAGAGTTCATTAGCCATCGACATCATTTTTCCACCACATGCTTTGCATCAACTGTCAACCAATGTCGCACGCATTTCTGTGGACCAGCTACCAATAATCCGTCCTCTTCCATGGCATCTCAATGGGTAGCAATCATGCCATGAGGACACACTTCTCTCAACTACAGAGAAAACTCATCATCTCCTTCGCCACAGGAGATCACATTGGCAGCAACAACGTTAGAGCTTCTAGCCGAATCAGCTCCACCGCTCTTGGCAATCCTTCCTCACGTGTCCAGTTTGACCACACCCCCAGCAGACAACTTTCCTCTTTCCGGAGCCTTTATTCTTTTTCCTAATACCGACAGATAAAGCTGAATTCTCATAAGATTTATATTCCATTTCATTCAGTCTTCTCTCCTCAATAATGAGCTTACTAACCACATCCGCATACACCACTTCCTTACTACCATATTTCAGAACAGGCTTCATGTGCTCATATGTTGAAGGAAGTGACAGGATGAGCCGGAGAGCTTTATCTTCATCTTCGGTTTTCACTACAAGAGTTTCCAATTCAGAGATGATACCGTTGAGAACACTCAGGTGATCGGACAGCTTTGTACCTTCCGCCACTTTCAACGTATGAAATTGCTCTTTCAAATATAACCTGTTGGATATATTTTTTCCCTGATACAATTCTTCCAGTTTCTCCCACAACTCCTTTGTCGTGGACAATCCAAGCACATTAGCAAGAACATTTTTTGCTAGACACATGCGAATTTGACTTGCCGCCTTGATATCCAGCTCCTCCCATTCTTCGTCACTAATCTTGGATTTTTCTAAGTCTCCACTGCCACCGCCTTTTTCTGAATTTCTTCCGCTGACTGGTTTACCCTGCAAAACCTTATGTAGTCCAGACTGTATCAACACGTCTTTGACTTGCACTTGCCACAGTGCAAAATTCATTCTCCCATCAAATTTCTCAATCTCGCATCTCATTGCCGACATGCTTACTTTGTGCTTAATAAAGGACCAGAAATAAATATTACACCAGGTAAATTCCCAGGTAAGAGGAGGAGTCACAAAGGTCTCACTTAAAATCCACTTGCCTTAGACTAAATTCGTGTCGTTTGACAGAATTTACCTCGACATGTAATTATTTATCTCACCACCAATACTCAAGCACACCAAAGCAAAACGGCTCCACCTTTTTCAAAGCTCCACCAGCTTAAAAACAAAAAATAATTTTTAACAAAAATCTTTTCTGATGTGGAAGATCAGACCAAGCTGCAACCACAGAGCATACTAAGATTTTTGACAAAAAATTATAACACCTAAGCTCTGATACCACTTGTTGGGAAAATCGCTATTTTCCCGCCCCTCGGACCGTCTTTAAGCAGGAATAAATGAGAAAATAAAATAACAATTGAGAAATTAAAGAGAATAAAACACAATGATTTAACGTGGAAAACTCCCGAATGGAGAAAAACCACGGTCGTTGTCTAACGACAACCAAGAAAAATATTCACTATGCGGCAAATTGTTACAACCACAAATTACAAAATATTTTTCTAACCGACACCCACAAAACAACCCCCAAATATTTATACTCCAAGGAACTCCAAGAGATTGATTCTCTAATTCCTAATATAAACTATTTGGTATTTAACCTATAGCTCTCCTTAAGCTATATTTTGTGTTTGCTTGGTGTATTTACAAATGGAGAGAATGAGCCTATTTATAGGCTTCAAATGCAAATAAATTGTCAAACTAAATTAGGTGAAAATTAGGCTAAATTAGGCACCTCCCATTTTCACCTCACATTTTTGACAATTTCTTCATTGTTAGGCACCTTGCATTTTTGACTTTCTTTATTTTTATTTTTCAATTTTGGTGTGCTACCACCAACAAGAAGAACATTACCAAGGTCAATATCATGGAAAAAACAGAAAAAAGATGGTGGAATTTGCCAATCTTAGGCTTTCTTTCTTTGAGATAGATAAAGCAAACAGAGGAATAACAAGCACCCATGAGGAAGATAAGGAAGGCATGAAAAATACGAGGATGACCATGAAAAATAACACTTGGTATTGGCTTCTCATCTATGTATTCCGTAGGCAAGTGCAAGATTGTAATTGCAGTTAAGCAAGAGACTGTAAAAATTACTTCATCTAAACGGAATAATATAATTGATCTTCCTATAACGTCTTCATAATAGTGATATTCACCTTGCTTTTGCATTCCATCTTCTGGTGGGATTATACTGATTGGCAGCTCTTTTGGTAGTGATAGCTTGAGCTTCATTTTATGTCGCATGCTTTTTGTTTAGTAATTACATGTACATACGCGTATATATATCCCAATTCCCAGCTCCTGGTCGAGTTCAGATTTGACCTGTTGACTCAGGTTTTGTAAATTAATTATTCGTTGTTTGAAAAAACAAAACGCGAGGACCGGATTTCAAACTTAATTTCTAAGCATAGGTTACGTTAACATGACACGTAAGATTGAAAGAGCACCAAAGGTGGAAAATTCATTTTAATTTCCTCCATGTATTTAGTTGACGATAAAATTTATACATGGACGATTCCTTTGAGTACTAATTAGAATAAACAAATATCAATCAATTTCATCCAACCAACTATATATCTGATTAATTAGTTATTCTTTTAATTTTTATTGAGAGACATAAATAAGGTTTATCATTTTTCATATTATAAAGAAATATTGACCAGTATGATTGTTCTAACGGTAAAATTAATGTTAAAATTTTAAAAAATCACATACTTTTAGATTTTTTTTTGTTCATTTTACATTTATATTTGATGTATTTGATTTTTTTTTAAAAAAGAAATTATATAAGAATAGTTAATATTTGATATTTATCTTATAAAAAAATAATTTGTGTCCATCTAATATTTAAGGGTTCACCTTAATTAATACAGACTTAATCCATATCGCATATCTAATAATAATAATAAATGAATCTTTCAATAATAATAATTATATATATAAAATTATAAGTTTGACACTCGAAAAAAAAAACTATATTTTATAGAAGGATTACATTTCTTTTTCTGTCCTTTTCAGCCTTGAATATTCCAAGCAATTCCTCAAAAGCAGTAGCAGTCATGAGTGGTGTTAATAATAATAATAATAATAATGATAATAATTCATTTAAACTATATAAAATATTTATGATCTGCAAATACATAAAATTGATCTTGCAACTTTTGTTTTGATTTATAATTTAATAAAATCTCAAACTATTATAACATAAATCAAATCAATATATTATATTATATGTATAATATATATATTATAAATTATTAAATTGTAAGATTGTAAAAAAATTATCAATTAAATAATCCATCAACGTCTTTAATAATATATTAGAGAATAAATTTATAATAATTTTATTAAATGATATTTTATATTTATTAAAGTATTTTTGTTATTTTTTTTATTTTCATTTTAATAGTAATGATATTAATATTAATCTTCTTTCATTTCTTTTTTTTTTTGTGTATTTCATATATATGTATATATAAACATTTTTCACATATTTATAAATCTTTCTTTTTTTTGCTTATTATAATTTTAGAAGTTAAAGAAAATAATTAAATTTAAAATTGATATAAAGTTTAATTTAATTTAAATTGGATTCGATATAATTTTTTAATAAATTAAACAAATTTAAAATGATTAATTTAAATACATTATTTTGATTTGATTTAGTTTTAAAAATTTATCAAATGAAAAAATATTGGTTTGATTTTGTTTGATACATTACTCGCAAACCATCTAAACCAACCCATGTAGACCCCTTTTAAGCCGAGAACCATCAACATGAGCTAATAGAACAAAAGAATTAAGCCAAGCCAATAAAAGAAAAGAATTAGGAAAAATTACGTCAACCACAAGATTTTTCTTATAACTTTTATACGAGACTTTTTGATTATTTTATAAAAATAAATAATTAATAAACTCATAATAAATTTACAAAAATATCATTTATATAATAAATTTATAATAATTTTTATATACTATAAAAATTTTATAAATTTGAAAATTTTTATTTTTCTAAAAATTTTATAAAAATCTTAAGAAAAAATTATGCTCTTCACCCAATTTTTTTTAAAATTTTTACATATTTTATCAGTTTTTTTATTTTATAAAAGAGTATATAATAAACTTATAATAAATCTATAAAAACTATTATGGATATAATAATTCATAATAAATTTTATAAATTTAATAAATTAATCACAAATTTTAATAATTTTAAAAATATTTTAAAAATATAATAATTTTTTTATTTTTTATTTTTTATTTTTTCAAATGATTTTATAGGAAACCTCTAAAGAAGTGGAAGTCAAGCAACAAGTCGTGGGTAGATGAGCAAACCAAGAATAAAACCCAAACCGATTCAATAAATACATAAAAAAAATTATATTATTCACCATATTTTTTAAAATTTTTATTTTTTTATCAAAAATATTTTAGTCATTTTATTATAAACTTATTGTAAACTATATAAAATTTATAAATTCATAATAAATCCACAATAAATTTATTATGAACTTGTAAACTAATAAAAATCTAATATTTTGATAAATATTTTATAAATTTTAATATTTTAATAAATAATTTATAAATATGATAAATTTAATTTTTTTTATTTTTTTATATTTTTATCAAAAGTTCTAAATACATCTCTGAAGAATGGGCCCATCCATTATACCCACACAATAAAGAGAAAATTACACAATATACTTTGTAATTATATGGAGCTGCCAAACTTCTTTTTTATATATATATATATATATATAATAATACGGTTTTCTCCTTTTTTTTAAATTAGCTATGTAACGTTTTTTTTTTCTTTTTTTTATAATTTTTTTTTATTTTCATTTATTTTAATTTAATTTATATTTTTATTTTTATTTAAAATTTTTTTAATGTTATATTTTTAGTATACATAAAAAATAAACATATATATAATATATACATAATATATATATAATACACACTCAACAAATACAAACTACATTTACAAAATTTGTAATATATCTATAGCAATGTGCAACACATTTACATAATTTTTTAAATTTTTATTTAATTTTTATTTTCAAAACGTCCATACAATATTCATACAATATTCACATGATATTTAATAATTTTTATATAAAGTACACATAACTTAAATAATAAAAATATAGCATACACACAACATGTACAACATATCTACATTATAAAATTATGTGTATTTTTTTATGTGTATGATATGTGAAATTTATTTAAAAATAAATTTAATAATTTTTATTAATATATTTTTATATTTTTATTTTTTATGAATATTATTTATTTTTTATGATTAAAATTAAAAAATTATCTTTTATAAAAAATTATAATTTTTATATGATGAAAAATAATTTAAAATATTAATTTTTTTTATTAGAATATTTTTATTTAATAGTAAGTTTAAAAAAATATAAAAATTAAAGTAAAATATTGATTGTAGATAGGGAAGAGGCATTTTTGAAAAAAGAAAACTTTTATTTTAGGAAAGAATAACATATTTTTAAAATTTTACTCTAAATTTTTATAAAAATATAAATATTTTTAACTTTTATAGATTTTTGCAATAAAATTTATTTTTTGAATAGTTATATAAATATTTATGTAATGAATTGATAATTTCATTAACAATTATAACCAAACCCTTGCATTATTTCTTGTTTGTTTCATGGTTTGTCGTAGTTTTATATGATATTATATAATTTAATTTTTATTTATTTTGATTTTCACTCTTCATGATATGATTTTACATACTAATCTTATAGTTAGAAAATTATAGACTTTCAAACCACTAATTTAATATATTTTTTTTCATAATTTTATAAATTTATCTTTCAAACATATTCAAATTAAAATTTTAAATACTAAATTTATACTAATAAATAAATTTTTATTTTCATAATATATTAAAATATTTAAAATATCATCAAATTAAATAAAAAAATTTTACTTAACCATATAATATCATATAATATTTATAAATAGAATAAATATTATTTTTAATAATATATTATATCATACTATACAATGTAATATATTATTATAGGACACTATCAGTCATCCAACAATTATAGTAATAGCACTAACAATGGATCTTTTGCTCTTACTTAGGTGATCCACTTCAAAACTTTTGGAATTTTGCTAAGCAAATCTCTTCTAAGGTGGCTCTCGGGCTCAAATAGAAATAATGGATTATTATGTCAATTGTGATATCATCATATACTTATCCATATAATCCATATAATAACTACTTAAAAAATAATTTTTATTTTAAAAATATTATAAAAATTAAAAATATTTATATTTTTATAAAAAAATTAGAGCAAAATTTCAATAATATATTATTATTCACTAAAATAATTTTTTTAAATATATCTCTTTCATCGCTACAATCAATATTTAACTTTAAATATTTATTTTTTTCAAATTTTACTATTAAATAAAAAATATTTTAATAAATAATAAAAATTAATATTTTAAATTATTTTTCATCATATAAATATCATAATTTTTTATAAAAAATATTAATTTTAATTATAAAAATAAATAATACTCAAAAAATAAAAAAAAGTAAAATATACGAAAATATATTAGTAAAAATTATCAAATTAATTTTTAAATATATTTTATATATTATAAACATGAAAAAAATAAATAATATATATATAATTTTATTATGTAGATTTTCTATATATTTTTTGTAGATATACTGTAAATATTATGTGTATATTATATATTTATTATCTAAGTTATGTTTATTTTATATAAAATTATTAAATACTATTTGAATATTGTGGGAAAATTGTGAGAATAAAAAATTTAAAAAATTAAATTAAATGAATATTAAAATCCTTGTGCTGATATATTATTGATATGTTATAGATGTGTTACAGATATATTGTAGATATTGTAGATGTAATTTGTATTATTGAGTATATATTTCATATATATTGTGTATATATTGTATATATATATTGTGTATATTAAAAATATGATATAAAAAAATTTTAAATAAAAAATAAATTACAAAAATTAAAAAAAATCACTGCAAAAACATAAAAATGTAAATAAAATAAGAGAGTCCGTATTTTTAAAAAATGAAATCTTAATACCCTATACGGTGTAATAATCTCATATAAATGATATATGAAAAAGAGAATTGTTGTTTAATCTCAATATAATTGAAGTTTAAATTTCTTATTATCTTTAATAACCTGTTGCGCATGTTTTTGTCAACAAAATTTACTCAATATAAAAGATTGACGAGGCGAACAGAAAAAAGAATATTTGAAAATGCTTAGACAATATTTAGAGTTCAAAAGATCATTATTTGTTTTATTTTTTTTTCAAATCATGGCTTACAAAAAACGTCAAGAAAAATTTAAAAAAAATCAAAATACAATTTTTTAAAAACATTTCGAAAGTAGGTTTGAATTTAATTTTAAAGACAACCTTTTTTTTAATCAACAATGTTAATATTCATTAAACAGAAAGAAGATCACAAGAAGTCATTCATAAGGCTAAGATTCTTAGGAGGCACAAAAATAGAAAGAAGCTTTATAATTTTTTATAATTTCTCTAAAAACCTGGAGTGAATCATCTAATCTCCTGCATTTTGCATACATATCCAACAAAGCACTCCGAGAGGAATTGGGTTTCTTGGAGTGCAATGATTGCTGGTTTTGTTCAGAATAATCAGTATGTTGAGGGTTTAGATTTGTTCAAGGAAATGAAGGTTGGGGTTGAGGTCCGTCAATCTATCTATGCTAGTGTGTCCAGGTCTTGTGCTGGGATGTCTGCTTTGAGAATGGGCTTTCAGTTGCATGCCCATGCTTTAAAAGGTAAATTTGAATCAGATATCATAGAAGGAACTGCCATGTTGAATATGTATGCAAAATGTGGTAGCATGGTAGATGCTCAAAAGCTATTTAACTCGTTGCCAAAACATAGCTTGCAATGTTATAATGCCATTATTGTTGGGTGCACTCAAAATGGCCAAGGCTTTGAAGCTTTGCAGTTATTTCGGCTTTTGCTAAAGTCTGGCCTTGGTTTTGATGAAATTAGTTTATCTGGGGCATTTTGTGCTTGTGCAACTATCAAAGGGCATATGCAAGGGCTTCAAGTACATTCAATAGCAGTTAAGACTACTTTAAGTTCAAACATTTGTGTGGCAAATGCCATTCTTGACATGCATGGTAAATGTGGAGCTCTGGCTGAAGCTATTCGTATTTTTTATGAGATGGTAAGAAGAGATGCTGTGTCATGGAATGCAATTATTGCTGCTCACGAGCAGAATGGAAACGGAGAGGAAACACTTGGCCTTTTTGCATCGATGCGTCGCTTGAAAATGGAGCCTGATCAGTTCACTTATGGCAGCATCTTGAAAGCTTGTGCCTGTCAGCAGACTTTGAAAAGTGGCATGGAGATCCATGGCAGAATTATAAAATCTGGAATGGGTTTGGACTCCTTTGTAGGAGGTGCCCTTGTTGATATGTATTGCAAGTGTGGAATGATGGAAGATGCGGAGAAAATCCATGACAGAACACAACAAAAAACAATGGTTTCATGGAATGCAATTATTTCAGGATTCTCCCTGCTAAAACAAAGTGAGGATACCCTCAGTTTTTTTCTCTCAGATATTAGAAATGGGTGTAAAGCCAGACAATTTCACTTATGCAATAATTCTTGATACTTGAGCTAATTTGGCTACCATTGAACTTGGAAAGCAACTTCTATTTTGCAATTGGACCCACATGATTCTTCTTCTTATATTCTTCTCTCAAACATATATGCTGATGCCAGAATGTGGGGTGAGGTCTCAGAGCTGAGAAAAATGATGAGGTAAGGTCAGTTAAAGAAAGAACCAGGTTGCAGTTGGATTGAGGTAAAAGATGAGGTGCATGCGTTTCTGGTCGGGAACAAGGCTCATCCAAGGTGTGGAGAGATTTATGAAATGCTTGATGTGCTAATTGGTGAGATGAAGTGGGCAGGATACCTACCCGATATTGGTTTTGCACTCGATGAGGAGGAAGAAGTATATGAGCTACCAGAACCAGAACAGCTAAGAACCAGTAGTAACAATATATAGTCCAGCAACTGAAATGGCAAAAAATAAATTTGGAACTGTGAGTCCATGGGAGAATACTTAGTCTTCGGTTAAGAAACCAGTAGTGATAATTGGGCAAACAAGCACTATGACAGATTCAACAAAGAGTAGGATTATGTGGATATAAATTCTATACAAGCACAAAACTTGCATAAACGGGAATGGTTGAATCCCATGCGAATCTGGAGAAATAAAATTCTGTGGTTCCTTTAAAGCTCAATTTAGCCGGAAGGATCATTTTAAACCATCAGCGTTCCTGTGCGAAACCAATTCAGGATTTTGAGGGTGCTTGCATCTCGAAATCATTGCTTGCTTTAATAGTGAAAACCATAAAAGTATGCATTTGAATTGAAAAGAGTGAATTTGTTCTCATATTCTTCATATGAAAACCTCAATTTAGAGAGAGCATTATACATTGCTCTTGCTAAGGATTAGGATTTGGAATAGGATTACAATGTTGCTATGAGAAATTTTTTGGTACCTCCACTTCCCAAAAATATACATGGGTTAGTGTTAGTAGAAACAAGTATATAATTATTGTACTGTTATTATTTTTTTTAGGGAATGATGAATATCATCGTTTATTATTATCATCATCATTATTGAAAAGATAAATTTTAAACTTTAGCAACCGCTCCTTCAAGTATCAAACAGGTCATGCAAGCATTACAATAGCTAGGATTGGCTAGATGAACCAATAATAAACAGCTTGGTTCTAAACTTCATATTGTGGAATTTGGAAAATTAAGATTGGTAGATCCTCAGCACCTCATTCAAAAATCAGTGTCCTCTTGTAACTTCCACAATTTTTACCACAATTTTCAGGAAAACATTATTCAACCAAGAAAAATCAAGATATGACAAAATTTAAAGACGGAGACTTTTCTAATTTCTAAACCAGCTTACATAGCATCCCAAAAATTTGTGATGTTAAACGGCAGATTTGATCATTGTCCCTCGAATGGTGAAGTACAATACATCTGGATTAGAAGCTAAACAACAGTAGTAAAAAAAAGTCCCTCTAGATTTGGCAATGTGTCATCCCTCTTTCTCAGGACTGCTTGGAGTAGCTCTTTTGGTGCGAATTCCACTGAATCAGCATCCAAATTATTGATGTACCTGATTGGAAGTGAATATAAATATAATCTTAATAAAGATGAAGCCCTTGGATTCATAAAGTTGCAGGAAACCAAGAAAATTCAAATGAACTTGAGCAGCCCAACTGGAAATAAAAATAAATTCATATCCAATATTACAGGAAAGATAATATACATTTCAATGCTGCATTTTCTTCAACTCATGTAAAAGAGTCAAGAGTCCCATGCAATCTAAAACTGATTACACTTTTTTTTTTTAATTCAAAGGTGGTCAAATGGGCTGAAACAACATTGTGAGGTACAGTTTCAATACTTCAGTCATCCAACTATTAATAAAGTTACTAAATATAATGAGATTAGCTCCTGAACTTCAAAATGTCACTGCTTAGTGCCCAACATGCCATATCAGTTACTATTTCATACAACAAACTAGAGGTCTAGGGATTGTTACATTATGACATATATCATCATGGACTAAAAAGTTGTTTCATTTAAAAACCCTAAGGAACAATGCTGCTTTCTGAAATTTCTGTTATCAGTTGGTTAATGAGTAGTTAAGGGTTAAAATGTAAGCATATTTAAAAATACAAGGACCATATGATACGCCAAGTCTCTGTTTATATGTGTGTGTGTGTTTGTAGTTTTGCTAACTTAATCAAAATCCAAGTCATCAATCAACTTTTACTAATATGAACAAGGGCAAAAAATGTAGCAACTTAAATCCAAATCCAGTAGAAAAAGGCAGAGATCAAATTAAAGCAAATTCAGAATGAGTTCAGGTCTAATAGAAAACACCTGCAAAGATGCCAACAGTTGTCAAATTTCCAATTGCCATATTCCGATATATGAGGTACTCGGTCAAGAAGTGACCAAAAGCATAGATGAAGGATAAAAAGGTAGCCAAATAAAGTGGCTTGTTATCAAGGTTGAATGCACAAAGAACACAGAGAGTACAGGTCAAAAGTGTCCAAACTCCAAATGTCCTCCCATGAACCTCAGTCACTGCAAAACCAGAGAGAGGGGAAGGGGGGATTAGAATCAGAAGGAATTGAAATTACCACAAATGAAAAAGACCTTTTACATTTATAAAAGATTCAAATTAGTGTTGCAAATAAAATGTCAACCTTGAAGGAAAAAAGATACCCCTACTTTTTCTTTCCCTCGATATTGTATTTGTCACTCTTCCTTGCCATTGTTTTATGAGCGTCCTTCACTCAGTCTGAATGCAGTGAGATTTTGTTTGTCAAAGTTCAGAATTAAAGGGAAAATTTGCATTGGTATGGAAGAGAGATAACTAGGATGATTTTATAACATGATGAAAGTAAGAAATTTCAAGGCATTGTCTTCACTAATTTGATGTCATCAGATAAATTGCCATCACCAATGAAAGCAAGGAAGTTGGTATTATTAAAAAATAAGGAAATTCTCATCCCTAACAAAAAATAAGGAAGTTTTCTTAATTATATAGTTTAAGAAAACTAAGTTGCTATCCATGTCTGAAGCACTCACAGTTCAACTTATTATTTTAGTCCCAGAACTCTCTCATATCAGAAGCACTCTCAGAGCCACGAGAAGAAGAGAAGTTCAAACAAACAAATAAAGTAGTACAATTAAGAAGGAATAGGGAAAGAAGTGAAGAGAAAGAAAACATTATAAATAGCAAAGTTGAATGATTTTAATCTCATTCAACTAATCTAAGTGGTTTTACTGAATTTAGAATTAATTAATTTTTCTTCTTTAATAGTTCCAGACCAATTTGATTTTATGTTAGGTCGATCAACTATAAAAATAATCTTTCTTATTAGAGATTTGATGAAAAAATACAGGGAGATAAAGAAGGAATTGCATATGGTTTTCATTGACTTAGAGAAAGCTTATAATAGAGTATCTAGAGAAGTTCTATAATGGGTCTTAGAGCGCAGGAGGGTATCAATTAAACGTATCAAAGTCTTGAAAGATATGTATGATAAAGCTATCACTAGCATCTGTATAGTTGGAGGAGATACTAAGGATTTTCCTGTTTCTATTGGATTATACCAAGATGCAGCTTTGAGGATGAGCTTACAAGGCATAAACATGATGATATCCCATAATATATGATATTCGCGAATGATATTGTGTTAATATATGAGACTTAAGCAGGAATAAGTAGAAAGTTATAATTATGGAGGAATACATTGGAATCTATGAGTTTCAAGTTAAATAGAAGTAAGACTAAATATATGCATTGCAGATTTAGTAATACAAATGGAGAAAGGGGTGAAATTGTTTTGAATGGAGTGACAGTGTCTTATTGCACTTATTTTAAGTTTCTTGGCTCAATTCTTCAAGAAGATAGAGGTTGCGAAGAAGATGCTAGCCCTAGGATTAAAATAAGTTGGATGAAGTGAAGGAGTGTCACATGAGTATTATGTGACCAAAAGATGTCAATTAAACTGAAAGATAAATTTTACCACACTATAATACAGCCTGCCATAATATATGGTAGCGAGCGTTTGGCATGGAAAGGACAACATATGCGTAAGTTGCATGTGGCTGAAATGAGAATACTAAGATGAATGTGTGGACATATTAGGATGGATAGAATCCGTAATAAGTGCATTAGAGAAAAAATGGGAATAACACCTATTCAGAAAAAAATAAGAGAGCATAGATTGAGGTGGTTTGTTCATGTAAAACGAAGATTTAGTGATGCATCTGTCAGAAAGACTGAACAAGTTAAGATGGATATAGGCAAGAGAGACAGGAGTAGACCTAAACTAACTTGGATAAAGGTAGTTCAACATTATCTTACAGCTTCACATCTCTCCAAAGATGTAGCACATAATCTCTCCAAGTGGAAAAACATAATTTATATAGCCGATCCTAATTAGTTTGGGATTAAGGCTTTATTGAGTTGAGTTGAATTGAATTGAATAGTTCCAGATATTGCAAATCTGTGACATAGTTCAGTCTTTCTGCTCTATTCCCCCAATCCCTAGTCCAAAGATTGCATCTTTACTAGGGTACTAGCAGCTTCATATTGAAATTCTACTGATAGTCAGTCAACTATAGCACTCCCAATTGCTAGATTCATGATACTCAATTCAAGTTGACTTAACCTTAATCCCAAATTTAATTTGGGTTCACTATTTGTATTCTTTGTTTCTACCTAAACAGTGTTAGAAAACGTCTTTAAATAGTTACTATTGCTAGATTCATGACAAAAAGGACCATTGTATCAATCAGAACAACTATTCAAAATTCAGGTGCTTACAAATGCAGAACTAAATTATACTCTTCAATTCTGGACTTCATTCATGAAGAACAAAGACATATTTCCTGAGCTAACTATAAAGAAAACATACAGGAGGCAAATATAACACTTATTCATCCAATCAAAAGATCTATTAAATCCTAGGGAAAATCCATATCAAGTATAGCACTTATTCCCAAATTCTAACAATGTATATCTTTCTTGACAGAAAAACTTAATCAACCCATACTCCTGTTGAAGTTCTTGATATACACTATTCTAAGGATATTAAGGTACATCCCTATAACAAAATCCACATTTCCATTTCACAAAGTTATCAACTCCAGAAATCACAATTGCACTCAATACTCTCTCAACACAGTCCTTTACTTCAGAAAAAACACTCGTTCATGAAAGGAAAAGAAATAGATAGAAACAAATCCAAGTTGAGTTAATTGAATATGATTTTTCTTTTTTCTATTGAACTCAAAATCCAACATACAAATTCTTGATTATTGGACCCAAATTCACCTTAGTCCCCCTGGTTTTGACACTCGCAATGGAAAAAAATAATTCCAAATAATCAAATTTGACACCCTCTTCACCCACCATTGCTTTTCTCGAATCAAGATTGTATTAAAAGTAAATCTCCCAGCTTCAACCTCAAAAAAAGCACATTACCAATATTAAACTCCATAACAAGTGCAGGGGAAAGACAAAAAGGCAAACCAAAAAAATAAGATTAACCCTTTAAAAAAATTCCAACTTTAAACCACCCAGTTTTTATTTCTTATTTACTCCTGTTCTTGCATTGAAAAGACCATAAGAGTAAAACTGGGAATCTCAGGTTGAGATCTCTTCCTTGTCCATCAGAGATCTTGTGAAAAAACGAAAGGAAAGAAAGAAGGAGAAGAAGAAGAAGCTTACTAGTAGTGTTGGAGAAGACGGCAAGCCTATGAGCCCAAATGTCGAAGAAACCAAACCATACAGAAGCTAATCGAAGTGAACCCACAAGCATCAGCCACCATCCTAATGCCTTCATTTTGTTCACCTTGGAATCTCCGCTTTTCTCTGCGAATCTTTGCCTGGACAATAAAATGAAATAGCCAGCGCCAGCGGAATAAAAAGGTGTAGTTTCATATTATTTTGTTCCCATCACCATAAACTACTGCCGTTTAACACGCACAGGCGTAGCCCTTCAATAGCAATAGCTAACTTTTGCGTTCACATTTTATGAACTCATAAAATGAAAAATCGTTGGATTCAAATTCGTTAACTTGTGGACAAAAACCTGTCAGTATCCCTTCAAAAGTTGCTTAAAACACTCGCATTTGTTTTGCACGCTGTTACTTAAATTATCCTTACTTATGTTTTAATTTCAAGGACAGGATCCTAATTCACAAGAATAAAAATACTCCCTTCCCCTTATCAACCAAATCAAGCCTTATAAACGTTTATAAATTCAAATCTGAAAACTTATATTAAAAGAAGTTGGCAACAATCATAAATATTTAAAATTTAAAAATGCTATGTATATAGAAATGAAAGTCGCATTTATATTTGAAACTAATTTAGATATCATATGAGCAAAATGAAAAAAAAAAAAATGATGCTTTGTTCTGTTCAAATGTCAATGGGAAAGTTTATAGTGCTCTATTCCTGTTCAGGTACTCATGACAGGTTACATTTTTTTTCTCAAACAAATTAAATTAATGTTCATGCTTTACTTGCTCCAATTTGAAATTTATAAATTGTAATACTATTTAAAAGTAATTCCAACATAATTTAATAATATATAGTATAATATATTTAATATAATATAGTATGATATAATATTAATAGAATACCATATTTACAAAAATGATATAATATTTAATGATATAATTTAATTTAAATAGATAAAATTACTAAAATACTCTCCAGTACTTGTATCCTATTTCATACATATTCCTATTAAAATAAATTTTTAATATGTAAGTTATAGTCTTAATTAATTGCATCTAAAAAAGGAATAAGATTTAATATTGTATTCATAAAAATAATAAAAATAATTAAATGTTATAACAAATTTAAATGATTATGCCGTAAATAAAATAAAAAATATTAATAAAATCCAATTGAAGATTATGAGGGTGTTTCTCAAAACTGGGTAAATAAGTGATTTTTAAATTATAATCAGATTAAAAATAAGCAGTTAAGCGTTTCTGTAAACTAGTTAATAATCAGCTGATAATCAGTTTATAATCAGTTAAGTGTTTCTGTAAAATCAACTTATAATCAGTTTTTAATTATAGAAATTATCAAAATGACCAAACTTTCCCTGAGTTTATTTATTGTATAAAAATAATTTTTTAAATGTCAATTCAAAATTTATTTTGCAATAATAATAATAATAATAAAATTTATTTAATAATAATAAACGTAAAAGAATTTTGATGGAAACTAAAGTGTATAGGATGGACAAATTTAAAATATTGAAGATTAGGTAGGGATAGTATGGTCTTTTACTTGGTCAAAACTGCTTAAAAAATAAGTGCTTAAAAAAAAGTAGCAAAATTCAACTTTTAAAAAACTGATTAAAATTAGATTATAATCTACTATTTAAATTTTCAGAAACACTTAAATAAACAACTTATAATCTAAAAACTGCTTATAATCAGTTTTGACCAGCTTTTAAGTTTTGAGAAACACCCACTATATATTATACGAGGTTTTTAAGGTTTTTAAAATTTATTTGAGGGTAATTTTGATTAAAAAAAAAAGTTAAACTATAATAAACAATGAAAAATAAAATTAAAAATACTCTCAAACATAGTTCACTCTTAAACTATATTGCACTAAACCATGAAAAACCACATTGGAAATGCTCCCCACACCGCAATATATATATATATATATATATATATATACATAAAGAAATTTTACAAGCAAAATTCGTCTAATCTGTCTGAAAATTGTTACTACTTCAATCCTGTGTTACTTTAATAGTCACGATATACAGAAACTATCCAAAATTAGGTTAGGATCTTTACTATCACAAGCGGCGGTTCTATTGCATAAATAGGTACACAGTTGCTGCAATCAATAAAATGAAGATTGCCATAACATGCTTAAAGTTGAGGATTCCTGTATCTATTCTCTTTACTGTTTCAGAGCCCAACGGTCCAGTTGCAAATTTAGTTTCATCAACAGATGCATTTTTCTGGAGCTTCTCCAACTGTAAACAGGAAAACAACAACAATAGTAGTATATCAGGTAAAAGTAGGATATATATTAGGCTTATAACAAGTTGAGCTTTCCTTGTTAACATTTGACCAAGTATTTTAGCAGTCACTGTCCCCTATAATTAATGGTCACTATCTGAACCATCAGTAAAAGCAGATAATAATTTAGGTAAAAATATGATTCACTAGGCTTATATCTAGTTGGATTTTACAACACAAAATAACTTAGATTATTTTGATTGGGCCACCTCTCCAGATATAAATCTATTATATTTCTTATAATCATTAAGTTTAACAGTTTCTTGCAAAATGTAGTACCAAACAAAAAAAAGAAACAAATATAGAATCTTCACCCTAGAAGGAAGACTGATTTTGATGATCTCCAACTAAGCCAGAGAAATTATGAATTCTACATCTATTTGTTTCTGGAGAATGACTCGTTTTCCGTTATGCATGTATATTTCCATTCCCCAAATAGAGAAACTTGTCCAGTTTGGATTTAAGAACTCTATCCAATCACTGAGCAAAACTTATTCAAAATGTAATAGCTTGCACCTACCTTGGACCCAGATGTTACGCTTTGGGTTACTTCGGGCTCAGAAAACAGATGTTTTTCCCCATTTCCTCTATTATGATGGTTGGCAGCTTCAACAGAACCCTTTCTTCCTTGCTGTAACTTCACCACCAAAGTTCTATTCTCAAGTGCTAATGATGTCATCTGCATATGTTGCAAAACCATCAGAAAGTCCGCTAAAATAGTCATAGACTTTAAAATGCAAGTGCATACATGTGTGTAGATATCTGTAGTGTGTCTTGTTCATCAAAACATCCTGCAATAATTAATAAGTGATGAAATGAACAAAGATTCCAAAAAAAAAAATCTCAAGAACATAATTATTTGAATATTGAGAACAATAGCGGAAACATTTTAAAGTATGAGTTAGCAAAAATTGGATCAATATGTTCTCACATTGTCCCTCAAGGGATCTAGCATTACATGGCATCTCTTATCTCCAAGATTCTATTCTAGCATCATAACTATAAGCATTCGCATTATAATTTAGAGAGACAAAGAAATCATCATTTATTTCTGGAGAAGTTCACTGCCCCTAACACAGTTGTTTAATTTGCAGAACCCCAGTTATTTTCCACGTTGTTTTGAAAGATACAATGATGTGATATTATGATAAAACCTAGACACCATATATGGGTGCTATTGATATAATTTATTGACCCTCAGATATGTAGTTGTAATGTTGAAAAAGAAACCTCGGGTGAAAAGTTCAGGAGTTGGAGAAACCAAAAGAAAATCAACATCATATGGGTGAAAATAAACTTGAATGTAATGAACTAAAATTTTGAATCTGAGACATCAAGACCTGCTTATGAAGACGATCTCTTTCAATGGCCAATTGCATCACTAGATCTGTTATCACTTTAGTCCGAAAGCCAATATCCTTTGCAGTAGCCATTTTTGTTTCCTCGACTTGATTCAAAGATGCCTCCAAGCACTCAAGCCTTCCCCTCAGAGAGCTCAGTTCTTCATTTAGCTCTGCATTAGACTCAGATAATACAATGCACTTGTCCTCCACATTGTCTGCTCGGCTTTCAGCTTTCTGAACTTTCAACTTTAGATCCTCGATTAAATTCTCCATATCTTGGATTGTATCATACAACATTTTTTGCTTCTCCTGGTTAGCATCTACAGATGCTACTGCATGCTGGAGTCTAACATCAGATTCCCTCAACTGCTTCTCTAAAGAATTCACCTTTTCATTAAGTTCCAAATTAGTCTCTGCCAACAACTTGCAATCAACTTCTGCACTAGTTGCCCTACTTTCCACTTTAGCTAATTCTTCTTTCATATCCTCAATTACATTTTCCATGCCAGTGATCTCAGAACGTAAAGCATTATGCTTCTCCTGACTTCCATCTGTAGAGACCTTTGCATTAGATAGCTGAAGCTCAGATTCTTCCAGCTGCTTCTCAAGTGAAGTAACTTTTTCTCTCTGAGTGAAAACCTCAGAATTTGCAAGAATTAATTTCTCTTCAGCTTCTGTCAAGCTTGCGCTTAAACTGTCAGCCTGTGCAAGAAGAAACTCATTGAGTTTTGCACTGCCACTGTTGAACTTTTGCAAAGCATTTTCTTTAGCTTCCAACTGTTCCATGGATTTTTCAAGGTTTGATTGGAGTTCAGATTCTCGTTGAACTGAACCATTCAAATTGAACTGAAGTATCTTTGGTCGACTCAGTAGTTCTTGTGAAATTCCCATCAGAACCTCTGCAGAATTTTCTGCTGTGAACAACCTTTCACAAACATCTGTTGCTTCTTCTTCCATGAATAATACTTCTTGTTCCACAGAGAGTAACCTATGTTTCAACTTTTCCTCGATTTGTCTTGATTCAGTGAGTTTCTTTTCAAGATCTATCTCTCTTGCCAAAGATTTCTCTAGCATCCTCAAAATATGTCTTTGCTGATCAGCAGTTTGCATCTTGATCTTTGCATTCATGTCCAGAAATTGATTTCCTTCTGAAAAGTTTGACCCCTCGTTTCCATTCCCTATCAACAGGCACTGATTAGAATGCTAATAAAAGTCGACGACATTCTCTAATATATAATTCTGACTGTATAGAAGTTCAAAAAAGATAATGGAAATAAATCCTCTTTAGTTAGGAAATAATCCTTTCAAAGCAGTATTAAGCCATTTAAAAAACGAAAATATTCTGAAAGCATGATACAAACATTTGTATATGGGGAAAGAAACAGAAGGAATTTTCTAATATTCTATTAATTATTAGCGAGAGAAGGTATTTCTTAGTTTCACTCTGGCAACAAGATTCACAAGGCTTTTTTTATGAATGTTGGAAGTACTGAACTTAAAATGCAAATCTTCTGAAACAAAAATTGTAAGTAATAAATATAGCTTACAACTTTCATCTCTGTTCAGATACGACAAGGTCCTCTGGAACTTGGCAGATTGCATCCTGATCTCTGAGACTTGATTTTGCAATTGCTTCAATGATTTTTCAGAATCAAGTAACTTTTCTTCCATTGCCATGAAGGTTTCTCCCAAATGTTCATCAGAGGATATCATTTTATGGGCCTCCACAATATTTTTCTGGGTAGTTGCCATGAACTTATCCAGTTCTGCCACTTCAGAATCCAGTATCCTAGACAAGAGATCGAATTCCAAAGCCTCCACTTCATCTCCCAGCAAATTTCCTCTTGGAGAGGTAATAGTTTCAAACTCACTTTCCCTGGTTGCCACTTGCATCATAAGCAGACTTAGATTAACAAACTTCTCAGAAGCACATGCCAAAGCTAATTCAATCCTTGTTAGAATCTCGTATGCATCTCCTAACTCAGCACTTATATCTCCATCAGATGATATTTCCATAACTAAATCAATTTTACTTGACTCTGCCTCTGGATCTGCAGGCTTGACGTCATCTAGAGAAACACTAACTTCAGCAACAGCATCAGTACCCATGCTTATTTCTACCTATTCAACTGGCTTTCAAGCTTGAAAAAATGCTGAACATAAAAATCAATGAGTAGAAGAAATAAGTGCTGGTCACAAGAAAAGGGGTGCATAACTCAATGAGTATTTTTCATTTAACAGAAAATATTTATAAGTTAGGAGGTTCATATTCTAATATAAACAATAAACATATAATTGTCTTCCTTCTGGCCATCTACATATGGTCGCAGGCATAATCCAGCACACATTCTAATACAAGATCAGATTTAAAACTTTAAGCGCCCCCTTCTGTTAGGTAAAAACAAGAAGTTTTGTGCTGAGGGAAAGAAAATTTATTAAAGAATATTGAAAAAATCTTTATTTTAGGAGCACCAGCAAAACTAATATCATTATCTGGTGCATGGTAAATTATAAAAGAAATGTCAAGGATAGATAATAATGGCTATTCCAGCTAAATACTAAAGCCAGTCCTAATCATAACCAACGAGAAAATCTATTACACAATTGTTCCTCTGTTTAAACAATAGGCATCATTGCCCATCAGCTTTTTTACAAGTTACGCATTCAGGTTAACCACTAGGTATCAAAGTAGGCAGATACAACCTGGACAGAAAAATAGGTTGACCGTTTTAATTTTGTAAACACCTTTGGATTTTCCACAACAATTTTCTGACTGATTAAATGGACATGATTTTCCTGGCCTTAATAGAAAAATACAATCAAAATCATGTACAATGGGAACATGGCTCAAACATACTGGCAGAGATCTAGGTCATGGGAGATAAAAATCACAAATTCACAATCATCTCGACTTGAGCTGGAAGCAAAAAGTGCGCAAAAAGCAACAAATATAATTGTCAAGGGACAACCAAACCCACATTGCCATTCTACTTTCAAGATCAGCATAAAAAGTTGGAGCCTATGCATAGTACAACCTCGTAAACACACTCCTTACCATTTATGCACCAGTATATTGGAACACAACACAAAATGACTAAATCATTATTTCTTCAGAATCTTTGGCAAAATAACAAGCCTTTTACTTTTTAGATATGAAGATAGGATTCAATTTATAAATTACTAATCAGAACTACATAGTCAATAACCAAAACTGTCTCAAAAGAGGGCCAATGGCGAGAACAAGAACACCACATTCCAACCAAATTGAGCTCTAAATCAAACTAGACTTCAGGAAGTCCTATCAATTCTATATCATATAGGCTCTCTCCAAGGCCCCCCCCCCCCCCCCCCCCCCCCTCAAAAAAAAAAAAAGTAACGCGGGGTTTAAACCAAACAACCAAATGGTATACCAAGGGTTTAAACCAAGCAAAAAAATTTAAATGTAAAAGGTATTCATAAACGAAAATTTGCAAATGCTAAACAACCATAAGCACCCAAATCAGCTAAATAATTCCCTTCAGCTCAATGCCCATTCTCAACCAATTCTTACCACATTGGCTAACCCTTCATTCAACAAATCGACTTAATTTCAATATATTGAACTCGTACAATTTCATGAACACTAAATGTACACTCTCCACTAATAACACATAGTCATTTAACTGATCAACTATAAAGGATAAATCATATAAATCATAAATCATAACCCGTCAAAGTGAAAAAACTACACTAAATCATAACCTCTACACTATATCATATTATAGTGCGTTTAGTAATAACATAATCCTTGCAAAGTTGACTACATAATAATTTTTGATCAATAATACCATGTTTGTTTATATACAATCTATATAAAATAAAATATTAGTCCCATTAAACTTGATCAATCAATTGATAAAGTATTTTACATAGAAAAATAGAAAAAATATTTCACCCAAAAAGAAAAATTGAGAAGTTTATGTCAAAAACAATCCCATCGTTACTTTAACTGCTCAATACCATGCATGAGCTAAATAAAAAGATATTTATATATTACTCAAATAAATTAAGTTGCAATAAAAAAAAATATTTTTTTTCAAAATTTTATTACGTCAAATACGATAATATAAATTTTCAATAAAATATAATCTCATTAATATATCTCTACAAGATTAGTTCTTTCAGTAATCTACCAAATATACTAATAATTACACCAGAATTACTGAATAGATCAAATTAATGAATTACTATCTCGTAGACTTACAAACTAAAACTATCCATAATTGCAATACAATCCATGTAAAATCCTAAAAGAAGCCAAGAACGGTATGTTAGTTTAAACTCCAAAATGCCCATTCAACTAATCCAAAAACAATAGAAAACCCATTTCTAGATTTGCAATATACATAAACAGAGGAGAATCAATTTAAAGAATAGATAAAATAACCCACATATTTTTCTGCCATTTTCTCGGGAAAACTGACGAGAAAATCCAAAAAAAAAATTGAAGAACAGAAATTTCTGATCATACCCTTTCAAAGAGGCGATTGTGAAGCATGCGAAAAGCTATGAAAGAAGAACAAAAGGAAGAAACAAGAGGAGTGAAGAGAGAGAGAAAACGAAAGTGGACAGTAAATAATATAATCTGTCCTAAAGTGGAGGCTTAATTATACTATTAATGAAGAATTTGTTTGAATGCCGCCTGTTAACGCGCACCCTGCGATGAATTACACGTCTGCTATTTTTTTTCCCAATTTTAATTCGTTGTAATTTTTGCCTTTTTGAAACAATAAAAAAAATAGTACTCATAATTTATTGAGAATTAACTAAATAAATACACATCTACATATCACTAATAAATTTTAAACTTCATTCAACTTAAAACTTAAATAGATCTATTTTGATAAAATTACCCTTCAATAAAAAAAACATTCTATTTTATTTCCTAAAACACATATCTATTGCTTTCTAATTTCAAATTTCTCAAAATTTTTTACTCTCCATCTCTCTTTCAAATTTAAAATCTCTAAAAATTTTCTGATTAAATTCCCTTTCCCTCTCTCTTTCTTTTAAATCCGTCCGCCACTATTGTCTCACTAGAGGTATCTAAGACCATCGATCTCAAGGTATGCTCTCTCTCTCTCTCTCTCTCTCTCTCTCTCTCTCTCTCTCTCTCTCTCTCTCTCTCTCTCTCTCTCTCTGCCTTCGTTACTTCATTACCCGATTTTTGCTTTAGTTTGAAACTTGATTTCCATTCTAGCCATGATCATAAGTTGATTTGTGAAAGGGATAGTCTGTTTTTGGGACTTGATTATGGAACTTTCAAGTTTGAAGTTTCTGATTTTCTTTACTGCTCTTTTATTTCTATTTATTATAGTTCTTTTTTTCAATTAATTATATATGAATGATTGCTTTTGCTTGTATTAACTGTCAGGTCACAAAGACTTGTTCTATAGTATTTATAAAACTATTGTTGTTTTATTTCTTGAGTTTGGTCATCGTCTACTTTCACATGGAAAGTTCTTCAATACCATTTATATGTTGCAACTTTAGTATAAAATAATTCTATTTGACTACTGATATCTTTTTTTTTCTCTCAATGTGTAGAAAGAGTATACTTTTAGGATTATTTTTATAATTTTTGCAATTCTTAAGCCATCATTAAAGTTGAGAACAACTTATAGTCAACATCTAGAAAGTTTGAATGCAATAGTATCCAATGGCATAGTTTCAAAAACATATAATGTTACACTTTTATTTTTTTTACTATCTTTTAGTTTAGATGGCCTCATTATTGGGGCACATACAAAGTGCTTTCACTTAACTTTTCTAAGCAACAGAATTAGAGTTCATATGTTTTTAGACTACAAATATAAAGATTAAAAAAGTAAAGTACAAAAATAATAATGCAAAATCTAATTGAACTTCACTTGTAAGAATTTTGGGATTCTTTTGACCATCATTTCAATGGTAGCAGAATTATTGCTAATGCTCCATTATCTTGACCAAGTATTTGTGCACCTTTAACAGTTCCAAAATTATTTTTCAATCTATCTAATGCCAAGTTATCGAAAGAGAAACAAGATGTAACACAATTCTCATTTCAACAAAATGGTTTTATGTAATGTTGGAAATTGAAATGAATGATGAATGATTGATGATGGAATGAGGGATTCTTGATTAAGAATAGAAAGAAGTGTTTTTTTTTAATTTCTTGATTGTTGAATATTTCATAGTAGTTGTACAGTAAAATGCATTACTAAATGTTGAGATGGTTTGTTTAGTGATTATTAAAACAAGAATTATTTTGTGTACTAAATATTATTTTAAGCTTTTTAAAATATCAAGAACTGTGTTTTTATTGATTGATAGTGATTGATATTTGTTTATCTTTATTGATATTGGTTGATATAAATTACTTAGCGATTATTAAAACATAAGTCATTTTGTATACTAAATGTTGTTTGGGTGTTTTAAAATTTAAAGAAGTTTTTCTTTATTGAGTGATAGTGATTGATCTTTATTGATATGGAATTATAGATGTATAAATACTGAAAAAATGTGGTTCTCTTGACTAACATGTGTAGATCTTTGATTATATAAGTTGATATGTCTTAATATGGTTTAATATATCTTGGTATGGTTTGATATGGTTTGATATGTTTTGATAAAATTTGATATGAGAGTACTAAAATACCAAGCATTTATATTCTACATATTGTAAAAACCAGACGAAATAGTAGGTATAAAGTAAATTACCCAATGTTTCCAAATTAGTCCAACTTCGTACCTTTCCGGCATAAACTGTATATCTTAGATTTAAATGTCTTAAATAGTGAAAAAATATAATTTTGTTGACTGATCTATGTTGATCTTTGATGATATGTCTTGATATGGTTTGATATGTCTTGATATGATTTGATATGGAAATACTAAAATATTAAGTATTTTTGTTGTTTATGTTGTTTAGACGTCTTAAATAGTGAAAAAAATATGATTTTGTTAACTGATATGTGTTGATCTTTAATGATATGTCTTGATATAGTTTGATATGTGACTACTAATATATCAATCATTTGTATTGTTTATGTTTTTTAGATGTCTTAAATAATAAAAAAAAATATGATTTTGTTGACTGATTTGTGTTGATCTTTGATGATATGGGTTGATATGGTTTTATATGTCTTGATATAGGTTGATATGAATTGATATAGGTTGATATAAATTGACATAGATTGATATGTGTATTAAAGGATTATATTGGATTGACTATTTTCTGTTCTAAATGGTATTTAGATGTGCTAAACAGTCTAAAATTATGTATTTAAAATCTTAGGAATTATTTATTCTTCTTCATATCTGAAAAATGTCATATGCATCTCATATCGAATACTATGCTTCAATTTGCGAGTGCGATGATTCGAGTGTCATGGACAGAAGATAATCTAGGAAGACATTTTTATGGTTGCAGCAATTATGGGGTATGTTAAAATTTTAATTTGTTTTAGGTTATTTGCATTTGGATGTTGTGTATTCACATTATTATTGCTTAAATAATGAATTTTGTCATTTGGACAAACAGATTCACCAAGAAAAATGTAAATTTTTTATTTAGGTTGATCCAAAAAATCTTGAATGGGCTACAAACATCATCAATGCTCTATTGAGGAAAGTGGACAGATTGGAGAAGGAGAAGAGATAGTTAGAGAAAACAAATACAATGCGTAGATTGGGTAAAATTTTCTTTGTGGGTGCAGTAATAGTTATCGTAGGGATACCTATCGTCTCTTGTATAATCATAAAGAAATAGTGATAATAATATATATTTTTTTGTTAGTGAATTTTCGCTTAAAGCTAGTGCTGTGCATTATTAAAGATAATATATAGCTATTATTACCTAAAACTGGTATACTGAAAGTTGCTTTATCTATGAATATTATGATTGGCCTACATATTGATGCAATTAAATTCTTATATCATGTTTTCATTTGTTTTCTTTCATTAATGCAATTCTATCTTATATTTCTTTTCATTTGCTCAATAGTTTTATTTCTTTATGTTCTAAATTTTTTGTACAATAATTTAAAATTTATATTGAATTATGATTTACATAATTCAACACCTAAATCAACAATTGTATATATTCATAATATAAATTTTGATATCCTTGTTGGCTTACAAAAAATATAGATTTGTTAAGAAAACCACATTTCTTAATTATTTAAAATATTTAAAAAACATATATAACATAAATGACTCTATTTGAGTAGACATCCTCTTTTTAAGCCTACACCCTTTAGGGCTTATTGTAAACATGGCCACATGGCTAGCATCTTTCAACACTGTATTTTCATGGCGTACAAGTAATTATTCACTACTTGAACTAGAAGTGGATATAGACAAAATTGTCATTTTATGCCTACAAAATAAATTTCTAGACTAGCTTTAACAGATAAACAACATGAAGAATACAAAAAAAAATAATTATTATAAATCTTTAGTAATCTCATATCAAATCATATCAACCCATATCGTAGAAGATCAACATAGATCAGTCAACAAAATCATATTTTTTACTATTTAAGACATCTCAACAATATATAGAATACAAATACTTGATATTTTAGTAGATTCATATCAAACCATATTAAGACATATTAAACTATATTAAAACATATCAAACTAAATCATAGAATATCAATACATATCAATCAACAAAATCACATTTCTTCACTATTTAAGACATCAGGATAATATATAGAACATAAATGCTTGATATTTTAGTAGTCATATATCAAGCCATATAAAGCCATATAATCACATATCAACCCATATCATAGAAGATCAATACAGATCAGTCAACAAAATCATATTTCTTCACTATTTAAGATATTTAAACAATATATAAAATACAAATATTTGATATTTTAGTAGTCTCATGTCAACCCATATAGATATATCATATCAAGACATATCATCCCATATCATAGAATATCAACACAGATCTATCAACAAAACTGCATTTCTTCACTATATAAGATATCTGAATAATATATGGAACATAAATATTTAATATTTTAGTAGTCTCATATCAAGTCATATCATCACATATCAACCTATATCATAGAAGATCAACATAGATCAATCAATAAAATCATATTTTTTACTATTTAAGACATCTAAACAACATATAGAACATAAATATTTGATATTTAGTAGCCTCATGTCAAAGTATATAAACATATCAAGCCATATCTAGACATATCAACTCATATCATAGAATACCAACATAGATCAATCAACAAAACCACATTTCTTTACTATATAAGGCATCTAAACAACATATATAACAAATGCTTGATATTTTAGTAAACTCATATCAAATCATATCAAGACATATCAACTCATATCATTAAAGATCAACACATATTAACCCATATCAATATAAAAAAACACACTTCTTCACATTTAAAACAGCTAAACAACATCTAGTACACAAAATGACTTGTGCTTTGATAACACCATCTAAACCATATCAACCCAAAACTAATACACACATCTTGACTTTTAAAAATAGCTAAAAACATAAAAAAAAACACACACACAAAAAAATTCATTCATTACTAATTCCATATCATCAATACATAAATAATATTTATAACACAAAATGATTTATTTCTAAGTATATCAAAGCATATCAACTCATAAAAATAAGTTCATTTCTAAGTCTTTTTCTATATTAAAAAAATTATTTTTAAAATTTCTACAAATCGACAAGGAAAGAATAATATTTATATCACATCATAAATATGCTCATAACTTATGTAGATCTATACAACAATCAATGAAAGTCTGAAAATTGTAATGAGCAATCTGACAATTAACATATTCAAATCCTTTATACATTTAAAGAGAAGATAAATAAAAATATTTTGAGACATATTTGACTATTGCTCTGCATATATAAAATATATTAGACAGAACATCGCATATTAGCATTGACATGCTCTCTTATAAGATTTAATACTTTGATTTCATAGTTAATAATACCTAAGAACGACACGTAAAACACATATACAACACTAGTCAATAACTTAGCACTGTTGATGATGGAATGGTCTATAACCATAAACATCAACAATGCAGACTAAGCCTTTATATTCTTAATCACAAAAGTTTGGCCGACAATTAACAAAGTTAGATTTTCCTTTATCTTTTTTATTTGTTCCCTTTTTCCTTAAGTGCAAGATTCAAGTTTCTAGAACAAAGACAACATATTGGCATCATGATCAAATGAACAGTGCATATTGATATTATTAAAACTTGAAAAGGTATTAACATTGCCAATGCCAGTAGTTCTATAAATTACATCAATACCTTTTGATATCATTGCTCGACCAAGTTATAAAATACTGCAGACATGAGGACAATCACTAGTGATAAATTTATCCAAAAAGGAAAAATTAGCTGCTTGTTTAAAATGCAAAGAACCTAATGAAAGTTTCTAAGATGGCCCCATCACTCAAACTATGGGCTATATTTAGAAAAGGCACACTCAAGCACTAAATAACATTCCTAAAACTTATTGTTGGAGCAAAAATGAAGTTGGGTCACCATATTGTGTTTACTAATTTATAATGGGTCAACATGAAAAATAATGATATTAGTAATTGATAGGCAAACTGCAAAAATCAATATTAGAGAAAGTGAAAGCCATTTCACTATATTTCATATAAAGTAAGAATTTTTTTTTCTTTTTTTACATGTGTTAACAACTAAGACAACTAAACAATAAAAATAACCTTTAAAATTTACAACCAGTGCTTCATATTGGTTATCTTATCATATCATCATCTACGCAAAACTTGAGAAAAGGAATCAATAAATCACACCTACACTTTCATGCTCTAAAATATTTTTGATAGAAATTGATAAAAGAAAAAAATTGAATACATGCTCTTTTATAATTTAAAGATTAACACATAAATGCAATTTGAACAATTAAGAAAAATAATCAAATAATTCAAAATAAGTCAAATAAACACCAAAAAAAATAACCTAAATTAATACAATGTACTTTGCTTAAGATAACAAAAGCAATAACTTAATAAACTGATCAATAAAGCATGTAAGGAAATTCATTTCTTTTTTACTAAAAAAATAAAATTCAAATCAAACACAATCATTAAATATATACTGTATCAGGTAAAGGGGAGAGAGAGAGAGAGAGATAACAAACATATGCCTTTTTCAAGAACGACTCGAGCAATATCATACTATGTTCTTGAGGTCGACGGTCTTAGATTTCATCGGTCAAGCAATAATGGCGGAGAAGGTTTGGAAGAATAA
Organism: Garcia nutans; assembly: GCA_947685225.1. NCBI lineage: Eukaryota > Viridiplantae > Streptophyta > Magnoliopsida > Malpighiales > Euphorbiaceae > Garcia > Garcia nutans. The sequence goes on from CANTUV010000012.1 coordinate 52,138,864, forward strand.
GAGAGAGAGGAATTTTGACCTGGTAAAGGAGAGAGAAATTTGTAAAAAGAATAATAGAGGTGTGTTTTTCATTAAAGAATAATTTTATCAAAATAAGTTTAGTTAAAGTGAATGAAGTCTAAATTTATTTATTTGGTTAATTCCCTAATTTTTTCTTCTGCTACAAAAAAAGATTTTTTTTAATACTTTTAATAAATCAATGGAAATTAATGAGATTTTTCATTATTAAAGTGAGGGAAAAAAATAACAATTAATTTCACTGAGTATAATTTTAAGTATCACATCCTTCTCATTTTAAAATTATTCAATTCTATTTAGTGTCACATACTTGTGATTTTAAGAGCTTCAAATCTATTTTCATAATATAACCGCATATTTAAAATTTAAATTTAAAATTTTTTATTAAGCTAAAATTATCCTTTATAAACTGATCTATATATTTAGTGGTAAAAAATTTTAATATAACCAAAACAAATGACAATATATGTTCTCTAAATTTGAGGTAGGATTTATCATTGCTAAACACTTTTTTAAAGTAATTTTCCATCCTTTTCTATATATTATATATCATAATTCTTTTTAATCATCTATCAAAATAAATGCTAATGTTTAATTTTTAATATCATTTAACTGTTTTTTTAGTATTATAATATGGTAGAGTGAAAAATAAAATCTGAATTTATATACAGGAGGTACATTTACCACTAATTTAGTCTCGGCATGCATCACTTAACCGTATTTTAATTTAAGGGAGAATATACATTTTTATCTCCCAAATTACTGTGAATGTACGGATTTACTCCTCAACTAATTTTATACACAAATAAACTAGCTAGAATTTCTATAAAATAAATAAATATTTTACCTTCTATATTAATATAACTTACAACAACTTTATCTGGAGGGCAAATTTATATATGCTATAATATTAAGGGAAAAATATAAAAAATTAAAATTAAAAAATATATATTGAAATAGTAAAAAAATATAAAAATATATGTTCCTAAAATTTTAAAATATATAAATTAAAAACTTTAAATTATACAATAAAACACTTAATGTCTATAGATTTTTAAAATTTCATCTAGACTCATCTCAGTTGTCTAGTGCTTTGTATGAGCAAAACCATAATTTTTATATATTATTATAAATTTTTTTATAAATTAAATTTTGAGTCAAAATATATTTTTAAATGTATATATTTTTAAAATGTATTTTTTACTTTTTAAATTATTATATAATATAAATATATTTTCACATTTATATACTTTAAAATATATTTTTAAATTTTAAATTTTAAAAAAATATTTATTATTTTAATATTTTAACTATTTAAATATATATATTTAAATTTTAATTTATACATTTTTACTCATAATATTTTAGTAGATATATATTTGTCTTTCATGTAATGTCGTTGTATGTTCTATTAATAAATAAATCAAAATAGTTGTTTTTTAAATAACTTTAACTTATTTGCATCTAAAATTAATTTAAAAGTAAATTTGAATCTTCACTTGTGAGATAAAACTGCATCTTTGTTTTTGTAAATCATCCGTACGCATTGAGCCGGATAAAATCATCAATTTAGTAAATCTCTCTCTATCGATATCTATAGTTAAATTAGATTAGTGTCTTATCAACTCGATAGTTGCATCTTTTCACATTAATATTATATAATTTTATAAATATATTTTAATTTTTTTTATAAATTTTTAATCTTAATTACAACATTTAATTCTTTAAATTTTATCAATATGCTCTGTATACTTTTGAATATCAATTTAATCCAACAAAAGGGTGTATTTCTTTTTTTCCATTTTTGTTAGCATAATTATTCATTAAATGTTGGAATTTGCAATATTGTATTGTACTCCAATTAAAGAAGTTTGTGTTGTTGTAATTGACAGTTGACATGGTTTATACTAATGAGAAAGGGGAAAAAGAAAATTATATACACTAATGCTATTTTTAACAAAATAACTCATACTATGCAAATTATATTTATTATTATAATTAGATGAATTTGTTGAAGGATATATAATGATAGAAATAAAACTGCCCCAGGTAAAGTGGGAAGGATCGGCTATGTCAAACATGATTCAGAACTCAATGTTCAAGCCTAATATTTTTAGTGGATTGGGCTGGATAATTTATAGAGGAAATTACATATGTTGTATTTTAAATTTTGTTTTCAATTTTTTTTTGAAAGTAAGTTTTGTTTTCATTCTTATTGTTGTTAGTTTTTTACTTATATTATATATATATATATATTTAGTTTTACTTTTTATTTATTTTTAAAAATACTATTTTTTTTTCTTTTCTTTTTCGTCCCTAGCACCAACAAGTAAAGGCTTTGTGAATATATTTCATGAATTTATATTAAATTTTCATTCCCTCTTTTAGACGCCAAGAAAAAACAAAATTAAAATTAAAATTTATAATATTCATATTATCTTTTTTTTTTTCTTATAAGAAAATAAGAATAAAACTCGAGTTGGCAAAGTAAAAAAGTTGTATTAGGTGCACTAAATTGAATTTTTCTGGTTTATTATTCTTCGGCTATAATATTAGAGTTTTTTTTTAATTTTTTAAATGTAATACATTATACATATTCAATAAAATACTTTAAAGAATTTTTTTATTTCAATAAAATGCTTTAAAGAAATTTTTTTTTGTAATTTTTTATATTATTTTTTCAATTTATATTTTTGTATGAGTAGTCCCCTTTCTTTTGAATTATTTTCATTTTAGTTGTTTTGTGTTTATATTATTTATGATATATGACCTTGATGTATATGTTAAAAAACTTAAACGCAATATGTGCATAATATATATTATAATTAAATAATATATAAATATTAGAACACAATATATATAATATGCATACGATATATATATTATAATTATATAATATATATAATTTATGTATTATTTTATTTCTTAGAAGTCAACATATACACTATATATATATATCTTACATACTATAATTAAGCAAAATATAAAGTTTGTATATATTTTATCCCTTTGAAGCCAATTTATATAAAATATTTACATGCCATTAGGGCTGTAAATGAGCCAAGCTATTCGAGCTCGGCTTGAGTCTCGGCTCGGTAAAAGCTCGTTCAGGCTCGAGCTCGATTAAAAACAAGCCGAGCTCAAGCTGCTCGTTTACTAAATGAGCCGAGCCCAAGCTCAGAGATACTCGGCTCGTTAGGCTCGCGAGCTGGCTCATTTAAAAAGCTCGCGAGCTAAGCTCGTGAGCTAGCTCGTTTAGGTTATATTAAAAAATATATTATATATATTAGTATATTATATTTATTAATTTTACTATTAGTTTAATATTTTTAAGAATTTATGTTCTAAATTATAATAATTATTAATATAAATAATTAATATAAGAAAATTTGAATTGTATATATATGATATAATTGATACTTAATATTAATTATATATATTGTATATAAGATAAAATGATTAATGTTATATTAGTGTTGTTATAGTTAATATAACAACATCAATATAAAATAATATTATATATATATACTATACATAGTATAATAAACTATATAATATATATACTACTTAATACATGCTAATATTTGATAAAAATAAAGCATATATATGTACAAATAAAGTATAAATATACCATAAATATATTAAATGTGATACATGTACATGCTATATTATATATGCATGCTTTTCACTATATATACTATATATTATATGTAGAATATGTATATGTTATGTACTACAATATTATATATATATATATATATTATGTATTATATGGGCTATATATATATATATATTACCAATTATTTTCATTATATATTATAATATATTGTATATTCTTATTTTTACTATATATATAATATAAATATAAACACCATATATATTTTCATATGAATAGTATATCTATTGTAAAGCATATATATGTAATATATTTTATTTTTATCATATTATATATACATTATTATATTATATTTTAAAATTTTACTATTAGCCTTATATTTTTAAGAATTTATATCTCAAATTATAATAATTATTAATATATATAATAATATATAGTTTATACTATTAGCCTTGTATTATATTTAATTAATTGTCTTAATTTTCATATTTTTAGCATAAAATAAATTTTTTTTGTTCAAAAATAAAAAAACCCTAAAAAATACTGTTTACATTGCGTCTCTTAATCCCATCGCCGTCACTGTCATTTTTCCTTCTCAATATTTCGCTCTCGCCTCTCGCTATCTCTCTCAGTCTCTGTATCGCTCTCCGGCTCTGTCTCCCCTCTCCATCGCAGCCGACTCAACCAACAACCTCAAGTCTCACCCTCTATTGCAGCTCTCACCATATCGATCTCGAGTCTCACCATCGCAGAGACCACCAGTGCCTAGCTCAGTGCCTTGCTCAGTCTCTGTATCTGTTTCGATCTTTGTCTCTGTTTCGCAAGCCATTCACACAGCAGGCCAACGAGGGAGCTCCGACCACCATCTTGCTCTCTGTTTCGCTCACTGCCTTGCCCTCGCTCTCTGTTTCGCTCTGACTAGCATCTTGTTCTGTGTTTCGCTCAGTGCCTCGCTCTGTCTCTGTCTCTGTTTCGATCTTTGTCTCTGTCTCGCAAGCCATTCACACAGCAGGCCAAAGAGGGAGCTCCGACCACCATCTTGCTCTCTGTTTCGCTCACTGCCTTGCCCTCTGTCTCTGTCTCTGTCTCTCTCTCGATCCCTGTCTCTGTCTCGCAAGACATTCACACACCAGCCATGGCAGCCTCTCAATCTCAGGTCGTTCATTTCTTTTTTTAATTTCAATATAGCAGATTGCTTAGATGTTCAATATAATGTGACTTGTGATGCTTAAATAAATGAACAACCTGAGCTTCTATAATGTAATGCTTATACCAGAAGAAATAACAGATTGCTTGAGGAGTTTATTGAGTGCTATTTTATCTACTGTGGTGATCTTATTGTGCAGTGGATAATAATTCCAGGCTCTGTGCAGTGGTATATATTGTAATGCTTAGATGTTCATTATCGACCTTTGCTTTCTGTTTATGGACAAGTCAAGAAAAAAGACACCCATTTTATTATCCCTAATTGATATGCATAACTTTGCTCTATAGATTCCTTATTTTATTTGAGAGCATTGTGTCCATTTAAGACATTAATTTATTGCAAGTCTTTGCCATACATTCCCATCTATTGGTAACAGAAATGCAAGCACATTGTTTCTGGAGAAGTGATTCTCTCCTTGCATTCTTGTTACCTATAAACAGATTCATCCATAGTTTCTTGGGGTTGCTGAGTTGGTTGTTGTCAGATGGTGTGAACATTGCAATGTAAGTTCACATGTAAAAGTATTGTCACTTTCTTTATCATGAAATATTGAATCTTCTGAGCTAACCATGCCATTTGGGTATAAATATCTGATCTGGGATGTGCTACAAGATAATTTATCTCTTATTGTTCTGCCCTTCAGTTGGATTTGGTTGATGCTATTTCATGTTGGAGATTTGACTTTGTAAAACTTGTCGCAATTATCCTCCCTTGTTATATTGTAGGTTTTGCATAAATGTTTTTCACTCTTTTTTGCTGATTTTAAAGTCTCTTGTAATTGTATTATTTTGATATTAGAGCTGAAATCAGCATTGTTAGAAGCCTATTAAGTGTTGTTTCAGATGGAAGTCTGCTTGTTAGGGCAGAGGTTGCTATAGGTATTTTCTTGTGCTTGGATTGTTTGTCACTTCGTCATTAAGAGTTGCCTGCCAGAATGTAAATAGGAATTTATTTGCTGTTAAGCAGCTTATAAACGAAATCGAGCTCGAAACGAGCTCAAAATCGAGCTCGAAACTGAGCTCGAGCTCGAGCTCGAGCTCAGCTCGTTTATCATATTAATGAGCCAAATACGAATCGAGCCGAGCCGAGCTCGAGCTTGGCAATATTCGTATAAACCGAGCCCGAGCTCGGCTCGAACCGAGCTCGAGCTCGAGCTCGAGCTCAAATTTTATGTGTCGAGCCGAGCTTGAGCATGTCAAAACTCGGCTCGGCTCGGCTCGTTTACACCCCTACATGCCATATATACTATAATTAAAAAACATATAAAGTATGCACATATTTTATCTTTTAAAAGTCAGCATATATACAATACATGTATATAATATATGCAATATATTTAAATAATATGTAAAGTCTATACATATTTTATCTTTGGAAGTTCATATATACATGGCATATGCACGGCATATACACTATAATAAAGTAACATATAAGTATGTATATCTTTTATCTCTTGGAAGTTAATATATATACAACATGTGCATATACACTGTAAAATATATACATTATAATTAAGCTACATATAAAGTTTGTAAATATTTTTTTTACTTGAAAGTCAATGTATATGTAATATGTGTACGGCATGTACACTATAATTAAGTATCATATAAAAGTTATACATATATATTATAATTTTAATAATTTTTATTAAAATATTTTTACTAAATATTTTTACATATTTTTTATATAAATTTTGTGAGTCTTATTTTATATTTGAAATTAAAATTAAAAAAATTTTCCTTTATATAAAATTAATAAATTTATATTTTGAAAAAATAATTTAAAATACTAATTTTATCACTTCTACTAGAATATAAGGAGAATATATTTATTTAATAGCAAAGTTTTAAAAAAAAATGAAGAGATGAAAATTGAAAAAAAAAAAAAAGTGAAAGTAAAAAATGAAAGAGAGTTTAAATTTACTCTTGAGAAGGAATGAAAGAAGGAAAGTGTCGTATTTTTTGTAATTGCAGCGGCTGGCATAAAATTAAAAAAAATTTTGAAGCTTCGTATTTTAGAAAATGATTTTGCTTTTTAGATTGCTTTTGTAAATATCCCTAATTTATAAGATCGTCAACAAATTTGATTACCAATTCATAAAATTTTTAATTGAAATATTACTAACAATTATAGGAGGAAATTATATAGTGAGTGACTTTTTTTTTAATTTTTTAGAAAATTTCATTCTTATATTTTTTATGTTTGATATATATTACCTTTTTTTTTAAATTTAACCAAAGATTTATTATTTGTGGTATATATTATACTAAACAGTTGATTATTAAAAGTATATTCTTGAATATGTTGCAAAAATTAGAATTTAATATTTTTAAAATTAAAAGTTTAAATTTCATGTAGATTAAAAAAAATGAATGATATAGTAGATATTTTTAAAAATATTTTTATTTTTGAAGTATTTTTATACAAAGTCCTAGTTATAATTATAAAACAAAACAAGGTTATAAATTTTGCTGAAAGTATCTTAGTAAACAAAATAATAGGTATATATTAAATTTTCATTAAAAGTTATTTAAAAAAAATAGAAAATCAGCCAATGTAAAATCAATAGAGTTTTAAAATTGGTATTAATTTTGTACATAAAAAATTTTACATTCATGAACATATTAATTAAAACTATGTAATACTGAAAACTCTTAGAATTGGTAAAATTTTGAAAAAGCGTTCTGCCTAACGAATTTAAAAAAGAAAAGACTTAATACTCGACAAAATAGAATATGTATATATACTTATTTTCTTATTTTATTGATTTTTTTAATAGACTCCTTAATACTTCTAGAGTTTTGTTGCTATGTATTAATATATTTTTATTTTAGGAAATATTTTTTTCTTCTTTATTATTCTTCTTGGAGATTTGTTTTTTATGAAGGAACTCAATGCATAGCTGAAGGAATAAATATGATATTCGTTACTTAATTATTTTAATTATTCCTTATTAAACTCCATTCTATCTTAATTTTTAATTAATTTTTCTCAATTGTAAAAATAAATGAGTATAAATAAAATTAAAAATTAGAAATTAAAGTTTTTTTTCGGTCGTTATTTTCGCATCAAATTCTGAATTTCATTATTATAACAGGTGGACAAGCTTTTAATTTTTATACTAAACTTTAATTTTTTAATAGTAAACTTTTCAAAAAAAAAATCACAATAGTTGAGTTATAAAATAGAATGATTAGATGAGTGGAATAATTAAAATAGAATGATTAGATGAGTGGAATAATTTTTTTTAATTTACAACAGTTGAGATACAAAATAGAATGATTAGATGAGTCAAAGATTTTCAACCAAAAAACTTTGATAATTAAATTCAGTATATGCGCAAGACGTGTAATTTTTTTTTTAAAGAAATGAATTTTATTAATCAAGCAAAGAAATTACATAAAAAATTTGGAATTGAATTCCATGAACAAGAAAGAGTATAAGAATATGAAACCTTAGCTAACACATGGACAACATGATTATTCCGTCTCTTTATCCATCTCACTCTAATATTTGAATTACTCCTCATCAGGATTTTACATTCTTGTATTTTAGTGCCAAACTCTGTGAAATCCACTTCATTTTTTAGAAGAGTATTAACTGTCATTTGAGAATCCATAAAAATACAGCCCACTGACACTCTAGTATCAATAAGTCATGCAAGAGAGTATTTAAGTGATAGAGCCTCAACAACCTTCGCTTAATACCCAGGATGGTGACTGAAAAATGCCTTAATAAAGTTGCCTTCTTCGTCTTCCAGCACAGCACCAAAGCCGCATCTACCATTGCTATTAAAAACAACACCATCTATAAACAATATGCCGCCTGCAAACCATTGAGAATCCATATGCATGGGCCTACTGCAATGAGTAAAAGGACCTGACCGAATCTCCTTCCAAGTTTCATTAGCTTGGTGATAATCAGATAAAAAAAGTCAAGTAGAATGGAGAAAGGCATTAGGATCTGCCACACCTGCCCTGTTTCAAACTTTATCATTTTGATAATGCCAAAGCTTCCAACAAATCACACAAAATTGTTCCAGTAATTCCTTCGATATACTTTGAGTAGCCTGCACAAAACAAGTTAGAAAAATCTCATTACTGGACCATAATTTATGGCCTCATCTCAACCATCCTCGATCTGCTTGTGAACAATGAAGCAGAATATGATTGACATCCTCAATCTCATTACATACATGGCAAGAATTATAAAGTTGAATCCTTTGTCTACAAATTTTATCTTTAGTGGGTACTACATCTCTGAGAGCTCGCCAAATACAATTCGTCACCTTCGGCGGAATATCAATTCTCCATAACTTTTTCCAACAAACACCCTCAATTCGGGCCCTCTCCCCTCTTTTCAATTTGCAAGTCACATAATAACCAATTTTAACCGAATAAATACCCTTCTTCTCATGGTGACAAATCAGTTTATCCTCCTATTCATCATAGCAATTGGAATCTTCAGAATAGCCCTAGTATCTGTCTTATTAAAAAACTCTTGTAATTTATCCATCCTCCAAGACAAAGAGGCCTTATCAATAAGGGCTTCAACCTTACTGATGTCATCAACAACACCATCTCCCCATCTCCCCTTACCACCATAAAACTATCCTCTTTAGGAACCCACGGGTCTATCCAAATCCTGATCCATTCACCGTTCCCACTCTCCAATGACAATCTTGCTTCAAATTACTATTAGAAAACAATACACTCCGCCAAGTAAAGCTAAGATTAGACCCTAGTTGAGCATTTAAAAAATTCTATTGGAAAAAATATTTAGCTTTGAAAGTACGATATACCACAGTGTTGGTGTTCTGCAAAAGCTGCCACCCTTGTTTAGCTGGAAGTGCCATATTGAAACAATGGAAGTCCCTAAAACTTAACCCACCATCTTCCTTATACAGACTCTTTCCCAAGATAACAATGGTATACTTCTTCTCCCATCCTTCTTACAACCCCACCAAAAAGAGTTTAACATCTGTGGGAGTTCTTCACATAGAGAAATAGGAATAAAAAATATACTCATACAAAAAAAAGGGATAGTTTGGGCTACTGATTTAATAAGAACCTCCTTCCTTGCAAGGGACAAAATCTTATTGTTCCAAGCATTAATCCTTGACCACACTATCTTTTAAATAGTTAAACATGACCTTCCTACTTCTTCCAATCAACGATGGCAACCCAAGATATTTACCAGTCCCCATATCCTTATGAACACCCAAAATATCATATAATAGATAACGAGTTGCCCCATTCATATTAGAACTAAACATAACACTCGACTTTTGATAATTTACTACTTGGCCAGAAGCAGTCTCATAGTTAGAAAGAATAGAATTTACCTTTCTACGCTTTTTTTCATCCTCCTTAAAGAAAAAAATAAAATCATCTGTAAAAAGCAAATGAGAGATTATAGGACAATGCACCCTAGCTCTACAACCATGAATTTCTCTATTTAACTCTGCCCTTTGAAACAAAGAAGATAAGCCCTAAGCACAAATTAGAAATAAGTAAGAAGACAAGATATCACCTTGGCTCAATCCTCTTCCTGGACTGATAGGCTTAGTCTCCTCTCCATTAACCAACACCAAGTATCTAATATTTGTAATACACAACACCCAATTAATCCCTCTATCCCCAAAACCTAAAGCCCGCAACATCTCCCTTATAAATGTCCAGTCTACCCTATCATAAGTCTTGTTTATGTCAATCTTTAAGGCCATAGCACCTTTCGAACACCCCTTCGTATGCTTCAAACCATGCACCAATTCAAATGCAAAGAGAATATTATCAGTAATAAGCTATCCCAGTATAAATGCCGACTAACAATCCTATAATAATTTATTTTTTTATAAAAGTAATAATAACAATTAATAAAATATTAATAAAATATTCTTTATTTTATGTACATATGCTACAAATACATAAAAGACTAAATTTCAATTAACAAAAAAAGCAGAAGAATATGTAGCAGCTCCATAATATGCACTTCCAAAAATATCAACAGCTCCGTACCAAACAGTCTCTGCACTGCAATTAACACTGTACCTGAAAAATTGAAAAATATAAATTATTTCACTATAAATAGTGAAAAGAACATTGGAAAAAACACTGAAAAAAGATTAAAAAAAATAAAAGAAAGAGAAAAATAGATAGGTAGAGCCAAAATGAGTTTTCTGGCAGAGAAAATTGTGAAGAGCTTTGAAGCTTGTTAAGTACATGAAGTGTACTCAACAAGTCCCTGAAAATCTAAGCACAAACGGCAAAAGATCCACATACAACTTCTAACGATTAAGAAGCAAATTAGGTAAATACTCTATTTATCTGTTTGTGTTTATTATTATTATTATTATTATTATTATTATTATTATTATTATTATTATTATTATTATTATTATTATTATTATTATTATTATTATTATTACTTGCTCAAAAACAAATACAAGGTGTAGACAGATAGTGATTATGTACATTTATCTCGTTCAAAACATAAAAAGAAATACTAAAATAATCAAGAATAATAGACAACGTCACAGTAAGCATAAACTTAAGCACACATGATTATCTACAATGAACGCCAAAACACTGATTGATACCAATCTAGTATGTATGTATAAACAAACACACATAAATCAGATAAATATTTCATAAACTGTAATTTCCTACCTCAAATTTAATACTTATATTTGCAAAATGAAAATATGTGATTCTTAGATAATATGCAGTCAGGAAGTGATTGTACTATTTTATGAAACAAGAAACTGATAATTTGCAATGGACTTAACAACACACTCATGCACACAAAAGTTCTAGATTTATCTACAGTATTCACAAGAACATAGACTACATTTATTATGTAAAAGAATAATAAGAGGATTAAGGAATAATATGTATAATATGAGAAAAATGAACTGGCTTTAACCCATTGCTATATTCACCACAAATATGACAAAATGGTAAAAGAATAAAGAAAAAAAAAAAAAGAGGGACATGATATGTATAAAAAATCCACACATATAGTGAATATAAACATAAAATCGTCAATGGATGCATGGCTTCAAATAGTTTAAATAAAAAATAAAATAACATGAAAAATATCAAGACATACACAAATTAGGAATTTAGCAAAAAAAAATTGAAATAAAACTTTCATCGGTTTTTGATTTTCTTAATAAAAAAGGGGGGAAATAAAACACAAAAACAGGTAAATATAATACATAAAAAACAAACTGACATTTGAAATTTTCTTTCGTTCGCAGTAAATAAACTAAATAATAAATTAAGACCCCATAAAGATAAAAGAAAAACAAGAAATATAATAAAGGGATTCAGAACTTTACCTTATCATCTATAAATAAAAATGAAGTAAAAAATGCTTGAAAAAGATGTTGAAGGAATTGACTTCATCTGCAAAATATACATTTCTGCTCAAGTCATTTCTTTAAAAAGGGAGAGGGGAGTTGAGAATGAGAAGATGAGAGAGGCTTTTTTTTTTTTTTTTTTTTTGCCAAGATAGGAAATGAGGAATTGATGAGGCACAAATAAGTGAAAGTAAATTATGTGAGATAAAATTAGGGTTAAATGATTCTTCGTAAAATAGTGTGTCTTGACAGATTTGCATACATCGATATTGTAAAAACTGATAGTTGAGTGGCTGCATGTACTTTAATATATATATATATATAAACGTGATGTGTGCTTGTGTCAGAGAACAATAAATTTCAGCCTAAGAATCTTATTAAGTAATTTTTTTTAAGTCTTATTTAGTAATAACATTTGACCAAAGGTTAAGTAATAAGGACAAAAATAACTAAATCCTGCCAGCATTCAAATTTTACTCTTTTTTTTTTTATTCATTACAGGGATTTAACTTATGTACTATACAATAGGAGAAATCTTTTTCTATCAATACTCATCACAAGAATGATCAATACTCACCACAAAAATGACAAATAAAAAATTAAATTTGTGACCAACTGATCACATTACAGCGCACTAACCATTTAGACTAGACCCTCAACCCCATTCAAATTTTACTCTTTGATTTAATGAGTTGTACAAAGACGCTTACTTAAAGCCCGTTAATTCTAAAACTCTTAATTTATCATTGGTTTGTCCTTATTTGATTTTTACCGTGATAATAAATATTTAATATTTTACATATTCTATTTACTATTTCAACTATATGAGTAATTGTAAATGTTTTATTAAAATTGAGCCATAAGAATTATCTACATAAAAAATAGATATATGCACATGCCGATTAAATAAATCTATAATAGCATCCAGACAATGCATATAGTTGTAAAATTGCATATATATATTTATATAAAAAATCTATAAACATGAACAAAAATAAATATAATTACGTCCTGAAAATAGATCTAATAATAATAATAATATTAATAAATAATGAAAATTTTTGAACTACATATACTTTAATTTCGTCAAATGAATACGTAAGCCTTCAAAATCAAGTTTTGAATTCAAGTTCATTTTAATAAAAAAATAATTTTTTTCTTAAAAATTAATAAATAGATATTAATTAGCGAATAACAAAATAAAAAATATTTAATAAAAATAACCATATTCAGAAAGTTGACATAATTTAAAATTAATTATTATAAATTTCACAAATATTAAATTATTTAATTTTATAAAATTTTTATATTCAGATAGTGAATATAAGAATTAAGTTATCCATTAATATATAAATTATATCCATGGGGTAATGAAACTAAAAAAAATATAAAATTAAATAATAAAATTTGTTTAAAATATTTATGTTTAGATAGTGGATATAATAATTGAAACACAAGAATAATAAGAAATAATAATAGTAATGATTTATATTCAGACAGTGAATATAATCTCTCTCGCGAGTACAAAAATAAATAATAAAATATCATAATAATTATAGTATCAATTTTTTGGCGTTGTATGATATTTTTCCTTTTCTATACGTAGTTATCCCTCCAGACCTAGAAATGCAGACCAAAATTCGGTGTCCAATTAAACCTTATAATTGATTGGTGGCGACTCTTAACACATAATAAAAACGACAACAAATAAACATAAGCTGACCAAAAATAAAAAAAATGATAATCCGCCGGCTCCCCGTCGTCCCATGTGCGACAAATCCAATATAATATTAGTAAAATCTTTTTAAGGTGATTAGCCAATACCTTAGATATAATTTTGTACAATACATAACAGAAAGATATTGGCCTATAATCTCTTAAAGGTCTCGGGTTACTAATTTTAGGGATGAGAACTATATGTGTATCAAAAAGGAAATTTGGAAAAATACCTCTTTGAAGCCACTCCATACTACAACGAAAAATATCGTTGCCAATAATATTCCAAAATTTTTGAAAAAAATCTGGGTTAAGACCATCTGGCCCCGGCAATTTATCAAAAAACATTTGAAAGATAGCTGTCCTAAATTCCTCCAAAGTGAACGATGCAACAAGTAGATCATTCTCAAATTGAGAAAATTTCTTTTGTATATGCCTAGTAACTCGAGCATGATCAGACTACTCCCCCTTCAAACACACTTTGAAAATATTGGACAACCATATCATGTAATTGCGGCCCATCTTGCACCCATTTTCCAACATCATCATAAAAGCCCATCAATCATGTTCACATTTCTTCTATTGTTAACCTGCAAATGGTAGAACTTGGAATTACGATCAACATTCGACAACCAGAACATCTTTGCTCTCTGACGGCACTTTGCATCTTCTTGTTCTAGGAAAAAATTCATCTCCTTTTTAAACTCCTCATAACCCATGCTATTATCACTGCCACTATGCTCACGGCTACTCTCCAATAAATTATGAAGGATAAATCGTTTTCATTTGTTCTCCAACTCCCTACGCTCACTTCATATTTTCAAAACATTCACACAGTTTGCCTTCTTTTCCATCACATTCTGTAAGCCATCGGCATGCTCACGGCACTTTGCATCTTCTTGTTCTAGAAAAAAATTCATCTCCTTTCTAAACTCCTCATAACCCATGCTACTATCACTGCCACTATGCTCACGGCTACTCTCCAATAAATTATGAAGGATAAATTGTTTTCATTTGTTCTTCAACTCCCTACGCTCACTTCATATTTTCAAAACATTCACACAGTTTGCCTTCTTTTCCATCACATTCTGTAAGCCATCGGCATTACATCCTTCTTTCACCACCTCTACCACATCTAATTCAAGTAGCCATCGATTTTCAAAATGAAAATGATGCTGCAACCTCCCTTGCAACTGCTTAACCAATTGAACCAAAATTAGATTGAGATTTGACACTGGTGCAACAACATTTCTTACTGTACAATTTGGATATATACCCAACCACATCCCAGATGCTAAAGCTCTATAAAGCCTTTCCCTAACCCATCTGTCCATTCCCCTACCTCGCTCTCATGATAATTTATAACCAATCCAGGGAATATCAACTAAATTTGCATCAGCCACTGCTGTCCTGAAGCCTAAAATAAGATACGCTGGTTGCTTAACTCCACCCACCTTCTCCTCACTGGATAAAATTTCATTGAAGTCTCCTGCATGAAGCCATGGGCGATTGCTATAAGCTGCCAGAGCTCTAAGAAAATTTCATGATGAACGCCTTCAACTTTGCTCTGGATAACCATAGAAGGTTGTAAGTCTCAAATCCTTCCCATCCTTATATGAAACCTCCATATCAATAAAATTCATACTATAAGCTACCACTCTTAAAGAAATAGTATTTCTCCACATCACTGCAAATCCTCCTCCCCGCCCTAATCTATCCAGCCCAAAACAGAAATCAAACCCAATACTACGATTCACCTCCTCTATTTTAGTCCCATGCACCAAGGTCTCTATTAAAATAACTATACTCTGCTTGTATCTTATAGACATATCTTTGGGAGCATGAACTGTACGAGGGTTGTCAAGCCCGTTACAGTTCCAACAAATGAGACTCATTTCTTCTGACTGACCTGGTTAACAGGTTTAGCCGATACAAATTGATTAGTCGCAACCACAGTGTAACCACCAGAATCGCTGATGGAAGATCGCGAAACTAATGACACCATTCCCTCCTTACTTTAAGCCTCTCTTTTTCCTTCCTCTAACCCCCATTACTTCATTTTATCCCTCCAGCCCATCTAGCCCATTTTGCAAGCCCATATTTTCAAAATCCATCTCATCACAATTACCGTTATTTCCAAAATTTTGTAACTATTTCGTACCAGATATGGAAAGTCCACCTTGTTCCCAAATTTTAAAATTTGAAATTATATTACCCCTACTACCCCCAATTTTATTTGAGAAATTTGCTGGGGATTTACCTTCCTCATTTCTCAACCATAGGCTGACCGGTGCAGAAATACAAAGAGGACTAACCCTTATGAAATCATCCCATTCAAACTTCACATCTTCTCTATGCAGTTGCAAACGACGATAACAATACCCATCTGCATTACCCAAACAACCATACAAAAAACAGAAGAGAGTCAATCTCTCATATTTAAAAAGAGCATAAATAACAGTTCCAGATTAATCCACCAACTTCTTACGCCATTTCAATGGATTTGTAACATCAACCATAACCTGAATTCTCATATAATGATAGGTACCCATGGCTAATGTACGAGAATCATACTCAATGAATTTACCAATAAAATTTCAAAACTGGATAGCTATTCTCTCTGAAATAAACCCTGGGGGCAAGTCATGTATTTGTACCCAGAAACATGCATGAACAAGCTCTACTCTCTCAGTAACTTCTCCCTCTCTTCGTCTATGTAACAGAAGTAAATGTCGATTAAAAGTCCATGAAGAGCCCTGAACAACCCTCTCCACATCAATCTCATTATAAAATCTAAATAGAAAATGTTTTCTGGCCAATATCCTAGATAGTCACACCTCCCAGAGGATGCCAAAGATCAACAAGATTATTTCGCATGGAATTGAAGTTAACAGCACTAATCGTTAAGAAGTGCCTGCAAGACAAAATTGGTACCTAGGGAACTCATTTCCTTCCCTTGTTTCTTCAGACCACACTTCTTCTTCCGCATCCCTAATACTCAGATCTGCTAAATGATTCTCCATCCCAAACAGAAGCACATGTTCAACAAAAAGAAAGAACCCTATTTCATGCTACAGAGAGCATACACCTTCATGCTACAAAAAGCATACTTTCCATGTAATAAGGCGAGTATATTTATTTTATTAATAACTTAAGTATATTTTTATCTATTCAAAGTTTATAAAGAATTTTATAAATTAATTATCTATAAATTAAAAAAATAATTATTATTTATTTTTTATATCAACAAATTAATTATCTATATTTTAATTTTTTTGAGATAATTCTATATTTTAATTTTTTTTAAATTCATGAATCTTTTGCAGTTATTCATATATGTATTAGCTCAGTCCTCGATTGTTACAACATATATTACTCTTTTTTTTATTTTATCTAATAATTAACAATACATATTCAAATAAAAATGTATTACTGCACTAATAAATTAAATGGATATTTACAAAATTATCCAAAAATCAAATTTTGTTTGAAAAATGCTATAAAAAGAAAAAATATTTATATTTTTAGAAAAATTAAAGTAAATTTTCAAAAATACCTTACTTCTTATTAAAATATATTTTTTAAAATACATATTCTCTCACAACAATTAATATTTTTCTTCAATTTTTTTCTTTTTTTTTTTCAAACTTCACTATTAAATAATAGTATTCTAATAAAACAATAAGAATTAATATTTTTAATTATTTTTTCAGCATATAAAATTTAGAAATTTTATAAAGAAAAAATTTTAATTTTAATTATAAAAAAATAAAACTCAAAAAATATTTAAAAAGTAAAATATATAACAAAAATCATTTATACATATAAAAAAAATTTTAAAAATGTTAATTTTATTATGAAGATATTATGTGTATATTATATAAATATTGTATAGATGTTATGTGGATAGTAAATATTATAATAGATATTATGCTTAAGTTATATATATTGTGTATATGTTATATATTATGTGCATGTTGTATGTATATAATTGACAAAAGTTAAAGTTAAAAAATATTAAATAAATTATGTTAATATTGTGTAGATGATGTATATATATTTAGTGTATATTGTGAATATGCTACTATTAATTATGTGTGTATTATATATATATTATATATAGGTTATGTATATATTTTTTATATGTATAATGAGAATATAATAATAAAAATTATTTATAAATAAGTAATATAAATAAATATTAAATATAAAAAAATGAAAAATCACCGTCATTTTGTAAAAATGAAAAGAAAAAGAATAGTTTTGAAAGCAAAAGTCAAACTGTAAATATAAGGGATGGCCACCTAAAATCCGTAAAGCATGTAATTCCTCTAAATTAAATGAGGTATATTTTAAATTTTAATCTTACAGTATGAAATTAATTAGTAAAATTATATTTCAAATTTTAAAATTATTTTTCTATGAATATCTATAATAGTAGCTAAAAAAAGAATTTAATTAGTATTATCAAAAGAAATTATTGTTAGAAAAATTTTACACTTTTAGAACTTGCAAAATAAGGGATCAATCTATGAATAAAAAAATTAAAGAGAATAATAAGAGAAGTAATCACACAAGATACAAAGATTTACGTAGTTCAGCAATTTACTTATATCCATGGGAGATTTTTCACTTTATTTCTTAGAGAAAGAATACAACTAAAGTTTTTTTTTTCACAATTTAATATATTATTTAACATCTAAGGTGCTCTATATATAGTATTTACTTTACCCTAGATATATAAGGAAATCATTTTTCTTAAGAAAATCTTTTTCTTATTCTAACATCTTTTCTTTATTCAAATTCTATTACAAAATTGACAATCCTCCTCTTTGTTGGAACTTTTAGTACAAAATTGATTTGGTTTATGAGACATTATTTAACAATCTCAACCTTGGCAAATAATCAACCCCTTTGGAAGACTTGCTCAATCTTGAAATTTGTACCTCCACTTGAAGTTCCAACATCTTCACAATTTCTCAGTTTATGACTTGGAACAAGTCCAAATAATGTTTGAATTTCTCCAAAGGTAGCATCTTTGTCAACATATCTGTTGCATTTTTTTATGTGTACCTTCATCAACAGAATCTCACCTGAAGAAATTAACTCTCTAACTTTGTGATATCTCACATCAATATGCTTTATTCTAGCATAGTACACTTGATTCTTGGATAACTCTATTGTACTTTGACTATCGTAATATATACCAAGAGCATGCTGTTTGAAGCCTAATTCTGAGACAAGCCCTTTCAACCACAATATTTTCTTAGCTGCTTCTGTTATTGTCATGCATTCTGCCTCTATGGTAGATAAAGCAATCACACTTAATAAGATTGACCTCTAATTTATTAGACCATTTGCAAGTATGAAAATATAGTATGTAGTAGACTTCCTATTATCCACATCTCCAATGTAGTCTAAATCAACATATCCAATAATGGAGACTAAATCATTTATTGCACCATAGCAAATTTCGTTATTAAAGGCACCTTTCAAGTATTGGAGAATTCACTTTACAGTTTGTCAGTGTTCCTTGCCTGAATTATCCATAAACCTGCTAACCATACTAACTGCATATGCTAAGTCTGGTCTTGTACATACTATTGCATAGATCAAACTCCCTACTGCACTAGCGTACAAAGTATTTGCCATGTACTATAGTTCTTTTGTTCTAGGACACTGATGGCTAGACAATTTGGAGTGATTAGCTAGAAGAATGGTAACTGATTTTGCCTTGTCCATACTGAATTTCTCTAATACTCTTTCAATATAATTCTTCTGTGAGAGCCATAGTTTCATATTTTTCCTATCCATACTGATCTTCATGCAAAAAATTTTCTTAGCAGCACCTAAGTTCTTCATATCAAACTCTTGACTTAATAAAGATTTAAGGTCACACATATTTTTTAAGTCCCTTACAGCAATTAATATATCATCAATATAAAACAACAAGTATATGAAGGATTCATTCACACTTTATAGATAAAAGCAATTGCTACTTTTGATATTATAATCACACTATTGCAATTATTAAAAAAAATAATGCAATTGAATTTATGACATTCAAGAAATAAAAATACATTACAATTGAATATAAAAAATTCACTTTTTAGAGCTGTAATTTAATATATATATATATATA
The DNA here is from genome assembly GCA_947685225.1 of Garcia nutans. Taxonomy (NCBI): domain Eukaryota; kingdom Viridiplantae; phylum Streptophyta; class Magnoliopsida; order Malpighiales; family Euphorbiaceae; genus Garcia; species Garcia nutans. The sequence continues at coordinate 52,158,926 of CANTUV010000012.1, forward strand.
TATAGAATTATAGGACTAAAGAGTAAGAAATTAAAATAATAAAAATATTTATTATTTTAAAAGCACCATTTATTATTATTTGAAGATTACATGGTTCAATAATCAATGATATTATATTTTTTTTTCAAAAATCACATGACTTAATATTTAAGGCTATTGATTTTTTTAGTTATAATCATATAAATTTATAATTTTTATAGTTTGGAGGTGAAATTTTATTTATTTTAAAAAATAATATATATTTATATCATAAATATATTATAAAAGCCCCCCTCACCGTGTATATGCGTTCGCCACTGTACATGAATGTATATATTTTTTGAATAAATTCAACCTAAATGTTAGAGAGTTTCTTTTTATATTATTAATAATAATAATTTATTATCATGAAAAATATAATTTCTGAATTTTGTGAGATCATATAATATGAAAAATACGTGAGATTATCATGATTTAAAAAATTATAACTGCATGATTTATAATGAGAAATTTACATTGAACATTGCAATTTGTGGAGCTTTTTCAATTTTATAGAACATAAATTTTCTTTTGACGTAAGTTTTGTTTTCAAAACGGTGAGACGAATGAAAAATATAATTTCTGAATTTTGTGAGATCATGTAATATGAAAAATGGCGAGATTTCAAGATTTAAACTATTATAACTTCAAGATTTATAATGAGGAATTTGTATCGAACACGGCAATTTGTGGAACTCTTTTAAATTTTATGGAACGTAAGTTTTGTTTTCAAAACAGTAAGATGCAGGGCCTTTATTTTATTTTTAATTTTTTAAAGTTGATTTTTTTCTTTTTGGTTTTTGTTTATGTTACTTTATTAAAAAAAAGCTTTTTAATGTTATATTTTTAATATACATAATAAATATATACACAATTATGAATGGACATATAACAATTAACAGATCAAATTTTCGGTTAACCGGCTATCAAATCAGCTTGGTTAACCGACTTAATGTAAAATTTGATCAGTTCGATTGAATGGATAAAATTTCTTTTATTTTTGTTCGATTAATAGTTAATAGTTTTTAATCGGTCAGTTAACTGAAATGAGTCTTTGCCTTCACATCTCTATTTCATAGACTAACACTTCACAGCTCAAGATTAGGGTCAAGTCAACTGCTGCAACCGCTAATTTCTCTGATCACCCTGGTGTTTTTTTTTAAACCTTAAAATTATCTCTACAAGATAATTTGAATTTTTTTCTTATTTAAATACTTATTGTAAAGAGCACATTGTATGTGTTTATTTCCCCATAAAATTAAAGAAATTAAAACTATCAATTTTAGATATTCCAATCATTCAACTTCCAACTGGTACTGAAACTTATTTTTTATTTTATTTTATTTTTCCAATTGGATTCTTTGCGTTTCAGATGTCAACATATTATTATTAGGCAATGGTTTAGTATGAAGCTTGTTCTCTCACTGTGATTTTTCTTCCTTTCCTTAGCAATCAAACTGAGATTTTTATGGCATTTTATCTTTTTACTCTTGAAACCCTTATTTAGAGGAAATGACGAAATGTAGTTTAGATCAAGGGTTTGATGCTTAACTGTCATCTAATTAATGAAGTAATTGGTAACATTTGTAATATACAGATGCTATATAAAATTTAAAAGAAATAATTCTTTTACAATATGGAAAACTGTATTGCATAATCAATAATTTAATTCATTTTATAGCTTAATTAAGCAATTTTTAAATGATTGATTAACTGAACCGTTGGTTAGATAATTATGCTATCAAAAAAATAAGTTATGTTGTGGTTAACTGATCGACCAAATACTTATTTCTATATACAATATACATAATAAAGTAAATAACATCTACCAAACATCTAAAAAAAATTATTAAACATTTACTAAACATCTATCAAAATCTATAAAATATTTTAACACTATTGCAATTTTTTGTTTAGCGACTCCAGAAATTAATTTTAGCGATGAAATGTTGCGTCGCTAAAAAATTTACTGAAGCGTCACCAATACGTCGGCAGTGTAAAGTCGCCAGACAACAGGCGACGAAACGTATATCCAACGGTAACAAAACATCAGCGGCGTTCACAAAGCGTCGGTAAATACAATAGTAATGGAATGGATATCGGCTTCAAATCGTCGTTACATTTGCCGCAAATAATTTTTGCCAACAAATTATATTTTTTACTGCATTTTAATTTGTACAATATTCTAATTCTCAAAATTCTAAAATATAATGTACTTTAATCTTGTAATTGATGTATCATACCACATTTAAATCTCTTAAAATGCTCTTGCAAATTAATAAACAACCAATTTTTGCTTGTTTTCAAACTCTATAGAAATATCATTTCTAAACTTCAATAGACTTTCAAAACAGCTCCAACAAGTGTTCTATTCTCACTAGGATTAAGGATGCCATAGTATACACTTCTTGGGAGTCAAAGTCTAAAATTTCAAAGTAATATTAAGCAACAAACTCAATTGTCAATGATTACCTACAAATGGCAAGCATCTCTGTTAATCTTATTATGTCTGTATTTCACCTTTCAAACATGAAATACTATACGGCAATGAAGCAGAATTGAGCAATCACTTTTAGGACTAGCCCTGCATCAATTGTTCTACCTCCCTCTCTGAAAGTTAATCTCTGACCTGTTGATGCAATAACCAACACCAATAAGAAATTAAGAATGCCCATTTTGAGGAGTGAAAGTGAGGAAGAAGTAACAAAAGAAAAAAAAATGACGATGCAACAAAACAGTTTCCATCCCTGAGGTGGACAAGCAAACAAGCATATAAAATTAGGAAGAACTATGTCAAAATCTTAGCACCAGCATGATGCCTTCACTTTGGCTTTAGTTTTTTGAGCTCTGTAGATGACAAGGCAGACATAACCGCCACAATCACAGTAACAATAAGCTATAGCAAATTGAGTAACGGCCAACAAATAAAACCGGATTGCAATTTCAGTTTATACCTTTGCCCAACAGAATTTGTTTCATTCTTATTCAGAGTTTAATATTCAATCACCCAACATTACAAAAATTCCTCAATAATCATTACTTAGTGTTATCCATCAACATTTATCATCTTACTAAAGCTTTTAATAAGAGGATGTTTGGAACACTCACCTCAAGGGCTAGCTTAAATCTTGAGTTCTTAAAAATATTCATTTATTCACTTTTCTATCAGCTTGCTTATATTTTCATTGATTCACTCTTCTATCAGCTTGCTTTCAAATGACCTTAACTTCTACCTTCTTCTTCTTTTCCATCAATTTCAGTTGGTAATTAACTTGCGTATAGATAAGATCAGTAAAAAATTAGATGAAATGATAACCAACGAACCAGTTGACCTGATCTCAGTTCAAGTGGGTAGACATAGCTAATTAATGAACTGTCATATTATTAAAACTAATAGGGAAAAAAATTGCGACAAGAAGCAAGTGATAAGTTATTAGGAAATAGCATTAATAGAAAATTTGCTCAAGGTAGATTTTTCAGGGGAGATAAAATACACAGGGAAATATATAATTTGTAGAAACAGAATAAATGCATTTCCATGCTCACCTCTCTGCAGAGACTCGAGCAACTCACTGTCATCCAACCTGTCAACTTTTACTAATGAGATTTTGATCATAACTGAATTTCAAAGACTAACAACTCAATTTGGATTCATGAAAAAACTAAGGATTGAAAATTCCACCTCCATTTTTCGTTCATGGAGGATTTGAAAAAGGAGAAATAAAAAGTGAATGTACTTCCCTTTAAACGACAATGTCCGTTTGCCCAAGAGACTGATCATTGGAAAAAAAAGAGGACAAACCATCATTTCAGGACGAATCAAACACAGAAAATACACATCATTTTCGGTATGCTAATCTCATATGCAAACACAGAAATTGCAGAAAAAGAATCACACTCGATGACACAGTGCAAAACTTCAAGCACCAATATGAAAACATTTACAGAGATAACCACATGATATGAATTGAGCAACATCCTCTCTAAAAATTAAATTAATCTGATTATTAGAAAAAAAAAAAAAGAATTGAAAAGCAAAGAGTTTATTTCTGATCAGTATAGCCATTTCAAGCACCAATCAGCCAATCAGTTTCAATCATGTTTCCCAACCAAGTGCAATCAATTTTATCACCGAAACCACTAATTTCAAGTAAAAAGCCACATAAGGAACCATTTTCTCAACTCGAAAAATTAAACAGCCATATACGAGTTCAATTGCTTGCATATGCAAACACAGCGGCGGAACTATCATGGGGTCGTGTGGGGTCACACGACCCCCACTCACCGGCAGCCAGACGTGGAGGACTCAACCGTGCGTGGAAACTCAGCCCCCGTGAAGGGGGCTGAGTTTCAGAGCAAATTGCAGCGAAGGTAGACGAATCCCTCGCCGCAATTTCAATTTTTTTTTTATAAATTAGTCACTGGCGAAACGGCGAAAAGGGTTTACTTAAAAAAAAATAAACCGGCCCAAGCGAAACGACGCCGTTTCGCTTAGGCCGGTTCAAAAAATTAAAAGGGCTGCGTTAAAAATTGAAAGGGCCGTTTAGCAGCCCTTTCCTTCTCCTTCTTTCTTCCCTTCCCTCTCCCTGTCTGTCTCAGTCTGTTCCCTTTCCTCCCCAAAACACAGCCATCAGCAGCACCCACCCACGGGCGACGCTGCAACACCGAGCCACCGCCCACCGGCCACCGGAGATTTTGCCCCCTCAACAAGTCTCTGGTTCCGTCACTGTGCAAACATATAAGATTTGCTTTTTTTATCAGACCTCTTATCTATGAGATTTTGATAATCTTAATAAGCACAATTAATTTTAATCTATCATGCTAAAATTTTCCTTATATTAAAGCATTATATACTAAGAACTTTTGCCAAAGAAATCAAATAGACTAAACCCAGCTTACCAATAGTTAGCAAAATGGACTGAAGCATGGAATCCACCACGTGTAACGAAGAAGACTACTCTACTCACCCTCAGACTGCCGGCAACTCAAATTACAAGAAACAAAGAGCTCAAAATCTTCAATTTATGCATAAACCCTAACAATCTTCATATGAGATTGAAGATTATTAGAGGAAGAGAACTCACGGGAAGAGAACTTACAAAGATGAGAACCCTAACGATCTTCAAAATGAGAACTTTACGGGAAAAGAGTTGAGCGCTTTTTTTTTTTTTTTTTTTCAAAATTACAATTCTCTGTCGAGCAACAGTCTTAATTTGGGCTTTATTTTTGTCCAAATGTCGGCCTATTAACTTTCAAAATTTGTGGGCCGGCGTTCTTAACTTTCAAGATGTTATATGAATGTTATTTAAATTTTATATAAATATTATATGAATATTATAAAAATAAAAAAATAAAAAATAAAATTAAAATATTACACTGCAACAAAAATCATTCACTAATCATAAATCATGCATCCCTGTAAATATATAACATATCTACAAATATATAATATACATATAATATTCACCAAATATTTATAACATCTATTAAATATACACAAAATATCTACATAACGAAATTAATATTTTTTTAATTTTATTTTTTATATATTATGTAAAATTTATTTAAAAATAAATTTAATAATTTTTACTTATATATTTTTATATATTTTATTTTTTATTATTTTTTGTAAGTGTTATTTATTTTTTATAATCAAAACTAATTTTTTTATAAAAATTAATAAATTTTATATGCTGAAATTGTAATTTAAAATATTAATTTTATTATTTTATTATAATATTTTTATTTAATAGTAAAATTTGAATAGAAAATATGAAATTAAAGTAAAATATTGATTGTAGTTATAAAAGAGGTATTTTTGGAGAAAAAAATTATTTCAGTGTGAAAAGAAGTATTTTTAAAAATTAACTTTAATATTTTTTAAAGGTTTTAAATATTTTTTATTTTTTATAATGTTTTTGGAATAAAATTTGTTTTTATAGTTACCATTTATAATAGAGATTTTTCTGGTTTATTGTGGTCGAATTAGAATTATCCCATGTGTGCTATTATCATGGTGGGCTCATACTAATAATGGTGAAGGAAATTAATAATTGGAATGGGCTTAATATTCCTAAATTATTTTATTAAATATATATTATTAACATAATACATATTTTTATATTTTTATATATAAATTATTAATAAATGTATAATAATAATTTATATATTATTAATATAATATATATTATTTAATAATTATAAATATATTATTAACAATATTATTTAATAATTTATAATAATATATTATTTATTTATAATATCTTATTATATTAAAAATATAAAAATATAAAATTATATTAATAATATATATTATAAATCATTTTATCAATCAATAAATATTGTAAATTATAAATTATACTCCATAAATAATTATAGCTGAATAAAATATAGAGAAAATTAATAGCATAAAATATTAGTATAGATCATTAATAAAAAATATGCTAAATGTGTGTAAGATGTAAGATTCAAATCTTAGCATTTTTAATTTTTTTTTATTTTAGTTAATATAAGAAGATGATGCTAATGTGGCATCATATATTGCCACATCGGCCCATCTAATAAAATTATGGAAACTAATGTGGTGCTAAGTTAATTTTTTATTAGAGGAAAATGGATTGAGAATTGATGAATGAATGATAATTCTACAATAATATAAATATGATAACATTATAATAATATAAATTTAGGGATTATCAGTTAAATTAAACCTAAATATTAGAAGAGATAGGCTACAATTCTTGCAGCAAATCTATTTAATCTGAACTAAATTTATTCATACTGATAAAAACAACTGGCTGCAATGAAGACTTCAAATATTATGCCATCTTTTGATTGGTAGTCCAAAATTTTAATATTCAAATTATAAAAATTACATCATATTTCTTTCGTTCTAAAATGATATTGATATTTTTTTATCATATATATTTAAAAAATTAATTATTTAATTAATAAATAATTTTTTTATAAACTATTTTTTTAATTTTTTTATTTATATTAAATAATTATTAATTATTATAAATATTAAAAATTAAAATAGTTATTAATTGAATAAAAATAATTATATTTTAAAAAATATAAAAAATTAAATATAATATCATAAATTATAAAATATTTAAATAAAAATATAATAGTTAATTTATAATATATTTATAATTTAAATAAAATAGTGCGATTATATTTTATAAATATTCATATTATTTTTGAACAGAGGTAGCAACGTTCAAATCACTTCAAGCAATTTGTAGCCACTTTTGGCCTCTCTGCTGCGTGTCTCCGCGTCTCAAGAGTTATTCAGACCACAATAATAATAATAATTTAATATATATATATATATATATATATAATGGCCCTTTGATAGCGAAACGAAAAGAGATCATTATTTGCATTGTCGACGCTATTGGCTAGTTGGACCACACCTTTTAATTATCTACGACACAAATAATTTTTTAAAAAATAATTTAAAAAATGTGAGAAATCCAAAATGTATTAGTGAATTTGCTCTTTGATGTATTATTGGATTGTTTAATTATTAGTAGTAACATCTTTGAAAATCTCTAAGAATTCATTGAGTTGGGAGATGAATTCCCTATTTTATTAAATAAATTTTAATTTTTTTAATCAAATTGTAAGTATGATATAAGTTTTTCTTCCCTTATAATAACAATAACAGTATTTACGGTATATTTGATAGTTCTATCATGTTACAATTTAATTTTGGTTGACCAATTTTTTTTAAAAATTTTTACATTGTTAGATGAATTCAATCGCATATTACAAATATTAAATTTGTTAAAAATCTTCAACATCAATATCACATAATAATAATAATAATAATAATAATAATAATAATAATAATAATAATAATAATAATAATAATTCTCAAATTAAAGAAAAAACAATACTAACAAATCATTACCATTAAAGAAGAGAAAAATAATTATAAAAAAACAATACTAACAAATCTGAAAAAATATGTATTAGGAATAATATTTATATTTATTAAAAAATATATAAAAATTTGAATAAATATTAAAAAGAAAAGCTGAAAATAGTCTAAAATAGCTCTAATCTTGATACCATAAATGGATAAGTTGATTTTATATTTTTTTAGGTAGGGGTGGGCGGTCAGTGATCCATTAATCAAAATTGAATATTTGAATTTAGTTATATCGTATTAAATTGTAGTCAGTTATGTGAAAAGATAATTTATTCTGATAAAAAAAGTGAGATAATTTAATTTTTAATTTAGTTAAATATTAATTAAAATAAATAAAATGATATGTTTTAAATTTATTTAACTCTAAAAAAATTAAATTAAATTAAATTAATTCGATTAATTAATTAAATTAATAAAGATCTAATATCAATCAATTCCACCAACAAAAATGAGATATCACCTAAATTTTAGTGTGGTCGGTAATTTCGTATTTTATGTGTTAATTATTTATTTAATTTATTAAATTTAAAAATTAGAGTTATAATATCACATGTGAGGACTGAATATGTAAAAATAAAACAAATATCAATAAAAACCCACCGTGCGGATGACCTTATGATTAACATTATTGACCTTGTGAAATCATTACATTACCTTTAAAAAAAATACTAAGCCTGTTTTAATTCAGCTTTGATCCCACAATAAACCAATATTAAATCTTTTTCATGAATCACAGCACAATAAATATATTACTAAAACCCAATAAATTTCAAGGTCTAGATACATATAATACCAAAATCACAAATCAGAATTTCTTGCCACGTGGTGCAACCACAGCCTCATATTTACTATATAAATATAATAATCAATGATTTAAAATATAATACTAATTAACATCTAGTTGATTACTGATTAATTATTAATTAGTGCTGCCTAACTATAGGACAATGTTGACAACTTCATCAAAGAGTGCGGCAAATGGGAGGTGGAGGTCTAGTAAATGACATTAACATTGGTGATTTGGCCATTATAAAACTTGAGATATTTTCACGTTCCCTTTTGTTTGTTAAAAAACAATAATTAGTAATTAACTAATTGTAACAAGTAATGGAGACAAATTTGCAACTTCAATTTTATCATAATTAAATGCAAACTATTCTGTTTGGTTGATTAATTAATTCCCTTGGGTTAAATCTGTTACTTTTTTTCATTCATAAATAATTATCATTTTAAAATTTTATATAAAAATTAAAAAAATTAACTAATAATCTATTTTATTTAAATATTTTAATAAACTATTATTCTTTTTAATTTATTAATCATTTTATTATATATTCATTATATAGAGATAAATTTAAAATAATGATATAAAATAATCTTAATTTATATAAAACGATAATTATTTATAAATAAATTTTATCATCTTAAATGCTAATTATTTGTGAACTGGGGGAGAATGTTGTATGACAATTTTCTTCTTTTTTATGATTAAAAATACTATTTATTTCTTATTAAAGGTTTACAATTGCAAAAGCATTTACAATATCTTATTGTTTCCTTTCATTGAGTGTTTGACCCTAACAATGACTGCCACTCGCAAACAGTAATGAATTCCTAGATAGCAGGCACTCAAAATTTTTCTAAGAATCAAAATCCTTTAAAAGTTTTATGATGAGTATTTTTTTTTCTTATTTAAAAAAAATATTTTATAATTTTAAAATTTTTTAAAATATTTAACTGAAAATGTATTATATATATTTACAATATGCTAGACATATACTTTCAAATTGACAGTGAATATTTTTTTTTATTATGAAAACCAAATTTTATTAAGAGTTCAGGAAAAAGGAATAAAAATATCAATACCAAAAATAAGAACTAAACCCAAGCTAATAGGTTTTCTCCATTAATCATGGTTAAACCTATTGTCTTTTGGTAAAGGCATCATAAAGCAGAATATTTGAAAAAATATAGAGCATTATATAAAAAATGAGGACTACTATGAAAAGAAGTCACCATATACTACAATAAAAAATAAATTGGCGATGAAAATTAGCAACGAAATATTATTAGCAACGGATTAACAATGAATTTAGTTACATAAAAAAATCGTCACTAAATCTAGCGCATACAATTGGCACCTTGCACTTAGATACGAACTAAAAAAATTCGTCGCTAATTTTGTAGCCGAATCATGTGCCAAATATTAGCTCAAAGAATTTAACGACAGATTTATTTTTGTCATTAATTATTGACATAATACATTAGAGATGAAATTTATATCTGTCGCTAATTTCAAATATTCAAAAAATACATAAACTTTTTGTGCAAATTAATTAGCGACGAAATATATTTTTATCTCTAATTAGTGACGAATTTATTTTTCGTGGCTAATTAGCGGTAGATTTATTTTTTGTCGCTAATGTTAAATGTAGGAAAAGGTGAATTTTTTTTTCCTTTTTTAGCGAGAAAACTATTATTTTTATCGATAATTTTGTCGCTAAAATTTTAATATTTATTATTACCAACATTTTTTTTCTTTATTTCTTTCTTCTTTCTTCTTCTTTCTTTCTTTATTTCTTTCTTTCTCTCTTTCTCATTCTTCTTTTTTCCTACTTTTTTCTTCTCCTTTCTTTCTTCTTTTTCTTTTTTCTTTCTTTCTTCTTTTTTCTTTCTTTCTTCTTCCTCTTCCTCCGCTTGCTCCTTTCTTCTCTAGCATTTAGATTAAAGGTATGTATTTTCTATCTTATTTATTTATTTATATTTTTATAATTAGTAATAATTTTTTAAATAAATATTATATTTTATTAAATAAATAATATTTAGAAAAATAATTTTTAAAAATTATTAGGTGGAATAATTTATTTTAGATTGAACAAATTATTTAATTAAGTAAATAATATTATTTTTGGATTGAATTAATTATTTGATTGAATAAATAATTTAAGAAATATTTTTTTGAAATTATTTGATAGATTGATTTATGTTTAAGAAAGTATTTAGTAGAATAATATATTTTGATATTGAATAAATTATTTGTTAGAATAAAAATTTTTAGAATAAATAAATTATTTGATTAAATAATTTTTAGAATAAATAATTTTTTAGAGAAATTAGTTGAAAAAATAAATTATTTTTAGAAATTATTTAATAAATAATTTATTTTAAAAAAATATTTATTCTAAAAAATAATTTATTTAAATAAAAATTAAATTATTTTGAAAAATAAAATAAATTTTTTTGCAAAATAAAATAATTTATTCTATTTATTCTAATAAATTTTCAATAAATTAGAATAAATTTTTTGGGAATAAATTATTTTAAAAATAAAATATTTTTTTTTTGCAAAATAAAATAATTTTCAATAAATTAAAATAAATTATTTTTAAATTATTTTATTTTATTTTTTAAAATTAATTTATAATTTTGTGACGGATTATCCATTACTAAATTTATCTTCAATAGAGGGCGGAAAAATTAAATAGCGATGAAATATATGTAATTAGCGGTGAAAAAATTCATCGTTAAATACAGACGGACTCAAAATTTCATCGTTAATTTTTCAGTAACTACATAAATAGCTATAAATACTATTCCGTCGCTAATTTTCAATTTTCTTTTAGTGATAACTAAAGTATGAGCGGTTTCATTAATTTACTTTAGACTCAAGAGAAATATATCCTTTGCAATTCTTTCTACTAGAATTTTGTAATGAGAGGTAATAGTCTCAAATTCAGATAAATTATCGTTACTAGCTAACATAACATATAAATATTCTAGTTATTAATCTCAACATTGGTTTTGTAAAATCCAACTAAGCACCTACTTTGAGCTAATATATTCAGCAAAAAGAGGATTAAGTAGGCAATAAAAAGAAAAAAAAATAGATCAAATTGATACTATAAAATTTTTCTATGTGGTCTCTAACAATAACTGCGTAACTAGTTTTAAACTCAAGGGGAAAAAGAGCGGTATTGACAATACAATTTACATATTCTCATAATGACTGTTTCTATCTCCATTTTAAATTTAAATACTTTTTGTAATTAACTCGCATTTGCTGTGGCAAAAATTATTTTATTTTTTCATCATTGTTTGAGTATGATTTGCATACATGAAGGTCCCACATGCTTTTATATTCAAATCAATGTATTTCAAAACTTCCAAATGCTCCAAAGTAAAAAACAGTATCTCATAATGATTTGGTCATTTAACATTAAAAACATTAGTCAAAAGCATGATATAGAGTTGAAAGGTTGTCCTCTTGCGTAAGAAGTTTCTCTTTTTCCATCTTTTCTTTCTGCTCTAAAGTTTTAAATTCGGGCTGTTGCTGGTTGTTTCGCCGATGATAGCCTAGACTTTATCATTTGGTTTAGTTTAGTTAGTTTTTTCTTTTCTTCAATTTTTTTCATAGTTTGGGTTAAATCCTTTGTAGATCTGGACCTCACATGGTAGTTTTTGCCATCCACCTTCATGATGGCTTGCTTTATCTTTGAAGTTCTAAAGTTTTTAAAAATGATGGTGGGACTTTCTCAGGGATTATTCTAGCTCTGTAGTTTAGGTTTGGTATGTCTGCTAATGTAGCTCTCCTATCTGCAAGACAAGAGAGAGGGGGGATTGAATTCCCTGGAGGGAGGTTCCGATGTCTAAATTAGAGATCAGTTGTTCTAAATAAAAAGAGAGTGAGAGAGAGAATAATCCCCTTTGCTTTTGGGGGTGATCCCCTATTTATAATTGATGGAAGGAGACAATATCAACATGATTTGCGGGTGTGTCGAGAGAGTGTCTGCTAGACATCAGGAGCTCGGTGAGCCTAAAGTGCTTGAAATCGAGATCTGTCATACTCCATGAGGGTGACCGGACCATTAGCTCGGTAAGGGAGCTAGGCAAAAGTACTGGTAACATCAGTAGTCCCCCTCAAGTCATTGACATTTATGTCAGAATTATGCATATGAGCTCAGAAGAGCTTGGTAGAAAGTGTATGTGTTGAATCATGAAATAGATGTTGTATGACAATATGTAGGGCTCAAGTGTGTGGGGCTTAGAACGAGAACCTGATAAATAAGATATTATTACTACCTGAAACTCAAAAGGACCAAAACAAGCTCGATTAGAGCTGCCTGAAAATCGAGAAGCACAAGGTAGAGCTCAAGGGAGAAGCTCAAAAAATAAGAGCTCGAGAAGCTAGGGAAAAGGGAGTTCATGGAGCTCAAAAAAAAAAGTTCTGTTATCCAGGGATAGTATGGGTAGTACCACTAGTCCCTCCTGAGAAGTCTTGACATTCATGCCAAGGAGTTAGTGAAAATTACAGAAGGATAGATGTCATGGAGAGAAGAAGTGACGCTTCAAAAATTGAGATAACGGTTGGAAGGGTTTTGAAAAGAAGTAACGTCTGCGACATTAAAGAGGGACATCGGTTCATATGCAAGGACGTCGACATTAGTGGATTCTATAAATATAGGGTAATGTGACAATATTTGGTACACAAAGCAAAAGAGAGAAGGTCAATTCGTCTTACTAGTACAAAGATTTACAGTTTGAGAGCTCGGTTTCAGAGGTTAGTGTTAAGTTTCTTTGTTAAATTTTGCATTTAAAGTTCTAGTAGCAAAATAGTGCAAGCAACAATGAGTGCGGCTCTCTTAGGAGAAGCAGGAGAGCATGGCTCTTTGAGTGTTATGGGTGAGGGGACCTATCACGAGGAAGGGGCTCAGGTTGAGGCTGAGTCGGCTATGACCGAGCTCACTGAGCAAAATGTCATGAGACCTCTAACTCTGATGAACGAGGAGAAAGAAGAAGATGCAGTTGAAGCACAACAAGTTAATCTGAGCTTAGAGAAGGCTCGGGTGAGGGACATCTGATCATCAATAACAGAAACAGACTTGGTAGGGATCCAGATGAAATACCAAATGCCAGAAGAATATAAGATGCTCGTCCCTGCAGAAGATGTCCAAGCGTACGACACACTACTTAAAAATCAACTGACTATTTTTAAAGAGAATTTGAGATTGGGAGTGACGTTCCCTCTACGCCCCCTTCCCCCAAGAATTTTTAAACTACCACAAAATAGCTCCTGGCCAGCTTAACCCTAATGCATGGCATACTATCACAAGGTTTGAAGAGTTGTGTGGGTTGCTCAGGGTGGTGCCCACCCTACGAGTGCTGAGTGCCTTCAGCGTACTCAGAATATGCTCATGAACCGATAAAGATTTTCTTTACTTGAAAGTTCAGTATGGAATCGCTATGTTCAAAGAAAAATCAAACTCAATCAAGGCATGGAAAAAAGACTGATTCTTTATTTTCGAACATGAGGGATTCAACTGCCAAAATATTTAGTGGGTCAATCCCAGCAACGAACAGGTAACCAGAGCTAAACTGAGTGAGGAGGAGTTCGCGACATTTATAGTTGTGGAGCAAGACATTCTGAAAGCAAAAAGGAATGGCATTGCGTTAATAAGGGAGTACTTTCCCTTTGGGAGGGCTCCGAAAGAAATTCAGCCAGAAGACCGAGCAGGTATACGTCGACACTTGGTTTTTATTTTTGCTTATTATGAATATGTCAATATACTAAATTGAGGCTCAATTGTGTAGAGTCAGGCTTGAAATCAGCAGGCATGAGCTGAAACACTTGGCAAAAAAAGAAGCCAAAAAGAGAGCTTAGAAAAAGGCTAGAACTGCTCGTGGTCAACCGAAAGAGCAAGGTGTTAGGACCTGCTCCACTCGAGAGGAAGAGTCGATACTGGGCCTAACTCTTCCTACAAAAGTAACACCCGAGATCAGGTCACACTTGGAGATAGAAGACATTATACCCTACAGAAGGGTAGATGAGGGTCTGCCCCGAGCCGAGGTGGTTGAGAATTTATCCATAGAACTATTAGCTCACCGGCATAGCCTGATCTAGCTAGTGGAGGCAGTTAATGACAAACTAGAGGGCCCCCATAACTCCATGTACTCCTTGGCAGACGTAGGGCCTCAAAAAGTGCTAAATATATCTTTAAAACTGCCCCAAAAGAGAGGCGTGAGAACTCACCGAAGAGCTCGACAAAGGTCACAAAAGAAATGGTGACAATGCCTCAATGGTAAGGGATAACTTGAACATTGGAAGTTATACTCAATGTTTGGTATAAAGGCTAATTGAACAATACTTTACAGGTCACACAGCTCGCATATACCATCGAAGATCGAGTGGCAAATATGACAACCAACTTTGACCGAGCCATCAAAGACTGCGATGAAGAGAAAACAAAAAGGGTCAAGTTAGAGAAGTCCTTAAAAGCCAAAGACGAAGAGCTGAAGCAGACTCAAGAAGCCTTAAAGAAGAAAACTAAAAAGTTAGGCTCGGCCAGAGAAACTATAAGATCTAAAGATGATGAGCTACGCTCGACAAAAGAAGCTCTAAAATCCAAGGACGCTGAGTTGCACCTGGCAGTGGATACCCTTGAAGCTGTCTAGTAAGGGTCGGCTGTCGAACGGACGAGAACAACAAGTGGTACGCTCAGGGTGTTTATGCCTACCAGAAGGATGCGTCAAATCGGTTGAAGCAGGAAAACCCAAGTATGGACCTGTCCTGGATGCTGGAGATAGACATCGACAAGATAGCTGCCGAGCACGAGACAAATGAAGAGGAAGATGAAAAGAGTGAAGAAGATGAAGAGGACGAGACTCAAGATGATGAGGTTTAAGACTAATGTTGTAAAATAGCTATAGGATGTGCTAATGCTTGGCCTACACAGTTATAAGGATCGGGCTATTTATGTAATAAATTATTCTCCCATTAATGAAATGTCTTTGTTTGGAACTCAGTCCAATACTTGCATTTTGTTTTATATTTTTTGTGATATGTTATTGGTATTAGCCTAAGGGTTCGGTCAAAATTGAACTTCAACTAAATGTTCTTTCTGCTACGTTATGTTGATATGTTTGTGAGTGTTATTCAATTTGCTCAGGCACAAGGTACATCAGAGAGTTATATTAATAATGTCTTAGGCATGATTATATAGCATGTTCGGGTTACACTGTGCATTTTGGAGCTCATGTACTGAGCAGTCTAGTAAGTATGGTGGGGTGATTAACTCGAATCTAATCCTGTGCCATACTATAATATACATTTGTACATGCATGTTAAGAACTTGTAAAATAAAAATGAATTAAAAGTTGTAAAGTAATTACATACCCGAGGTATTATCCACAGTGGTCGGTTAGATGACCTGCTTTGAAGTTCGGCTGCTAGAAGAGCCTTTTTTGCCTTTATGGCTCGAGCGGTAGTTGATCAAGCTCATTCCAAATAGATTCTTGACTTTGGTGGAGCTGTGCAAGCTCTTCTGCCCTAGAGCAGAATCTTGACTTTTCTTATTGGTGTAAACCCTTCGTCTATAATGTTAGCTTGACTATGGCTTGGTTGAGCTTGAGTACCTAAGCTCAACTTCTAGATGAGCCTAGATGCAGATGCTCGATATTTAGGAATGTAAGTTCTTGGATGTTGAGGATGTCATTGCTCAAAGATCAGGGATATTAGTGCCCATCAATATTGCCTTGACATTCATGTCAAGTAGACTCTTGGGCATGCTTTAATAGGATTATCAAAATGTCTAACTATGTACATCAATATATATGTTTCTTGTACAATAATAAAGAATTAGATAAATGGGGCGTATAAGCTCGGCCTCAACAAGGGACCATAACAAAATGTGCATGCAGGCATTATAAGCAAACTGGAATATGAGAAAACATTAAACAGTGTGGTCTAGTAAATAAATAAGACAAGTGCGTGAGAAGGCGATAAATAGTTTGGTATTACAAATGAAATAAGACTTCTTTTATTGCTCAGTTCTATATTAATTCACAGTTGTTATTAACTTGTTTACTCATGACCAGTTTAGTTCATTTAGTTTGACGTGTTAATGCGTGCATAATATTGCTTCGTATTATAATATAAAAAATAATAATTAATTGCTCGGCAGATGAGCTATAATATGAGAAACGAGCTTCAAAGCTCGGTACGCTACCAGGGCATTGTAGATGCACGATTGAAGTGCTATAAATTCGGTGCGTGACTAAGGCGTTTATACTTGGTGCGCGGCCAGGGCGCTTATACAAGGTCAGAGTGCGATTAGCTTTGCGCGACTAGGGCGTTTATGCATGATCAGAGTGCGAAAAGCTCAGTGCAACTAAGGATTTTATGCACGGTCAGAGTGCAAATAGATCGGTGTGACTAAGGCGCTCATGCACAGTCATAGTGCGAATAGCTTGGCGGCGAGGCACATTGAGCTGAATAAATTGGAATACTCAGTGTACGAGACACAGTGAGTTTTATAATGTGCACGAGAATACGAAATGTTAAATCAAAGAACGGTTAGAATGCCTTTCTTGCAAGAGCTATAAGATGCACCTGAGGTTTCATTGCCTTTGTTAGGGAGTAGCTTTTCCACGCTCACCGCACCAATGATGACGGGGGCTTCCTCAGGAGTTATCTTAGCTCTGTAGCTTGGGTTCGGCATGCCTGCTACTGTAACTCTCCTACCTGCAAGACAAGAGAGAGAGAGAGGATTGAGCTCCCCGGGGGAGGCTCCGATGCCTAAGTCAGAGATCGATTACTCTGAATAAAAAGAGAGTGAGAGAGAGAATAGCCCCATTTACCTGTGGGGGTAATCCCCTATTTATAGTTGATGGAAGGAGACAGTATTAACATGATTTGTGAGTGTGTCAGGGGAGTGTTTGTTGGACATCAGGAGCTTGGTGAGCCTAGAATGTTTAGAATCGAGATATGTCATACTATTGATAGCACAACCATGAGGATGACCGGACTATTAGCTCGGTAAGAGAGCTTGGCAAAAGTACTAGTAGCATTAGAAATGAACTCGCAGTCCAAAAGGTTAAAGTTGCCCAATCTATACCAAGTTTTTTGGCTATATTTATCAAGCTATGAGTCCTTCTCTCTATCAAGATAGTTGGTTCTATATTTGCCCATATAGCATTTAGAATGGCTAGCTTCTCTCTTCCTATAAAGCAGGATGATTATGATTGCAAGAGTCTTTCAAGACCAGTTTTTTTGAGGAGGATTTTGATATTCATCCTCAGTTATCATTCGGAGTCCTTTATGACACTTTATCAATGGATCCAGGCTAAGTTGCTACTCCTTGCTAGAAAGTATCAATTTAGTCCTTTTCTAGCTTCTTACTTGCTAGAAGTATCAACCGATGCAGTAGATTCACTCCGGTTCACTTCCTGCCAGGATTTGAGATATTCTAATGCATGATGAATCAAACCACCAACATCGGCAAAGGTAGGTATAGGGGAAGGGGGGCAATTGCCCCCCTTAATTATTTTTTTTTAAATATTTATATGTATTTATTTTTTAAATTTTTAAATTTTTTTATTTGCCCCCCTTAAAATTAAAAATTATCTTTCAATTTAAGAAAAAAAAATTTAAAGTCTTTAATAAATTAATTTTAAATTCATCCAATCAATTAAGAGATTAAAAATAAATTAAAAAAATTATAAAAATTATAAAATTAAAATCTTTATTTATTTTATTTTTTAATTTCTTCTCTTTACTTCAAATTTACATTTTATTATTTATAATTCTAATATACTTTAATATTTTTGCATCAATATTATATGTTAAAATTTATTTTTCATATTTTCTTTGATTAAATTTTTTTACAAATGAAAATAGCTTATTAATAGGTTAATAAATTTATAAAATAATTATTGTATATGAAAGGCCAAGTATCAAAATAAAAAAATTTTTAAAAAAACTTTGCCCCCCTTGTAATTAACTCCTGGCTTCGCCCCTGACCACCAACATATGAATCTTTCCCATTCCAGACAAGATTGTTTCACGCACCCCAGATTTTCCAAAGCAAGACGCAAAACTGATCAAACTGTGGGCAATCCAGACTACGATGAACCTCCACAACCTAAAGCAGGACACAACACCAAATGGGCCAACATTTAACCTCCATTGCTGCCACACACTAGCTACAAGTGGACAAGTACATAAAGCATGAATCAAATCTTCTATCTGACCACATCTTGGATAATTGATACTCACTTATATCCTCCTTAAGCCAAAACACTCATAAATGGCAAGAAACAATAGAGAAGCCTCAAAAAAAAAAATATTTTAGGAGGAATATACAACTTCCACACTAATTTCCATACTTCATCAGACACTTGTGTGATTATCAGACGCTTGTGTGATTGGCAGTGATATATTACGATATGACAAGGAATAAGCAATTTTAACTGAATATAAGCCATCCTTTGAATGATGCCAAACCCAGTCATCATGTTATTTAAATTTCCTTATCGGTATAGTACAAATAATGTCAGCTTCCACATGAGAAAATAACCCATATACCAAGTCCTGATTCCAGCTCAGTTCCTCTTCATCCAAGATATCAGCAACCCTCAAATGCTCAAAGCTAGTAACAATAGGACTCATGGGATAAAAATTATCATCTAGAGGGAGCTAGGGATTAGCCCAAATATTAATAGACTGGCCATCCCCCATACCTTTTCTTACACCCATTTTAACCATATCTATAGCCTCAAAAATGCTTCTTCATGTAAAGCTATGATTGTTGCCCAAACTAGCTTAAAAGAAATCCTCCCCTAGAAAATATTTAGCTTTATAAACTTTTGCAAGGAGCGAATTCATATTAGAGAGAATACGCCAACCTTGCTTGCCAAGGATTGCTATATTGTAAATTTCTAAAACTCACACATCCCTTCTCTTTTCGAAGATAAGGACAATCTAGCTAGCCCAGAATACACCTTGACTCATTCCTTGAATGGTTATTTCTAATTAAAGATTCTCCGTATAAAATTTTTTATCTTTGGTGGTAGATTGGTCTTCTATATTTTGCTCCAACAAATATTTATAGTCCAAGAATTAATGTTAGAAGTATAGGGGCTGTTATTAGAAAAATATCAAATTAATTGATCTTGTTGAAAAAATTTATTAGTAGAGCATCTGCAAATGCTATTCAAATTCATAGGAAGAATAGTCTAAATTTTTAAATATCCAAATCACTACCATTTGCATTCATAATATTCTTCGCCTACGAATTTTGTCTTCATTTTATAGGTGTATGGTCCATAGTCTAACTTATAATTTTCTATTAAAATTTAAATGAATTATTTCATGGAGCCAAACATTTAATTAATATCACTTGTTAGTGAATCCTTAGGCATCATTTCTAGTATTTAACTCTTATTTAACTTAAATAAAGTACAATTTTTTTTATTGAATTAAGTTCAAAAACTTCGTGTTTTATTTAGACAACACATTAAAATTGAAATTATTTAATGATTTTATTACATATAAATTACATTTGAAAACTTGTATTTTTCTATGCATTGAAAAATATTATAAAATAAAATCTTTTATTAAGATTTAAACCCTAACTTTGTATACTATAAAATAATAATCAATTATAATATGAATATTAATTAACTATAATAAAATCTCAAGTTTTATTTTCATTAATATTAAATAGTCTCACGATAAAAAAGTAAACTATTATATTTAATGAATTTAAAAATAATTTATTAAAATTTAATTGTTATCATTGCAAATGATGTAATAATATATTAAAATATTTGATTTTCTATTTATTAACTCATCCATGTACAATACTAAAATGACTGTCGCCGATATGATATTATACTATATATTATTGCTATAGTCTTTCCATGTATTTTAAAATTTGTCGCTGATTTAATATTGTGCCACCTATCGTTACTACAATTTTTTCATGCATTTTATTTTTTTAATATTTTAAATTAATTTTATTATTTATCATATAAGAAATATTTATTTGACATGTTAATTAATATTGGTAATAATTATATTATTTGAACAGTTTAAATAAGACTATAATATCTTATTTAATAATAATAATAATTAGTTATCAATAATAAACATTTATTTGATATAATTAAAAGATTGAAAAAAAATTAATTACTATCAAATTCAGAGAATTAGATTTTGTTACAACAATTATATTATATTATCAATTTGAAGGCAAAAAAACATTGATTCAGAATCCATTGGTGCCTTAATGGATAATAATTGCCAAAAAAATATAATTTCTATAAGTTTTATGTGAGAGTTTTTAATTATAATTTCATTTTATTCTATATTTAAACAAAATAGTATAAAATTTTATTTGTGCTTTTTATATTTATTTAAAGAGTTAACATAGGATTATAATGTTCTATTTAATATTGATAATAATTATATTTATTTAGATAGATCAAATAAGATTATGATATCTTATTTAATATTGATAATAATTTATTTATTTAGAGAGTTTAAATATGGTTAAAATATCCTATTTAATATTGATAATTAGTTATATTGATAAAACACAAATATATATATATATATAACTACTAAGTTATTATTATATTCTCTCAAAGTATTATTCGGCTTTAGAACTAATTATAATAGAAAAAATTATTGTTCTTTATATCATCATCGTTGCTCTTTTTTATTTTGTCTTTTCTCTACCTATTTAATGTAATTTTTTAATATTTTATGTCATATAATTATTTTTTAAATAATTTAAATTGTTGTTTGATTGATTTTAATTTGTTTTTATTATTGGATTTTTTTATTTTACCTTTTTTAATTATTTGTTTGTCATGTAATTTTTTTGTTTGGTTTTGTATTATTTTGTCGTATGATTTTTTTTGTTTAGCTTCTTTTTGAGTTTATGTTAGAATTTTTTAATTTATGTAATTTAATTTTTTATTAGAATTTTATTTTAATTTCAGTTACTTTAATTATTTTATTTTAATTTTATTTAGGTTTATTATTTGATTTGATTTGATTTTTTATTTTATATTATTTAATCTTATGTTAAGTTTATTTAATTTTTTTGCTAGATTTAATTTTTAATTATTATTATTATTTAAATTTTGTTTAGATTTAATTTTATAATTTAATTTTTATATTATTTACTTAAAATTTATTATAAATTTCAAAATTAATATATAAATATTGAGTATACATATCAACAGCATCGCGAGATATCTATACTAGTTTTCAATAAAAAAAATAATCATGAATTATTTTATTTATTTAATCTTATGATATATAACTCAACTCTTAATTTAATTACTTAAATATATTAAATTATATAATATAATTTTTTATTAAAAACAAATAAACGTAATCAAGCCCAGCTTTATTTGTTTAAAGATAAAAATTAATAAACTTTTTGGAGTTCTAGTTTGTTTGCAGAGATTTTGTTGGCAAGTGTATAAAGATATTAGTTAAAAAGTAAATAATACATATAAAATTATAAATTTATCTAAAAACAAGTTGAATAAAAAAAATTAAGAACTTCTTGTAATTATATACAATATCTTAATATTTTTTTTATAATTTTTATCTAATTTTACTTATAAATTTATGTTATCTGAGGAGCATGTATAGTGGTTAATAAAATCTTGTTTTCATTTAGTAGGTCGGAAACAAATGATAATAAGCAAGAATTTCAAAAAAGTATTTGGTCAAATAATAATTTTCTTTAGTATTAATGATTTTTGTTTTGACATCAATAAGTTCGGCTTTCCGATCAATTCTTTTTGCTTTTTATATTCCAATCAAATCAATTATGTCTCTATCTCATTGGCGACTCTTGAAATAGTATAATTTTATTTTAAAGTTAAGAATTAGAAGTCCTTCATTTTGTTATTTAGAATGAAAGACAAACAAAAGTAAATGTTTACGACCAAATTAATAAACGTATCTGTAAGAAATTAATATCATTCCCCCATTTCATTAAAATTGTTATTTTTACAAAATAAATTTATTTCTTTTAAATTATTATTTATATAAATTATACATTTATTATTAATTAATTAATTAATAAATTAAAAAAATATAATATTAATAAATTAATATAAAATATTTTAATCTATTTAAAATAATTTTATATAATATCTAAAAATTTTATTAACTTTTTTAATAGATAGATATGTATGAATTTAAGATGGTACTTTAAGCGAAACGAAAAAAATATCAATAAATTCAAATCAATGTTTTTAGAACCGGATCGGAGATCAGACCGGCATTCCGACTGGATCACTGATTTTATTGGTTGGACCGGTTTAATAGGATTTTTAACTTTTTTAGAACCGGCACTATTACTCATAAAAATATTAAAAATTCTAAAAGGGAGACAAATTTGTATAATATAAAATTAAGGATGAACTAAATTATATTATAAAACTATGTCATGATAACATATAAATTATATAATTAAGTAAAGAAACTAAATACTTAACGTCTTAAACATTAATATTAAGATTAATATCATCTAAATTAACACCGAGATTTCCATCTTGCTCAATGTCATCATATTCTTCTTCTCCAACTTGAATTGGATTCTTCTCTTGATCTAAAAATTAGTGCAATCAATTGAATAATGCAAACTAATATATGTTTTACACAAATTAATTTTTAACTATTAGTATTAGTATGCATTAATTTGTGTAAAATATATATTAGTATGCATTATTTAATTGATTGCTCAAACTTTTGGGAAGCAGAGGAGTCTTCTCTGAATATTAAAAATTTAAAACAAACCTAATTAATTTTAGAATAAAAATTCAAACCGGTCCGGTCCGGTTCATCGGTTTTATCCGGTTTCACGGTCCAACCCGGTTTTCATCATATATCCGGGTTAATTTACAAATCAGACCGGACAAGCAGCCGGTTCCCAATTTTTTCAGTCCGACCGGCCGGTCCAGTTTTAACAACACTGATTCAAATCAACACCTTTTCCATCTCATTATAAAATTTGTTATTTTTAAATATTATTTTATTTAAATTATTATTTTATTTAATTAAAAATAATTATTTTTTAACTTTATCTATATTATTATTGTCACTTTATCATATTAATATTATCATTAAATTTTTTTTCTTACACTCTTCATAAATATGAGTAAAAATTATAAAAATCATAACTTCAAATTAAAAATGCTCTTAAAATTTGATAAAAAAAAAATGAAAAAACATCAATGAGTTCAATTTTTTTAAAAAGATTATACATTGAAGTGAATTATAATAATAAAGATATAAAAATATTTTAATTTATTAGAAATATTCTAATGATTATCACAATACTCATACATGAGTCAAAAATACGTAAAGAAGTGCTAATTATAGTTTAATTTGGATTTCATTTCCATGTATAAAATAAAATTACTTCCAAAAGAAAAAAGAGAGAGATTTAATAAATGGAATAAAATTAAAATACAATAATAACAAGAATACACATATAACGTTGTTTATTTGCTTACCTAATGAAATAATATTAATTGTTAATTTTTTTCAAGTTGGTGGGAAGAAAAGTATGATAAAACAACCAAGACTTGGAGACCCTACTCCATACAGACATTTTTCTTTTCTGATTCCCATACGACCAAACAAAACTTCTTTTTTATTTTTTTATTTTTTAATTTTCTGGGAGATTTTATCATTGGTTTTCAATGTTGATTTTATGGCTCGATTTTATTTTTATAAAATGACTTTTTTATACATAAATTATAAATAAAAAATAAAAAAATCCATAAAATGCATATCAGCTTGTTTAATTTTTTGTAGAAATTTTGATATATTTTCAATATTTATCCTTGTATTATTTATTACAAAATTAAAACTTTTATCTCGTGACTTTAAATTTAACTTATCAATGTTAAACTCATCTTTTGTGATTGTACTTTCTCTTGAATATTTAAAATTTTATATTTTTTTTCTATTTTTAAAAAATAAAAAGACCATATAAATTAAATGACTCATGGCATTAATATAAAAATTTCAATAAACTCTAGATCTCTTTAATTTTCTTTTCATTTAATTATAGTTTATAAATATACTGGTCACTTTCATTATATTATTACATTTCATTATAGTTTATAAATATGTTAATCACTTTATAATTATTTTTTATATTTTATTACAGTTTATTAATATATTAGGTCTCTTAATTTTTTTTTTTTATCAAATTTTTAGTTTTAAGACTTGACATATCTTCATTAAGTTTTTGTATTTATATTGGTTATGAGCTTAGTTATATTTTTTCGTATGGTTATAAATGGAGAAATTTATAAAATTATCTATAAAAATAATTTTTTTAAAAAAATATTAAACAAAAGAAAAGCATTTATATTTTTTAAAAAATTAGATTAAATTTTTAAAAATATCTCACTCCTCATAAAAATATATATTTTTTAAAATAACTTATCTCTCATCTCAAGCAATATTTTACAGTAAACATTTATTTTTTTTAAATTTTACTATTAAATAAATATATTTTAATAAAATAATAATATTTAATATTTTAAAATATATTTTCAACTAATAAAATATAGTAATTTTTTTATAAAAGAAAATTTTTAATTTTAATTATAAAGAATAAATAACAATCAAAAAATTAAAAAAAAAGGTAAAATCTATAAAAATCAATTAATAAAAATAATTAAATTTATTTTTAGAGAAATTTTACATATTATACTTATAAAAAAAAGTTTTAAAATAACATTAATTTTATTACATAGATATTACGTGTATGTTCTATATATGTTATATAGATGTTGACATATTATGTAAATATCATATTTATATTATGTATTTATTATTTATGTTGTGTATATATTATGTGTATATTTTAAATAAATTATATAAATTTTATATAGATGATGTGTGTATATTTAGTATATATGTATATACTATTGTTTGTTTTTCATATATATATTTTGTATATATTATATATATTTTTATTTTTTTGTGTGTATATCAATAATATAAAAATAAAAAAATTATTTATAAATAAAAATATAAATACAAATAAAATATTAAAGAACAAAAATAACAAAAATAACAAAAAGCAAAAAAAGGGTAATGATTTTTAGCATAAAAAAAAAGAAAGAAAGAAAAACTGTAGTTTTAAAATAAAACAAAATGGCGCTGTGGTTTTCAAAACCAAACACGAAAGGAGTTTATATTATGTAAATTATGGTTACGTATGTGATTTTACATATCTCTTTAGGTTTTATTGGATGACTGAATGTATAATTTAAAAATATATAATTTTTTATGATATGATATTATATGATATTAAAAATAATATTTATTATATTTAAAAATAAGATATAATATAAAATAGTTAAGTAAAAATATTTTTTATTTAATTTAATAATATTTTTAAAATTTTATTATATTATAGAAATAAAAAATAATTTATTAGCAT
The DNA here is from genome assembly GCA_947685225.1 of Garcia nutans. Lineage (NCBI taxonomy): Eukaryota > Viridiplantae > Streptophyta > Magnoliopsida > Malpighiales > Euphorbiaceae > Garcia > Garcia nutans. The sequence continues at coordinate 52,185,152 of CANTUV010000012.1, forward strand.
ATATTTAATATTTAAAAATTTTATTTTAAATATTTTAAAAAGATAAATTTATAAAAAATTAAAATAAATAAAAATTAAATCATAATATATTATATGAAACCATCATAAATTATGAAACAAATAAAATTTTAAATATTATTTAACACTTTCATAGCACTATTGGTTTTTTCAACATAACTATACGAAATGACTCAATTTTATTTTACTGAATAACCTTTTTTATACATAAATTATAAAAAAAATAAAATCTGATATTAATTTATTTGATTTTATGCCGTAATTGAGACTTATATACATAAATTATAAAAATAAAATAAAATATGATATTAATTTATTTGATTTTATGCCGTAATTGAGACATATTTTTAACTGTTAATTCTCCAGTAAAATATAGCCAGTTAAAATCAACCATTCCTTTATTATTCACCAGCATCATCATCATCAATAATAAACAATCACAGAAAATTCAAATTCAAAGAAATTTCTTTCATCATCATTTTTTTTTAATATGTGCGAGATCTTTTTGTTTTCACAATAATTCGGCTTCTGGTCAATTCGTATCTATCAGTAGACCGCCCGTACGTATATACACCAAAACTCTCTTTTGTTTGTTTATAAATTAAAGGGTGGAAGCGACGGATTTTTTCTATCTCTAGTCTTGTATTCTACATTTTTTTTTGGTTCCTGATTTTTGGGTTTCTGTCATTTTTTTTTTTCTCTTGGCTCAATCTTCATTAATAACGTACTGGGTATTCGGCTATCATACCTTTTTCCATGTTAATCGATTGGTTTTGTCTTGTTTTTAATATATTGGGTTAAAATCACAGATTATTGGGGGTTCTGGGTTTGATTATTTTCTTCATTTTAACCTTAAAAATTCCAGCTTTTGGTTGTAAATTATTTGATCTCGTCTTTATTGAATATTTGATTGAGGATTTGTTATCTGGTTTATGATATTGCTTCATCTCATAGTTGGGACTCTGCTATTTGCAAGATCTAGCTATTTAGCAGTTTGGTTTTTCATATTTTGTTGTTTGCACTGTTGGGGGTCTTTATAATCTTCCATCTTGCTTCTAAGAAGCTGATTACAGAAATTGGAATTTGGTTTCCGTAAGATTGTACAGGTTAGTAGGATTTACTTTGTCATTTTTCTTGAATTGCGTCTGTAACTATTATAGAATTGTGAGGTTAATTCTGAGTTTTTATGAATTACAGATATTCTGGTTGTACACAACAGGAAGCTAATTGCTTGGTAGATTTTGTATAAAGTTTCAAATCTGTGTTTGGAGAAGTTTTCAAGACATTAAAAAGATGACGATCGAAAATTATTCTCCAAAGAAGGAGAGAAAGTCCAGGAAGGTCAAACCAGTTAATGAGAATGCTCCTTTATTGCCAAAAAGGCAAGAGGAAGGTGCAGGTTTTGATGAGTTTGATGGCGCTTCCTTTACTGGAGCAGTGTTCAATTTATCAACTACAATAATTGGTGCAGGAATCATGGCACTGCCTGCTACCATGAAAGTATTAGGCCTTGTCCTTGGGATTGCCATGATCATCTTTATGGCCTTCTTGACAGAGGCTTCAATTGAGTTTTTGCTTAGGTTTAGCAGGGCTGGAAAGTGTGCTTCATATGGAGGACTTATGGGAGATTCCTTTGGAAAGTTTGGGAGGATTTTGTTGCAAGTTGCTGTTTTAGTCAACAACATCGGTGTACTCATTGTTTACATGATTATCATTGGTATGCCTTCATTCTGCTATATTTGCTTTATAAAACTACTCAGATGCGTGTGTAATATATTTTGCCATATGTGTTTGTGACAGTTTACCTCATTTTTATCCATATGGCCTTATTTAATGGACATTGTTTAATTATTGTCTTATTTTCTAATATATGCTCTACTGATAATAGTTTTTGATGTTGTGGGAAGGACTGATATTGTTTAATGTTTTCTTGTCTGCTTATTTGAAGGCGATGTGCTGTCTGGAACTTCTTCAAGTGGAGTTCATCATGCTGGTGTGCTTGAAGGGTGGTTTGGAGAACACTGGTGCACTGGACGTTTCTTTGTCCTTCTTGTCACAACCCTTGCTATATTTTCTCCACTCGCTTGCTTTAAGCGAATTGGTTAGTAGTTTGTTTTTGTAACTAGCTATTGGTTTCTTATATGCAAGTTAATTTGACTACTTAAGCTTGTCAGTTCTAGATGCTAAAAGCTGTGATTTGTTTTGTTTGGGCTACTTTATGTTGCATCCTGTGATATGTAATTGGGGTCAGATGACCTCCTTTACTAGCAATCCATTTGCGATCACTCCTTTTGGATATGTGATTTAATCATTTAGTTTTAATACAATTTGTAGTTGCTAGTGTAACATGGAGATTGATTGTGCCTTTGTGTGTTCGCAGATTCTTTAAGCGTCACATCTGCCTTATCAGTGGCCCTGGCAGTTGTATTTCTTGTCATCACTGTGGGAATCACACTTGTCAAGTTGATAAATGGAAGCATAATGATGCCCAGATTGCTACCTAATGTTACTGATTTGACATCATTCTGGAAACTCTTTACTGCTGTCCCTGTTCTTGTCACAGCATACATCTGCCACTACAATGGTATGCAATGTTATGAATACCTGAATTCTTTTCTGTTTAAAATTGGTGATTTATATTAGTGGGATGATGGGTTGATTCATATTCAGATAGTACTAACAGTATTAGCTGTGCTTTCTTTGTTTAATATGTATCTGATTTATCATCACTATTACTAGATCCTAATAATTTGCTTCAGTTTAGCACCTGCTCTTTGCAACGTTATCCAAGCCAGCTACTTTTTGAAGTTTCTAAATTATTTCTTAAAATAATTAAGTTGCTTCTCTGTTAATGAGAAACAGCAAAGCTAGCGGTATTGAAGTTGACTTGTTTACATTTTTCCTTAGCCTAAGTTTTATATTTTGAATACCAGCAACCAGAATTCATGCTACTCTTGTCAGCACTTCATGTTATTTTACAGATACGCATATTCAGATTAATGGTATTGGCTAATAAAGATTCCTCAAGTAAATTAACTAATAATATTTTCTTGATGCTTGGGAGATAGATTTTTAAGTTAGCATATTATATCCTACTATAGATTTTCAAGTTAGCATTTTATATGCTACCTTTAAAATGGGAAGCATTTAACTGACAAGCACTGATCCTTTTAGTGCTGCAATTGCAGTTCACAGCATAGATAATGAACTTGAGGACTCTACTCAGATAAAAGCAGTTGTAAGAACCTCACTTGCTTTATGCTCATCTGTATACATCATGACCAGCATTTTTGGGTTTCTTCTATTTGGTGATGGCACTCTTGATGACGTGCTTGCTAACTTTGATGCTGATCTTGGCATTCCTTACGGTTCCCTGCTTAATGATGCCGTTCGTGTTAGTTATGCTGCTCACCTGATGCTTGTATTTCCAATTGTCTTCCATCCCTTACGACTCAACTTGGATGGCCTTCTGTTTCCCTCAGCACGACCTCTTCTTCAGGAAAATATGAGGTTTGCATCAATCACAGTTGCACTAATTTCTCTGATCTTCTTGGGTGCTAATTTCATTCCAAGCATCTGGGATGCTTTTCAATTCACTGGAGCAACTGCTGCAGTTTGTCTTGGGTTCATTTTTCCTGCCTCCATCACTCTAAGGTATGTTTATGACTTCATTATTTGAATTAACAAATCTGTTTTTTACCATTTTCCTTTTGCATTATAGTTTTAATGTTCAGCTTGCATTGAAGTTGAATTTTCTGCAGACATGGTTAGGTTTTGTGGTTGATTACGCAAATTAGAATGAACCTAAGAAAAAAATTGAAATGTCTTCTAATTTGTGTAACAAGAGTAACTAACTGGCTTGTAATTTCATGCAAAGTAAAATAAGCCAATTATAGGATAGAAAATAGTGTTCTGTAACACTGGTTTGTTTCAGACTTTAGTATAAATAATTTATTATAGGCTACATAATCCTGTTGTGGAAGGGGCAATAACAGACAATATTCGTGTTAAATTATTTTCTGCTGTTGTTTAGTTTGAACTTATTCTACCCTATCATCATTCTGTTACCCTGATCAACTGCTAATTGATATATGTTCCACAATGACATTGCAGGAACCGTCACGACATAGCAACAAAGAAGGACAAGATCTTATGTATTTTCATGATTGTCCTTGCTGTCTTCTCAAACTTGGTGGCCATCTACAGCGATGCCTATGCATTGTTTAAAAAGAATTCATCACCTCGTGAATGATCATTCGCATTTCTAGAGACTGTGAAATGAACCAAGAGGTAAGGTCTTCTTTTTAGGGGAGAGACTTTCATTGGCAGAATCTCTTCCCCACCAACTTAAAAATCTAAGTGCTCTAGAAAGGTGTAATGAATTGAAAAAAGTGTAATAAGAAGAGAACTCAGAAAAATGTATAAAGTCAATTTGTACAAGACATCAAAGGTCCCTAAACCCTTCTGCATTATTATGTTGATTGTAATAGTTTGTGCTTTGTTTTGGTATTATTGTGTAGATCATAATGAAACTGTAGAAATGAAGATATATTTGGATTGCTTATTTTGTTAGCTGTAGCCATCTTTATAGTATGTTTTTCCAATTTGATACTTATTTTTATAAGCTTTTCCAACTTTATTCAAAAATATGCATTTCCAGGACGATTAACTATTCAGAAATTAACTTCTGGAGAAGCAAGAGCCTGTTAATTTTACTTGAAAGTAAAGCATTGTCTTGGTGATGCTAGTTGTTGCTTGGCGAATCATAATTTTTAGAAAAAATTTCAATTATTTTTGAATCATATTAATGGAATTTGATTTAAATTTTTGTATAAGAATGTGATATACAGTGTAAATAGATAATAAATAAATTTGATTTAATTGTTTTATTTATTTAAAAATAATTAATAATATGAAAATTTTGGGAAATTAGATGTATCCGTGCACACCTGTGCAATTGACTGAAGAAGCATTATTCAAGCTGAGGATTTTAATTTAATTAATTTCAAATAATTTTAATGTTATTTAATAATCCAATTAATTAATAGTTCAATACAAATAGTTGAATAATTTTATTTTAAATACAGTAATATAATATTAATTATATTTTTGTAATAATAATAATTTACATTTAAATATTAAGATATTTTTACTATAAAAATTATTATTTTATAAAATTTATGATCCATTGAATGTATAAAAAATAAATGTATAAAGGCTACGCAAACGCCTAGGATAAGAACATTTGTATAATTTGACTGAATTTAGTATTAATTAAATTGATTCCTTCTAAAATGACATTAATTAATTTATTTTTAAATCATTATTGTTGTTGTTTTATTATTATTATTTTTTTTACGTAAAATGAATCACAGTCTAAATTAACTCATTCCAATCATAATAAAATGCAAAATACAATTCACTAGAATTCCTATAAAATCAGAATTTTTAAATTGTTTAGGGGGTGTTTCTCAAAACTGGAGCTTTTCAGCTTATTGTGAATAAGTGATTTTTAGATTATAATCAGATTAAAAATAAGCAGTTAAGCGTTTCTGTAAACTAGCTAATAATCAGCTGATAATCAGTTTATAATCAGTTAAGTGTTTCTGTAAAATCAGCTTATAATCAGTTTTTAATTGTAGAAACTGTCAAAATGACCAAACTGTCCATGAGTTTATTTATTGTATAAAAATAATTTTTTAAATGTCAATTCAAATTTTATTTTGCAATAATAATAATAATAATAATAAAATTTAATAATAATAATAATAATAATAAAATTTCTTTGATGGAAACTAAAGTGTATAAGGTAGGCAAATTTGGAATATTGAAGATTAGGTAGGGATAGTATGGTCTTTTACTTGATCAAAATTGCTTAAAAAATAAGTGCTTAAAAAAAAAGTAGCAAAATCCAACTTTTAAAAAACTGATTAAAATCAGATTATAATCTACTATTTAAGTTTTCAGAAACACTTAAATAAACAACTTATAATCTAAAAACAGCTTATAAGCAGTTTTGACCAACTTTTAAGTTTTGAGAAACACCCTCTTAGTATATTTAGAAATAAAGAGTTAAAGAGAGTTGTAATCTTTTAGAAAAAATAGAACTTTATTTTTGCAATGGTAATCCGGCTGTTGCTGGCAGCAGCCTCCTCAAGTCTCTCCCTGATGCTGTTTCTTGTTCCTTTTTTTTTTTCTCTTAATTTTTGTCGTAGATTAAAAGAAAGATAATTGAGAGAGCTTAGGGGTAACTGGGAGAGCTTAGAGGCTCAAAAAAACTGGGAGAACTTAGCAAATACTTGGACTAAAAGAATTACAGCACTACAAATTCTAATTTATGATGCCTATTTACATAACACTATAAATGTATGCTAATATTGGAAAACCCATGCCTATTTACATAAACCTGAAATTTTCCCAGATCTGCATTTAGCATACATTTACAGATTTAAGTTAACAATCATATGTACCTATCATAGGTTCCCAATACTGGTTACAAAAGGCACCAGCCTTCTATAGTCTCTTCTCCGCCCTAGTGCACAGTTGTCAAGCACCCGCCCCAGGATCAGACGAGTGTTCTGCAAAGCCACCTCTCTAGGAGGAATTCCTGATTCAATTCCACTCTGAGTACCAGGTGTAGAAGCAACCCCAAATCCCAATCCCATCGCATATTGTAAGGGCCCACTCCGGGCTTTGAATGAGGTCTGAGGAGCAAGTATCTTGTCTTCAGCACCATTCTCATAGGACCCTGGCTCGTGTGGGTGGGAACCTGTTAATGAACTACAACTTTGCAAGAGGGCCTCCAATACACTCAGTGCCTCCCAGCACAATGTACTCTCTACCAGCTGGGACACAATTGCATACATATGCGGACTTTGAGCAGCATCCATAGGAGTATGCTGAAGCAATGCTTTGAGCATGAGCAGTATCACACGCTGATACTCCACCGGCCCCTTCTCTAATAGCCATAGCAAGTGCCCAAAAGCCAAAGCTGAATGCTTTGGAAACCATTCATTGCATAGCAGCGGTGAGACACTAGCAAGGAGGCTCTCCACACTTTTGACTTCTCCTCGGGCATAAGCCACGAAAACAGCAGCCAATTCATCCAATGATTTAGCTCGACACCAAAGTGAAATGTTGTTTGCAACAGAGCAAGCATTTTGCCATTGCTGCTGGAGTGGTGAAGCAGGTGCCACTGTTGTATCCTTACTGAGCTGCAAGCAGAGCCAGGGTAGCAAGCCTGTGATGTGCATGAGGAGCCTTGTCTCTGCATCCCCAAATATAGAATCACATGAGTACACCGTGATCCGCGAGAGAACCTCAATAGAGACACCATGACTAACAGTTGACATGAGCCCTTTAAGCACAAGGGGCTGCACCCCTTCAAATATGGGTAGATTACCACTGGATGAAGCTAGTGATTCAATACGTTGAAAATCCCCAATGTCACAAGTATCTAGCTCATCACGAGGCATGCTTGAAAGGAGCACATTTTCTGTTGTTCGTTCCCGGAATGATAAACGGTCAATCACACGTGAGAAAAGCTCGAGCACCTGACAGTAAACATGAACAAAATCCGTGTGCATCATGGCTACACAACCCCAGAACAGCTGGGGGTAGAGGATCACCTTTTCAGGCTCCATATTTTCCACCATTACTTGCAATGTCAACAAAATTTCCATGATAAATCCTAAGACTGGGGGCACTGGATTACCTAGGCACCTGTGGAGGCATCTAAGCAGGGACACACAAGTATCACTCGTGACACTAGGCCGCAATGCACGGTAGATCTGGTGGGAGCGGCATGCAAGGTGCCTTGATGTGCACTCCATGGCCCATTTGAGTGCTTCAGCACCCCAAGTCTCACGGAGATCTCCTTGGAAGAAGATAGCATCAACCATACTTTGAACAAGTGCTGACAGGAGCGCCGCACTAGGAAGTTCAGTTCTTGTAACTGTGGGATCCTCATTCTCCCACATCATGCTTCCTCGCTTTGACTGTACATACTTTATCAAACTGACAACCTGCTGCTTGTTCTCTCCATCACTGTTTTCTACCTCATACAGTTCCAAGTGCTGGCCTGCAAGTGAGTATAATAGATTGACAAGCAAATGCTGACAGTGCTCTAGCACAATATCTTCTGAACTATCCATTGAAACAAATGTAACATGAAAAAGCAGCGGCAAGTGTTCACGAAAATCTTCATCATTCTCATATGCGATTTCTGCCAGTAGAATCAATGCTATATCTGCGTGAGATAGTGAATGCTGTTGATGCCCCTGCAAGGCAGACTGAAGTTCTTTGGCACTTACACCGTGCATACCAACTCCAGGATGCAAACCATCTTCACCAGAGTTCGGAGTGTCAATAAGGTAATCTCCACTATCCCGAGAAACATGGCGGCTCCGCAAACTTCCTGTTGAACTTCTAACCCCCATTAGAGGACCTGACATATTCACCAATGCTGGAAGGAGCTGACCTGACCGTCCACTGGTCACTGGAACAACATTCAACTCTGGAGGCATTGGACTTAATGGGCCTGAGACACTTCGCCCAGTAACACCTGCCGTTCGCCAACTCAGACTTCCACTAGTATTTCTAAGAGGACCATCAAGGGAACCACGGACAAGCAGTGGTGACATATGTGGCTGAGTGTCCACAACAGAAGCAATTTGGGCTGCTGCAGGCCCCTGAGAGAATTCCAACACAAAATTTCCATTTGCATCACCCTTAGTTGCACTTGGAACAGCTGGTTCAATGCTATCTTCCAACATCCGTTGAGCCAATTGGTAAACTAGGTGATCAATTGTGCGCTGTGGACAAATCCGTGCTAAATATAAGCTTACTCGCTTTGCAACTGAGAAATATGTGGCGAAGGCACCACTAATTTCAGCAGAAGTATTTGAATCACAATCTTCAATTCCTTTTGTGATCAAGAAATCTAATACTGGACTAATATTCCTCGGCTTGCTAGCAATTGTGCTCCATAGTTTTTCAATTTCATCAGGGAACTGATCTCCATGGCGCCATGTCACATAGTAAAGGCTCTTCAGTAGTCTTTCACTCCAACCTGAATCCTTTAGCTTCCAGAAATTGAGGTTCTCAATCCATGGAGCCATGCATGTTAATACCTGATGCTGTGCAATTATATCAACAGCATCAAGTTGCCTCTGCATGATCTCTTCACACAGAAGCTGGCTTAATTCAGGGTGATCTTTGGCAAGTTTACACGAAAGCTTGTATTGGAATTGTTGATAGGAATCAGGAAGGTTGCCAACAGCAGCAGCTCCATAGCTTCCTGAACCCTCAATATCATCCTCAGCCCATTCACGGCCAGAAAGTGTTTCAAGCATCTGCAGTGCATCATCACGGATTTGTCTATTTGGGTCCACAACTTTGTAGAGGATCAGGCTCAGAAGCCTCTGTATTTCGCACCTAGGTATCTCTTGGCGCATGTAGACCTCAGCCAACACACTGAAGTAACCATCAGCTATAGCAGCGTCAGAATAGTAGCACTGGTAAAAAAATTGTTTTAGTTAATCAGTTGTAATAAGAATTCAAAGCCACTGACTAATTAATGCTTATAACAGAAAAGACACTGGTAAAATGCTGCATGCAAAGGCAGGAGAGTAATAATGGGTCAAACAAAGAGCATGGGTAGGTAAATAGCAAAGCTGAAAGACAAAAAGGCAACAAAACTAGGCATTTAAACATCCAAAATATCATGAGTAGGTAATATCAGATTATTTCTCCTAACTGGGTAGCCAAACTGTTCTTAGTTTTTGTAATTAAGATATGAAGCATTCAGTGTTGCCCATTACAGTACAGGCGTACCTGATCAATGCAAGCTGGGAAGAGGTCCAAATTTGTAAGAAGAAGATTCTTTAAAGCCAATTTTGCTAAGGAAACACGATGCTGGCCACCTCTAAGTCTGTCACGACCAGCAGCTCCACGCCCACCTTCTCCTGTGTACTTGGAATAAGATGGAGTTGATGGGGAGTAACCAAATGGAGCCCTAGGTGCAGGGTCATTGAACAAACTGTTGATCCAAGATATCACCCGTCCACTCATTTTTCTAGCGTTGTCATCAAAACATGGCCCATACAAAAGTGAAGCCATAGCATTCATGGATGCCCACTGAATTGCCTCAACTTGTTCACTCAGTTCTTTATCAAATGAAATTTTGTCTATAGAATCTTTAGACCGGTTGTGTTGTGAAGCTTTGTAACGTTCAACGTCACGTCGATACTCACTAACACCATCCTGCCCCCATGTACTGCCTGTTTCATCACTCCAAGACAAAAGAAGATCAAATAGTCGTTTTCTAGCCCTGAGGTCAAATTTCTCTGACTTTGACTCAACAAATTCAGGTGCAAGGGAGCTTAGAACAGAAGCAAGGGCATATCGGAGAGATTGCATTTCTTGAAAGTTATCAGCTGCTGCTGTTAAGATCTGCCTGGTTGTTTCATCAATGAATCTGAGATAATGGAGACGGAAAACTGGTTTACGGCTCAGCATGCTAGGCCAGATTTTCTCAGCAACAGTGCGGTATATGTTTGCGATGTGGATTCGGAGTTCTTCACGGCGAGATTTCTGAGACTGCAGTAATAGAAATGTGATGTTCTGTTAACTGTCTGGACAGAAAACCAAAATCTGGGAAACTAACACAATTTAAAATGCTCTAGAGTTTTTCTCCTCTTGTTTTTCTTTCTTTCTAACAATTTTTTTAATTAAATAATGCTTAGATAAAGTGAAATGACAGGTCTCAAACCTAGTCTAAGGGGTTTTCCCACCACATGTCAACACGATCTTCCAAAAGAAAAAAGGAGGAATTCTCGAATGAAATATTGAAATAGCACATTAAGGAAAAAAAACTGGAAACTGAACCAGAAACAGAAAATTGAATCCAGTATCTTGATTTCAAAAAATTAATACCTTAAGAGATGCAGTAAAGAAAATGCCAAGGATGTGACTTGTCAAAATGGGTTCAGAACTTGCTAGTGCATCATGGATACCTATTGTCCATGCACTTAGCACAACTTGCCCCAACACTCTAGTTATCTTGAGACACAGCATTCTTTGCTCTTCTAAAGCAGCCAATTGACAACAAGGTTTCTGACTGAAATACCATAAAAGATCATTTGAACCTCAGGCATGAAGTGCTTCCTATGCTTGTTGAGAACAAGTATTCAGCAGTATCAATTGATAATGCTTAAAAGCAGACTCAAAAATGTTTGGTGTTGACTCTTATCGGTATGTTATCTTTAAAAATATATCAAAGTTACATACTCTTCCCAACTAACAGTTCTTAAAAACAAAATTGTGACTAATGCTTTCATTGAGCTACAAATGACAGTCGCAAAAAATAAGAGACACTGGAGGTGCTGTATAATAAATCCATACCTTCCACTTTGGTTTTCCATCAGTTTCTGACGAAACCTCGTCAATAAAAGAAGAAAGCTCGCTAAACATACTTTCACATGCTTCCAAGTGTGAATGACCAAGAGCCATGGTGGCAGCATTCTGAATTCATCAAAACAACCAATTTCATGTGTCAGCAACAAATCTAAAAAGCATTGTGAACCTGAGATGCCTAACATAAAAGAATTAGCCCTTCTAATTAGTTAAAGAGAAGCAAGGTGCACGTCTACTTCTATGCAAAACCACCTCAAAACTTTCTGAATGCATCGTCACTTAACATAATACGAGGATTTCAATTTTATAGCACTGTTGTGCACTCTTCCCACCGACCCAATTTCCTTGTAGAATTTCAAAGAGGAAAGAAGGGAAAACAGAAAAGAGAGAATAAAAGGAAAGAGAAAAAGCAAGTGAATTTTTACTGTTGACCAATTTCCCGCATGTGAACATTTAATGTTGACCAATTTCCCTTTGACTGCTAAACAAGCACCATGGAATTTGTAATAGAAGAGGCACGTAAATCACACAGTATCATATATTTACCACGTCTGGAAAGGGATATTTGTAGTTTCAACTCTCAACAGTATCTGCAGAAGCCTACAAATCCCAGCATAATGTAGATTTCAACACAGAGGAATTGGGATAGAAAGAATAATATGGCCATATAGCAAGTCTAGCCAAACGGTATGAGTACAAGAGAGAAATTAGGTCACACAAGGTAGAATGAAGATACAGCACACTGACATCAAGAATTGAATGCACTCATACTTGAGTTGGCATCGACAGCCTCCAAAATCATCAGGACATTCGATAGCTTCAACATCAAGTTTAAAGTATTTGATTGGAAAAACGGATCTCGAAAAACAAAATAAACACGATTTCATATAATGTAATAAAATTGATCCTTTGATGTTTGGCAAATTTACTTGCAAACAGATCTGCATATTCCTTCAAATTATAATAGTATGTAGGGAGGGGAACGAGGGAAGAAAAGGAAGGACAACCAATAAACTTAGTTGAGATTATTCAGATTTCCTCTAACGCCTGAAAATTGTTATACTGCAAATTGTCGGAGTATGAAAAGTGGGAAGCAACGAGGTGTAAAATTTTGCAGACTGTCTAGCCAATTTTAACCTAGACCTTTTCTTTATGCTTAATAATGGGCATGCTTTCAAGTTTTATAGCCCTTCCCTTTCATTCCTTACTCATCCACTACCAGACAAGGGGAATTATATATCCTTCTTTCCTCTCCCATTTTACTGGAATATCCATGCAAGGTGAGGGCAACAACTCCACCTTTGCTTCTTTTTCCCTCTCACTTTTCTTTAAAAATGCTTCTCCTTTCCTTAAAAGCCAAATATAGCATAAAAATCAATGTATTGCCAAGAGGAATGTAAATATGTCTAGCAAGCATACACTCAAATGCAACTTCCCATAAAGGATTTCCACCTCAATTTGATCCACAATGGCATTACTATTCAGATTGAACCAAAGACAGGTCTTAATTAGTCAGTGTGGCCTGTTTTTAAAGAAAAAGGAGATGTCAGGAACCTATTAAAAAGCAGGGCCAAGACAAATAGAATGCTGTAACATCTGATCCCAATCTCAGAAAGGGGAACACCACTCCAAAAAGTGCCAATTTACATCCTCATTTCCATAATTAGTTTTCTCACTACTTAAACAATAACAGTGAACTCGAATCTACAAGCCTTTCCTTTAAGATATACTTACTATGTTTGCCTCAGATCCAGATTTTAGTGAGGGAAAAATAAGATGATAAAGATACTTTGTTGCTGCTAAGCTGCCAGCTTCTCTACTATCCGGTGGGCATGAACATGCGAACATTGCGTACATGAGCCACTGATCCATCTGGTTGTCTGCGTCCTGTGACTGATGTGCCTTTCCACCTAATTCAACTGGTGTGACATGGGCAAGACGTTGTACAACCTCTACCCTGCCAAATAAAATTTAGTTGCAGTGATAATCCTGTGCCTTTTTTCTATTGCTTAAATTGCTTAACATGAAAAACATGATAAAAAACCAAAATGTGCAGTAGTATTAGCAACATAACCAGGGCAGAACTCATGCCTTCTGCACTATTTATTAAGCATCTATTCACCCATAGAATTTGAACTTTATGTGTTTTATCTTCAGTAAACTTGTACTGAGGTAAGAACCAAATAAACACAACCCCACTCAAATTTTATATAACCAAAAATTGCACATACAGATGCAAAGTTTCAGCTTTTTAACCCCCTAAAAATACAAAAATTCAAACTTCCACATTGAGAATACTACAAAAGTCAACAATCCAGTTGTTAGAAAAAATATTTGAAAAAATCAATGCATCAATGCTGGAAAATGGGGTAACAAGACAGCAAAAATATAATGCCAGACAAAAAGCAAATGGAACATGAATACATGTGAATCTGCAGTACTTACTTTGCTTCCTGAACAGAGCTAGGGCAAAGCTCAGCAGCATATTTGACAAGTTCACTAAGACACCGTGCCCACCTGTTCTTGTCAGGACTCTCAAATATTATAGATTGAAGAGTCACTTCAGGAGGAATTGCATCAGAGTCTCGTCTCAGATCAAATGGACGACCAGAATCCCAGTAGCAGCTCTGAAAAATGTCATCCTAGATATCGAAACATCAATAAAAAGAGAATTTACACTCAAGAGAATTCATCTCTCATGAAAATATGTAAAGACAATGCCATAGATGGAGAAATTAAATTACTGAAATAGCTCACCCCATGTTCTTCTAGGACATCGATTACAAATATTGGCTCAGGCTCAAGTCTCAAGCTATAGTCCGCTTGTTCACGTAATGTGAGGTCCCGTATATCATTCCTTAAGGCACGTACACAGCGCAATAACTCCAATGCTGTATGCCGAATCTGGCTATCCACAGAGCTAAGGAAGATAAGACCCACTGCATCAATCTCAGATGCACGAAACTCAATCACTTCTGATTGATGAAAAGAAGACTTCTTAAATCCTTCATTTCCTTGTCCCCTGCGCTTCGTAACATCAGCACCAGATTCCAGTTTATCATCAAGCAAACAAGCTCTCCAAAAACGCATGAGTTCCAACAAGCGTCCCAATGAAGTTTGAATGAGAAGGGGAAATTCATCAGGAAGCCGAAGTATGAAGTTTGCCATCCCCCTCATAACTGCAAATCGACGATGGGGAAGGCATCTAACAATTCGATTCAATACTTGTACGGCTTCCTCTCGGACACCAGGATCAATACTTATGCCATGTTGTGGGATTATTTCAGCAATCTTATCACTTCGGCCAACTTCTTCTATCAGGTATGGTATACACTTAAGGACTGATCGGAAGAGATACCCTTGCGACTTTTCCTTGGTTACAGCATCTGAGAAGCATACACAGTTCATTTGGTATGTACCATCGCAGCAGCAAAAAGAATAATGCAAGCAATATAAGAACAAAGAACAACCAAGTTCATGAACAGAATGAATTCAAAAGAGAGTTCAAAAAAAAATTCAAAAGAACAATAGGACATGAAAAGATCGAACAAGAATACAAAAAAAGTGCAGATCTGTCGACCCACGTACACAGGGGAAAACATGTTGGCAGTGAGAAACATTAATGATTATGATATACTAACTTATGGTTATGCTCGTCCATTATTGATTATGATATGTTAACGTATGCTAATGCTCATTCATTATTGATTACAATAGACAAACTGTGCTTATGCTCGTCAGTGTCACAACCTACATCTTTCTCCGCAGCCCTGGTGCTGTGTTTCAATCTCCTACATAGAAACCTCTTACATATTGGTTTATTTTTGTTTGTGCAAGCTAGATGACTCTGCTATAATCTCAAACTAGTTGAAATCAGCTAAATAAGCTGTTTTAGAACACACTTCTCCAATCAGATTAACTTGAGTTCTTTTCAAAATAACAGACAAGCAAAATATTATTGACATCTGTGTAAAATTCAGATTCACGTGTCCTATATTCTCAAACAATTTGACAAAAGTTAAAGGACCGTGTTAAGAACCACTAGACTTTTTCAACCAAAAATGATGAAAGGACCACGCATATGCATACATGCATGCATACACGTTAGCAGCCTAAGTCAACAAAGTAATATTACTGATAAATGCACTTATTGCATGAATATCAATTCTATAAAATTTCAGAGATATTGCCTAGAAATAAAAGAATCCATTTATAATTTTGGGTAAGACTGAACTGACTTTTTGCCTTGAAACAAAAGAAAAGATGTTACCTATTGTTGTCTTTGAAGAAGTCAAAAGAGCCTGACTATAGGTCTTATGACAAGATCTCAAAATTGACTCAATCGCAGCCTTAACTTTTGGTATGTAGTGTCCAATATCATGTCCTGCTTATGCAACAGGAATTAAAATGATGCTTAGTTAGATAGTATCACATAGCACGATGAATCAAATATTATATTCATGTAATATGATCAGTAATCTATTACCTCTAAAAATTTCCAAGCCAATGTGCTGGCTCGAAGGTGACATAACAATGGCAAGTAAAGCACGAAGGCCAATGACCTTTGCTTCACTAGGACTATCCTGTTTTAGCAATTCTAATATCATATGATTCATGGCAAAATCAAGGTTATGCTCAGCAATGGTTACACAGAACTCAACTAGTTTGTCATGTTGGACATCCTGAGTAAGCATTCCTTTTCGTAGAACTGTTAAGAGTTGAGAAGTCACACTGTCCAAGTAATCCCATATACGATTTGGGGCCTGGCTTGCAGCATGTACACTCAAGTAAAATCTCAAAACTCGATGGAGACAGTCTAAAGCAATGAAACGATGGTTCTTGTCCTGCAAAATTAAAATATATGCTATCAGGTAATACTTTAAATTTGAAGAGAAAATCCTATAAAACTATGACCCTGATTCCTCAACAACCTAATGAGATAAGACAGCAGCAGAGGGGAAAATCAACTTTACTTTCCATTGCCTGCCACTCAAACTTAAGTGAATAAGAACTCACTCTTAGCAGCTTGTAGAGTTGCTCCATGTGTGTACTTAAGTTGTTGTGGAATATTTGAGGGTCACCAAGGCAGAGAAGAAGAGTCACCAGAGGGTAACCAACCTAAAACAATGAACCATTAATGTGAGGATAAAAGAAAATGTAAGAATGGAGGAAGAAGGGGGTGTTGGGATTGTGCGAAAGGGTGGTACCCACAAACGGGTGGAGAATTTCACACAATAAGAAATGAAAATAAAAAAGAAGAATTAAGGATTAAATGTAAAACAAGATAGCAATATAACAAGGCTACAAAGTTTCAAGTACAAACTCCAAGATGAAGATTTTATAGGAAATAGTAAAGAGAAATAGCCCATAATCATAAAAATGCGTGTAAAACTTCTAGAAATATACCACTCACCCTCCCATACACTGTCTTGATGTAAGAGAATCAGGATAAAGCTGCAACCATACCAATAAATAAGGTTGAATGATGGTATTAAAAGTCAAATCTCATGACTGAAAAGGTTGTCCAAGTTCAACCCATTGGAATCTCATGTTTAAGCTGGTTGCTCAAGCTCAATAATCAGTATGAAACTACTTTGGTTGTTCATGAGGTAGGTTAAACATATAATGTAATATTATGTATTCTCAACTTGAACTGTCATCACTCAACTTCAAGAAGCATCAGTTTGGAAGTGCGTGCAATATAAAAGTGTTTGCTCAAAGTAGTTACAAGGGGGAAAAGTTGCAAAGCATAGATCAACGGCTTCTGCTACAGATATAAATAAAGGAATAATCCAAGCCTGGTTAACCATGAAAAACATTTAAATACCAATTAATCCGGCATATGCTTGTCAAACTTGCTAAAATGACATGCTTACAACTGGAATTCAGTTCTAATATTCAAACAATAGTGGCAAATAATAGAAAATACTCGACATCCCAACCATGAAATAAATTCACCAAGTTCAGCCTAACTCACCAATTCATGAGTATGAATAATTCAAATGGTCAACTCCATCCAACATTAAAATTGATCGTTATGCCAACAGCATGGTTGGCATTCGGAAAATACATCATTACTAAATTTCATAAGATATTGTGGTATGGGCCAGTAATAGCAAGTTGAATAAAGCTATCCATGATGCATTCAATGGTAAGCTAAAATTTAAGGGCAAGTGGTAATTTAATTCTTTAAGACGTGGCAAGGGCCTAATTTACCTCAAACGTGAACCAGGAAGTCATGACACATCAAGTTTATAAGTTCACTGCTCATTGAAAAATTCTAACATCTCTGAGAAACTTTGTTAAGATTTAGGATTTCAGAATAATAGCTTAGGAGAGATTTTACCGAAGAAGATTCAGCCCAAGAGTTAAGAGTACAACGCAAATTCATCTGACCGGCTCATATAAGGCTTCAAACTAACTGAAACAAGTTATACCATCAAAAGAAGTTCATTGTGCAAACTTTTTTATGCTTCGGAATTGCACAACACAATCAATTTAGAGTACAGCAGTGTAGCAGACACCTCAAAAATTATGGAGGAAACCAATTCATATACTTTACTATTAAATGACAGAACAACCAAACACTTGGAACTCCAGAAAATAAAAATAAAAAAGAAAAAGAGATGATCTGAGATTCACTCACAGCTATATGTTTGCTTTGTTTGTCCATCCAATGCATAAGTTGCACTCTTATTCGCCCAACAGCTTCATGCCACAATGTAAGTGCATTGTCTACGCCTGAAGGAGGCCAATGGCTTTTTCCACCATCTGCTAGTGGAGCCAGGATATTTGAAAGCATATTACATAGTGCATGATAAAGCTCACTCTTGCGTTTCTGTGGAGCACGGTTAAGAGGGTTTGCTTTCGCCACAAAGGAAGCCGATGCATTCAGTCCACCCTCAGTTTTAACCTAGCATTTTTAGTTTATTGTTAAATCCTTGTCTCCATGTCATTTGCCTCCTGAAGAAGTTAATCAATATACATACCCCAAGTTTCAGGTAGCGCATCCCATTGATGATACTTAGTGTTTCACTTCGGGCAACACTCATGTCGATTCGACGAGTGTTTAATTCCATAAAAAAGCGCTCAGTTACAGAACTGAACCTGCAGAAGGTAAAAAAGAGTAAAATTTTATAATGTTCTAACTAGAAGCATGGAGGGGAAAAAACAAAACGACAACTTTTAACATCAGACTTAGGAAGCACTTGAACCTCCAGCCAATTTGAATGTCTATAGCTCCACAAGTTAACCTCATGAAATTGGATGCAGTTGCAAAACTTTATACAAGACTAAATGGAAAGTGGACCATTTGATGCTCCATTTATTATCACAATCTCTCAAGTAATGAAATCAACCTCTCTTCGAGGTTATGTGAGCCTGTATGCAAGTTATAGAGGAAAAAGATTTCACATTTCCTTTTCCAATTTAATCACTAGTATTTCATCTGGGATTCAGCAATTAGATGAAGACATAATTCAATAGTTTGATGAACCGTATAAAAAGACCAACTAGAAAAGGTAGAGAGAGTTCCATCATTTGCTAAAGCAAAAAAAGAAGCAACAGGTGGCCCATATATAGAATAGTGAACCTAGCTTAGAATATATCAGAAAATCAACTCAGATATTGATGCCAGTAGAATTATCATTCTACAACATATAAAATGCATGATTATTCTGCCTAAGAAGTGGGAGAAAGTAATGTTTTCAACCAAATGCATAGCTTAAATAAACAACCATGGTATGCCAGAACTTGATCAAGAATGGACCAGTTGGAAAGCTAAATTAACCTCGAAACAAACTCAAACTGAGCACTGCATCACTTATTATTAAAAGCAAAACCAAGCATGTAATTACAAATATAATTTAAGATGTAAGACGATTTAAACAATATATTACCTCCAAAAAACCTTTCTGACCATCAGTAGTTTTGAATTGGAGAAAGATATTAAGAACTTGGGAATCAAAACATGATGATTACCTGATACGAGATAAGGCACCTAAGAGTTGAGCAACTAAATCCAGGAGGAGACCTCGTAAATCAACCAATGAGGGATATTCAATCTGGCTAACAACCCTGCAACATGAATTTAGTGAGCAGATACCAAAACAAATAAGTACAGGAACTACTTAAGTTTTATGGAATATGAATTTTACAATTGATCTTCAAAAGTTTTCAACGATGCATCCTTGACATCAGAGACACGGGAACTAATTCCTGAATGTCTATTACATATTCTAGACCAAGGTCACGGTTGTGCTTAGGTAAAAGCAAGATTAATAGTCTTTGCAAGGCCATCACAAATTTTCAATTGACCATACATCTTATCCTTACATTTAACAGAAAACAATGAATGCAAACTTTTTGCAGTTAATACAATCATATAAATTTGCCATAAAAGAGACCTACGAAATTGCCAAAGAGGGAATGAGTTTAGAGTTTTAGCAGTGTCATGAAGAACTTATGTTGCAAGTGAAGCAAATATTTAAAGTCACCACAATTGTTTTAAAATTTCTTAAATCCATCTAAAGCAGCCTCACCTGTCAGCATTGATAAGCCAGTCAAAAACAAAATTCTCAAGCCCGGACCAGAGCTTCTCTGCAATGAGAACTAGCAATTTCATTTCACTAGTAAGAAATATAAATTCAAAATAACGAAAAAAATCAACAAAGGAACATCATAAACAAACCAGTAAGTCCTTCCTGAGGACAGCACTCCGCAAAACGAATACATGCTGAGCAAAAAATACACTCAACTGCAAGCTGATCCCAAGTAAGATAGTATTAAAGTCTGAATAAAATAATCATATTTCTTTGAGCAGAAGATTATGGCATATCATATCAAAAAAAATGAAAAGAAAAACAAGCAACTATTTCCAAGAGCGGACCCAAAGTTTAAATTTGGTGGGGGCTTACCAATAAAATTAACAATATTTATTTAAAATACAAAATATATGAAAAAAATAATATAAAATAATTTTTATTATTTTTATTACAATAATATTTTTCAAAATATCATATTTTGAATTTTAGAATAATATTTTTAATATCAATAAAAACTCCGCCTATACATAAGTTTTTTGTGCATAGTCGGTCTCAAGCCCAGATAAATGAGGAGGGTTGCGGTAGGTGACAACCAGCGTAAAACTTCATCATATCTCATGATATGGATTCTAATTATAAATTTATCGTCGGGGCGTCCCCTACTTGTGACGCGCTACATCGAAGCTCGGGTGTATTGAGAAATATGCAAAGGTGTAGGGCGTTCCCGCTGTTGAAGAGTTACTAAAGAAGAGGGAAGCAATTCAGTCTATGCTACAAGAGAATTTACCAATGGCCAAGCAAAGAAAGAAGACTTATGCTTATCAGAGGAGGTTTGAATGTGAATTCCAGGTTGGAGATTGAGTCAATCTAAAGCTCCAACCCTACAGACAGTCATCCGTAGCACTCAGCAGAAATATGGAATTCGATGCCAAGAATTATGGACCTTTTGAGATCATTCAAAAGGTTGGGATAGTGGCTTACAAATTACAGTTACCGTCCATTTCAAAAATTCACCCTATTTTTCATGTCACCTTACTGAAGAAGTTTGGAACCAACATAGTACCAATAACTGCTCTTCCAAAAACACAAGTTGCTGAGGCAATAATTGGGTCTAAGAAGTTCTTAAACTCAAGGGTAATATTGAGGAACAATCAGTACATTCAGCAAGTGCTAATGAAATGGATCAACCTTCCATCTACTGATGCTATTTGGGAGAATTTAAGCTTCATCATTCATAAATTTACTAAATTCATGCCATCTTGGAGACGATAATGGCCTAAAGGGGAAAGAATTGTTACGTATCACATAATATAGAAGGGTCGTAAAGGGTATTGGGCAGGTACTGCCACTGGGAATGGATGATTGGGTAGTTAGAATGTGTGTTATTGATATCCAATGATTCGGCAGTTAGGTAATTGAGGTCAACCACTAATTAGGGAATATATTGTGTGTGCCACTACTATTTTGTCTTTTAGCTGAAATGGTTATTAAATAGCAATGTACTGAGTATCTGAGAATTATCAATGAATATCAGAATTTTCTAATTCCTCTCTTCTCTTCTCTTCTCTATCTCCCTCTAATTTCTATTTCTCTCTTCTTCCTCTTCTTCTTTGTTTCTCTCTTTTCTTTTCTATTTCTCCCTCATTCTATATTTCTAACTGTGTTTGTTACAGAATGGTTATCTTGCACTATTCTATATTAGCAGTGATTTGGTGTATTTGGTTGGAGAGTTGTGCATCACTTGTTAATAATCAGACTTTAAATATCCAGTTATCCTAAAAAGGAGTTTTTCTTCCTTTTTTTTTTCCAGGCTTCTCATGATATCATGTTCCTCTTATATTTTACGAGGTTCTTGGCTAAAATCCGGTGGGATTGGACATTAGGTGATTTACAAAATCCTGCATATTTGGAACAAAAAAAGTGTGGAGAAGGCCAGAAAGTTGATCCGAAGACTTGCTTCCATTGATAGTATGAACTGGTCAGTCCATCTGAAAATGTCAAAAACTTTAACTCCTTAAGAATGCAGGAACGTTTATGAGCATCCAACTATTTAATTCAGATGTGTACAAACATATCATACAAACATCCAATTAGACAGACAAAACAAACAGAAATATAATTTTGCAGATGTCTCCTGTATCATTAGGAGATAAAAAAGCATTATACTAGTAAGCAACTATTAGTAAATAAACAACATACTGCATTAGTGATACACATAGCATTCATTTACCAACCTTTCTTTGGAAAGTAGATGCATCATTTGCACCTTTAGGTGATTCACTGCAACAAAAGCCCAATAAAGGGAGAAAACTCTTAGCAAAGAAAATCACCCACTCAAAAAAACAATGATTTTATTCCAAAGATAGAAACTTAGATTTATAAAAATGCAGACTGAATGCAAAATAAGTCATTTGATCCTAACAGTTGAAGCTAATTTCTATTTTAGTCATTTTAGTTTTTGTGTTGGCAATTAAAACCTTTAATTTTACAGCATGTTGTTTATGTTTATTAACCTAGCAGACGTAAGAAATGCTAAAATAAGTTGCATATCTCACAGGTAACTGAAAATTGAAGAGCAATGAGCAAAAACAGGTTGGTTTCTATGCATGTAGGAAACAAGATGACCAAGTATTCCTCTGTATCAATATCATTGGATGACGAGCACTTCATAAAAGGGGAGCAGCTGTGTAAATCAGCAAGTAGCAGCACACACGTGCTGTAATTTTTTTTTCCAGAAAAACAGACTGGCTCACATAAGAATTCACTAAAAATAGCTAGAGAATAGAATTGATCGCCTATAAAGAAGCATTACGGGATTTCTTATTTCTTGCTAGCATATAGAGGCAGTTAATTGTGAAAAGAATGCAGAATAAAGTTTTAAACAATGAAACAAAATTGGAAAACGAGCAACAGAATCATATTGAATCAGACAAAACGGGCCACCACTTTGATGAATTTTTTTCTCAAAATCAGAAAAATGACACATGAAAATTAAATAAATATTATTCTAATACTGTATCCAACAATTTATGGTGAAAAAAAATCAAAATAGTATATCACAAAAAATTATTTGAAAATTTTATATGTTCACATGAATAGGTTTTGAAATTAAAGTATGTTGTGGATGATGATTGATTGATGATTGAAAAAGAATAATCAATAATAGGAGTGAAATCAGTCAAGATGGTAGAATGAACAGAATAATAGAGAAGAGGGGAAAGAGGAAAAGAGAGAGAGAGACAAGAAGAGAGAATAATTCTTTGTAATGTCCAGATTGATTCTCATATACACAGTAGCACCCCTGATATAGGCACCAAAGAGCTAGCTTACAATTTTAGTTAGAACATTCCCCTCCATTACTCCTACTGGTACTCAGTACAACATTTGCTAATTCTCATATTTTGTCCTATCCTAATTTGTCTCATTCTTCCCTAGCTTCTTTATTCTCTCATACACAACAAAGTACTCAACTCAACAAGACCTTAATCCCAAGTCAATTGGAGTCGACTATATTGATTCTTCTTTTTCACTCGGTACAATTTAAGATTATTTCTTCTGATAGATATAACATTATAAGATCATTTTGGATCATCTTTGACCAAGTCAGATTAGGCCTACCTTTGCCTCTCTTAGCTATATCTACTTTAACTTGTTCAGTTTTTTTAACCGGTGCATCGCTAAGTCTTCGTTTCACATGGTCAAATCATCTTAGAGGGTGTTTCTCAAAACTTAAAAGCTGGTAAAAACTGATTATAAGCAGTTTTTAGATTATAAGTTATTTATTTAAGTGTTTCTGAAAACTTAAATAGTAGATTATAATCTGATTTTAATCAGTTTTTTAAAAATTGGGTTTTGCTACTTTTTTTAAGCACTTATTTTTTAAGCACTTATTTTTCAAGCAGTTTTGACCAAGTAAAAGACCATACTATCCCTACCTAATCTTCAATATTCCAAATTTGCCCACCCTATACACTTTAGTTCCCATCAAAATTCTTTTACGTTTCTTCTTAAATAAATTTTATTATTATTATTATTATTATTATTATTATTATTATTATTATTATTATTGCAAAATAAATTTTGAATTGACATTTAAAAAATTATTTTTATACAATAAGTAAACTCAGGGACAGTTTGGTCATTTTGACAGTTTCTGCAATTAAAAACTGATTATAAGTTGATTTTACAGAAACACTTAACTGATTATAAACTGATTATCAGCTGATTATTAACTAGTTTACAGAAACGCTTAACTGCTTATTTTTAATCTGATTATAATCTAAAAATCACTTATTCACAATAAGTTGAAAAGCTCCAGTTTTGAGAAACACCCTCTTAATCTATGTTCTCTTATCTTATCCTCAATAGGTTACCCCCACTTTTTCTGTAATTCACTCATTGCGAATTCTATCCATCTTAGTATGGCCACACATCCATCTTATCATTCTCATTTTCATAACATGCATTTTACTCATGTGTTGTCCTTTTACTGTCCAACACCCACTACCATACATCATCGCAGACCGTATTGCAGTGCGGTAGAACTTTTTTTTAATTTAATTGGCATCTTTCGATCACATAGAACTCTTGTAGCACCCCTTCACTTCATCCAACTAGCTTTAATCCTATGACTTACATCTTCTTCACAACCCCATCTTCTTGAAGAATAGAGCCAAGGTATTTAAAATGAGTATTATGAGGTACTGCTATTCCGTCTAAAACAATTTCGCCTCTTTCACTATTCTCGCTATTAAATCTACAATGCATATACTCAATTTTAGTCCTACTTAGCTTAAAACCATTAGATTTCAAAGTGTTTCTCCATAACTCCAGCTTTTGACTTACTCCTGCTTAAGTCTCATCTATTAATACAATATCATCTGCAAACATCATACACCAAGGGATGTCATCTTGTATATGTCTTGTTAGCTCAACTATGACCAAGGCGAAAAGATAAGGGCTCAAAGCTGAATCTTGGTGTAATCCAATAGAAACGAAAAAATCCTTAGTATCCCCTCCCACAGTGCGGACACTGGTGATAGCTCCCTCATACATATCCTTCAAAACTTGGATATATCGTATAGATATTCCCCTACGCTCTAGGACCTACCATAAAACTTCTCTAGGGACTCATACACAACAAAGTATTGCAAAGAAAGATATTTAAAAAATAAGAGATGATGATCTAAGTTAAAAATTAAAACAAATAGTCTTCAAAATAATATTGAGTTAAAAATTACAACTTTTATTTATATATAAGTTGAAAAGTGAATTTAAATGGTAGCGCACTATACCTAATCTAAAAAGACAAACCCTTCTTCTGGCCGTTACAGCCCCCGTGTCACGTGAGAAACAACCATTACAGCTGATACAGCTTTGTTTCAGTGTGATCTACGATTCCCAGAACCATAATGGAATATACTATTTAAAACCCTAATAGAGAAGGCATAAATATTTGGCCAATGTTAGAGATATTAAAGCCCATTCTTGGGACTTGGGCCCTCATTTATAAGCTTTAACTTTTAAGTCAAGTGGGTCTTTGCATTAGTATCAAAGCTCTTTGAACATGTGACCTATTGTTGAAATCTTGATCACGCCCCATAACTAATTAAATTTCAGCATCAGGTAGATGTAGATATATGCTTGATCACGCTTCAAGCATAATAGCCTTTGATGTAAGAGAGCATGTCATAGATATTAAATTCGTTCTTAGACCCTCATCTACAAGCTTAATTTGAAATTTTTAGGTTGAATGGTGCTTCAACAACCAATCAAGGTAAAAATCCAAAGGAACCATTAATCTTTTGCAAACTTAGCATGGAAACGAAATTTTTAGAAAATGACAACTAAAGAATATTTTCTAGCACATGAAAAACTAATTACTGTTCTAGAAGAACAAAAACATGAGGATCAGCCTATGAGGACTTTATATTCAAACATCCTTTTATAAGACACTTGAATTTGTTAATACCTGAGCAGAACAGGAGATTTAAAAAGAAAGGGCAGTAGCTTGTGGATATCTGGAGCACTTTCCCTTAAAAAAACAAAAACTGTCCTTTCAGCAAATCAAGATTTGTTCTCTTTCAGAACAGCTTAGTTTCCTTTCTATTAAAAAATTTTTCGTTGATAATTTTTCTCCATGACCCAAACACCAGGAATGTAGAAAATGTTCCAAACAAATATTTCTATAAAACAAATAGACCCCAAATGTAAGGTAAGAGTTCACTTAGCACACTAAATATGTATTTCTCAAGTATTAAATACTGCCAAAATCTGCTTCCAAATGGAAAGAAAATATTTTGCTCAAAGTACACTTTGAAGACTATATATCTGATCATATTGAGTCAATGTCCACACTAAAACAATGAAATAGCCGAAGCCTTGCCTCCACTCTATTCAAGTTAATACCAATATAATGAACCCACACAAGGATGAGACATTCAAGGCCCTGTCTTCTTCAATTTAATATCAAACATAGTAAACCTAAACAACATAAAATGCTTTTCATAATTATCATTTATACCCTAAAGCCCGCCACTCAAACACACTTCAACCTATAAACCATGTTGTGTTCTTCAGTTATTTAAACATGTTTTGATCAAAGGACTAACACCAATAGACTAATAAACCCATGTAGTATTCAACTCGATACTCCTTATCTCATAAATAATAACAATGAAAACAATAATAGTAATTTATAATAATAATCCTCAACAAGTGACTCTCTCCTTTCCTCAATGATGTTATATTTGGCATCAATATGTTTCAAGATAAGGTAAAAGAAACTTCTTTGCCAGCATACCATCTTTCATACACAAGAAACCCATTTAGCCTCTTTTTGGTTCAATGCCTTTCTCTTCCTATTATTTTTAACCATCATTAATTTGAAGTCGAAAGTTGATGTTTTTATAAATGAAACTCCTCCAAACTCTCCCTTCAGCGGACCCTAAATAGTTTATGATTAATGTTTCTCATTGAATTGCATTAAAACTCTCTCTCTCTCTCTCTCTCTCTCACACACACACACAAACACAAATACACAAACCTGCTAAAACTGTCAATTGCAATTCCTACTTTTGTTATTTTGTCAATTAAGTTATTTGTGTTTGTCTCATCATGTATTGTCAAAACATGGAGAAAGGGACACATACAGGCACACACCAATGTGTAACTTTCGGATTATGATAGACAACTGAGATTACAAATAAAAACAAGCCTTCAACCAAAAGGATGAAAAATCCTTTTATCAATGCAAAGAATGTCGTTAATAATTGACATTTTTTAACTGTTAAACATGTGATAAATAAAAGCAAACAATTCAAAATGCAGTAACTCCAGACAGTGGGATTTTAGTAACCTACCTCTCTCTCCATCTAAGAAGAGCTTCTAAAAGAGGTACAGGAGTATGTCGAGCAACCATAGCCAAGGAATCTAAAACCTGCTCATAGGCAGGGTCTGATGGTCGAAGGTACTGTCCATCCTGCATAAGAATGTGAAACAAATTCCAAGAATGTGAATCCATACTATAAATAACTTTATAACCAAACACACCACCAATGCAAGCATAACACAGTACAAAAATCTTCCAGCCCTCTTCTACATATCTTAAATCCATCTTCAATAAATCCTTTCAAGTCTTTGGTAAAACCCATTGTTAGTACCAGATAATAGGTCCTAGATGGACCGAGAAACAAAATAATGCAAAGAAAATGACTTTAACACACACTTTAAATAGACAAAGAAAAAAAATTTAGATATATAGCCTTATTAGATCTTTTTCATATGCAACAAGTCATTGTCAATGAGCCTTGCAGAAAATGTGGACCAAATAAAAGTCTTTAATTGGGAAGCAACCTTAATTTTCCAAACACATTGATGTAGAGCAAAAGGGAAAGTATTTGCAATAGAAAAGCGTGAAAGGTTCTAATAAACAGTTTTACACAAACACACTTCAAAACTTTTGAAAGCCCAACCTGGACGAAGAATGAAAACCAACGCAGCAAGTCTCGATGTTGTTAAATAATACATTCATGTTTGACAATCATTTAGCTTTTTAACAATTGTGGAACACATACTACAGAAGATTGTAGAAGAGATAACAAAATAAGAGCCAAGGAATAATCCAGCATGTTTCTCTTTCTCATACCACAAAATCAATGTACTAACAAGAGGACAAAGTTTCTTCCTTCAAATTTCACTTACACCTCGTCAAAGCCATCACTTCTAAGGTTCATTAACAACTACCACAAGCATCTAACTGGATTCTTAGATTAAAAACAACAAATACACATTAAAAAAATTCAATAGGAACAGTGAAGTTCATATTCAAATCGCATGAGATTGAAAGTGAATGAAGCATCAAAAAGTAAGCAATTAGCCGTCTACCAAGAGAAATGCAAATGAAAGTTCCACTAGTCAAACATAAAAAGGCCCTATTCTTATTTCACATTTTACAGCAAACTCCACCACTTCCCTAATATGCTATTTAGCAATTTCTTCATCCTCTATCGCTCTTCAAATATGGAGACCCAATCTTACACAAATCGAATTGCATAAAAATCAAACTTGAACTAAATTCAAAAAATAATTGAAGTTAAATCCCAAGAGACGACAAAAATTACTAACCTGAGCTTGAGCTGTTTCAATGCGGCGCCTAGCCAAAGGTAGGAATCGCTGAAGCAGCGCATCAACAATAAGTTTCGCAGCGCTTCCAGCTTTCATCTTAGTCGTAATTTACAAAATAATAACAAGAAAAATCACCCTAAACCATCCAAAAAAGAACAATTTAGTCCAAAGAATTTCTAAGAACTGCCAAATCATAATTGATAAAGAACGATTCATAAGAAGAGGTTGCGAATCGAGATTGAACTAAAATTGAGAGAAAAGAGAAGAACCGACAAGACTTTAGTGTTTCCGCAAATGATAGCTTGAACTTGGAGCCATTGCTTGTTCGAGGATCTATACTGTAATTCTCTTTTTCTCAGTTTGATCGATTTAGAATTGGAAATGCAAGTTCTGAACGAGGAGTGAAAACGGTAGCTCGATTAGTCGTTTTGTTTTTCACGATATTAAGCGGGTAAAAAGGTTAATGGGCCAATCGGGTAACTCAGACGGTTATTACTTTTTAAAATATTTACAAAACTAACTTAAAAATAAATTTTATTTTAAAAAATACTACACTTAAAAAAATTTCAAAAATACTAAAATCAATAATTTTTTTTAAAATACCTCTCTTTTTTAAAATATTTTTTTTAAATACTTCATCTCTCATTTTAAGCAATATTTTACTATAAATTTTATCTTTTTTTAAACTTTACTATTAAATAAATATATTCTAATAAAATAATAAAAATTAATATTTTTAAATATATTTTCAACTAATAAAATATATTAAATTTTTTATAAAGAAAAATTTTTAATTTTAATTATAAATAATAAATAAAATTTTAAAAATAAAAAAGAATAATATATATAATAATATATTAATAAAAATTATTTTATTTATTTTTAAATAAATTTTACATATTATAAACATAAAATTTTATAAAAATAATTTTATTATGTAGATGTTACGTGTATATTATGTATATATTATATGATATTGTGTAAATATTATATTTATTTTATATATTTATTATGTATATTATGTACATGTTATATATATGTTATGTGAATATAAAATAAAAAATTAAATTAAATAAATATTAAATATTTTTTATAAATATTATATAAATGGTGTGCATATATTTAATATATTATATATATATATATCTGTTGATTTGTGTGTATTATATATATTATGTGTATATTATATATTTATTTATTATATATATATTAAGAATATAATAATAATAAATTATAAATGAAAAAATATAAATAAAGATGAAAAAGCAAAAGATGAAAAAAAAAAAGGAAAAGAAAAGCAACAAAAAAACTAACGTTGAAAGTCGTATAAAAAAACAAAACAAAAAAAGTCTAATCTATAAATGAAAAATCAAGGTTTGGAACCTATTTTTTGAAAAAAGAGGACCTAAATCCTGTAAAACGTGTAATTTCCTTCCTTTTCAAGTGATAAGAATTGAAATAGCTAATATTTTATTTTTTTAAGATTTTAACTAATATAGTGATTTGTCTGAATTATTTTATAATATAAGTTTAATGTATCATGTTTAATCATTTTATGTATCATGTTTAATCATTTTATGTCATATATTTTAATTAACCATATAATCTCTCTTATTTATCAATTTCTTCATCATTTAACCCCCCCTAATTTAAAATAAACAGACAATTTTAATGTGTATTTTACACATATTATAATATTATAACACGTCTGAAAAAATAGATAAAAATTAAATTTAAAATAATAAAAATTTTAAAAATTATATTTAAAAAAATAATAAAATATTAAATTTAAAAATTAAGAAAAAAAGATAAATTCAAATGGATTTCATCTATCATTATCGTCGTCACCAATGGCTTTTTCTTTCATCAATAAACAACTCTTTCTTAGCCTATTATTTAGTAGATCACTGAATTAATACCAATTGTTTTAATGAGTCACCGAATTTAGTATAGAAGTGGGTTATTGAGATTTAAAATTTTTATTTATATTGGTGTCTCTGGCAGGGATTTGATATTTTCCTTATTCTCAATTGTATTTGTGTGTGTTAGGATTTGTGAAGAATGATAATAGATTGATGAAAACTCGTAAGTGTGTGTTTGTGAGAGGAGATAGCATATTAAGTTTGTGAAAAACGACAATTGATCTTAGCTTGTCACCAAGATCAATCAAGAGATCCATCACTAGCAAAAATGGATTCATCGACATCAAGATGAAGGAGGCGATGATGTGCTTGTGGGGTTTGATCGGAGGCGATGATACTTGAGCAACGGCGGTGAATGATTTTTCTTTGTTGTTTTTAAAGTTGATGATGGTCGAAAAATAAACAATGAGATAGTTAGTTTGTAAAATTATTTTCTTGGCAATCAAACAGAATCTCAAAACTCATTTTCTTGAACAGAAATGAACAATGAAGATGTTTGTCTGTAAAATTATTTTCTTGGCCAGAAAATTAACAGTGATGATGCTGAGTAACGACAGTAGAAGCGATGATGATGAGACTGGAGAAATTTTTTTTAATGGAATAGTCATTTAATTTAATTAATTTTTAACATTGGCAAATAAATAAAACTATATAGTCATTTTAATTACCATATTAAAAATTTTCATATAGTAATTAAATAAATAAAACTATATTAAAAATTTTAATTATTTAATTAATTTTTAATTTGTAATTTAATATAATATTATAAATAAGTTTTAATTTAACTAATTTTTAATAAATAATATAAAATAATTTTAGAATTTTAAAAGTAATAATTTAACTAATAGAATAATATTTTTGATATTTTACATTGTATATCACAAGTGAAATAAGATTCATGGGCTTTTTGGAAATAAATTTTATGCATTTTGTCACGTATATATATAAGGATTAAATTATTATAAAAAATATAAATTTAAAAAATAAAATAGTTAATCAAATAGTAAATAAAGTAAAATGTCCAAAACTGACGAGTTGATGTATTAAGTTATAATGTACTAAAACTGCTACCAACATAAACAAGAAATTCCTAAATAATCAACTTTTTTTTTTAATTTTTAACTTTACCTCTTTCTCCTTTTTGCCCTTTTGCTTTTTTAAGTTATCGATTTTGCTCTTTTAATGCCTACAAACCGTATTACTGCAAATTGATCTTTTAAATTTATAGCGCCTAAAGGTGTCCAAGATTTCTCCAGCCCGATGTTCCAATAACTCATTTTTTTTAACATTCACAAATTAAAATTATGCATATAGCAAATTTTAAAAATAAAAGATTATTAATATTTTAATTTTCTTTCAATTTTATATTAATTTTTAAATAACAAAACTTAACAATACTGTTTATATTTACTTTATTTTAAAATTTAAAATAATTAATGAATATTTTACAATATTTATATAACATACTAAAACATGAACAGTGAAATTCCTAAACAACCAACCTTTTTTTTTTTTCAACATTACCTTTTTCTCTTTTTGCCCTTTCAATGCCGACAAACCGTATAGATGTAAATAACCAAACCTTTTTTTTATATATATATATTTTCAACTTTATCTCTTTCCCCTTTTGCCTTTTTGTTTTTTTTTTAGTTTTCGATTTTGCCCTTTCAATGCCTACAAATTGTATTACGACAAATT
Organism: Garcia nutans; assembly: GCA_947685225.1. Classification (NCBI taxonomy): domain Eukaryota; kingdom Viridiplantae; phylum Streptophyta; class Magnoliopsida; order Malpighiales; family Euphorbiaceae; genus Garcia; species Garcia nutans. The sequence goes on from CANTUV010000012.1 coordinate 52,217,373, forward strand.
GATCTTTTAAATTTGTAGCACATAAAGGTTCCATACCGCTGTAAATAAGCTAAATTATTTAAGTTAGACTTAAATTTTAACTCAATAAAAATTTATTTAGATTTAAATTTATTTAAAAATAAATTAAGTTCAAGCAGCTCATTAAATAAATTAAATTTAAGCTAAGAGATACTCAGTTCTTCAAATTCACAAGCTGAAATATTTAATAAGCTCGCGAACTAAGTTCATTTATTAGGCTCATAAATAAATTTATTTATTAAGACCGATAACAAGTTTAAAATTAGTTTATTTAATATTTAAATATATTAATTTATTAACTAATTTAATTTATATAATTTATTATTTTAATTATATATTATAAATAAATGAATAATATAAAAAATAAATTTTTATAACACATAATAAATAATAAATTTTATATGAAATTATATTTTAATACAATAATAAAATTGGATAATATGAAAATTATTTTAAAATTATATGTCATATATTATATATAATAGCTATAAAGTTTTAAATTTTTAAATTTTTTATCCTAATTATTTTTATTAAAATTCTTAGTAATACTATGTATTAAACTTATATTTTAATTGACATATATTAATTTATATTTTAGAACTAAAATAATATTATATTTCAAATAAGTTCTAATTTTATTATTTTTTATCAAGTAATCATAACTATTAAGCCATATTAAAAACTATATTTTTTATACATATTAATATATTATATTTATTAATTTTATTATTAGTTCTATATTTTAAGAACTTTTATCTCAAATTATATTTATTAGTATTATATCTCTTATATGATATGATTAACTATCTATTATGAGTATAATAATATTATATAGTTATTAATTATCAGCTACTAGTTTTTAATAAACTTTCAATAAATAAATGTAACAAAATATTCATACACTATTAAATTTAACATATTTATAATAAATAATATCAATATTCATATAAGAATAAATTTGATAATACCTCTTATAAATTATTAAAAATAATTATGATATAATCATTATCATCAATTAGTTATCTATCAATAAATATAATATTAATAATTATTATATTAATTACGTAGCACAATAGTCAATATTCTGAATATCAATGTGTTTTGTTTATTTTATTTCTTAATTAATATATTAACATCAATACAATCTAAATATAATTTAATAAAATATATATATATTGATTAATTAATCTATATTTAATTTATCTTTTTAATATTTTAAAATATATTATTAATAATTATTATATTAAATACATAGCTCATTATTTTAGATGCAAAATAATTTGTTTATTTTTTTCTTAATCAATATATTAATATTAATACACATTAAAATATAATTTAGTAATATGTAAATATAAAATTTAACTAATCAAACTAAAATTAATCTCTTTTATTATTTAAAAAAAATATTATTAAAACAAAATAAAAATCATTTATAAAATTTTTATTTTATTGATTTATTTTAATATTTTATGTATATTACATAATATATGATAATTGTGATATATAATATTTTTTTTTAATTTTATCATATATTCATATATGGTAACGAGCCCGAACTCAGCTCGTTGAACATATTAATGAGTCGAACACAAGCCGAGCTGAACACAAGCCGAAGCTTGGCAATATTCATATAAACTAAGTTCGAACTCGAATTTTAAGGAGCCTGAACTTATCAAAGCTCAGATAAGCTTGGCTCGGTCTGGCTCATTTACAGTTTTAGGTGTTCAAGATTTCTCTACTTGACTTTACAAGTGCTCATTTTTTTAATATTCACAAATTAAAATTATGCATATAGCAAATTTTAAAAATAAAAGATTATTAATATTTTAACTTTTAATTTTCTTTCAATTTTATATTAATTTTTAATTTTTAAATAACAAAACTTAACATTACTGTTTATATTTACTTTATTTTTAAAATTTAAAAATAATTAATGAATATTTTAAAATATTTATCAAACAAATTATTAAACACATTATTATTTAGAAAAATTTAAATACAATTTTTTATTTTGATTTTTATATGAGTATTATCCTAAACTAACTAAATTTTAAATTTTAAATCATTATGATTTGCTAAACGTTTATATTATTTAATTTTGACATTTTACTAATTTCAAAAAATATAAAAAGCATCAACTAATTTGAAAAATAATAAATTTTTTCAGTATTGGCTTAGACCAAATTTGAATAAAAATATATAACATTTATTATTCTTATAAAACTAATATTTTTAAATATAAAAACATAATTTCTCAAAATATCAATATTTTGTAAATTCATGAATATATGTTGTTAAAAAATTAATCTTTTAATTGTTTTTTTAATATAATTCCAACTAATGATGTTATTTAAAATAATTTTATATAAAAAATAATGTATTTGGCTTATTTTTTATATAATTTTATGTCAAATAATTTTCAATAAACAATATATTTCATTAGACATATTTTATTATAATTAATTATTTTTATAATATATAAGTATAAAAACTTTTAAGCAGCGGGTATTGTTTGGCTTGTTATAACATGTTATATAAATATATGCAAAGTTGGGCCAAAAGATTATTGACATGCCCTTTTTATTTCTTAATTACATAAAATAATCGGAATTATTGATATGTGTTACATTACTTAAAAATCGTATGAAATGATATGTGTTAATATTTCTCAGTGCAGAAATTCAAATATAATTATAGTATCATTTTTATATGGTTGCTAATATAATAATATATTTGTTATAATTTTAACATTACATGTTTATTATCTTTTTTCATCTTATAGAACATATTTTTCATATCGTATTCTATATATTATTATTGTTATTATTTATTAGTTATTATTAGTACTTTGTGAATCACGTAGTATGTATAAATATTTGTATTTTTTTTATAACAATTCATATAATATACTTTAATAAATCATATATTATATTGTAATTTTCTCAAATTTATCAGGAACAAAAATAAAGTAACTTATTTTAGAATAAATTGGATTTTTCTTCAATCAATTCAACAATCCATTGCTCAAAATTCTACTTAGATTTACAAAACTTATATGATAATAGAAAAAAGAAATTTCTAAATTTTTTACATGAGTTAGGTATTTGATTAGAATTTTTCATATTTCTTTCTAATTGACATATATATTAATTTTTTAGTTTTGACATTGTGATAATTGATAAAAATATTATGAGATGTATTTTTGTATTTAAATTTTTTTTATTTATAGTTTGTCCTACTTAAAAAATTACTAAGGGACATTTGGTCGAGGCTGAAAATAATAATAAGATGAGTTATTCTCAGAGATATTATTTGGTTAGAAAAGATAAATGAGACAATCAGAATCTCATTAGCGAACGAAGAAATTAATAAGTTTTCCTTGAAACTGCATTTTTTTTAAATATATATTTTTTAATAGTCGATATCAATATGTTAATAATTTGTTTATTTATTTTATCAGAAATAATATACTTTCATTAAGCAACAAAAACCATTTACATAATCTCCGCTGCAAACCAAACGAAGAAAAGTTGCCTAGGAATTAAACAGCCTAATAACAAAAGAGCAACAGTGAACAAAACCAAAAAAGCACAAACTGGGATATCAGAGTACAGTAACCAAATTGGATCAAGAATCCCTAATGATAAAGCTTCACTGCAATAAGCACCGCACATAGAGAGAGCAGATCCGTAAAACCCAGCTTGGCAGGACATACGCTTACAGTATGAATCCTTGGCAGATGCATGAAAAAACCAGATTGGCCTTAGAGTCACAGAGGAACGGCCAACAAAGTGAACAAGGTTCAAAACCTTGAAGCAAATGCTACCCAATAGCAAACACGGAAGATAATGTAGAAATATCTTCAAAAAACATTCTTCCCATACAACCTCAGATATTAAGGAAATTGAGGATAAAGAAGGATAAAAAATCCTTGAATAGGAATGAAAGACAAGCTCAGGTAAAACCAATAAGATAAGCTGAAAAATAGAGGCCTTCCCAGGAGGATAATGCAAAAAAATTCATTCTCTGGAATCGGGGAGACCCAAGAAGACAAGCAAGGCCAAGGGAACTGGGAAGTGATAAGAATTGAAATTGTGAATTTGGAAAAAAACTTATCTTATTTTCTATTTCAGACTTTGTTTATATACACTTTGTATACTATTTGTAACCAAATTGTACTAGGTTAAGGATTCTAAATAAAGACTAATTTTAATCCTACTCTATTTCGGATTTCCTTCCAATACTCCCCCTCAAGTTAGGTAGTGTGGTCTTCAATGCCTAACTTGCATAACACATTTTGAAAAACTTCACCAGTAACAGCCTTCGTAAGAATGTCAGCTAGCTGACCTTTTGAATGAACATAAGGAAGTGAAATTATTCCTTCTTCAAGATTCTCTTTTATGAAGTGTCTGTCAACTTCAATATGTTTTGTTCGATCATGCTGAACAGGATTTTCTGATATGCTAATAGCAGCTTTATTATCACACTTCAGGACACAACTCTTCTTAGGCTCAAAACCAATCTCAGTAAGCAACTTCCTTAACCATAAAATTTCTGCTACTCCTCTGGCTATTCCTCGAAACTCGGCCTCTGCGCTTGATCTAGCAACGACTTTCTGCTTCTTACTTCTCCAAGTAACCAGGTTTCCTCCCACAAGTGTGAAATATCCAGAAGTAGATTTTCTATCTACTGGATTTCCAGCCCAGTCTGCATCAGTGTAAGCTTCTATTTCTAAATGGCCATGTTTTCTAAAAAACACTCCTTTCCCAGGAGATCCTTTCAGATACTTAACAATCCTTAAGGCAGCCTCCATATGATCTTTCTGAGGGTTATGCATAAACTGACTTACCACTCCCACAGCATATGCAATATCAGGTCTAGTATGGGCTAGATAAATCAGCTTTCCTACCAAGTGTTGATACTGTTCCTTATCTGCCATTTCAGTCTCATCCTTCATTTGTAGGCCATGATTTACTACCATAGGAGTATTGACTGGTTTGCAATCTATCAGTCCAGTTTCAGCCAAAAGGTCTAGGATATACTTCCGTTGAGAAATAAAAATTCCCCTTTTTGAACGAAGAACTTCTATTCCCAGAAAGTACTTGAGTCCACCCAGATCTTTCATTTCAAACTCAGAAAATAAATTTCTTTTCAGTTCTTCAATTTCTTCTTCATCATTCCCTGTAATAATCATATCATCTACATAAATGATTAGGCACGAAATCTTCGATCCTCTTCTCTTTAGGAACAATGTGTGATCTGAATTGCTTTGCCTGTAACCATACTTCTTCATTGCCATTGTAAACCTCCCAAACCAGGCCCTTGGTGACTGTTTTAACCCATACAGAGCTTTCTTCAATCTACATACTTCTCCTTCTTTGAAGTTCTGCTCACATCCTGGGGGTACCTGCATAAAAACCTCTTCTTCCAATTCTCCATGGAGGAATGCATTCTTGACTTCAAATTGTAATAAAGGCCAGTCTTCATTAGCAGCAATAGAAAAAAGTACCCTAATAGTATCAAGTTTTGCCATTGGTGAGAAAGTCTCTTCATAATCAATTCCATATGTTTGAGTGTACCCTTTTGCCACTAATCTTGCCTTATATCTCTCAATAGTCCCATCTGCCTTATGTTTGATGGTAAACACCCACTTACATCCCACAGGTTTCTTTCCTCTTGGTAGCTTGCACTTCTCCCAAGTTTCAGTCTTTTCTAGTGCTTTGATTTCAACTTTCATTGCCTCCTTCCATCTTTCTTATTTCTGTGCCTCTGCAACTGTTCTAGGAATCACCTCACTATGAAGAGTAGCTAAAAAAGTTTTTCCTTTAGTTGAGATGCTTCCTTTGACTAATTCTGCCATAGGATACCTTGTACTTCTTGGAATGTGTTCTGGGGAGAATCTCCTGGGTGGAATTCCCCTGTTCCTTCTAGGTGGAAGAGTATGTCTCCTTTCCTCCCTGTCACTATCAGCTGTAGTATCTGCTATTTCAAGATCAAAATTTTCATCAACATTAGTACTTACCTCAGGATCATCATCAGGGGATTGCTCTGGAACCGGTTCTGAGTCCAGGGACGAATCTGCTTCTGAGGTCTCAGCGACACCACTTACTTGCTCTTTTGGAACTGTCTCAGACAAATTTGGACCAGAACTAGGCAACCAACTCAGTGGGACACTCGAACTCTCCCCCTGACTGCTGGGTGGGGATGCATAGTAGTATTCTGTTTCTAAAAAATCACAGTCCATGGTGACATAAAGACGTTTTGTTTTTGGATCATAACATCTATATCCTTTTTGATTTATTCCATATCCAATAAAGACACACTTTACAGCACAAGGTTCAAGTTTTGTTCTATCTGTTTTTGGAATATGAACATAGACACTACACCCAAATATTCTAGGTAATAAAGACATGGTGGCTGGAATTGAAGTTTGTGTACCTAGAGTTTTCAGAGGTGTTTGGTGGTTAAGGATTTTTGTTGGAAGGCGATTCACAAGATAGACTGCAGTAGCAACGACTTCAGGCCAAAATGATTTTGGTACTTTTGATTCAATCATAAGTGCCCTTGTGATTTCTAGCAGGAATCGGTTTTTCCTCTCAGCTACCCCATTTTGTTGTGGTGTGTTAGGACACGATGTTTGGTGTATAATTCCTTTATCAGTGAAAAAAGATTTTAGGGTTGAGTTGACAAACTCCCCCCCATTATCTGATCTAAGTACCTGGATAGTCCTATTAAACTGTGTTTGTACCATCTTGTAGAAATCTACAAATTTTTCACACACTTCAGATTTATGCCTCAAAAAATAAATCCAAACCATTCTAGAAAAATCATCAATAAACAACACAAAATATCTAAAACCAGAATTTGTTGCATTTAGAGCTGGGCCCCATACATCTGAATGAACTAAAGAAAAAATATTGTTTACTCTAGTGTTGCTTATAGGATAACTCTGTCTATGGCTTTTAGCTAAAACATATGTCTCACATGTAAAACTACTACTTTTTTTAAAGAAATCAGGAAATAGGTGTTTGAGATAACCCGGAGAAGAGTGTCCAAGTCGTCGATGCCACAGCCAAGCTTGTCTATCAACTGTTCCGTGAGCAAGCAACATGGTACCTTGTTGAGTCATCTCATCCACGTAGTAAAGTCCTTGGCGCTCAGTACCACGCCCAATAATTTTCCCCGTCAGTATGTCCTGTAACATGCAAAACGATGGAGTCATTAAAACTGTACAATTAAGTTCTTTGGTTACATGACTAATTGATAACAGCTTATGTGATAAGGCAGGTACAAAAAGACAATTTTTTAATTTCAAATCATCAGTAATTTTTATCATTCCTGCTCCCTGAACTTTTGACAAATTTCCGTCAGCTGTTTCGAGAAACATCTTCTTTGGAGTTACTTCATTGACTAAGTCATTTTTGTTGTTTGTAACCGTATCGGATGCTCCACTGTCTAGGACCCATGTATTTGAGCTTTTGTCTTTGGGCCCAGTATTAAAAACTGCCGAGCCAACACATCTAGGCCCATTTGCATCAAGCCCATCTTCACTTAAGTCTTTATGTTTCCTTTTATGTCCAGGTTCGTTGAACCTATTTCCTGCCACCTCATTTAACCCTATCACATGGTTAATAAATGTTATACGGTTATTACCTCTCATATCTCCTTCATTTCCCTTCACAGACATTACCGTTCCTTCTAGCTTCGGATTACCGTCTCCGCCGTTGCTGGTGGCTATTGTGTTGCCCACGGCGGGGCTGGTTTTCTTAGTCGCCTTGTTTCTGTTCTTTTTCTCGTCCCACCAATCAGGGTATCCAACAATCTCGAAGCACTGCTCTCGTGTGTGTTTCTTCATTCCACAGTGCGTACAAACCAGCTTTGAACGATCATCCTTTTCCCGGTGTGATGAACTGCCCTGTTTTGGATTTTCTGACCGGCCACCGTAAATTTTCTCTTTGTTTCGTGTCAGAAGGCCTGTGCCAATGACTGATTCACCTCCGGTTTCAGTAGACAGGATCTGTTGCCTTGCTGCCTCTCGCCGGATTTCTCCATACGCCTGTTCGGTCGACGGCAGGGGAGTCTCTCTTAGAAGTTCTCTTCTTACTGATTCAAAGTTTTGATTTAAACCAGAAAGAAATTGAAACAGTTTCGTTTCTTCTGTTATTTTGTTGTATGCAGCGATGTCAGCCGCACAAGTCATTGGATTTTTTTGCCGTCGGTCGATTTCTTTCCATACTGCTTGGAGGGTTACCCAAAACTGTTCCAGCGTAAGTGATCCCTGAATCTGTCGAGATGCTCTTGTTTCTAGATCATATAGTTGAAGTCCATCTTCTCCACTGCCGTATGTAATCTCCAAGGCTCTCCAAAGATCTCTTGCTGTGGGATAATCAGTGATTCCGTTTAATAAATCTCCTTCAATGTTGCCCAATATTCCGCTGTAAACTTGAAGATCCGACCGATGCCATTGTTCGTATCCTGGATCTGTCTTCCTTGGAGGGATCGGATCCCCTGTTATGTGTTGTGTTTTCCCTTTCCCTCCTATGGCTATGGTCATTAATCTTGACCATAAAGCATAGTTGCTTTGATTTAGTTTATGCTCAATCTTTAGAGAGCTTTCTGTGTTTGATTCTTGATGCTGATTCTGTTTTCCTAATAGGTTGAGGATTTGGCTGAGGAGCTCGCTTGGAACCTCAACCTTACCCGATGATGGGCTTGCAGTTTCTTCCTCGGAAGCCATTGAAGCGATCTGTTATAGAATGCTCTGGCTCCAAAGAATTGGACGATGATGAGTATGTTCTGAGTTCAATTGGTAAGGGATGAATTCTGGCTCTTAACCTGCTCTGATACCATGATAAGAATTGAAATTGTGAATTTGGAAAAAAACTTATCTTATTTTCTATTTCAGACTTTGTTTATATACACTTTGTATACTATTTGTAACCAAATTGTACTAGGTTAAGGATTCTAAGTAAAGACTAATTTTAATCCTACTCTATTTCGGATTTCCTTCCAATAGGAAGGGGTTGAACCTCAATTAGGAGGGATATGCTCTCCGTTAAAAGAAAATAAGCGGGCTGATAAAACCTCTGAGAACAGAGATTGAAATCTAGACTCTGAAAAGACAGCTGAACCATCGATGGAGGCCAGGCTGAACTCAAAAAGCCATAAGAGCCATAGATCTAAGAGTTTCCGGACCAATGAGGTACCAGGAACTCTACCAGACCCAGAGGCTCTTCTCTCCGTTAAACCCAGAAAGCGAGACATGCTCAAAATGTGGAGATCTGGAGATGGCTCAAAAAGCAGAGGGGGATTTACTGGGGTTCGGTTAGGAAGGAGACTTACACTATAAGTCCAGGATTGGGTTGATAGGAGAAGAGAGCGAAAACCTAGAGGCAAAAGCAGAGGAAAACAAACCAAGTTATTTGAATATCTATTTGAATTTATTTTTTAGCTTAGTTATTTTAATTAAATTTATTTTTAACAAGAAGTTAGTTGATATATTTATGTATATTAATAATATATTATCAATTGCCTAAAAAATTATAATTTGCAAAATATATAAATATTTTTTATATTATTTTTATACTCCCCATTCTAAATTAATAGACATTCTTTTTTATTTTATTTGTTTTATATTACAACCCAATATTTTAATAAATTATTAAATATAATAAATTTCTATTATACACCTATTTAGCAAATTTTGTTTAAATTTCATAATAAAAAATTGGAATTGAAATAAAAATGATGTAGAATTGGAATAGAAATGGCTATTTATTCTTTTTGTTTAGTTCAATATAGAATCAGAAACCGATCTCTTTTAAAACTATTTGAATTATAATAGACTCTGAATGAAAAAATAGCATTTTTAATATATAAATATATAAGGTGTTTTTGCTTTGATAAATCAAAAGTTAACGAAAAATATCACAGTAATTTATAGTTTACTAATTTTATCTATAGAAGTAATATATATTAGTAATGAGGAATGAGGAATAACTGATTTCTATTTATGGAGTAATAGAATTCCCACCGTGCTTATTCTATGCAACTAAGAAATGAAAAATGAGAATAATCCATTCTTATTCTCATTCTCACCCGAAACTAAACATATCTCATAGTAAATTAAAGTAACTAATTTTATGATTTTAATAAAAATAATTAATTTTTTTCATCAATGAAAGGAAGATATATTAATAGACCTCGAATAATAAAAGCCCTTTATGTGGGGAGAGGGACTATGAAGGGAAAGGCCAATACAAATAAAAGGAGAGAAACTCTACAATCAAAATTTTAAAACAGAGTGCTAGTGAGGACCTTACAAAAAAAAGGAGGAAAGGCTAGATAAATAAGGTGTAATCCTATAAAAAACCTTAGCAACATCGCTAAGATGAAAAGGATTGAGAATAATACGAACTTATCTTCATAAAGAAACAACTATAAACGTAACACATTTATATTATATATAGGTATAATAAATATATTTAATATATTTAGAATATATATATAGACTATGAGAATATCACATTTTCAGTTCTTTAAAAAAATTTCATAATTTCGAAGGAAACATTTTAAAACTTAAATTATATTTTAATACATAAATAAAAATATTTATTAGGAGTTTAAATAATAAAAATACTTAATATACAAAAAAAATATCTAAAAAAATTTACCAGAATTTTATTTATAATTTGGATATCCTCAAAAATTAATTTACTCAATCTGTACAAAAATATACACTCCCAATATACATACAATCTATCATTTCTCCAAGAAACCGCAATGGCTCAAAATCATCCATTACTCCCAAAATACTCACATATATATAATATAAAAGCTTGTAACACTTGGTTAAAAACTTTACAAATTACAATATTTTAATATTATATAAATATTATATACGTATATATATCAAAGTACACAAGATGAGTGCATATATGCTCGCAAGTGGCTATGGTTCCGTGGCAGTTTATCAAACATCCAAAAATAGTCAATTATTATCTAGACTTGACTAGATTTAGCAGAACTCTTCGAAACTTCTGGATCAACCTTGTCACATGCTCGATGAATTTCAATCGCGCTAAACTAAAAGCCTAGCGGTTCATATTTTGGTATAAAAATAAATAATATTTACATGCAATGCCATGATTATCCTATACTATAAATGTCAAGCAATATATACATATTTTTATTAACATATAAATTATCTACACACATTGAGTCCAAAAGTCTTTATATATTAATTTAATTCAAAAAATATTATTTTAGGCTAACTTTATCGTATGTGACACCAGCATATCTCACCTAAAAAAGTAATAAATCTGTAACACCAGTGTATCTCACTCAAAGGCATAATAATATCTAGCAATAATATCTTGCAATTAGATTTTATATAAGGTATATATACAAACACATTTCTCAAAATTCATTTTTCTCGTCTTTCCATATTTTGTATTCTTTTTTCAATTTGAAGCTCATAATTACATACATCGCTAATGTGACTGACTTTCGTATTTTAGTGCATAATTTGCACTTTTCACAATTCACATATAACATTACCATTAGTCATACTTAAATGACTTATCATGTTATAAACAATTTAAATCAAGTATTGTTATTTCAAACAATGCTTCATATACACATGAACAATTATTCAAGTAACATAACAAATTCAACATATACAACGTGCTATGCTTAAAATTAATGCAAATAATTACATTAAGTGACAAAGTATGTATTAATCTCCTATATGCAAAAATATGAGCCAAAGCTCCACTCAACTAAAAAAATCTCTCATTGTCCTTCACTATTACGGTTAGACAATTTGTTTCCATTCAATGCCTATTCAAAATATAAATATTTATAATTATTTAGAATCATATCTTAAGGTATCTCAATCATTAAATACTAATTAAACAATATTCTCAATAAATTTTTAAACTTTTGTTCTAAGTCTCTTTTATTTTAAAAATCTATTATACTCAATTCTAATTCTTATTTTAAGTTCATTTATATCATTAAAAGTTTATTATAACATAATTTAAACACTTAAACACAATTTGCATCAATTTTTTAAGAATATACTTCTAAAATCTTAAATTTGTCACTAACTCTTCCAAACTCCATCTAAATTTAATCAAATAAACTATCTAACTATAAAATCTTTATCTCATCGTCAAAATAACACCTTATATACCCATTAATCAAATAATTTCACCACCCATTAAAATTTCAAATCACACATAATAAAAAATTCTAAAGAAACTTCAAAATTAAGTAAGAAAACTTATTATCTTGTGAAGAAATCACCAAATCCTATTTCAATCATTTGAAATCTCTTAAAAATTTAGTGTTGGTGAAGATGAAAGCTCCACTCATCTTTCAACCATGGTGGCCAACTTCAAGAAGAATAATAAGGTGAATAATTTTTTTTTAATTTTGACTTTTATTCTTTCTTTATATTTCAACCATATATATATAATATATAATTATTATAATTAATTAATTAATTAATTTAAAATTTTAATTTTTATCTTCCATCTATAACTAATTTATTTTTGATTTTTTTAACTTTTTCATCATTTACTATTTATATGTTGACTTTTACTTTTTACCCTTTGATTTTATATGTTATGTATATATTTTTTTATATTTTACATATATATTTTATCTTTTTTTATTTTTAATACTTTATTTAACCTTTTAATTTATTAATTTTAATTTAATTTTAATAAATTCGAGAATGTTACCATAACTTAATTGGGAGCCATAGACAAATGGACTTGCAAGGCTATTAAGGCGGGACGAGGATGAACCACTCAAGCCTCACGAAGTAGGAAGTAAAAAGACCCAAAAGGACATAAGCATAACTCCTTAGAGTAAAACAGAGCTGAGCATGAAGGAATGCTAGCTAAACTGAGAATAAAAGAATCTTAAAACTCAAAACAGGACCCCAAAATATAAAAGATCTTACTAAAAGAAAAGATAGCAATTGAACAACTTCTGATCATGGAGCGAACAAAAAGGCCTTTTGGAGATTGGGTTGTTTCTAGGCTTGAAGAGCCAAAACCCTTCTGAAGTACTGACAGCTATATCTGATTTTAGAACTTTATAAGAACAAAGTATTCTTCTAGCATTCAAGAGAATCCATCGAAAAAATAAAATAAAATAACCCCTAAAGGTTCCTTGAAATGTGGCTAACAAAAGAAAAGAGAAGTAAAGGAAAGTTTAAAGCCAAATCTATAGCTTTGATAAATCAAACTACAAGAAAAACTAAAAAACCATTTAAGATTTAATAAGAAGTGTGTTTGTTTAATAAGAAGATTTAATAAGAAGATTTAATAAGAAGATCTGGGATTAGCCAAACCACCTATAGGCAGAGATAAAAGAAAATTGTCTAAATAAAAAGTGTGTTTGTTTGTGAAATATTTGTGAAATAAAAAGTGTTTATTAATTTGAAATGGAGAGAGTATATTAATAGATAATGTAATATAGAACAAGTAAATAAGCCCACTCGCATTACACTGCTACGATTTATAATATTTTATGTTATTTTAAATGAGAAAATAATTTATGTAATAATATAATTACTATATAAAAAATATTACATATAAAAAATGCACATAATATTCAAAATTTTTATATTTACATATTGTAAAAATATTTATAATAAGATATGTTTGATATATTAAGGCTTTTTTTTTAAATTGATTCGAGAATTTATTAATTAAAAGAAATAATTAAAATATTAATTTTTAATTCAATTGATTTAATTAAAAAGAAAAAAATTTACAAAAATTAAAAATTAGTAATTTAATATAAAAGAATAAGTGAAATTTTATTCTTCATAAATTTTTTTAGATAAAACCTTAAAATAATATGAGTAAAGATAAATATAAAAGTAGTAGTAGAAGAATAAATAAATATAGTAAGATTTAAATTATTTTTTTTTTGCCAAAATTTAAACTAAATTAATACAATAAGAATATTTTTAAGCAGAGTAAAAAAATTTATTTGCTTACTATTGGATGTACTGTCTATTTTGTATTTTTTACTCCTGTACTTAAAAAGTAGATAAAAAATTTATTAAAAATAAAATAAAATAATATAAATTTTTAAACCAAATTATAATTGATAATATATTTATTTTAAATTATTTTTAGAATAAATTTTTCGTGTCAATTTAAAAGTTAAAATAAAATAATAATTAAAATTTAAAAATTTATTGTTCTAAAAAAATTCACTGATTTTATTAAAAATTAAAATAAGTATATAATATATATTATTATAATAATAATAATACCTATTATAATATTAAAATTATGAAAATATTAATTCTTAGTTCTAGCTTTAATTAAAAAAAATTTGAAGAATAATTGTATTAGTTTATTCTTAATATATTTAATTTTTTTTATCACTTTTATATTTTTTTATTCATATAATTTTAAGATAAATTTATATATTTTCTTTTTATTTAAAATAAGTAATTATAGGTTTATAAATTTAAATTGTCTATGAACGAATTTCAACATTACTATAATATCATTGCATATTTAATGATGATAGATTTAATGTGAACTTTGTTAGAATAAAATAAAATAAAAGTATATCACTATCTAAATATGATTGAAAATACATATATTCAAATGATATTATTATAATAAATTATCAATCTTTGTCAATTGAAAGCATCTTCACTTTATTTTTTTCTTTTTTTTGTGTGTCGATTTTTTGTTAGTTAAGTAATTTTTAATATTAAATTTTTAATTATTTAAAAAATAAAAAAGCAGGGTAAAATGAAAAAGTAAAAAAAAAAACATAGTTTTTTAATTTGTGTGGGTGTTTTAATATATTTTATAGTACAATATAATATAATATAATTTATAGTATAAAATATCTATAAATAAAAAAAAAATATTCACTTCCAAACCCATGCCAAAAACTAGTTTAATGTAAATGATTGTAATACACAAATAATAATGGCCAGGGGGCGTCCTTGTAGACTGCAAAGAAAAAAAACCGAACCAGCCAGTTTTGCCGCCTACAGTTAGAGATTGTTAAACACTCCTGGTGGCGCGTTTGCTTCCACCACCTCACCGTGTAAAAATGATGACCACCATGGGGCCTCCACCCCTTAATCCCTCGTCCTCCTCCTCCACCGATGCCGCCACTACTATCACCGAACAGGAACACAAAACCCTCAACGAAACTCAAAACCCTTCAACAACAAAAACAATGAAAGCCCTAATGGGCCCACCTCCGTCACCGGCCACGAAAACCCCTGATCCTCCTGAACCAGAAATTGGCGAAGAAATGGAATCGAGTTCGGTCAATTCCGAGACAGTGCAAGCCCCAGAACAAGGTGCGAAGAGGCTATCGGTTCCTTACATTATACCTGAATGGAGTGGACCTCCTTGTCATAAGTTCTACCTTGAAATTCTCAAAGATGGCTCCATCATTGACCAATTGGATATGTAAGTTATTTGAAATTTGATTACAATCTTTTTTTTAAAATACTGGTTTTGTTGTTAGTTGTTGAAAAATATAATCAAATTTATATTGTCGTTTCCTATGTTAACGATTGTGCAGTGGCGAGAAAGGGGCTTATATGTTTGGGCGTGTAGATCTCTGTGACTTTGTTCTTGAGCACCCAACCATTTCTCGCTTTCATGCGGGTATTTTGCTTGCTCTACTTTCCCCCTTGTAGCTGCATCATTGTTCAGTTGGGTTAGTGATTGAATTAAAAGAAAGTTAAATTTGAGTTCATAATATGAGTCGTGATAGAAAATGTTGGAACTGCAAGTTAATTGGCTATGGAGATTGAGCCACAATACAATTGATAATGCTTTTTGGCTGCTCAAAGCTTACATTCACATCAACGATATATATATATATATATATATATATATCTTGGCTATCCTAGAAAGAATTATGGACTCATCTGCAAAAGCATCCGATCTTTAGTAATTCTTCTATTTCTATTCTGAGTATGTGCTGACATTGCCTGTAAGGCAGTTCCATATCCTACTATGCGGTAACATATCATTGTATATAACTAGCTATTGATGTCCACAATCCAAGTGAAAGGAGTGACAATTGTCACCATTATTTTTCCCTTCCTTGTGCTGCCATTGGCCAAGTGTTTTTTCCTTTTCCATATCTCCATTGGGAGTTGAAGAGCTGAAAGCATGGTCAATATGAAAATTTTAGTGAATTTGTGGAGACTTCATAATAAATTTAAGGTGCTAGGCAAAAGTAATAATGTAAATTGGTTTCTCTTTTAAATTCTTTTCCTTCTTAATACGTCAATGATTAACTTAAGGATTTTCTTTAGATTTGGAAGCTTTCTATTGTTTGAACTTACAATACTCTACAGTATTATATCATATTGGGCCATATAATACCATATATTACTAAACTATAATGTCATCCAAACAAAGTCTTACATGTGAACTACGCCAAGTGTCCAAAGATGAAATTATATTTTATTCTGCTCTGATTTTTCTGTGGTTGCACTTTTTGGGTGATGCTTTCTACCTTATAGAATTTATTAACGCAACAATAGATTTGAAGCTCTCTATTGTCGGAACTTCAAGCATGGATTCTTGATACTTATCTACATAATAGGATACCTGCCATAATTATTTCTCTTTGTCAGTTCTCCAGTTCAAAAGAAGTGGAGATGCCTACCTTTATGATCTCAACAGCACACATGGTACCTTCATTAACAAGTGCCAGGTATTACCATGCAATAGTTTTTTATTTATTATATTATTATTTGCATTGAATCCTTAACATTTAAAGTTGCTTAATTGTATTTGAAGGGTGCTCATGGTATATGCCTAAGTTTTAATTTCTCAATGAATGTATAATTTTCCATGTGTATTTCTTTTCATGTCATTGAATATATGTCCTTATTATTATCATTGTTAAGTTGTTAAAATTCCTTGTTATCGTGATTTAGTGTCTAATGCTGTCGGTTTCTGGAACTTCTTCCAAAAGGGTAGAGTTGACTCATAAAATGAAATTGAGAAAGATCATGATGCCCCTAAAATTTTCAAGTTTCTATATCAAGTCCGCAGCCCCTAATTGAAACGCTGTATTCTATTGAACCCTCTTACTTGTCAATTTGTTTTTTTTAGTATAATTCATAATAGTTGTGAGGAAGGTGAGACACGTGCTGCTAGCTATAAATATGTGATATATTTGGGGGGCTAGCTATGAACATTTTATAGGGTAAAATAATGGATCTATTACTGCCATAAATGACCAGACCAAAACTGAAAATCACTAAATATTCATCTCATGATACTTATTTTCATGTTTAACTAAAGTGCTTGTTTAATAATTCTTTTGTGAGAACTTCTATTTGAACTAAAAATCCATTTGATTACATTATGAGTATCAAACATTAGTCTTATTTATTTCAAACCCTCAAGATGTAAAATAGTCAAAAGTTTGAGAGTTTTGGGTACAATTGCAAATTTGCGAAAGTTTCAGATTTTGTTTGGTCACTTGGCCATAGCAAAACATCTCAAAAAATTCTGGATTTTCTTTCTAAATGAAATTATATTAAGTTTTCTTTTCCGATAATCATTTAAAATAGATCCCATGATGGTGATAAAGGGATAGGCTTCGCTGTTGTAGTTCAATTTCAATTAATCAAGGTTCCTAGTGCTTGTCTGTTTGTTGCTCTGATTTTTTTTTTTGCCATATAGTTGGGGCTTAACTCCTTACTTCGTATTCTTAATTCCTTTTTAATTTCTTTTTATCAGGTTGAGAAAAGGGTTTATGTGGAATTGCACGTTGGTGATGTCATTCGGTTTGGCCAGTGAGTACTTTTTTTTACTTTATTCTTTTACTTTTCCTTTTATTTTGTATCCTCCTTCCTTTATTTATGATTAATAAAACAAAGACTATTATTATAAGGAGTCAAAAGGGTTTACTCTGAGCATGCCCTTCAAGTACATCCATAAAAACTATCGACAAAGTTAACAAAAGCAAAATTAATACATTTACAACCCATCCAAAAATAGGAGTATGAAACTAACTTATTTATATGATCATCCAATGGGGATTCTGTATTTATCTTTTTCTCCTTCCCCTCCCAGAAGCTCACAAATTCCTTTCTTCTGAATTTATATGAAAAATACTATTGGAATTGCATCTCATATCTTGTTTCTATGATGACATTCTACAAGCATTAAATTCTTTCTCCACATCTTTTGCATAGATACAATGATCTCAATGCAAATCTATTAAAATCTATTAATTAAACAGTTCCTTGGGGTTATTTCCTGTTCATCCTTCATTTCTTTTCCATATGACAAAGGAAATGCCTATTTGCTAAGCCATCCCCCTTCTCTTGGCAGTTTCATCTTCCGTGTAGTTTTCATCGAGAAGTGCTCTTTCCTCCTCGATCTCCTAATAGATCTCCAAGTTTTATCCTACCCACTCCCCCCTCTTTTTTTCCTCCTCTTTCACTTCCATTGCTAGAAATATAAATGCCATTACTTTGGGATAAGCTCAAAGGCTCATGGTACCATGTCTTTTATTCTTACTATTTCACATATCTTAGCCCTATAGGTTCCATATATTTTGTGCATGTTAGATTACTAGAAGAGGACATCTGGCAACTGTAGATTCAAATTGTTTTCCCTTTTTTTAATCATCTGTACATTTGATGATACTTTCTGTTTTTTCTTGCACAGTTCATCTCGGTTGTACATTTTCCAAGGACCACCTGAATTGATGCCACCGGTAAGACTGTTGGTGACAATGCATGTACATGATTATTTAGTGATTAGCTTGCCTTGCAGATTTTTTTTTGGTTCAGGTTAGAAAGTTTATATTCTTTTCCTCCAAAATATTTTAAAGAACTCCCATTGTCATTAAGCGTTAATGTGCTCAGGGGTTTGCAAGTTCCATGAAATAGAAAAAAGAAAATGGCCAAGATATTTAGTTTCAAAGATTAAATAAACTGGAAGCCCAGGTCATTGATAAGCCAATGTTTGTCTCAGATGTTCTATATCTCTTGCATAGATTCTTTGTGATATGTTGATATGAGCATGCTTATGTCTGTTTTAGCTTGTGTTTTATGTTCCATGTCAGTCATTTTTTGGGATATTGAAGGATTTCTCATCTTCCATTCTGCACTATCATTCCTTTCTTTCTCAATAATTTTTTTTTTCATATCTGATGAAAGAATGTCTTGCTTCCGTGGTGTCCATGCTTGTGTGCTATAATCTATTATGTGGTTTTTTATTGTAGGAAAAGGACTTGGAAGTTGTTAGAGAAGCTAAGATCCGCCAAGAGATGCTTGATCGGGAAGCCTCACTTCGACGAGCAAGAGCAGAAGCATCTCTTGTGGACGGTATCTCATGGGGCATGGGAGAGGATGCTATTGAAGAAGATGAGGTCAGTGGTACATTTTAATTTGGTTGTAACGTTGCTGGAAATATCATCATTTCCTTCATATTACTGTTCTAAATATTGCTATTGACTGTTCAGCAATAAATGTAATGGGTGTGAATTTTTAGTGAACACAAGGAGAGGTTCTCGTCTTTGTCTTGAATGGGAGCTTAATTACTATTTCTTTGTGCTTTACTTAGACCTTCCGATATACTAATTTCACTATCAAATGATGAAATATGCCATTTTCTGTAAATTTAAGTTTAGAGCTTTTTTTTTTATGGATTTGAAAGTGGAATACATATATGTTCATCTCTGTTAACTTTGTTGGTTTGGATATTTAGGATGATGGTGATGAAATTACTTGGCAAACCTACAAAGGACAGCTTACAGAGAAACAGGAGAAAACCCGTGATAAAATAATCAAACGTAATGAAAAGGTGAGCAGTTTTCATTTTATATAGCTCCTTTCTGTAGGGATCTAATATCTCATGTAATGATGGCTTCCTTGTTGTTAGGTTACTTTGTGGCTAGCCTTTTATTCCCCCTTGAGTCCGTTTTGTTAATGTTCATCTCTCTCTCTCTCTCTCTCTCTCTCTCTCTCTATTGCATTGTTTGCGGGGAGAACCTTTTCCATCTTAATGGCATGCTATTTGTGTAGGCCAACTTACTTGATCAATAGAGGATAAAGTTTTCATTGTATGATAATATCTTACAGCTATTGGAATAATAGAAATGTTGTTTGATAAGAATTTCACTTGAGTTCACAAAGGTTCTTGGTTAATTAATTTTACATGGGAAAGTTTGTTATCATAATTTGACCGTTAATTTATTATTCAGTACTGAACAAAATCATTCAATATATCCAATAAATGTTAATTATTTTAAATTGATTGTAGAAGCATTATTGCCAGAGATAGAGGTACAGATGCAAAATTTACATACGAGTATGGAACAAACTGATATGATTTTGTAATTTTGGATAAAAGGAAAATTCATTAATAGAAGAGTTAAAGAAAAAATATACATAACAATGCTCCCCAAGCTTGCCACGAATCAGCAAGAGATATTCATTTCTGGTGCCTGATAGTCTTCGAAACATCCTTTTATTTTTCTCATGTTAGTTCTACTGGTTGAGTGTTCTTATGCATCATATCTTTTCTTGCAGATTGCTCATATGAAGAAAGAAATAGATGCTATTCGTGCTAAAGACATTGCTCAAGGTGGGTTGACCCAGGGGCAGCAGACTCAGATTGCTCGTAATGAACAAAGAATGACACAGGTAAATGCCAGTCCTTTCTCCAAGTATTGTCTGGTGATTCTGTTTTTCTTGTTGGATACAAAATCTCTTTTGTTTTCTCCCCTCTTCTGGATGTTATTTTCTCATGTCTGTTAATAGATCCTTGAAGAACTAGAAAACTTGGAAGAAACATTAAATGAGAGTATCCGGGAAAGTATTTGTGCACGTGCTGGAAGGACATATTGCAGTATGAAAAAAGGAACAATGGCAGAGGATGAAGATTTCTTAAGGTACTTCTCCATTGCAAAGTTTCTTTTAGAGCATACAAATCCATGAATTGAGTAAATTATGATTTCATCCCCACATTGAATAGGATGATGATTTCTTAAGGTACTTCACCATTGCAGAGTTTCTTTTAGAGCATACAAATCCATGAATTGAGTAAATTATGGTTGTCCCCTCACATTGAATCTACATGGTTTTCTATTTGGAACAGAATCATCATCATGATTTACATGATTTTCAATAAAACTGTATATTTGAAGAATTGCAAATCTGTCTTTTTTCTATAAAGGTCAAATTATATCCAAGTCCCTGAGGTTCAGCCATGGTTACAATCCAGGTTGAACTTCTTTAAAAAATTCTTTCTGCCTCTAAATATTTGATGTGATTAGAACAATTGATTTGGAAGATAGATTTTTTTTTTTCATTTCATGAAAAATTATTTAGAAAAAATAGGTTTATAATTTCAAAAAAAAATTCCCTGATGCACTTAGGGCTAATAATGATTATGTGCATCAATGTTTAATGTTTATCTTTTTGTTCAGTGATGATGATGATTTCTATGACCGGACAAAAAATGTACCAATACAAAAGGCAAGTGAAAATCAATCGGTTGAAACTGCTGACACTCTTCTGGACAAGAGAGATGCCATAATGAAAGAAATGGAAGAGAAAAAAGAGTTACTTTTGATTGAGAAGAATAAAATCCCATCTGAAAAAGCGGCCGAAACTGAAGCTGGAGACACACTTGATGCATACATGTCAGGGCTGTCATCACAACTAGGTAAAAGAATTACAGAATTTATGAAACTATCTAGATATATTTTTGTCCTTGAGAAGCATTTATCTCACTTTTGTTGACAATTTCCTTGTCAGTGCTTGATAAAACTGTGCAACTAAAGAAAGAGTTATCTGATCTACAATCTGAACTGGATAGGATCTTCTTCCTATTGAAAATTGCTGATCCATCAGGAGAAGCTGCTAAAAAAAGGGATTCAAGTGTACAAGATTTCAAACCTGATAATTATAAAGCTGAAGCACCTCCTACTGGCACTAAAAAGCAACCTACTGCAGCACTAAAGAGAAGAAGTGGAGTTGGAAAAGCAATAGATGCCTCTGTGAATAAAGAGAGAACTCCAGATTCCAGTAGTGTTGCCATAGAATTAAACAATAAGCCAGAAGTTGACCATGTTAGTACTGATGAACCTGAGGTTAAACCCACTGTTTATACTCCTGTAAAACCTCAATGGCTTGGTGCAGTAGATGATATGGAAGTGGAGAAGACCAAACAAGAAGATTTGTTGAATATGGATGGCACTGACCAGTTTGTTGATTACAAAGACAGGCAGAAGATCTTGCCAAATGCTGATTGTGCACCAGGCATTGCAGATTCTGGTATTGAAAGTGCTGCTCCTGGTCTGATAATAAGGAAGCGGAAGGAAATTGAGGGACTTGGAGATAGTGGTACAAAATCTAATGAAGAGTCCACAGCATCGTCCACACAAACTGAGTTCACTGCAGAGGAGGCTGTAGCATTGTTACTGAAGCATAAAAGAGGGTATCCTGCAAGAGATGATGAAGGAGGACATGAAAGCCAAGAGGAAGGCAAAAGTCAACATAGTAGGGATAAAAAAAGGACCAAAAGAGTGCTTGGCCCTGAGAAACCATCATTTCTCAACAGCAACTCAGATTATGAGTCTTGGGTGCCCCCTGAAGGTATAAGTTCTCTCTCTTTCCCTTTCCCTTCCATGACAACTACTTTTTCGGTGAACACTAGTATCTGAATTCATTAACAGTTGTCATACATTTCATATATTCCATTGCAGGGCAATCAGGTGATGGGAGAACCTCTCTCAACGATCGTTATGGGTATTAAGTGGGCATGCTTGACTTTTCATGATATCTAGCCTAAACTAAACATGATCTGTTTGTAAGCTAACATGTTTTGCAAGCGAATAATGGCACTTTGCATGGTAAGTGACGCTATTGACCAGTTCGAATCAGAAGCATCCAGCAAAATCATGTGCTTTTGTTCAACACTCGAGCAGACAGAGAAGGGTGACTGAAAGCTGCTTTATATCATTGATCTGGTTGAAGTTGGCAGATTTATATTTCACAGCATCTAGATTGGAGATGTTCTTCAGGGATTATATCTTGATTGGGACGGTACCAAGATGTATAAACTTCAGTTATATTTGTTCAAATGTACAGAACTGAGAACGCAGATTGTACCAACTTGCCAATGCATGAATTTTGATAAATATCCCCACAGCGTATAAGAAGTCCAAATTGCAAGGCTGGAATTACATGTTCGAAACCACTTCTCTTTCTATGTTATATTTGATGGATCAAATAGAAAACTAGAGATGATAATTCTATCCTGCCACAGTGGGTAATCCATGTATGCCTGAACCCACTGAGACTATCGAAGGCGTGAATGGAATGAGTTTTCGTTATTTTGAGCCATTTTACACGCTCACTCTTAATTGTGGCTTATAGAATAACCAGTCCGAAAATTGACAATTTCACTTCCATACCATTCTCTTAGATGTGGGTAAATAATAATTATAATTAATCATTATCAATACAAAAATATATCTACTAAAACTATGACGTTAATAGGTTAAAAAAACAAGATTTCTCTATAAAATTATAAGAAGTAAAATGAGAATTCATAATCTCCCTTTCAATTCGTCAACGGGGTAGGGACAGGAACGACAAATGCACCAATGGCTTTGGGGTAAAACCAGAATGCGTTTGAAAATGTTGTGGGATCCTTTTATTAGACAATAAATATATAACGTGTTGCCGTTATATCAGTTTCCAATTTTCTTTGGTGAGTAGGTAGCTCTCATCTACTAGAAATTATTCAACTCCTAACGTGGAAAATAAACCTAAAAATCCTTTTAACAATTTCAATATATAAAGTTTTCATTTGAATCTATCATTCATATAATATATTAAAAAACCAGCACCTCCTAGTTGCTTTGGTTTTGCTTCTTCCCTGTACACCCAGAAGACCAACTCTTAGTTTGTCACAGAAGGGTGCTTCACAACTACTGACATGAGCAATATGTATTTAAATATTCATGATTCATTTCACATTTATCAGAAAATATACAATGGGCCATAAGGATCAGATCATCACGAATCTCAGCCTACAAAGTATTCGAAAACTGAGATGAAATGCAGTTAGCAAGTGCTGCATTTTACATCTGCAGAGTCTCTATGCTCTGCCCTCTCGGAATTTCTGGGTATGATGCAGACTCGACTTGGTTTACATACTCCTCATCTTCGCTGTTAGTCCAGGAAGTAGATAGTTGACTAGCATTGGCAATCTCAGCAACTCTTTTTTCATCCATATACATTTTTACTGATTCAGCTGCAGACAAGCTTGTACAAGACACAGAAGTTGCAACTCCTGACCATGTTTGCTATACAAATTCCATCAAGGCTCTTTCTTAGTTGATAATACTAAATGAAGTAGAATCACATCCCAGGCAGATACCTTTGAGGACATCTATAAAGGATATATGTACAGGCATTACTCGGCTAGTCTCCTATTTAGTTCTTGTCAGACTGGACTTCCCTAATCATGCTCACATGCTGGAAACGGGATAATTCTTACAAAAGCTAAGTCAATCTGGCTCAACATCAAAAGAAGCCCCTTGCATTGTATCAATTGAAGAAATATGGCGACTCTTAACACATCCCGCAGATCAAAGTCTCCTCGTTCAGGTAAAGGAGGAAAAGATAATGTGGGAAAAGATTGCTGAAAGCCCTGCAACAACTGTTAACAAAACAAACAGATGCATAATGAGAAAAAAGAGAGAGAGAGAGAGAGAGAGAGAGAGACAGGAAGGCAGAGTTGGATTTAATACAGTTGAAGTTAGTTGCTAGAAATCCCGCAAGAGAGTTTAATGAAGACCAAGGATAGTTCTAATAAGCATCAATAAGCGTTGTTTCCTAAAAGATATACCAACACCAAGTACTGTTTCCTAAAATATACTTAGTACCATATAATCATGCACAACTTTCTTCCAACAACATAATATTAAAAAGCTGGTTAGTCAGCAAAATTCAAATAATAAATTAGATTGGATTTTCTGCTGTATAAATATAGTGATCTCCAGCAACAGCTAGACTCCATTCCAACTTATAAGAAAACTCAGCAGTGGTGATACTTACATTCTCCAATATTGGAGTTTCATAAAGCTCAACAAACTTTTCCCTAAGTATCCTGTTCATTTCATCCACATCACATGCGTGTCCAATATGAATCATGAACTCCTGTTATCAAATGGCAGTACACAATAATGAGAAATCAAAACTAGAAAGAAGAAAGCAAATGAAGAGAAACCACACAACGGAGGGACCTGCAAAGTTTAAGCCTGCTTTTTTGCAGGCAATTGCAGTCATCATCATATGAGAGCCATCAAGTGAGTGAACAAAATTTGGTGGAAAAGCTGTTCTCTGTCACATGACCACAACATGTAATCATAGGACAATCAAACTTGAATCAACTCTGAAGTTAAACCTCTTCATCCATTTTTCTCAATATTTTGGTCTGAGATGAAACCAAGAAGAATTTAAGAAATGCAAAATATGGTTGATCCTTTGTTATTTTCTTCAACTTGTAGTCAGCCAAAAATTTGTTCCACTGCAGCCATACCTTCTGTTTCACATTTTACTCTGATAAATGGTGGATAGGATAGGACTATGAAACCTATCTTATATTAAGCACATTCATCTTCAAAATATGTCAACAGGCCACCAAGTAAATTTCAGTTTCAAACCAATCATCAATCTCAAATATACAAATCACCTTAACAAATTCCAATAATGAAACCTAAGTGCAGACTGCAGAGCAAACCCCTAAACTGTTGTGCAGGAGCAAGACAGCCACATCAACAAATATGGTGGCCACCTATCAAGATAAGCGCCTGGTGTGTACAAAGAGAGGGGATAGCCACCACCCCCGCCATTCCCCCCCTTCCCAAAACCAAATTCTTCTTGCACGCACCAACAGGAAAAGGAAAAAAGAAAAAACAGATTCAAATATAAAGAGCTTAGGCCAATATGAAGTTTATGCAAGAATTCCAACACTTATAAAGCTGCTATGAACCACAACCCAAGAAGACATCAAGACATGGACGGTTCAGATCTTTATAACTTGTGCGGTTGACACCCTAGTGCAGATAATAAAAAATCAATAACGCAAAAAATAACTAAAAAAGATACCAGCATAATAGGTCAGGCTACCTTTTCAGTTTCTTGTTGCAGTGTTAAAACATGTAGGGAAGTTTTGATCTGCAAGTTTGCAAGTAGCAGATAAACAACTGGAGAGGGCCTTATAATTAATATGAATTAACATAAATAATTAATTACTGTCTATGCAACTATAAATTTTACAAAACTCACTGGATGTCTTCCAAATTTTTGATAAGGTTGCACAACAGGAAGTCCAAGGGGAGTTGTCCACCTGGCTCATTTTCAGATGCAATAATCTGGTCATGGTCAAGTTATATAGTCAACAGTTAAAAAAGCCAAAAAAAGGAATGTGATTAGGAAAATTTTGAATGAGAGAGACACACCTTTGCACAATCTCCAAGCCAGTTCATAATGCTTCGAGCAGCTTCAAACATCTCTCCCAAGGCAGTTAAAGTTACCTGCTCAAGCAATGAAGTATAGTATTATCAATAATGCATCTGCCTGGTTTTGTGAAGTCTGGCTGAAACATTGCCAATCTTTCATTTCTACCTTTGCAGCATAACAAGAAGTACCAAAGATATCTGAATCATCTGCGATCAAACCCCGTTCTTCCAACCTCCTCTTGATTTGATCTCTCGCACCGACATAAGTAACACCATATACGGATGTCATCACTGTCTGCTTCACCAATTTCCTATCCACCTACAAACATCCAACCGCCAGATTTCAACTACTAGTTTGAAGGCCTAAACAATCACCCACTGGAAGAACAACAAATATACACTTGAAAAACATATATTTGTTTTGCTAACTAAAAATCGGGCTAATATATGACCATTGTAATTAAGAAATGAAAATTTGCAGACAACCTGATCGATTAATATCTTTGAGCGCAAGGCATCAGGAAAAACCGCAGGATCCTTCTGTGCATCTTTCTGCATGATATTGAGTACTCTACATTACAAAATTGCAGTTTTATCAGTGTATCATTTTGCATACTATTTTTACCAGATTCATGCTCAACTTTTTCCAGGATAACACTAGCAATCGAGCTACCTAGCAGCTATTCCAGAGTAGACATCTGCAGGCTTATCCCCAGCAACCAGATTAACAGAAGATGCTCCCAGCTGCAGAAATTTCCATTGATATCACAAAGTGGACCACGCATTTCCAACAAAAAGAAAAGTTCAAAAAATAGTCGTTAAATCGCTAACTCAAATTCAACTAAGATTACCAAAAAACCAGTGCGTGTTGAAAATCAACAATCAGGAGGACATGTTATGCGGAACAGCTTTTTTAACATTTTATATCTCAGAAAATTGTAGAAGAAAATATACTATTGAATACTAGCATTCAATTCTCGGCAATGGGCACTACCTTGTCTCTTCCTAGTGCAGCATAGTGTTGTAGGCCATTGCAGGAGCCATCCTACAGAAAACCATGACGAGATTAAGTTTCTCAGCAACAGTTATCAAAAAGAATATTGTGATACCAGCAATTAATTGACTGAAGGGAAAGGCAAACAAGGACTGCAAGAGCGGGAAAAAGGAGATAGAGAGATAAGGAGAGCCAACTTAGTGTAACAAGTATTTATGTTAACCACCCCAAATGAGTGTGATGTGGCATTCATGAACATGAGGCCAAAGAAAGGCAATCCAACATTCGCTAGAACGAAAAAAAGAAACACTAAGCATTTTGTTTTCTTTCAAATAGTGTGGAGCAAGGAGTTTCTGACTTTCTTTTGGTATTCCTTGTACTCAATTCCCTTCCTCTTTAGAAAATTAGGGCTCAGAACTCTATACAACTCAAGCTTGAGCAAGTTTTATTTTTCACCTTTGAGCTCAACTCATTTATACCTCTATGTCCATTACAGTGGGATACTAGTTCACATGAACACGATCTTATCACAATTTGGAAAATTACCTGATGAATGGGAATATGTGAAACAAATGTTTCTGGGGAGGAACTTCTCAGAGCTTCAGTGAGGTCAATGCACACTGCCAAGCACTGAAATGGATCTTCTGCATGTAGCCACCAATGGTTTCCTTCAAGTGGTCTGTCTGTAGAATCAAATATATCATCCAAGTGATTCTCAGTAAAAGCTATCCGACCATCATATGACAACTTGTCCACACCACCAGCAAACAGATTTGCAAGGTGTATCTTCAGCCAGCGTAAGCCTGACTTTCCAAGAGGGCGTCCCTCAGCAAACTCTAAAATGCCACGACACAGATCTGAACCAAGGTGGTTCAAGTATGGATGCATGGGATGTGCACGTCCTCGAAAATCAAGATTATGTGGATAATAAAAACCTTCTTCATCCTTTATTTTCCTTGCTACCTGAACCCAATAAAGAAGGTTGGCATAATCACCTTACAGAAATTGAAATAGTATTGTCTTCTTTGAAGTGAAAAAATCTTACAGCTAGTTTAAGTTCCGTGTCACAGCGCTGTGAGTGCCTTTCCTTGTTCTCCTTCTTCACAGATTTGACTTTCCACTTCCATTTCCTCTGGAGAGCTTCATCTTCAGAATCTGGCTCCTCTGGTAAAGGAACCTGCAATGAGTTTAGAATATAGTAGTTTTTACTATGCATCAAATTCTACAACAGAGCACAATGATGAAACCAAGTAGTGCTTGAAATAACAATGGAAAATATGGTAAATTACTAAATCCCTTGAGGTTTGACAAAATGTAGACTCATGTCCCTGATTTTTTAAAAAATGAATTTAAATTTCATTACACTTAAGCCTCTCAGCTACAATATCATAAACTTTACGATACTAAGATTTTATCTGAACAAAATTTAAGATGAGTTTTCATGTGAAAACAGGAGGGAATAAAATTTTGTCTCACAAAGAGGTGAGGAACTAAAAGGTAATTTTACTAATGTGAGGGAAATGTAATAGAAATGTGTATATTTTCAAAGAGAAAGGACTACTTAATTCATTGCTAAAAAAACAAGGTACAAAAATGTATTTTATCACATCTCATAGGGCTTTTTGTCATTTACACTAGCAAATATTATAGAAAGAAAACCAATAAAACTAACTCACATCATTACAGTCCACCAAATCAGAAAAATGCCCTCCACTATTCCATATTCTATCTACAACACCAAGTATCCTTTTATTTATCCTCCATTTTGTACTCCCAAGTGTATCCAGAGCCTGGAAAATTAATTCAAATAAATGACTGAAAACTGGTTACATCTGTGCATAACACGAGCTTAGAAAGCTGACAAGCATTTTTCAAGAGTTCATAGGACAAACTATAGTACAAACAATACAACATTGTAATATAAGCATGGATTCCCAAATCTAATGCTTACAAACCTCAAACACTGATTGTAGTTGCTCTTTAGGGGCATCCCTAACTGCTTCACGCTGTTGTCTGGCCCCATGTGTTCACATGACATATGATGGCAAGAATAGGTGTGCTCCTTTGTCATAACTGCAAAGGTTGTGGATAAAATATGGTTGACAACACCATTAAAAAGAATAAAAAATCCAGCACAATATTTATGCAGTTCTTTAAGGAGTGCAAAAGTGCTCCTGCAACACTGGGTCCTGATTAGTTATAAAAGGAGATCATGGAATCGAGTCTATAAGAGTTGTTATGTTGAAATGCACCAACTATGTGAGAGAGAGAATTACAACTCAATTTGTGTATTAAAATTCAATTTAATTTGAATTACCATAGAAAAATCCATCAGGAACATGTAGAATTTGTATCTAGCAAATAGAGGTATTCATCTCATGGATGGAACCAGTTTCAGAAAGGCCTAATGTAGGCCAAAGAATTTTTAGTAAGGCCCAAGCCCAGCTCAAGAAAATAAAAACTTATTAAAAATATGCATACTTTTTTATATGACAGGTAAAGTTGGGTAAAGCCTTCAGAAAACTAGAATCCCAAACACTTTGCGAGGCCAAGAGAGCTGCATTAGCACAACTTCTCCTTTCCCAGTGGCCAGTTCATTTCAAAAAATGTCAGTGCAATTATATCAAAGAAACTCAAGCAAGATAATCAAATGTGAACAGCTTTGCTCCAAAAATCAAGTAGAATTAGTAACTATAAAATAATTTTGCATTCTGCAAATCACTAGATGTTGATTAGAAAAGCTGAAAACCAAAACCATTTACTGGGAGCAGAATTAGCACAATTTCTCCTTTCCCAATGGCTAGTTCATTTTCCAAGAACTCCAATGCAATTATATTAAAAAAAAACTCAAGCAAGATACCCAAATGGGAACATTTTGGAGCTATGAGATTATATCCCTTGTCATTTATCAGAAGTAAGAAAAATAGCAACATGAAACAGAAGATAATACCCTGTCCATTTAATTGGTGGCACCAACATTGGCATATAAGGAATCACCATGTGCCTTGCCTGTAGAGAGAAAAAATAATTATTCTATGGCTCCTCTTGGAAGCGAGGGAAAAAAATTTAGCAACTTCACTGGTACTATAAAAATAAGCAATGACTTATTCATGTCAGCTCTAACATTCAGAAGAAATTTTCTCAGCTTATATATTAGAAAATAGAAATCGCCTTCAAAGTACCATTATATGAGTTCAATCTGATAAACTATGGAATAAATTTTCGTTAGAAGAAAATAAGATAGGATTACTAACAGTTTTTTAAAGGCCTTTCAGAATTAGTGGGTCACACTGAATGGCACCATATCTTCTGCTGACCTTCCTGTTTAAATAAAGACAATGAGCATGAATGACGAGGAGGAAAGAGGGAACATAAAATTAGCCCAAGCCATATGAAATAACAATTCCTCACATATGTTCCTGTGTCACTCTTGTAAATGTGTGTACAAATGCAGGTCGAATGTCAGGTGGACCATCAAACTATAGTACTTGATAAGCAGGAGGTTGTATATAAGCTGTTTGTATCAGCAATTCAATCAGCGACTGCCAACCTGCAATGTACAGAGATATATATTTACATGTACCATATGAATCAAGATGATAAAAAATTAGACTTCTCCAGTGATTACATAATAATGCATAAACCTTAGCCTTGGTTTCCTGGCTCCAGGGTGTTGAATCATCTTGCCCCTTCACTATCTTCCTCACGGCAGGCAATTTTTGCTTCTTAATCAAATCATTAACCTTTTTTCTCAACTTCTCTTGCTCCTTTACCATGCCATCAGATTCATCTTCATGATTTTGTTGACTGATGCGAGCTTTTTCCTTCTTTGTTTTCTCCAAGAACTTGTGTATTCCGATCAGATCCATCAAGGAGCAATTACATCAGAAGTTCAGAACTCAATTCCAAGAATAAGAAAATTACAAGAACTGAGGGAGCTCAGGCATTTATTCCTTTATTTTGACGAAAACAACTGACAAGGTGCTACCTAATGTCAGAAGAAGGAACTATATTTTGAGTTTCACACGTGCCCATTAATTTCAAATAATGCACCGTAACCAGGACTAAAATTGTTCTCAATTTCATCTCCTGAATACAAACACCTAACAAGCTATGGAAAAAGGGTACAAATATAAAATATGCATATGACATTGCTAGCAACATTGCTCTCTAGCCATCAATTTCCAATCTCAAGAAAATAAGTCGTCATATTTCTGCTCATCTTTTGTAAGATGACAAATTCTCAAGTAATGCAGAAGTTGAGAACGGCAAAAACAAAGACCTCACCTTTTCATTGAAATCAAGGATTCATTAAACCCAGAAATCTGACTTTATAGAATTTACATGCATATTCTAATTATGCCTCACTAAGGCTTCAAAATCTAGGTTCCTCGAATTATTTTTGTTTAGATTATTGCAGGAATAACTCTACCACCTTTTTTCATGTCCATCTGCATTAGAGATTGCTAGGAATCTGTTTTTCCCTTTTCCTCCTATAACTGGGTATACGTTCTTAACATTTTCTATATTTAAATCCCAAAACATATCAAATAGGGCAGCATTAAGAACTAAGCAAACCAAAAATCGAACAGACTAGTTATACTACTAAAAGTCCAAAGCTAAGATAACAACCAAGATAGGCTCCAATCCAAATAACCAGCATAAATAATCAAGCAATAGAGCTTGGATATTACACACCTCCTGGTCAATTGCATCACCAATTATACAAGCAGCAGCCACAACCCTTGCGCATCCTCGATTCCCACCAGTCATTATCAGCGCCATCAGCTTATGCATTGTAATAACTGCCATCTTATCAGCCGGCAACTGATCAGAATATGGAGCATTAGCTGTCTTGTTCTTCCCTGTTCTAATTAAATCCTGCTCTTTCAGAATGGCATCCCTCAAAGGCTCGAACCAACCAAGAAACAAAGACTTAATATAACGTAAATTTGGAGCCAACTTCTGCTCACACATGTCCATCAAAAGCTCCTTATACTCTTTAGCTGCATTTTCCCAAGCTTCAGTCTCGATCTTCACCTGCCTTCTGTTACAATTAATTTTAAATTATTAAAATTAATTCTCTAATTAATTATAAGTGTAGATTAAATATATTTAAATATTAAATATGTATTACAGTCAAATTAAAATAGTCAAATTAAAATTATGATTAAATAAGGATGGTTGATTATTGAGGTGTCCTACTCGTAATAGGATTATAATTGTAGAGACTGTTAAGTGTTTCTATTTTGTTGAAGGACCAAAATATAAATTTATTCAGTTATAAATAAGGGGTCGTGGTCTCCGGAAAAACATAACAATTTGAGAGAACATTACGTTCCTTCAGTAGTGCTTCCGCTAAACTTAAAGTGTGTATCCCCTGGAAGGCGACAAACTCCAAAATCGTTTTCATCTTCAACATACAATGATGTCAAGTACGCAATTCTGCCCTTTGTAATTTAATTTGAATAATCTAGTGATCTATACATATTTTAGGTTTTAGGGGAATCATGTTTTCTCTCCCTTTCAATTGGTTTTTGTGTTTGTGATTTTTTCTGAAATTAATTAATTTTTAGTTGATTAATTATGTAAATTAATTAATTAAAGATTAAAAAAAAATTCTGTCTTGAAACTGTTCTTCGAAGAACAGTTTCATGAAATTGGGCTCAGTTTAAAGGGTTGTCTAAGATGGCTAATTTCTAGTCTGCTTGGGCTGCATGAGTCTTAGGGTAAAGAATACTGCGTAAGGTTGGCTTCACATAGCAGTGGAAGGATTGACGAAAATAAAATATTTTTTTTTATTGTAAACAGGTCCTCCAACTTCTGATAATTTGATTTTGACCTAGAAAATTTTGTAATTCCTGTTTTCACCCACAAAACTTTTAATAATTTAATTTTTAGCCCAATTTTTTCTGTTTATTCATTTTTTAGCCCAGAAAATTTTTTTAATTAATTAATTAAAGTTTATTGCAATATTTAATTGAGCTTAAATTTAAATATTGCAATCAATTTATTAAGAATTACAGTTCAATTAAAGTTTAATTTTATATTTATTACAATATTAAATTTTAATTGAGAATTTATTAAATTGAGTTTAAATTTTGGTATTTTAATCTTGATTGTGTTTAATATTTTTAATAATAAATTAATTGATACAAAAAGTTACCAAAGTGACCTCTATTGTGTAAATTAATTTATTTGGGATATTAGACAGGTGTATTAAAATTCATTGCGGGTAGTAAACCGGCCCAAAAGAAGGTTGCTATCTTGCTAAATTGAGAATACATTGCGGTAATAAATATGTGATAATTATTATGTGTTCATCCATGTGGATAATAAATCGGCCCAAAGGAAGGTTTATTATTTGACAGGACTAAATTGTCGATATTTGATTACTGCGTTGAGATACCAATTACAGTTAATATTTTATGTCCAAAGATGAGAATATTAATGTTGTGTCCGGTATCTTGTTTCCAATATTTAAACTCTACTTCTGCGATTTGTTTCAATTTTTTGTGGATTGTGAGCTTATGTCATTTTTTTATAAGTTATTTTCTCTGAATTCAGCTAGCATGCCGTGTAATCTCAACTTTGTCCCTATGAATGAAAATATTGATAATAAGACTGCTGATAAGGGAAAATATTTGGTTTTAGTATGTTCTGAAGTTAATTTAACTTCGGTACCTAGAAACACTTGGTGGATAGATTCTGGTGCTACTAGTCACATAAGTGTTTCAATGCAGGGTTGCCTAAATTACCGAAAGCCAACTGACGGTGAAAGATACGTTTATATGGGAACTGGCGAACCGGTAGAAGTAGAGGCGATAGGACATTTTAGATTGCATTTAAGAACTGTAAATTTTTTGGATCTAGTAGATACTTTTGTTATTCCGTCTTTTAGGCGGAATTTAATTTCTGTTTCCCATTTGGACAAATCTGGTTTTACTTGTTCATTTGGAAACAATAAAGTTACTTTATCTATGGATTCAAAAATTTTAGGTACTGGTTTCTTGTATGCACTTCATAATCTATATATGTTAGATATCGATGCCTCTTATAATGAGACCCTGCAAGTTAGTACTATAGGTACCAAAA
The DNA here is from genome assembly GCA_947685225.1 of Garcia nutans. Taxonomy (NCBI): domain Eukaryota; kingdom Viridiplantae; phylum Streptophyta; class Magnoliopsida; order Malpighiales; family Euphorbiaceae; genus Garcia; species Garcia nutans. The sequence continues at coordinate 52,252,006 of CANTUV010000012.1, forward strand.
GGAAGCTGAATATGGATAACTCAGCTGCTCTATGGCACAGACGTTTGGGTCACATATCTAAATCTAGAATAGAGCGTCTTGTGTCAGATGGTATCATAAATACACTTGATTTCACAGATTTGGACTCCTGTGCTGAGTGTATTAAAGGTAAACAGACTAAACAAAAAGAGATTAGGTGCCAATAGGTCATCAAACGTCTTAGAGTTGATACATACGGACATCTGTGGCCCATTCCCTACAGCAACTAGGAATGATCAAAGATACTTTATATCATTCATAGACGATTACTCACGTTATGGGTACCTATATCTCATTCATGAGAAATCCGAGTCTCTGGACGTTTTCAAATCTTATAAGGCCGAAGTTGAAAACCAACTTGGAAAGAAGATTAAATCTGTTAGATCTGACCGTGGAGGTGAGTACTATGGCAGATATGACGGTTCAGGTGAACAACGTCCAGGACCATTTGCTATTTTCCTACAGGACTGTGGTATAGTCCCTCAATACACCATGCCTGGTACACCCAGCATGAATGGTGTATCTGAGAGACGTAACAGGACTCTTATGGATATGGTTAGAAGTATGATCAGTCATTCTTCTTTACCAGAGTCTCTGTGGGGAGAAGCATTAAAAACAGCAGTCTATCTTCTTAACAGAGTACCAACTAAAGCAACTACAAAAACACCTTATGAGCTTTGGACTGGACGCAAGCCCAGTCTAAAACACCTTCATGTTTGGGGATGTCCTGCTGAGGCTAGGCCTTATAGGCCTAATGAGACAAAATTGGACTCCAAAACTGTTAGTAGCTACTTTGTTGGTTATTCTGAGCGATCTCAGGGTTTTAAGTTTTATAATCCTACTTCCAGATCTATTTTTGAGACGAGAATTGTAACATTCTTTGAGGATGTTGAGTTTGGGGGGGAGAAATAAGGTTAGAAACATTGTCTTTGAGGAGGGATCGAGTCAAGAACACTCAGTGTCGATTCCTATCTTTGCTCCTGGGACTGTTCAGGTTCCTAGAATTGTTAATATCCCAGAAGCAATTCCGGATCCAATACAAGACAATGTTGATCAACTTCTCCATCAGGATGAAGAAGTTGTTCTTCCTCAAGTACAAGCTCAACAACCTCAAGAATTTGAGCCAGAACCTGTGCCTTTAAGAAGGTCCACTAGAGAGAGAAGAAATGCTATTCCGGATGACTATGTAGTATATCTTCAGGAACATGAGGACACTGTAGACATGGTGGAAGATGATCCTATCAGCTTTCATCATGCCATGCAGGATTCCAACTCTCAGAAGTGGATTGAGGCAATGGGTGAAGAATTTAAGTCAATGCAAGACAATCAAGTTTGGGATCTTGTTCCATTACCTGAAGGAAAGAAACTCATTGGTTGCAAATGGATATTTAAAACCAAGAGGGATTCTAAAGGTAATGTGGAAAGATATAAGTCTCGTCTTGTAGCTAAAGGCTTCACTCAGAAAGAGGGGATTGACTATAAAGAGACATTCTCTCCGGTTTCATCGAAGGACTCTTTTAGGACAATCATGGCTCTAGTTGCACATTTTGATCTTGAGTTACATCAAATGGATGTGAAGACTACGTTTCTCAATGGAGACATTGATGAAACCATCTATATGGTGCAGCCAGAAAATTTTGTGTCTGGAGACCCAAAGCGACTGGTATGCAGATTAAAGAAATCCATTTATGGACTCAAGCAGGCTTCTCGTCAGTGGTACTTCAAGTTCCATGAAGTAGTTATCTCTTTTGGTTTTGAGACAAATGCTGTGGAAGATTGTGTGTATCATAAGTTCAGTGGGAGTAGGTTTATCTTTTTGGTCTTATATTTGGATGACATATTGCTTGCTACTAACTTTAAGGACTTGCTGCACGAGACCAAAGTCTTTCTCTCAAAACACTTTGAGATGAAAGATTTAGGTGAAGCTTCTTTTGTATTAGGGATTCAAATACATTGAGACCGTATTCGAGGTATTCTTGGATTATCACAAAAGGGCTATATTGAGAAAGTGCTCAAGAGATTTAGTATACACAACAGTAGACCAATTGATACCCCAGTTGCTAAAGGAGATAAATTCAGTCTTGATCAGTGTCCAAAGGGTGAACTTGAGATTCAGGAGATGCAGAAGATTCCTTATGCGTCAGCAGTTGGGAGTCTGATGTATGCTCAAGTTTGCACTCATCCAGATATTTCATTCATAGTTGGCATGTTAGGACAATATCTCAGTAATCCAGGAATGGATCATTGGAAAGCAGCCAAAAGAGTCTTGAGGTATCTTCAGAGAACTAAGGGACATATGCTCACATACAGGTGATCAGATAAGCTTGAGATCATTGGGTATACTGATTCTGATTTCGCGGGATGCCAAGACAGTCGGAAATCCACATCAGGCTACATATATCTCTTGGCTGGTGGTGTTATTTCTTGAAAGAGTGTGAAACAAACTCTAGTAGCTACCTCCACCATGGAAGCAGAATTTGTAGCAAGTTATGAGGCATCCAATCAGGCAATCTGGCTGAGGAACTTTGTCACAGGGTTGCGCATTGTGAATGGCATTGAAAGGCCATTAAAGTTATACTGTGATAATAACTCAGCGGTTTTATTCTCCATTAACAACAGAAGCTATTCTCGATCGAGACACGTTGGGATAAAGTTTCTGGCTGTGAGGGAGAGAGTGCAGAGTGGACAGATATCCATAGAGCATATTGGAACGAACTCCATGATTGCAGATCCGCTCACTAAGGTTGTGATACCGAAAGTTTTTCATGAGAACACTGCTCATATGGGTGTCACATTATTTGAGACTATTTAGTTTCAGTGGGAGTTTGTTCATTATGGTTACATTATTTTTTTGTATGCTCTGTTTTGTAATGGATATATTTTATTATGTACATTCAGTTTCTGCAGAAAAATGAGTTTTTCTTTCATTTTATTATGTGTTTTACACTCTGTATTATATTTATGTTTGATCTCACTTAAGATTGACCAGTTGAAAATAGGCATGATTAGATCATATTACATGTAGTTTCCATGCTACACTCCTATTATTGATCTATGTCATTTGAGAGTATTGGTAATGTGATTGATGGTGGTTTGAGTCACGATGAATGTGGCGACTGGCCCTTCAGTCCTTTATCGATATAATCAATGGACGAGATTGTTTGAGGCACCTTCAGTATGACTGCTTTTATGAGCTTATTAAGGTATATACATTTATATTTAATATATGTTAGCCCAAGTGGGAGATTGTTAGAATTAATTTTAAATTGTTAAAATTAATCCTCTAATTAATCATAAGTGTGGGCTAAATATATTTAAATATTAAATATGTATTGCAGTCAAATTAAAATAGTCAAATTAAAGTTATGATCAAATAAGGATTGTTGATTATTGAGGTGTCCTACTCGTAATAGGATTATAATTGTAGAGACTGTTAAGTGTTTCTATTTTGTTGAAGGACCAAAATAGAAATTTATTCAGTTATAAATAAGGGGTCGTGGTCTCCGGGGGAACATAACAATTTGAGAGAACATTACGTTCCTTTAGTAGTACTTCCGCTAAACTTAAAGTGTGTATCCCCTGGAAGGCGACAAACTCCAAAATCGTCTTCAGCTTCAACATACAATGATGTCAGGTACGCAATTCTGCCCTTTGTAATTTAATTTGAATAATCTAGTGATCTATGCATATTTTAGATTTTAGGGGAATCAGGTTTTCTCCCCCTTTCACCTTCCCCTCAACATCAATATGTGATATTTCACTAATGTCATTCCCCGTTGTTTCCTTCTAAGTTCCTTCTCTCTCTCCTCTTCTTTCCTCATTTCGTGCAACAATTCTTGCACTTCTTCAACCACAGAGACGTCCTCTTCAACATCTGTTGAAGATGAAACAGCCTCAGCTACACTAACATACCCTCTGGGGCAAAACCCAGTGCATAAATAACCATTACAAGTACGATTATTGTTGCCATCTCTCAGCAACCCAAAACTGGGTTTGCCCATGTAGTCCACATATGTCAAGATTTCACCAAGTCGGCGAAAAACCACCTGAGGATTTGAGCATTTGAATTTCTGGGGAAAAACTAGTTCTTAGATGTCGTGAAAATTGGGCTTTTTCCGCCAATTTAAAAAAAAAATTTGTGTATTACCGTGATAAAAACTACACGTAAATTTTCAGGAAAGTGAAGGAGTCACAAGCGGTCTCACTTAAAATCCACTTTCTTTAGACTTACGCGTCGTTTGACAGAATGTACCTAGACATGTAATCCCTTTTCACAATAACAACCAAAACAGAGTTTTGCCCAACAAATAGCTATTAAATAAATAAAAGAGAGAGACACCAAAATTTAACGAGGTTCGGCCAATTATGCCTACGTCCTTGGACACTACCAAATTATATTTCACTAAAGAAATATTACAAAAAAGGGAGAAGAGAAAACTTGTCGAATATACAAATTCAGGACAAGTTGGGACGAATTGAAACCTAAGGAATTGGCCTTAATTTATAGCAAAAAACTTAAGCTCAATTCCTATAAATTCCCGATGTGGGAATTGTAAACAAATCTAACAAATTAATTTTTAATTTTAAGCCACCATTTCAGCCATAATCTTTGACAATTTTGGTGGAAATGAGCCACCATTTGTAATATCCCAAAATGTACCCTAGAAGTATTGGAGTATTTATTGTTATTATTGGATTAAGTGTATTTATTTTATTGGAAAGAGAGTTGAGGTTAGAATAGAGTGTATATGTTGCATATATTGTGAGATATTTAACATATACAAATATTTGTTTGAAGGGTATAAAGGTAATTAATTTGAAATTGAGTTAGTGGATTAAGATGGGTGGATGGTGTTGTTTGAGATTATTTTATTATTATTTGTGTGGAGGAGATTGTTTTGAGGAGAGAGAGGGTTGACTTTTGCCTCTTTCTTTCTTTTCTTTTTCTTATTTCTTCCTCCTTCTTCGTGCCTTTCATTTTCTCTTCTTTCCTTTGTTTTTGTTGGCCGGCTGTTACAAAAGAGAGAGAGCAAGAAAGAGAGGTTTGATTCTACCAAGCTCAAGATTGAAGAAGTTTTCAAGAGATCAAGTAGGAATCTAAGAGTTTTCTTCTTATTTGGTAAGTTTCCTCTTGATTCCCTTGTTTTCTTTGAGTTTGTGTTGTGGGTTTGGTGATTAATGATTGTTGGTATGTGTTATGGTTGAGTGTGTTGTGTTTAAGAGTGTTGGATTTAAGTGATTTTGGGATTTTTGGGTTGGATTGAAGAAAAGAATAAGTTTGTTGGTTGAGATTGAGTTGTAGTTGTGTTTAGAGTTTTTGATGATGTTGTGATTTGGGTTTGATGTGTGTTTTGGTTTGTTTTGGTGTTTTTGGCAAGTTTGTTATGGTTTTGGGTGTGTCTAGTTGAGTTATGTTGAAGTGGAAGATGGTGGAAGATTGTAGTTTGTTGGTTGGATTGTTGTTTTGGCCGGAATCTGGGTTTTTGGCCTGACACGCCCAAGGGCACGGCCAGATTGTTAGGCGTGTCGTTGGTTCTGTTTTCTAGGTTGGTGACACGAGCAGTAACACGCCCGTGTTATTGAACGTGTCATAGCTACTGTGATTTTGGGAAATTGACACGGCTAGGAACACGTTCATGATGTTGGACGTGTCAATACTTTTGAGAGACAGAATGTATTACACGCCCAGTGACACGCCCGTGGTCATGAGCGTGTAAATGTTTCTGTGTTGAGGAGTTAGGGCAGGGTCAGGAACACGCCCGTGTGGGTGAGCGTATCCAGTTTAGAGTTTTGCCCTAGTTAATTCTTAACCTTAAGATCTTATGAGGGTTTCTTCATTCTTTTGGAATAGGTTGTGAAGAAGGTGAATTACCCTAATTCAAGAGGTGATAGATTCTTGAGGGGAGAAGTGTTTAGTGTTGTGAAGGTTGTTGTTAAGTTAAGTACAAGTTCCTCATTAATGCATATGTATGTTGAGACTCAATACATGTGAATGTGAATGTGTTAAGTATTGCATTATGTTGTTCATACATATGAATAATATTATGTTGTGTATAATGTGAATTGCTATGCATATACCATGATGAGATGTGATGAGATGTTAAACCAATGTGAATGATTATAATGATGTAAATGAAATGGTTGAAGTATGTTTGTTTTTATGAGATATGAAGCCTTGATGATTGGCTATGATGATTTAAAAGAAATGTGAGGCTATTGTGATGGCCAAGATGTATCAAATGAAATAGTTGAGGCTTGATTGCCTAATGTATTGTGGATTGTGAAATGAGAAATGAATTGAGATATAAAGTTAAATAAAATGATTGTGTGCTTAATATGTTATTCAACTTTCAGAGTTCTGTATTTGGCGGCATACCTATGAATCATTGGATAGGCGAAATGGGATGGCCCGTAAGCCGATTCCAATTGAGAAACATGATTATGAATCACTGGATAGGCGAAATGGGAGGCCCGTAAGCCGATTCCAGTTGAAAAATGTGAAAATGGAATGATGGTGAAATGGGAGGCCCGTAAACCAATTCCATTTTAAAAAAAAACAATCCGTAACAGTCTAGCCGGGTTGAGGATCTCGTCATGTGAATGGGTTGATGGTCCAAGAGACTGGGTCTGTTACGCTATCCATGGATAGAGAGATATATATATTGCCTACGGGCTTGATGATTTGTGATATTGAACCCAAAACAGTAACTCTGAACTTTGAATAACATATTAGTGTCATTTTGGGCCCATGCTTGTGTTTGTTTAAATGTGATTATGGAATGATGAAGTAGATGAATAATGATATAATGTTATGATATATGAATATAATCTGATAAGCTACAATGAACAATGTATGAATTAAAATGTAATATTTCTTTGGATTATGCATAAAACTTGATTGTATGACATAGACATTTCATCATGGCATATTGATATTATAGCTTGTATTACTAAGCCGTAGGCTTAGCGCGATTGTGGTTCATCGCGCAGGTGTCAGAGGAGAACCTGAGAGTTCCACTAGACCGAGTGAGTCTAAACGTTAAGGAGTTGATATTGGACTTAAAGATCAGAGAAGAGCTGCCACTCATGTATATATTTTATATTTGTAACTTTGATTTTGATGTAAATGTATTTGGAAACATTTGTTATATTTTCCGCTGCGTTTGAATAAACTTTCTATCTATTTTGTTTATTAAACTCCTTTAAAAGTTTTGAATTTGTTCATATTATTTAAGAGTCATGTCATGTGTGTGTTGTAAACCGTGGCATTACTATATTCAGTATACGTATATTACGATCGTATTAGCATGTTGTGTACGTATACAGGATATAGGGGTGTTACAATTATTTTGGTATCAGAGCCTAGGTTTGAGATTCTCAGCCTAGGTTTGAGATTCTCAACCTAGGTAAACTGTAAGAAAAAGGATATTTTGATTTTAAAAGTTGGTTTTTGAATAAAATATATACTTAGTATTGGCAGTCTCTGATCTTTAATAAGGTGTATTCTGCTATGTTTGCAGATATAGGTTGTAATGGATCCTCATTCACGTCAGTTTGTTGAGGGAAGTGCGGAGAGTGTAGCTCCGGAAGAGAATAGAGATGAGACTAGAATTGATAGAGCCGGTGAGGCACCTGCTTCTGGGTCAGGGAGACCAGTTGGTGATGAGGTTCCACCAGTTTGGTTCAGGCATATGATAGATGTGATGAGATAGACTCCAGTGCAGCAGCTACCACCACCACCTCAGCCTCAAATGCCAGTGAGACACTATGATAAACTAAGAAAGTATGGGGCGGAAGATTTTCTGGGCACTATTAATCCAGCAGTGGCTGAACAGTGGCTAGACAAAGTACAGAGGATCTTTATTCAGTTGCAAGCCACTCCAGAGGAAAAATTTGACTATGCTAGGTCATTGTTGCAGAAGGATGCATATGACTGGTGGAAAACAGTGCCTCATGCTATGGACGATCCACCTACCTTGTCTTATGCTGACTTTCTCAGAGAGTTTGAGCTGAAGTATACTCTTAGGGAGTATAAAGATGTTAAAAAGATGGAGTTTCTGAGTTTGAAACAAGACCACAGGACAGTAACAGAATATGTGGTCGAGTTCATCAGATTGAGTCATTATGCTGGAGGTATTATATCTGATGAGATTGACAGATGTAGAAGGTTTGAGGGGGGATTGAGGCCCTCTATTATGTGCCTTGTGGCTAGTTCCAGATATCAGGATTTCTCCCAGCTTGTTGCTGCAGCTAGGAGTGTGGAGAGAGCCCAGGACATTGCAGCATCTGCTTTTGAGGAGGAGGTTAGAGTGAGAAGGCCCCAGTTTGAGGTAGGGTCTTCATCTGTGAAGAGGGGTAGAGGTAGCTTTGTTCCCAGAGTTGGGAGGAGTCAGAGGCCGGCTGGTAGGTCAATGCAGTATCAGAGACAGAGACCGCGACCTACAGTTTCTGTGGCGAGTGCACCAACTCCATTTATTCAGAGATCCACTCCATCGGTATGTGAGCTTTGTGGTAAAATTCATGTGGGTGCTTGTCGGAGGATTAGTGGATCAGGTGTGTGCTTTCGTTGTGGATCGCCTGACCATTTCATTAGAGAGTGTCCTGAGATGCAGGAACAGAGGTCAGTGGATTCTGCAGCTTCTCGACAGATTATTAGCCGAGGAGGTCGAGGAGGCAGAAGTTTTAGTAGAGGAGGCAGATCTGGGTTCAGCCAGAGGGGAGGTTCTTCATCCAGAGACAGTAGACCTGATGAGGCTGGACCTTCCCAGAGAGTTTATGTGATGCAAAGACAGCCAGATGCTTCAGCTGTTATTGCTGGTACTTTTTCTTTATTTGGCATTTCTGTTCTTGCTTTAATTGATCCAGGATCTACTCATTCATATCTTAGTGCATCTGTATTGCCTGTGACTGAATTGCATTCTGAGTCCCTAGGATTTGATGTCTTGGTGACAAATCCTTTAGGGCATAGTGTGGTTGTTAGTAAGGTGCACAGAGATAGTGCAGTTGTTGTGCAGGGAGAGGAATTTCCTGGTGATTTGATTGAGATGCCATTTAAAGAGTATGATTTGATTTTGGGCATGGATTGGTTGTCTAGACATGGAGCTGTGGTAGATTGTAAGAAGAAGAATGTTACTTTGAGAACTAGTGATGATAGGATTATAATGGTATCTAGCGAGCAGAGACAATTTGCATCCTTGTTGATTTCAACTGTTTCAGCTAGGAAGTTGATCAGAAAAGGGTGTGATGCCTATCTTGCTCATGTCTTGGATACCAGAGTGGTAGGTTCTCAACTTGATAGCATTCCCACAGTTTCAGAGTTTCCAGATGTATTTCCAGAGGAGTTGCCAGGGTTGCCTCCTGAGAGAGAGGTGGAGTTTGGTATTGATTTGTTTCCAGGTACCACTCCTATCTCTATTACTACTTATAGAATGGCACCTGTTGAACTGAGAGAGTTGAAGGTGCAGTTGCAGGAGTTGCTGGATAAGGGGTTCATTCGCCCTAGTGTTTCTCCATGGGGAGCTCCTGTTCTATTTGTTAAGAAGAAGGATGGTACTATGAGATTGTGTATCGATTATAGGAAATTGAATAAAGTGACTATTAAGAATAAATATCCTTTGCCTAGAATTGATGATCTCTTTGATCAATTGAAGGGAGCAGCAGTGTTTTCCAAGATTGATTTGAGATCAGGGTACCATCAGTTGCGGGTCAGAGCTGAGGATGTGCCTAAGACAGCTTTTCGAACAAGGTATGGGCATTATGAGTTTCTAGTGATGCCTTTTGGGTTGACGAATGCACCTGTAGCTTTTATGGATTTGATGAATAGGGTGTTTAGACCCTATTTGGATCAGTTTGTTGTGGTTTTCATCGATGATATTTTGGTATATTCGCGTAGTGAGGAAGAGCATGATAAGCATTTGAGGATTGTATAGCAGATTTTGAGAGAGAAGCAATTGTATGCTAAGCTGTCGAAATGTGAGTTCTGGCTTGATCAAGTGACTTTTCTCGGTCACATAGTTTCAGCAGATGGCATTAGAGTTGATCCGAGTAAAGTTGAAGCTATTATGAATTGGAATCCACTAAAGTCTGTGACTGAAGTGAGAAATTTTCTGGGTTTGGCAGGCTATTATCGACGCTTTGTGAAAGGATTTTCTCTGATAGCTACTCCACTTACCAGACTACTTCGAAAGGGAGTGAGATTTGTGTGGACAGATCAGTGTCAAGCTAGTTTTGAGCAGTTGAAAGAAATGTTAACTCAAGCGCCTATTCTCACTTTACCTGTGGAAGATAAACCATATGTGATTTACAGTGATGCTTCACATAATGGTTTGGGTTGTGTTTTGATGCAAGAAGGTAAAGTGATAGCTTATGCTTCTCGACAGTTAAAGCCGTATGAGCTAAACTATCCGACACATGACTTGGAGTTAGCAGCTATTATGTTTGCTTTGAAGATTTGGCGACATTACTTGTATGGAGAGAAATGTTTTATCTATACTGATCATAAAAGTTTGAAATATTTGGGGGTTCAGAAAGAGCTTAATCTTCGGCAGAGACGGTGGTTGGAATTGATCAAAGACTACGATTGTTTGATTGATTATCATCCAGGTAAAGCAAATGTTGTTGCTGATGCCTTGAGTCGGAAGTCTTTAGCAGGTTTGACTGCTTATTCGCTCTTGTTGCTTGTGGAGTTGAGAGCGTTGCATGCTAGCTTTACATCTTGTGATGATGGTGCATTGTTGGCACAATTGCAGCTAAGACCAGTGTTGTTAGATCAGATTAAAGAGGCTCAATTGATTGATGAGAAAATTCAGAATATTGTTTCAGATTGCCAAAAAGGAGAGAGCCGAGATTTTCTTGTGAAGGGTGATGGGAGCTTATGGTTTAAGAATAGACTGTGTGTGCCGGATGATATTAGTTTGAGGAAAATTATTTTGGAAGAAGCACACCAATCAGTTTTTGCTATGCACCCGGGTAATACAAAGATGTACCATGATTTGAAGCAGTATTACTGGTGGTCTGGTATGAAGAGAGACATTGCAGAGTTTGTATCCAAATGTCTCACATGTCAGAGGGTTAAAGCTGAGCATCAGGTTCCAACAGGATTACTTCAACCTTTATCAGTACCTGAGTGGAAATGGGAAAGAGTGACAATGGACTTTGTATCAGGTTTGCCTTTGACCAAGAGGAAACATGATGCCATTTGGGTGATTGTTGATCGGTTGACAAAGACAGCTCATTTTCTTCCAGTTCGGATGGATTATTCTCTGGAGAGGTTGGCTGAATTGTATATCCAGCAGATTGTGAAGTTGCATGGAGTCCCAATTTCTTTAGTGTCTGATCGAGATCCCCGATTTACTTCGAGGTTTTGGAAGAGTTTACATGGTGCTTTGGGTTCTCGATTGCATTTTAGCACTGCTTTTCATCCGCAGACAGATGGGCAGTCAGAGAGAGTGATTCAGATTATCGAAGATATGTTAGGAAGTTGTGTCATTGATTTTTCTGGAAGTTGGGACAGATTTTTACCACTTGTGGAATTTGCTTACAACAACAGTCATCAATCAAGTATTGGTATGGCACCATTTGAGGCATTGTATGGAAGAAGGTGTAGGACGCCTTTGTGTTGGAATGAAACTGGTGAAGGTAAGCTAGTTGGTCCTGATTTAGTTAAAGAAACTGAAGAGAAAGTAAAGATGATTCGAGATAGGTTGAAAGTAGCTTCAGATCGGCAGAAATCTTATTCAGATTTGAAGAGGAGAGACATTGAGTATAATGTAGGAGATAAAGTATTTTTGAAAGTGTCTCCTTGGAAAAAGATTTTAAGATTTGGTCGGAAAGGGAAGCTGATTCCTCGTTTCATTGGACCGTATGAGGTGTTGGAAAGAGTAGGACCCGTTGCTTATCGGCTTGCTTTGCCACCTGAGTTGGATAGGATTCATAATGTCTTCCATGTTTCTATGTTGAGGAGGTACAGATCAGACCCATCTCATGTATTATCAGTTGAATCTATTGAGGTGAGTCCGGATCTGACATTTGAAGAAGAACCGGTTGCTATTTTAGCATATGGAATGAAAGAGTTGAGACATAAGAAAGTGCCAATTGTGAAGGTTCTTTGGAAGAGTCATAGTAGAGAAGAATCAACTTGGGAGAATGAGCAAGTGATGCTAGACCAATATCCTCAGTTGTTTCAGACTTGATTTCAGGTAATTTCGAGGACGAAATTTCTTTTTAGAGGGGGAGAATTGTAATATCCCAAAATGTACCCTAGAAGTATTGGAATATTTATTGTTATTATTGGATTAAGTGTATTTATTTTATTGGAAAGAGAGTTGAGGTTAGAATAGAGTGTATATGTTGCATATATTGTGAGATATTTAACATATACAAATATTTGTTTGAAGGGTATAAAGTTAATTAATTTGAAATTGAGTTAGTGGATTAAGATGGGTGGATGGTGTTGTTTGAGATTATTTTATTATTATTTGTGTGGAGGAGATTGTTTTGAGGAGAGAGAGGGTTGACTTTTGCCTCTTTCTTTCTTTTCTTTTTCTTCTTTCTTCCTCCTTCGTGCCTTTCATTTTCTCTTCTTTCCTTTGTTTTTGTTGGCCGGCTGTTACAAGAGAGAGAGCAAGAAAGAGAGGTTTGATTCTACCAAGCTCAAGATTGAAGAAGTTTTCAAGAGATCAAGTAGGAATCTAAGAGTTTTCTTCTTATTTGGTAAGTTTCCTCTTGATTCCCTTGTTTTCTTTGAGTTTGTGTTGTGGGTTTGGTGATTAATGATTGTTGGTATGTGTTATGGTTGAGTGTGTTATGTTTAAGAGTGTTGGATTTAAGTGATTTTGGGATTTTTGGGTTGGATTGAAGAAAAGAATAAGTTTGTTGGTTAAGATTGAGTTGTAGTTGTGTTTAGAGTTTTTGATGATGTTGTGATTTGGGTTTGATGTGTGTTTTGGCTTGTTTTGGTGTTTTTGGCAAGTTTGTTATGGTTTTGGGTGTGTCTAGTTGAGTTATGTTGAAGTGGAAGATGGTGGAAGATTGTAGTTTGTTGGTTGGATTGTTATTTTGGCCGGAATCTGGGTTTTTGGCCTGACACGCCCAAAGGCACGGCCAGATTGTTAGGCGTGTCGTTGGTTCTGTTTTCTAGGTTGGTGACACGAGCAGTAACACGCCCATGTTATTGAACGTGTCATAGCTACTGTGATTTTGGGGAATTGACACGGCCAGGAACACGTTCATGATGTTGGACGTGTCAATACTTTTGAGAGACAGAATGTATTACACGCCCAGTGACACGCCCGTGGTCATGAGCGTGTAAATGTTTCTGTGTTGAGGAGTTAGGGCAGGGTCAGGAACACGCCCGTGTGGGTGAGCGTGTCCAGTTTAGAGTTTTGCCCTAGTTAATTCTTAACCTTAAGATCTTATGAGGGTTTCTTCATTCTTTTGGAATAGGTTGTGAAGAAGGTGAATTACCCTAATTCAAGAGGTGATAGATTCTTGAGGGGAGAAGTGTTTAGTGTTGTGAAGGTTGTTGTTAAGGTAAGTACAAGTTCCTCATTAATGCATATGTATGTTGAGACTCAATACATGTGAATGTGAATGTGTTAAGTATTGCATTATGTTGTTCATACATATGAATAATATTATGTTGTGTATAATGTGAATTGCTATGCATATACCATGATGAGATGTGATGAGATGTTAAACCAATGTGAATGATTATAATGATGTAAATGAAATGGTTGAAGTATGTTTGTTTTTATGAGATATGAAGCCTTGATGATTGGCTATGATGATTTAAAAGAAATGTGAGGCTATTGTGATGGCCAAGATGTATCAAATGAAATAGTTGAGGCTTGATTGCCTAATGTATTGTGGATTGTGAAATGAGAAATGAATTGAGATATAAAGTTAAATAAAATGATTGTGTGCTTAATATGTTATTCAACTTTCAGAGTTCTGTATTTGGCGGCATACCTATGAATCATTGGATAGGCGAAATGGTATGGCCCGTAAGCCGATTCCAATTGAGAAACATGATTATGAATCACTGGATAGGCGAAATGGGAGGTCCGTAAGCCGATTCCAGTTGAAAAATGTGAAAATGGAATGATGGTGAAATGGGAGGCCCGTAAACCAATTCCATTTAAAAAAAAAACAATCAGTAACAGTCTAGCCGGGTTGAGGATCTCCTCATGTGAATGGGTTGATGGTCCAAGAGACTGGGTCTGTTACGCTATCCATGGATAGAGAGATATATATATTGCCTACGGGCTTGATGATTTGTGATATTGAACCCAAAACAGTAACTCTAAACTTTGAATAACATATTAGTGTCATTTTGGGCCCATGCTTGTGTTTGTTTAAATGTGATTATGGAATGATGAAGTAGATGAATAATGATATAATGTTATGATATATGAATATAATCCGATAAGCTACAATGAACAATGTATGAATTAAAATGTAATATTTCTTTGGATTATGCATAAAACTTGATTGTATGACATAGACATTTCATCATGGCATATTGATATTATAGCTTATATTACTAAGCCGTAGGCTTAGCGCGATTGTGATTCATCGCGCAGGTGTCAGAGGAGAACCTGAGAGTTCCACTAGACCGAGTGAGTCTAAACGTTAAGGAGTTGATATTGGACTTAAAGATCAGAGAAGAGCTGCCACTCATGTATATATTTTATATTTGTAACTTTGATTTTGATGTAAATGTATTTGGAAACATTTGTTATATTTTCCGCTGCGTTTGAATAAACTTTCTATCTATTTTGTTTATTAAACTCCTTTAAAAGTTTTGAATTTGTTCATATTATTTAAGAGTCATGTCATGTGTGTGTTGTAAACCGTGGCATTACTATATTCAGTATACGTATATTACGATCTTATTAGTATGCTGTGTACGTATACGGGATATAGGGGTGTTACACCATTTTTGACAATCTCCACCTTGGCGAAAATTCCACAAATACAAATTTCTATTCTCTCTCACAGCATTGTAGTGTCTCCAAATGCGCTTCGCAGCCCCAGCTTCAAATTTGGACAATATTAATCAAGTCCAAACAATGTTTGAACTTGACAGCTGCCACCACCTTTGTCAACATATCAGCAGGATTCTCAGCGGTCTGAATCTTCTGGAGCTTTACCTGATCTTCCTCCAGAATTTTTCTAACAAAATGGAATCGAACATCGATGTGCTTCGTCCTTGCATGATAAACTTGGTTCTTTGCCAAATGAATAGCACTCTGGCTATCACAATGTACAACAATGTTGTTTTGCTTTATTCCCAATTCATCAAGCAACCCTTGAAGCCAAATTGCCTCCTTAACAGCTTCAGTAACTGCCATATATTCCGCCTATGTCGTAGAGAGCGCCACTGTTGACTGTAAAGTTGACTTCCAACTAACTGGTGCTTTTGCAAGTGTGAGCACATAACTAGTAGTTGATCGACGTTTATCCAAATTACCTGCATAATCGAAATCACAATATCCGACTACACGTTGACCATTCTCTTTATCCTGCTCAAAAACCAATCCAACATCCACGGTGTTCAAAAGATACCGTAGAATCCATTTCACAGCTTGCCAATGCTCCTTGCCAGCATCGTGCATGTACCTGCTCATAACTCCAACTGCCTGTGAAATGTCAGGCCTCGTACACACCATAGCATACATCAAGCTACCCACAATATTTGCATAGGGAACATTTGACATGTATTCCCGTTCTGCATCATCTTTTGGCGACTAAGCTGCACTGAGTTTGAAATGAGGAGCAAGAGGTGTACTAATAGGTTTGGTCTTATCATCCATGCCGAAATGCTTTAGTACCTTTCTCAGATATTGCTTCTGAGACAAATAAAGTCTCCCCAATTTCCTATCTCTGGATATCTCCATACCCAGAATCTTCTTTGCCTCGCCCAAATCTTTCATTTCAAATTCTTGATTCAACTGATTCTTCAGCTTCTTGATTTCTTCTTTATTCTTTGACGCTATCAACATATCATCGACATAAAAAAGAAGATAAATGAAAGAGTCATCTTGTAGCTTGCGCAAATATACACAATGATCGTATTTACTTCTTGTGTACTTTTGCCTTTTCATAAACCTGTCAAACCGCTTGTACCACTGCCTTGGAGACTGCTTCAATCCATAAAGCGACTTTACAAGTTTGTATACCATATTCTCTTTTCCAACAACTTTGAATTCTTCTGGCTGAGTCATATAGATTTTCTCTTCCAGATCTCCATGTAAAAATGCAGTTTTTACATCCAATTGAACTAGTTCCAAATTAAACTGTTCCACCAAAGCCAACAAAATTCGAATGGAGGAATGTTTTACAACTGGAGAAAACACTTCATTATAATCAATTTCCTCCGTCTGAGCATAGCCTTTAGCTACCAATCTTGCTTTGAAGTGAACACTATCTCTGTCAGGAAACCCATCTTTCTTTGCATATACCCATTTGCACCCAATTGCCTTCTTTCCCTTCGTTAGAATTGCTAGCTTCCATGTCTGATTCTTGTGAAGGGATTGCATTTCATCATCCATAGCTTTCCTCCACTTTACTTCTTCTGAACTTATGACAGCTTCACTAAAAGTGGACGGAATGCTATCATCTACAATTGAAGATGCGAAGGCCACCATATCGTCAAAACGAGCAGACTTTCTTATATTTCTTCTTGGCCTACCAAGTGCAATTGATTCATGTTGCTTTGTAGGTTCTTGGATTTGAACCTCTTCTTCATCTGACTCTCCTTCTACCTTAGGAGTGTCTGCAGCTTTAAAATCTGCTACTCGAATTTTTCTACCAAACTCCACCTCCTTTGGAGTATCCTCCACCTGTTGCGGAGTACCATCTGACTGCTCCATTGCCACCTTTTTCAATATGGTAGATTCATCAAAAGTGACATCTCTACTAAATATTATCTTCTTTGTTTCTGGATACCATAGTCGATAGCCTTTAACTCCCGCAGTTATCCCCATAAAAATGGCTTATTTTGCTCTTGGATCCAGCTTTGATTCCTTAACGTGATAATATACAGTGGAACCAAAAACACGTAAGGAATCATAATCTTTAGCAGGTTTTCCAGACTATATTTCTATAGGTGTTTTACCACCAATAGCAGTTGACGGTAATTGATTAATGAGATGGCATGCATATGTCAAAGCCTCAGCCCAAAATTTCTTGTCTAACCCAGCATTAGACAACATACACCGAACTTTCTCCAGTAATGTTCGGTTCATGCGTTCTGCCACCCCATTCTGCTGTGGTGTATGTCTAACTGTGAAGTGTCGAACAATACCTTCATCTTCGCAAACTTTCATAAATGGATCACTTTTAAATTCTCCTCCATTGTCTGTTCGAAGACATTTAATTCGTTTGCCAGTTTGAGTGTCCACTAATTTTTTCCATGTGAGAAAAATTGTCAGCACTTCATCTTTCGACTTCAAAGTATACACCCAAACTCTTCGAGAGTAGTCATCAATAAAGGTAACAAAATAGTGTTTGCCTCCTAAAGAAGGAGTTTTAGAAGGCCCCCATACATCCGAGTGAACATAATCCAGAATACCCTTGGTATCATGGATAGCAGTACCGAATTTCACTCTTGTCTGCTTCCCTTTGATGCAATGCTCACAAAAATCTAACTTGCAGGTTTTCACATTCTTCAATAATCCTTGATCGGTCAGACTTTTCAAGGATTTTTCACCTGCATGTCCCAAGCGCATGTGCCACAATCTGGTCGCATCCAGATCTTTGTCGCCACCAGAAACTGTTGCTGCTATTGATTCTATAATTGCATTTCCTTGATAGTAATACAAATTATTCCTTCTCCGTAATCCTTTCATCATCACAAGTGCATCAGATATGACCTTCATCACTCCATCTTTTGCAATTACAGTGAGACTTTTTGATTCTAGGACTCCAACTGAAATAAGATTCTTCGTCAAACTCGGTACATAATGAACATCACTCAGAATCCTGATTGACCCATCCTGATTCCTCAAGCGGATAGAACCAATTCCTTCAGTGAAGCAAGGATTGTCATTTGCTGTGTAAATAACTTCATGATCAAATTCTTCAAAATCAAAAAACCATTCTCGATTAGGACTCATATGATGACTGCATCCAGAATCTAACAGCCATGCATTAGAAGAACTTGTTGAACATGCTAAAGGAGTATCCACAGATGTCATGACAACTAATGAGAAGGATGATTCTGAATCTTCACATTCAGCTACATTTGAATCAACAACAGTTTTGCCCTTGGCTTTAAGCTTTGGACAATCTTTCTTCCAGTGACCTTTCTCATGACAAAAGGCACACTCATCTTTCCCAACTCTGGTTTTCGAACGGGATCTGCTTTTCTTTCCTCCTTTTTTCCGGCTTTGCGAACGGCCTCCAATCACCAGAGCTTCTACTTCACCTTTCCTCTCTTTTTCTTTCTTTCTCAATTCATGACTATATAGATCAGCACATACATCACTTAAAGTCACTTCTTTATTCCCGTGGAGTAGAGTCGTTGTAAGAAACTCAAACTCGTCAGGGAGAGATGCCAACAACAACAGTGCCAAATCTTCGTCTTCAAAGACCACATCCAAATTAAACAAATCAGCCACTAACTGATTAAAATTTGTGATGTGTTTATTCATCGTGGTACCGGGAACATAATTGAAGCGAAACAGTATCTTCTTCATAAAGAGTTTGTTCTGATTGTTTTTCTTCAAAAATTTCTCCTCCAATGCCTTCCACAATTTGTTTGCCGAAGTTTCTTTCGAGAAAGCATATTTTTGCTCTCTAGAAAGACAAGAACAAATTGTACCACATGTCAGACGATTGACAGTTTTCCACTCCGTCTCCTCCATTTCTTGGGGTTTCTCCTCTTCAATAGCAACATCTAGACCTTGCTGAAAAAGAGCATCTAGAAGTTCGCTTTGCCACATGCCGAAATGACCAGTGCCATCGAAAATCTCCACTGCAAATCTTGCATTTGTAACAGCATTCCTTACTAAAGTTGACGAGGACGATGCTGCAGTAACAGGCGTGGTATTTTTCTTGTTGTCTGTCATTTCTGTTACAAATATTTATTTAATAGCTACCAAATTTTTTTTTCAAAAAATGCGGAAACAAAACTAATGATCCTTTTTTTATGTGGAAGATCAGACTTAGTCGCAACCACAGTGAATACTTCAAACCCTCGGCTCTGATACCAATTGTTGTGGAAATTGGGCTTTTTCCACCGAATTAAAAAAAATAATTTATGAATTACTGTGATAAAAACTACACCAGGTAAATTTCCAGGAAAGTGGAGGAGTCACAAGCGGTCTCACTTAAAACCCACTTTCCTTAGACTTACGCGTCGTTTGACAGAATTTACTTAGACATATAATCCCTTTTCACAATAACCACCAAAACAGAGTTTTGCCCAACAAATAGCTATTAAATAAATAAAAGAGAGAGACACAAAAATTTAACGAGATTCAGCCAATTATGCTTACGTTCTCGGACACTACCAAATTATATTTCACTAAAAAAATATTACAAAAGAGGGAGAAAAGAAAACTTATCGAATATACAAATTCAGGACAAGTTGGGACGAATTGAAACCTAAGGAATTGCCCTTAATTTATAGCAAAAAACTTAAGCTCAATTCCTATAAATTCCCGATGTGGAAATTGTAAACAAATCTAACAAATTAATTTTTAATTTCAAGCCACCATTTCAGCCATAATCTTTGACAATTTTGGTGGAAATGAGCCACCATTTTTTACACTTGAGAGAGTCCTATAAAGCTGTAACTGCTTGAAACTGAATGGGAATTGAGGG
The DNA here is from genome assembly GCA_947685225.1 of Garcia nutans. Taxonomy (NCBI): domain Eukaryota; kingdom Viridiplantae; phylum Streptophyta; class Magnoliopsida; order Malpighiales; family Euphorbiaceae; genus Garcia; species Garcia nutans. Next base: position 52,271,854 of record CANTUV010000012.1, read on the forward strand.
ATTTTGTTCGAGCTTTTGAAACGGCTTGTTTAGCTACGTTTCTCCACATAATAGTGGATTCTTTTTGTGGGTTTAAAGAGAGAATTGCTGGTTTTGTATTGACAGTAATGAAGTGATCGAAATATTCTGCAGATAGAAAAGGGGACTTGGTAATGGAGATCAAATTAATATCAAAATTTTTAGAGAAATTAACAGAACAAAGCAAAATCTAAGAGATAAAGAGATTAATGGATATCAATTGGTGAAGAATTTTGCGAAAGATATGAAATTCATAGATTATCGTAAAGTGAAATGAATGGCAGCAGCCTCCTTAAACCCTCCTTAAACCTTTGTTCGCCTCTGCAGCCTGCAGTTGATCCCTTTATACCGTATTTAATTTTCAATTTCATCAAATGTTATTATTGTTTTTTCAAGACTAATTAATTGGTTAAATTTTAAACTTTAATTTTATTTTTTAATTAATCCAGCATTTATAACGTTATTTATTTTTTAAAAAATATTTTTATATAAATAAAGATTATTTTAATCAATCTCTAAATATGAAGAGAATAAATTTCTTAAATTTAGTCTATTTTTTAAATTTTATTCTTATTTTATAAAATTTAAATAAAAATAAAAATAGTTATTAGTGAGTCAAAATTACTCTATCTTAAGTTTAAATAATAAAAAGTTTATTTTATTTTGTAATTTTTATGAGATTATTATTGTTTTGTTAAATTTTAATTATAAAGATCCGCAATTAGAGTTACAATAGATATAGTATCCATAAAAATTATTTTATCTAAATTCAAACTCGTATATATTTAAAATATCTGTATTTATCATAAACTCAATTGTAATTATATTTTTAAATTATTTAAAAAAATTATTTAAAAAATAAATTTTATTTCAAAAATAGTAAAAAAATAATAAAATTTACACTTTTAAAACAAAGTTTGATAAACTTTTAAAGATATTTTATTTTTCACTAAAACAAGTTTTGTTTCTTAAAAATTACCTATTATTTTACTATAATCAATATTTTCCTTTAAATTTTTTAAACTTCATTATTAAATAAAAATATTCTAATAAAATAATAAAATTAATATTTTAAATTATTTTTTAAGCATATAAAATCTATTAATTTTTATATAAAAAAATTAATTTTGATTATAAGTAATAAATAAACACTCATAAAAAAATATAAAAATATATTAATAAAAATTATTAAATTTATTTTTGAATAAATTTTATATATTATAATATAAAAAATAAAGATAAAAAATATTAATTTTTTTATATAAATATTGTGTAAATATTTGATAGATGTTCTGTATATGTATGATAAATGTTGTAAATATTTTAGTAAATATTATATGTATGTTATGTATTTATTATGTACAGTATATATTTTTTTTGTCAAATTTATGTGGATATATAAATATTGAGTGAATATTGTGTAGATATTATAAGAATAAAAAATTAAATAAATATTAAAAATATTATATAGATATTTATTTTATATTATAGATGTTATTTATTTTATTATGTGTATTTTATATATATTATGTATATATATATTTTTATATGTATATTAAAAATATAATATTAATTTTTTTAAAAATAAAATATATAAAAAAATAAAAATAAAATTCAACTTAATAGACGGGAAAAATTGTCATTGAAAAAAAAAAATTGTCTGACCACTGTTTTGTAAATGGCAAAACAAAATGGCATACAGTGCATAAATTTCTCTATATTTTTACTATTTATATGTGTTTTAAATCTAATTAATATTATCTATTTATTATCTCAACTCATTTAATTAATATTAAAATATAAAAATATAAAAATATTATAAAATTTAAATTATAAAACTATAATTTTATTAATTAAATAATTATAAATAAATATTTAATACTAATAAATTTTATAACACAATTCCATATAATATAATTCTATAATTAAAATATAATAAATATATGATTAAATTTAATAAAATATAATTAATATATATAATTAGATTTAGATAGCAGTGCTCAAAAATAAATATTTAAACTCAATTCGAATCCGTCACAAATAATAAAAACACCATCCGCTATATTTATAAATTACTTATATTTTATATAAATGAATTAAGACAGACTGAATATTAAAAATATCTAGCTCATTGTCATCTCTACACTCAACGACATTTTTTTTTTTCGATCATGTTTTATATTTACTCTTTTTATTATCAGTTGATTTAATAGAAAATATATCTTTACAGTTTAGACTAATTTGCGTACCCATCAAAAAAGAAAAAAATTAAAACGAGTCTAAAAACACTAATTTAATTTGTGCAATTAAAATTATTTTATAAGTACTGGCTTCAATGATTATATTTTAACTTGAAATTCAACTTTTCGGTGGCTTTAAATTAAACTTGGTTTGGCTTGAAAGTTAATTCAAACCCGAAGTAAACTTATCTTATTTGGACTCAATATTTTTGTTAGATTTTTTTTTACGTGGGAAAAAAAGGGTAAATTTTTTTACTGAAAATTTGCAAATTTTTTTAGACTAAAAATTTGAAATCACATTTAAAAAATGAAGAAAATAATAATTATAAGGTTTTAAAAATTAATTTAAGATAAATTAAATACTAGTACAATAATAAAATTTAAAACCCAACATATTTTCAAACTTTTTTTCCTTTCCTGAAAATAGAAAAACCTTGTGGATGACGAGTAAGGAGTTCTATAGTTGAATATTTATGTAATTATGGTTGATTTTGGAATTTAGTCTATATTTATTTTTCTTTCATATCTCTAAAAATAAATAGGGTAAAAGGGAGTAATTAGTTATATATTATTGTCCAAGTATCTATTATAATTCTGAACAAATAATTTCCCATAATTTTATGAAATAGCAATTACAAAGGTTTGTGGAATTCAAGTGGAATAAGTACAAGAAATTATGCCAACAAAAACTCCCAATTGACCTAAACATTTCCTAAGCCCATTTAGCTCTCAGACATGCAGCCAAGCTTGAACTCAAATACTTCGATTGCTCCTTCCCTTCCATGGCAACAGATCAAATACAGAGTTGTTTCAAGGCATGCAACAAAAATTAGTGAATCTTTCTCCATAGAAAGTATTGCCTTATCATTTACACGAGTTCAGGAAGCGGCTGGTGAATGTTAATTGTCTAGTAGGTGTCTTTAGCAAACATTTCTTTCAACAGATGTTTAAGAGCAAGCTGCTTGCCATCGTGCACAGTAGCTCAAAGGAAAGGTTGCCTGTCTCATTAAGTAAGAAGCTAGGAGTTCAACCTCCTGCATCCTCATACCAATCACCATAAAAGAAATTAATAAATAAAGGGTAGCTATTCAAGATGTTGCTTACTGAAACTGCCAAACATCTGTTCCCGACTCCCGTACAACACAGTTCGGTCCCCAAATGAATTTGAATGCATTCAAACACTACAAAACACAGAAAGAGATAGTGTAAAAATAATTTTAGTGGTTAAATTAATTTCCTATTTTTCTGTGACCATCAACTCATCAAAAAACTGAAGCAAAATACAACTTCATTACTTGGATTTGATTTTTCTATTTCTTCAGATAGCTGTTGCCGTGGGCTTGAAACAATCAATATTGCATAATCTGACCGATCTTATCATGCTGCCACCACAATAGATTATTCAACAACAGTTAATAAAACCAAAAAGTTCCATGGATGTACCACAACATCAAGTACACACAAGAAAAAAAAAAGGAAGCAAGAATTAAAGAAGAGATAATTCTTTTGCCAAGTTACCGATCAATGCTGTTCCTGGCTCTCTCATGCTGGTCCGAGACATGGTTCTCCTGCTCAGGGTGATCCACACTCTTTCTTGGTTTCTCTCTCCTATCAGTGCTGGTTCTAGATTTCTTTCTACAGTCTGTGCTTAACATAGGCATTTCTTTTAGCTCAACATGTTGTCTGAACTTGTCTCTTTGATCCACACTTGCTCTGGAAGTCTCTCTACAATCTGTGCTCTTCCGGGGATCCTCAGCTTGATCCTGGATTGGCTCAGATTAATTTCTAACATGTGATGATCTCTCGATAGCTGATATGAACTTCTTGAGATATTTAATATATTCTGGGTAGAGCTCTAAGTCACAGTGATTTCCACCCATCACCCACAGTGGTTCGTATTTCTCTTTACAAAGGTCCCAAAGCTGCTTACCTTGTGTCCAATCTACAACATCATCAGCAGTTCCCTGCAACAGTGCCATACACAGAGCAAAACAACACAGGAATTGAGCATAAACCTGAAAATTTATTCAACTATTTTTATGCTAGTAAAATGCGATGATTTAGTCTTTATAAAAAGAATGAGCAGGTTCTTTAGGAACCCAAACATATAAAATTAGAAAATATCTTTAAGAACCCAAATATTTTAAATTTTTAGTAATAATATATAGGATTTTATACAAGTATCTCAAAAATTATAAAATCTTCAAAAAATATTCTTTTTTTCTTTTTTCAAAATAAATAAAAAGTAAATATATTTTTAGTAATAATTTATATATAGTTTATTAATATATGATTGAAAATGAAAAGTTATAACAATTGAGTGTTAAATAAATAATTACATTTAAATTGATAATTAAGTTACTATACCATATATAATTGCTAATTAATAAAATAAAATTTTTAAACTGTTAATTAATAAAATAATTACAATGATAATAATATATAACATGTTAATGTATAAAATATAAATTTATTAAGTATTTAACTAGTATATAAAAATCAGATTTTTTATGTATATAATTATATATTATATTTTATAAGTTATAATATTTTAAAATTTTATGAAATTAGTATTTTATTATTAATAATAATCGCTATTTAGGATTATTAATAACTAATTAGTAGTAGTAAACTCACTATTTAAGTAGTAATATATATTAATTTTATCCATATTTAATAAGATATTTTTTTTATATTTATGGTTCATAATTTAATCGCTAATAAATTTATTGGTCTAGTAGAATATTATATACCAATAGACGCGAAGATTGTATTTGTATGGATTTGCAAGTCAGAACCATACAATTTTTTTTTTCAATCGATTCATCCTGAAATTAAAAATATATATATATATATATATATATATTTAAACTTTAAATAACTACATTTTTTTTAATTTGTATTAAAGCAATTTATTTTTTAATTTGTATTAAAACAATTTTATAATAAAGCACTATTGTGTTGTAGTTATTTACGAAAAAAAAAGTATTTTGCTGTTTTTTTTGTTGTTTCTATTTGCTTTTTTCGAAAATTATAATTTGAACAGTCTTTGGACATGGAGGAGTTGTTTGACACTTAACTTTTTGGAGATTTTCAAGGAAGAAAAAAGGGTATTTATTGGCATCATCTTGCTTTTTCCCACATTTTTTTGTGTCATGATATTATTATTTCCCACAATAAATTTATATTTAAATTTTTTATTCTTCAAATACTTAAAAAAAAATAGGTTGAGACATATGGTAAAAAAAATTTATTCTTTAAATTTTTTATCTTTATATGTTGAAAATAGGTAATTCCACATCAAAAAGTAATATATAATTGAAAGGTTGAGACAAACTAAAATGTATAATTTAGAGGCTTATCAAACTAAAATGGATGAGACAAAAACAAAGGAAAATAATTTTTATATAAATAATTTTTCTTTGATCAAATTAGAAAAAAAAAGTGGTTTTCAAAAAAAGAAAAAAAGAAAAATAAGTGTACTACAAAAATAACATGATAATAAGTGCAAATCTAAATATAAAAAATAATAATTTGTAATACTGATTTATTATTAAAGAAATTTTGTCAATATTATTTATCATTAAATGCATTTATAAATTATGACACTTTGTGCTAAATTATGTTAATATTTTAATATCATATCAAATAGTAATAAAAAAAATATTGAGATAAAGTGTTATATGCAATATAAGCCAAAAGACTATATATAGTACTATATAACATTTTTAAATTAAATAAAAATTTCAAGGATGAATTTATTGAGTTAAAAATTTTACAACATAATAACTAAACTTAAATTAGATTCTTGTGACATATGATTATTTTTATTTATATATTTTATCATGCAAAATTTTAATAAAGTAAAGATATGTTAAATTTAAAAATATATTTGACTGAACTTTTAATTTTAAATTTTTTTCAATTAACTTATGATTAGATAGTCAAATATTAGTGTTATCTAATATGCTATAAAAAAATAATTAAACAGAAAAAATATCTATAAATATAATAGGTCCTATTTCATGAAATTAAAATTTAAATATTAATTGTTGAATTTTAAGTATTAAATAAAATAAATAATGCGATTTTTTAAATTTTAAAAATATTTTAAAGATCTTATTACTCATATTAATTTAAAAATTCTAACCTTCATTCTAAATAATTATTAACTTTAATTGTAATTCTTAAAACCAACATTATTAAATTACTTAAAATAATTAAATATTAAAAATTTCAATTTAAAATATATCAAATGACATCCTCTAAATTTCAGTCGCACCTAACAATTTATGATAAGGAGTAACTTGAGTTGACGAAGTCAGAAGAGATATGCTTATTCATTTTCATCAAAATGTCCTACTCATGCATTCATGTCTTCTTCCAAACATTAATTGAAGCTAGCCTTCCAATTTTTTTTTTTTAACAGAAAGGAAAGATCTTATATTAACAGGAGAAAGCATCAGCAGATAATAACAATTTTAGATGAGATGGAAGGTTATTTAACCAATCCACTCGAAGACAGTTCCTAGCAACTGATGCTGCTAACCAATCAGCTACACAATTACCATTCCTGTTTATAAAACAAAAAGAACAACCATCAAAATATCTAGCTAAGTGTTTGATCTCAAGAACAATGGCATCAATTTCAACAGGACAACACTCTCGTGAATTTAAAGCTTGAATGAGCTGCAAATTGTCTGATTCAAACATGCAAAAACGAAGCTGCAGGAAGATTGCTCTTTGTACTGCCAATAACAAAGCTTGAGCTTCATTCCGTAAAGGAGAGTGGGATTGAATCAAGCAAGCAACTCCATCCAACACCAAACCAAAACTATTTCTGATGATAAAAGCTGCTCCAGCCATAGAAGAATCCAAAAGAAAAGTGGCATCAGAATTAATTTTCATCCAATCCATAGGAGGGGCTGCCATCTAATTGGTGAAGGTCTTCTTTGCACTGGCTCAACTGCACCTGTACTCGCCACTGAATAGTTTTCTTCCTATTGAGCTCTAATATAATCTGAGTAAAGAATTTGAGCTCTATGAACTGTAAACTTGGGATCTGGCTTAGTAACTCTGAAGTAGCTTTCATTTATAGCCTTCCAAAGGCTCCAACAAAAGTAGGTTGTTTTAGCCAAAATATCATCTTTATTAGTATAGTCAAGCTTAGTTTGCAAATCAGACCACCAATCAGAAAAAGAAGAAGTATTGAATTCCAAAGGGTTTAAGCCAATATTTGAGAAAAACTACGAGGCACGAGAGTGATCACAGTAGAAAAAAGATGGGAATCTGTCTCATCTGCAAGATTACATATGAAACAAGATTTTACTTTATTCAATCCCCTCTTAAAAATGTTAACTAATACAGGAAGAGCATTGACACAAGCTCTCCAAATAAAATTACAAATTTTAAGGGGAATGTTGAGCTTCCAGATTTTATGCCAGCTTAGAGAGTCAGAATTGGAATTACCACCTAATGAATAAGCTGGTAAAGCTTGCTGATTATATAAGAAATGATAAATTGATTTTACAGTGAGTTTTCCAAATTTGTCAGGATTCCAAATAATTTTATCAGGAGAATCTTCCGCTGCTATAGGAATATTTGTAATGGCCTCCACTTCCCAATTATTGAACAAAGAATGCAATAAATTTTGCTTCCAATTACCCTGACCATCAATTAAGTCAGATACCTAATACACTTCCTGACAGTGGCGGAAGCAGCAGCTCAGGAAAAGGGGGGCAAAACTCATTCTCAACACGTGTAAGGAGGAGATGGGAGGCTGAGCGGCTGGGACTCCACCTCTGTTGCTCCAGCTGACAAAAACTCCCCTTGAGAATGCACGTTCGGCGGCCGGCCAGGGGGGTTGTCAGCCCCCACCCGACCCCACCTGGTTCTGCACATGCTTCCTGATTATGTAGTCTATCAGACTGAATTTTGAATCTAGGCAAATTTGGAACCCACAGATCATCCCAAATACGAACTTGATTACCATTTCTTATCACCCATCTTATATCAATAACAACATACCCCTCCAGCTCTAAGAAGGCTTTCCACCAAGCTTATCCTCTAGAAAATTATCATTTGGAAAATAGATAGATTTCATAATTTTTGTCCATAAGCCATCATGATCAGCCACCAATTTCCAACATTGTTTAGATAACAGGGCAATGTTAAAAAGCTCAAAATCTTTAAAACCCAAACCCCCTCTATACTTAGATTTTGCCAAAACATCCCATCTTTCCCAAGCTAGGCCTCTATTTACTTAATTCTGCTTCCACCAAAAAGAAGACACAAGACTGTTTAGCTTCTTACAAAGTAGTTTGGGTAGCTTAAAATAGGACATTAGGTGAGTGGGTATAGCGGTTAGGACTGACTTGATCAGAATCTCTTTACTAGCATAAGAAAGAAACTTGTTCTTCCAAGAGTATGCTTTGGATCTTCCTCTTTCTAAAATAAAATTAAAGGCCTCATATTTTGATTTTCCCCACCATGATGGAATGCCTAAATATTTATCCTCCCCTCTCATTTCCTTCATTAACAAACCAAAATAGCCTATTTAAGCTCATGTGGTGTATTTCTACTGAAAGCAACACTAGATTTATCAAAGTTAATGGTTTGACCTAAGGTAGCCCCATAAAAATCCAGAATTTCCAAAAACCTATTGGCCTCACTAAGAGAAGCTATTCCACACAAAAGGGTATCATCCGCATAAAGTATGTGCGTTAGGCTAGGAGTTGATCTAGCTAAATTGAAACTTTGAGTTTGCTTAGTGGCTAATGCATGATCTAACATATTTGATAATGCATTAGTGATGAATAAGAATAGATATGGTGATAGTGGATCCCCTTATCTCAGACCTCTAGCAGGTGAAATAGTATCAGTTAATACACCATTAATTAAAACATTATATTTGACAGTTGTTACACACTGTAAAATCAAATTCAATGCTTTATCATCAAAACCCATCGCTCTCAGAACTTTCTCCAAAAAAACCCAATCTACCCAATCATATGCCTTATTTATATCAAGCTTTATCACCATTTGCTTAAGTTTTTTTGCACATCCAGTCTTAATTTCATGAAAAATCTCATAGGCAATCAAAATATTATTGTGAATTATTCTACCAGGAATAAATGCCCCTTGTACTGGATTAATGAGACTGTATATGTGTGGTTTGAGCCTATTTGCAATTATTTTTGAAATAACTTTATATACAAAGTTGCAAAAGTCCAATTGGACGAAATTGAGATATAGATGCTGAAGAATGTACCTTTTTTTTTTATAGATAATGTGGAGGGAGAATGTACCTTTGGAATAAGAACAATATGAGTTTAATTGAGTTGGTCAGGCATGATGGCAGTAGCAAAGAACTATTGAATGATGGCTACTAGATCCTCCTTTATCTTACTCCAGAATTTCTAAAAAAATATCCCTGGGAATCCATCTGGATCAGGGGCTTTGTAAGCTTCAAGGCTAAGCACCATTGCTCTAATTTCTGCTTCATCTGGAATACTGCACAAGCTCCTATTACATTGCTCAGATACCAATTTTGGAATCTTAACCAAGACCATCTCCTGAGAATAAGAGTGACTGGCAGAGTATAACTTCCTGAAGAAACTTCAGTTTTAATTTCTCCATCTCCTTCGATCCATCTACCTTGATGATTTTTAATTTTCACCACAAAATTCGTTTGTCTGCTGAACTGTTGAAGTATGGAAATACCTGGTATTCTTATCACCAACCTGCAACCAATTGTTTCTAGACCTTTGATACCAATGTTGCTCCTCCATCTTCCAAAAGATTTCAAGTTTATCTAATAGCCTTTTCTCATCAGATTGGTAATTGGGACAATGGGGATCATCATATAATATTTCTAATTCAGCTTTAGTTTGATCAATACCGCATCTCGCATTTAAATTAATCCTTTTACACCAATCTGAGAGTTCTGCCGCAGTGATCTTTAGTTTATTTGCAAGATTACCATGATCACAGGCTAGACTAGACTGATTCCAAGCTCGAGTGATCACTTCTCTGCATTCCTCCATAAGAGTCCATTTAAGCTCAAATTTAAACTTCTTTCTACAGAATATCTTTGGATTAAACATCAGCAGAAGCGGTCTATGGTCTGAACCTATTAAACTACCATGAATTGCCAAGGCCCTTTGAAATAAACTCCTCCACACATTATTAACCAATACTCTATCCAATCTTTGCTGTATATTAGCTCTTCCATCTTGCTTATTGGTCCATGTAAAGCAAGGACCCTTAAAATTAAGATCAGAAAGCTCCAGCTTCTCTATCCATTCTGAAAACTAGTTACACCAAAAATAATTAATATGGCCACCACCATTCTTCTCATGAATGGAAAGTATTTGGTTGAAATCTCCCATACAGCACCAAGGGTGATCTTTTCCAGGATTCAACTGAGCAATGCTTTTAAACACTTCTTTTTTTCCTCGTTTATAAGGACAACCATAAACAAAAGTAATAATATAAGAGCAGTGGTTAACATCTTGAATAGCCACATGAATATAATTGAAATTTATTCAGAGAATTTGGATTAAGAGATTACCTTTCCACCATAGTGCTAGTCCTCCCGATTTACCAATAGGATCAACATACTCCCCATGATCAAAACCAATACTTTTCCAGTACACTTCCATAAACTCCCTTTTCAGCTTGGTCTCCGATTAGAAACCCAAATCTAGGCGATTTCTTTTGATATTATCTTTAAGTCCGTATCTGGTCAAGGCTCATCCAAAATCTTGACAGTTTTAGGCTATAGCACTCATGATTCTTGGGTGGCTTTGGACGAGCCACCAACGCCTTGGACTTCCTTGCACTTTGAATGAGGAGGTTGAGGAATTTGAGACTCCTTTATTCCTTGCTAATCTTGTCTGCTAATCTTGTAATATTTAGAATTTTACGTACTAAACTTTTAATTTAATATAAAAAATTAATAATGAATTGTGATATAAGGGATATGAATAAGTAATATAAATAATAGATCTTAAAAATTTATTAAAAAAATTATATATTTTAAAGTTTTATGAAACTAAAAATTGAATTATAATCAAAGAATAATAAAAAAAAGTACACCATAGCTAAGATAAAATTAACCACACTAAATTAAACTGTATAAATATAAGTGTATGGGCAAGTGTATTTATGTAGAAGTTTCTTTCTTCTTCTTTCTTTTTCCTCCTTCATCCACGTTCATCATCATCAACATAACCAAAATTCCTCCTTTCACCTTCTTTTTCAAAATTTAGCTAAAATTTAAGAGAAAATCACATCTAGTTATGGATTTTTAAACGAATAAGCTAGAAAAAGAGAGATTATCAATAAGTGATCAAAGAAAAAGAAGGAAAAGAGAGAAGAAGAGAGATTTTGAAAGATGTATGTCCTTTTGTAAATTAATTTATAAATATTTGAATTTTTATGAATTTTAATGTTTAAATTAGTTGATTGAGTAATCTATAATGAATTATTACTAAAAAGTTTTGGTCAAATGGATTGATGAGTAAAAAAATGAGTTAAAGGAACTTGTAGTGATGAGTATGATTCTTAATTCAATCATTATAAGAGTTAAGTGGTTTGATGTTATCTTTAGCCATAAGTGATGATTGAAGACTTAAATAATTGAAGTGTAATTAAAGTATTTGGTATAGACTCCATCTATGTTAAAGAAACTAGTTTTAATACATTGTTATCATATATTTGGATATATGGAGTTTAAATTGATAAGTGTTCAAAATACAGAACTTTGTTTGACACAACCAATGATATATGAAATTTTGAATATATGATAAATATGTGTAATACCAACTGTTGATCAAAGAATTATTCCATTGAAGTGATATATATAATTCAGTGTTAATCAAAACTAATGAATTGTCCAAACTATACTGATTTTAGATCTAGCTTTAGATTAAATGGATAACCAGAGGAATGATAGCCATAGTGATAGTGGGCACCTCGTGTCATTAATGAACACATTTTGTCATCAGTGACAGTGGACATAATTACCATTACATATTCTTAAGATTTAGCATTAAAATTGGTACACTGACTTGTTATTCAAATATATGATCTGAGTTCAGTATGCATGAGTATATTTAATAAAGTTATATAAATAAAAAATATATGTAAATATGATGTTATGAATAATGGAAGAAATGTAAAATAATAATATAAGTCAATTACTTAAATCGATTTATTGTATTACAATGTGAAAGTGATTGGTAATATATATATTAATGTTTACAAGTGAAAATTCTAATGCTCCGAATAGAAATGTTATGCTCAAGTTATTGAATTGATCAATAACTTTCTAAGTGTTATAATGATTGAAAGTGTATATAATAATATAAGATACAAAGTGTCATAAAGTATAATACTAAATCTAAGTGTCAAAATTATAGATTGAATGAAATTATCCTATATGTGAAACTAAAAAATAAGTCTTAAATAAAATGATTCAAAAAGAGAAAAGTTACAATACTGAAAGTATAGTATAGCATGATATCTTTTATAAAGTTAAAGTTATCATTTTGTATAATCAAAATATTATGTTGGTTTGTTATTGAAAATATTTAAATGTTTATTAAAACTGAGTATTATTACTATATTTTCGCAAATATTTTTTTTAATATTAAGTGACAAAATATATTTATAAAAGTACCACTAAATTTTATAATGAAAAATAAGACAGTAATAAATTATAAATATTTATTTCTGCTTAATATTTTTTTAAATATTAAGTGACAAAATATATTTATAAAAACACCACTAAATTTCATAATGAAAAATAAGAAAGTAATAAATTATAAATATTTATTTCTAATGAGATGATTGATTGTGGTGTACATGGGCTATCAGAATTGCCGAATGAAAATTAAAAAAAAAAAATTGGAATTTCTGCTCAGTGCTCACCCATTTGCATGTTGTTCTTGTATGTATATTCAAAACCGACAGCCTTTCACGTAATCACACTATAAATATTGAGTTGATTTTTATTTCATCTTTAGAAGAGAAGATAAAATTTCAAGCATCATGCAAATAAAAAATATATTAGTTATATGTTTCCAAAAAAAAAAACAAACACCTCACCCAAATAAGAGCAATGCAAGTTTATACTTGGGGTTACAAAACTATCTATGCAAATAATTTATTTTAAAACTCTAAAAAAATATTTATTTTTTTAAAAAAATTAGGTTTAACTTTTAAAAATTCGTCACTCCTCCCAAAAATAATTTTTTTTTAAAAATATCTCCTCTCTCACTATAAATAATATTTTATTTTATTTTAATTTTTTATTTAAAAACTTAACTATTAAATAAATATGTTCTAATAAAATAATAAAATAAAATAATAAAAATTAATATTTTAAATTATATTTTTAACATGTAAAATATTTTATTTTTTATAAAGAAAGAATTTTAATTTTGATTACAAATAAAAAATAACACTACAAAAATAATATAAAAAATAAAATATATAAAAATATATTAATAAAAATTATTAAATTTATTTTTAAATAAATTTTATATATTATACACATAAAAAAATAAAACTTAAAAACTATGAATTTTATTTTGTAGATATTATATGTATGTTATATATATATATATATATTACGTAGATATTTATAGATATTATATATATATTATGTATTTATTCTGTATATTATATATATATTTATGTGTATATAAAATTAAAAAAATAAAGTTAAAAATATTAAATAAATTGTACAGATATTATGTACATAGTTAGTATATATTATGTATATGTTTATATATTTTTTATATATTTTTTATTTATATTGAGTATATATTATATATTTTGTGTGTATCTTGAAAATATGAGAAAAAAATTATTCGTGAATAAAAAATAAATAAAATAAAATATTTTAAAAAATAAAAAATAAAATAAAATAGAAACATTGGAAAAAAAAAACAAAAAAAAGCGTGCAATCATAGAAATAAAAGAAAAATTAATCAACGATAGATTTGAAAATGGAACGCCCAAATGCAGTAAACAGTATAAATTTCCGTCAATATTTTAGAAAAATGTGTAAATAAGCGTCTCAAATTTTTGTACAAATATAAATTGTTAAACTTTTTGTGTTCAATTACGGTTAATTATACTGATAGTTATTGATTTTTTATCTTTATTTTAGTAAAACTCATAAATTTTATTTTGCAAAGATAAAATTTATAAATTTTTGATTTTATCTTAAAAAAATTACTAAAATTATTTTTTGACAATTAAAATACAACGTGATAATTATATATCACCACGTGATAAAAAATAAAAAAATTCATATTAATTAATATATGTATGTAAAAAATTAAAGACATAATATGTAATTTTAGATCTGCTAAATTTTAAGTCTGCTAAAAAAATATAGGTAAAAAATGATATAAAATTAAAATTTTTTTTTATCATATGATAATATACGACTATCGTATCATACTTTAATTGTCAAAAAATAATTTTAAGAATTTTATTAGGACAAAAAAAATTTTTAAAATTTTATCTTTACAAAATAAAAATTAAAAATTTTAATGAGATAAAATAAAAGATAAGAAATAATTAGTATAATTAAGCTGTCCAATTATATACAATTTTTTTTGCAAAATAAACTATTTAAATCCTTCTCTAACTCTCAAAATTAATACTGTTGAAAAACAAAAACTCATGATATGTCCACACACACATATAGAACCTTACTTTAAATATATATTTTTTAAATAATAAAAAATTAAAATTTGGAAAGATTTGGGTTCATTCATAGTTATATACATGCAAAGAATTTAATGCCAAAAATCTGGGTTTCATAATTCTTTTACAAGAATTTAATTCTATCAGAATAATAAACTGATCAATAATTTTTCAAATGATTTTTTATACATATAAGTTGACAAGTTTCTACATAACTCAAAAATAAAATAAGAAAAAATTTCATCTCTTTTTTATTTTTTTTCTAACTCATGATTTTGTCAGTAAACAAATAAAAAATTACTAAGATTTCTGAAAATAATTACCTAAGAAATCAACTACTAGAAAAATTCAGTGTATATTAGATTCTAACAATCACCAGTTTACCATGAAATTCTTCAGGTGCCAAATTTAAAAAATGAGTTTTAGAAATTATCAAATACTAAAAGAACATCAAACTCTTCTTTTTTCTCACCATCGTTACTTTAATTTCCAAATCCATAAAAAATTCAACAACCATAATAGTCAAAATCTCTTGGTAAAAAAATGAAACACAGAGAAATTCCAGCAAATTAACATTAGCTTATCATAAATTCAAGACAAATACTAATTTCAGTCACTTTAAAAAATAAATATTCAATAACATCTTTTTTATTAATTTAAAAATATTTATTATAAATTTATTTATTAAAAAAGATATTTAATAAATATTTTTAAATTAATAAAAAATAAATTATTAAACAAACACTTTCTAACATGACTGTAATTAATATTCATCTAAATTTAACATTCAAAATTGCATAAAATATATTTTAAAAATTCACAAGCTACATGAGAAATCTCGCGTATGTGCCTTATTTTCTTTTTCTCTATTCTTCTTCTTTACTATGGTGAAACTTTATTAAAGATTATAAAAATCAAAGATTTGATCGGAATTTTGAGATAAAATGGAAGAGATTAGAGATTTTGACTTTGAGATAAGGCTGAATAATTAAATTTTTTATTTATAAAATCATTAAGAATTAATTTTTATTAATTAATAACCTTGCCACATCAGCTAAATAAAGGGAAAACTTGAGTCAATTAAGCAGTCATATAAATAGAAGCTTAAAACATTTGTTTCTGAATTTAAAAAAAAAAAATTAAACATCAATTTATAGCTACACAAAAAATTTAAGAGGCTTATTTATACTTTATATCAATCTTTCTAATATTTTTTAATTATTAATATTTTAAAAAATACATTATTTTATTCTCTTATAAAAAAAATGAAAGTATTGTTTTAATATATTTATATATTTGTCCATAACTATTCATTTAACAGTCTAGTTATAAGATTAATTTTATTCGGAATAGAAATTATATGTTACAATTTTTGCCCCCCTCTCTAATAAAATATTTAATGAAATTTAAATTTATACTATTACTTATTTATTCAGTTATATTTAAATAACTGAGCTAATTATTTGGATAAAAAAAATAAATTATTTAGGATAGCCTTAAAAAGCTACAACAAATTGTTTGTTGGTTTTCACTTTTCTTTTTTATTTTCCTTTAGAGATTGAATTAAAGGTCGGTTGAAATTTCAAATTTGATGTTAGACTTGGACTTTAAGTAGCATATTTGGTAGACCCTCCCAATATCCATTATTATATATATATATATATATATCTTTTCAAATAAACAGCTAAATCTACCCTTTTATTTATAAGCTTCGCCAACCACTTCAAAAATTAGTGGACCCTAATAACACCACCAATATTCTATAGTCTCTCTAAAAAGTAAAAACAAAAAATATTCTATATACACATATGTTTTCTTAATTTTCTAATATTTGTAAAAATTTTTACCCTTCCCATAAATCCTAAGATTAATTGGACTAAAGAAATTTTAATCTAAAAAAATTTTAATTCTTATAATTTATCTTTTTTTTTATTTAATTTGACATTTAAACTAGTTCATACAGATTAACAAATATCAATATCTTTTTAATTTTAGAATTAAAAGACTAAATTCAACTGATAATAAACTTCCATTTAAGTAATAATATACGGTCTATAAACTAACTGTACTATCAAAATGTAATAGTGCTTCAAAATCAAATTTTCGCACAATTAACAAATTAAATTTTCATTTGCTGACGTGTCACAGTCCAGACAGATGCAGAAAAATAATTAAATACAGCTGTACCGGATTATTACCACAAAACCTTCCTCTTCGGTATTTATTTATTTTTATTATCTTTTTCCCAATAGTGACAAAATACATCAAATTATTTTAGGCTCTATTTTTCATTTCTGTGCCTGAAAATTTTTATGTTTTTCTTTTTCTTTCCTATTACTTCTTTCAGCTTTGACGAGGTGTTCTTCACCAAGCACAACAAAATTGACAATTCTTGAACCAACAGGGTAAACCAATTAATTCCTGAAAGTCACAAAGCTTTCATCTTTATATTCTCACATTGACATCTGCGCAAAAATTTTTACATCTTTTTTTTTAAGAAAATGAAATCAATCATCATCTGCAAGATTGTCAATTTTGGATCTGACTGCATATTGGGTTTTTTTTTTAATCAGAAATTTAGTCTGAGTTGGGCTAGATTTTTGTTTCAGTTTTGGTGTTTTAATTAATGGGTTTTCTTATTAAAGTGTTGATATTTTGCTATGTATACATGAACTGTAGCTTGCATTTGATTTGAGTAAGGTTCTTATGAGAAGCGGTTGGGTGTTTGAGATTTTATTATTGTTGGTTCAGTTAGGGTTTTGAGAATTTTTTATGTATGGATTGTAGTG
Source organism: Garcia nutans (assembly GCA_947685225.1). Classification (NCBI taxonomy): domain Eukaryota; kingdom Viridiplantae; phylum Streptophyta; class Magnoliopsida; order Malpighiales; family Euphorbiaceae; genus Garcia; species Garcia nutans. Next base: position 52,289,627 of record CANTUV010000012.1, read on the forward strand.
GAGAATCATCTGAATCTGGGTCTGTTGTATGTAGTTCCATGTTGTCAAAATGTGGGAGTTTGCGTGATGATGATGCTTGTCCTGGGCAAGTGTCACCCATTAGAATTGGAGGGTCGAGGAATACCAGCCCCTTAGGCCGTGTTGGATCAAGGAATACTAGCCCTTCTAGGCAGAAGGCAGTTAAAACCAAACCAAGGGGTTTAGATGAGGAAACTGCAGCGACATTTGGTAAAGCTGTTTACCCTGATGTTCAAATGGAGGATAACATATGGGCCATGTTGCCTGAAGATCTATTGAATGAGATTTTGGCTAGGGTTCCTCCCTTTATGATATTTCGCCTTCGTTCAGTTTGTAAAAGGTGGAATTCTATTCTTCAAGATGGTAGTTTTCTTAAATTTCATTCGCAAGTGCCATCTCATGGGCCTTGTCTTTTGACATTTTGGAAGAACTCACAGACTCCACAATGCTCAGTGTTTAGTTTGCCATTAAAAAATTGGTATAGAATTCCTTTTACATTTTTGCCACAGTGGGTGTTTTGGTTGGTTGGTTCTTCAGGTGGCCTTGTTTGCTTTTCTGGACTTGATGGGCTAACTTACAAGACTTTAGTTTGTAATCCTCTCACTCAAACTTGGAGAATATTACCAAGCATGCATTATAATCAGCAAAGGCAATTGATATTGGTTGTTGATAGAATGGATCGGTCATTTAAAGTGGTAGCGACCAGTGATATATATGGTGATAAGTCATTGCCCACTGAGGTTTATGATTCAAAGCTTGACAGATGGTCGATCCACCAAATAATGCCTGCTGTCAATCTTTGCTCTTCAAAGATGGCATATTGTGACTCCAGATTGTATTTAGAAACTCTTTCACCACTTGGTTTGATGATGTATCGGCTTGACACAGGTTACTGGGAACACATTCCAGCCAAGTTCCCACGGTCTTTGTTGGATGGATATTTGGTGGCTGGCACTCAGAAACGTCTGTTTCTAGTGGGACGGATTGGCCTTTATAGTACTCTCCAGAGCATGAGAATTTGGGAACTGGATCATACCAAGATTATGTGGGTGGAGATAAGTAGGATGCCACCAAAGTATTTTCGGGCTCTGTTGAGATTATCAGCTGAGAGATTTGAATGCTTTGGACAGGATAACTTGATTTGCTTCACATCTTGGAACCAAGGAAAGGGCCTTCTGTATGATGTAGATAAGAAGGTTTGGTCTTGGATTGCTGGATGTGCTCTTCAGTCATATAATAGTCAGGTGTGTTTCTACGAGCCAAGATTTGATGCTTCCATTTACTGAATTGACAATTTTGTTTTGCGGCTTCCTTCATTGAGAAAATCACGAAAGGGGCTGAGCATCATCTTCATTGTTTGTGCTTCTTCTACCCATCCATCTCTCTTCTTTCCCTCTTTCACATTTTGCAATGGTTCTTTTTCGAAGCTGATTGACTAATGATTCGGTTCCTTCAGTTTTGCATGCTAGATTGACATTACTGGTGTAATGCTAGGAAGCAAGTTAGATCAGCGAGATTTTTGTGATGTATTGTCAATGATATCACTACCTAGTGCCAAGGTTCTATCATGTCTATGGATTGTGGATTGAGCATCACCTGGTATCAGGCTTTGTGACGGACCTGGTCTGACCATTGTTACACTAAGCACTTGATGAAGGATGGGCTTGTTAAAGAATGTGCCAAATGGGATGATGATAGATTGGGGGAAATTGTAAGATCTTCTCCCCGTTTAATGCTCATGTACATTTTTTGAAAATGTTTTATCACATCAAAGTCTGAGAAACTTGTGTTAATATCTTTGCTCATTAATTTATTGTGATGGTGCTAATTTGCATGATATTATCGCTGCAATTTCCTTCGTTAATATGTTTATATTCTTGCTGCTACTATTTGCTCAAACTTTTTGTTTTCAGTATTAAGAATTGTGCCTGTGTACAAGTTATTACTAACCTAAAAAGGTTATATAGAAAAACTATTTAAACTTGATATAATTCATTGTATTAGCACCCGAAGTTCAGAATATTCAATTTGATAAGTCTATTGCTATATTCTGTTTCTTCAATGTGTTGCCAAAATAACTGAAGGGTGGTTTTGGCAATCTGTCACTTGTTTTAGTATTGCCTTCATGTTTCTTACTTGCAATGTTGATTAAAAATCTTATTGTTTATCAAGCAATTTTCTTCAACATCTGCAAGTTTGCTCAAATTCCACTTCTTCATCCGTTTTATTTATTATTCATTTATTATAATTTTATGCCTTTCCATTCTTAATTTTAGTTGAAATTTAGTTTTAAATAGGTATTTCTATGGAATAATATATTTACAATATCAAGTTTTTATTAAAGTTTTACATATTATTATTATTATTATTACATGTAATAAATATTTAGCTAACTTATAAAATAAATATATAAAAAAAATTTATAAAGAGTGGGGAATAATTATATTATTTAGAGGATGACTAAGAGCATGTTTAGTTATAAAAATATTTTCTATTTTTATTTTTTATTTTTTATTTTTTATTTTCTAACTATTTTTAAATAAAAAATTGAAAAATATGTTTATTTAATATTATTTTTTAATTTCTGTTTTCTATTTTTATACAATATTTCAATAATTTTAGCACCTGTATTTTTTAATTAAAAATAAAATTATAATTAAATAATATTTTTAATTAAAATAAAAAATTAAATAATCAACCTAAACATATTTTAATTTACATAAACAAAAAAATAAAGTAGATGAATTTAAATAAAAAAACTATATTAAAGTGGGAAGAATCAAATATAAAAAAATAAAAAGAGAAAATTACATTGTCTGTCACTTTTTTAATTTTGTTAAAAAATACTATATTATTTTAATATATTTTTAATACAATAAACATATACTAAATATCTCTAAAAGTGTTGTACATGTTTAGTATATTAGATGTATATTAGATGTAGACATGATCACAGTTTGAAAATTATGGATTCCAGTTCTTAAATTGTCAATTTTGGATTTAAAAATTTTTGAACCTAAACCGAAATTTCTATAGAAAGGCTCAAAGAATATTCAGAAACTGTTGGTTTCAATTTGAATTTCAATTTAGGAGTAGTTTAAAAAATACTTTGAGGGGAGAGTTGGAAAAGGTACTTCAAAAGTGATTTACATGGTTCAAAGCGATTTATAATAATTTAGGAGGCGGTTTATATGTAATTTTAATTAAAAAATTAAAAACATTATTTTAAATTGAGATTAGTAAAAAATAATAATAATAAGATTAATTTACTAAAAAATAATAAAAATATACTTAAGCAACTTAAAAAGTTAAATTATTTATGTATCATTTTGAATTTTAAAGAGAAATAATTATTCACGTATTTTTTTATTTTATATTTATACAATTGTTGAATATTATTAGTATTATTTTAATTTCTTCAATTATTTTTTCTATGTCAATTGTCTAGAATATTCATTAACTATATATTTTTTCTTTCTTGATTTAAAATTTAAGCTTTGACTATTTAATTTTTTTAGAAATCATAATATAATAAATTTTAAAATAAAAAATAATAATATAAGATAAAAAATTAAAAATAATGGAAATAAAATAAAACAATAGGAATAAATTTTAAATATAAAATAAAATAAAGTAAAGAATATTATAATCTAGAGAATATTTTTAAAAAATGAGAATGAAGATTGTATAAAATATTAGAGATTAAATTAAAAAATATAAATTATAGAGAATATTGAAGATTATAATGTATAGAAAAATAAAAGAAATTAAAATTAAAAAATGTAAAAAAAAAATTTTAATATGTATGATACTTATAGGATCAGTAAAAATTTTAAAATTAAAAATAAATAAAGTGCACTAAATATTTGAATTGACAATTTAAAATCGTAAAAATTGCAAATTCGACGATTTTTAAAAATAAAAAAATCTGAACCAAATTATAAATTAATATTTAAGTTCTAATTTAGCCACAATTTCAATTTTAATAAGTTTTAATTTCAATTTTAATTGGTTTAATTTTAATTTCAAATTGAACTGTGACCATTTTTAATTAGACGTGAGACTTTAAAAATGGAAATTTTTGAAAGTAAAAGAGAAAAAGTGATATTTTTCAAAGAAAAAGAATTGAATATTTTTCAGAATAATTTTATTTTTTTGGTTTTTTAAAGAAATCCCAATATTAAATTAAAAGGGAAAAGTGATATTAAAAAAAAAAGAAAATTTAATTTTTTTAGAATAATTTAATTTTTTCTGTATTTTTTAAGAAATCCCAAAAATAAAGTGCAATTTACGTAATTTATCTCTTTCCTAATTTTATTTTTCAAATCTATTGCCATCTATTTTTTATTTTCAAATATAATTTTTTTTCAGTTTTAGTTTTACTGTGTTTTTTTATGCTACTGTTAACATGTGTTAACAGCCTCTCACGTCAATGTTGATTTTGTTTTTGTTTTTTTTTTTTCATTTTTCGTTTTATTTTTTATATGTTTTTTATTCAAAATTTATTTAATATTTTTAATTTTATTTTTTATTTTATATTTTTACAATATACATATAATATCTACACATCTATATAATATATCCAACAAAAAACTTAAAATATATGTAACATCTATCGAATATTTATAATATTTACTGAATTTACACAAATTATCTATTAAATATCTACATGATAAAATTAAAATTTTTTTAACTTTTATTTTATATTTTTCTAACGTTCATATAATAGCTACATAATATAAGCACAACATATACAATAAAAATTTAACATACACATAACATCTATCAAATATATATAATATCTATCAAACATTTACAATATATTTATAAAACATCCACGTAATAAAATTAATATTTTTTTAAAATTAATATTTTTTTAACTTTTATTTTATATTCTTTTAACATCCATAATAAAAATTTAATTTACGCACAATATCTATCAAATATTTATAACATCTAATAAATATTTATATAATGAAATTAATTTTTTTAACTTTTATTCTATATTCTTCTAACATACATAAAATATATATAATTCATCAACACTTTTATTATTTGTTTTTGAAATTTTTTATTTTTTTGTTGCTGATGTGTTTTCGAAACAAAGTTTATATTTAATTATATGCAATATTTTTTTTTATTTGCTTTTGATATGATTTTTTTAATTTCAAAACAAAGTTTTTATACCTGGTTCCTAGTTGCAAAAAAAAATTGAGTTTTAATTGATAATTCTTAATTTTTAATTGATGAGTCTTTTTTTTATATTGATATTGATGAAGAAGATGAAGGTTTTTGATAAAGAAGATGATGGCGATTTATTTCTGATTTAATTTTTCTTAAGTTTTTTATATTAATTTTTTAATGCTTTTTTAGTTTTGAATTTTAATTGATGATGAGATGATGAAGAAGAATGATGATGAAGAAGAAGATAACTTCTTTGAAGTAGTTTTGATATTTTAGAAGCTGTTTTTAAGGTTTGTAATTATTTTTTCTTTTTGCCGTATTTTTACAAATAAAGTTTTTTTTTTAAATCAAAATTTTTATAAAAAAGTTATTGTTATTATTATTTTGGTTTCGTAGGAAGCCCACAAATAAACTCTAATTCGAACACTTGAAGGTTGAGTTGAGGTTGGTAAAATAGATTATGGGCCTGAAATGTTGGGCCATGAGAAGTGCTTGGTATATCAATGCCACCTCACAAAGATTCTCTCAGTTTGCCTATTTAAATATGAGATAATTACGCTGTACACGTAATAAGTTTTCCGTTTTTAAAAGCACGGGAGGCGAAATCCTTTGTTTTTTTTTTTTTTCACTTTTAGACGCTGTTTTTTTTATAATTTATTTTATTTGTATTTTTTATTTAAATTTTTTAATATCGCACTTTTAATAAACACACAAATATATATATATAATATATGCATAACATATTTAAAAATATACACCCAACAATACAAACTATTATACATCTACAACACATCAACAATACATCTATAATAAATCTATAATACATCTCCCTAATGTTTTTAATATTTATTTAATTTTATTTATTTATTTTTTATTTTTAAAATATCCACACAACATTCATACAACATTCACACAACATTCAATAATTTTTATAAAAAATATATATAACTTAAATAACAAAAAAATAACATATACACAATATCAATACAATATCTACAATACATCTACTATATATTTGCAAAACATCTACTACACATCTATATAATGAAATTATGTGTATAATATATAAAATTTATTTAAAAATAAATTTAATATTTTTATTAATATATTTTTATATGTCTTACTTCATCTTTTATTATTTTTTAGTGTTACTTATTTTTTATAATTAAAATTAAAATTCTCTTTTTATAAAAATTATGACAAAAATAATATAAAATAATATTATTTTATTAGATTATTTTTATTTTAATGTTGAAGTTTGAAAAAAAATAAAAATTTGAAGTAAAATATTGATTATAGTGATAGTAGATTTATTTTAAAAAAAAACTTTTATTTTATTGAGAAATGAGATATTTTTAAAATTTTATACCAACTTTTATAAAAATGTAAATATTTTTAATTTTTATAGTATTTTTATAATAAAAGTTATTTTTTAAGATAGTTATGTAAATATCTCTTTAAATATTCATTATTTATTTACTTGGGATTTTTTTTATAAAATTACCTATAAAAACAAAACTCTTTTTTAAAATACTACACAAAAAAAATTTATATTTTTATAAAAATGTAGATTAAATTTTAAAAATACCTTACTCTTTATTAAAATTAGATTTTTTTTAAAATACATTTTCTATTATTTGAAACAATATTTTACTACAAATTTCATTTTATTTTTTAAACTTTACTATTAAATAAATATATTATAATAAAATAATAAAAATTAATATTTTAAAATATATTTTTAACCAATAAGATGTATTTATTTTTTATAAAGAAAAATTTTAATTTTGATTACAAATAACAAAAAAAATTCAAAATAATATTTAAAAAAGTAAAAAATATAAAAATATATTACTAAAAATTATTAAATTTATTTTTAAATAAATTTTATATTATATACATTAAAAAATATTAATTTATTGTGTATATATTATGTGTATGTTGTGTGTATATTGTGTTAATATTATATTTATATTATGTATTTATTGTATATGTTAGTGTATATTATATACATATTATGTGGACATCGTGTATATATAAAATTAATAAATAAAATTAAGTATTGAATAAATTATGTAAATATTATGTAGATAATGAGTATATATTTAATATATATTATGCACATTTCACTGTCTGTGTGTATTTATATATAAGTTGTATTTATGTTATGTACATATTATATTATTATGTGTATATTGAAAATATAAAAATAAAAATTATTTATAAATAAAAATTAAGAAAAAAGAAAACAGAAAAAAAATAGCGTTAAAAAGTATAAAAATGAAAAAAATAAATATGAAAAAAACAAAACTTATTGTATTTTTTAAAGAGGATTATGGAAAAAGCATAATATGTGATTTTGTGTAAATTTATTATTATTATTATTATTATTATTATTATTATTATTATTATTATTATTATTATTATTATTATTATTATTATTATTATTATTATTATTGTCAAAACGGGCTTTGAAAAGGAAGGTAAAACTGTTTTGAGTATATTTTGATTAAGAAATTTTAAATTATGTAAAATAAAAAAAAATGTAAATTTCATTTATCATTCCTAAAAAATACGTTAATAGCTATTGTTTTCTTTTATTGTCAAATTGATCCATTGTCATTTTTTAAACTTGCACTAAGCTTTTATTGTCATTTTTCTATTAATTTGTTATTTAAAACACTAATAAAAGGCTAATACTGTTGGGAAAATCGCTATTTTTTCGCCCTTCGGACCGTATTCAAGCAGGAACAAATGAGAAAATAAAATAATGACTGTGAAATTAAAGAGAATAAAACACAATGATTTAACGTGGAAAACTCCGGAATGGGGAAAAACCACGGTCGTTGTCTAACGACAACCAAGAAAAATATTCACTATGTGGCAAATTGTTACAACCACAAATTACAAAATATTTTTCTAACCGACACCCACAAAACAACCCCCAAATATTTATACTCCAAGGAACTCCAAGAGATTGATTATCTAATTCCTAATATAAACTACTTGGTGTTTAACCTATAACTCTCCTTAAGCTATATTTTGTGTTTGCTTGGTGTGTTTACAAATGGAGAGAATGAGCCTATTTATAGGCTTCAAATGCAAATAAATTGTCAAACTAAATTAGGTGAAAATTAGGCTAAATTAGGCACCTCCCATTTTCACCTCACATTTTTGATAAATTCTTCCTTGTTAGGCACCTTGCATTTTTGACTTTTTTTTTCATTTTTATTTTTTAAATTTGGTGTGCTACCACCAACAATCTCCACCTTGAAAAATAAAACACAACATTGTCTGTTACCGACAATCATAATTCTTAACGTCAAGAATTAACATACTCCACCATAAAAGAGTATCGACACTTGGAATTATTTCTCCAACTCCAAGAATTTTCCATCGGCCATGTCGGATCCCGCTAATAGTTTATGGTGCAACCCTCCTGTTAACTTTTCCGAGAATTCATTAGCCATCGACATCATTTTTTCACCACATGCTTTGCATCAACTGTCAACCAATGTCGCACGCATTTCTGTGGACCAGCTACCAATAATCCGTCCTCTTCCATGACATCTCAATGGGTAGCAATCATGCCATGAGGACACACTTCTCTCAACTACAAAGAAAACTCATCATCTCCTTCGCCACAGGAGATCACATTGGCAGCAACAATGTTAGAGCTTCTAGCCGAATCAGCTCCACCGTTCGGGCAATCCTTCCTCACGTGTCCAGTTTGACCACACCCCCAGCAGACAACCTTTCTCTTTCCGGAGCCTTTATTCTTTTTCCTGATACCGACAGATAAAGCTGAATTCTCATAAGATTTATTTTTCATTTCATTCAGTCTTCTCTCCTCAGTAATGAGCTTACTAACCACATCCGCATACGCCACTTCCTTACTACCATATTTTAGAACATGCTTCATGTGCTCATATGTTGAAGGAAGTGACAGGATGAGTCGGAGAGCTTTATCTTCATCTTCGATTTTCACTCCAATAGTTTCCAATTCAGAGATGATACCGTTGAGGACACTCAGGTGATCGGACAGCTTTGTACCTTCCGTCATTTTCAACGTATGAAATTGCTCCTTCAAATATAACCTGTTGGATATATTTTTTTCCTGATACAATTCTTCCAATTTCTCCCACAGCTCCTTTGTCGTGGACAATCCAAGCATATTAGCAAGAACATTTTTTGCTAGACACATGCGAATTTGACTTGCCGCCTTGATATCCAGCTCCTCTCATTCTTCGTCACTAATCTTGGATTTTTCTAAGTCTCCACTACCACCACATTTTCCTGAATTTCTTCTGCTGATTGGTTTACCCTGCAAAACCTTATGTAGTCCAGATTGTATCAACACGTCTTTGACTTGCACTTGCCACAGTGCAAAATTCATTCTCCCATCAAATTTCTCAATCTCGCATCTCATTGCCGACATGCTTACTTTGTGCTTAATAAAGGACCAGAAATAAATATTACACCAGGTAAATTCCCAGGTAAGAGAAGGAGTCACAATGGTTTCACTTAAAATCCACTTGCCTTAGACTAAATTCGTGTCGTTTGACAGAATTTACCTCGACATGTAATTATTTATCTCACCACAAATACTTAAGCACCAAAGCAAAACGACTCCACCTTTTCCAAAGCTCCACCAGCTCCAAAGGCTCCACCAGCTTAAAAATAAAAATTTTTTTTAACAAAAATCTTTTCTGATGTGAAAGATCAGACCAAGCTGCAACCACAGAGCATACTAAGATTTTTGACAAAAATTATAACACCTAAGCTCTGATACCACTTGTTGGAAAAATCGCTATTTTTCCTCCCTTCGGACCGTATTCAAGCAAGAACAAATGAGAAAATAAAATAATGACTGTGAAATTAAAGAAAATAAAACACAATGATTTAACGTGGAAAACTCCCGAATGAGGAAAAACCACGGTCGTTGTCTAACGACAACCAAGAAAAATATTCACTATACGACAAATTGTTACAACTACAAATTACAAAATATTTTTTTAACCGATACCCACAAAACAACCCCCAAATATTTATACTCCAAGGAACTCAAGAGATTGATTATCTAATTCCTAATATAAACTACTTGGTGTTTAACCTATAGCTCTGCTTAAGCTATATTTTGTGTTTGCTTGGTGTGTTTACAAATGGAGAGAATGAGCCTATTTATAGGCTTCAAATGCAAATAAATTGTCAAACTAAATTAGGTGAAAATTAGACTAAATTAGGCATCTCTCATTTTCACCTCACATTTTTTACAATTTCTTCCTTGTTAGACACCTTACATTTTTTACTTTACTTTTTTTTTTTTTTAATTTTGGTGTGGTACCACCAACAAATACCATATATGATATGATATTATCTTAACTCATAAAATGAGTTGGCAAATGATGTAATAAATAATATGATTTTTTATGTTATTTTAAAAGTTAATGTGGTGCCACGTTATATATTATGTCAGCTTGTGAGAGGATCTCCTAAAATTCAAGAATTACGGCTTGAACAAATTAATAATGAAAAATGATGATGAATGTTAATAAATTTTTTTAGAGATAACCAGTAAAATTAACCTTTCTTGAAATAAATATGAAAATTAATGAAGATGTAGGGATTTAACCCTATAGCTTTAACAAAAGAATAAAATAATTAATCATTAAAGTTACATTTCATTGTATATAAATAAAGTTATTTTATTTATATTTTAATTATAATTTTTTAAAAAAATTATAAAGTAATTTTATTTAATAATTAAGTAAAATTTATTAAAAATATATATATATTAACAAATGTACGGGTAAATCATAAAAAAGACTCAATTTTTTAAAATCCGCTTATTAGGTGGAAATTTTATCAAAATTCCTTCTTTTATTTTATTTTTAAATCCATAAAAAATGAGAGAGATTTTAGAGCTCAAAATTAAAAATTTCAATCAACCGAACATTATATGTATTGAAATACTATTAAGCCTATATCTACACCACATGAACATGAACTTAATTTACAATCTCCAATCCTAAAATTCTCCATTTCCGTACGATGAGGTATGTAAAACAAAGCCATCTCCATGCATGCTTAATTACATTTGGCTTAATCTTATTATTTTTATTTTTTGAAAAAGAAACAAGCAAAAAAATTATATATAAATTGCAAATTAGTTTAAGTAAAAAAGAATCCAATATATCAGAAAAAAAGGAAAATCATAAACTAGTTACATGAAGCCAACAAAATTTAATCTCTTGAAAAAAAAAGCTAATTTTTTTTTATAGATAGACCTCATATATATTAACAATCCAATTAAAATTCAGCAAATTCTTAATATTTCTAATTAAATTCTTAATGATAGTAATACTAGAAATTCCTACTTAATTACCTTTATTAAAGATTTCTGAATTTGTTAATTGGAACCATACAATAAATTCATGTGTCTCCATTTGTTAATTTTAAAGAAAATCCATTAACAAAATATATATCTAGAAGAAAATAAATTTTATTTATCAATAAGATTCAGGCAAACATCTAATTTAATAATGTAATAATACTTATTGATTGGTAAAATTAATATACAGCAAGAAATAAGATCTTCTTGATTTTTGTTTTGGAAAAAACTTTGTAACTACGATAATAATTTTCATTTATTTTTACATTATCTGAATTTGCTAGAACAAAGTAGAAAAACAGAGATAATTTGAGAAGATTCCAAAAGTGAAAATGTTTTACTTATTTATTAAATATTATTGAGATTTAGATTTTTTGGATTGGATAAGAAATGATTTTAGATAAATATAGAATTCATTTAGTATTTTGGTTTTAAGAAAGATTTTAGATAGTAATAAATAGGATAAATATGGTATATACGGCGATGTAAGTAGACTTTAAATAGGAATAGAAGATTACAAGTTAATCATAATTTAAATATGATGAATTAATTATAATCTTAATAAAATAAAGCTAACCCAATTAAGTAGCCATTCACGTATTTTCTAACACATATATTTTTTTACTCTTTTTTATTTTTTGCAAATTTAATTATAAAAAAAGAGTTTTATCTTTTTTTTTAATTTTTAAATTTTTTATAATCATATTTTAATAATTATCTATAATATCTAATTAATATCAAAATGTACCATTAAAATAAACAATACAATTTTTTAATAGGTGAATAAAATATGTGTTTGTGTATGTATAGTAATAAAATTATGATATAGTTTTTAAAAATATAAAATAAAAACTGAAAATGATTTTTTATTTTAAAAAATGAAAAACTAAAAAATTGTAAATGAATGAAACCTAAATTTCTTTGTTTAGGTTTCAAGAAATAAGAAAATAACAATTTTAAAAATGGAAGTACATATGATGACTTTTGTGGTATTATTTAATTCGATTGTATATATGATCATAATTTTTTTTCTTTGTCTCTATTGCCTCTTTCTTGGTGGCAATAAGCAATTAAATTTACATTAAAAATAATAAAAAAACAAATATGTATAGAAGAATTATAATTAATTAACCTGTTCATGAAAGTTCAAAGACACTTCTATATATAGTTAGTTGAATTATTCTTGCATAGATTTGATTTGATCAAACTAATTTCTGAAACAACAGCTTTTCTCTCCTCTTGGGAATGGAGATTATGGCTTGTAATTAATTAATTAATTAGTTGTAATTATAAATAATTTATGGGTTAATATTAATAATGAACCTACTTGCAAGCAAAACAAACGCTATTCTCAAGGGGAAAGGATAAAAGTTGGAGAACATGCCATCGTGTTCAAAACTTTCAGCGTCAGTAAATAATTAATTAATTAATTAAATATAATTAGTTATAATTAATTAAATTAACCTTAAACATTGGTAAAAGATGAAACAATATAGAGTAGTATGATTTAGTAAATCAATGCACTAAACACTTGGCCATGTTCCTCTAGCTCTTAATTTTATGCTCATGCCTCTTTTTGGGAACTATGCATTTATGTCTATTGTCATTTACCCTCTCAACCATCTAATTATAAATATTTTATTTCTCTCATTTTCTTTATTTGAATAGAATAATATTATAAAAGGAAAAATATAAGAGAAAAGAATAAAAATAATTTTCTTTGATTTTTTTCTATTTTTCAAAACCATTATGGATAGAAAGGACGAAAGCGAAAAAAAGCACAGTTTAAGAAATTATTAATTTATTCTCTATCAACTTAGAATGATGAGAGCATAATAATAAAAATAAATTTCATAAATTATATATGTATATTTTTTATGTTTTAATTAGATAATCAAATGTGAGAAAGTTCTCTTCTCCCTCTCTTTTTTCCCTTTATTAATTTTTTTTTCATTACATTACTAAAAAATCAAACAAAGGCTAAGGGAATTTCTTTTAAAAGGGAAAAGGATTGTCTAATATTATTAGAATTTTTTAATTAATTTATTTTTCATAGGCTGGCTTGGTTAACTTGGGTTGGTTCATGGAATATATATATATATATATATATATATATATATGGGGAGGGCAAGATTTGACAAATCCCTAGCATATGAAGACAATAAATTTTGGTGACAATAACCGAATTTCCCCTATGCATCACAACCTCCTGAATAAGAGCAGCTGCTGAAAAGAGAAAGTTTTCTTATGGTAAAAAGTGTAAATGATGTGCTTTATCTTTGTAATTGGAAAGATTCCATTACCTTCGTCTTCAATGAAATTAAAGTGTATTTTCATGGCCAGGGGAAACCCAAATTTACCTAATGCCCTCCACCTCTATAGGGTAATCAATGCCAACACATGAGATTCCATTTATTTTGTAAGCAATTTCTTTTAATGAGAAAATATAAATATATTAGAAAAATAAAACCCCATATAACATCAAAAGCTCATACTTGGCGAGAGGAACCATGATAAAAATTAAGAACATAAAGCTAAATAAAATCAACAGGATCACCATAACCAGAGGAAGTCATGTCAGATAGTAGATTTATCTCTTGTATTTATCTATTTTTTACTAATAAACATTTATATTAATAAATACCGATCACTTTATTTCTTATATTTATTTTTTTTGACATAATAGATATCTGTTCAATGTGATTCGATATAACTCAATAAATTTATATTTGTAAGTTAAGAAAATGTGAGTTCATAGGACTATATAATTAAATTGAAAGTTTAAAGGGTAAAGTGACTAACGAATATAAATTCAGAGGCTACATATATATTTATTAATTTTTTTATTTTATTTGATAGTTAATATTGCACATGTAAAATGTTATTAGGAAAAGATACCGTGATGAGATACATTATATAAATTATATATTATTCTCCAAATTAAAAATTCATTTTATTTTCACTCATTTTTCCTATTATTTCATGAACTAAACTATCTACCTGATCTTCTTGCACACATGCATGGCTGATTGGCTGTAGATAGGCACCAAAAAAAAACTAAACATAAAAATTCTATCTTGAATCCAATGTATATGCATCCATATAATAGTTTACTGCCGAACAAGATATAATAAAAAAAAACTGCATTTATTTTTTTTTTTTGAAGGTAAAACTGCATTTATTTAGTTTTCATTAATTGCAATATACGTACAGCGGGATCCAGATAAAATTTATCTTTTACACATATAATAGTGTCAAAACTTATTCATGTAGCGCATTAATCCATTCTAATAATATAATTATGGATATAATCCATTTATTACTTATTTTGATATCTCAATTTTAACATGATATATACCAACTATTATATATATATATATATATTTATATATATAAATAGAGTGCCTCTTTTTGACCCACTAGAGTACCGCAAACATGCTAAGCTTTTTTAAATAATAATAATATATATTTTTTAATTTTAATTTTGGGTTTTCCTTGTTCTGCCTTTAGTCAGGAGTAATATATTAATTAAATATATGTTAGGTTGGCAAGTGTTGGAACCCTAGCTAGTTTTGACTTGGGTTTGAAAACACTCTCTATAAAATCCCACTTTACATCTCCTAAGTTTCCTCTCTCTCTCTCTTTAGTTCATGAAAAAGAAGGAATCAAGAAACAACCAGTTATTAATATGGTGAATAACTTAAGGTTTATAAGTTTAGTATTAGGGCTTCTCTTTGTTTTGAATGCCCTCAAAGACTACTCTTGTGCACATGCTCATCTTCATGGTATGTTTAATTTTGATTTCTTTCCTTTTCTTTTTATATTAATTCTATAGAAATATTAATTGAGTTTAATTTCATCTTTATTTAATTTTGACATCATTTTGCAGATTGGAGTATGGATAAGGATAGACTGGTTGCATCTTCTAAAAAGGTAAGCTTATTTTATAGTTTAAAGACAATTAATAGTATTATTAAATTGAAATTTAAGAAGCTTATTAGTATATATATGTAATTATGGAAACAGGAACTTGTTGAGAATGGTTTCACTGCAAGAAGAAAAATAGGGGTTGAAGGACGGAAAATGGTGGTTCTGGTTCATCAAGAAGAAGTGAAGAGGAGGAAAGAAAGTGATGGTCCTGATGGAGAGCACTACTCTTCAAAGGATATTTCAGGTGCAAAAAACTGCTCTGATGATCATATTATCAAATGTTGTAATAAGTCTCAAGTAAAGAGAAATTTTAGTGAAAAATGTAAATTTGAAGAGAGAAGAAGAAGAACATCAATAATTAGTTCTAAAAACAGTAAGGGTTCTGTAGATTTTCTAGAAGATTATAATGGACCTAAACACCATACTCCTAAACATAACTGAGTTTTGTCTTGATTTTCTTAATTATAAGATCCCTTTTGTCTCCCTGTAGCTAGTTAGTGATCATGTGTTTATATTCTACTTCTTGTATATATTTTTATGTGTTGAGTAAAATTTTGAAGCTTATTTAAGGGAATCTATTCTAATTTTTGCCAATAATTTTCTTATTTTACTTGCCTTGCATTAATACTAGGAAGTGACATTTGAAAATATATTTAAATATATTATTTTTGTATAATTTGTTATATATATGTATTTGCAGGCGAGCAAAATAATGCTGTAGTGAAGTCTCTTCAAGAGTCACAAGACCATTATTTGAACCATCAGGTTTGCAGTGTTTCTCTCTTTCTCTATCTTAAATACATGTATAAGCTCATAATTATTTTGTTTTATTTTTTTATTAGCACTGTGTAAAAATTGTTCTTTCAAAAAATATACTATCATTAACTTATTATATTATTGCATTTCTTTTTTTTTTCTTTATTCAGTATTATTAACAACTTATTGTCATGTTAATAAAATAGTTTTGTTAATAAAGTTGGTTTTCATGGTCAAATTTCTAATTATAAATACCATTAAACTATTATTAATTATATGCTTAAGTATTAATATTTTTACTCAGGCGTAAATATATAATAATAAGTTAATACATTCAAATATTCAACCTAATAATTAACAATTTTTTTTCTTGATATCAGAAGAATATGGACAAAGTGAAGAAAAAGAAAGAAAAATTTGCATGCAGTTTGGGAACTCCAAGGAGTAGTAGTAAGGCAGAGGCAGTCAATCTCCCTGCAGAAACAAAACCTACTACTAAGCACTCAAATCAAGAATCCAAGAAATTGACAACCAAAACCAGCTTTGAAATGAAAAGATCTGAAAAAAATCAAGAAACTCAAAGACTTATTGAGGCAACTAAAGAAATTGTAAACCTAATGAACAAAGATTACAAAGGACTGGATAGGCCTCGCCGCAAGCCTCCAATCAACAATCATGTCCCTATTCATTAAAAATACTACTGATTAATTATATGTACACAATATAGAAGTTAGTTAATTAATTAAATTCTAGCTCTCTATATATAAATATAATATAAATTATATATAAGGTTGGCTCACAATTTTGCTCCACTTTTTCTCCCAATTATAGGGAAGTGAAGTCCTTTAACCCATTTAGGATACAGCTAGCTAGTTTTAATTTGGTTTTGGATTTCTATTGCATAGGAAAAAGGTATTAAATGTTTGTTCTTTTTTATGTTCTAAACATGACACTTTTATGTAGAAAAATGTAATGTTCTATGTACATTAAGTGTACTTCATAATTTATAATTAATAGTGGATGTTTTCTTATATGATGTTTTTTAATGTGGCGTGTTATAATTCTATTATTGGTGCTGGAAGTCCACTTACTTACTTAACACCACATTCGAATCCAAAACTTCTCTTTTCTTACTATACTCTTTTAGGGCCTATAACTTTTTATACTTTTATCGGTCTAAAACACACCAAAAGTAATCTTTGCTCTTTCACATAGAGAGATATAGACAATCATGAGAGGAATATGATAACTATCATCATATTCATTCATGTTAAACCATCGGCTCTAATGCCAATTTATTACAAAATCTTGTGTTCAATTTTAAGGCATTATTAATTTGATATGCTCATATGGGTATGAACATACAATATTAATTTGATTTGTTACAGCAAATATAATTGTCAATTTAGGTCTCAAATGTGATTAATTTATCTATAATTATCTATAATTAATCTTTCAAATCAATGTAGAATTTATCTAATTAAATTTATATAGGTTCTTAATTACAATTGAACCCATATACATTGTTATTAATTAAGAATTCTTAATTATAATCGAATGAGTTCGTTTAAAGTTAGAGAACAAACGGATTTATCATTGATACAACGAGATTCTATGATAGAATATACAGATTCAGTAAGGTGATAAGCATCGAAAAAGTGGTGTTGATTGGGATTAGGGCATGGTGGTAGCCATGGAATGCAAACGGAGGCTCCATTCCCCCAAGTTGTGCAGCAAGGATTGCTTGAATCCACTAAACCTGCACCAAATCAATTGTAATGAAAACTAATTAAACTAATAATCAAGTTGTTGTATTTTATATACATATATATAAAGATTATAAATATAATTAAAGGTAATTAATTAAAGTATGCATATATATACCATATGCAGAAGGATTTATGATAGCATTGTAGCCTAACCAATTAGCATGACCATAAACGAATTTGGAGCCATGGAGAGAGTATGTGAAGTTTTGAAGCATTCCAGAAAGTTTATTGTTGAAGAGACCAATTTGTTTGCTTCTTGCACGCATTTTCCATTTTGTTTATCTTTATCATGTGTTGTTCTTGCAATTGAGGGGATGCATCCAATTGGCCCAATTTAGAACACAACTATCTTCCTTGCTCCCATTTTATATAATCTCGGTTAAAATCAAATCAAAATAGTCAGTTCGAGTAATAAAAATTACATTTTGAATAAAAGAGAAGTAAATCTATTAATTTGGGACGGAGAGAATAATAAATATTTGGTTCAACGACAAGCATCCCATTGGAAAATAAATGTCAATCCCACGTTAAAATAAATATAAAATAACTTATAATAATTGAGTAAATTAATGTTGGAACTAATTAATATAAGTAAATTGATTTTACCTCGAAAGTGTGAGAGAGTTTAAACAAGAGGAGTTGAGCGAATTGCCGAGGAGAGTAACGTTTGCTTGAATCAAATAGTGAAGAAGTCTCAAGATAGTTGTTAATGTAGTCATTACTGCCTACTGAGAATACAAACATAGATTCTGACAAGTACTTCCATAATTCATTTGTGTTTTTGAAGTGTTTCGATAGCTGTGATCTAATTGTACCTTCAAATAAATCAATCTGTTCATCTAAATTCAAGCATTTCCCCTGCAAATATTAACACAAAAAAACAATATTAATGAATCATTTTTCTTTTTTTATTTCTTGGAATATTTAAATTCTTAAAAGAAAGAAAATTTTCATGAATATCTAAAATATTGTGACCACATTAATAAAAGAATAAATTCACTGTCAAATAAATAAATATATATTTTTTCATTTTATTATTATTATTATTTTAATTTTGATATATACAAAATTTTAAAAAGAAAATAAACTATCAAAATTGATTATTAATCTCTTGCTCTTTCTAAATAGACATATATTAAGGAATATTAATTATTTGTATTTGTTTCAAAAAAGAAACTACATACTTCTAATTTGAGTTTTTAATTCACATAAAAATATACATGATATAGGAGTAAATTTTTCTTTTTCTATTTTTGTGAATTTCCTATTTTCAGAAGGAGGAGAAAAAAGTAATTATGAGCAATGGCACCGAGAACTTCAAACAATTGATATTTTTAATTTTATTTTCTTTTTAGGCTTTAAATCGATTGTAATAAACTCGACTTAATTAATTAAGTTGGGTCCATTATAATGTTTGACATTTTTTAATTAAATAAGTTGGGTCCATTATAATGTTTGACATTTTTATCTTTGGTTTTTTTTTGTTGTCTTGTTAATTATGGTTGGTCTTTTTGGCCCGCCTTCTGCGATCTACAGTTCTATTGTTTATAATTTCGGATTTTGTATCAGAATAGTCTAAAAGGTGAAAATATTTTTTTAAAAAATAATTTTTTAAAATATTTGTTTATAAAATTTTAATTTCGAAAATACACTCTTTGAAAAATATATATTGTCTAACACATGTCCAATTAAATTTAAAAAATGAACATTTTTTGAAATATTTTAAAAATTAAAGATTTTTTTAAAAAATTAAAAAAATGACATAACATGTAATTTTTATATAATTTTTAAATGCCATAATAAAAGTAATTGATTTTTTTTATTTTATTAATGAATATAGTTATCCAACGATTAATTTCAAAAATAATGATTCGTTTATGTTTTGTAAGATAATATATAACATGAATTATATTATTACATTTTTCTGATCCCATTTATATAAAGATTTAACCTTTAAAAGAAAATAAAATTTTACTATCCCTAAAAAAATCATGATTATATTGTTTTCTTATATGGATCCAATAATTGTTATTTGCATACTCGGACCCGCTCATTACAGAAATATTCGTGCACTGAATTGTCCTTTTTTTATATATATATAGTCTTTATTTTTCTTATTTCTTAATATTATCTTTTATACTTTAAAATTAGGATTATTGTTATTTTGCATGCAAATAAAGATGAAATTTAATTTCCTTATATATATATTGTGAAAGGGGAATAAAACCTGATTCCCCTAAAACCTAAATCATGCATAGATCACTAGATTATTTAAATTAAATTGCAAAGGGGTAAATTATATACCTGACATCATCGTATGTTGAAGCTGAAGACGATTTTGGAGTTTGTCGCCTTCCAGGAGATACACACTTTAAGTTTAGCGGAAGCACTACTGAAGAAACGTAATGTTCTCTCAAAATTGTTATGTTCTCCCGGAGACCACGACCCCTTATTTATAACTGATGATGATGATTAATTTCTATTTTTGGTCCTTCAACAAAATAGAAATTCTTATCGGTCTCTACACTTATAATCCTATTACGAGTAGGACACCTCAATAGTCAACAATCCTAATTTGATCAAAACTATAACTTGATTATCTTAATTTGACTGCAATACATATTCAATATTTAAATATATTTAGCACACATTTAGGATTAATTTTAATCAATATAAAATTAATTCCAACATATTGTCCTTATTTTTCTTATTAAGAAATTTTTTATAATTTAAAATTCTGATTATTGTTGTTTTGCGTGCAAATATATATAGATGAAATTTAATTTCCTTTTCTTTCTGTATATATTCCTTATTTTTCTTATTTCTTAATTTTTTTTCTAATTTAAAATTCTAATTTTGTAATATCATGAAAAATTAATTATCTATATTTGTCATATATATATATTTATATGAAGCGAATTCTTCATATACTTCATGCCATTTTGAATATCAACTGGCCAAAAAGAAAATTATAGATCAATTAATGAATATGATTCTTTATTTTATGGATTCCAATTATGCACAAAATAAACATAAAAAAAAAATGTAAATGACCTTATAAATATATACATACCAGAAGAATTCCAGTTTGAGGAAGAATGCCACAAGACCCAGATGCATAATTCAAACCTGCAATTGGTGTGGATTTTCTTATGCTCAGGATTGGTGGGGAATATGGCAATTCAGCTACACATAACAATAATAAAAAAAATCAATTAAACATTTATTTATATGTAAATAAAAAAAGTAACAAATAGCACCATATTAATATAAAAATATTAAAAATCCACCTATAAAATCAGGAACAGTCTTGCCATTAGTGAATCTTCCAGTAACACCTTTAATAAAATTGACACCACAAGGAAAGAAATCAGCCTTTGCAACAGTTGGTAAGAGATTGTTTTTTCCACTATCAAATAATGAATCTCCAAATGCATAAAGTGCTGGTGCTAATGGCAACTGAACCTCACCATTCCCCAATTTGATGAAGTTGCTGCTCAAATTACACAAAACTAATGGCAAGAAAATTTTCTTGATGATGACCATGATTTTCTCAGCAAGAAAGAAAATTTTTTCAAAGCGGAAGAGAAAATGAAAATAATGAGAGAAAGAGAGATGTGGAAAGTAGTGGAGGAATCTCTAAAAAGAAGGAATGCTCACATGGAATATCAACCAATATATATATATATATACATATATATATATATATAACTTTTAATTTAGGTGAGCTATACATAGAAGGAAGTGGTGTGTTCATGCAACTTATAAATTATAATTTTTAGAAATTTTTATAAACTAATTAAGAATTCTTGCCCATAATCACTTTTTTTTTTCGAAAAGGAGCAATATCTGCCTGAAATTACTTCCTTATTTTATTTTATTAAAAGATTATACATATATATATACTTGATGAGGAATAAATTTGGTTTTTATTTTTATGCCTCTTTTATGATATCAAACTCACTCCTCACTAGTCACCACAACAATTGCTAGATATAGCTATTAATATTTGCTAGGAAAAGTTTGATAGTATTTATTATATATTATTAGCTATAAAATATGTTGTTGAAAACTAAATAGTAATGAAATTTTCTGTAACGAGCTTAGATAAATTTGTGATAAACTGGCTGTCAAAATCCATCACAATTTTAGACGCAAGATTTCTGCCAACTAACTTTTGACAGATTTGTGATAGAAATATTTGTCACAAATTCATCACTATTTTATGTCGAAAAAATTTTATTATTAACTTTTGTCGTATTGGTCATGGAAATGGTTGTGACAAATTCACTATTACATCGGTCATGGAAAATTGTCACTAAATTATAAAAAATATTTTTTAATTAGAAAATATAATTAAATTTAAATAAATTTTTTTTGTCTAAATTAATTATCTTCAATATGGTTCTAAAATTTTGAGATATGTTATTTTTCATTTCTAATTTTTTAAGAAATTTATAATAATTTTTCAATTAATTTTCAATGAGTAATTTTTCAATTAAATTTTGAGAGATGTTAAATATAAATATATAAAGCCGAATTTCGTTATTCCCAAATACTTTGTTTTTGGTGAATATAATAATATAATGAAATAATTATATTACTTATTTTGAATGTATTACAATACGTACACAAATGGAATACCTTAAAAATAAAACAGTAAACGGAATACCTTCTACTTTTTTTAATTAATTTCTCCAAAAAATACATACTATAATAAATAATACAATTTACAATAGAGTTAATTTCACTCTTATTTGTATTTTTATAAAAATGCAAATATTAAAAATTACATTTAGCTGGTTTATATATACCAACAGAATAAAAAAAGTATATTTTTTTTTCTCAGAATTTAAATTTAGGAATTGTAATTATTATGATGATTAGAACTAATATTCAATAACTTTTATAATCTTAGGTTATTATTAAATAATTATATGATTCAATAATAAAAGGATAATAAAAAAATAACTATATATAATCAAGAATTAAATTTATGTTTTTCTGAAATTTTATTTTATTTCTCAAAGAGAATACCGTAAATGGTAATTATTAATTTATCAACTTAAAAATATTGCATGGAGCCGTGAACAACATATATAGTTATCTCATTATACGAAAAATGTATAAAGGGTTTGCATAAAACGTGTCAAGCGTCAATGCTCCCCTTGACAAGTTTAACTGAAAAAAAAAAAAAAGGTATTTTTGAGCAAATTAACCAATTAACTTAATATAGTCTTAAAGTCAGTTAATTAAGAACAATTTTCGAGCTCTTAAAAACATTTGTTTAAATTATTATTTTTAAGATTATAATTCAAAAGTATTATTATTATTATTATTATTATTATTATTATTATTATTATTATTATTTTCTAATTTTCTTATTTAGTAGATAAAAAATATTTCACAAATAAGTTAATAGTTACTTCCAATATAACTATTGTTTATAATATTATTTTGATATTATTCGTAATTGAGTGATAATAGATTATTAAAAAATTAAAATCATATAAAAATTATTCATGAAGTATTATTTTTCCTTTTTCTCATTGTTACTGCGTGGAAACTGTTGAGAAGTGAGGCTACATATGAATTGCTCTTGTAAGTAACGATCATTTGACGATTTCCATTTTCTTCATCGTTAATTGATTAAAAAAAATAGGCAATCTTTTTAAAATTTATTATTTTCTTTTTTTAATTAATAAATATCAACCAAACCAACACACACCGAGACTTAATCTAATAATTACACTCTTCTAAACAATAATGATCGATTCTCCGTCTTTTTTTCAGCTTATTTTGAATAAGTGATTTTTAGATTATAATTAGATTAAAAATAAGCAGTTAAGCGTTTCTGTAAACTAGTTAATAATCAGCTGATAATCAGTTTATATTCAGTTAAGTATTTCTGTAAAATCAGCTTATAATCAGTTTTTAATTGCAGAAACTATCAAAATGACCAAACTGTCTCTGAGTTTATTTATTGTATAAAAATAATTTTTTAAATGTCAATTCAAAATTTATTTTGCAATGATAATAATAATAATAATAATAATAATAATATTGGTATTATCAATAAATTATACAAATAAAAAACTACCATGTAAATATTACCAAATTAATTAGAATCCTAAAAATATTAATTAGAATCCTAAAAATAAAAAAATTTTGATGGTAACTAAAGTGTATAGGGTGAGCAAATTTGGAATATTGAAGATTAGGTAGGGATAGTATGGTCTTTTACTTGGTAAAAACTTTTTAAAAAATAAGTGTTTAAAAAAAAGTAGCAAAACCCAACTTTTAAAAAACTGATTAAAATCAAATTATAATCTACTATTTAATTTTTCAGAAACACTTAAATAAATAACTTATAATCTAAAAATTACTTCTAATCAGTTTTGACCAGCTTTTAAATTTTGAGAAACATCCTCTTAGTTATAATACTAAAAAAAATACCAACTAAACCATAACATGGTCATATATTCGTCATTTAGTTGACAAAATTGAATCTTCATTTGCAAACTTTTCCTAATTTTACCTAATTCATTCATTATTCTAAACCATTTTGTAAATTAAAAAAAATTAATTTGCCCTTGTAACCAAATCCACATATATACACTTTCATATCCTAAATAAAATGTACTTTTATTAATCATCATTTTACAGTCATAATTATAGAAGTTTCAAATCAAAAAAGATAAAAAAAAAAAGATTATCTCATGAATTTCTTAATTTCTATATAAAAGAGAAGACCACATTTAATAAAACTACAAAAATTACTTAAAATGTAATTAAATTGATAAGTGCAATTTTTTTTTAAAAAAAATGTATATTACAATCAGTTGTATGACTAAGTGCAGGTGCACTTTTAGTAAATATAAAAATGCACTCACATTTTTAGTAAATATGAAAATATTGAGAGTTAATCTGATTGATAAAAAAAATTATATTTCTTTATTTTCTTTTAGCGTTACAATATAAAAAAATAATAAATTAAATTTAAATTTATCGTTAGATTATATATCGAGAAACTTATATTTATGTATTTAAGATTCCATTGATTTGGTGGAAAAAAAAGTTTATTATTAAATTTATCCAAATAAAAAAAATATAATTTAAATTAATACATACATAAATTTAGGAGTTTAGATAATATTTGATAATTCTATTTAATATTTAAAATTTAAGTTTAATACTTCATTATATTAAATTATTTTATAATGCTTATTTTAAAAATTTTAATTAAATTAAAAAGAATAAATAAAAGAAAATAAATAAATAAATAAATAAAAGTGGTTAAATGAATCAGTCAATGAAAATAAAAAAACGGGGCAAAGTTTGATGGCGGATTGGTCTAAGCTAAGCATATTGTTATTATTATGTGACCCCCCAAAGAACTACATAAGGCCATAAAGAACAGCCCGACCCTTGGTGTTTTTATTTGTGAATCCCGACAGCAGCTTTTTCTTTATTTATCCTGTCAATTTAGCCCCCCAAAGACGACTCTCCAACTCATCTCACCTTTTCCTTCAGTGTCTCTTTCTTTCTTTTTTCTTTGTCTATTTGCAGTTAATTGAAACTTAAATATACATTTATGGTGTGTACAGATGATGCTGATCGCTGCTCTTTGAGGTATGTAGTTCTTGTCAATGTTTATTTATGATGTAAATTTTGCTTGATTGTGTTTTCTTATTGGTTTTTGTTACTGCTCTTTTTTTTTTTTTTCTGTTGTGGGTTTTGCTGTTCTTTTTTGAGTTTTGAGAGAACCCAATTGGATATTCTTTGATAGTTATGTTGTTGACTTGGTAGTTTTGAGGATCAGAGAACATGTGCAGAAAATGGGGTTTTGTGGGTATTTGATATCTTGAATTATGCTAATATATATATGTTTTCATGGGTAAGTGGCCAATATGTAGATTAAAAATATTCTTGCAATTTTTTTTTGTTGATATTTTGTGGCTCTCTCTCTAAAGTTGTGGCAATTACACCTTGGCATTTGGAAAAAATGCTTTTGTATTTGATCGCAAGTTGTATGATCGATATGGTTGTTATCATTGCCTCAGATACTTCTGGGGCATTCTAAAACCTCTGAAAACTTAAAAAGTCTATTGGAGAGGCTACAATACTGAAGGCCTGGCATAACTTAGGGTAATCTTATGTTATAAAAATACCATCTCATCTGGATTCAACTGAAATTTTCTGTTTTGAGGATATTATTGCATAAGTTTGCTTGTATTGTTGTCTTGGTCATCTTCTTTTTCCAAATTTTATTGTTGTCCTGTGAGCTGAGGACTTATGAGTGAATTTATTTTGGACTCAGCCTTTTCTCCCCTTCTTGTACATCATGTTTCAAAACATAAATATGTGTTTTTGGGAATTCAATAAAGGAACCTTATATTTCTTTTCCTTGAAAACATGCTTTATTACAAGGACCTGTTATGTTACATGTTGTTTCTCAGCTTCTTGCATCTAGCAAAAGACTAGCATTTTGTTTGCTTACAGACAATTGTATCACTATTTTCTTGTTTCGTATATATGTTCACCACAAAGGAAATGTAGAAAAAGATATTTTCTCCTATACTTTGCAATTTTTTACATATTTGGAGACAATTCTTTTAAATTAAACTTGATTCGTTCATTCATGACAGTAAACCTGCAGAAACTTTCAACCACAAAATGCTTTCATTGTCCAAGTTCCAAAAGAGACCAAAGCATGGTTTATGAAAGTGATTTAGTTATTATAGGAGTCTCTGTTGGTTTGGCCCTTGGTATCTTGATAGCTATATTGATAATTTTTGGCGTAAGGTGGTACAAGGACCATGCTCATCTCCGAAAATGTGCAAATGAACGTAGTCCTACAACGCTTCCAATTCGTACAAATGCTTTGGGGACAAGCACTGACTTTAGTGCTTCACTAGCAAATTCCATAACCATTCAGGGATCAGAACAACCTCATAAAAGTTTTCAGTTGTTCTGGTGGAATAATCACAGTAAAGATCGGTTTACATCTGTATCAGGCATACTTAGATATTCTTACAAGTACGTAAGTGTCTAAATTGTAAGCAACTTTTGTTTTTGTTGTACATATTAGGTTCAGCTCATCCTTAATGCATTCTTACAATCGATAATAACTGCATATGGGTCTTTTTTTAAGTATATTTCCAGTTGAAAACCACCTTTGGGTGATAAAAATTAAATATGTTCACTGTGAAAATATAGCCCATTCCTTAAATAGTTTCATTTTCATTTGGTCTCAATTGCAACATATGATGAAAGTGACCCTGACAACTTAAGTGTATAAAATTTGCGTGAACTCTGTAACATTTATTTTACAAACTAATCATTTTGTAAGCATGTTTGCCGCAGGCTGTTTTGGGAAAAAATTCTGATGCGTTTTAGAAGCTATGCAATTTGATTTATGTAGTATGATTCAAAACCTGGAAGGACACACAAAACTAAGTGAGCGTTCTATTAAAGTGCTTTTTGGCAGATTAGTATTCCTCCAAAGACTGTTTTCATAATCAATCTAGAGTTGGCTATCACAAGCATTCTGGTCATTGACAAATGATAAGTGTTGGAAAAAAGAAATTGGAATCACATTGAAGTTAGCATTAAGTTCCTTCTCTTTCTTCCTATCAATTTTTCCTCTCTAGTTCTTCTAAGTATGATTACAAAGGGAGAAAAGGAAAAAACCCAAGAAAAGGGAAGTTCTGATTCATGTTATACTGACATTCTGTTCAAAGCGTCAGTTGCAGAAGTGTAACATCTGATACTGTGACAATTCCCTGCATTTGATTCTAAAATCACTTCTATAAATACTTTCCAGTTTGTTTATTTTTGTCTTTAATGTCATTAACCAGAGGGCTGATGTAAAGAAGGTAAAGAACCTCCAGTTTTAGAGGAGACTGTGCTTCCGGGTCTGGAATATTCACCCTCCACTTTTGACTAGCTAAATGGATATTGCATGTAGAACTTTATAATCCTTTATCCATTAGGTGTAGTCTAAGTTATTAATTTTTCTTTTTCAGGGATGTTCAGAAAGCTACACAAAATTTTACAACTATTCTAGGACAAGGTTCATTTGGTCCTGTGTATAAAGCTGTGATGCCTGGTGGAGTAGTAGCTGTGAAGGTTCTTGCTTCTAATTCAAAGCAGGGGAAGAAAGAGTTTCAAACAGAGGTAAGAGCTAGAATAACAAAAACTTTCACAAAGATACTAGTGGCGTGATCTTCTTATGCTACATTTTTTTACTATACAGGTCTTTTCAGTTTGATGAATTGGAGGGTCTTTTTTCTTTTTATACATTTTCAACTTCATTGTTTAGAACATTTCGAACCTTTATTAAAAAAGATAAAGTATCACAAAAGCATTGTTCGAAATAAGATGGTCTATTGCTTCATTATAAAGACTGCTGAATGTTTTATGCTCAAGATCATTAGATTAATTGTAGGAGGAATCCTTTAATAGAAATTATGCAGATTTCGGACAATGAGGAACTATATAAATAACATGACAAAAGGTTCAATACGCTATTCACTGCTGTTTGAGTATTTCCAGGTTGCTTTTGTAATTATAAACTTTCTGTGAACTTCAAGCACAATCTATATTTTCCAAGAAAGCATGTTGAATTTTCAATTTTTCAGCCTGGTCCTTTTGCAGGTATCTCTACTAGGAAGGCTGCATCACCGGCATCTTGTGAATCTGTTGGGATATTGTGTTGATAAAGGTCAAAGAATGTTGATCTATGAGTTCATGAGTAATGGGAGCCTGGCAAACCTTTTATACAGTAAGCTCAAACCACCACAAACATCCCCCATCCCCAACCATTTATTTGAATTGTTATACCTTGTCTTATTTTGGTAGCAATCCAACTTATGTGAAATGATACTTTCTTGATTCAAGCTGCATGATTCTTTCTGGTCATTGGCTTTCATTATCTGTTACTGAAAATGTGCTGCTTGATAATTTACAATCATTGTTGGTGCCTGTTTATATACTTCTCTCTTAGAGTTTCACCATGTCACTTAACTTGGACTTAACCATTACATTGTATTTGGAATAAGTGAATAGAGAATTTATTTGATTTGCAAATGAATTTCACTAAAAAAAGTCATTGCAAATGAATTTTCATACTTGTCTGTGTTTTTTTCTGACTATAGTATTATACCCTTTTCACATTGTACGATGTAGATGCAATTTCAGTTGCTTTTTCCTAATTTTTTGATTCTTTAAAAATGAATATGCTGCTGTGCGCACTCCCAGATGAAGAACTACTTTTGAGTTGGGAAGAAAGGCTTCAAATTGCTCTAGATGTTTCGCATGGAATTGAATATCTTCATGAAGGGGTAGGCTTAATTACTTAATCTCATAGTTAATTTGTAGGAATCTTAATCTCATAGTTGATTTGTAGGAATCCAACGTTTGTACATGTAAATATTCAAATTGACATTTTCTTGGAACAGGCAGTCCCACCGGTGATACACCGTGATTTGAAGTCTGCCAACATATTGTTGGACCAATCAATGAGGGCTAAGGTAAGGTACCTTCTGATAATTTTTTGGAATAATAATGCTATTTAAGGTTTCAATTTGAAGTGTATAAATGAGAGAAGTTTAATAATTAGAAAGGATAACTTGATAGTGAGTTTTATGCCCTTTTCAATGATGATGGCCATTTGATGATGCCCTGATGTTAGGTTGCTGATTTTGGACTTTCAAAAGAAGAGGTATACGATGAGCGAAAGTCTGGTTTGAAAGGTACCTATGGTTACATAGACCCGGTGTACATATCCACAAACAAGTTCACAATGAAGAGTGACATCTACAGTTTTGGCATTATCATATTTGAACTCATTACAGCCATCCACCCACAGCAAAACCTAATGGAATATATTAATCTTGTGAGTGTCATGCCCTCATCCATAACATTCTTTCTTTCAATAATTTCCATTGCGTTGATCTGAAGCATCATATTGTTTTCTCCACCTTAATTTTTTTTTTATCCAAAGGCTGCTATGAGCCCGGATGGCATTGATGAAGTACTAGATAAGAAACTGGCTGGAGAGTGTAACATTGATGAAGTGAGAGAACTGGCTGCCATTGCCCATAAATGTTTGCAAAAATCCCAAAGGAAGCGGCCTACAATAGGAGAAGTTTCACAGGCTATACTGAAGATAAAACAAAGGCGCCTTAGGAAGGAAGAGACAATGTCTTTTGCTAGTCGAGATTTTTCGCGAGCTGTAAGCATGATAGAGCATCAGCAACTGGAGTTGAGTCAGATGGCTAGCATAAAAGAGAGCAACTGAGATGACCAGAAATTCTCTTTGCTTTCAGTTGTGTTTTTAAATTTTGGCCCGCCCCGTTCAGTTTCTCGTTTCACGTGCCTTGTCTTTCTGTCAACGCATGGTAAAATGATAGAATTGAAGTACTAACTCAGCCTGTTATTGTAGTTAAAATTCTAAAGCTTTTCAGTTTTAGCTTTTGTGACTGCAGACTAACGAGACATTAATTTTATATGGTTTTAGAGTGAGACAAGGATCACTCTGATACATCATCATATCATGGCGCCTCTCGGTTCTCTAGTCCAATTATACACCTTGCAGTTGCTGCATAACAACAAATGCGCAAGTCCATGAACATTAAAATCAACAAATGTAATAAATCCTTGTGTATATAAATCATGATAAATATCCTATGTAATGGGAACGGTTGGGGCATGGAAAAAGGCTGCCAGGGAGGAAAGGAAAACTCGTTAACAACATACATATAGTGTTATCATTAAGTGAATACAAACAACATATAAAAGCTTAAAAGATGCTAAGCCAAGGGATCATATACATTAGACACTGACTATCAAAGGCATACAGCCAATTACATTGTCATATATAACTAGAAAGCGCACAGCAAACACCCGATATCTGTCTAGTTTGCGCCCCCTATGAGACAATCATGCCTATACATGGCTTATTTATTCCTACAAAAGGTTTATGTTCAACACTCTCAAAACTATCCACAAAGCAATTCAACCATAAAATAAAATGAAAGACGAGAGATTACATATTAATAAATAAGACCTTAATCCTCACCTCCAGCCACCAGTAACTTCATTTTACAATCCAAAAGTTTTGATGCCATTATTGTTCTAAATCATATATGATATCCATCGTCCTGAGAAATAACCATGTCAACCAAATTTACCTACATATTTTTGGTTTCAGACGTTTTCTAATTTCCATCTTCCACATTTACAATATCCATTACATCCAACTCTCAAAACTGGCATGATGTCCCAAGCCTCTGGCTATGCCTTTGACCAACTTTCCCTGATTTACGATTAGCAAAAGCTAGGCAGAGCAACTTCTGAAAATGGTCAAGGCACTGTGTCCATTCCTGTTCAGTCAGATCAGCCAGCTTCACAAAGCTAGCACTTGCAGGAAGCTGCTCATTCACACTCCTATTTCCAGATGATATACCAGCCAAATACCCACTTTTCTGCATTGCACCTCCATGTCGCCAACTCTTCTCACCAATATTGATGCTTTTCAATAACATTGACATCTTTGAACAGGGCCGTCTTAGATATTTTAGAGGCCCTGAGCATAAATTAAAATATGGGCCCCTAAAACACAGCGTCGGAGCGAAAATTTTGAATTTGAGGGACCGTCCAAAAATAAATATTTAAGGGGTCTAAAAAAACAATATCCAAGAACGTAAGCATCAACTGAAAATAACTCCAGCATTGTTTCAATTTGAGGGGCCCATATATCCACATTGTTTCAATTGTTTCAGCAACAATGTGGATATAACTCCATATATAAGGAGCCCATATATCCACAACAATTGAGGGGCCCATATATGCTTACGTTCAACTGAAAATAACTCCAGCATTGTTTCAATTGAAACATTCACGTGTAAGCAAGAACGTAGAAAATTGTATATTTGAGGGCCCTGAATTACATAATATTTTTTTTGAATTTGAGGGGCCCTGAGCAACCGCTCAGGGTGCTCCCCTTGAGAGACGGACCTGTCTTTGAATCAGTTGGTGCTCGATCCTGCATAGGATCAGCATACTCATCTGTGCTTAAAGTATTCCCTTCAGTGTCTTCAACTTCTTCCTCCTCCTCCTCCTCCTCCACACTCTCCACCAGCTTAGACAGAGGAGGTTGGCCATTTCCACCCCTCAGCCTGGGCGAGAGAGGTTTCATTTCCAATATTTCTCCCATATTTAAAGTCAAATCTAACTCCTCACAGTCAATATCAAACTGAAAATCCTCACCAGTTCCTCTTTTCACCTCATAAGAATGAGGTTCTGTCTCTCCCAACAGATTCCTTTCCTGAATGCATATAAGCTCAAGTTCACTTGGCTCCTCCTCATGGCCTCGAAACTCCCTACTCATCATCTCTCCAATCTCAGCAAGACAGAAACCAAAAGCTGCTGCTTCCTTGAGGAAGACTGTGCAAATGACCAAGACCCTGAGACATGCCTCTCGAATCATGGGCAGATCCCTTCGAAGCATATCACAATCTTGAAAGGGGTGAAGACGATTAATATAATCAAGCTCATCCTCAGAAAAAGGAATTGATGCTTGTGGCCAGTGGATCCACTCGAAGTATGGATCCTCCAAACTTTCTGGAAGGCAAAGGCCATGATCAATCGGAACAAGATCCACCTGACCAAACCTTCCAATTCCATCGAGCTTCCTGACCAGAAGGTTCCCAGCATGCCTGTCTGTGTTCAATATCCGTATGTCCAGTATCCCTACCTTATGAACAGCAGCGACGGGAAAGCTTGAAGTTCCATGATCACTGGCATCAAAATCATGAGGTATAAACTGCTGCAATGATGCAATCTTGCTGACCGGCTTCCTTTGTTGATGCTTATTTCCCTTCACCCCATCATTAACATTGAATATTGAGTGGGTGATCTTCACAAGGGCAGTGGAGGGCACAGTAGCAAAGTGATCATAGTCAAGAAGTTAAGCTGCTACTTCTCTGAAAGCTGTCTCCCCTACCCTTACACAACGTTTCAGGCCTGGTTGCCCCAGAGCATTGCCCACAAAACCTTTAGGATTATTAGGGGCATATGGTTCCTCATCCATGGGCTTAACAATAGCAACATTTTTACCGAGGCAATTTTTGAAATAGTATGCCCCTCCAAGTCCACTGTAAATAGGACTTGGATCAACTCCGTTCCTCATTGTCTTCATAATTTCCTTTACTGCTTCTTTTACTGTGGCAAAATAATCTGAAAATCCTAATATCTCAATTGGACCACTCTGGTCACTCTGCTGAAGATCCTTCCCTGTAGGTGAAAAACATGGCGTAGATGAGCTTCTGTGCATAAAATTCTTGGTGAGAAGAAGGGGAGAATCATTTATAACTGCACTAAGATCATTTTTTAACATTGTATCCCCAAAACTCAATGACCTTTCCTCAGTTGGGACATTAAGGGCAAGCTGCAGTTTTCTCTTTACAGTATGGGCATTGTCACTCCTGTCTAATTCAATAACAAAGCCAGTTTCAGTCTGAACAAATACACGCCTCCTTCCAGAAGGTATTCTTTTCAATCTCTTCTTGCCACAATACTCGCCACCAAAGGCTCCTCTAGAATTTGCAACTGTCATATCTTGTTGTACAGAGCGGTCCACATCAGGACACATGGAGTGAAGAGGAAAAGCTGTATATCTCAGTATCTGCAGCAGAGATGGCAGTAGCAGAGAGCTTCTCTCTCAAGCAGACGCCAATCTCAAGTGCGATCAATGAACATGAAGAAGATGTTATATCGATCATAACCATAATCAAAAATGAAATCTGAAATGCTTAGTTATCACACTGGAATTATTGCAGCAATGAAGCAGATACTCGGTGAAACTGCTACATTGGAGGCGCCAACTACAAAAGCTGGAAGATTGAAAGAAACAATAGTCATCATAAAGATTATTTAGCAAGAAACTAAAAGTCACAACAAAATGCAATACCAAATTACAAATTCTTCTTGGGCATATTTGCCCATAAAAGCAAGAGATGACCAAAGGAAATATTATCATAATTGAACTCAAATGCACTAAATTATCAAAATACATATTCTTCTTGGGCATATTTGCCCATAAAAGCGAGAGATGACCAAAGGAAATATTATCATAATTGAACACTTGAAAGATCAATTTACACAAAACTTCATGTGTGTGCTTTAAGGAGAGAGAATTCCTGCCGATGATGGCTGGTGAAGTATTGAAATGAGCAAGACACTTTCAATTTAAATATGAAAGTTACCAACATGCAAAAATCTAAAACCAAGAATATATAGCTGGCACGATTCTGGGGTTTCCCAAATATTGGTCCATATTGGCAATCATGTATGTGAAGTTATGTGCTCTTGAATTTCTGAAAAAATATCAATATACAAAAAATAAAATAAAATGACGGAAAACAAAAGAAAACACAAATTCACAATTCTTCTAACACACCTTCATCTCAACTTAGGCACCTAAACTGATCAGAATAATGCAACTTGAAAAAGTACACTCGGCCAAAAACAGGGAAAAATAACAGTACATGCAACAATATAGATGCATAAAGTGCTTCCCTTCTAAAACAGAACTCGCGGATGCTATCCGCATAATATTATTACAAAAAAATAGGTCCTTTAATTAATCAACAATAAGCAACTTTAGATTACCAATTAGATTCCCTTCACTCAATCTAAACCAAAAATTTCAACTTAATAGGAAAAATTAAAACTCCAGAAAAAAAATATTAAGAAATACTAATTGTGCACATGAATTCTAAACTTTAAACACAGAGTAAACCAAAAATTAAAGCAAATCAAAATCTACTAACAAAAAGAAAACAACCCAATTATGAATTCGGATAACTCAACTAAATCATCCATATCCACGGAAATTATTTAGATTATGTCATGTCATATAATTATATTGAAAAAAGCACAAATTGATGCTTCTCAAATAGAATTTCACTCCCAAAATAGTAAAAAAAGAGCATGAATTACTCCTCAATTTTCCTGAAGAGGCAAATGAAAACTAGCCAAGTTCTCACTTTCTGGTCTACAACGTTTTATATTCTAGATTAACCAAACGGAAAGGTGAGTGAATTTGAATCCAATACAAGAAGAACCTCACCGGAGATCAGCGAGATCAAGGTGAGTTAATTTTTTTTTCCCTTACAAATTAAACAATTATTTTATTTTATTATCCCTCTATTGCTGACATTTTTTTTTTAGTTTAATATCCTTTTTCGATTAAAAATAAATTCACAAGCATTTGGTAGCGCTAGATATGCCAGACTGCAGGTCTCTTTCTTACATGGCACGAACTTTATATTTTAACTATAACTGGAAAATTATAACTAAATAATATTACAGAGGTTTTTTTTTTTCAAAATTTTATAATTTTGATTTTTTTTCATTGTCAAATAATATATTTTTTCAAATAGTCTATTACATTTGGAAATAATATATATTTTTTTATATTTCAATAATTCTAATGACTCCAATTTTTATTGATATAATAATATATATTTAAGAATAATTATTCTTTATTTTAATAATATTAGAGTATTATTATAATAAATTTAACTAGTTTAATAAAAATAATTTTGAAAATTTTATCTGAAATTAGGTAGTTTAAAAAAATTGAACCTTTTAATAAATTACTCATAGATTTATTAATCTAAATAATAAATTTTATTTATTTATTAAATAAAATTATTTTGTAATTTATAATTTTTCACAAAATGATAGTTAAAATACAACGTACTTTATTTAATTATAATTTTATAATTATAACTGAAACTTGCAAAATTATAACTGTAACTCTTAAAATAATGCGATATACTCGAAAAATGGACGGAAGGGCGAAAGATATGAGGGGCATTAGTGATTGATTTATACATCTCATATGAATATAAATTGAAAGAAGAGTCATTTCCAGGGAGAAAACGACTTCAATTTCTTTCCAGGGAAATGTGAATACTCCTTTCCAGGGAGGCTTAAATTGAATATAAAAATGGTGCTCGTGAAATGTGAATACTCCTTTCCAGGGAGACTTCAATTTCTTTCAAGTAAGTCTACGTAGAAAAAGGACTTCTCCTATGAAGAATTTTAGTCACCATTCGAGAGAGAAAACGACTTTGGGTTGTGGAATTTTCTTAATTATTTAAGAATAAAAGCAAGTAGTTCTAATAAAAATCTAATTTAAGAACAAAAGCAAAGTAATTCTAATAAAAATCTATCTTAATTTATTTTTTAAATTACAAGTAGCTAATACATAGAAATTATTCTCATGTGTACTGTATATATATATTTCAATTGTACGTTCCTATCAATCATGTTTTTTTTTCCAGCTAAAAATAGTAGGATTGGTTATGGGAGAGAAAAGACTAAAAAATATATTCATAGAAATTGCAATAGGGCTGCTGGTTGGTTCGCTTCTCCTATTCAAAATGCTGCTTTGATTTCAGATTGGATGGTAAATCCCCACCCAGATTGGAGAAAATCCTGCTGAATGATTCTAATTCAATGTAATTAAAGCGCTCTGTTTCCGATAAAAAAAAAGACTAAAAAATTGCATTATGATTTCAAAGGCTTATCTTTAGACTGAATGGACTCCTTCCCCCCAACTTCCCCCTCCCCACCACAGATATGTATATAATTAAAATTAATTTTTAAATATTAACTAGAATGATGGCGCAAAGATTTTTATTTTATGTATATTAAAATATATTATAATAATTTTTAAAAATAAAATTAATGAACAAATAAAATAATAAATAAAATTAATATTTTAAAATTATAAAATAATCACATCATTTAATTATTTACATTTAATTGATAATATTTTAAAATAATTATAATAATATTTTATTTATTTTTATTCAATTGATAATATTTATTCTTAATTTTTAATTTATTTTTTTTAATATGAATCATTTTTTTTTATTATTTATAAAAAAAATTAAAATGTATATATCTCTAAAATAACGCGAACATGTTATTTAGTATAAATTAAAATTAATGATAGTATAAATTAAAATTAGTGATAGAGACTAATATTTATATTCTTTTGGTCATAACTATCTAAATTGGTTCTCATTACTGAAATTCACTTGGAATGACATGGAAGGTTGTAGCACGGTTTAATGAGATTGCTATGGAGCAGCTTTTAGAGGGAGCTTTGGAAACTTTCAAGAGATATTCTGTTAAGGAAGAAGATATTGCTGTAAGCAACTACTCAGGTGAAGTTGGTAATCTTTTCTATTCCAATAAGTTATTTTCATTGGCAAATTTTTTCATTACATGGTTATTCTCTTGATTTTGTTACAGATTGTGTGGGTTCCTGGCATTTGATACTACTCAATTTGATAGTATTCAGCTTATCATTATTGTCTGCCGATTATACTGTTTCTCACAGCTGTTGAGAGGCAGAATATAAAAGAAAAAGCAGAGACTGGTGTATCGAATGATTTCAAAGAACCAGTTGTTAAGGCTACACAATCTCAGGGAAGGTTAATGCAATTATATTTTGTCTGCTTATCAGTTTGGGATTCACTAGACAACAGCAGCTAATTTTGCATTGAATTTTTGGGATGTGATTGCTTAATGGCATCTGCATATCACTTGTCAAGTATTGGTTGTTTAAAGGCTATACTTTCCCCCTCCAATGGTTGTCAGACATGAAGAGAGAGAGTAATTTGTTAAGCTCAGCAAATGCTAAATTTTGGTAAGTTCAGTAATGTGTTATTATTAAGGCTTTTGATCTTTTGATTTTTCTTCCCTTAAAAATTTTTGTTTCTCAAGAGTGCGGTTGCCTTTGTTGTGGTTGGAGGGAACTTCTAGCTCAGTTTTAAATTTGGTAAATTATGAAAGTAAGCATTTTTACTACTTCATTCAAATTATATTTTGATTTTTGAAATCCATTTTGGCATAATTATATTATGTTTTAAATATGGTAAACCCCTGTTGACATATTTTCTTCATAAAAACCCCTGAGCCAAGTACTGTGGAGGAAAATAATTGATTGTGTTTGAGGCTGAGTTATGTTGTATCTCTAGATTGGTAATTTTAAATGGGAATTTCAAAGTTCTTTCTGCTTTTGATTAAGAAATTTCTCAAAAAAAATTTATACTAATAATATTATTATCATCTAGCTTTTTGCTTGTTATTATTTGATTTTTCCTTACCTTGAATAACTGGATATTGTCCTTGCCGAGCTTGATTTTCTTTTATGCAACTGCAAGAATATGATGAGGTGAGAGAGAAGCCAACATTGAACACATTGATGCAAGGTGGATTGGTTTACATATGCTGTGATTCTTGGATATTGATGGAATCCATATAATTGGTAGTGTTCTTGGTCAAAGTATTACACTTGATTGCTATGGGTACCCAGATATGTTTTAAGGTGAACTCTGAAGTTTCTAAATTGATACATGAAGACATTATATAATCATAAAGTCGTTCTAACTTAAAATGGCACCTGGCCAGTGGCAGATGTAAGGGAATTTAGGGGGGGCTCTGAACCCCCTCTCACCGGCGATTAGAAGTTCATATAGGGAGGAAAGAGTGTGGTCGCCGGTGATTACAAAGAAGGGGGGGGGGGGGGGGGGGGGGTGGCTAGGCATGGATGCCTGGTTCGCAGAGAAAAGAGTGAGGAAGCTGGTGAGAAGTTGAAGACAGAAATTTTTTTTTTTTTTTGTATACGCCCTTAGCTGAAACGGCGTCGTTTTAGCTAGGGACGATTATATATATATTTTTAAATCTTATGGCTAAAACGACGTTGTTTCAGCTATAAGATTTAATATATATATATATATAATCGTCTCTGGCTGAAACGACATCGTTTCAGTCAGGAGCATATAAAAAAATTAACGCTGCTTTCAGCAGCAAGCAAATGAGAGAGACAGAGGCAAAGAGTGAGAATGTGAGAGGCGAACGAATATGGGGAGAGGACCGACGACGGTGAGCGACAGGAACAGCGACGAGGAGAGGACCGAACAGCAAGCGACTGGAAGAGATATTTATACTTTTTTTTATTTATGTGTGTTGTTTGGTTTTTTAATTAGTAATTTTGTGGATTTTATTTAAAACATAGAATATAGTTTGTTTTATTTAATAATTAAGTTAATAATTTATTTAAAATGTTTTGTGATTTTGTAATTAATTTGAAAATTTGAATTAATTTGTGTTTTTTATTTTATTTTACGATTAGAGTTTTAGGTTTATGTATATTAAAAAAAATTTAATATAGAATGTAGTTAATTTTTTTAAAAAATTAATAAATGTGTTGTTGTGATTAGGTTGAATTGATTTAGTGATTTGGAATTTAGGTTAAATTGATTATAAATTGCTAATTTTATTTTAAATTATTGAATTAAAAATAGATTATAAATTAAAATGTTGAATGTAAATTAGGTTAATATTATTCAAAATATAAATTTAATTTAAGATGTAAATTGAATATAAATTGTAATTGAAGTTTTAAGATTAAATTGAGTTATAAAATATAAATTAAATATTAATTCTGATTAAGTTAAATTTAATATAATTATAAATTAGGTTATAAATTATTAAAATTAAAATGGAAAATATAAATTATGTTAATAAAATTTAATCTATAAATTAAAATTGATTATAAATTATTAAATTGAATATAACTATAAATTTAGAAATATAAACTACTTTACAAATTATAAATGAATATTAATTAAAAATATAAATTAAAAATTATGAATTGAATTTAAATTATAAACTATTTATAAATTGAAATATATATGGATAAATTTATAATCAAGACTAAAAGGATATAGATTGAATATGGTGAATTATCGAATATTCTAACAGTAAATAGTCATGGAAGTAGG
This sequence comes from Garcia nutans, assembly GCA_947685225.1. Classification (NCBI taxonomy): domain Eukaryota; kingdom Viridiplantae; phylum Streptophyta; class Magnoliopsida; order Malpighiales; family Euphorbiaceae; genus Garcia; species Garcia nutans. The sequence goes on from CANTUV010000012.1 coordinate 52,329,550, forward strand.
GAGGAAACTAGTGCTAGACAAGAACATCAAGATGTTAGTTTTGATGATACTGTTAGAGATCTAGTATTGCATAAGCTCATTGATGAGTTTGATGTTGGGATTAGAGATAATGTTAGGAGACAATATGTAGTTAAAGGACCTTATCAACCATTTGATCATAATTTTTTACATAGATAATTTGAAAAAATTATGAGAAGTTTTCAAGAGAATTAGTTCTATAAATTTGAGTGGTTGGAATATAGTATTTTTAAATATAAATTATTTTATTTTTGGTGTTATCTTTTTAGCTCGAATAGAGAAGCAAAGCAGGAGGATAATATTTTTACACACATTGGATTTTGTAATTGGAAAAAGGCCATAGAGAAGCTTAATGACCATGTTGGCGGTCCAAATAGTCCACACAATAATGTTAGGTTGCAATATGTTGGTTTCAAAAATCAAAGATAAAGTGTGTCTTATGTCTTATCTTCTCATAACCAAGAGCAAGAGATTTTTTACCGGATGTATTTGATAGCTGTTGTTGACTATATTCGTTTTCTTTTAGCAAATGTGTTGGCTTTTTGAGGTCATGATGAGCCGAAAAAGTCACTTAGCCAGGGTAATTTTTAAAACTTCTTGATTGGTACAGTAAACGAAATATTGAGGTTGAGAATGTACTTAATTAAAATGCTTCTAAAAATAATCAACTCACTTCTCCATGCATCCAAAAGTAAATAGTAAGTGTTTGTGCTTTGGAGACGACACTAGCTATTGTTGAGAATATTGGAGATGAATTCTACTGTCTACTAATTGATGAGACTCGAGATAAATCAGTAAAGGAGCAAATGATTGTGATATTGAGATATGTTAACAAGTTGGGTCAAGTGATTGAATGATTGGTTGGAGTGGTACATGTTAGTGACACATCTGCTTTATCTTTGAAAAGTGCACTTGATGATTTTTTAGCGAAACATAGATTATCACTAAGTAAAGTTAGATGTCAAGGTTATAATGAAGTTTCTAATATGCAAAGTGAATTCAACGGGTTGAAAACTCTCATTTTAAATAAAAATCTCTCAACAAAGGTACATTCATTGCTTCGCTCATCAGCTCCAATTAGTGCTTGTTACTACAGCAAGGAGCAATAGATTTTGTAAGTAATTTTTTTGTATTATGTTGCAATGATTGTGAATATTATTGGAGTTTCATGTAAAAAGAGGGATGCTCTTCGTAAAAAATAACATGATGAAGTAGTTCATCGCCTGAAAAGTGGTGATATTTAATTTGAAAGAGGCTTGTATCAAGAGATAAATTTAGCTCGACCTGGTGATATACGTTGGGGTTCTCATTATAAAATCATTGTTCATCTTCTCTCTAGGTGGTCACCACTGAAAGAGATTCTTAAGAATATTTATGAGAATGGTTCAGATGCAAGAAATCGATGAGCAGTTGTGGACTTGATTGATAAAATGAAAAGTTATGAATTTATTTTTATTGCTTTCTTAATGAGGAAACTTTTAGGCATGACAAATGATCTATCTTAAGCCTTATAAAGACATGATCAAAATATTGATAATACAATTCATTTAATTACAACTGTTAAACAATAATTCTGAAGCTTCAGGAAGAATAGATGGGATAAATTATTGAAAGTTGTTAACAAGTTTTCTATAGATCATAATGTTGTAATGCTTAATATGGAAGATAATGCAAGTTCTCTACGTTCTAAACTTGCTGGTACTCCTATTATTTATTACCACCACTTTTTGAGTAAAAATATTTTGTTAGCTACTCTTTTTTCTTCATATTACAATACTTAACTATTTATTATGCTAAAATCTAATTTTTTTTCAATCAATTCTAGGTTATTGATTTCATTGCTCAAAAAATAAAAAATCACTTTACAGAATTAAGTACGGAATTGCTTTCATGCATTGTTTGTCTTTCTCCTAAAAAATCATTCTCCAACTTTCAGCCATCTAAATTACTTCATCTTGATAAACTATATACATATGATTTCTCCATCACCGATCAAATGATACTTGAAGATCAGCTTAATACTTACATTACTTATGTTAAAAGAAATGTAGCTTTCTTTGACCTCGAAAATATTGAAGCTCTTGTTCAAAAAATAGTTGAGACAAATTATGATACTATATTTTCTTTTATATATTTGCTTATTAAGTTAGCTTTAGTCTTACCTTTTACAACTACTACTGTCGAAAGAGTTTTTTCAGCAATGAATGTTATTAAGATGGATTTGCGTAACAAGATGCAAGATGAATTTCTGACCAAATTTTTGATGTGTTATATAGAGAAAGATATTTTTTTAAAAGTTGAAAACGAGGCTATTATACAATGTTTTCAGAATATGCAAAGTCGTAGGATTTAATTAATATCTGTTAAGCATAGTTAATTTAATGTGATAAATTAATTGTTGAAAGAATATAATATTAAATGTTTAATTTTATAGTGAACTCATCTGTAATTTTTTTTTATAAAAAATGAGCCCCCTTCATTCATTTTCTGCGTCCGCCACTGCACCGAGCTACATTTTTCTTTACTTAAAATAGCCTAATTATATGTTCCTTGTAAATATCTAACTGATAATATGATTTTGTTGCCAAGTTTTATTATGGAGCTATTATGCATTTGAAGAACAGATATTGCAATTAGAAGCAAAACCTATTTGAAATCTAAAAATATAGGTTCTCTAAAAGAAGAGGGAAGCAAGTGTATACTTCTTTTTATTATTTTTCAGCTCCATGATAACAAAGATTTTAATTCAACTCAATTCCAGTTAAATCTAACAAGCTAAAATGAAAAAATGAAAATTGCTTATATACACATTAGCACACCATAATACTCTAACATGAACTTTGTAGTGTCTTATATCTTGTGAATTGCTTGGAAATCATGAAAAGAGTAATACATGGTGTGCGTAAAAATATCAATGACATTGACGTACTATTGGATTGGGGAAATTAAATTTCTCTATTTTTTTTATCAACATTAATAATTATTTCTAAAATTCTTATCAATTTATTCTATTAATATATTAATTCTAAAATTATTACTTTTAGAAAAAAATTTATTCTGTTTATACTAATAACAATTACTGTGTTTGGTTGCTTAATCAAAAAATATTTTTCTATCTCTATTGCAGTAAGCAAAACTTTATCTTTAATAATTTCTTATTGATTTAGATTTTCCATTGTTTGTTGTCTTCCATCTATCATTGACGAATTAAGATAATTGGATCATTTCTATTAAGAATACTTCTGCATGCAACTAAAATGAATTCTGCCTCTTATTTTTATTTTAATATTTATTTAGCAAATCATAATGCCAATACATGAACTTTTGACAGATTGATATTTGGTTATGGTTACCCAGCAAGTGTTTTAAAGAAGTGAAGACAAGCAAATCAGAAACCAAGCAACTTCTATTTTGGTGCCAATTGTCAATTGTAAATTTAGCAATTTATTTTTCATCAAAATTGGATTAGTAATATTTGTATTTGGTGATGTGGTTGTAAAATGTGTATGCTCTTTTTAGTTACTAATAAAGTATTAAATATTGATTTTTGTGTTGTACATTATTTATTTAAATAAATAAATAATAAAATTTTGCAGTTTATAATCTGTTGCAAAATAATTATATAACAAATAAAATAGACTTTACGATAATTTTAAATTGTCACTAAATAAAAAATTACAATGATTGAAGAAAATTATATATACTACATAAAATTTACAGCGGCTCCCAAATCATAACAAAAATATTTATTAGAAAATATTGTGACGGGTATTAAACCGTTGTAAATTTTTTAAAATAAAAGTAAAATTAATATCTGTGATTGTTAAATCCCGTGACATTTAGCGACAGTTAGAAACTTGTCGCTAAAAATTATTTTGTGATGATTATGCCGTTGGTTTGCTAAACTGACGCTAATTTTTTTTTTGCATGAGAGTTGTACTTAATTATATTAACCTGTACCAAATTATTTTAAATTGTAAAAATTAATTATATTTTAATAATTTATTTTAGAAATTTTATGTAATTAAAATTAAATCTATTTATAACTTTTAATAAAATCAAATATATAATAATCAAATATTACTTATTTACTCATTAAATGTTCAAATATATTTATTTAATATATATAGTTTAAAGCTATAATTTTTAAAAATGAGTGTCAACTAAAGTAATTTATTTTATTAATATGAAACATTATATTTCTATATTATCTAGAGACTTGAAAAAAATAAAAATTATATGTAATGAATTTCACCATTTGAAATAGGCATTTTTAAATAAATAGTGAACTTCATTGCTTGAGACGATAATAGTGAACAACAATTATTATTATTATGTCATTTTTTTTGTTTATTTTAAATATTTTTAACTTTAGATTTTGCAATTATTGTATTTTTAATTATAAAATTAAATTATGAATAGTATGAGTATTTGGATTGAAAAACTTTTAAATATATTTATTTTTTTTACCTTTTAAGAAAATACTCTGAATATTTATATTGAACTGAATTAAATTAGATTGCCATGAAAAAATTAAGAATTTCAATTCCTTATTTTTTTTATTTTAAAGAGCATTTTATTTAATTTTAAAATAGAAATAGTTGTAGCTTTCTTTTTTTTTAACTCAATTAACTCTAATTTAATATGTGAGAAAATTAATAAATAAGAGAACTAATAAATAAAATATATAGAAAGTTATAAAATTAAACCTAAAATAAAAAGTGAAATTGACTATATTAACATAAAAAATAAATTTATTCTTTAATTTAAATTTAAAAATAAAAAAATCTATTAGATAGAAAATAGTGGGTGCTCATGGTCACAAAAATACAAAAATTATGGAAATAAATAATTTTAGATCACATATGTAATGAGCATAATGATAGATAAGGTTGGTAACCATCCTTGTGGACCTAATTAAGTTTATTTTTGTTGATAGATTCCTTATAGTGACCACACGCTTGCAAAATCACATGGCATCTCTTAGTAAAGTATTTAATATAAAGTCATATATTATATTTTAATATAATTTAAGAATTAAAAAAAGTACAAATATATTGATCAACCAAAGATAGATAATGTTGAAAGAGTAATCTTATAATTGAAGGACAAGAAGAATCAGAATTGGGTGTGCCTTAGCTTCATTAATGATGAGAATGATATTAAAAAAAATCTTGATTTTTCTAAATGTTTCTTAAAAAAACATTTATTTATTTCTATTTTGTAAAATATACAAATTTTGAATTATCCATCAATTTAGTATTTTTCACCACAAAAATAACGATAATAATAATTTATCATAATTTTCATTCTCCATCACTTGTATTGAGAATTTATGAAATTCGATAGAATTATATGGAAATTTTATTAAATTTCTTATTTTAATTAAAAAATATTACTTATAAAAATACTATTTAAATTTATGAATTTAATTTTTATGCCGAATGAAAAAAGTTTTATTGAAATTTATGAAATTAAAATTTTAAATTATTTATTGCGTATATTTTAATAAATTTTAAATCTCTCTATTTAAACATTATTTTAATAAATTCAAATCACTATGTTCCTTCCTGTAATGGAATTAGTTAGATATTTTGTTTAGTTTGTAGATTTTTTATTTTTTAAAATAAAAAATTATTTTAAAATTTTTAAAAACTTATTTTATATTTTAAAATTTTATATCATAATTATTAAAATTTTAATTATTAAAAATTAAAAAAATAATTAAAAAATAAATATCAAAAGCTAAATTTTACAGTAAAAAAAATTTATTAATATAAAACGTCTTTTATTAAAAAAAATTTATTCATATAAAATGTCTTTTTAAAAAATTAAAATTCTTAAAATCATATTTTATAAATTTTATATTTAATATGAAAATGATTTTCATTTAATTAATAAAACCTAAAATTTAATAAATATTATCAAGCATATTTTATTTTTTAAAAAAATAATAAAAAAATTATTCCAAACACAATATCAAATTTTTAATCAATTCCACGTCAGAGGCATGTTGGTAACATGGTTTTTGCAATTCTTGTTGTCTTCTTCCTTCTTAAAAAAATATTAAAAAAGGGACTATAAGCTCAGTTGAATAAAAAAAATTAAATGAGTGAAAGTGAGAATGAGAGTTTGAATTCTACTAAATACATGTTAAAAAAGAGACTATAAGCTTTAATATTTAATTTACATCCTAAATAAAATTAATTTTATAACTGGATCATTAAACGAATTTGAGTAAAAAACTAGGTGGTTAAACTAAAAAAAAAATTAATATATATAGAAAGTCACCTAAGAAATCCGAAAGAAATTTCTCGAGAAAGCCAAAAAAGGAATTCCCAATTTTATTAGCTTGACATTTGGAAAAAAAAAATCTAAAATAAATTTCTCTGTAAGGCCAATAAACATAATTAATTACAATTTTTATTAACAATTTATTCGAATAAATTGAGTTGAAAGTTAATTTAAAAAGGAGAAATAAAAAATAAGGATAGATAAAGGAGGAAAAAAAAGTTAAAACACTTAAATTTATTTCTGAAGATAATAAATACACATTCATTAAAATAAGAGTAGGAAATATTAAAATTACAATAAAAAAATTAGTTATATCATAAAATAATAATCTAATTTAAAATGATAAAAAAAAAATCAAATCACTATTTGTTATAACATGTTATTTTTCTTTTCTTTCATTGCAGTCCAATATGGAGTTAAAAAAAATTTCATTTCCTCGTTTCCATTAAGGGTAAAAGTCTACCTTCTACTTTTATTCTTCCCTTTCTTTTTCCTTACTCCAATCCAAGTAGGCTGTAAAACAATAGTTTTCCTCATAAGCCTTCACTTAATTATATTTTATTAAAAGAATTTGTACTAAAATATAATCTCAAAACACTTATTGCTAAAAGTTAGAGTTGGCTATAGCCTATAGGCAGTGTTTGGCTTCAAATATATTAAATTTTCTAAAAATTTAGTTCCTTAGTTCATATTTTTTTTATTAATTAAGACATATATGCATATTTGTGACAATTTTACTAAAAATAATGTATTGTTGCAAAAACCCATTTGAGGGGTAGAAAATTTCTAATTTGCTGGCCTCACCATCACATGCAAATTCAAAGAGCAATCCAGTGCAGTGCAGGCTGCAGCTTTCTTTTATTCAAAGTTCAAATGAGGCAATAATTCTTTGCATTTACTGCCCATTTAGGATCTTTGCCTAACTTACAAGCATTTACTGCCCATTTAGGATCTTTGCCTAACTTACAAGCAAAAGCACCAACAGTAGTAATTAGGTATTTCCTTTTGAATTTTGATCTTAAGGCCATGTTTGGTCTATAGTTCTAAATTTTATAAATTTTTTATTACACATTCTCATTTATTTAATTTAAAAATTAAAATCTTAAAATTAAATGTACAATTAGTCCTAAATTGATAAATATATTTTATATTTCACAAAAATTTAAAAATAATTATTTTTATTAAAAATATTAATTAATATATAATTTTTCTATTATATTTAGTGTGATAAATATTTTTTAATATTTTTTTAATAAGTGATTTTAAATATATTTATAATAAAAATTTAGTATATTAATCAACTTTTTAAAATAATTAACTAAATATAATATAAGACAAATGAAAAAAAAAATTGTGTATATTAATTCTAGATGAATGAAATAACTTTTATAATGAAAATATAACTTTGAAATTTTTGAGATGATATGATAAATAATTTTTTTAAGAATCTCATTTACAGTTTTCTTTTTAAATTTTCGTGCGATCTATTTTTTTTTATCTGAATTAAAAAAAATTACTGGGGTTTGAATTTATGTGAAATATATTTTTGAAAATCTGTTTACCTGTCCCAATATAATTAAAAAGAAGGTATAAAGACCTCCACTATGAAAAACCCACATGCCTTTTTTATCTTTAACCCTCTGAGCTAAAACAATAAATAAATAAAAGGAGTTTTCACGTGACTAAAGGCTCATTGTCACGTGAGCCTAATATATCGCCATGTTAGTGGCAAAATTGCGCGGTCCACGTTAACCATCAGCGAAGAACACGCTTCAACGTATTTTTTAAAATTTTAATTTTTTTATTAAAAATATTTTAATTATTTTATTATAAATTTATAATAAATTTATTATAAATTATGTAAAATTTATAAATTTATTATAAACTCATAATAAACTAATTATAAACTCTTCTTATAAACTAATAAAAATATAATATTTTAATAAATATTTTATAAATTTTAATATTTTAATAAATATTTTATAAATATAATAAATTTAAAATTATTTTTAATTTTTCTTATATTTTTATTAAAATTCCCTCAATGAATGTTTTGTTCCTTTCATTGTCCAATCAAATCAAATAAGGGCCTCACCTTCTTCCAATTTTTTTTATGTCTTAATTGAAGAAAATTAAAGTAAAGTGGGAAAATATTCAAAAAAAAAGTAAAGTGGAAAAAAGATCTTTATAATACATGTTTATATATTTTCTTTTTAATTTTTGCTCTCCATATAAAAAAATTAGTGAAAAATAAAACTTAAATTTCATTATATAGTTTTGATTTAATTTAGAAGTTTACCCGACCAAAAATATGATTCAAAATTTTCCTGCACTTTTACAAGAATGGTAAAAAGTTATATAATAATGTGTACAATGGTAAAATTTTACCCATTTTTAAGTAATTAAATATGATAATTGCTTATTAACATAATTGATTCGAGTGTTAAACGGCTCGATATCGCTGAAATATATTGTGAGTTTAAGTTTTGAGCTCATAATTTTATGTATGTAACTATTTTCGTTGGGAGATTAATCCACCATTATTAAGTGTGTGATACAAATTGAATTTGAATTAGTCGAGATAAAATCTAGAATACCGGGCGAGCACAAAAAAATAAGATATAAATACAAGTCTAATATTTATTTTGAATTATTTAAACTCAAAATATTAAAAAAATTATCATTTGCACTATTTTTTAACAGACGTGTAATTTTCGTTAGTAGAAGGTTCGTTGATATTTTAATAAATGATAAATAAATAATTTAATATTAAACCATCTACTTTCATCGAAATTATGCCATTCTTTCTTTCTTCTTTTTTTTTTACGTTACCTACATTCCCACAAAAAAGGTAACTAATAGCTCCTTCTTCTATCTTCTTCTTCATTTTCAGACCGTGCTTTTTCTTTCTAGAGTCTAAATAGAGAGGAGCAAAGGCGAAGAGAGGAGGCGGAGTAGCCAGCAACTATTTAAAATTTTTAACTATTATTAAAAATTAAAAATAAAATAATTAAAATAAATTATTTTTAATGCCACTTTTGCTAATAGTTAAAAAAAAAGAGCCCAAATGAAATTTTTTCTATAATTTTGAGCATAATTAAGTCAAAATAAATATTGTGCTTGTATTTATATCAACGCGGAATTTTAGGCTTGTATGTATACTTTTTTTCTATTTTAAATTATTTAATTCGTCGCCATCTATATAAATGTAAATTTTTTTTTATAGTAAATGTAAAATTCACATGTTATAAATTTAGAATTCTTTATATTTGTGAACAAATTAATACACTAAATTTTATTAATCACTTTATTATATAGATCACTCTAATAAATAATACATAAACTAATCATTGATTACCTTTTTTTTTAAAAAAATTTAGCTTACAAATAGCTTATAATACAAATTAAAACAATAATATATATCCTCGACTTATAATTTTCTTTTAGTGTTTATTATTTAAATTGTTATTCAGAAAATTATTGCATTAAAGATATCAATTACAAGTTATTAAAATTTAATTTTAAAGTGAATATCAAATGCTATAAATAATTATTTTTTATTTAAATTTAATGTTAATAAAAATATTTATTAAATAAATTTTATATTAAAATAGGATTTTAATAAAAATACATATAAATTTATATTTTTAACTAAAATAATTATTTGTTAAACTAACACAATTATTTGTTAATATTCATTAGATAAAAGTAAGTTTATTAATTTAAATAAAAAAGAGTTTTTATTATTAATCATTATTTCTAATGATAATATAAAGTAAAATTTAAATTAATGCCAATAATTGTATTTTATTATGCATTGACAGTCACCGCTGTTTCAATCTCCAACTTTTAATACTACCTCTATTTTATTAATATAAAAAAAATAAAATAGACATAAAAATTAAAAAATTTTTACTTTTTTTTTATCTCTGTTGACGTAAATATTCTTAAAAAAAATATCTCTCAAATTAAACTTTTAAAATAAGGGTATAAATGATATTTTATCCCATTTTACTCCTTAAAATTTACCTAAAATAATATATTTTTTATATAAAAGATACACCAAATTTTTTTTTTTTTCTATATTAATAAAACAGAGAGAGTATTTTAGATGTCAGAAAAAATCAACATTTAAACATTGCCATTCATGAACTGTTGCGTACCCAATCAATGAAGGGCTCCCCCAATTTTAATATTGAAAGTAATTAGATAAAAGAAGAAAATTAAGGAAAACAACAGAAAAATATTTTTAAGACTGATGAAAGATTTTTTTATAGTTTTCCTTTTCAATTATTATAAAAAAACAAATAATTTTTCGTTTTTTAATATATAGGAAATAAACCAAATGAATTATTGTAACCTACATGTGGCGACTAAATTGGCATGTGTGCTTGGCTCAGATTTGTTATTGATTGATGTGATATAATAAATAATTTTTATTATTTATATAAAGTATTATAATAATATGATGAGTTATATTTTTTTATATTTTATAATTTGATATTTTTAAATAATTTAAATTTATTAATATATCAATTTATTATTTTTATATAATTATGGATGATTAATTATTTTTTAAAATTAATAAATTAAAAAATAAAAATACTTCCAATATCGTAGAGATATCTCTACTAGTTTAATTTTAAAGTGAATATTACATGTTATAATAATATCAACCCAAAAAATAATATATATTTTTTTGAAAAAATAATTCTAATTTCAATGATAAACATGCTTTTGTAGATCAATTTTTATTTTTTTAGTATATCCAAATTATTAAATTATTTCTTCCTTCCACCTTATAATGGAAAAAAAGTAATAAAATAAAATGTTGGGATCTAAATAAAATAAAAAAAATTAACAGTTGATTTTTGTATATTTTACTATTAATTTTTTTAAAAAATAAATTGATTGGAGTGATAAGTGATTTGATATCACTTAAATAAATTATGAATTTAATTTTTAAACTCATAATTTTATATATATAATTATTTTTTATTGAAAGATTTATCTATTATTATTAAATGTAGAATACGAATTGGGTTTAAATTAATTAGGACAAGCCCCAAATATGAAACGGACAAAAAAATTTATTACATTGCCAAACAAGGTGTGCAAGAGACGGAGCATAGAGCTGCATCAAAGAGTAACCCATTAACCCAATCCAACGAATCAATTAATTTATAACACTTCAAAAATAAAACTTCTCTCTTCTTTTGATTGGTCCGTGAATTACACGCTCAATGATATGAATGTAGTCAGATCTGACAAGATCTTATATAAATAGTGTCGTCTGATTTTTCCACTTCAAACGATCCTGTATATTTCACAAGTATATCTCACACGCCTCGCGTCCTTTTCTCTTTCTACTCTCTAGTCTCTCACTCTCTCTTTCTCTATTGACTTTCGCCATTTACACTCTTAAGTCTTCTCTCTGCTTCAGACTACAGTTGTTAAAAGCCTGTAGAGAAGGTGGGGACGGTCTGGTGGAGAGATAAAGTTGTGATCGTTATATATATATATTTTAGTGAGAGAGTGAGAGAGGTGGAGGCAGCGGCGGCGGCGTTGGTGGTGGTAGTAGTTTTTAATGAAAGGAGAAGGGAAAATGGTGTTGAAGTCTAAGATGAAATGGGTTGGATTAGTTGGGCTTGTTTTGTCAGCTTTTTCACTTTTTGTCCACTTTCTGCTAGCTAGATTCACTCAAGAAGGAATTGCAGAGTATCAGTCTTCGATTACAATCTTTTCTTGGAGACCCATCTTTGAAAATACTGAATTAGCCAAAACTGTACATACCATCCGCTGTTCTTATTTATATTGTTTAAAAATTCGGATTTTTCTCACCTTTTTGGTGGGCTTAATTCTGCGTTTTTTTTTACAATTAATCTCCTTTACTAGTATATTAATGGAGCAGTCAGTTTTTTTCTCAGGACTTAGGAGCATTGGTTTTAAGCTTATTCTTTTTCTTTTAGTGGTTTTGCATAGGTCTAAATAGGTCATTGGGTAAACCCAGATGAAATCGTTTGTTTTTTTCTCTTGAATTAACTAAGTTTTATGCTTATCTTGTCCTTTTTTCTTTCAATCTGTTTTTGAACTTTTGCGACAATTTTGTTACTTGTGTTATTTCATTAATACGTTCATTTTTTTTCCCTTTTGGTATAGTAGTATTTGGACCTTTTTTTATGGCATTCTGATTTGTAGAACTGTGATGTGTTGGTATAGTCTATTAATTATGGATAGCAAATAGCAATAATTTTGGGTTTAATCTGTGCATCAGAGTCCACTGTACAGAAGATTATGGGGTCCAGTGAGGCGTTTTGAATCACTCCATCCAGATGCAAATCCAAGAGGACATTATGCTGGTTAGCTCTACATCTTGGTGTTATAATTCTTTACGACGACTTGATTAGTTCAGATTTATAATCACAGTGTATTTGTAACGTTAAGCCTGGAAGTGGGTCTTATGAATTAGGAATTAGTGGCACATAATTTGCAGCAATGTTAAGCCTAAAAATATGTACCCATAGTTCATTTGTTTCCTAAAAATCTAGCTTTGAGTATTCAGTAGGTTATGCCTACACAAACTCTGTTTTTTCCCACTCACAATGAGGAGCTGTAGAAACGTTCACGAGACATTACTACAATTGAGGACCAATAAACAGCTTGATTCCAGATAAAAACTAAGACTGGAAGGAATAAAGAGGAGATGAATTAGAATAGAAAAAGTGTCAAAGACTAGCTCTATCTCTTTGGCTTCTGTTTGTTGTTAGAAGGTTGCTAAAGCCATGGTTGATGTTACTACACCTAAGTTTCTATATTTCCTTTCTGCCCCTTCCATTTAATGTAACAATCAATGCATGTAAGGTTGTATTCTGGTTGTTTTTGAAATTATAATTTGATGCTGTACGGAGTTCCTAACTTTGATATGCATATAACAGATCCCAATCCACTGTCAAATGGATATGTCTTTGTTAGGATACAAGGTGGTTTCCATGAAATTCGGAATTCGGTGAGGATAACATGCTGAATTTGCATGTCTGATTTTATATTAAATTCTAAGTTATTGTTAGGAGGATATTTAATGGCTTAAATCTTTTAGATATGTGATGTGGTTGTGGTTGCTCGGCTTCTTAATGCTACTTTAGTTATTCCTGAGATCCAATCAACTACAAGCAGCAAAGGAATCAGGTGATTGTTGTTTGTAGGAGCAATATCAATTTCTATCAAATGTTGATCAGCGACAAATTTAATATTTATTCCTTATCATTATCAATTAACCCATTTATATGTCTGTTGCAGCTCTGAATTCAAGAGTTTTGCATATCTGTACAGTGGGGATCATTTCATGGCAGCTCTAATGAAAGATGTAAAAATTGTGAAAACCCTTCCAAAAGATCTTAAAGGGGCAAGGAGAAAAAAGAAGATCCCATCTTTCAGGGTGTCTTACTCAGCTTCCCCCTATTTTTATTTGCATCAAGTTCTTCCAGTACTTAATAAGCATTCCGTGGTTGAACTGGTGGTTTCGGAAGGGGGATGCTTGCAGGTTAGGACAAACTAGGCTTGATTATGTGTCTTTTCTGGGTGTACTTGATTATGAAACTTGTTACTGTATATGTCTTACCCATCAATCTTCAATTAAGTTCGGTGATTCTTCCACCTAAATAAGTTCAAAAGTGTCAAAAGAGATGGGAGATTAAATGTCTTGGGACTATGCATCTAAAATATGATTCCCTGGCTAATTAAGTTAGCATATGAGAGCCCAAAAATGTGGGGTGAAAATAATAATACAAAAAATAAAGTGCAAGGTGAAAGCTAGCTTGTGATACTGCTTGACTGGAATACCAAAAAAGTTGCAATTGGAGGTAGAAATGATATTTGATAATGATGTTGAGGTTGAGATATTTGCAATTCCATCTTCCTAATTAGAGGCATTTTTTACACGGTACTAGTCCTAAAAGATAGGGATCCTCTCATTGTAGAGGTTATCCAGAGAAGTGATTTAGTTTAAAGTCATTATTCCATGAATCCTGGTTAAAAAATGTTCCCATCTTTTCTGGTGCTGCTGTAGGCCATCCTTCCACCCAACCTTGAAGAATATCAAAGGCTGAGATGCAGAGTTGGTTTTCATGCCTTAAGGTTCCGACAGGAAGTCCAGGAACTTGCAACTAAAATTTTGCACAGGTCAATAGCTATTCATAATGCAATATTTTGCAATTTATTTTCACATTTTCACTTTCATTATCTAAAGGCCTCTTATGTTTTAGGTTACGGGCTCCTGGCCGGCCATTTATAGCCTTTGATCCTGCTATGACAAGAGATGCTTTGGCATATTATGGTTGTGCTGAACTCTTCCAGGTACCTGTGCCGAACTCAGATGGCATGATTACTGCTTTCATTTGTGAAACCTTTTAACAGCAGAGCTTACCTGGTGTTTGATTGTGTATTGTGTCTTGGAGCTCTTCCTAAGGATGTGCACACTGAACTCATTCAGCACAAACGGGCCTGGATGATAAAACGCGGGATTGTCAAGGGTAAGCTCTCTGTAGATTCTGTCGAACAACGCCGTAATGGTTCGTGTCCATTAATGCCGGAGGAGGTAAGACCTTGTTGGATGTTAGGCCTTGTTTGGCATAGTATTGCTCACATATAATACATAAATTCTTCTGATGTTCTGATGTCTTAAAAAGCTACTATTTTAGGAAGGTTAGATCCATGGTTTTTGCCCCTAATTTTGTTGATACTATAAATTTAGCCACTTTATAATTTGAAGTATTGGATGCTGCTTCCATCACTTAAATGACTAATTCAGCTGTATAGAAAAAATAACAATATCAACATTCCGTTTCATGTCAAGTTGTGTTTTTTTGTGGTGGTTAAGATTGTGAGGATGGCCCCAGTTTTTTTTAAAAAAAAAACAAGAAGTAAAAAAAGCTGTTAAACTCAACAACTTCATTGACAAGCATGGATATCTTGTCGAAGGATTGAATTTTTAACGAAATTATAAGCTGGCTTGTATTTTAAGAAATTATAAGCTGGATTATGATCTAAATATCTTGGTTTTTTGCAGGTTGGTATTCTTCTTCGTGCTTATGGATACTCATGGGATACAATTATATATGTTTCTGGTGGAGAAATTTTCGGCGGCCAAAGGACCTTAATTCCCCTTCATGCAATGTTTGAAAATGTTGTTGATAGGACTTCCCTTAGTACGGGATGGGAGCTCAGTAGAATTTATGGTCGTGAAGTTAACCTTGTTGGGAATTATCCGAAGGGCCCACCTTCTTTTGTTGAGGAAAAGAAGATCAAAGAATGGAAAACTGCAGGTCCACGCCCTCGTCCCCTTCCACCTCCACCGGCTCGACCCAAATCATATAACATTGAAGGTTGGTGGGGTTGGGTAGCTGAGAGTGATAATGAGCCTGAGAGTACTGTTATTGAGTTGAGGACTAATGCTCATAAATTGCTCTGGGATGCAATTGACTATGTGATTTGTGTTGAAGCTGATGTGTTTATTCCTGGATTTGACCGTGATGGGAAAGGACATCCAAATTTTGCTAGCTTGGTTATGGGGCATAGGCTTTATCAATCAGCTTCATCTAAAACATTTAGACCAGACAGGTAATCATTGGGCACATAGTTATGTACGCATGTATAGTTGCAATTATTTGTAAAGAAATTATTACACCATCCATCCCGTCCTAATGGGAGTGTTATGGTCCCTGTTGTCCCTTACTTTTCCTCAACTTATCTTGAAGAAATAATTCCTTCTTTTTGTCTTGAGTAATGGGATAATTGCTTAGTTTATTGTTTCTTTAGGATCACTGTTAGTTAAGGCACTTGAACATTGTAGAGGTTGCATGCATATACCATTATCATTATTGTTATCATATAGTATACTGCAAATTTACTGGTCCATTTAACTTTGTTAATGATTATTTTGAATAGTATGGATCCGTATTTCTTTTTCTACTTGTTTGTATTTATTAAACTTAAGTGTTGCTCTCTGTTATTATAGGAAAGAAGTTGCCAAGCTCCTTAATGAAACCCGAGAGCACCTATATCAGGCAAACAATACCTGGCTAACATCAGTACGCAGGCATCTAAGGAGAAGTTTATATGATGGAGTAATAAAAGCATCTGCAAAATCAAAATCATTATTTTTACTCTCTCATCCAGTTCCTGAATGTTCTTGCTCAGAATATGATCTTACTGAGACATTTTTACATGCTTCAAGTCCTTCAGCTCAGGCACAAGTTGAGGCTGCTCTTGGAGTTACACACCGCTGCCCTAGATGGATGGATAGTGAAATGTTCTCCAGACCAAAGGACAAAGAAGTTGAGGAGGCTCGCGATGAAGATGTTTCCTCTTCTGGATTGTTTTTCAAGCAAAGTGGTGAAAGTCATGAAAGTGGAGGCGGAGAAATAAACAAAGAAGAAGGCCCATTGGAGGACCAGGAAGAACTTGAAGGTGTAGAATAATAATGAGGAGTCCCATTAGCTCCTCTAGTGGTCGTGTTGGGTGTCCATGACCTGTCAGTAGCATTTCATGCTGTTCTTGATGAAAGAATGCGTTGGATTAGCTGAATCTGATGAAGGTTATGAAAAATCCTTGGCTTCTGTACTGATTTGTGAAAAAGCAAGGTTCAGATAAATCGTGGTTGAAGAAACCAACAATGAAGCCCTTAATTTAGTTCATACGCACTGGTATGAAGTTCTTTGACCATTGCATTTTATATGTTATTTAATTTGACTGATCGAGCCTTTTGGGGGAATTTGATTTTTATTTATGCAACTCCCAACCAATTTTGATGTAGATTAGCATGCTGCTAATGGAATATTTGTAGAGAATTCTGTTTTTTTTTCATAGGGATATTGATTACTATAATTTGGTGTAACATATAGTCAAGCAGAATAACATGGTTATTTAATCTCTCTGATTGAATGTATTAATTCTTTTTTATGTTGTTGGAGATGTGGCCCTTCAAATTACTGCAGTTGTTTTCTTTAACTTTGGGTTATGTTTGTGTCAGTCTTGTAAATAGAAGTTAAAGTATAGATCTTAGCAATAAGTTATTCAAGCATCACACGCACACACAATACAGACATGCACAGCAAAGCTTCTCTTTGCAAGCTTAGCTAAAAATGCGGAGATCGCCATTAGTGGTTGCTATCGTGTTAGTTGTTTAATAGTGGAATGCATAATTGTAGGAGGTAAAAGATACGAATTTTGAAAGCCTTCCTTTCTTTTAAAAATATTCTGATATTGAAGTAAAAAAAAAAAAAAGATAAATCAACTAAAATCTTATGCAAGCTAACTCTGATTGCAATTTTATGTAAACAACAACAATCATCTGCCCGCGGGAACCGGGAAGGATGTTATGTTTCTTAGTAACCACGAAAAGGAACTGCTTAGAAACCACAGACGAAATATATGATCCCAGTCAGCTAGTGTCGAGTGGTCAAAAACATATCAAGTTTTTTTTTTTTTTTCAGCCAGAATTTTCAACAATGAGCCCATCATACTTCCAATATACAGACGTGCCAACCAAGACATTTTACACTATAAATACAAAAAGAACAACTTCCATGGTTAACACAAAACCAGAAACGCAACACAACTATAAGCATTAAGCTCAAAGTACTTGCAGAGCTTTAGCTCAATTTTGATTAATTTAACAGAAGCCTTGAACAAAATGAGCAAAAATAAGAAGGCAAGTCGGTTTGCATCCTTTTTAGGGTGGTTTTTTTCATTCTTCGGCGGACCTGTGATTTCTAACAAGCTTAAATGTACAACTCCAGCACCCTTCAGGCCGGAAGAGGCCGCCATAGCGGCTGCTATGCATTTCTCTCGTAAGGTTCGATTTGGTTAGCAACTGTATATGGTCTATTGACAGTGAAACATGCAATGGACTTGGTGTTGGGACTCTGATGGCCACTTTGCCAGGACAATATGGGAAAGGAAATCATTCTGCAATGTTTGATTTGTATATGAAATTATCTTCTATGATTTTTTTTTCGGCTGATATTGATTTGTTACTTGCGATTTTGAGTGCACGTGAAATAGTGAAATATAGAAATTGAAGGTCGTGGATGAGTGATAGAGACTTATTTATCTTTAATTAAAGATTAAGAGTTTGATCATTCACGTTTAGTATGGAACAATCTTAAATTTTTGAATCAGCTTTCCTATATTTTGAGGTGCCTGTAAGCTATCGAGAGAATTTGACACTGTCTAACGGTGGATGCTCTGGCCTCGACAAAAAAAATAGTGAAATATAAAAATTCTCCTTTTTTTTTTTAAATGGATAATTGAGTAACTATTTTTTTTAAATGTCTCAGACTTTTTTTTTATTTATGCTGCTAATTACAATATAAAAATTAATACTAAAATTATGATCTTGCTCCATTGTTTGCAGGTGATTGATGGTGTTTGGTAAATACAATAAGTGAAATGATTTTTAAAATTAAGTAATTTTTAATTTAGTTAGGAATTTAGAACTATTAAATAATGAACATTTTAATTGTAAGTGGTAAATGGTATTATTGCACACTTCATATTATTAACCAAAGGCAGAAAAAAAAATCAATATTAAAAATTAGTTAATAAGATTGTAAATGTATTTAAACTTTTAAGAATTTTTTATATTTTTAAAATTTTATTATTAAATATGAGAAAAACATATAAAATAATAATTTAGTCGTGTCAATTATTGATAATGATTATTGATAGTTGGCAGCGTCTCATGATAAACCGTAATAGTACAGTAGATATTAATAAATTTATGTATTTATATTTTTCGACCTTTCGATAAATAAAGTTGCCAAAATTTGAAGATTTACTTTTTTAAAAAAAAAAAATATAAAAGAACTTCAAATTCTTAGTTTTTCATTAACGAAATATTCAACTACTTTTTCAAAAATTTCTAAAGATAAACAATATTTTGTGTAAAAATAAAAAAAAAATTCGCTTGATAATTTCACTCCATCAATCGATTTAGTTGAGTTTTAAAAATTTATTAAACCAATCATTATCGATCAAATTAAAAAATTTATCATTTAAAAATAACTATTTAAAAAGAAAAAAAAATTACAAAATTGACTATTAGTCGAATTCGGTTGATTTTATCAAATTTAATCTATTTTAATTTATAAAATATATAAATTAAAATTAAATTATTAATATTAATTTATTAAAATTTAAAACTAAAGTTAATCGACTCAATTGATTTAAATTGATATGATCAATTGAATTGATTAAAATAATAATAGAGTTAGATCGGCGCATATAATAAAATTAAAACTCATTAATTTCTTTGTGGTAATTTCATAAGATAAGATATTGAGCTATTATTATTAGTTTTTTAGTTTTAAACGTATAGATTGTCCATTGATTATGTAAAATCTAACTTATAGTTTAATTTACAAAAAAAATGTTTATATATATAAATATAATTTAATTTTAACTGTTTTATATATATACATAAATTTGCATCAATTTGGATTTTAGGGATTTTTTTTTAAACGGAGCTTGGGTTTGACACAGAAATTTGACTTAGAGACAAACAAAACATGCTATTACTATCATCCGCCAAAATTGAATCGGATCAAATAGTGATAAAATTGAATTAATGTCAGTCCATAATTATTTAAGAACACACCAACCTTAACGCAAAGGTTTGAAGATAACATAGTTAATTTCATTAGTTCTAGCTACTGCATGTAATACCTTTTTGTGGTAGTACTAATGCGAAATCAGATGTAGTCGAGTGAGGGTTGACGATCCTTCTGGCCAGCTACATGAGTGCATTTTTAAGATAAATTTCTGCTAGCCGAAGCAGCAGAGGTAGAGGTTAAGCCTTCCAGTCTCCCATTTTCTCCTTATATGTATTAAAGAGTAATTTTATCCCCTCATCTCGGGGGCTAGTTTCGCCAAAGGTAATACTTAAAAGAAACCATTATCTATATCAATTAGTTGGAAAACTCCTTGCCATATACTCTATGGTTTCCCCAGCAGTATTTTGTAGGCAACAGATCGATCTCCCAAGTAATCGAATGATCATTGATTTCCTCATACTACAACAGGAGATAAAAATTATAAACTCTATCAGAGAAATTCACCCAGGGAAATTATTCCTTGAAATTGACAGTGGCATCCTCTTCATACACCTCAAAATCTTCATCCTTTCCTTTGCTAGAGTTGTAATGAACCATTTTATCTCTAAAAGAGACTTTGTTAACTCCCTTGAGATAGATTCCCATTCATCAAACCAGCTTTGCTCATAATCATATCACCATCAAGTTGATCTATATTATATGGATTCCTCTTCTTTTCTAATCTTGACTTTTTTTGTTGATCGATTTTCCTTCGTGCATGGAGAAAATTCTATCATCTTTTACTTCGCTATTTATGATTTGTTTGAATTTTATAAATTTCAAAACTAAATAAACTGAACTTAAAATAAATGTGTGTTTAGACCGACTTGAATGTAACATAAAAATATATATATAATTTCATCATAAAATTTTAAAGTTATTTTAGGAAAATTAATATATATATATAATATTATCTTTGCTCACGAGGACCAGTAAAATTTCATTCAAAATAAAATATTTTTTCAAGAGTCAACTCAAAATATAATATGATTGGTTTAAATCCAAATTGATAATTTGACATGATCCTACTTCTTTCTTTAATTTTCAAGTCAACGGTCAAGAATTAATTAATTTAGCTAGAACTAATTTTCGCAGCATATTTTACACCTCAACGTACCCGGCGGACATTAGCATCTCTCACTATTCAAATACAATTTTTTTTAATATCTTAATTTTACTTTAGTTAATAATAAATTTATTTATATTTTTGATAAGTAAATTTAATTTTTTAAAAAAATTTAATTTCATGAAATAATCTTATGATTTCTAATTTTAACCTTACCAAGAAAAAGACAAAAATTTAAAATGAAACTAATGTGGAAAATAAAAATTAATTTTATTCTTTGATTGGATAGATATTTTTTATAAACAAAATTAAAATAAAATACTTTTGCCTAATAATAAACGCTTAGATAGCTTAAAAATATAACGTGCATGGGTTATTTTATAAACAATTTGTTAATTTGTTTGATAAAAATGAATTTATCAATTAAACTAAATTTAAGAAATTAAAATAATAAAAATTTCCAATTAATAATTAAACAATTAATTAAAAATATGCGCCCTAGGGATCCCTCTCTGCAATAGTGTACAAAACAAAAATTCTCCTTGTCTCCTAATTTCGTGAACTCGTCGGGCCTCTTTGGGAGGAGCTCCATTTCCGGCCACCGTCAAGTACTCTCTCTCTCTCTCTCTCTCTCTCTCCCTCGCTTTATAATATTTGCATAGGTGGGTAGCTGTTGTTTCTCAATTTGGAGGTGTTACAGCTATTTGTTAATGGTGTTCTTCATTTTGATTACAAGCTCTGGTTTTGGGTTAATTCTAATCCAAGCAGGTAATATATTCTAGTATAAAAAGATATCAACTTTGGAAAAATTATGGTGAAATCTGCTAAGTCCCACCTCGATGAAGAAGATGAACCTGACGGTTATGACTCCTCCTCATACAGAGGTATATATGTGTGTTATTTATTTATATAAAAACGAGTTTAAATTATAAATTTTGGTTTTTTAATTTATAGGGGAAGTAGCGAAAGTAGATGGTAAGAGCAGTGAACAGAAGGTGAATACGCACAGGTCTAAGCATTCAGAGACAGAGCAACGTAGAAGGAGCAAGATTAACGAGAGGTCTAAAGCTTAATTATGTTTATAACCCTTTCTTTTCACATGGAAAAAGATATGGAAATGTTTAGTATATTGTAAAATGTTTTGGTTGAATTATTTCTAATACATTGAAATTTTTGTTTGTAATGGCTAATGTGGGACTGCAAGTGCAGTGGTGAAGAGAGAAAGAGGAAAAATTCATGAAACTGTAATTGGGAATGATGAAGTATTGAAGTGAAAAAATAATTTAGAATTTTAATTGGATTTAATTACAGCTAATTGCAATTTAAATGCAAAAGTGGATTTAAGAATGTTTTGATTTTAAAGATGTTTAAAGTGTGCTTATTTACAAGGAGGATTAATGCAGCCAGCCTGATTAGGTTAGACTCGAATTGGCTTTTCTATCAAAATTTCTCTGTTTGAACTTGCTAGTATCATGACCACTATTTGTTCACAACAGAATTTTGATTACTTCACCTTTATAATGTTTTAGCATTTAGTTCTTCATCATATTTACTATGATATCATTTTTCATTAATCCTTCTTGATTCTGAGCAATGATATTTTTGTTATGGCAGTATGAGAATCTTGTATTTGATTATCATTGCATCGCACTTTAATTCTCTTATGTACTTTCTTAGATGTTCATTGACAATCCATTCAATTCGATGCTATAGGATGGTTTTTTGATCATCTATGAAAAACATCTATTGTGAGACAGGTTCCAGATTTTGAGAGATCTTATACCTCAAAATGATCAGAAAAGAGACAAAGCTTCATTCTTGTTAGAGGTGTGCCCACCAATTGTTTTCTTGACTCTTAGTCATGTTTCAGTTTTGTAATTCTATCTGTTGAAAAAAAAATCCTTAATATTTTTTAATGGAATGAATAAATGAAAAAATTGCACAATCATATGCAGGTAATAGAGTACATTCAGTTTTTGCAGGAAAAGTTACAGATGTATGAGGCTTCATACCAAGGTTGGAGTCAGGAGACAACAAAATTGACGCCCTGGGTAAAAAATTAAATCCATGATGTGTGCATGTGAATTTATACTGTAGTACTTTGAATTGCTTTTGCCTAACACTATGTTTTTTCTTGCATTTGGAAATGCTTGTGCTTCATGCTGGGGGCGGACACAAGCAAGGACCATTGGGGGCTCAAAACCCCACTAGCATTTCTTTTAGATATATATATATATATTCTCAAATGACAAAAGTTAAAATATATATTGTGGATGCAACCCTTTTACTCAACGCCGAGCAGGATATATATATATATATATATATATATTGTCAAATGGCAAAAGTTAAAATATATATTGTGGATGCAACCTTTTTACTCAACTCCGAGTAGAATATATACAAACACACACACACACACACACATCCACCTTTTCATGCAAATCCATGCAATGTATATCAACTTTCTCCATTTGATAAGCTCAATTCTTTTATATATAAAATACAATTGCAAAATTTTTTAATCAATTTTTTCATTTCTCTTTTTTGCATGATTTCAAAAGGATATAAAAGATGTTTTTATATAAATTTCTTAATTTTAATTTTATTTTTTTAAGATTTATAAATTTTTATATCATTAAATTTATTATTTTTTCTGTTTATTAATACATACGTACTAAAAAATTCATATGTAGAATTGTAGTTATACTAATTGTATTCAAGATGAAAATTTTCAAAATTTCAATTTGTTTTTCTTTTTCTAATTAATTTAAATTATTGAAGGGTGAACTAAAACATATTAGTAAGTGTTAAATTTATTATTTTAGAACCAAAAGATATTTTATAAAAGTTATAGCTAATAAGAGTTTTAAAAACATAGGTTTCATAGGGAGTAAGCCTCCCACTGACTTCAAATCCCATGTCCGTCCCTACTTCATTCTACTGCAGTCCCTTGTAATTGGTGAAGTAACTTTCTTGCAAACTTCTGTACATGGGAAATAACTTTTATATATTTTGCATTGATTTGGTGATATCTCTGCTTTAGAATAAAAGTGCCAAGACTGGGTGGGAACATCTTGTTTAGTGGGTGCCAAAGAGATGTCACATGGAAGATGGAGCGACTAGGTTGTTAAACTTGAATGTCCTATTAACTCTTTGTTTTATTTCTCTCGTGAATAGTCCAAATAAAGCACCGCCCCCTTGCTAAATAGACACGTAATTTCAACCTAGAGTAAGAAAGAAGAAAACTTGCTGAATTTTGAAATTTAAGTTTGCCTCTTTCTTTACAAAGTGAGGGATATATGGGAAAATTTCAATGCATATGAATGCCTGAGCGCATGAATTTAGGTTATTCGCTTGCAGGCAGGAAATGGATTTATTTTTTTATTTGTTTTGAAGAAAATGCATCTAATCAAGACTTCATGAACTACAAACATGTTTGTTACTCAAGTTCACTAATTTGAGGTCATAGCATTTACTTATTTATTAGCTATTTTATGCCTTCATGTTCATGTTTTCTAATACGTGGAATGTCAACTAACAAAATATCTGAATGTGCAAATAAATTAATTTTCCTGTTTTCTTTGTTCTTCAATTATCAATTTCCTGGGTGAAAGTAGTTTTAAGATGGTGACCTCATGTTTCACCCACATTTTAAGCCAAACTAGTTTGGATTGAGGTTTATTTAAGTTGTGTGAGAATTGGTTTCTTGGGTGTTAGGTTTGTGCTAAATGATATGTTCATGGTATTTTGAAGGGATATATCCGCAACTTGTGCACTTCATGTGGGATTTGCTTTTAATCTCTGGCTCTTTGGAATGTTGATAATACATCTTCTCTTTTACAATCTGGTCCCAAATGAAGTTTTGGACCTTGAAATGAAATGGGGATTCACCTTCTTTGATCTGACAAAATCGCATCTGCATGACCACATGCTTGTTTGTACCCTTGAAAGACAAAAGCATATTAATATTGTGGCATACACTTTTTAATGAAATTTTGTGCTCATCATTATTTCTGAATGTAACTTTAGCATTTTTTTTATTTACATTTGCATTGAGGTAATGAGTCATCTAACAATGAGCTTGTGTAGAATTTTGGTATTATGGAGTTGGTTTGAATCATACTGAATCATTCTGCATTAGCCACTGTTGTGAATTTTTAAAGCTTTTTGCAAAAAACTCAAATCATTGGTAAACAAAAATTAAATAAAATATAAATTTATAAAGAAATTTGATAAATTGTGCAATATATTAAGTCATATATTGGACGAAACATGAGAAATGGTTGTTCTATGTTTTGTCTACAGGCAATTGGCAAATCACCCATAAAAGAACGGAAACTACATATCAGATGCTTGTTACTCAAAACCCAAAATTTATATATCATAAGAGTTAATGCAATTAATATTCAAGTCAAAGACAATATTTGAGACCAAGTGCTATTGCATTGACAATTCATGTTACAGGCAAATGCATCAACTGCAGGCATATCCATTCATTGTACTTAAAGAGTAATATTTTTTTGGGGGGGTTTTCAAAACACTGGTGCTAGAATTTTAATAGTTTTATGTTATTATTGGGAATGTTTTCTTATGTAGGATTAGGTACCTTCTTTCATATTGTGCTGTGGCTGTGCCTTGTGCACAGGCTCAAGGACCCCTTTGTAGGGTACACCTTGTGCCTTAATGCTGTCTTTGACATGCAAAATATATCTATGAAATCTGTGAAATAGAATTGTATAATATTTGCCAATGGGTTTTTCAATTTGTGCAATGATGATGGGAAAATTATAAATCTTTCATGGAACATTTTTATGGGATCAATCAAGCAGTTCTCCAATAATGTCAAGGGACTATAATAAAAACAGAGAGAAGGCATTGGTGTTCTTTTCCTATATTGATGATCTTTTCAGTATGGACCCCAATGTAACAATTCATGTATGGTTGTGGGGAATATTTCTTCCTACAGTTTTCTTTTCTATGAACCTTATTGAGGATTTATATTTTGCTTGAAACAGAAAAATCGCCACCCACCTGTAGAAAGTCTGCTGGATCACTCTCAGGCATTGAAGAATGGCTCTGCTCATGAGACTACTGCCATACTGACAAATGTACATGAATCAATGGAATCTGACCTGGGCAATGCCGCAGTCCCATTCAATGTGCAAATGCAGCCAAATATGTTTGCTTCTATTGGGAGGGGTAATATTACCACTCAGTCTGTGCAGGAATCTGTTTCCGATGCTGAGAATATGGTATACCAACTTCAATCCCAACTATGGCATGTTCGACCACTTGCTACTGAATCTACTGCTCTAAATAATACATCGAATGGGCAAGAGGATCCAGTGACTGAAACTGGGTCAGTCAACATCTCAAATTCATATTCTCAAGGGTGAGCATCTGCATTGACTTTATGAAAAATCTGTTGCTTTAATTTCCAATCTTGGTTGCTAACCTTGCAAATTTCTTATACCATAATTTATTTTCTGGTATGTTTGTAGAGAAGATAGCATGTTTACTGTATTTCGCGATAAATTATACCAATAGTTGAACCGAGCATTTTGAGATAATTTATTTGCGGTTACATCTTGATCAAAGTGGGACATTCATTTTTGTGTATTGCTTGTTAAGAATGTCTCACTTTTTATTTGGGAGTGCTCTTAGCCATTAATGGTAATTATGCTCTCAAAATCTCTTATCCTTGAGTTACTACTTAGGATTCCTACAATGAACTCCTTGTAGAAAAGGATATTATATACTCTCTTACAGAGTGGAATGGTCGTATTCTACAGGCTGCTGGACACACTGACCCAAGCACTGCAATCTTCGGGTGTGGATTTGTCTCAGACAAACATCTCAGTGCAGATTGATGTTGCCAAACGAATTGCAGAATCGGGTTCAAAGGTTTGTTAGTGATTATGAACTAATAGTTTTAGAGTTTTGCTCTATAATTTTGAACTATGACTAGATTTCTGCCTTTTTGGTGCCTTTTCTTAGATGGCAACTGTTTTTTTCCCCCAAAATTCCCTCCTTTTCCTTTTACTCTCTATCCTCATTATCCTTCTGTTCTATGTTTTGCATTATTCATCCAGGATCAAGAAAACCCATTCTTGAACAATCAAGTGATGGAAGACTGTGATCAGGCTCATAAGAGACCAAGAACAGAAAAAAACTAGTGTCTTATTGTGGTTTTCATTTTCAGCCATCTGATTTCTTGATTTGATTGCGATTTTGGAATGGTTCTTTTTTCCGCCATGCTGTGGTTTACAGACAGCTGATGCTAGATCAATTGTACATGTGTATGTGCTTTGTTTGCCTGGTTGGATAGGATGGGGGTCTTCATGGGTGAGGCAGAGAGAGGGAGAGAGAATGGGAAAAAAAATATTAAAAGTGATATATTTTTTAGCTGGCAGCTCTCATATAGATGCTTCCATGCACATAATGAGAAGCTGCTTTATGTCTTTCAATGGTTTTCTATCTGACATGAAGTTTTGTTTGCCTTGCCCTCTTGATTATGCTTTCTTAGGAACGGCAGTATTGCCCAAAAGTTTCTTTAGCCACCAAGTTTTACTCTCTTTGCAGTTGTTTGGGTAACTTTTGGTCCTTGGAGCTGTTCTGCAGGTCAATTTTGTTCTTGATCCTTGGGCTTATAGCAGTGTTGAGTCCTTAAAGTTTATTTTGTAGTTTTTTCAGGTTCATGCGTTTCCATAAGATGGGTAAACTTCTACTTAAGATCTTGTGGATGAGTAGAAAATTCTAGGGTTATTTTAGCCTATTTTGTAGTTTTTTTATGTAAAAAGTAAATATCAATTTACTAAAAAAAAAAATATCAGTAATGCTGATTTCTGTTTTTAATAAGATCAAAGAAGGCACCACTTGCATGGTTAACTCAATCACATTGTATCTCTTAGCTTGGAAATAAATCTTAATTCTCAGTCTTTTTTTTCAATATTTTAAGTTAGAAATAAAGGGGAAAAAGATTCAAAAAAAAAAAAAAGGAAATTAAGTTCTTTGGGAACATATGATGGTTAGGTAACCTTTTCTTATTTTTAATCAATGGTTAAATACCTATAGCAGTTTGGCTTGTGGCATCAGCAATTAAAAAATACAGTAGGGTGAATTTTTTTAAAAAAAATTCCCAAAAGGCTGATTTTTATAATTTGAATTTATGATTTTCCAATAGTAAATAATCAATCCTAAGCTTATATCAAGAACAAGGCTCTTGATTTTGTTTTTACAACCATTTAAATTGTATTTAATTATTATATTGAAATTCAAAGTTTAATTATTATATGGAAAATGCACACACTTATTTTAGCATTAAAAAAAGTAAAAAAAAAAAAAAACTTTTCTAAGTTCTCTAAAATTGACATTAATGACAATTTCAAGGCTTAAATGATAATAAATACATTGGAATTGGGATAAACATTGACTGCCATAGTGATTTAAGCATGAAATAGCATCATTATTGGGTTTGAAGTAAGGGAGTGAATTTATTTTAGTATTATATATATATATATATATATTAAAAAATTAAGTATACAAATTGAATTGAACAAAGTGCATTGCCTAATCACTTGAACAACAATTTTCTTTTTTATTTTATAGACAATGAGTGATTAAGTGTTTGAAAATGAAAATTACAGAAACAGGCAAACCCACTTATTTTAGTAGCAGACGTTATGTGGTGCGAAAGCTAAGTTTGAACAAAGTGGCAGAATAACCAAGGCCAAGTTGAATTGGCCAAGTTTCTTTTTGTATTTTTTTTATCTTTCTTTATCAACACTCATTTTTCTTGGATCAACCACTTCCATAATTTCACATTTTCTTGGATCAGTAAACACTCTCACTTTGGATCTCTCACTTGTCATTAACTTTCTGTTTTTCTTTCCAATTAACAGAATTTTGCTTTTTTTTTTTTCTTCTCTATTCATTAATTTTTTTTTAATTTTTATGTTGAACCCATTTTAAACATAGATAAAAAAATTCTAGTAAATAAAAAAAAATCTGGTAAATGACAATCAACATTAAATTTTATCACATTCATCATCCATGATTTCACTAATATGGTAAGTTAAAAAAAATTTAAAAAAAATATTCTCTCCATTAATCAATGATTATCACTTTAAAATTTTCCATAAGAATTAAAAAAATTATTTAATAATTTACTTTATATAACTATTTTACTAAATTATTATTCTTCTTAATTTATTATTCATTTCATTATATATTAATTAGATAAGGGTAAATTTAAAATAAAAGTATAAAATAATCTTAATTTTTATAAAGTGATAATTATTTACGAATAAAATATAATGATAATCAATTTTAAATGGAGGGAGTATATTATAAAATAAGTGCTCAATTAATAATTTTAATTTATTATACTAAATACACTTATACATTTATATACTATAAATATATAAAATTAATTTATATATAATCCAATAAGAACCTTCTTGGGAATGAGTTATGACTTTAATAAATTAATAGAAAAATGAAATTGTTTAGTTGTTTTGAGTGCATAATGGGCAATAGTTTTGAACTGCACCATTATGTATGATCCCATTTTGTTTTATTTTTTTTTTAATTGGGAGTATTGAATGGGTTAAGCAGATTGAATATTTTAATGCACTTTTACATAATTAAATGAGTGGTAATAGCATTAGTGACAAGATAACTAATGCTTAGTCTCCTAACCACCTAGAATTATTATGCCATCATCAGGAAACCAGTGGCCTATAGAAAATCCTTATCAAGACTTGTTTAAGGGCATAAAAGTTTGTTCATGTAAGCAAGACTAATGGTAGTCATTAAAAAGACTTTTTGTAATAGTTACAATTTATTTATATCCCATATTCAACTCACAGCATAAAAGAATAAGAGAACTGCAAATGTTCATTACATATTTTATGCTGAAAACTCAAGAAAATAAAGGAAATTAGGAGAAGTAAATCATAAATATACCCCCAAAATCTACCCATCTGGGAAAATTTTCCATTATCTTTCTTTACAATCCAGTTAACTTCAAATTAGCCCTCGACAATGGCGTATATCTCCACTGTACACATTTTGGTTATTCAAAAATAAATGTAAGTATTCTGGTGATGCTGTTGAAGAGAAGCCAGGCTGAGGTCCTTGGTTCTTTCAAAGTTCAATTTGATAAGCAGAATGATATCCTCTGTACTTGAGCCTTCATGTGATAAATTACGGTGTTTTTCTTTGATAAACATGTATAGGCGCACCCAAATATAAGGATGGCCATCTCCTTGGCTTCGCATGACTAGGTTCATGTGCTGCTCAATGGTTCATCTAACAGTTGCAAACATTCATGTGGATTGGCGTAGAAATAATCTTCTTCCTTCGGTTTATCTGGTACGACAATCCGTGTCTTTGGATTCTCCATTCGATCAGCATGAACTTCCTTTACAGTAGTAGAGAACTCATCCCAACTAATTGATCCCTTGTTGTATTGATCTATTAAACTGACTAGAAGCTTTCTGTCCAATGATATTGTCCTCTTGAATCCTAAAAATCTGAGCCAATGAAATACAATAGACAGCACCTTAGACTGACAT
This sequence comes from Garcia nutans, assembly GCA_947685225.1. Taxonomy (NCBI): domain Eukaryota; kingdom Viridiplantae; phylum Streptophyta; class Magnoliopsida; order Malpighiales; family Euphorbiaceae; genus Garcia; species Garcia nutans. Next base: position 52,360,155 of record CANTUV010000012.1, read on the forward strand.
TTCTATTTTTATATGAAATTTGAAAGTACTAAATGATTTAATATCAAAAGGCCTCTTTCATCATCCAAAGATATGGATAAATGATTTTCAATGGCTTCGGGTGAGAGTCAGCAACCCCTCCATTTTGCAAATTATTCCAAAAAAAAAAGGCAGAGGAAATCTATGCATCGCCAGATTTATGACAAAAGAAATTTGTTTGAGATAGTCCATTTTTATTAGCAACATTGCTCAATTGCTCAATCCTGGTATTAAAAACATTATCAATTGAGAATGCCAATAAAATAGAAAAGCAATGCATCACCTGCGATGGCCTTCAACAACTTTAGCCATATTGCCATCATAGGTAGGAACAAATATGTCGCCCTCCAGAGAGACGAGATAATCTAATGCTGCCATTTGAGATGAGTGGTTCTGGAAAAACTTCAAGTCTGATGGTTCCAGAAGAGTCTCTTTCCTAACCTGTGTTGTTTTAAGGTAGGTTATTTGTAAGTGAATTTCACATGCAAATGTACTAAAGCTGCTACTTTATTCTACCTACCAAATTGGGGAAGGTTGCTGCCAAAGTCTGCATTCTTTTTTCTCCACCATATATTTCTCCAGCAGCAATATAAATTTGAACATTATGATCAATGTCCAGTGCGCTTAGTACAAGAGCTGTTTCCTCGGGTGTTAAAGGACAGAGACCTTCTTTCCTCTTCATTTCAGAATTTATAATCTTTTCCTTCCACCAGGGATAAGCATATCTAACAATGTGAAAAATGCTACATTTAATTATAGTTTATATTTCAGATAAGCTCATAGTAATCAAAACAATAAAGATGAAGTACCTCATTCTTGTCAGTTCATTGATCTCTTCACTGTTGCAACCTTGAGTGCAACCAGAGAAAGCCAACATATCCATTTCATATCTGAGATGAAGGACCAAGAAAGGGTCTCTCTCCCTTAACATGGTGACAACCCTTCTACCCAACTCCTCTATCTGTGGTGTAAATCTCAGAGCATTAAAATTTACACGGCAGCGCAGTTTTTGAATTTCAAGAGGTAATCCATTATTAGCAAGACGAGCATCGGTTTTATTCAAATGGACAACTTTGTACTTTTGCACCAAAGGTAGAATCTGTTGGCAAACACTTCAGAAAATTAGTTGCATTAGTCCAAAAATATATCAAAAGAAAAGGGCAAGGAAAATGCTAATGGTTGCTTTACAACTTCAGCAAACTAACCTGATGGAGGTAGTAAGATATGTTGGACCAGCTAATTGGTGGTAATGAATAGAACATCCCCAATTCAACTCGTCTTTTGAGCCTTGGGGGTAGCTCTTTCAATATACGGACCTCATCTCTCAAGGAAGTGATGAAATTATGAACATCAAATATGTCTTGGAACTCGCTGCCACATAAAGAATTGATAAATAAATTGAACGCACTTCTGAATTGAATTCGGGCATTATGAAATGAGAGATCAATGAGACTACAGATAAGCTAGCATACCTTGGGTCATTCCAAAAAGAGGTTTTATCCAACTCTGGAACAATAAGAGTTACATTTAGATATCTAGCAATAGCAACCATGTCACATATCTGCAATGATAAGAAGCAGAACTAACAATTAGTCAAAATTAGTGATAGCAAACAAGAAAAGGCCACAAAGAACTAAAGCAATTTCAATATTGATAATGGTTGTAGTAAAAGTAGTTATAAACTCACTGCTGCTCGCATTTGGTTGAGTCCTCCATTGCAGGAAACCATAAGATACCCATTATTCTTATAAATCCCTGCAAGCAACAATTGCCAGATTAAAAAAGAACAATTACCATAAGATGCCCATTGTTCTTACAAATGCCTGCAAGCAACACTAGACTTTGTATGATTCACATCAATTCTAAAAAATAACTACTAAAAAAAAAAAAGGGAATCAATAAAATATTGAACTCACTCTTTGGAGGAAAAACAATTTTGGCAGGAACAGAAGATAACTCGACATCAGGATGACTAAAACAAGAAGGCCAACCCTTCAATAATCTCGGCCCCCACAGCTCACCCAGTGCCATCAATTGAACCACACAAGTCCAAAGCAAAGCAGTTGTAATTGCCCTTATTATCCATAGCTTCATTGGAGACCTTGAAACCATTGAATTCTTCAACTTGTCAACCTTCCCATCTCCCAAAAGCTTCACTTTCACCTCCCACTCTTTAACAGTGTTCTCTGGCTTCCACATTTTTAACATTTGTCCCTCTAATACACCAAACCCACTTAAACAACTACAACCCTTTAAAATATAGATATACAAGATTCAACCAGAATATGCCACTTGATAAAAGAAATTGATTAATTTCAGTTATTCTTAAAAGGAGTTCAAATTTTGACTTTTGACTCCACTTTTATTTTTAAAATAAAGCTTTTATTTAATAAAAATTTATCTAAATATTCAAAAAAATTTATTTGTCAAAATTAGCTTAAAAAATATAAATTTTATGATGATTGGAAATGGTTTTTAAAAAAATTGCATATTTATTTATATTGTTTACATTAAAAATCATTGAGATTAGATTGGTATTATTTCTACATAGATATATAAATTAGAATTTTAATTAAAGTTTAAAGCTAGATGGTTAAAACAAATGATAATTAGTAGTAATAAATAAGTCGGTGAAGGGGTATGCATAGTGATGTGGCTTAAAGTATTGGGCCCACAAAAAATATTCATTTTTATTTGAAGTTATCTTATGATGTGGCATTTTGGACAATTTACCATATGTTTGACATATGGAATTGCTGTGTACTTCTTTATAGTTTTTTATTTTTTCTGCCAAACAATGTTTTGTTTTTGGGAATAATTAATTACTAACATTAACAGTTTATTAGAAATATGGCTAAATACTATGTATTTTGAAAATTTTAAATAATATGTTCGTGTATTTTTTTTAATAATAATAATTAATAATATACATTTAAAGACTTCGTCAATATGCTAAAAAAAATCATATTGTACTAAATTAAATGAAAATATTTGACGTTGAAAAAGTAGTGTGCAATTGATAAATGTAAATTACGCCTTAATTTACTACAAATTGAGAAAAATTTGAGTCATCAAATATTAGTGAGGTAGATATTACTCCATTTCAATATCACTAAGAGATTTAGAAAAATGTATTTACTAATTCAATTTAAGTCTTGAATTCTAATTAACATTTTTTTTATATATAACTAATAAAAAAATATTTACTATTTATGATTAACGCGGATCACTTAAGAGGTTAGATAGATAAATATGTTAAATAATAAGATAATTTGAAAAATAATTTTAACTTTATTTTTGTTATCTTTTATTCATAACTAAAAGATAATCAAACATATATTTTTTTTATTAAAATGGTAGATATATTTAAACTAAATATATAAAATTATGAAAATATTTTTTAGGATAATTTTTATTTATACAGAATATATATATATTCGTCTAATTAAAATTACTTAAAAGAGTGGTAATAGGAAATATAATTAATTTTATTAATTAAGTGTATGTGTAACTAATTTAAATAAATTTCTTTCTCATTTTTATTGAAAAAATTAAATTAAAATGATATATAATCCGATAAGATCCCTCCAAAAATTAGAAATTCACCTAAATAACAAGAAAAGTCCCAAACAAGAAATAATCCTAAGATTAGCCAATCTTGTCAAGTGGAGGAGTGTCTCTATCCTCCTTTTTTTTTTTTTTTTGCTTATTTCAATACACAAGGCAAAATTTGATTTCATTTGGAATATCTTCTTATTAATAAATTTATGCAAAATTAGCACTATTTTTCGTAGTGTTGACTCTAAGCCTGTTTTACTTCGAAAAATCTTACACTTAAATGATTCAACTCTATTATATAAAACAAATCATGCTTTATAAAATAGCCAACTATTAATTACTTAATTAATTGAAAACTCGTAGATTTAATTTAGTGATACTATGTTTTTTCTATTGAATTATTTAAATTTTCTTGTTAAAAAAATTTAATTAATTAATCTTTTCAATCCTCGATATGCGAATAATTATACAATGAAACCGTTGTATTACAACAAGCCAATCGAATACCCACATGTGGATATTCGATTGACTTATTGTAATATAACGATTTTATTGTATAATTATTCTCAATATGCTCATACCTTTTTTTATTTAGAACTATCTCATTTGGGATTTTTTAGATTCTCGTATTCTTATAATGGGATTAGATAAATATTTAGATGCGAAGTTCCAAATAAATTCAATTTGTCTTAATATTACATATAAAATAATAAACAAACTCATTTTAAAATGGCTTGATATTTAGAAATTGACAGTTGACACATGCCTTTTTTTTATGCTTAAAATTTGAATTTATAATATATCTTCATTTCTATTTATTTAAAATTTAATTTTTTCAATCCTTATGCTACAATCACTGAAAGAGTAAGATTTTACATGTGAAAGTAAATCATTTTGTTGATATTATTATTCGAAATTTAAAAATATAATTAAAATTTTAAATTTAAAGATTAGGTTCTGATTAAATTTAATTTCACAAAAAAAAAAGATTTTGATTAAATTTATAATAGGAAAGACTAAAATATTTTAGTAATTTATCTTTTTTTTTGTTGTAAATCATTATTTTGAAGTAAAGTTGGATAAAACTATAAATGCGGTAAAATTTTCTATCAAATTTTAACATAATTGATTTATTATAATAATTTTTTATCCATTTATCTACTCGCCGGATGATTTTAATAATTTATCTACTTTTATATAGATATGAACTACAGAAATAATCATAATTATTATTGATTAATTAACTATTAAGAGATAGAATGTAAAAAATGAACAAGAAGACTAGACAAATTTTAACAACAAAAAAAAAGGAGTTAAAAGGAATAAAGACAACGTTTGGCTATGCCAATTGCAAATTGCTCTTCTAGTTTTATGTAATTGAATGAATTAATAATTAATAATTTTTAAAAAAAATAATAATTAATAATTAAATGGTGATTATGTAACATAATTAAGTAATATTGATTTTGGAGACTCAAAAAAAAAAAATAATGATTGTGGACATGGCAACCGTAAGACCCCGTGAATCCGTGATAGATTTTTGTCATATGGAGATCAGTTGAAGAAGCTTTTTGCTTTAGGAAAATGAATTTTTGTCTGTCAAAAATAACATGGCAAATATCAATTATTATTTGGAAATATGGAAATTAAATTAACAAATAAAATCATCTTATTTCAATCTTTTGTGGATCCAAACTTATTTTCCTTTCTCTTTATACTATTTCTTTATACTGTCTATATACTTTTGGGATAAAAGTACAATTATTTATTTTTCTTTATATATATATATATATTTTATCTCTTATAATATAATACTTTTGTTATTTTTTTATACCAGTCTTTTGATAATTCTCATTAAAATAATAAAAATTATTATTAATAAATATAAAATTCAAAATCAAATCATGAAAAAAATTTTATGGTTTAAAAGACTTGAATATGAAATTTTATAATTTTTCTCAGGTAAGAGAATGAAAAAATCAATCACATAACACATGATTACTAATATTAAATATGATTATATATATATTTCCTAGCAAAATAAAATAGTAAAAATTTTCAACATTCAATTATACATATTGTGAGACAAAAAATTGAGCAACAAATTTAAAATAATAACATTAACTATCTTAATCACCAAAGTGTAACCTAATAGATAAAAGCTTATATTATTTTTATTTAAATCTCGAATTTTAGTCTCAAGTGTTCCCTTTTTCTTTTTACATAATTAATTAAAAAAACATTAACCATCTTAAGTAGAATTTCGAATTAAAATATATATTAAAAAAATTGATAGCCAGATATTTTCATTGAAAATGTTAAAAAAAAAAAAAGAAGAAAAAAAAAGGAAAAGGAACAATAAGCAGAAGTGGACTGAGTGAGCTGCCTGATCATAAGAAGTACTCATTAGTTTCTGAATCCAATAATGGAAATGAAAGAAGAAATCTTTGAAAACAAGGAATTGAAAATGGAAAATTCCATTTTTAACTCATTGATTGGCGCAATAAGTGAAATGTATTGATACTTTTGATCAGAAGATGAAAGCCAAAAGAATGAATCAGATCTGAAATTTGGTGAATTTTGAGGAAGGAAGGAACCTCTGCCAATGTCTTAAATTGCTTTGTTAACTCTCGCATGTGCCCTTTTTGACATTTCATTCAGCCCTGCATCCCACTTTCTATGCATAACCAAACTTCATTCTGTTCACAGGCTGTAAACCTCTCTACTTTATTTTATTATTTAATTTTTTTTCCGTTTTAAATTTGATAAATATAATATTTATTTCACAATAATTAAAAGTTAATTATTTTTATTATATATATATATTACATTTTGTTTTTATTTTAATATAAAATATATTTATTAAATATTATATTTATATATAATTGATAACCATCAAATCTAATTTTAGTAGGCAGAAAAAATTAAGGGTTGTTTAATTACAGAAAATAATTTCAGTTTTTTTATAAAGTTTTATAAAAATATAGAAAAAAAATAATTAGTTATAAATTTTTTTATTTAGATAATTAGAAAATATTTTTTATATTTATTATCTAGTATTTGAGTTATAAAAAATTACTTTTAATTATTTTTTAGATAAAAAACATGCTCTTAAAAAAAGATATAAGTTTAATTTTCATATTTATTATTATAGACTTCTTTTTATATTTTATATTTTATTTAAAAAATGGTTAGAAAATAAAAATTTTAAAAATTAGAAAATATAAAATAAAATAAAAAACAGAAATAGAAAATATTTTCTACAGTTAAATAGTCACATTGCTCCCATTTAGTTTTTAGATTCTTGTTGTAGGAGTTTTTCCTATTCTATATATAATTAATAAAAAAACATAAATAATGAATATTGAATATATTAGTAATTAATTTAATAAAATAATAAATAAGGATAATTGGGGAAAAACATAAAATATAAATTTCACACCTACCAATGAAAATTTATGCATTTATCATAGTGCTTAAAAAAATAAAAAATACGGAAAGAAGTTTTGAGTGGTTTGTGTCATGTTGGAATTATAAATTCCTCACCCATTCTTTTTTTAACTTTCTCATGGAGCATGTAATTCATATTCATACTATTAATTTGATTCTTATAAAAAAAATTATTTTTGCATATTTCCCTTATTATGATGGACCTTTTCTCTATGGGCTATGCCCACTGGTTAAGGAGCAAATGGGTTCCAAACTAACAATAAGCCCACCGGTATTAGGGTTTTAGCCCTTTGCAAGAATAAAAATCTTCAATTTCCTGTCCAAAAATCTAAGATTTCGGTGTTTATTAATGTACTGGAAACAAAGACCTTAGGGTTTTTGGTATATTTGTTGTAACTTGTTAATTATTGTGGGGATTGAAGAATGAGGAAGCTAAAAGAGCATGAGAAAAGGTTGCTGAAGAAAGTAAACTTCTTGGAATGGAAGAGAGAACACAACCACAGAGAAGGCAATGTTATGCACCGTTACCACATTGTCGAACGAGACGACTACAAGAAGTATTATTCATATTCTCTTTTCAATTTCTTGAATTGGGTTTGTTTTATTTTTTGTTTCTAATTTCTACAACGATCCTGATTTAAAAAAAAAAAAAAAAACAGGTATTCGAGTTTGTGCCGGATGGTGCAGAAGTTGGTCAATATATTGAAGCAGATGGATCCCCAAGACCCTTTTAGAGTTGATATGACAGATATGCTTTTGGAGAAGCTGTGAGCTCCTTTAATTTTTTTTTTCGTATTAAATGATATTTTTTTTGTAAAAATGAAATGTTATCTGTGCTATCTTTCCTCTTTGTGCATGTAATGATAATTGTTAAGAAGTTTGATATATTGGTTACTTCTTTGCGAATGGCAGCTATAACATGGGAGTAATACCTAGCAGGAAAAGCTTGGCCGTCTGTGATCGCTTATCTGTGTCATCTTTTTGCAGGTAGTCAAATGCCTTCTTTCTCACACACCGCATGCACACTCGCATCTGCATCCACATCCACCTGGCTGTGTTCACTTAGTGGTGGTGGTGTAATTGAGCCAAGTGGAGTTGAAATAGTGCTGAGCTTTCTCATTTTTGAAACTTGAACTTGACTTGGAAGGATACTTGAAATATTTAAACTCGACTCGATTAGGTTCAATTGTCATTAATTTTTTTTAATTTATTAATGTAAAAAATGAAGCTAGGGAAACTTGAATTAGCTTACGTCCAAGCTCAAATGAGTAAATTATATATTTAAAATTGTATAAAATGTCAATACTCAATTAAGCTCGCAAGCCACTTGAGTTAAGTGTTGGAAATACTTGAACTCCGCTCGACTCATTACTTGAATTACTCTAGTTCAAGCTCAACTCGATTACTTGAAATATTTTATGAGTCGAGCTTGAGTATCTCACAAGTAGATTGACTCATTTGCACTCCTACATGCACCATTAGTAGTACTGTTGCATAGCTATGGTGTATTTCTTCTGTGAATTTCAATTTAGGTTCTTCATAGATGAAAAATTTTCCCCTTGTTTATAATCTGCAACTCTGTTCTGTTCATGCCAGAACCTTTGCTTTTCTTTTTTTGGTTTGTTACAACTTTTTTCATAAATGTTAATCCTTTTCATTACAGGAGAAGGCTTTCTACTGTTTTGGTGCGATTGAAGTTTGCTGAGCAATTGAAAGAAGCCATCACATACATTGAGCAGGGCCACATTCGAGTTGGTCCAGATACAGTTACTGATCCAGCATTCCTGGTGACTAGGAATATGGAAGACTTTGTCACTTGGGTTGATACATCCAAGATAAAGAGAAAGGTGCTCCAGTACAATGATAAATTGGATGACTATGACATAATGAATTGAAGAGAGTTTCGAGGTTTTCCTTTCTCCTCTCTCTCTCTATCTCTGTCTGTCTGGGTACTGGTTGGTTAATGCTGTAGGAGCATAATGTAGGAATGATGTTGAGAAGTGTGGAGGCAATATTATTCTACTGCTAAGTGCTAAGAGCTGTCCCCATTAATTTTGTAATCCTAAGGATAAATCTATACTCTTTTTCCTTTTCAAGATATATTAATTTTATTCTGATTCACACTCACCAAAATTTGTTATGTGGTTTAGTGTAAAGTTTCATTTACACAATTTATTATTTTTTCTGTTTTGATTTATAATAGCTAGCGTTCTAGCACACCATAATGGGAACACCAAATCAATGACTGGAAGACAAACAAGAATGGTCTTCTGAACAATTGTGACAAAATAATCAATCGTATGCAATTTAAGAAGACCCCCCTTTATCAACTGCATAACATCTCTTTCCTCACTCCAATCCATTGTCCAATTCTTGCAATAACCCTTTGATGCCCGTCACTGGAACTCCTTCAGATATACTCTTTTATCTACAATGGCTCCAAAACCCATTAACTGCAGCATGTGCTAGGACTTCCTTTTGCAGGGGTCCATTTCGCAATGCAACCTCTTTCTCCAACAGCTTCTCTCATCTCAATCTATTTCCATCGTAAGAAAATACAAGGAAGCTCATTTTCTTGGTCATGGTTATTCTGAATCAATGACAAAAACGATTTAATGAATTGGTAGAGTTAAAATTAGTATCAACAATTAGCTGAACCATTGAATTTAAAGTGTCCTTGGAATTTCCATTGATCTCTCTGGGTTGCAGAATGTTTAACTTAATAAAAATGAAGTTACACCTGAATATAAAGCCTCCTGCCAATCAGTGGCAGAATTGATCTTACCAAGCCAATTCTCTCACATAGAATGTTAGTTTATTTATTATTAGAAAACCAATCTTCCATGGCTGCTTTGGATGTTGTTATGGAGAAATCCCTGGAGTCTACAGCTGCATCTAGCTGAATCATTGGATTTAAATGCCCTCGAACTGTTCTCGCATTTCCATTGGCCTTTGGTTTACGCTAGGTTTCACTTGCTTCTGCTTCCAGAAATGGCACTAAAAATATTCGCATAATTCTGATTTTGCTCTAGTAGAAATTTAAGTCAATCCGCGATTATAAGGAAGCAATTAGCGTATGATTTTGAGAACTTTGGACAACTTGTGTTACCCTTTTATTTATTTATTTGTTTATTATTTTTTCACATAAGAGATTCTTTAATAGAAATGAAAATGAATTTCCAAATAGGGAAAATGATAATCATAATCAAGGAGCAAAATGTGTTCAACATGTTGAGGAAATGGAATCCCCAAATGTTCATGTGAATACAAAATTACATTACTTCAGAATACAGAAAGCAAACTTGGTAAAATACATGATTTCTCAGACTAGCCAAAGGTATTGTGTTGTAGAACACATATAATGCTCCTCACTTGTTCGTTTTAGCTTTTCCCTGCATTTATTGCAGCATGCACGAAGTCCTCACACCTTGCAATCCCACCAGACAAAACATCCGCTAGAACGCCGATAATATCAAAGGCCTCCTGCAAATCAGTAGCAGAATTCATCTCATCCAGCCATGACAACAGTTCTTTGGAGAATCCCACCATTTCTCTCACATTTAACAGTCTCTCTTTCATTATCACTTCCCAACCTTCCAAACCTCCACTCTCATCTTCTCCTTCTGCAGAAGCTCCTTCTGATCTAACAGATGGCATGTTAGGTGATTTTTTGACCTTGAGGAAGTGCTGCAGCTGCTCAATCAAGCCTGTGTAAACAAGCATGGGACGAACAATCGACAATAGCCCATCAGCATCCCCACTTTCTGTTGCAGTGCTGCTGCTGCTACCTCCTGACTCTATTCCAACCATGCCCGTTGAAGTGGATGATGCCCTAGATATTGATCGGCCATGAGTGTGCTGCATGTAAGCGTGGTATATTCCCCGCTGCATGAAAGACCGACAGTGTTGCAACCATGACTCGTAGGACTCTGAAAGAAGCGAGTTCACCATCATAAATTGAACAGTTTCTTCGGTTCCGGGAGAAGGCAGTGTTACAGGAGTCAAAGGTCTAGAATCCAATGAAGATGAAGTTGTATATGTTGACACAGCTTTGGCCATGCTGCGTCTTTGGGATGGGCTTCCCTGTTCAAGAAGGTGATGAGCCATTTGGATCATGAAAGGAAGGAACCGTGAGTTGCTTTCCCTTCCACCACCTCTACTTTCTGCGCTAAATGATGCCCCTGTTGCAAATCGAGCTAGCATCTATAGCAAAACAGGTTCATAGATATCAGACAGAAATAATAATCCTAGAAAAAAAAAGAAGAAATGAGAGCCAAAAAAAAATTAAGAGAGAGTTCCCTACCAGAACAATGTCATAAGTCAAGAGCCGGAGCCGGCTACCATCAGCATGCCCAAGTGCATTGAGGTTATCCCAGTACTGGTCTACATAACGAATATATTGTGCTAGCGGAACAGATGGACCTCTAACAGGGAATAAGGAATTGCAAAGAGATTCATTGTTTCTGAGGGTAGCACCCTCCCACTCTTTTTTAGGATTCCTCAAAGCAGCATCTGCTCTTTTGGCCTCCTGATGGCATTGGAAATGAATGATATTGAAATAGCTGACAGTGGTGTAAACACACTCCCCACGAGCACTTCCGGAAGTGCCAACACCCAAGTTCACCCGCTTGCTGTAAGAATAAACACCCAGCAAGTCGGTAGGCCTCAGACTGTATCCCTCTCTGCATACCATGCATGCCAACCCATCTTCCTCCTCCTCTACATCTTCCAAACCTTCCAATATTGGCTGAGCAACAACAATTCTCTCACCTCCATTGGATGCCAGTTCTTGTCGCATTCCAAGTCCCTGTTATGGTTAGCAGAAAATGTAACAAATCAAACTAGTGTAAATTTGAAAAATAAGCAAGCATATAAAATTGAAATTCTATTCATTTCTTGACTGCTACAATTTACAAGGAAAAAATGTGTCAAGAAAAATGCCACATATACTTGATATTGGACATCCTCTCTTGTAACAGAAAAAAGTGCCATATACCTGGACTAGTAGAACACTTTTTTCCTTCTTTCTGAATGCAAAACGGAGCCATGTCTAGACAATAATAAATATAACATAGCAATGAGTTAAAATGGGAAGTACCTGAAGCAACTCCTCTCTTCTCCTCAAAGCTCGACGCCGCATTTCATCTCTGGTGGCATGACGCAACTTACGCACTTTCTCCTCCAAGAATCCATCTCCTTTTCCCTCCTTGTTAGATAGTGTATCTAACAAGTTTTCAGCCCTAGCACCAATTTCATTTTCTCCAGGGACTCCCTCCAGTGCATGAAGCAGTGGTAAGATTCCTCCCTCATCGATACACCTTTGAGTGGCCAAGTGCCCCATTGACAATCCCCTCAGCATAGACAATATATGCGGAGCAGATGGCAATTTCAAAGCTGAAGACCATTCTGCACTAGATTTAAACCCGGCCTGCCCTGCAACTGCAAAACTCTCCCTTAGATGTCTGACAGCAACTTCAATGATACCTTTCTCTAGAATGATGTCCTTCAATCGCTCTCCGCAGGAACTTGTCTTCAGTGATTCAGATACTCTAACAAAATTTTCCACAGTAAACCTCCGCTCAGCTGCTTTCTGAGCAATGTTCTCATCTTTTGGGTTGTCTCGATGTTGTTTCTGTAACTGGTCAAATTCCCTCCACTCTTGCAAATATGGGTTGAAGTGATGAACAAGTGCTTCCATTGCAGCAGGTTCACCATATGTCAAATAAGGCAAGATTCTTGCAACCATCTCAGTGTTCCTTTGCTGTTTATTTGACTTTTTAAGGCCTGAAGGATGGCACAATCTTTCCAGGAACATGAGAACTATTTTTTTGGCCTGCTCGCCAGTGCCAGTTTCCTCACTGGTGACAGTAAGAGCACTCTGAGTGATACTAATGTTATCACTCTCATTTGCCTCCAATGTCAGGCTCTCGACAATTAAAAGAATGCCGTCTGCTGGCTCCATAGCATCTACAGAAAAAGCACGCCTTGCCGTCTCAAGAAGAAGACCTAAAGCTCCAAGCCTTAACAGGGCCCGCCTGTTCTCTCTTATCTTGCAGCAATGCATAAGGAGATTAAGAACTGCAACCAACTGCTCCTGGTTGGACTTTAGATCATCTCGTAATCTCTGTAAATTTAAATTAAAACCAGTTGTCTTCAAAATGTAGAAATGGACACTCAAAAAGACAGAAAAAGTGAAGGAAGCAGCTGCCGGGGGGGTGTTAGCAACTTCATGCTGGTTAATTATGTAAATTAACTTGTAAACGAAAAGGAAAATACAAATAGTCTACCAGAATTTCTCTACTGGATACAGACACTTGCAACAGGTAGGCTGAACAACTAAACATTAATGAACACATCAAAATGACTGAAACACCCAAGTAAAGAAGAAAATTTGTAGCGTCAAAGTAAGTAAAAACTATTTTTCCTTCCATTCCTTAATTAAAAGAAACTAAATGAGAAGAAAATACTTGTTACAGTCCTTCATAACAAATTGACAGGGCTTATGAAACAAGTTTCAAGATTTTGTAAAAAATTATGTGGCATATACATGGATTTCATGAAAAATTCCATTCTGAAAATGAACTGAACGTCAAACATGAAGTTTGAACAATTCAGAAAGCAAACTCGTAACAGAAAGAAATGATTCCAATTCAAAGAGAGAGGAATTTCTTTAGTGTCAGGGCTTCTCTACATCATGATGGCATAACTCACCTGGATCATGCCTAACAGAATTTCAAGACCACCATATTCTCGGACAGCTCCAGCTATTGCAAACTCAATCTCGGGATCTTGCGACTCCTCCCTGTCTTCCTCCAATTCTTTAATCATAGGTTCAGTAGCTTCACCATCTAATCCCTATGAAATATCCCAAAAAAATGTTTAAAAACATCATCCTAAAGAAGAAAATAAATGTCTTCTTCTAGAGAACACAAATCCATGCTGAACTTGCAAAACACAGGGAAAAAACTTTCAAAGATAGCATGCATACATAAGCAAAGTAAGAAAAGGAAGCAATTAAAGAAAGAACTGGAGTGCTCAATAGTATCAAATGAAAATCTCTCAGCTTCTGAATAATTTCCTAAGTTCAAACCACCAAAATTAGCAACGGAAACAAAAAACATTTATGCTAACTGTTAAGGAAAAATGTGAATTGGTCATTGCCATTTTACAAGAATACTATACTAGCGATGCACTAAAGCTAAAATTCTCTCTTTAATTTGGACCACTCTTATTAATCAACAAATGAACTCAGATGTGAACAGTGATCAGTCCAAAACAAAAATGATAAGTACCAAATATTAAACCAACGTGTGAATTGGGCCCATCTCAAGGTAGAAATTTCATGAGACTACTAGTACGTATTACTAAAACTTTCACCGTTAATATTCTATTGCGACTGTAGGCATGCGTCAACAAGCCTAAAGTCGGACTGTTTTTGCCTGCTGTCTGTTTGCTTCTGTTTCAGTTCTGACAGTCCAGAGGGCCGTCCTAAGGTCCATGAGGGCTTGTTTAAGTGTCAAATTCCCTCTCTAGGGTGTAAATCATGTGTTCACAGCTGCACTTTTTTTTCAATCAACAAATAAGTCACCAGTTAGAAATTGCATTAACCAACCTGAAGCCTGTAAGTCACTGTCATAGGGGGCCAATCTCTTGCTGATGTCATGCCGCTCGAGGATAACAAGCTAGAGTTAGCCAATGCATTTGAAGCTTGACTATTTGACTTCTTCCATACTTGCTCATAAACTTGTGCGATGCTCAAATCAAGAGAGATGATATTCCCAGCGACCAGTAACTCCATGCCAAAGTCATCTTCAAGAAGGCCTAGCAAGTCCAACTGATGGCAAATTTTGTTTTTAACATCACGCATCAGGGGACCAATCTCAGCACTGGAATAAGGATTCTTAGTCATTGATCCCCTGATAAATTCTTCCTGTGTGTGTGCCTTGTTCAGAACCAACAAATGTATAGCCTCTGGTTTTGATGGGCAGATCAAATTACAAAGCTGCTCCAGGATAAACTGCACAAACAGAGAAACTCAATTTCAACTAGGTAGTAGGAAAAACTGTGTACAGTTTTAATCTATGAACTTAAAAATAAAAAGGATGGGATTATGTATTGAGATTGCCTATAGCTCAGTAACCTGAAAAAAGGCATACTAGAAACTGAGCAATCAAGATAGCTATTCTTTGAAAGAAATGAACAATTATTTTTCCAACAATGGAAATTGTCCATGTTACTGGAGCTGCCTTTCCCACTTAAAATTAGACAAATTTTTTGAACACATCCATTAATTGAAGTATTAATAAGTGCACTAAACATATCAAAGTGATAGATATAGAAAGAATTTTTAACAATAGCAGCTATTATGAACATATTGGAAAAAGGAGCACTAGGCAATATCTCCATACCAAACAAGCTCGTCCTTTTCTCTCCTCCCCATGGATTTGCAGACCACAGATACAAGCTCGGATAAACTGTCGTTTATTTTCACTGCTTTCAAGCAGAAGACTGTCCAAAAGATCATTTAGAAGGCGATTGCAATCACTGATTAACTTTGTCTTCTGTACTATCAAGCCACGAATGACAATAAGAGCTTCAAGGATATCTGACAGCAAATTGTCTCGCATAAATCTGGCATCAAGATCAAATTAGTTAAAAATATGAAGAAAAAAATTAAAGCACGAAAGGAATAAGTTATCATTGATACCTGGATCTGATGTTGGGAACCTCCAAAAATTTGCCAAGGAGTTCAATTAGCTTGTGAAGAATACATCCCTGTGAAATGTCAATATGCAGACTCCTTTCCAGAGATTCAATATTACCCACTTCTTGCGTAATCAGTTTACAGATAGTCGATAGACTTCCACGCACAGCCAAAAAGAGACGAGCATCTTCTGACTCAATCATCTTGAACAGCAATTCAAAGTATTCTGCTGCACTTTCACCAGCAGCCAGGGCTGATGGCAGTAAAGCCATCAGTAAGTTTAACAACCGAAACCGTCTTGATGAACTCTGGGCAGAGAGTAAAGTAATCAGCATGCACATCTCTGACCTGATAGACTGAGAGCAAGCACTCAAAACAAGTTCTGTCACCCAAGACCCAAGCTCAAATGTGGATATATCACCCTTGGATGCCTTACAAGCACGTCTCCTCCACCTAAGAGCATATTTGAGAGCCAGGTATTCATGTCTCTGTGGCCGAGACCGCTGGCCATCCCCTTTGACTGCTTGAGACACTTTGTACTGCCTTCTAACAAAATCAAGGTATGATGCTCCCTTTTCCCACTCAGAATAACTAAGTAATTGAATATCCTGAGTCTTATGAGAAACATCCCAATTTTTTTCAAAAGGTTCTGCTGCTGATTTGCTACAACTGACAACTCCACTCAAAGATCCAGATGTATTCAAGTTGTTTTCATCTTTCAGATGTGCTACAAAAGCAGATTTTCCAACACCCTGCTCTTTGTCAACTGTATCAGGTTTGGGAGGGGTGCATGCCTGAGATATGATTCTCAGACAAGGGAGAATAATATGCTCAGCTATTGCAGGATGTTTAGCACCCAATTTAATGGATGAAAATAACAGCTGGAAAACAACACGTAACCTTGATTCCCAGAACTCATCAGCCAAGGAACACACTTCGGAAAGCAGTAACAGCTCCTCACAAGTGGCAAGAGCAATGTCCATGGAGCGATGATGTTCAAGGCAGTACGTGACTTTCTTCTGTATTAAGCTGTTTAACTCAGTTACAGCATTTGTATCTCCTTCTGAGAAAGCACAGAGCACTGCCCTAGCCTGGACACGAGCTGTTTTGGGACCTTGATGAATATTATTTTCAAACAACTCAGATAAGATGCCAGCTGCAACAAGTTGTTTCTTTGCATTAGGGTGCTTCGACAGCACCTGTAACATCTCCAGACACTGTGTCACAAATGTAGTTGCACAGCCATAGCAATTGTTCAGAGACCTGGAAACCACAAATCTCAATGCTGCAATAGCATCATCTGAATGTTTCTGGTGCAAGTAACTCATCAAAACCCGACGAAGGCCCTGCAGTGTTTGAACACTTTTGCTGACAGAATCAAAAGCAGCTTTGCACTTTTCACCATATAAGACGCCAAGAAGAGCAATCTTACGGTTTATCTTACATGAAGGTCCTGGCAGAGAGACCATCATTTGCTGGACAGAATCCTTTTGTTGTGAATCCATTTCATTCTCGCCAATACTTGATACAATCTTAAGAAGGGGCTTTTTAAAACCCAAAAGTTGCTGGTATCTCCTGTGTGCATTTTCTGATTCTGATTCTATGGCAGCCAAACCCCTCTTCATATCATCATCATTCTCCATATTATCAAATGTAAAACTAGGCTTTGCCATGAAGTTGAACTCAAAACGGCCATATTTGCTGTACCCACATTCATTGCACAGAAAAGAATCTAAATTCTCATAGTTTATATTGCGGCACTGCCTGCACTGATATGCATTCTCATGGCAATTGTTGCAAATTCCATGCTTATCAGTGACAGGTCTACTGCAACGTGGGCATTGCAATGGTTCGAGTGATAAAGCCTGAAGATTTTCATAGAAAGAATCCAGTTCAATCATGAAGTTACAAGCAGTAATTGGAATAGGAAACTCCACTTTTAGCTCAGTCTGGTTGAAAGCAAGATGACAACTCTTTGTGCGCTTCCACAAGGACCAATTATTTTTCAACTCTGACAAGTCAGCCACAGGCCGATTGTTGTAATACAAGTTCAAGACTTTAACAGATTTGGACTTGCGTGCATCATGAACATTCATGGTCAAAGTTTGGATGGTGTAACTTCCAGTGCATTTCACAATGATACGGTTGTCTGTAAACTTAGTCTCAGATTTCAAGCTTTCTAGCTTCATCTTACTATAAGGTACCTCAGGAGAGCTGCAGGCAACACAAGGCTCACTCTCCAGATAGTAACCATCGAACTCCACAAGACCACTCAAAGTATTGTATATTCGAGAATTCGGATGATTAGCAATAAGCTCATTTTGCAAATGGAGTGTCTCAAAGATGCATCTAATTACATCAGGGGTCAAGCAACGATCCACAAGTTCAGTGCTCTGCTGCCTAGAACTATTATCTGGGACTTTACCCACTAACCAAGCGACCAGTTCAGTGAACTCAACAACGTTCTGACCATACATAGGCAGGTCTTTCACTTTCTGCAAGAGAGTCATTAACATTGTTTCCTTGAAAGGAAGCTTCCCATGATGCCATGCACCATAAAGAACATATTTAGCCTCTGTTCGCACAGAGCTTGAATTCCATTCCAATAAAAAGCAGTCAACAAATTGCCTCAGAACATCACCACCCTTGTCAGCAAAGATGTCTACTGCTGCTTCCGTATCCAAATAAGATTTCTCTAATCCAGATTCAGATTCATCTTCACCTTTTTTCTTCTTTTTTGAATCCTGAGACTGTGCCCCTGATTTGTTTGAACTTGTTCCAGAGTCCCCTGCTTCAACTTTCTGCAATGAGTGGGTCATATCCTTTCCTGAATAGAAGGCCAGATTTAAAAGTTTTAGAGTCTGAATAACAGATTCTTCACCAAAATAGAACACACCATTCATCAGAAATGGTAAAACATCTCCATGCCTCAAACAGTATTTCTGCCAATTTCGAGGCCGTGCAGCAGCCACCTCAGCCATTGTAGACAAGCACTTCATTAACTTCACACTTCTCTCATATGGAACAGGATTTTGAAGGCCACCAGATTTATTTATGTGCTTGTAAAGTTTCTTCATTTCAGTAGAGAACTGCCATGAGTCTCGGACACTATAATAGTGAGTTTTACTTCCGGAAAGATGCAGGAATAGCCTCCTAGCATACCTTCTCACAAATGTAGTCTGGGGATTCTTGATGTAACTGCATAGAACATCCTGATATCCATCTAGTTTCAAATCCTTACCAGAGGATATCTTGTAGACCTTCTCTTTCTCCCCAGTTTTGTCTTGCTTTTCTGGTCTAACCAAAGTGTAAACCAATCGAAAAGTATTCTCCAATAATAGTCTATGATAGTCCATAAAAATATCAGTTCGATGGGCTTTTGCATATGAATCAGAAAAGAACGGGGAAAAATTACCCGCTGGTAGATCTCTCCTAACCGTTAATAGAGCCCCACATCCAGAACCAGCATTTAAACCATGTGTAGTTTCAAAATTAGCAGTAGGAGACTTGAAAACATTGACTAGCTGCTGTAAAATATCCATCAGATAGTTAACAAAAGCTTGGTTCCTGAGAGAATTGCAGGCACGAAGGAGCTGAGAAGTGAAGTCATTTTTCTCTTGACCATCCAAGGAAGACTGAGAAGCAACTGAGGTGACCTGCATAACGTTCTTATCATGTGAATCTGTATTACTGCTAGATTTCAGAACAGAACCATCACTGCCAGGCTGGTGCCAATTACGGAGCATCAAAGTGAAAAACATAAAAACAAGGATTGCAACTTCTCCAAAAGAAGAGCGAACTTTAGCTACAAAAGGTTTGTTAAGATCAATTTCATTCAAAAACCACCGAATCAGTTTCTCCAAATCCAAGGCCTCAGGCTTGGAACTGTCGATAAAAGGTCCACCCACTGCAGACGATAGTCTATAGAACAATTGCATGATGGGGATAGCTCGAACCCCATAGGTTGTCTCCATCCACCCTTTCAACTGTTCAAGAAGTTCTGAGAGAAGTAATGAATTCACTGCTCTTTTAGAAGCAGAAATAGAGACTGTATCAGTCACTGAAGCAGAGAACTCTCCAGATTCATTGGGTTCCAAGACATGAATTGATGGAGCAGAGTTCTGCATACTGACATCTGCTGCAATAGGCATCAAGTTTGAATCATTTGCATCATCAGTTGAGAAGTGAATTTCATTGCCATCGCCTCCTAACGATTCCACTTCAATTGGAATAGCTGTCATTGGATGATCTCTAGAATGGGGCGGAGGAAGGCGATCTGCATCTAAGACTTGATAACAGGCCTCACACAAGTCAAAATCAGGACAAATAGTACAATGCCATCTTCGCCTTAGTATAGGAACAGTGGAGCAGCCATCGCAACAGTATTGCACAGATGAGGTGATAGAATCTTCTTCAATCATGATTTGTGTATTTCCACCAGCTGCCTCAGCAGGCCCGGAAGAAGAAACAGCACTATCCACAGCATCATCTGTTGCTAGCATTGTTTGCTTTGGGAATGGAACCTGGAGCAATCTTGATGATATAGCAAGGCTGAAAAGAAAGAGGCACAAATTAGCTGAGATAAAACTACAAAAACACACATACAAGGGAGTAATTATTACCTGCTGGAAGTTTGAACAGCTTCGTTACGGGAGAAAAGAAGTTTCTTTAATAATAGAACAGCAGGAGCAACAGAGCACCCTGCCGTGTCCTTCCCATGTAAAGCAAGGCATTCAGCATAACAATAAATAAGCTCCACTGAGGATATGACAATATTGTTCATAGTTTGGGTGTCAGGCTGCTCGAACTCCAAAATCCCCCATAAAACTTGCATTAGTCCATCTACTACTTCCGAACCTACATAAATTATGAAGACAAAAGCAGTTTAAGTAACTTGTAAAAGAATAACATAAGTAGGCATTCACTTATGTGCACATAGTAAAAGGCTGCTCTGTGTCCTGGAGATGAAAAGAATAGTCAGTTCTCCGGCAGAAACAAATGAGATATTTTTTCTGGATTCTGTAATTGCAATATTCAGATGCAAAGGACATGTTTTGCCGCAAAAGAATGATGCATTAGCAAGAGCCAAAATGGCTCAGTAAGAAAACAAGCTCAAATCTGTTTCAAATCCTTTACTGTAGAGGTTCAAATCTTTGTGAACTGTTAATTGTTGCTGTTTCATTCATCTGCCTCTCGGCAATATCCAAGGAAAAGGAACCAACATAAAATAACATAAGTCAAATTTTGCCTTGCTATGATCATTCAGAAACTTCAGAAACAAAGGACCTGATGCACTGGTTCATTTCCCTTCATAGGCTCTATTCGTGGAAAAAAAATTCAGGAAAATAATTCCCCAAAACCTTATTTCAATTGTTTGATTGCAATATTGAAAATTAGCATAAAAATAAAATATTCAATAAAAGATTATAAATTTTAGACTTATAAGAACTTGATATTTCTTTAATATACTCTTCAATGAGATAAAATACATAAAAATATAGTAAAATGTGGTGGTCCTAGTGATGGCAATGGTGGCAACCGGTGATAGGTGAATTAATAGGTGTTTGTTACTTTGCTTTCAATTCATTCAAATGGGTTCTGCCAAAATCCAAAAATTGTTCTCTCTTGAAAAGGGAAGTCATTTTCCTGGAAAATGGCTTAATGTTCCCTTTGACCAAGAAAACATTTTCTGTTGACCAATTTCCAAGTGCCCCAAACAACAGAAACATAAAATATGTTTTCCAGAAAAATATTTTCTGCGAAATAGAAAGAGCCTTAGTTAAAGATTTTGTTGAATACCATTCATCTCAAGGAAAAGGGCCAAATTAGAATGGCGGTGCAATGCAATCTTAGATACAGCACGCATCTGAGCAGTAAATTCCTCAACAATCCACCCGCCTGTAGCTCCACCAGTTCCTAACCTTGACGATAACATAGAGGTTGATTTCACAACCCCATGAAGGCGCATGGTGTCTTTAACCTACACAAAGAATTCCAATTAGTAACAGGAACATATATAAATGGACTTGCACCAGGGCATGTATGCACACACATGGACAAAACAAGGATGACACACTTCTATACTATATATTAAATTATCTTGCAGACAATTACCTGGTAATATCTCTCTTTCTTGGGGAAAACAGAATGCAAAACACTGCAAGCAGCAGCCTGTAACAAGGGCTCTCGGTCACTTTCAAATATTGTTTCTAAAAGTAGCTTACACTTTAGTTCACTAGGCTCCATCTTTACATCGTCTTCTTGGGACCTACGCAACGAATATAACCTGGATAAAAGCTTGAGACCATCTGCCACCACCTGCTCCTGAATAGGAGCAGACTGCACTGATCGGCACTTTTTCCCAGATCCTCCAAGCAATGAATTAGAACCAAGCACACGAGCTTCCATATCCAAAAATGCATCCATTTTTTCCTTCCAACCAAATTCATCTTTAGCACGTCCATATACTTCAAGAGAGTCAATTCTGGGCAGTGCAGTGCCATTGAAGGTGGGCCCAACAGATATTATAAAATCTTCATCAGCAAGGAGTGATTCAGCTACAGTAAAAGGAATATCATACCAGGACCGCATGCCCTCATCTAACTTTATCACCCTCTGGAAAATGGTGATCTCAGAGGGTATATAGTTTGCTGAACTATTACCCACGTGCATGCGAAAACCGACCATGACAATATCAGGATTGGAGTTGGAGACAGATATCTGGAAATAAGAAAAACAGGAAAAAACTTACAAAAAAGAACACTGATTATACAATATAAAATACAAGGACCTTTTCTTTTCATCAAGTTATGACTACAAGCAAAGATTTTGCCATGGACTTCCTCTCCCTCTCTCTCTCTCTCACTCTCACTCACAAACGCAAACAGCAAAGAAAGACAGACTTAGAGGCCAATTACAAAACATAATTCATGAAGAACTTACAGAAGCACGTAAGCAAGAAATGTATAAGAGAATACAGTATGTATTGTATATGTGAAACATTATTTTTAAAAAAAAATCATCAAAATAAGACCATAATAGAGAGAAAAAGAAAAACGGAACAGACAGCTATAGAAGAACCTAAAGAAGAAATACCTTAAAGCCTGCAGGGCTAGGGCTTTCTAAAAAGCCATCTTCTGAGGCTAAGCTCTGTTTCACAGCTTCCGAATCACCATTTCTGATGGCATCACCACCCAGTTTCACATCAGATGTGATGCCGACTGTTTTCTCAAAGAAATCAAGTGGGAATTCTGGTTTTATCCCAGCATAAGCTTTATTACTGAGGATTCCAGAACCCAATTTTTTAACTTTCTCAGCAGTCAAACTTGCACCAGTATCAGATCCTGTAGGGGTATGTGAGTATATTTGAAGGCTTCCATCATCATGTAAAACAAGACAATGAACCTTATCTTTGGACAGGAGCTTGTAAGCAGTTAATCCAACTAAATGCGATGTTGAGCTCACAACATGACGCATGCACTGCGCATGCAATTCATGAGGCCCCATGGATATAGCAAGTGCAGTATTTGATTTCAGACTAGAGAAGCAAACGAACAACCCACTGCCTGTAAGCAACTCTCTCCACCTAAGCAGGCCTGCTGATTGCATCTTGCCATCTTGTTCCTCCTCGTATACAAAAGACATCTCAGCTAAAGATGTCCCATCAGGGCTTAGCTGACCCATCAAAGTAGTGCCATCTTGATATGATATGAAAAGTAGTTTGTATGTGGAAGAAAAGTACAAAGATGATCCCTTTGCATTGATTTCTCTATCCTGAATCTGAATCATTTCCTTCAATGGGATAGCCCCCACATTGCCCTCTACAGACAATTCTAACCTGAACAAGCTCCCTTGCTCAGAGAGAACAACAAGAAACATCCTCCCCTGGGAAGCCATAAGAAGTGTTGCATCAACAATTACGTTATCAGGCAGTGTGAAGTAGTGCAAAGGACTGATGTTGTCCTGGGATAAGTCATATATCTTGATAAACCTGTTAGTCACCACCATTAACTTAACCTGAGAACCTGGAACCCAATCAATCCTTCTGATATAAGCACCTTGCAAAGCAAGTTCAATGGCAAGACGATCAGTCACTTCACCGCGAGGATTTAAAGTGAGAACCTGGCAGTCTTCAAACCCTGCTACAGCAAGATAATTCTCAACAACTGAATTGAAAGCAAGATGTACAATTTCAAAACGAACCACATTTCTTGAGAGAGGCTTAACATTAGCCTTGTCTGCTGTTACTGGTGCAATGGTGGCTTGTCCAATTAATTGCCCAACATCAAATATAGCAACTCTGTCACCTTCTCCAACAGCAAGTCGACCTCGATTACTGACACTGAGCAAAGATTTGACAAGAGAACCACTAGCCAAATGTGATCTAAGCTCCTTGGCATTTGGATAATCAGCCTTTATTTTCAGGTCTAATGACCCACCTTTGTATGCCTTCTTCAACTGCAACAGCTCAACACCATAAGAAAGCACTTTGTCCTTGCCTAGAATTATTTTCTCATCTTTGGAAAGATTAGATTCTCTTTTGCTTGTTATAGAAGGCAGCAATGAAGAGCAAAGCTGAAGCACCCGACCTTCTACATCAAGTTCTTTAAGCAACGCTGTGACTCCATCTTGAAGCTCTCTTGGAATAGACAACCTGAGTGAGTTATCAATATCCGATGACAAATCCTCATCCTGATCATTCGAATCACTCTCTGGCAACTGATCTGCATCCTCTGTAAAAGGTAAAAAGGACTGGAAATTAGTAGCACTGCGCATGGATGCAGTGTCACTTCCAGTGAATTTTCGAGGCTTCAAACATTGGCAATTGCTACCCCTAACACCACCAGCTCCACAGTCACAAAAAAAACGACTTGAGCGAGAATAAACAACACGATGACCACAGTGACAAACTTTTGCACATACAGAGCAACAGCCTTTTGATACTGTCAGATCACAAGTATAACAAAAGTACCAGTGTTGTTCCATAAAATTGCTGCCACTGGATGTAAATGTGCAAACTTTTGAAGCAAGGGCCCTTTCACTGTTGGTATCATCCTCCTCCTCCTTATCTATGCTGGCTACCTCACCATCAGATGTTCCATCATCCTCATCTTCATCCACAGAAGTAGCATCACATTCAAGGGTTGCAGATCTCCCTTCTTCATTTGCAGAAAGAACTACAGAGTCAGAATTCTTCCTTGATCCTATTGGCTTCAGAGGAACAGCACCTGAGCCAAGACTACTGCCAGATAAAGACTTCCCTGACAACTTCTCCAAGGTTTTTTTATTGGATCCACAATCACTCGAGACATTGACAATAAAACCAAAGAGAAATTTCAGCCCTAAAAGCAAACGTTCATCCCCAGCCAGCTTCTCCATCAACATCACAGTCCTCATCAGAAGCAATTTCATTAGATATTCCTCCCTAGAAAGTTGAACAACAAAATGGAAGTATGACTTAGCAATATGAACATCAAACAGCAAAAATGCAGTGTCGAGCGAAGCAATCACAGATTCAAACAAATGATGATTTAGCTCTGTCAAATGCATCTCAGAAGGTGAGGATACAAGAGACAAAATAAAGCTCATAGTTGTCTCTCTAAGAGAAACAGAATTTCCCTTAGCATTTCTGACCCCATCTGAAGCCTCCACTATGCAACCTAACAGCCTTTTCTCCAACCATTTGGACAGATTATGTACGTCCATTTGAAAAAGAAAATTCTGCATCTTCTGTTTGAGATATGGACAAAACTCTCCAGATAGGAGATCGACAAAGAAATTAAGCACCTTTGCATTTACTAATTCTGAAGAACAGCTATCTAGAGAGTCAATTAGAACTAACAAATCACCACGTTGCAACCCATAGAACTCCTTGACAGGTTCAGACACATCTTCTGCACCAAGATAAAATTTGAAGATAGAAGATTTCAATGGATCTTTCCTGAGGCTATCTGCAGTATCAATAGTCTTTGTGATTACCCATTCAAGGACACTGCTGTCACATTCTTCACTGGCACTGAGTTCTGTTAAAAAGCCTTCCATATGTTTCATTAGAAATAACTCAGTATAATCTAACAGTTCACACCCAGCACTCAGGTTTCTAACAATAGATTCACATTTCCCATGAACATTTTCAAAGATTCTGTCAAATTTAATGATCATCACTGAACTCAGAATCTGGCATAGTACATCCTTCTCCTGGAAAATATTCTCTCTCAGGTTGTCTAGAGTGAACAACCTATCTAGAACAAAAATTATCTCCCTTATGCTCAGAATACAAGACAGGAGGATGGCACTAGCAGTTTCAAGATAAAAGGGAAAACCGTGCAGCATGCAGTCCCAAAACACTTTACACCGAACACTAGGAGCTCTTTTATCAACCATAGCATCCCACTTAGATAACTGGTCAGAAAATGATTCCATGTGGTAAGAACTGATGCCACTCTTCTTGTAGAACTCATCCTTAGAGGATTTGTCAAAACTGGAGTGTTTTAGAAGCAACAGAGATGAAGACCTTTTAGCATTATATTGGCCTTCATCAAGGGTAGCAAGGAAAGCCTTTTGGTATGTGCCTAAGTATATGTTTAACAAGGATGATAACATCCTCAACGGCAAAGAAACTCGACCAGCCTCAATCAAGTGGGAAGTTAGGTCTTCTGCAACCGAGGCATATAAATTGTCTCTAGCCGTACTCTCAATCCAGAATGAACTCACCCCAAGTATTTTATTCTTGATGCAGTATCTGGAGATGCCAACGTCAAATAAGGAAAGCACCAAAGACAACCAAAATCCATTTCTCAAGAAATCCCAGCCCAGTCCCTTAACCTCCTCTGGCATGTGCTGTGCACACAAATGCTGTAGCACGCTGATTACAGCATCTTGAAGGTTCATGTTGTTGCCAATATCATCAAAGTGAGTTCTAAGTGAGTCATTGAAGTGAAAAAAATATATCATATTCGATATGTCCATTGAATGGGACTCACTCCACAACAAAAGCTGACGGTTTGATGTAGAGCTCATGATAGGAATATCCAAACAAAGCAGGAACATGTATCTTTCAACTATGAGCTCTTCAACTACTGCAGCTTTTTTACCTCTCCATAACCCCAGAATCCATGAAAAGGTTTCACATGTATCATTCCAACTCAGGCCTAAGGATTCAGTGCATAATTCATCTCTACAAAGTGATGGTGGAAGAGCAGAAATGTCAATTAGTTGATTGATCAACAGATTGATGGAAGGCTCTGATTCAACCCATGAACCCAAAATAGCTTTTACTGAAACTGATGCCCAAGATGACATCTGATCACTTACACTGTTACGCAGAAGTGAACCACAAGTTGGGGCTTCCCTCAACTTTGACCGCAAATCTAGAAGCAATGATGAAGGACAAGTATGTGGATAAAACATCATATGGCGTAATAATAATATCAACCTTGAGACAAGTAAAGCCCAACATGACAATTGGGCAGTAGAAGAGCCAGCAGATGGAGCAATAATTGCTCGGAGAGAAGAAAATATTAAGTTTGCAAGTGTTGCCTTCTCTCCCTCAGATGATAAATGGAATGCCATTAGAAGAATCTCTATGTGAAACACAGATGGAAGAGTACCCACAAATTCCTTGATAGCAGGACACTTTGAGAAAACAGATTTTGCCTTGTCAACAATGAAATCCACAAATACTTTATACAATTTGGCTCTCAACTGGCTACCAGACAAACCCACCCTAGAAAAAAGTGTGTGAGATAATAAGGCTAGAGTCTGATCATTGTAAACAAAAGAATCCTTTTCAACATTCAGAATTTGTTCAACAAGGTACTCTTCAAGAGTATCAGATAAAACATGATAAGTAAGAAGGTTCTGCAACAACTCAAAGCATAGTTCATGGACATGCCCAATCCTTTTATCTTCATGTGAAGTTGCACATCTATCAGAAGACCTATCCTCTGAACAACAGCCTTGAGAGTTCAGTATAGAAAGCAATATATCAATGTGATTCGCTCTTAGCCTTTTGCAGCCATCCTCAAAAAGAGGAGGAGACCAGTCACAAGAAAAGACACACTCTTTCATAAAACTCAATAATTCAGTGGCTGCCTGCAATGGCATGTTGCAATTGCTGGAGCAAGAATTGACAGTAACTGGTGGCTGGTCACATCCGTCAGTAGATCCCACCGAGCGACCACCTTCAGAGAACAGGTTCCCAAAAAGGGCTTCGTCTTCATGGCAAACTCCATTTTCCACTTCTGAAGGGAAATTAGCTTTTGAACAACTAGAGTGTGATCTCTCCACTTTTGACCTTAATTTTACCCCTTCACAGTGAAGAAAGAAAATAAGATGCATCAGGTTGTCCATCCATTGGGTTGAAGGGGCAAATATAATTTTCAATAAATCCTCAATCTTAAACCTCTTAAGCAAAATAACCTTCTCAGAATGCACAAGGCACGATGCACAATTATCTAATGAATCGGTGGAGCTGCCAATAAGATCTGCATCAAAGCCCTTCAAATCAAGAGCCTGATGTGTTGGCTTCTTGAGATCCTGAATGAGTTTCAAGATGTAAAGAACAGATCGAGGGAAGTAAACTAGAGGAGGCTTTAGGTTGGCAGGAGATCTGTTGTATCTCCAAATGGAAGAGTCCAAGTTGTCTAATAAAGAAGCAACTATACATACTTCGATGTTCTGAAATGCACTGTTGTTGCCAAAAACAACTTGGACAAAGAGAATAAACTCTTCCAACAGCAACAATATGAGACCCTCTGAACTACCCTCAACAGGAACATGGTTATTTGCAAATTCAAAGCCAATTCTAAACAAGCTAGGTAATGCATCAACACACAAAGCAATTTCATGTAACAGCGAGATATCATATCCAACATATGGAAAATCCTTCATGAGATTTCTGAATAACTTTAAAATCCTCAAACCAAAGGATAACCTCCTGGCGAAATCTGGATCTGCAATTTTTTCATCATATGTATATGACAAGTCAATGAGTTCTTTGAAGCACAATATTAGACGACGAACACAATCCACATGAACAACAGCCCAGTGATGATTCAGAAAAATCAAACTATTCAAATCTTGGTCGGGACCACTGAATCCAAGAGCTTGCCACTCAGTTTGAACACATTCAGATGCTAACGTCATCAGCAGCTGATCCGCTGGTTTCTTTCCCTTTGAACAATTGACAACATCTTCAAGAGATGGCAGATAATCAGCACCACATTAAGCCATTAAATAATGAGACACACACACACACATATATAAAATGGAAGAGTTCATGTAGCAGACCATACCTTGAAGACCACATTTTTTGTAGCTTTCTAATTCAGCAGCACAAAGATCACTAGAAACCATTGCCGATAGTTCTATAAGACTATTGACAGAGCAAGGCTGAGATGGAACAGATCCTATATCAATTCCATCAACCAACGCCAACTCCATAAGTAGTACCATATTACCCTAAGAAAAATATCACCAATATGTCAGTAAAACCAAGATACAATCATACAAACCAAAAAACACATAAACAAAGTGAATCACGTAACATCATTACAAGCATAATTTATTCGTACAGAAATTAGGAAGAAAAACTAGAAAAGCCAAAAAGCAGCTGGTGTGCAATAGTAAGTAGCACAATTCAAAACACAACAATCGATGTACTATTATCAGCAGCTCTATTAGTTTATATGCCAAAACAAAAGGCATTCGTATAGACAAATTGGTGGCAAGCAGTGAAGACACAAGACAATGAAATGGCAGAAGCTCAGGGAGAATATATGCCATACGCTGACATATTCTAAAAAGAAAAATTAATGAAATAATGCCAATTTTATAATAATTATATTAAGAATGTGTGTTTTGTTACAATCATTAATTGTAAATAAGCTGATAGATATAATTATATAGCTGAATCTACTTCTAAAATATTATTTTACAGTTAGCAGTTAGCCTCCAAGGAGTTAATTCTTTGACTCCAAGCATGTAACCGTGTCTATATTTTTAACTTCTCTCAATGAATAGTAAGATTTTCTCCCAAATCAGTAAAACCAACATGGTATTAGAGCATTAAAGAACCCTAATTTTTTTTCTCACTACTGGCTTTCTGATCTCTTCTAGCATGAGAATTTTCTCTCAAAGCCCTCCCAAATGGAATCAGTGGTTGTCAATCGGCCTTTCTATGAAGATCGGTTGTCATTGGACTAGCAAGTAGAGCACATGCGCCGTCCAATCATTTCGCCAGCCATCACCTTCACCGATGTGTGACAATCCATCCAACATAGCTTGCTTCTCTGATCTCTCTCTCGGTGGCCGTCAGAGTCTAGGCTTTTAGTCATCAGATTTGTTTCCCTTTGCATTTGGCCTGTGTTGAAGCTAGTCTGTGATATTGTTAGTGCTTCCATTACTCCTTTTCGGCTTCAGATTGATTTTCATTTATATTAGGCCATTGTTAAGGCTGGTATGCAATATTGCTTTGGACTCTCTCTGCACGAGTTTGATTTGGTATTTTTATTCAGTTCAGTCACTGTTAGGTTGGTTTATGAGTTTTCTTTTCCTTATTGTGTAACCAAATAAAAAAAATGACAAAAACAAATATAACTGTTGAAAATAAGTCAACAATGATTATTGATGTTATTCTTATACTGACCAAGATCACAGAACATAAACTGAATGGCTCCAATTATTTAGCTTGGAGTAAAACGGTTTGTGTTTATTTAAGGAGTATAGATAAAGCCCATCATCTTATTGGTGAACCACCTGGTAATGCAACTACAAATGCTTGGCTACACGATGGTGCGTATATTTTTTTACGAATAAGAAATTCCATTGATAGTAAAGTAGTTGCGATGATTCTCCATTGTGAATTTGTTAAGGAATTTACTTGGAAGATTGTAATTACTTATAGGAACTTATTAGATGTCATATCAACTATCAAGTCTCTCCTTTCATGCTCCTAAACAATGAACCATCAACCCTAATTATGTCTACCCAACTCTCAAAAATTCGTCACCAAAATTTTAACAAAAACCACAAATATTTATTTCATATAAAGAGAGTAATAGAATCCAATGACTGCATTCCTGAAATACCAGAGAATGGTTACTTTTTGCATTTGGTGCTAATTCCAGCAAATAAATATAAAAAGAAATAACTACAGACCACACTCTGAATATTCATAAATGCTAGGATAGATAATCTAATAGAATGTATCTACTAGGATTGGTTGAGGCAAATAAACAGAACATGGGTTCACACGTATCAGATCATACTTAATTCCTTGCAAAGGCTTCCAGTATTCAATTAATTTTTGTTATTTCTCTAGCCCAAAAGAATGTTTAAGTAACCATATCAAAGGAATAATAAAAACAAAAGCAATTAAGCATTTCAATTGTTATTATTGAAGCTATAATGTAATAAATTCAACAAAAGTTTTTACGAGGTGCTGTTCAGTTTCACTTTTGCTTATTGGTTTTTAAAAAGTAACTAAGAAATTTTAATTATGCTTTGAAACAAAGTAACAAAAAAATTGTACTTGGTAAATAAACGCATTTTACTTAACATGAGAAAATAAAGGAAATTACAAAATGAATTAATTTTTACATTTCATTAAATCAGATTTTTTTATCTAATCAAATGTTTATTTCTTTGGTTTCGGAATGAAGGCAAAAGGAAAAAAAGACCAAGTTAACCAAACAATGAAAGTTAAATTATTTTACCCATCAATGCAACCAACAACAGAATAATTATACAGAATTTTCAATAAGCCAGTAATAAGCAGGTCAAATATGCAAATAAGACCATGTTTTATCCTTATGCATAATGTATTTCAATAGTATATTACGTAAAACCCTAACAAAGGGGGGACATAACCCTAAACAAAAGCGTAACAATATGAGCTGAATCAGTTCTACCGTTTCACAGAACAGGGACACAATGAAACCTCTGAGTAAATAAAGCCTTTTGTTGGTTTTTTTAGGATTCAGTTTCAAAAAGGAGATCGATTTGTTTTTTTTGCAAAATAAATAAAGCATCCAAAAGCACATTTCTAATTTCTTCAAAATTGATCAGTTACATCAAATTCAAAGTACTACTTATTCATTCTACCACCTCGGAAGAGACACAACGCCGCCTTATACTTCACACAAAGTAATTATTCAATACAGAGATAGATAATCATTTGCAAAGTGTCACCCGCGCACCGTCCAGTATTTATCCAACAGTATTTAACATGTCAAAATTTTTCAGGCAGAGCCTTCAATTAACAATGCACACAGAGTTAAGATAGCTGAACAAATATACACATCCAATTGCGCAAAAAAAAAAAAAAAAAAAAAACCTAAGAGGAGAAGGCATGAACCTGCGTGCTAAAATCATCGGTACTGAACTCTGACCTCTCCAAATAACAAACTGCAAACTCCAGCAACTGTACCACTACAGCAACAACTATTGGTTCCGCTTGCTCCACTGTTGATTACAATTCACAAGCAAATACGAAGAGCTAAAAAAAAATTGAAAAACAAAAACAGTTGTTAAAATAAACTAAGGAAAATGAAATTAAAGAAGAAAACAAAACCTGATAGCGATCTGGAAGCAGAAACCAAAGCAAGTCCTAAATAAATGACAGAGTGAATCTGAGAATCGGTCCACGATTGGAACCCTAACGTATTCTTAGTGTGATGATGATCAACGTCGTCGTTGTCGGCAACTTCGACCGTTGAAATGCCGCGTTTTATGATGAGATAGAAGTGTTGGAGGGCTTGCTTAATGGAACTATCAGAGCGGAGTTTAAGAAAGAGATCGGTGGAAGATTGTTCATCTTGGAAAAGATATTGGTGAAGTTTAGTCAAATGGTCCACCATTGGAGAGGGTGAATTATGAATATGAAATTTATTTGAGATCAGTGCATAGGAAATTTGAAGAAGAAAGAGGAGGAGGAATTTGCTTGCTTTGTATACAATACAAGTGAAAGCGAAAATGATTCTTTTTAGGGGGTTCTTTCTTCCCTACTCTTGGAACCTTCTCTAGTTGTGAGTACACGCACATGCATATAGGCTAATAAACATTATTTTTATTTTATTTTATTTTTAAATTTTCTTTTATTTTCAAAATAAATACTCGCTCGTACGTTTCATTTTAAATTCGTGTAAAAAAAATTTATTTTAGTTCAAGCATCATTTTTTTTAATTTTAAAAAGTATTAATTCAAAAATTTTAATGATATTTTTATTAATTAATAAAAAATAAATAAAATAAATAAAAAATAATTATTTTTTAATTTTTAATTTGTACGCATTATTTTTATACGGCACTTAAAATAAAATAGAGGGAGTAATTTTATTCAATCACATAAAATAAATTTTTGAATTCAAGAATTTTATAGAAATTTTATATTTTGCTCTCATGGAAAAAAGCAGGGTAGATCAAAAGGAATTATGGCTGTTAATCATTGTAGTTTTATATAGAAAAAAATGTTTATATATTGAATATGTTTCCACTTATTTTAAGCAAAATTTTGTCAAAGTATATAAAATTTATTTCATTATATACAAAAACTTATATAAATTGTAACAAAAAAATGTAATTTCTTTTCAAAAAAAATTTTTTTTTTGCTCTGTTATTGTTTGTTATCTTGTACTTATGAAAATTAGAAAATTACAGTTTGTGTAGTTCTTCAGTTTTCCTCTTGTTTATATTTTTGCTAGCTATTTGTATAAAATTGTTTTTTTTTCCTAATAAATTATAAAATCAGATTATGAAGAACTTAAGGATTGATGCATCGACATGGTATATGGTATATGACCTTTGTGGCATATTCTAGCAAGAAATATCGCTTCCATTTTACATGCAAATGTAAATTTTTAATTAATTAAATAAGCCGAAATGAGTTTTAAGAGTTACATTAAAAGTGTTTCCTTCTCTGTTAAGTACTCTCTTAAAATATTTAATTTTTTTTAATATTCTTATACTTATTTTTTTTATCATTTTACATATCTTTTCTATATTAATATCCAAAATTAGTTTAACTAAGTTCAAAGTTGCTTTGCATGAAAATTCTCGAGGTTTCTCGCACCACAGACTCCAGCTATTGATTATTGGCTATTACATGATTCACAAAGTCGAAAGGAAACATGGGTAGATGGTAAATTTCTATAATGTTATGGCGGTTTTTATATTTGAAGATTGTTCCAGACTTTTATAGATTTGCCCTCAGCTACATCACATATATCATCACAGTATTGTATTGCTAGCCTATTTAATCATCTGAATACCAAATCTTGTTTTCACTGAGCAACATTGGATTTTAAAACTCTCATTCGTCAATTCAAAAAACAGAAAAAACCAAAACAAGACACTAAATATATCCGTATCAGATAAAAAAGAAGAGTACAAGACATCTCATTCTCCCACCAAAAAGTTCAAATAAAGATGATATTGTCAAAAATATCTCAGACTACTTGATCAATGCAAAACATACAACTCAAAAGGAAATGCAAAATTCCTCATTAGAACTCCTTGTCTGGTCACTAGAAGCTCAATGCATTCTTTGTGCAGCTTCCTTTGCTAAGAGTCTCTCCTTAGCTTTGGTCTTGGCCTGAGATTTGGACCCCATAATACCGCCACCCCACCTCTTGCGGTGCTCATCAAACTTGTCATTGAAGTTGGCCTAAATTTAATTTAACACAGTAGTGAAAAATTTTGACAAATTTGAATTTTAGTACAGAAGTGAGATTTTCAACCAAAAAAAAAAAATATCACAAGCGGAAATAGCTAAACCATGTTAAGGACAATAGCAATGCTATGGCCAAATTATCAACTTATAATGGAATGAGCAAGTCAAGAGAATATGTCCCTTCCAAGACTAATGCATAAAAGAAAATGCGAAAATTGTTGTTTTCGGACCAAGTGCATAACATAATAAAAAAAATATGCAACTATTAACATGCAATAATAACTATTTATTACCTTAACTGCCTCCAAAATCTTGCTAAATTCCAGTTTATCTTCATTCTTCACAGATGTAAGGCACAAAGCTGCAGCTGTTTTCTTGTGGACAATCTGTTTTTCATCATAAAAAATTCAGAAGACATCAAAAGGTCAATTTCCAAGCAAAAATAATTAAAAAGGATAGTTTGAAGAAAATGATAAGAGTATAAAGTTCACCGCTCCAAGACGTGACTTGCCCTTCGCACTTGCATAAGGAACCTCCATTTTCCGGCATAGTGCAGGTAACCAAACAACAAGCTCAATGGGATCAACATCATGTGCGATAACCACTAATTGAGCCTTGTTCTGCAAGTGAAGCAGAGTATATTTAGAATAAAAAATAATCACCTAGAACCACACTATAATAATCATGCAACTACTCTTTTTCAATATAATTGAGAGACTGAAGAACCCACCCCCCCCCCCCCCCTAAAAAAAAGACAAAGCAGCAACAATCAGTGAACATACAAAGACATCAGACATTATCAAGAATATAAGAGATAGAAAAAGGGCAATGAAGAATAAAGACAAAGTAACCAATACAAAATCAATTCCAAGATTCCAGCATGTCCTCGAATCATTAATTTAACAAAATAACTCTCTTGCCAAGCATGCATTTTCACTTAGTTAACTAGTGAGACAGGATCAAAGGCACAACACATATAAAAAATGAATACCTGCTCAATGAGATAAGTAATATGGTTAAGCCCGTATTTAACAACAATTGGCTTTTTAGATTCCACACTTTTGCTCTCAGCTTCAGCCTGTGCTCTTTGAAGAAGCCTTTCCTTCTTCGCTGCCTTATCCTCAGGTCTATATTTGAGCAATAACTTGAAAAGCTGTGTGGTTGTAACATAAAACAATAGCACAAAGTTGGAAAGATGGAATAAGAAAAGATAAATGGCATTTACTAGAATATAGTACTCATAATAACTCCAGCCAAACGGCACCAATATTGTCAATTTTTATGCCCATTACTCATGCAAGCCTAGCATGCATGATTATTGGTGCCTCAATAACATAGAACTTATGACAATTTTCCGGCAAAGCGATAAAAATCCTACTGAGGTTCTTATCAAGTGTCAGTGAACTGATTGACAGCAGGGGGCACCTTCAGACGTTGCTTCAGAATCCTTCTTTGCCTCTGAATACGAACACCATGAGGCCACCTTACAAATCTAGTCAAATCTTTTTTTGGTGGCAGGGCACCACCAATGCCGAACTGCTTCGGGGGTTTCTTAAACAAAGGATTGAGAACCTTTTCCTATAATGATCAAGTGAAAGCCTAAATTAGGTGTGCTTTCAAACAGAATTTGTATCCAACTTACAGATTGTATAAGAAGCTAAAGTTACACTCTGGACAGAAAATTAAAATAACTGTGTAAAACTTCTGAATTAGAGTGTAGTTAGACAAATTCTACACACTGGAGTTCATGTGCAACATGTTATGAGGCAGATAGAGAGTAACTACTTACAGGCTTCTTCTTTGCTGCTACCGGAGCCCTCACACCTCTTTTAGGAGCCTGGAACAAATATAAGATAAGGAGATGAAACAAAACAGATGGACAAAAAGTACATAAAACTAGTCATACGATTACAGTGAACAATTATATGACAAAAAGGACACAAAAAAGTCAGAGCTCTTAAATACTTAATTATGTTCAATAACACACGATGTCCAGTGTCTATATAACTATTCAGATTTTTTGCATTTGTTGAGTTAAACTCAGTTACAGCAATATACCAAACATAGCCTATATTCGCCCAAATCAGCATTACTTCATTTGCAATTGCATCCTGAAACTCATGAGCTAAGTATAAAAAAAACAGATCATGCAACCTCTGACTGGGGGCAAAGCAACTTAATCTAGTGAAACATGTAGTAGAGCTGAGATATGACAATGCAGGGAGAAAACCATTAACAGAATCACCATTGCCACAATAATAAGGAGGAATTCATCATTCAGAAGACAAAAGGCCGTCCTATCAACCATTGATTAGAACACCACATTCAGGAGATATTAAACCAAGGAATAAGAAGCCATCATAAACACGGACTATTACAAATTTCATTACAAAAACAAAATTTTCAGCTACCAGTGCTGTTGCCACGTTAAAAGTTATTTAAGTTCAAAAATTGTTTTCCTCAACCAAAAATGAAAAGCAAAACCGCCCAGATGAGAAAAATGATATAGTTTATAATTATTACAAAAAAAATCACAAATCTATCAACAGAAGCATCAATAAGCCGAAAATGAATGCCAAATGGGACAAAAATTTCATTTTGTAGCACCAAAAGATATCAATGTCCATCTAATCAACGAAAAAACATTCCGTGGTTGTACAGAGAAGCAAAGAAAGAATGAAACAAAGAAAGAAGTAAAGAAAAGGGTACCGTTGCAGATCGA
Source organism: Garcia nutans (assembly GCA_947685225.1). NCBI lineage: Eukaryota > Viridiplantae > Streptophyta > Magnoliopsida > Malpighiales > Euphorbiaceae > Garcia > Garcia nutans. The sequence continues at coordinate 52,397,276 of CANTUV010000012.1, forward strand.
ACTTGAGTTCAAGGAAGGGGGAGCTAGAAGAGTCGCTTTAGCCGCTGCTTTGAGAGTTATAACTTGTTTGCGAAAATATGAAGAGCGTGGACCCAAACCCTAATTTGTTTTCTGCACTCTACTCCCTCATATTTTACTTATTTTTTTTCTTGTAGTACCTTTTTTTGCTTTTGTTTTTCATTTCATTTGCCAGCAAAGCAGCTAGCTTCTCATAATTTTTATTTTTAGATCAAAATATGGAAGAAGAAACATATACGTATATATGTATAAAGCGAACTACTTCCTACATTTCCATTATGAGAAAAAAATAAAATAAATATCTCAAAAATATTAAATATTGATGACGATGTAAATTTCAAGGACTACTCGGCTCGAATCTAATTGGTTCTTATACCTGCAAGATAAGAAAGATGACTGAGTTCTAGTGAAAAGACTTTGATACATAAATAAATGATCGTCTTATCTGCAAACAGAGGAGTCTAAAATCACTTCTAGAGTTATTTCTCTAAAAATATATGGTTGTTGATTTATATTATTTTTGACCTCTTCAGAAGTGTCATTTTGAAATTATTCATTTTTTCTTTATTCAAAGAATAATATTTTAAACCAAATGGTTCATCACGCTTCCAATGTATATTAGATTCATTATCTATCATACTAATAAGATATCTTACAGAGACAATCAATTGAGCATAAGTATTAGCAACTGATACATATAATTTAGACACATTCTAAGTATTTATAAAAACATTTGGTAACTAATTTGTAATATTTTGCAAATAAATTAATTTTTAAACTTTCAGTTCATATTGATTTATATATGTATTAAGATTAGACAGAGTTGGTATATTCCAACTAATCTTTTGTGTTTTTAGCTTTTTACTTTTATCTTCCCCTAATGGTGAGAAAACTAACTCACAAAAAAAATCTTACTCTAAAAAATTTATCATTAAAGGTCCATAGTGTTTAATATAGATAATCAAAACTTCTATAGATATCAAGATAATGTTGATAATTTATTTTATTTCTTTAGAAAATGCAATAAGAACATATACATTGTAACAAGAAAGTTTAATATCACAAATTCTAAATAAGATATATAATATTAGATAAATATAAGTTGTATAGTGAAAAACTTATGATGCGCAGACAGTCAGATATAAATTAAAGATGCAACATAAATAATAACATGTATCCAAGCCAATATATAAAGTTTTGATTTCATAAGTATAAGAATAATAATTGATCATAAAATAATGATTTAGTTAAACCATATTGGGTATGAACATATATAATAATATGCTCAATGATAATATAATTATATAATACTTTTTAAATGAACTTATATGCATTACCAGCTAAATTGACTTGATATGTTAATCAAGAAACATTAACTTTAACTTTATAATTTAAGCAAGAAATTTAATAAAAGTAATATTATGAATAAACAATAGATAAACATATAACCATTGAGTTGAAGTATCAATAAAAATCATAAAATATCTAAATGTTCCACAAAATTGATGGATAAAGCCACAAATATCTCTATGTATGTTTTTGTATAAATTTAAGGGTCTCTAAATATAATTTAGGTGGTGAAAGTCTCATAATTAATTTATCTTGAGCACAAAAAGTATAAAAAGAGTTTTTATACTTCAATATAAGAATTTTTGTTGAGTTACAAAAAGTATTAATTTATCAAGCAAAAGAATTTTTTAATTTTTCAATATATATTCATTTGTATTCTCAACAATATGTCGCAATGTTTGAACATGAATGGTCAAGACGATCATGTCAAAATATAAAAATTTTGAGATCTATACACTTCGGTACATATAATGTAACTCAATTGTCTTTATTTTTTACAAAGTATAATATAGATAAGAAATTTAGATATGAACTTTTTGTTTAAATTCGTAGAATTAACATATAAAAATTTAATATCCCTCTCACTTTATTTCAATAAAATATCTATTGCAACATATTTTTTAAAACTTAGTAGATTTCTTCGTGATTTACTTGAACACGATACAATATTAAAGTATCATTTTGCTCAAATTTAAATCATAAGGTGGACTCTTCTAAAGCATTCAACTATATTTACAGAACCAGATATGACATTAACATTAATTTTTATTAATGTTAACTATATCAAATATTTTATGATCATTAAGAATGATGAGAGTTGTGCTAATTTATTTCTTTTTAGCACTTTTGCTTTTAAAATTAGTAGAAAAAACAAAAATTTCCCCATAACACTTTTTATTAAAATCTCGTCCATGGTCTTGAAAAAATATTACATTTACTTTAGGGATTGATGCTAAATTAATTAGAAGAGTTGATGATTTTTCATCAAAAGTTTTAAAAAAAATTATTTAGCTACATATAAATAAAAAATTAATTTATAATATTTTGTGAATCTATACCCTCAATACTGTTACTACAGAAGCACATTCAAGACATGAAAATTTTAATATTCATAAAAAACTGTAATAAATCATTAATAATAAGATAATTAGTTTTTAATTTCTCATATAAATAATAAAAAAGAAAAATAATTACTTTTAAGTGATCCTACAGAGTTGCTTGATTTCTTTTTCATAATATCTCTAAGAATATCTAAGTAAATCTTACTATAAGGTATAAAAAATATCAAGAGTGATAAATTTAAATTTTATAATTTTTAACATTATAAATGTATCAAATTAAAAAAATATAAATTAGATAAATTGTAAAGCTATCATACAAATAAAGACTAAAAAATTATAATTAGAGTTTAAATATTATAACTCTAAAATCATATAAAATCATAGTAAATGTCAATTTATTTACTAATTTCACTTAATATATAAATATTTACTCATAATTTTATATTTCTTTTATTTTCATATTTAATTTCACAAATAAAATCCCAAAAAAAAATTATTTGTACTTGATTTAACAGATTTATGTACCGTTAATAACCAAAATGTATTATTATAAATATACATATATATACCTTAATCATGAATTAAATATATATTGTATTTATATACTGACTGAATCTAAAAATATATATTGAATCAAGAACTACATAAAATATATAAATACTTTAAACAGTAAAGTTTATATATGTATGTACTTTAAACAGTAAACTAACACACATATATATACATGTAATCAAGAGACCACATTATATATATATGCACGAATTTCAAAGTTTTAAATCATAGAAACATGATTACTTAATGGGCACATATTCATGCTGGCTATTATACTTGAAAAAAAAAAGGACGACAAAAGCAACCTATATTTATGTATATATGAATAAACAGTACTCTTTAATTTGGTGATACTGTGCGTTGAGTTTCTCAAATCCATATAAAAGTTAATGAAACATACTGTGCAAACAATCAATTGTTTCAATAGAAGAAGCCAATTGATTATCAACAAACAAACAACCAACTAAATCCAATAATATAGATTTATATATAAAAAAAACACTTCAAAATATTCGATTTCGCTACATATGTTAGCCAACATAAACTTTTGCATTATGGATTTAAGAGATAATTAAAGGAACAAAAAGGAAAAAAAAACATAATCGTAATTTTTTTTTTGAATTGCCCAAATTATGAATTACATAATCATCTCATAAAAAAAATTTCTTAATGATATTGGGAAATACCCTAAATCTTATTTAAGCCAAGATCAATTATGTCAAATAATAAAAAAATATAAATTAAATATGAGAAAACATATATGAATCTATATTGCCAATAAAAATCTTGAATTTTATAATTTTTATCTTTCAAATTGATACATATAAATTTTGAGAGAAGAGTTTTATATCTTTTATTAAATTTAAATACTTAAAATAAATAAAAAATATATAAAAAAAATATGAGAAATTTATTTATTATTGATTTCTCATGCACCGTCCATTATCATCATATGAGTATATATAGTGATGTAGATAGACTTTAGATTACAACTATTAAAAAATTTAATCTTAATCTGAATAGGATAAAGTTAATTATAATCTTAATATGATAAATTAATTCAATTAAGTAGTCATCCGCATATTTTCTAACAAAATGGATATTTTATGATATTTTTATTTTTTAAAATACCTTTATGTAAATTACTTTACTTTTTGAGTATTTTTGTATAATATCCATATACTAATGAACAAATATTAAAATTTTGAACAATAAATGGTTTCACATAATTATCTTCCAAATAATTAACAGTTTATTCATTTGAATATCAACTTTTATTTTCATCCAATTTTCGTCTAGACATTTTTTGAAATTAATTACCATGTCATCAATTGAACCATAATGTAATTTGGCTTTAATTTATAGTTTTAAAGTTTTTTAACCTTTTACCGGTTTAATATGGTATGCTAATCTAATGGTTATAATAAGTTATTTTGATTCTATTAGAATAACATCTTGTTAAATGAAAGTAAATTAATTATGAGTAGAGGTTGAAATTTTTAATCATCCCTGTTCTTCTTCTTTTTTTTTTGTTTCTGTCATATATTTTCATTTATTTATAAATGTATCATTGAAATGCTCAATATTTATAAAATTATTTAGACCATTAATCACCTTCTAAATTATAATAATTTATATTATAATATTCAATTTTTATCTTGATCCATTTCCCCACAAAATTAATTTTTCAATGATCCAAGACTTGATTGGTGTTTTTATAATTTTTTTTAAATATAAAAAAGTTAATGAGATTTAAATTCTAATTCTACAAGTGATACTGAGGTGTGAAAAAGTTATTTACCAATATAATAAGAAATATAAGAAAGAAGAAATTTATCTTAATTTATAGCTCGTATATATTGTGTATTTAGGCACATAATGTTTTTTTTTTTGGTTCAAACCAGCTAAGGAAAGTCTAATCAACTTTTTGTTAATAAAGCGAAGATTTTGGTTATAAAGTATAACGTCAAAGGGAACTTCAACTTTTCTTTGACCACTCAACTTTCTTTAACACTAAAAGATATTTATATAGGCTTCAAGGGAACATCAGCAAAACCAATTTCAATTTTAGTATTTGAATTCTGAATTGGGTTATTAAGAATATAATAACAAAAAATGCCCCACATCGCCTAAATATAAATACATAATCTGAATAATATAAAAATAATCAATGAACTCTTTAATTTTAATGGTTAATTTTTAAAGTTGATTTTCTTAAATCTATATTAAAAATTTAATATGGGTTTCGTAGTCTAAAGAAAAAAGAGAAATATTTTTTATCATGTTATTCATATAAATTTTATTGTATTAAAAAAGAAAAAGAAAATAATAAGAGGAAAGAAAGAAATGTATGGAGATAAAATTATTTAAATATTTACTATACATATGAATGTATGAAATAATATGCCTATTTATTAGTATATAAATATTTTAGATGTCAAATAGCTAGAAGGCCTAAGGAATCCATCATATGCAATCTAATTTGTCTTTTGGGATACCCAGAAACCATTTTTCAATATATCCCAGACAGATGCTTGTTTTCTTTTTCATATCTAATTAACTTTTTCTTTTTTCCAATTAATATATATCATAATATCATCACTTGTATATATATAAAATAGTCTCCTGCATATACATATACACCTCTTTTAGGCTTTTCCAGAACAAGAAAAGAGAGAATTATAAAGTTATAAACATATATATTACTGTATAAATGGCTACTTCAAGTTCAAATTTTGAACTCACCTTAGGTTTGAAAAAAACCCATGTGCCCAAAAGCTTACCTGAGTTGATAGAGTTATCAAAAAATGAAAGTGATGAGGTAAAGCTATTGATATTGAATGATCATCTTCTCAAGTATCAACAAGAATTGATATTTTCTGAAGTTTTTAAACAAGAACTTCCTCAATGCAGGCTCCTTTTAATGGAGGGTAATTATATTGTCTTTTTCTTTAATTTCTTTTTTTTTAAAATTAATTCATCAAGTTAAATTTTATTTATTTATTTTTTATCATTCTAAATAGTAGTGGAGCTAATTTATAAGGATTTTTTTCCCCATTTTTTGTAATGTAGCAATGGAGACCTTGAAAGAGGAAATCAGGAAAATAAAGAAGAGTATGGGGCTTGAACCAGCAGCTGATGGTATTTTAGCATATCAAACAAAGGAGAAGAAGGATTTTGATAAGGAGCAACAAACGTTATTTTTAGATTTGAATAATCCTTCTTCTGATAATCATCATCATCATCAGGTATTTCTTTTGGGCACGGTGTCAAGAAATTCTTACACTGATAGGATTGTCAGAGTTCAAAATTTTTATCTCTTTCAAATTTGAATTATGAATCAGATCAGTACTGCAAAACTACTGATCCAATGGTGTACGTATTATAATTATTACAATATATATAATAATTATCAATATTAATATTAATATATATATATATATTTTTATTTTTCACATATGAACATATATTATAATAGAACTGCAGACACTTGGCTACTGAATTATCAATCCATACAAAAAATATATATTATAAATATTAATATTTGAATTATTATTTTTATTGTTATATATATATATATATATATATATGAATTCGGTTTTTTGGATGTTTGATGATGGATATATGATTTATTTGTATGCTTAATTTTAGGGTAGTGATGTTCATAGGGTAGAACAAGTTGCATTAATGGACTTGAATTGGGGTGGAAGGAAAGAGTCAGTGAATTGTAAGCTGAAGCCATTAACACAACCAATATGGAGAAACAAAAGAAGATCATGGACCCCTGAGCTTCATGCCAGGTTTGCCATGGTTCTTCATTTCCTAGGAGGTCCTGAAGGTAATTAAAACACCCCTTATATTAATAAATTCCGAATATCAATAGTAGTAATTATTTTAACTTTTACCAAAGTCAAAGTCGTAGCCTCTTAATTATATTAAAATTTCATACAAAATATTTTACTGTCTTTATAATTTTATCTGTCTCGATTTCAAAATAATAATTTATATATAAAAAAAATCTAATATCACAAATTAAAAACTTGATAATTAATTATTGTTACTGTAATAATTAGGATATTATAAGATGAATTTTGAAATTTTAATTTATTTATGTGGAGTTCTAATGATTTTATTTTCTTTGTTTAACACACATATATTATACACATTACGATTTCCCAGTTCGTTGCATGGGTACATTTATTTATTAATTATTTTATTAAATTCTTGTTGTATTTGGTTTATTGTGCAGTGGCTACACCCAAGCAAGTAAGAGACCACATGCAGGTTGAGGGGCTGACCACCAATCAAGTGAAAAGCCACTTGCAGGTTCTAATTTCTAAAATAAACTGAAAATCTCATCTTACGAAAGAAAAAAAAAATACAGATATTATAAAAAAATACAGAAAAAAGCAATAATTTTTTTAAAAAAAATATAATATTTTTTTTAAATTTAGATCTAATTTATAATGAATTAATATATATATCTGCTACTTCCAATTAATCTGTATTTTTTTAATGTTCAAATGATGAATTTGTATAAAAAGGATTATTGAAAATATAATTAAAATAGAAATTAGTGAAGAAAATAAATACAGGACGTGGATAAATTTTACTTCCTTCATTTTATTTCAAATGTATTATAAAAATTATACGCACATATCAATAAAATAATTATTTATTACAAATTTCATAAAAATTTTATTGTAATTTACCTAAGTAACATTTCTCATACTTCTTATTTTATTTATTTTCTTTTATTAATTAATGTGGACAATATTGAAAATTTTTAATTAATGCTTCATTAAATTTTTAAAAGCGATACTTGAAATGAAATAAAAATTTTTTTTCTTACACAACATGTGAAATGAAACGGAATGAGTACTGATTAACTATTGTTTCATGATTATTGTTTTTCCTAATTAATTAATAATTTATCCTATATATATATAATTAATTGTAAAACAGAAATATAGGCTGAGCTGGAGGAGGTTTGCTGATCATCATATCACAAGCCATGATAATCCACAGGGTACATGGAAGTTGAACTGCAGTGATCAACCAATTCCACCACCTGGTAACTCCACCATGGCCGACCCTAATTAATAGTTGATCGTCAAGACTTTAAGCTTATACAAAGAAGCTATATATGTATGGCTGCCTAGATTGGTCCCTACTCTATATTAGTAGTCTTCTTAAACTTACTGTTATCAAATTAATTTTATTTTTTTCGGCAATGATGTTAAAAACTTATTATGAAATGAGTGAATGTGTACTACTATGATTATACCGCAAGTGCACGGTATCATTTTTCTTAGTAAAGTGATAGAGTGAGTGTCGTATCCACTTGGAATGTGTATTTGATTAATCTAAATTCAATGTAACTATTATCTAAAAATTCTAAATTTGCAACAATTAAATTTATCTTATTGATTTTAAGTCTAGCTTAATTAATTACTCTAAACTAAATGTTTAAATAATCAATGGTAAAATAGTAGGATTGGATTTCAATGAAGTTTTTACTATGTGTCTAATTAATGAAGTATTAAATTCTAATTCTTAAATCCTAGATATCCAATATCACTCAATTCATCCACTTCTCTCTCAAGCAAGGGGAATATAATTGAGCAATAATTAAATTACTATTCTTATATCAAATAATCAAAGTCCAATTCAATTTAATCCAGATATTAATTTTGGATCCCTAAATAATTAATTTGTCTCTAAACTTAATCACTCAAGGTTGATGATTCCATATAAAAAATCACATTCAACTTTCGCATTTTATATGATTCTTTAAATTTAATGATTGGTAGCCAAACAATTGTTAATCAATTAAACCAAAAACATCAAATCAAGGATAAAAGAAAACCAATCTATATATATTAATAGATTATAATTAAACTCATAGTTCAAACATCCAAATCCACCTAATCCTACAAAAGAAATTAGTTGCTTATGACTAAATTAAATTTAATAAACATAGAAATTAAGAAAGACATGCAATTCATAATTCTAATATTTAAATCAATAACAAAACAAAGACATGAAATAAAACATAAACTAAAAATATAACATTCAAACTAGATTGATGAATGTTCTTGTAGAGATGATGAATTTGTCCTTAATCCCAAATTTTCTTCCTCATTTGATCTCCAATGGTCAAAAACTAATCTCCCCTTGAAGAAATGAAAAGTATGGTAGAAGAATTGGTTCTGGTTGCTCTCCATGTTACTGTTTACATCCCCCTTTGAGTAGCCAAAAATTAGCTCCTTCAAAACAGACTCCTACTCCTACTCAACCTCTATTTTAAAATTTGAATTTAAATTTCCAACTCAACTTTCTATCAGATATCCTTCTTATCTCCAATTGACTCCTTCAGAAAAGTTATGGATCAAGAAAATTAGATGGTGTTAGGATTTTGAATCATCTCATTTGGACTCTAGATTCCCTAGTTATAGCCCATTTACTCCCAATAGTTTGAGCTGAACTTATGCTTCTAAATTTAAAGTTTGATTTCGACTTTTTAGTTGGATGCCCAAAAGAACTCGAAATTTAACAAACTAGACCTCTTTGGAAAGCTTGAGAAGTCATATATCAACTTCAAGAAGACTATTTTTCCAAATTTGTGCTTTAAGACCACCAAACTTGCTTTTGAAGCTCTGAAGGTCCAATTCTACCAAAAATTTCAGCTTATACACAATTACAAAAAATTAATTTAAACTAAGCTTAATTCAGAAATAATGAAATAAAAACACATAAATAAGCTTAGAATATATTAATTTAAGTCAATTCCATGCATAAATCTAATAGAAAATATAAGGTCCATTTACGCTTATCAAAGTGCTTAATTTAGATGCTCCACTGTGATATATAAATATATTTGGTCCCTACTCCATATTAGCTTTACCATATATACATAGTTATTAATATTGAGAACTCATGATATATGCATTATTTACTAGCACATATTATATGGAACAAATTGTCTGATTCTAACCAAAGTGCAATATCAGTACATAAGAAAAGCGATACTACAATAGGAGTTTGATAATCCTAATGAGAATATTGTCTCTTAAAATAAATCATCTTCTTTCTTGATAATCCTAACAATTAAGCCACTGATATAAGTATCAAAGAGGTCTTGTCAAGTTCAAACTTTCATTTTGATATTTATTTTGCATATATTGCAAGTCTTTAAAGCCATTTGGGACCCAAACCTAGATAAAAGAGATTCATTATATTTCTTTAAGAAGAATGACAATTACAGTCACTTTAGAGAGTGATTGTTCAACAATCTCCCTTCTGTTGGCTAGAAAATATTAATAAATATTTTATAGCCAATGGGAAAGAAATTGTTAAACACTCTCTAAAGTGACTGTAATTAGCATTTCTCTTCTTTAAATATTAACAATCAACAATGTCTATATACTTTACACAATAATAAAAATGTATAGAAATAAGAAGGAAAAGAGAAGAAATGGAGAAAACCCTTTACTGATTCAGAAATAATTTCTCTTCTTGATTAGCTCTCTTTTAATGGAAGATTCGATCGCTGTAGGCGATCTGTTGAGCTCCTTCAAGCTCACTAAAGAGGAACATGAAATCACTAAACTACATATCAGTAGGAAATCAATGTGCCGGCTTTTTGTATAACTATGCTTTGGAGTTGGAAGCTTTGCAAGGCTTCAGCCTGCGAGAACTCTGATAAAACACCTTTGTGTTCCAATTTTTTGATGAGACAGAGAGGAGGAGGGTAATGCAACTAGGCCCCTGGAGTTTTGATGATCACCTGTTAATGCTACAAGAGATTCGAGAAGACGATGTCCCGAGCAAAATGGAGTTCAAGAACTGTGATTTTTGGGTAAGATCTTATGAGATTCCTTTTAAGTTTGTTTCTTCAGCTACTGTGAAAACGATTGCTTCATCTATTGGAGAGCTAATCAAAATAGACGAGGGTGATAGACTTGGGTAGAGGTAGTTCCTGCGATTTTGAGTGTCTATTCCAATTGAAAAACCTCTTAGACTGGGAGTTTTACTTAAAATGGTAAATGGTGATGTTTTCTGGGCTAGGTTATAGTATGAATGACTCCCACTGTTTTGTTTTGGCTGTGGAAGAAAGGGACTTGTTCTTACAGACTTTGGCTTTAAACAACAAATAGGGGAAGGTCAATATGAACCTTGGCTCAAGGCCTTACCGATGAAGAGTTTTCAGTTGAAGAATGTGTCTGAGAAAGCAAGGGAGGAGAAATTAATTGACTTTTTGAACCAAAAAAATATTGGTCCCCAAAATGCTTCTTCTTCATCGACAGGGCAGAATCTTCATTCTTCATATCATAAGGAAACCTGTGCTAAATCGTTGAAGGATATACTGGCAGATTTAAACATGGTTAACAAAGATGTGATTGTAGAAAACCAAGCCAGTGATGTAAAGGTAGAGGCAACTGGCATTGACCAAAACATAGAACCGTTGGAAAATATTTCTGCAGAAGCTGAACTGCCAAATGCAATTAGTCATGTTTTCACGCAAGCTTCTCTGGAAACCAGACTTGATCCAATGAGACATACTCAGTAGGTACAATATGGTAAACTACTAAAATTTTGCCATTTGAACAATTCTCTCAACCAATATTATATAACTGGTGAATTGAACAATAAAAACAAAATTGGGTTAGCAGAAAATCCAATGATGGGTCGTGATGTCATGCATGGCAGTGACTTAAAAAGGAATGCTAAGGTTGGGGGGTAGGTGTTGTGAGCACTTGGAAATGCAAAAAATAGATTAAGGATAATGAAGAACTGCACAATGTAGAACAAACGTTGAATGATAAAAGAGGTTTCTCCGAAATTGACAATCGAGATGTTGATTATATTACTACCACTAGTAAGAGACTAAAGCTTGATGGAGTAATTGTGCCCTATAATTCAATGGAGGCAGTCATCAATAGAATTGATGGTTGCCTAGAACAATGAAACTGGTTAGCTTCAATTGTCGAGGCTTAGGGAGTGCCTCGGTAGTTGTAAACTTAAATTGCCTAACTGCGACGCAACTCCCTAATGTTTTGTTCCTTATTGAAACAAGATCTTCTGGTGAGCGGATGTCTTTTATCAAGAACTCTTTGGGCTTCACTCCTTGTTTTTCTATGAGAGGTGGAAAGAATGGAGGTGGTCTTGCTTGTTTATGAGATCGGTACAATTAGATCTATTATCTTTTTTCAGTCATCATGTGGACTTTATAGTTACTCTACCTGGGTTGGGGTCTAGGTGGAGGAGAACGGGCTTCTATGGATGGGCAAAATGGCAAAACAAACAATTATCTTGGTAATTGTTAAGGCAACTATACACTAGATCTGACCTGCCATGGTTGGTCAGTGGCGACTTTAATGAAATTATGAGCCATGATGAAAAGTTGGGAGGGTGTCAGAGACCGGATCAGTTTATCGATGCATTCAGGGAGGCACTGTTTGACTGTGGTTTACAGGATATCGATTTCAAAGGTTATCCATTTACTTGGGATAATAAAAGATCCGGGGAGCACTTCATTGAAGAATGGATTGATAGACATATGGCTTCCCATTCTCGGTTTTAACTATTTCAAAATAGCATTGCATCTCACATTCTTCATAGTGTATTTGACCACTTACCAATTTTCTTAGATACACTAGGATTGACCATATGTAACAAAAAACCTGCGCACTTTAAGTTTGAAGCTATGTGGTAAGGGACCCAAGTTATATGGATGTCATTAAGAAGAATTGGATAAGGGCTTGTACCAATTGGAATTCTTGTCTACAATATTGCTCCAAAAAGTTGTTGAAATGGAGTAAGGAGCAGTTTGGTGATCTGAAAACCAAACGCCAACAACTAATTAGGCAACTCTAAAGGATAGAATATGGTACTGGATAGCATCTTCGACAGAGATTAAAAACGGAGTTAGCAAAATTATCTCTCAGAGAGGAGACTACGTGGCATCAATGGTCCAGAGTTCAGTGGTTGAAGGAATGGGACCAAAATACTAAGTACTTTCATGTTGTGGCCTCAAAAAGGAAAAGAGTCAATAGCATTACTAGCTTACAAAATGAGCATAGTGTGTCTCTTCTAGGTACTACCCTTTCAAGCCATCTTACTGGTTTTTATCAAAATCTCTTTTCATCTGAAATTCAAAAGTTGCAAGCAGCTGAACTAGATTTTATTCCTCAAAAAGTTACTGTAGAAATGAATTGTACGCTAGATCAACCCTTTAATTCTGATGAGATTCTTACAGCTTTGAAAATGATGCATCCGTCAAAAGCCCCAGGCCCTGATGGGCTACCCTCATTATTTTATCAATATTATTGGCATGTTGTGGGCCATGATGTCACTCGATTGATCCTTAATATTTTGAACGGTGAATCTTTGCCAATTGGTTTTAATCATACTCACATTTGTCTCATTCCAAAAGTTAAAGAACCACAACTCATTTTCGATTACCACCCTATTAGATTTTGTAATGTTGTGTGTAATATTGCTACAAAAGTTTTAGCCAATAGATTGAAGTTAATATTGGGGGATATCATTGATGCTAGCCAAAGCGCGTTTGTACCTGGGTGATTAATAACAGATAATATTTTAGTTGCCTATTAGGTGTTTCATCATGTGAGGTTGAGTGAGCCTAATAGGAGAAAATTGATGTCTCTTAAATTAGATATGGCTAAAGCTTATGACCGGGTGGAATGGGCTTACTTAGAGTCTGTGATGATGAGGTTGGGATTCTCTAGTCGTTGGATTTCTTTAATTATGAAGTTTGTCTTTTCTGCCTCTTATTCAGTTCTTATAAATGGGCCCTAACTAGTCATATTATCCCTTTTCGAGGGTTGAGACAGGATGATCCACTTTGTCCATATCTATTTTTATTATGCACTGAGGGACTAACTAGCTTGTTGGGAAAATATGTGAACCGAGGAGTGGTTCATGGCATCCAAATGTGCAGGAAAGCTCCAGTCATATCTCATTTGATGTTTGCTGATGATTGAGTATTATTTGTCCATGCTAATATGTCAGAATTACAGGCTATCTTAGATTTTCTTTGCCATTATGAAAGACTTTTTGGTCAAAAGATTAACATCAATAAGTCAGAGATTGCTTTTAGTGGTAATGTGGAGGTCCCTCTACAAAATCAACTAGCAACTTCCCTTGGGGTCCGATTAGTAAAACATCATGGTATGTATTTGAGATTACCAATATCAGTGAGTCGATAAAAAAGCAGGTATTTTACAGAATTAAAGATAGACTTTGGAGTAGACTACAAGGTTGAAAAGAAAAATTCTTGTCATGGGTGGGTAGGGAATTATTGATAAGGCAGTGGCTCATGCTATTCCTAATTATGTGATACAATGTTTTGCCTTGCCTGTCTCACTTTGTCAGAAAATTCAAACTATGATTTGCAGATTTTAGTGGGGATAAAAGGTTAATGAAAGAAAGATGCATTTGTGCAAATGGGAAAGCTTATGCAAACCGAAGAGCGAAGGGGGGTTGGAATTTCGAAATGTAAATTATTTTAATATGGCCCTCCTGGTAAAACGAGAGCGACGCCTAGTAATGAATCCCGAATCGTTGGTTGCCCGAACCTTAAGAGCTAAATACTATGAAGATTCATATTTCTTTAAAGCCAAATTGGGTGCCAGCCCGAGTTATACTTGGAAGAGTCTGCTAATGGGTAGGTCCATTCTTAAACATGGTGTTAGATGGCAAATCGGCGATGGGCCTAAAGTTCATATATGGTGTGATAAATGGATCCCCCAACCCACAACTTTTAAAATTATTTCTCCTCCACAAAATTTGCTACTGATGCCAAAGTATCTTGTTTGATTGATGCCGAGTCTCACTTATAGAGATGGGATATGATCTCGAACATCTTCCTGTCGGTTGATTTGGAGCAAATTCTATAAATTAATCTTGGAATTTTAAATAATTGCGATAGATTAGTGTGGTATTTTCATAAAAGTGGTGATTATATTGTCAAAAGTGGTTATCGAGTGGCATATGATATGAAATTTTCTACGAACTCAGCCTCCTCTTCTCATCAAACTGAATCATCCTTTTGAAAGAAGTTATGGATCTTAACTCTCCAACCTAAGATTTGCAATTTCCTATGGCGTGTAGCCATGGACATCCTACCAACCAAATCGGTTTTACATAGAAGGAGACGAAGCTTACCCAGCAAGTGTGAATTCTGTGCCGATTATGAGATTACTATTCACTTATTCTGATATTGCTCCTTTTCTTCCCAAGTATGGACCTCATTAGAGCTTGCTCATACTGCAGGTTTGAATGGTTTTAATTTTAAATATTGGCTTATATCAATATTTGAATATTGTAATTCGGCAGAGTTGGAAAAGTTTGCTCACTATTATTATGCTATTTGGCTCTTGAGAAATAAAAGGTTACATAATGGAGTGGATGTTACTCTTGGTGAGGCTCACTGCTTGGCAGGTAACTTGAAGTCTTCTCTGCTACATTTATCATCAAATGTCCAACCATCGAGAATGTTTAACAAAGCTGATAACATCCTTAGATGGTAGGGGTGGGTATCGGCCGGTTTGGTTAATTAACTGATCAAACTGGCCGGTTAATCTAATCGAAACACTAGAAAATTGCTAATCGAACCGATCAAATTTATATTTTGATTGGTTCAGTTAATTAACCGAACTAAATCGATCGGTTCAGTTAATTAACCGAATCGATTAATTTTTTTTAAATTTTTAAATAAAATTATATTTATAAAAAAATTAATATAATTAAATAACTAAATAAAATTTATTATAAAAATAAATAAAATATAACTTTATTTTGTAATAAAAATGTATATTTATAATAAAATTTTATATAATTAAAAAATTAAACAAAAAATTAATAAATAACTAATTTTTTTTAAAATGGTTCGGTTAATCGATTAACCATTAACCGAATTAAAAATCAAAATATTTTAAATCTTCAACTGAACCGATCGAATTATACTCCAGTCGGTTAACCGAATCAAATTTCGACCGGTTAACCAAATTTTGCCCACCCCTACTAGATGACATCCTCTCCCTGCGGGACTTACTATACTGAATTGTGATGCTGGTTATTTCGATGATCGGCGTATTAATTTATGATGTATATTTAGGAATGAGAAGGGATTAGTGTTGGCATGTGGGGTTAAATGTGCTAGAGGGAATATGATGTGTCTACAGCGGAAGCTATGGCCATTGTATTTGGACTACATGTAGCGGTAAAACTCAAATTCACAGATCTAATAGTGGAGTCTGGTTGCAAATATATGATAGATAAGCTCTCGGAGGGTGTAGTACTTCGAAATGGGCTGGGAATTGCCCTCTCGAATTATTTCTCTCTGAGTTGTAAACTCTCCACTTGTCTATGGTCCTTCACTCACCGTTCGGGTAATGGAGTTGCTCACGCACTTGCTAAGTTTAATTTTTCTTTCTTTAGCGAATTTATATGGTATAAGAATGACTATCCTAATATATTAAATGATGCATTGTATCTGTACTCTTTATCTTTGAATTAATAGATATCCTTATTTTATCAACAAAAAAAATATACAGTGTTTTTTCTCAAATATAAATGAACATATATAAATGATCTAATTTTCATTGAAAAAAAAGATAAGTTCCCAATTTCATTGGAAAAAATAATATAAAATTCTAACTTAAATCACTTAAGTATTTGGAAATCCAAAATGTATTTCCAAATTATTTCCTTATATAAGGAAAAACTGCTTTTAAGAATAACATATCCAATATATAGAAAAAAAAAATGATATTAAAATTTTCAATGTGCTGGCTAGCTAGCGTGTTTATTATTAGTTGTTTCATAATAAATAACCTTACCATGTAAATACGTTTAATTTTTTCCATTACTGAGAGAAAAAGTAGAAGTTGTTAAGAGTTGAATGAACACTTGTCGAGGTTTGTTGAATGGGGAATCTGAAAAAAACCAGCAGAAAGTCAGTGTAAATGAGGAATCTGATTTTAATTTCTTATTATGAGAAGAAGATAGATAGGGAATGGAGTTCTTGAAAGCAAAAAATACAAAAATAATTAAAGAAAAATTAAACATGTCATTTAATAGACAATTTTCTTAGTCTTACCCATGAGAAGAATTAATTATACAAAACGTGGTTGAATATTCCTGCACAAAATTTGGCTGTTTAATTTGTGCAGTTATAATGAGGTACCTAATTTATATATTCTCCAATAATGACAAGAGAGTGCAATTGTCAACATTAGATTCTTTTTAATATCAATAAATAAATAAATTTAACCATATAATTAACTCAAAAATAAAAATTCATATAAAATTAAAATAATTAAAATAACAGAATGCGACTTTATTAAAATATTTAATTTTTAAAATAATCATTTTGTAACCATATTTTAGATTTAAAATTAAATAATTTCTCTTGCCAATCAAATAATTTTATTGTTAAAATTTTGGTCATAACCGAATTATTTGTTACAGTGTTTTATTGGTGAGATTATAATTTCATTTTATTATTTTTACATATAAAAGTTGATTTTTAATGTATATGTTACATAGATATATTTTTTTATTGAGAATTGTATTTTAATTTATTTTAAGAAAAAAATATGTGTATATTAAGTACCAATAATATTTTATTATTATACGTATGCTTTCAAATAAAATAAAATAAAATAAAAATGTTAAAATATAGTATATTTTAAGAATATTTTTTTTTATTTTTTTTTATGAAAGGCTGAACAAACTTAGCAATTTAAAGAGCGGCTCAGTGATAACCAGCTCCGAAAACTGATAAGCCTGTCAGATATTTTATTCATATTTTAAGAATATAAAAAAGGTATATATAAAGTAAAATAAATAGAATAAAATGGTGTCGTAATTATTAACCAAAATGTAATAAAGAGATAAAATAGAATCTAGGGGCAGCAATTAAAGTTGACATGATCATTTAATTATAAGGGTTTCTAATTTTTTTTTTTTGCTTGGAATAAACCCAAATTAAACATTGGTTAAAAAATCTAATAGGTAACTCAAAAAGAGATTATGCCATTTGGGACGGGGTTGTGTCGTGGACTTACACTTGCACCGCACTAGAAAATCTGAAAACTTTTAGGTTAAGTTAATACTGTGTACTTGAAGCAGGCCACCCTTGGTTGGAGCTTGTTGGCAACAACTCGCAAAGGATTTGCCAACTAGCTTCGAGTCCGGTAGAAGAAGAAAACTGTGTACTTGATCATGGGACTGTGAACCTGCCTCTTTTGTATATACAAAACTGTGGGATCAAAAAAGCTTATCATTCTATTTTCAGTTTTTTACATTTTTTTAATTGGTTGATTCTTCTATTGCTCTCATGTTGTGAATATGCATCTTAATTTTTTTTTATTTTCAGATTTTATTAACTTTTTTTGTTATGTTGAAATTAAGGCTTTGTTGAGTTGAGGATTATATACGATGAGGGAAACATTTATAAAATTTAAACCTAAACAGAAGTAACATACGTTTCTAACCAGTAAAATATATTTTGATATTCGTATACATACTAATTTTTACATACAAAACATGTAATTTTCACACACACTCGTAAACATTTATTTCCATGAAGGATAAATTTTAAAGAAAAAAATGCTTGAAGGAATTATAAGGGTTTACCTCATTCAATACAAAGTTCTATTGTATCAGTTATAGACTGAAAATATGTTGTAGAAATTAGGTTTAATAATAATAAAAAAAATGACAAGCGTGGAAACATACAAGGAACATTGGAAAACTAAAGGGATCACAAAAAAATGGGAATTCTTAAGGCAAAATGATTGTCAATTACATCTCAACATCATGTCTTTCGTTCATATCTTCAACATCTCTTGTGAAGTTTTCAGCCACTTCCATAAAGACTTGAGCTCTATATGAATTGGCAGGTACAACTGAATCTTGAAGAGGGGTACAAGAACATAAAAGTGCCAAAGAAATGATAATCTAGTATCATTGACATATCAAAATATAATCTAGCGATAAATGTATATTTTTTTTCACATTTTAATACTAGAAAAAAAATCTAGTATCATTAATTGCTTTATACCAATTAATAGAAAAGAGAGAATTAACCACTACAGAAAAAACAAGAATTCCTTACATGGGGTTAACAAGCTATATATATACCCCAGTTTTGGAATCTTGGATTTGATACTTTCACCTCTCTTTTCAATTTTCACTCTCCCTCCGTATAAATAAGTCTCCAACTTCTACCTAAAGTGTTGAAACCCTTTCATGCACTAATGTATAAGAAAGAAAAGAAAATGGATTCTCGTATTTCTCTAGTGCTAAGTTTGAGTCTTAAACCTTCTTATGTGCCCAAAACCATAACCAACTTATTGAATGATTTATCGAAGATTGATAATTTCTCTGATAAGTTGATTGTTTTGAATGATTATCTTCAAAAGCATCAAGAAGAACTTTCAAGAATTGAAGCCATTAAACATGAAATTTCTCAGTGCATGTTTCTTCCAATGGATGGTCAGTTTATTTATTTTATTTTTTAAATTTCTTTTTAATAATTATATGGTTATTAATTAATATGGGTGTGTTTTATGCTTTTTAATATTAATGTTTTTCTTTAAATCTTTGGGTGGCTATATACATTACATATATAAGCCATTGAAACATTAAAAGAGGAGGTGATGAACACAAAGAATAGTGATCAGCAGTCTTTAATGGAGTTCTTGTCAATGAAGAGGAGAAACTATGAAAAAATGCAGCAGGAAATTTTTGAGAAGTATTTCGGAGAAAAGAAAATTGCCTCTATCAGCTCTCCTTCTTCCTGTTCTCAGCTTTATGGGCTTAATCATGATGAAATGAATCAGAAACCAATTCTTGATTCATGTACAAATATTCAGGTAACAAAAATAAAATTTCAGTTACCGAATACTATCCCAAAGCTTAATTACAGTTTTGAAACAGGGCAGTCAGGAGCTCGAGAAAGGCGCAGCAGTATTTGGCGGCTCGACCATGAGGGTGAATAATAAAGCAATGAATTTTAAGTCCAAGCCATTTTTAAAGCCTAATAATGCAGGTGTTAAACACTTTAGGAGATCTTGGACTCCAGAGCTGCATACCAAGTTTGTTGAGGCCCTGGAATTTCTTGGAGGTGCTGAAGGTCAGTTTTAATTGATTAAATAGTGAAATCAATTCATTTTTTGGTGAAATTGCAATCAACAGTCTTTTCCTGTTATTTTTTTATTCCTTAATTTCTTCGAATTTGATATGTTTTTTGAGCAGTGGCTACACCTAAGCAGGTTAGAGCGATCATGAAGATTGAAGGCCTCACAAATGATCAAGTGAAGAGCCATTTGCAGGTATAATTATTATGCAATACTGATGTCTAGTTCATGCTTAAGCTCTCCAAATCTGAAATATAAAACAGATTTATATTCATGAAATTGAATTTATAATAGTAAACAAAATTTTTCTTTAATATTAAACGTGAAATTTCTTATAAATTTTATAAAATTCATTTATATCATGATATTGAGAAACTACAAATTGTGGCATGGAAATGGTGTGTCTTGAAGATAGAAAGATTAATGGCTAATTTGCTGTCATCATGTGTTGGAAGTTAAGGAATTGTTAAACTTCAAATGAAAATAAAATCCAAATGATCTGTATTCTGATAAACATGCATGCAGCTATTTTTTTTTTTATTTCAGAAGTATACACATTTGCATTTATATCTTAATCTTTGACAGAGAAAAATAATTCAAGTTCTTATAAATTATTTCAGAAGTTTCGGCTTCATAATAGAAGAGTTCCAGCGGCCAATACGATCAATCCTATGGAATATGTGCAAAAATATCAGGAACCATGGAAATCAGAGTTCAATAATGTTGGAATCCAACCTTTGGCAAGGGATGCTGAGAAGGACTAGTAGTGTATGACTAATTAGACTTGGAAGGATTTGAACTCCCGACTTCAGTGTCTTAGAAACGACTCCCAGTATTACTGAATTAAATCTCATTAATTAAGCTAGTTCTAATAATGCTTAAGCAGCTTTGGCCGGTTTTGTATGGATAGTTACTAATAGTAATATTTCAGCTGTTCGTTTATTTTTGGAAATTCCAACTCACAATTAGTAGCGATTTCTTAGTTCTTGAAACAAATTTAGCACTATTGAACCAAAATTTATTTGTTGAGCTGTTTATTTTCATTGACTGGTTTGATGAATTGTCCAATAAACTCAATGTACAAATAGATCCATGTAAGAAAATTCAAGAATATCAAGATTTAATTTAACAAATAAATTTTATTAAGCAATGTTGTTTCTTGCTACATCTCAAGAAACTAAGAGAGGGTTAATAACAGCTCCAATAAAGAGCACTAATCCGGATTTTTCCTCTTTGATCATGAAAATAAAAGGGTGATCAGCTACAAAGCTTGGCGGATTCAACCTGCCACATCGCCACATAAATTCAGCAGCAGTACTAGCTGCTACTTCTGTTCCTTGTTCATTAACTTCAATATAAGATTCATGGAATATTTTTTATAACACAAGTGACTCTGAAGAAGGAGAAGAATTAACCATCTCTGTAAAATCACCTAAATCACTGAATGGTAGTTCAAGTCCTAATTCTTTCAAGGTGTTTGATGCTTCAATCTTGAATGAAAATTTAAATCTTGGAATCCAAAATTCAGGTAGCTCCTCTTCTTGTAACTCAAATTCTCTGTTACAAAATTGAAGATTGGATTTGAAAATTTGGATTAAATTGTGGAGGCCATGCTTTTCATTTGGAAGAAAGAAAAACATGGAAAATTTCCTTGTTTCTTGACCATTTTGGTAAGGTAGTTTGAGAACTTTATACTCATCAAAACTTCCATAAAGATGTCTTTCATATGTCTTGCAAGTCATGAAAGGAGCTTCAACAATGTGACCACTAAGAAGATGAAATTCTTTGTTTTTAGTTCTTGAAACATCGAATTTTCGATCCCATGTTCCTTTGAAGTAGAGTGCATTAGCAAGAACAAGAGCTGTATCACAGCCTAAACAATCTTGTGGCAGGAGGTTTCTGATAAGTCCTTTTGTTGAATTCTCTACCCGTAAATTAACTTCATCTATTACTTTATCAGCCTTCAGGGAAAAACATAATGTTAAATCAATAGATTGTTTGATTAGCAACAAAATCTAGCATATAACAAACAAGTTGTGGCTTAGTGATACTGAAGTCATATCCTAGTTTTAGCCTAATTAAAGAAGAAAATATTGCATATAATTGAAAATTACCTTGCTGGCAAAGTCAACCTGTTTGGCTATGGCATTGTAAACACTTCCCAATAATTCTTCAAAAGAAGGCTTTAGACCAAACCTTTGATCCACCCAAGCACCATTGACAAATGAAATAGTTGGACTTGTTTTCAAGCAATCGCTTTCATTTACAGAATGAATTATTGAATTAACAATAGAAGCCAAATGATTTAGATCATTTATATTCTTTGATCCTAAAAAGGAAAGCAGCTGCTCTAAAGTAGAACCTTTAGAGCCAACAGCGATTAGGCTTAACATGGACTGAAATGACAAAGGAGAGAATACAAAATTCGATCCGTTCTCTATTTCTTCTTGCAAAATATGGACTGCCATTTTTGAACAGAAACTAATGTTCCAATTTGTAATGAGTGTATGCACTGTAGACTCCATTGTTACATTCAGAAGTTTTACATAGATTGCAATTTCCTTGATCTTCTATCATATATATATATATCACATTATTACGATGTTTACAAAGTCTGTCTCTGGTTTTATTAAATGGAATATGTTTGATGCCTCAAGATATTGCCGGCATGATGTAACGTGATTAATCTAACTTCCTTAATTTGTCTTTGCCGGCATTATGAAATATACATCTGAAACATGTAATGGAATATTGTTCTTTGTAGGTTTCAAGTTAAAAAACGTTAATCAATCCAAACTACATTGATGAATGACAGAGTTGGGCCTTCATCATGATCTCCATCTCTGGTGAGTATTTTATAATTTAATCATAAAAAATATATTAATTAATACAAACTATATCTCTTCCATTACTGTATTGGTAATTTGTACAGCAAATATAAAAATTATGAGAAACAACAGAACAATTGACGCTAAAAAGAAAACTCTTGAAATTTATATTCTGATAATTAAAATCCTAATACTAAAAGTATTTGCTAGTAAATAAAGATTAAAGAGATCTAACTAAGAAGCCGTGAGAGCACAGTTAATGTTGAAATTTATTTTCCAAAACTAAATTGATATCCCACTAACTAATTAACAATAAGACATCAAATAAATCAAACTAATTAAGAAGCTGAGGTAGCACAGTTGTAGAAGCAATTTGAGCAAGAATCCAATAAGTAGCTTGAGTTGGATGGACAGCATCCCAGAATATATATTTGGATGGATCAGAACATGTATGTGAATTGGCATCGCATAGAGGACCCATTTCCATTGTCCCCATTGCACAGCAACCTTGGAGTGTATGATCAAAACCTTCATTCACAATTATATTTAGGAAAACTTTTAATTAATTATGATTTTTTTTTATAAGTAATTAGATAATAGTCTTAATTGATGAGTTAATAAGTATACGATGAAAATAGTACTTACCATATCTTGCTGGGTTATAAATCATGTCCAACAACGGATAATACATATCCATATAAGCAACTTTGGCACCCCTCAGCACGTAATTTTGCAATCTTGAGGTAAGAGCTCTAAGCTTGTTGTTGTAGGCAATAGAGTCAGTGTTCTGCTGCTCTACACAAACACGTCTAAGCATGTTCGGGCTTGGCATAAAACTCCCAATTGTCACTTGTAATGGCAAGCACCCAATTGGAGGCAGACCCCCCCTCTGCAAATCTTCGCGCTCCCACATTGTATAGTCTCTGTAAATCATATATGTATATATCTATTATATTATAAAATATTTATTAGAATCAGCTAGATTGGAGTGAATTTTAACAATGTATATACATACCTGAATGGCAGATTGAAGTTGACTGAGGAGAAAATCATGGTAAGCTGAAACAGAGCTGTTGTCTTCTTGTAGGCATGTCATAGTAATTATAGATCATGTCATTAGTTCCAATACGAAGAACAAAAATAGCATTATTTATTATATACTGAGCTCTCTGTAGACCAACTGCAGCTCTGATCCTTGCCAAAGCACGACCAAAATTATCTATTTGTGCCGACATACTTAATGCACTTGCTATAGTTGCCGTCATAGAATCTAATCCAGTGCAGGCCTATGCAAAACTAACACTGGTTAATAAGTCATGAATGGTGAGTGAAGGGTCCAGATAAGCCGGCAACACATTTTTTATGCCTAATTGAGATACTAAAAAGTCATCGATAGTTTTCCATTGGAAAACCTTCCTGTGGACACACGGTTGGGGAAATCTCTTCCATATGGCAGATGATTACCGAGAAATATAGTGAAAAGTTAATTGTTATTGCCTGGATCAATGGTTGAGTCGCCGAATGCCAAAACAGCAGTTACGTTTGGCAATGCTGATGCTTGAGTTATTAGACATGGGGAAAACACAACTATGGAGAAGAGTATTATTAACAAGGTCAAGGTCATGCTTTTACGCCTCATGGTTGTTGCTAATTAGCTTCTGAAAATCAAGTGTGGGCTTGAACCAGGATCACATTACTTATATATACAAGTGTTAACTGATCTAAATCAAAAACGGAAATGGAAAATAATTGAATTGTATCAGTTTTGTAGTCGTAATCCATTAAAGTTTCAGAAATGGATTAGGACTATAAGCGGTAGTTTAGGGATTAGAATGGTTGAATTGATTGCTTGAACTCCTGTAAATTTCCTTTCCGTTGACGATTTGCGGGAGTTCCAAACCTCTGTACAGCTTCATCGTTCTTCGATTATTATTATTATTATTATTTTTTGTTTAACCACATTTTTTTCTACTAATCATATTTGAAGTATAGATCGCAAATTAAAATTATTTGCCTCTATAAGAAAGTATTTAGTAGAATTCGATTATCCTTTCTTTGATCAAGCCGGAAGCGGTCTGAATTTGACCATATATGAATAGGCCTTGTTCTTATCAGGCTCATTCTAGTATTAACCTTACTCCGTGTTTATATTAAGGGAACTTTGAAAAAATAATAAATAACTTAAAAAACATTATAAATATACAATAAAAATAAAATATCTTATAAAAATATGATTTATTTTTAATATATTTTTGATATATATTCAACAGATATTTAATATATTAAAATTTGTCGTAAATAAAATATTTTTGTAAATTCAAAAATATAAAACTATAAAAAAATAAAATATAATAAAAATAATTTTTTTATAAAAAATATATATATAATTTACGTAATTTCCTCTTATATCAATAGACACAGTCCCAATAATAGAGCGTTATGTTAGATTGGAATTTCAGAAAAATTGACAAAACAAACATTTTTAACAAAAAAAATTTTATATTTATTTATAAATCATTCATATAAAATAAAATATTGAGTGCATAAAATTTATCAACTAGTTGATAAAATATTTTACCTAAGAAAACATCAAAAATTATTTTACTTAAAAAAGAGATTATAGGATCTCAAGTCAAAAAATAATTATAATCTTACTTTAAGATATGGTAAAATAAGAAAGAGATATTATAAGAATAATTTAGATATTTCTCAAATTTTTTAATAAAGTTGGATTGTAACTAAATAAGTTAATATTTTTTTTAATGTACTTTTTTAGTATTTTGTTATGTCTTTCAAATACAGTAATATAATATTTTCTAATAAAATATAATATCAGTAATATATATCAGTAAAATATATTGCTAATAATCAAATTTTCTAATAATCTACCAAAGGACCTGTAAAAGTAGCTATGATATATTCCAGCTAAATCACTTTCATTTTTTTTTATGAAAATTTACAAAAATAACTCAAAAATAAAAAAATTCAAAAATACGATTCAAACAAAAAATTTACAAAAATACTTTTTTTCTTAAATGTTTTACATTTCTACTTTTTTTTTTCTTTTTCTCTCTCCTTCTCTCTTTTATCCATTTATCCATTTGTTTCTTTTTTCTCCTATAATTACTATCATTTAAATTTTTTTCATCTTTACTAATTTATATTTTTTCTTTCTTTAATTTTTTAATACATTATGTCTTTATTAAGTTCTTTGTTTAATTCCTATCTTTAAATGTAATTTTAATGATACTAAATTATTTCTTTATTAATTTCTTTGTCTAAATTCTTTTTTCAAATTTAATTGTAATGATACTACAATTGTTGAAATATAGCAAGTGTGATATAAATCTCACATTGAAAAATTAAAAAGATTTAGTGAAGAGTATATAAGTATAAAAGACCCATAAATCTAATGTCTTAAAGTTTTAGGTTTGAATTTGATATTGAATTAATAAGTGTATTTTTTTTATTAAGACTCCTCAAATATATCTTTCAAATAAGTAGATTTTTTGATGCGCATACTTGTGGTTGACACCAAATACTCAGATAACTATATATTTCAATTATAATTTTGAGGGTTTTTTTTTTTTAAATTTGATCCATGTTGCCCAATTCTTCTCATATTTTTAACTCTTTTTTTAAATATTAATTTATGTTACATATTTTCATTTTAAAATTATAAAAAAATAAACATAATAAAAATAAAATTTTATAAAAATGTTAGATAATATGTGGATGACTACTGTATTATCAAAATTAAGATTAGTTTTATTCTATTCAAATTAGAATTCAATTTCATGATAGTTGTAATATTTATTCTCATCTAAATTCTACTTACACCACTATAAACACTACATTATAGGTGATTCATAAATGACAATTGATATACAAAAATTTCTCATATTTCTTATTTTTATCTCATGATCTCTTATTTATTTATAATACATGCTCTAACCAAATTGTTCATTATAAACTATCAAGTTCAAGGTAATTATTATAATTTTCCTTTATACTTATATTTACCTTATATTTACCTATATTTTTTTTACATATAGTTAAACGCTCATATAATTTTTATAAGATTAAAAACGTTGGTCTTTATATATATATATATATATATATGCATAAACAATTCATAACTATCATGAATTATATATAATAGACCAACTTAGCCGAGTTAAACAACAATAAAGACAAATATAGTAGCCATACATAATGGCTACTGAATGTGCATATATAATGATACATTATATATATGCACAATTATATATAACGATATTTTAAACGTTGGTCTTTATACTACAGTAGCCACGTTAAAAAAATTAGATGGACATGAGTTTGATCAAATACAGTAATCTTTAGGATTTGCAATATCAAACTTTAGTTTTATAAATAATAATAATAATAATATCAGTGTTATAATGATAATTTGACAATATTATATAATATATTTATCATATACTGTGCTTGATTTTATTATACATATCTTTATTATTATAATATATGATAAAAATATATATTTGATTATATATAATTTTTACATGGATTTATTATATATTTACACCTTTCTAACTAAAGGTTCTTATTTTTAAGTGTAGTGTCTTTGCAATGCCAAACTTTACAAAGTTTGAGTTTGTTGCCCTCGATATTAAAGGAAGAAATTATTTATAATGGGTACTTGATGTTGAGATTCATCTTAGTGATATGAATCTTGGATATACTATTAAAAAAGAAAATAAAGCATTCCTGCAGGATTGTGCAAAAGCTATATTTTCCTTCAACATCACTTACATGAAGAATTAAAAATTGAATACCTTACTATTAAGGACTCATTAGCCCTTTAAAATTCTTTAAAAGTAAGATATGAACACCAAAAAACAGTGATTCTTCCAAAAGCTCGATATGAATGGATTCACTTATGATTATAGAATTTTAAAATTGTAAGTGAATATAATTCAACCTTATTCAAAATTAGCTCTCAATTAAAATTATGTAGTAAAAAAATCACTGATAATGATATGTTAGAAAAAATATATTCAACATTTCATGCCTCGAATGTGCTCCTACAGTAACAATATCGAGACCGTAGAATTAAAAAATATTCCGAGCTAATTTCTTGTTTGCTTGTAGCTGAACAAAACAATGAGCTTTTGATGAAAAACTATCAAACTCATCCTACTAGCTCAACACCATTTCCTGAAGTGAGTGCAATATTTTCTCAAAGTCGTGGTAAAAGAGATCGTGGTAGAAATTTCTCAATCAATTATGAAAGCAAAAGGTGCTAAAAAAAAATGAAATGGGTTAAGAATGAAGAACTTCCTAAAAGAAAGATGCAAAATAACGACACTACCTGTTATAGATGTAGAACAAAGAGTCATTGGTCAAGAATATGCCATACTCCAAAATATTTAGTCGATTTTACAAATCATCACTAAAAGAGAAATGAAAAAATATTGAAATAAATTTTTTTAAAGCTATAGACCCTACTAGTAATGATATGCATCCTTTAAATATTGATTTTGATGTTTCTAAATTTTTTGAAGACAATGATGACGAAATTGATCATTTGATAGGAGATGAAAATGTTAATTATTAGAATATATTTTTCATAGTTATATTATTTTTCTATTTTTTTTCATAAGTCATGTTATTTCTCGAAAAATTATAATAAGACTATACTTTATTTTTTTAATATAATTATTTTGTTTACAAGATAAAGCATAATAAATTTAATATTATGGAGGACGACGTATGCTTGGTTGACAGTGGTATAACTCATACAATTCTTTAAGATAAGAAATATTTTTTACAATTAACATTAGCTGAAATTAATATTAATACAATATCTGATACTGCAAATGTAGTTGAAGGCTCTAAAAGAGTTCATTTTATATTTCCAAATGAAACAAAGTTATATATTGATGATGAATTATATTTTAGTAAATTCTGAAGAAATCTATTAAGTTTTAAATATATATGTTCCAATGGATATCATATTGAAATAAGGAATGAAAGTGACATTAAATTTTTATATATCAATTCTACAAATTTGAACCAAAAGTTCATATTAGAAAAATTTTTAAGTTTATCAATTGGATTATATTATATAAAAATAAAAATGGTTGATATACATTATATGTACAAGAAGTGTATAGATTCTAAAATTTTTATACTTTGGCATGATGGTCTTGGTCATCCAGGTTCCAATATGAAATGACATATTGTTGAGAATACAAATAGACATCCATTGAAAAATAAAAAAATTCTTTTATCTGATGATTATTTTTGTGCTTCTTGTGCTCAAGGTAAATTAATTGTAAGATCTTTACAATCTAAATTACATTTGGAGTCCTCTGTATTTCTACAAAAAATATACGAGGATATTTGTGGACCTATTCATCCATCTTGTGGACCATTTAGATACTTTATGATTTTAATTGATGCTTTAACTCGATGGTCACATGTTTGTCTATTGTCAACTCGTAATATTACTTTTGCTAAATTTCTTGCTCAAATTATAAAGTTAAAGTCAATATTTTCAGATCCTATTAAGACAATTCGTCTAGATAATGCATGTGAGTTCACTTCAAAAGTATTTTATGATTATTGTATGTCAATAGAAATTATATTTGAACATTCTGTTGCGCATGTTTACACCTAAAATGGTATAGCTGAATATTTTATATAGCGTTTACAATTAATTGCTAGATCTCTGCTTATAAAATCAAAACTTTCAGCATCTACTTGGGGATATGCTATAGTTCATACTGCATTATTAGTTCGTATTTGACCATCTGCATATCATAAGTTTTCGCTTTTAAAACTTGTGTTTGACCAACAACTAAATATATATCATTTTAGAATTTTTGGCTGTGTAGTATATATCCCCAAAGTACCTCCCTAAAGAACAAAAATGGATCCCCAACATCGTCTTGATATCTATATGGATTTGATTCTCCTTCCATCATTAGATATATTGAATCTTTAACAGGTGATCTTTTTAGAGCAAAATTTTTATATTGTCAATTTGATGAGTTAATTTTTCCACTATTAGAAAAAGATAAAAGTAAAGAGCCAAAATCACAAGATATTAGTTGGAATACACCAACTTTATCCAATTTTGATACACGCATAAATCAATGGGAACTAGAAGTTCAAAGAATAATTTATTTGCAGAATGTTGCAAATCAATTACCTGATATCTTTACAGATACTTAAAAAGTTTCTAAATCACATGTTTCAGTTACTAATATTCCTACTCGATTGGTTGTCCCTGCAGAAAATCCTGTTAATATAGCAGCTGATAAATCTAACACACGCCTGAAGCGTGATAGACCAATTAGTTAAAAAGATGTTGTTCTCCAAAAAAGAACGAAAGTAAAAAATTTCACCAAATGACTCTCCTAAAGAGATCAAAGCTAGCATAGATCAACAACTTCATATTTCTAGAGAAGTAACCCCAGAAATAGTTTCGGTACCGAAAAATTATGAGATCTCATTAAAATCTGAAAATATATGGGAAAGATATGACGTTGTTGTTGATTATGTGTTTGCATATGCGGTTGCTTCTGAAATAATTAATGATGATGAGCCTGAGCCTAAAAATATTGAAGAATATCAACATAGAAATGATTGGCCAAAATGTAAAGAGGCTATTCAGGCTGAGCTAGATTAATTAGGTAAGAGTAAAGTATTTGGACAAATAGTCTTGACACTAAAAGATTTCAAACTTGTTGGATACAAATGTGTATTTATCAGTAAGAAAAATGAATTAAATGAAATTGTGAGATATAAGGCACGACTTGTGGCACAAAGATTCTCACAAAGACCTAGGGTAGATTATGACGAGACATATTTCTCTGTTATGGTTGCTATTTCTTTTAGATTTTTGATTAGTTTGGCAGCACTGAAGGACTTGACATATATTTGATTTATATTGTGACAACTTACTTATATGGTTCATTGAATAATGATATATATATGAAAATTTCAGAATGATTTAATATGCCTGAAACATATAATTCAAAATCTAGACAAATATACTACATTAAACTCCAAAGATCCTTGTATGGGCTAAAGTAATTTGGGCGAATGTAGCACAATCACCTCAATGAATATTTAATAAAAAAAAAGGATAGGAAAATAATCCATTTTGCCCATGTATTTTATTAAAAAGATAAATTCAGGATTTATTATAGTTGCAGTTTATATTGATGATTTAAATATAGTGCGAATTCCAGAAGAGATCTCAATTACTATAAACTATTTAAGAAAGAAATTTGAAATGAAGGATCTTGAAATATAAAATTTTGTCTTGGATTTTAAGTTGAATATCTGTCAAATGAAAATTTTCTCCATCAATCATTATATATTGAACAAATCTTGAAACAATTTTATATGTATAAATCTTATCCATTAAGCATTACAATGGTTGTTTATTCTCTTGATATAAAAATAGATCATTTTCATCCTCGAGAATGTAATGAAGAGATTATTGGTCCTGAAGTACCATATCTCAATGTAATAGGGATACTTTTATATATTGCTAATAATACAACACCAGATATTATTTTTGCAGTTAACTTACTTACAACGTTTAGTTCAGCACCAACTAAAAGGCACATTTGATATGAGTTTATTTATTTTAAAGGAATAAAGTCTGAGTTGACAAGATATGCTGATGTTGGATATCTTTCTGATCCTCATAAAGCCCGATCTCAAATAGGTTATATATTTATATATAATAATACTGTTATTTTATAGCGATCTATGAAGCAAACAATCACTGTTAATTCATCAAATCATTTAGAGATATTAGCTATTCATAAAACTAGCCATAAATGTGTATGGTTGAAAAGTATAATTGAACATATTAAAAGAGCATGCAGATTACCTATAAGCAAACAATCAACAATATTATATGAAGATAATACAATATATATTACACAAATCAAAGGAGGCTACACAAAAGGTGATATAACTAAACATATATCACCAAAGTTTTTTTATACTCATGAACTTATGAAGAAAGGATAAGTTGATATTTGCAAAGTTCGTTCAAGTGACAATCCAACAGATTTGTTCACAAAAGCATTGCTAACATCAATTTTCAAAAAGTATGTATACAATATTGGAATGCGCTCACTTGGAGATATGTCTTAGTCAGTTGTATTTTTAAGAGAAAGTTGCCTATAAATATTGTACTCTTTTTTCTTCACTAAGTTTTTATCCCACTGAATTTTTCTTAATAAAGTTTTAACGAGACATATTTATAGGGATAATCATCTAAGGAGAAGTATTAAATAATATATGAATGATTGCTATATTAAATTAACTTTACCCTATCAAGATTAAGATTATTTTTTTCTATTTAAATTAGAATTCAATTTGATGACAATTGTAATATTTATTCTCATCTAAGTTCTACTTACATCATTATAAATATCTCATTATAGGTGGTTCATAAATGACAATCGATATACAGAGATTTCTCATATTTCTTTTTTTTTTTATCTATTCTCTTCTTTATTTACAACAAAAAAAAATATTTTATGCAATTTCTTCTTATATCAATGGACACAGTGTAATAAGGGAGCCTACATTAGAGCTAAATCTCTTCTAATTTTTCTTTGAAAAATTTACAAAAAATAACTTAAAATAAAAAAATTCCAAACATGCTAATACTATCCAACAAAAAAAAATTACAAAAATACTAATGTTTACATTTCTACTATCTTTTTTTTTTCTTTTTTTCTCTTCTCCATCTCTCCTCCTCCGTTTATACTTTTCTTTCATTTTTCACCTCGGACATATTCAGCTAAATCGCTACCACTTTTTTATATTTATTTTTTTTGAAGACTTGTATCGGAAAAAAATTACAAATCAAAAAAATATTTGATTGGAATTAACTAACCCCAAACCAATTGGTCTATCCCGTACACTCAATCTAAGTCCCAAATTAAATGAGAAATTTGAATTTACTACAGAGACAAGAAAAAAAAAACGCGCGCGCACACAAATAAAAGAAAGGAAACATCATATGAAATAATGAGAAATAAAATTGGGATAACCACCGTTATCACCGAGACCGTGAAGAGCTCTGGGTCACTCATATTTATCTGTTATTACCCATATAAAAAACAATCAATTGTGACATTTGGTGTAATAAAAATACCCTTATTAGTTCTAGTAAACTATAATTTTATCAAAAATTTAAAACCCAGTGATCCAATTCAACCAATTTCAAATTATTCAAAAGTCGAGTATGTTTTCTGTGGAAAATAATTCAAATTATATTATTAACCATATGAGGTTTTGCATTCTAATACTACTTCTAGTCACAATAATTTGCTGCTTATTACCAAGAAAACAGAGTGCACCACTCTGTAAACCATCAACCTTAATCTACTAATCCCATTGCTATCTCACACACACACACACACACATATATATATATATATAATATTTTCTAGACAAGAAAAATAAAAACATAAAAGAAAACTTTGGCCTAATTTATCTAGACTTTATCGGATATAATTTTACATAGATATATATATATATATATATATAGGTGGGTACTATTAAGTCAAGGATATGCTTTCTGTGAAATTGAAGAAGAAGAAGAAGCAGCAACTGGGGGAATTCCTGGTATTCTAGGCGGTGAAGGAGGGAAAGGGAGCGGAGGGAGTGGAGGGAATGGAATGATTGGTGGCGGTGGCGGTGGTGATGGAGTTAGGCCAGGAATTGGTGGCAGAGGAATAATTGGTGCTGGAGGAGGCTGAAATGGGTTTGGAGGAAGAAATGGCGGCGGCTGAAAAGGGTTTGGTGGAAGAATTGGTGGAAAAATTGGAAAGAAAAAGTCAGGCCTTGATTCTTGTTCACTTTTCAAAGGGGTGGTACTAGTGGTGGTGGTGGTGGTGGTGCCAGGCAGTGGCGGAAGTGGTGGCAGTGATGGAAGAGGTGGCAGAGGAGGGAGTTGTGGTAATGGTGGCAGAAATGGAATTACAGGAAGAGGAGAAAGAGGGTTTTGGTTAACAGGAGGAAGATTAGGGATTGTTGGGTCTTGAAGTGGTGGTGGAAATATTGGATTATCACTAATCGGGGAAAAAGGAGGAACCGGAATTTTTTGGGAACTGAAGTCCTTGGAATTTTGGATTCTTGGTTTTTGGTTACAAAGATTTGGTAGCTTTTGGGGCTTGAAACTGAAAACCCCAGCTGAGAAAATTTGAATTCCTTGCTTTCTTGATTTGAGATGTAAAGATGATGAAGTTGCTGTTGATGCCACAGCACAATATGGCTCACTGCTAGTTAACAATTTCACTGAACATTTCTTGATTTTCTTAACATGTTTACTAACTGAGAAAGGCAAATGAACTTTGAAATCTCCACGTTCATTTGTTTTCACTTCTTTGCGAAAATCTAGTCTTGAATTCTCATCTTTACATTCCACTGAAACAGATGCTCCTGCATAACAAAATCATCCCCAGAAGAAATAATTAAACTTTTTGTTAGGCAAGTTTGGCTCGAGTGAGAATTTGAACTTGCAATTTGTAGTCCTGAAAACAACTCCATTAAACATAGAAGACTTAAAGATTTAATTTGATTCAAGAAATATGAGAAAGTTATTTGAGTATGAACCTGAAATGAAATGGCTATTCTTTGAAAAATCTTCTTGGAAACATGTGTCGCAGAATACAGTACCAACAGCTACTGCAGAAGAAAGCTTCCTGTTATGATGTCTAGCTTCTGAAAGTTTCAGATTATTAAATGTAAAACAGAGAAAGAATATAATGAAAGGAGGAGTCATTTTTTCTTTTAATTTTTGGTCTTATCTTCTCCGCCTCTCTATCTGATAAGAAGGTCTCTTGATTTATAGAAGAAAGAGAGGCGATGGGTCAAATATTGTATTTATAAACTTGATATACTTAAGCCGAACCCATGAAGGCTCTTTTCGTGATTCATGCAAAAACCAGTCAACTGCAAACTAGCAGCAGTAAATGCAGAGTTCATTTTTCCTACCACTGAACAGCTAATAAAAAGGAAGGTAAAATATGGGACAGTGAACTCGTTAAGGTGATGGGCTCCTACTATACCTTTCATTAGTGTTTTTATTAAATTCGATTTATTAATTGGTTTATCGATTTTATCAGTTTAATAATAAGTTTAACTAGATTACAATTTAATTGATTGATTAATTTATCAATTTAACTAGTTTAATAAAAATTAGAAATTAAACATTACTGATGATTAAATAAATAGTTGTTACTTTAGTTCACCACCTATAATTGAATAAAAGTCCCTGTTAGTTCACGAGAAATGCAGAGTAGCCACAAATTTCATGTGTGTATGGCGCAGCAAATAATAGTAATTATTAGGAATGTTGTTTGTTTGATGGGTTGATGTTATTTCACTTTTAGACAAAAAGCATAGGACAATACACTTTAAATTTATTATAAAATGCAATCAAAGATCCAATAATGCCTGTAGAAGCTACCAGAAGTTCACACCAAAAGGAACTTCTCTCTGTTTCTGCCGCATTTCAATCCTATCATTCCAGCAACATGTGATCTTCATACTTGAGGCGATAAGCTTGGTGTGTTTGTTTGTTTGTGTATGCGCACATGGTTTTGCTTATTTCCAAACTCTGTCTTTATTTGGAAAGTAATTATTTATAGTTTAAATTCATCAATTTTTTTTTATCGAACTTATTAAAAAACAGTTGAATTATTTAAGTATTATATAAAATTATTTTAAATAGATTAAAATAATTTTTATTAATTTATTAATATTAAAATTATTAATATATTTTTATTTTATTAATTAATTCATTAATTATAAGAATATAATGAGAAAAAAATTAATTTTTTTATTTTATTAATTAATTCATTAATTATAAGAATATAATAAGAAAAAAATTAATTTTTTATTGTATAAGATAATAATTTTAATAGAATAAATTATTTTTATAAAAGTAATAATTTTAACAAGATTAAATTATAAAACAGACACTTTATTAAGGCTATTAAAGTTAGTGACATTTATTTGTCTTTATTTTTTTTATCTTTCTTTGTTTCATATTTGCCATCTTAATTTAATTTTTATGTCTTTTAACTAACTGTATGATTTAGTGATAAAAAATGTATATTATTATTATTAGTTTTTGAGTTTGAATTTTAATTATTTTTCACATGTAATTAATAAAAAGAAAAACAATCTAATTTATATCTATTCACTCTAATATGACTTGTAAATTGTTTGAATTTTTAAATTTATTGATAGTGAACCTACACAATCATTCATCGATCCAAATTTTAACTTAAGCTATACTTAATTTGAGAATATAATTTCTCTTTTTTAAATTTAAACATTATGAACAATATTATCTAACTCTAAATCTATCCCGTTGTCCTTGAGATTAGTATTTATGTCATACCCTTTTTCTACTAGTATTAAGGATGAACAATCTTGTAATCTACCATACTATTGAATTATGATAAAATATCACTCATAATTTAAATACTTAATAGTCTCAAAAACACAATTCAATACAACATAATAATCTTTAAATACACCTTATTATAGTTTAATACATTAAAATAATACTTATTAAATAAATCTCAACGATATATATGTTGGTTCAACCTTATTTATGCTCTAAAGAAGAAATATGATAGGGATGTTCTACTAGTTTATTCTCTAAAATTTGAAATATTATACATAAGGGGTGAGTCAAACAACTCAGTGAATAACAAAATATGTAACAGGAGAGAAGAAATAAAATTTAATATATATAAAAATAATATTTAAATAAATATCATCTATAGCTCATATAGATAAATATAATTTTAATTTCAGTCTTCTTTTAAATACACTGAAATATAAATTTTTATTATTCTAACTTCAATCTAAGGACGCATGATAACTTATCTCGCAAGTCCAAAAAGAAATAACTTTAATACACATGTGCAAAGCAATTACCCTGGTCAAAGGTAATTTATAATATCGTTAAATTTAAACATTCATTATCAATATGCGATCAGACATATTTATAAAAGAGTGCATATATAAAATATTTACCCAACATAATATAATAATTCATTTACATAAATAAAAATTAAAACTATTATTATTTATTTTCACTTAATAAAAAAAAATTAATATTCAAAAATAAATTATTATTTTAAATTTAATAAATATTTCTCTCAAAATCATATAAATACAATATTTTAAAATACAATATTACATATTTATCCACTTACCTTAGCTAAATACTGTATTTGTTTAATTAATAGAATTTCTCTTATACTCTATGATTGCAACTTGTTTATTCCTAAAATAATATAAAAATATTATTTATTTTAAATTATATTCTAGTCACTATAGATATACGCAACGACGTATAATTTCGAATTCTTAAATTCTAATGATATTTCGGTAAATTTAAAATTTTCTAATTTTTTTGAAGTAATATTATAATAATTATTTATCTAATTTCTAAGGTACAACTATCTATCTAATTTTCTAATAGATATTTTCAATAAAAAAATTTAACTATAAAAATTTACTAAATATTTATAATATTTTTATACATAATTATATTACATTATTTTTTAATTTTTTAAAAATATTTTATTACTATTAATAATATTTATTTAATTACTAACATATTCATTTACTTATTATATATTATAAATTTTAATCTACAATATATATATTCTTAGCTTTAATAAATATATTTGTTCCAATAATAACAATGCTAAAAAGATAACAATAATATTATTTACTTAAATTTTTTCTATTTATTATATTTTGTGATACTAATAATATTTAATTATTTTAATTACTTAAAATTATTTATTTACCTTTAATTTAACTATAGAAATTTTATATTGATTTCAATAATAATAAAAATAATAGTTTAAATTTTATTTACTTAATAATACTTTACTTTTATTTTCTAATAATTACTCATAACAAAGTTACTAAAATAATAATATTATTTATATATTTAAAAATAATCATTTAATTATCTTTATTTTAAAATTAACAACTTATGTTAAATTTATTATTCAATTATATTAGTGATAATAATAAAAATATAACTATTTAAGTTTATATTTAGTAGCCTATTATATTTTTTATAATAAAAATTTTAAGTATACATTTAGTAATAATAATTATAATATTAAATATTATTACAATATTCAATTATAATAATAGTTAAAATTTTTAATTAAGTAATCATTCAAATTATACATATATACTTAATATTAATAATAATAACAATAATAATAATAATAATAGTATTATTTATTATACTAATTTTAAAAAATTACTAATATTTATAAAATTTTAATTATAATATTTTACTACAACAATACTAACAATATTACTAATTAATTATTACTTAACATAATTTATATTTTAGTAATTAATGCTTAAATAAAAATAATAATAATAACCTAATTATTATAATTATAACAATACAAATCTTAATTAATAATTAGTTTTAAGATTTCTATAAATTTTAAATTATATTTTATTTAACACCTAATTTAATTAAATTAACTCAATTTAATTTATAAATATTTTAATT
Source organism: Garcia nutans (assembly GCA_947685225.1). Taxonomy (NCBI): domain Eukaryota; kingdom Viridiplantae; phylum Streptophyta; class Magnoliopsida; order Malpighiales; family Euphorbiaceae; genus Garcia; species Garcia nutans. The sequence continues at coordinate 52,435,854 of CANTUV010000012.1, forward strand.
ATCTTAATTTATTTTGTAAATAAAACTCTTATAAATAATAGCATATCTTAACTTGACAAACTATTTTTTTATTGTTTATTAATTTATTTATTTATCTCATACTAGTTTTATTTGTAACTTTATATCAAAAATACCATCTATTAATATTATAAAAAAATAAACTTAATTTAATTATAAATATAATTACTCTAAAGCTAATATACTATTTTTTCATTCTAATTAATCAAATTAATAAACAACTACTTATATATATATAAAAATTTCTTTCGTATAACTAATAATAATCTACAAATTCCTAATTCCATCAACTCAATATAAATACACATTATTTTGTTCTACAATCTATTAAAAATTCTTAAAATTTAAATAATTTATTTATTTAAATTACAGGAGGAGTTACTAAAAGAAGATATTTGGAACCTTGAGGCTAGTGCAGAGGATTTGTGGACAAAAATGGAAGGTGGCATTAAGAAAGCATGTAGTAAATTGCTTGGGATCTCTAAAAGGGCAGGGCCTCGACCGCACGATGCATGGTGGTGGGATGAGGAGGTTCAAAAGGCTATTAAGGCTAAGAGGGAATGGTATAAAAAGTTACCGAATGCGGTTAATAGCGAGGCCTTTGAGGAATATAAGAGGGCTAAGAAAGAGGCAAAGAATGCTGTTAGTGTAGCTCGTTGCAAAGCCTTAGAAGGGATTTATCAAAAGTTAGGTACTAAAGAGGGAGAAATGGGCATTTATAAGATCGCAAGGATGAGAGAAAGGAAAAGCAGAGATTTAAGCCAAGTCAAATGTATAAAGGACGAAGATCAACGGGTGTTGACATGAGATGTTGAGATTAAGGAGAGGTTGAAGGCTTATTTTGAGCAGTTATTCAACCCTGAACATGAACAAGATTTTCAAGGTCTTCTTGCAACAAATAGTTATATCAGTTGGTCTAGGAGGATTTTGCATAGTGAAGTAAGAGAAGCCTTGAAGTATATGAAAGTTGGTAAAGCTTGTGGCCCGGATGGTATTCCTATAGAGGTTTGGAAGAACCTTGGAGAGGTTGGAGTTGCCTGGTTAACTAAACTCTTTAATGCTATTGTGAAAGGACGTAAGATGCCGAATGCCTGGAGGAAGAGTATCCTGGTACCCATATATAAAAATAAGGGAGACATTCAATGCTGTACAAATTATCGGGGTATCAAACTTATGAGCCATACTATGAAATTATGGGAAAGGATTATTGAACACAGATTGAGGAAGCTTACAAGAGTTTCGGAGAATCAGTTTGGGTTTATGCCAGGGAGATCTACCATGGAGGTTATTTCTCTTCTAAGAAGACTAATGGAATTGTATCAAGAGAAGAAGAAAGATCTCCACATGGTATTTATTGACTTGGAGAAAGTCTATGATAGAGTACCAAGAGAAGTGTTATGGTGGGTTTTGAAGAGGAAAGGAGTCAGCGGCAAATATATCAACATCATCAAGGACATGTATGAGAATGCATCCACTAGTGTGAAAACACCTGGTGGAAACACTGAGGCTTTCCCCATTACTACCGGATTGCATCAAGGTTCGGCCATGAGTCCATACTTATTTACCCTGGTTATGGATGAGCTAACCAGAAGCATACAAGACGATGTTCCTTGGTGTATGTTGTTTGCTGATGACATTATTTTAATTGATGAGACTAGTGCTGGTGTAAACCGTAAGTTGGAAGTGTGAAGAAAAACCCTCGAGGACAAGGGTTTTAAGTTAAGTAGGAGTAAAACGGAATATATGCACTGTGAGTTCAGTCTAAGGAAGAAGCAGGAACATGATGTTAAGTTGGATGGAGTTTTGGTGCCTAAAACCAAGCAGTTCAAATATTTGGGTTCGGTGTTCCAGAATGATGGCCGTATAGATGAAGATGTGGCTCACAGAATACAGGTAGGGTGGTTGAAGTGGAAGGGTGCGACCGGGGTTCTATGTGATAAGAAAATACCTCTGAAAGTGAAAGGTAAATTCTATAGGACGGTTGTTAGGCCTGCGATGCTCTATGGTAGTGAGTGTTGGGCACCAACAGGACAACATTTGCATAAGATGAGTGTGGCAGAAATGAGGATGCTAAGATGGATGTGTGGACATACCAGACTGGACAAAATTAAGAATGTTCATATTCGATAAAAAGTCCAAGTAGCGGATGTCGGAGATAAGGTGAGGGAAGGAAGACTTAGATGGTATGAACATGTTTTAAGAAGACCTCCTAATGCTGCGGTTCGTAAGTGTGAGAATTTGTTGATTGAGGGGGCTAGAGGTCGTGGAAGACTCTAGAACTGTGTAGAAGGAGGTGATAACAAGAGACTTACGTGCCTTAGATCTTGATGCGGATTTGATTAATGACAGACTTGAATGGAGACGTAAAATCCGTGTCTTGGAAGGGGCCTAAGGCTAGAGTATCTTTTTTGGTGTCTTTTGAGCTTATTTTGTTGAGGATCTATACAGCCGACCCCAACTTGTTTGGGACTAAGGCTTAGTTGTTGTTGTTGTATTTAAATTACATTTAATATTTTATTTTAATTCATATATTTACTGTCTATATTAATTAATTATCTTTTATTTTAATTCTTCCTTTAATAACTACAGTTAATTAATCAATTAAAATTTTAACTCCTAATTTATAAATTTCACAAATTTTTAACTAATTCTTTTTTTAGTTTAATAATATATAAATTTTATATTTACAGTAATTCAGAATCTAAGTTTCCTTAATTATTTTACCAAAAATTTCTACATTAAAATTTTAATCTTAAATTTCTTATTAAATTAAAATTTTAATTTATTAAAATCATTTTAAATTTCTTTTTAAATTACCTTAAATAACTAAAAATATAAATTTTTAAATATTAATTCATAATTCGCAAAAATCAAAACTTAAAAGAAAAATATTCTAAAAAATACCTATTTCACCAAAAAAAAAAATTATCGAAAAGTTATCAGAAATGATTTCTGAAGTTAATGGCAGCGTGAGCTTCGATCAAAAAAATTGGACGGCGCGTGGTGCGATATCAGGCAAAAATTTACTGCATTTTTTATGGTATTAAAAAATTCGTCAAATTAGCTTTTTTAGTGGCTGGCGTGTGTCAATTAAAAGTGATCAGAAGACGCCAGTTAAAAGTGATCAGAAGATGATGAAGGAGGCTAATGAAGTTAGCTAACTCTAAACCTCTCTTACTCTGTTTATTGTCATCCTTTTTCTCTGTGTCTATTTTTCCTCTCTCTCTCTCTCTCTCTCTCTCTCTCTCTCTCTCTCTCTCTCTCTCTTCATCCGAGTAATCCATCAAAAAATATTCTTTTAAATAACAACCGCCGCCGCCGCCGCCGCCACTACCACTCCCATCACCAACAACAAAGCCTTAATTTCAAGTTAATTGAGGTCTGCTATATGAATATTTTATTTTCACTCAATACGATTTAATATTATCTCTTCTGATAGATGTAACATCATAACATCATAAAATTTTCTTTTAAATAAAAAAATTTCTAATTTTCCACTATCTTAACTTTAAAATTTTAAATCTGTTTTATTATTTTTTTTTCTCCACTAATATTAATCATCATTTCATTTATTTTTTAACTTAATTTATTATTTGTTTCCACTACACCGAATTTCTCCACTATCATTATTATTTCTAATTTCATTAATATATATTTTTTATTGTTTTTTTATTTTAATAATTTATTATTATTTCATACAGACAACATTTATTAATGCATTAGGTATTTGTCCACTAATTCACTAGCACTAATAGTTTAATCTTAATTTATTAATTTATTATTTTCTTACTTAATTATTTATTATTATTATTATTATTATTACCACAAGATGTTACAATTTAATTATAGTTTAAAAAATTAATTATTTTTTTAATTGTGTAAGGCAATAATTTTAATAAGATAATTTTTTTTGTAAAATTAATAATTTTAATGCAATGAAATTAGTATTATATCCTTTATTCATCCCCCAAAAATTATTGCTTTCAATTAATGCATACCTATTAAAAAATTATTAAAATTTTTAAATATTATATAAAATTATTTTGGATGAACTAAAATATCTTCTATTAATTTATTAATACTATAATCTCATTTTATAAAATAAGTTATTAATTATAATAGTATAATTGAAAAAAAATTAATTAATTTTTTTATTATATAAAGTGATAATTTGAGAGAAATAATTTTTTTTTCATAAAAATGATATTTTTAACGAGACGGAGAGAGTAATAACTAATCCATGATATTATTTTCTCTATTATAAAATGATAGAAATATTTTTCTTTTTTGTTTATCCTAAAATATAGCTTTATTACTTTATTTAGGTTATAGTTGTATTATAAATTAACAATTATACTCTTATTTAAATACTTTATACTCTATAATATTATATTTAATTTTTTATATTTTTTAAATTATAATTATTTTTTAATCTAATCAATAGTTATGTTAATTTTTAATATTTATAATAATTAATACTCCCTCCGTATTATTTATATAGGAAAAATTTTCTTTTTTGGTGTATCTTTTATATAGAAAATATGCCATTTTAGATAAATTTTGGGAAGTGAAATGAGACAAAATACCATTTATACCCTTGCCTTAAAAGTTTAATTTGAGGGATGTTTTTTTTAAGAGTATTAAAATAAATAGATATGGAAAAAGTAAAATTTTCTTAATTTTCGTGTCCATTTTACTTTTTTTATGTAAATGATACGGATGGAGTAATTATTTAATATAAATTGAGGATAAAATAAATAGTTCATAAAGAATTATCCATTAACTAAATATTCAAATTTTCCATAATATATATGGGATGAAAAATGTTGAAGACAGAGGGAGCATCTAAAAATAAAGTTACAAAAAAGTTAAAAATTCACTAAATAGTTGGAATCGATTCCGATGTTTTCAGTGCAACGTTTAATTATGAGCCACAAAATTCAAAGTAAACCTCTTGGAAATTCTCATCCCTTTCCTCCCATCCACAATTCCTTACATGCCCAAATTTTCTATGACACGAGTCCCTTTTCTATTTGACACCAGAAGAAATAAGATAATTAGATAAATAACTAAAATTTATCTTTTAAGATAATTTTTTTTTATCATTTTAACAGATAAAAAACAGATAATCATTTCAGAATTATTTTTTTAACGTCATGTTATATATCATTCAGTGCCATAGGCAGCTTTGCCCCCTTGCTCACTGCTTGTAGAGTAAATTTTTATGACTGTAAAAAAAAAATTATGACTTCGAAACCCCACTTTTGTGCTCTAATTAATCAGTTGCGTTTCATCGTTGATTAGCCAAAAATTATTACAATTATTCCCTTCTTTTGAGAAAAACAAATTAGTGAGTTACCATTAATTAACAAAGCAATAATAATCAAATATTTATTTTGTAATTAATCATATTAGTAGAGATATTCAGAAATACCCTATAAATAAAAGCCATGGGTATATATTAGAATAGGGATGGGTATTTGGATTAACCAATCAAACTAAATTTTAATTATTTTTCTATACTTAATTCTTTTAACCAAATTAATTGATATTCAATTTTAATTGATAGATTAACTGATCAAATTAAATTTTAATTAATTTTTTAAATTTAATTTTTTACTTAATTAATCAATTTTTAATTTTAATTAGTTCGGTTAATTAATCGAACTGATCGAATTTTTTATATTATAATAAAAAAAAATTATATTTTAATAAAAATTAATATAATTAAATAACTAAATTATTTTATTATAAAATAAAATAAAATAATTTATTTTGCAATAAAAAAATATATTTATAATAAAATATTATATGATTAAATAATTAAAAAAATTAATAAATAACTAAATAAAAATTATTTTTTAAAATTTTTAATTAAAATATCAAACCAAATTGATTAACCATTGACAGAAATAAAAATTAAATTAATAAAAAATTCTTAACCAAACTGATCGCAGTTTAATATGGTTGGTTAACTAAATCGAATGTTCAGTCAATTAACTAAATATCTAGTCAATTAACTAAAAAATATTCATCCCTATATTTGATTGAATATTTCCAACATACAATAAGTAAAAATCTAAATTAGGGTTGTATATGAATATTAGATATTTCTAAATTAAACTAAAGTACTAAAAAAGATTTAAAATTGAACTGCACCGTTTTTTTTATTAGAATCTAATTGAATAATAACATTGACTCAATATTTAAACCGATAACTATATTAAACTGTATTAAATCATGCCAAGTCTTTTTAAACTGTAAAAATTAATTATATTTTAATAATTTATCTTATGTATTTTATATAATATAAATTAAATCTACTCATAACTTTTAATAAAATTTAATATACCATAATCAAATATTATTTAATATCTCATTAAATTCTCAAATATATTTAATTAATATACATAATTTAAATCTATAAGTTTTAAAAAATGAGTGTCAATTAAAATAAGTAATTTTGTTAATGCGAAACATTATCTTTCAATATTATTTTGAGACCTTGAGAAAAATACGAATTGTATCTAATAAATTTTATCATTGGAAATAGTGGGCTACACTACTTAAAGTGGTATTGGATAAAAATTATTATTGTGTCAATTATTTATTTTATTTTTAACTTTAAATTTTGCAAATATTTTATTTATAATTTTAAAGTTAAACTATGAATAGTATGATTATTTGAATTTGAAATTTTTTAAATATATTTTTTTCTTTCTTTTAAGAAAATACTCTGAATATTCATATTGAATCAAATCGAATTAAATTGGATTATCCTGAAAAAAATTAAAACTCTATTTTGTATTTTTCCAAAAAATCAAGAAAATACAAGGTGAATATTTTTATTTTTAATATAGTTTTGGAGATTAATTTTTGAAATCTCTAACTTTCAATATAATTTTAGAGATTAACAAATTTTCGAATTGGATCGAACTTTATACATACATAGTATATATATATATATATATGCGTAACTTCTAAATTTTATTTATTTAACGAGTTTGTCCATAAAATTTTTAATTTAATTATATAACCTTTTAAATTTATATTAATTTTTTAATTTATAAATACAAACTCAATGAGTTATACAAGCTGTTTAAATTTATATTTTTTTTAATTTAAAAGTGTAAACTCACTGAGTCATATTAAGTTACATCAAAATCATAAATTATAGAAGTTATATTTTTCTTAACTTATAAATATATACTATATTTTTATTTTTAAATTTTTTCTTATCTAATCTCTTTCCCATCTAAAATATAATTCTTAAAAATTAATTGCTAAAATTTATTCACTAAAATTGAATCTCTAAGTTTCCTTTTATAGTTGAAAAATAAAAAAAAATCTTAGAAGATTTTATTAAAATAAAATATGTTACTCTTTTGAAAATTCAATGGTGGAACTATTCAACATTCTTGTTTAGTTTGAGATAAGTGGGAATCGAGAATGAATAAGAAATTTGGAATAGGGAAGCAGCCTAATGGCACTTCTTCACCGGGCTGGTCATGCGTTGTTGTCTTCTTTTCTCTTCTTGCCGGTGCCTCGATTATCCACAACATCTATAAACCCGATATTGAAATAATTTTCTGTCACCCTCCTCTAGCCCATTACTTTCTATGCTCATAACCTGTTCGATGAAATGTCCAAATCACTGGGTTTATTATTTTGTGCCGACATTGCCTCCAGTAGATATTGTTGATGCGGCTAAGAATAAGCAATATGTAAACGGGAAAGATTGAATCTTTTATTTTTGGTTATAAGAGATTATATCTAAAGTGTTTCCTGGGGAGTTTTTATGCTCCTACTCTTTGATTGTTTGGACCTCGAAGGATGTAGACCTGAAAGTTGGAAATTGCAATGGAGGTGGGGATATTGGAAATCAACTTGATTAGAAGCAGCCTTGTAGACATTGTCCATAACCTGTTTGAAGGAAGGCTTGAGAGACTGCCAATTGTCCAACCAAACACCATTGGCGAATGTTTTGCGGGATTTGGTGAGTTTTATATGTGGGTTATGAAGGGGAGCTAAAATTGTAGCCGGAGTCGGTTACGTTTTGAAGAGTTTCTGGAGAGTTGATACCGCCATTGGAATGGAAGTGAATAAGTATGCAGCTGGAATTGGGGCTTCGAATATTTGTTGTGCTTGGTGTTTTTAGGGAAAAGGAAAAGCCGTTTTTGTTTGTTTCCTTGAATCGGATACTCTAGACTTGGTTTAGATATTAATTGTTATTGACTAAAGAATTAAAATTTTCATTCATTTAAATATTTTTTGAAAATGAACCAAAACTGTTAGATAAAATAGTGCTCCAATTAACACAAATTAAATGAACGAATTAAGCTTTTTAAAAAAGGCATATTTTAGTGAATTTTTATGGGGATAGGGGTTTAAAAAAAGCATAACCATACCCAACTGTATATGGCCATAGCAATGTCACGACTAAAATTAGGATGATGGCCAGTCCAAAATAAAATCCAACCAATAGCCATGAAAGCATGATGGAAACAAGCAAACAAATAAATTAGATAGAGGCAACTAAACTATATAAGAACATTTTTTAAGTTAATTAACAGTGAAAGTGAATAATTAATCGAATCATCAATCAAAACACTGAAGTTGCTTATAATTAGTATGCATATCTCTCCTTTATTTTATTACATCCCTTCTTTTACAGGGACATCTAAACAACCTTTAAGCCACAAAGATTTCAAGAGAAGAGAGAACATATATCAAGAGGTCATTAGATTTAAAACAAACATGAATGGCACAGTAGACAGTGAGGCAATCGAGTTTCTTCCACGACTTAGTGGGGGGTATTAGTAAACAAAAAAGGGCGTTAAGTAGCTAGCTTTCATTGAGCAAGCTGTTGTTAATTCTATAGCGAGGGATTTTGACATGAGAGAAATAAAGATAAAGAAAATGAGCCCAGAGGAAATCAAAGACATAAAGCATAAATGCAAAATAAAATATGTGAAATACAGTGTAAAAAATAAAAGTCAACATAAAAATGTAAAACAAAAATCACATCAGTGTAAATGTAATTTTTAAGACAAAAAGTAGTATTTCATTTTTTCCTCAATTTTTGAGTTCGAGAAATACCGTAAGGACACAAACACATCTTTAGGGCTTCTAGTATAATGACACCATTATTTTTGTCCCTTATAAAAGGAAGGAAGAAATATTACTAAGAGATTTATTTTGTCCCTTAGACCTTCAATATGCTTTCTGAACACTTGGAGCTCTTCATCAAGAAGAGAAAAGTGAGAAACAACACTAGAAAATGTGAAGCTTCAGCCTTCATAGATAGTACTCTGCTTCTCAAATAAAATCTGTCAGCTAAAAATCACACCCCCATAGGGATAAGGCTTCTAGATGAGACCAAGCCACCATAAAGGTGGAGGCGAAAGGAATAATATTAAAAAAAAAAAAAGCTAGATCTAAAAGATCTATTAACCAAATTACAAAATTATTTAAAGAAACTACATAAAAAACCAAAAATAAGGCTATCGGTAGTCAAAAGACAAATAACAGTCCTGAATCTGAATTTCACAAACAAAGAAAACGGGGTCTATAAAAAAAAAAGGGAACCGGAGAATTTTTTTTATATTCACCGCATGATCAAACGTACATTTTAGTTAAATTAACACAGCTAAAAGTTAAAACTATTTATTCAATTTCTACCAGACCACTCTTCCCCAACTCACTGGAAGCAGTAACATCCAAGGATAATACATCCAAATATTTCAATTTCACCACCATAACATCCTAACATTCAAAATTAATCTATGCAACATTTATTCACACTTTTTTTATGTGCCTGCTCGGTATTTTAGGCTTTGCCCCAATTAATCCGGACTTGATCCGACGCACCTAGCAATGGTGGATAAGTCTCCCAGCGAAGATAGCCGCATACACAAGGTTACGAGTTCGAGATTCGAACTCGCGACCTACTTAAGCGATATCGAGCCACTTCCCATTCAGACCAACTCTCGTTGATTTATTCACACTTTATTTAGTTGTATATATATAAAATTCATCTGCGTAAGGAATTGAAAGAGCAAGAACAAGATAAAGAATACAATAAGATCCGTGAAGTTCATTTTAAAGATCTAACCCAGATCCACCCAGTTTCATTCTAGTGATTTCATCAAGTCTATTCTTCATATCCATTGATAAGTGATTCTTCCAATCTCCAACTTTGCCCAACCTAAAATAAGAACTATGGGCAAACCCAACTCTAGGATCCAACCCATCTCTGTTCACCTCCAAATTCTTGAGCCTTTCAAAGCTGCACCTCCACAACACTGTCAACACATCTTCTTCCTTCAAAAGAGGTCTTCCAAGAAATGAAGCCAATTTTCGCACTTCATTTCTTGGGTTTCTTTTCATCTCTTCATACTTCAAGAAAAGTATTCTTTTAGGTTTCTTTAAGCTCTCTTTCCAATACTCCAACACGTGATCATGGAATGGCCCAAATGGATGTATCCCTTTGCAAAAACTCTCAAATCCTTCATTTAAAGAATATGGTTCTTGTTCTTGATCTTGTGTAATAGCATTCTTGATGTTGCTATTCAAGAAATGCCACAAAGAAACAAAAGTATCCTTAGGGTCTCTAGTAATATACACAATCCTGCTATTAGAGTTCTGGATTGAATTTGGAAGCATTGAGAATGGCAAATGGGTTCTAAAAAGCCTAGGAGAAGGGATAATAGAAAGATTAGGATTTGGGTTTTCTTGAAAAATCTGGACTAAAGAAGGTATGAGAGAATTTGGATGGTTTTTAATTAAAGGGTCATGACCTTCAAAATAATTAATATTATTATCATCACCTGAACTTATTGTATAGTTCATAATAGTTGGTATAAGAGCTTTGAGCCAAGTGGTGCCTGTCTTCATAGAGGAGGCTAAAAGAATGTCTTCATCAAGCGCCTCGAATCTTGATTTTGCAGCAATAGCTGCTTCAAGATGAGGCTTCAGGTACCAAAACCTTTGCCATTGGTATAACTCTCCATGGCAATCTCCCCAACCCCTCTCTTTGGGTAGCTCTTCGATAAAAGAATTATCAAAACGCTCCATATTATAATTGGTTAATATCAATTGTAGATTGTAGATGTGTTTTGCTAACAATGGAAAATTGGCAACTATTTATAAGATCCTAATCAAGTGATCAGTTATATATTGCATGATAAATGTAGCACCAGAAAATTTGGAGTACCCACTAATAGTGAAATTTTGATTATTTTGATATACATGTATTGTTGAAAATTTTACAAATTAAACAATTAATAATTATGATGGCCCATGCTATAAGAATCATTGTTCTGAAGTTCTGAAAAAGAATGAATTTCACATGCAAATTTTTTATTGTGCAACTTGTCATTGGTACTCATTGCGGAGATTTTTCCCTGATTTCCATGTGATCTATGTCATAGATATTGCTATACATGGTGAGCATTTTAATTAATGTGTCCCCTCAAATTCAATTATTTAGAAGTAGGTGCAATACATTTACAGTTATATGCACATTTTCATCATTTTATTCTTCATACTTATATAGTTTTCACTTTATTCTATATATTTATCTATTTTATATTAATATATACTTATATAAATATGTATTAATTGCCTTATCTTCTTAAATATACATATATATATATATTGTATCAAATATATATTTATAAAAAAATATAACATTATTTTTATTTAAATGCCTATTAAATATAAAATATATAAATATAAAATGTAAAATGATCAATATCTATATATAAAAGTTTATATTAATACAAAATAGATAAGTATAAAAGATAAAATGATAAATATATAAAATATACTATATAAGAGGATAACGTGATAAAAATAAATAAATACATCATAATGCAGATGTATTATGCCTTTAAAATTATATTATTTTATCTTATTGTCTTAATTAATGTATTTTGTGCAATTTAATACTGTGCATAGATATAAGATAAGAAAGATAAAAGAGAAATAATTACTCTTTTATTGATTTGAAAATATCTTTAATTACTAGAATAAGAGATTTAAAACTATAATACAGAGAAGAAAGGATAAATAATTTTATTTTATTGGGAAGAAAGAAAAGGGAAAAGAAGTATTTATAATTGTAAAAGAATAAAAATATTTTGTATTTTAGAATTTGAAATTGTTTATACTAGATCTCAAAATATAACGAATTTCAACTCCATAAATGACAATTTTACGTTACTTATTTTGTCCAATTTGAAATTATTAGAATTGATGGGACCTAAGAAGAGAATAGAAATATTGAATTATTTAACTCCAAGTTGCCTTTCCCTTTAATTTCTTTATATTTTCCTAAACAAGATAAGATTATGTTCTTAGCAAGGAGTAAAACTTCATGATAAGAGATTTCAGATTCAAGTTTTTATTAATAATTTTTTTTTTATTAAAACAAACTGGTTACATAATACTAGGATAGGATCTGAGAAAAAAGTACATAACTTTTGTTACATTCGCAGCTGATCAATCTTTATATAACTATCAAACAAATAATTTTATTTTAAAAAAATGCCTTTTTAATTTGATTATAATTAATTAATATCAACTTGAAAAGTTGTTTATGTAATACACAAAATTTAAAAATAATTTTTAATTAAAAAACCCATTTCTATTACATATATTTTTTTAAGAAATACTACATAACAGCACATAAAATAGTGACTAAATAAATATCACAATAAAATTATAATAATTTTGTTATAGTATATTAATTAATATATTTTTTAAATACATACTATTTTTTTGATGTGAGAGACTGAAACTTCTTATTTAGATCCTTCTATACACTTGAACCAGGCCCATCTGACCATATCAAGCTTAAAAGGTCTGCGAGATGTAACACCATAATACAACATAATCCAATATTTTTTTAGAAAATTACATCGCATAACCTAAAAATAGTTTATATTTTCACTTTTACTGGGCACTTTTTACAAATGTACGATTTCAACCTTTTTTTTTTTTTTTCATTTTTACTTAAAAATGACAGTTTTTTTTTTCCTTTTTTTTGTATTCTTGTATTTTTTATTTTTATTTTTTAATATTTTAATTGTATTTATATTTTTTATTTATAAATAATTTATTATTATTATATTTTTATTATATACATAAAAAATAAAAATATATATAATATATATACAACGTATATATAATACACTTAAAATAAACAGTAATATATCTGCAACATATATATAATATATCTCTAATATAACTACAATATATGCACTACAATTAATCCATATATAAAATTTAAAAGACACGTATCAATAATATATATATGTATATATTATAATAAAGAAATATATAAAAGTTGTATAATATATAAAAACATATATACGTCGTATCTATAATATATACACAATATATCTGAAAAATATAAAATTATATTACAAAATAATATTTTTAAGATTTTTTTTGAGAAATTTTTATAAAATTATGTTATTTTCTATTAAATGTATTATTTTTTATAAAATAATATCTCAAATAAACTCAATTTTTATATTTTTTAAAAGATTATATAGCATATATATAATATATACAAATTATAAAAATATATTGATGTACAATATTTTTATAATTTTATAAATTTTTTATGTAATTTTTAAAAAAATTTATATTAACAATATTTATAAAAAAAACTTTTAATTTTATAGATAGTTTTATAAAAAGCCTATATATATATATATTTTTAAAAATAACGCACAATAACACATGCAAGAAACAATAATTAAATATTTTACAATAAAATTATGGTAATTTTATTATCACATATTAATCAATCTATATGTAAAGACACTTTTTCTAGTATGGGAGGCCAAAGCCCTTTTATTTTCGTATATTCAGTTAATAATTTGTTAAAAGAGTTGTTGCTTCTTTTTAATCAATATTCTGTAGCTTAAAAATCGAATTATTTTAGAGGTTATTTATTTTTTATTTTTTGTTTTTTGAGAATATCTTAGAGAGTAGTATTTCATTTATGTTTTAATGAAATAACCAAAAATTTGACTAATAATTAATACTTTAAATAATTTACGTGTATAATTTTTTAGCAGTAAAATGGTTTAGCATTTATTATATTTTGTTTAATTAAAGTTGTCATGATTTAAATTCGAGGGCATGTGATCGACACTAAAAAATAAAAAAATATATGACTTCTAGAATCTATAGTCAATCTGACAACTATTTTTTTAAGAAATTTAGATTACAACAGTCATCATTGTCTCAAAACTGGTTGCATTAATTATGCATAATCACCAGAACTTCACATCATCATCATCATTAAATATTGGTTAATAAACATATTTAATTAAACAAAGAACTAAATAAATAAAAAGATAAACAAGGAAAACGGAGTTTTAGAAAATAAATATAACATATTTATACAATAAAATATATATAAATAATATTCTTGCCGAGAAATGAAAAGTAGAATAACTGGATAAAATACTTCTTCCATGCACAACTTGCAACCTGGAGGAAAAATAATGAATAGAAATAAGTATTCGACTTAATGAGCTATATAGTAATTAATATAATACAATCATCCCATGCATAACATGAAAATCAACTAAACAAATCACATAAACAAATAAGGATATGAGAAAGTCAATGAGGTCACACTAAATCTAAAATTGGGGAGAAAATCTCTATATCTAACTCTCTTTATCCAACATAATTTTTTAGAATCTAATGTACATATGGTCCGTCGTCACGTCATTAGCCAAGCAGCGCTATCCGACTGACAAGCAGTGCTAAACATACGAATGTCCTGTAGTCACGCCAGTTTTAATCTCATCATCATGTCATATCCCATATCCCTAATTATTCGTGGTTCTACATCATCCTAATTTTATTCGACAAACACATATTATATGTATCAAAGACTATCAATTTATGCACTGACATATGTTATATTTCTATAACCTAATGTTAATACTAATAATTGCATGTAGCACGCAATAATAAAATACATGTATGTAAATATAGCTATTAATATAAATTAAGAAAGTGAGATATTATATTAATCTATATAACTCGTAGATAGACAAAACCCAACAATACTTCTCGAAATATTTGCTTGAACATAGAGAAACACCTGAAAATTATTTTCAAACAATAATTAGAAATTATTTGAATATAGACGGATAAATAACTCTAAAGATTTTAACAAAATTTTGGTAAAATCTCTCTTCTAACTAGGATATTTCCTCTTAAAATAAAATGAGAAAATATTTCTAAATAGTCTACGGTGATCAATGTTAACCAATTGTCTCATCTGAACCTCCATTAATATTCTCAACAACTCAATAATAATTTCATAAAACTAATAATTATTAAATATTAAGTTAATAATATCTTATTTAAATTAATTTAACTTTATACCAAATCATCTAGTAATAATTATTATTTAATTATATTAATATAATGAAATTAGTTTTTATGAATTTCAAACTTAATACATTTACCATATCATTTAACAGTTTAATAATTAATTCAATCTAATTATTAATTAATAATCCTTATACAAGTAATAATTTAATAACAATAGTTTAATTAACAACTACTACTTACTTTCTTCCTATTAAAAAATTTCATACATATATTTATACTTATAATTAATTCTATAAATAACTATATTTAGATCTTAAATTATTAATTTAAATCAATTAGTAAAATAAATTATTCTAAAAAAATAATAATACTTTTAACTCAATTCATTAGACAACAAATAAATTTTGATTTAATATTCAAAATTATGGTGATTAACTAAGTTTAATTATCTAATGTAATTATCATGATTATTATTATGTATTTACTTAGTTATTTTTATTTATTCTAATTTTTTTTATTTCAATTATAACCAATTAACCAACTAATTATAATATCATTTCTAAATTTATTTTAATTCATAAATCTTAGATAAATAATTCTTTAATTATAATTATCATTTACTAATCATAAATTAATTTTATTTAATTATATATTCAATTTATTTTATTTTATATATTTTTAATTCTTTTTCGGTTATTAAAATAATATTACCGTTGTCAGATTCCTGCCAAAATCAAAAGTGATCCAAAATTCATAAATAATATACCAAATTAAAGCTTATAAGAAGAGAGTTTCAAAAAACTCGTCTCACAAAAAAAGAGGTCAGAAAATAGTTAAAATCTAACTGAAAAGTTGTTGCGATTGTACCTCCCTAGAGAACTTCAAATGGCAAGTTATGAAAATTTCGATATTGGACGGCGACGATTCTAGTGGTGTTAGACTCGTCGGATGATGGATTTTTTAATGGTGTCATAGGTATAGATAAATAATCACCGGACGATAATAGATAAAAAAAATAAATCGACCGACACTCCTATCTCTCTCTATCCCTCAGACTTTCTCTCTCCTAATTAAATCTCCTATCTCTTTAATTAATATCCTTCCCCTTTTCTTTATCACAAATACATTTACATATATACATATATCATTTTCTTTTCTTTTCTGCTTCATCTTTTTTTTTATTCTCATTTTTTATTTTATTTATTTAATAATATTTTTATTTTTATTTTCAGAATTTTAAATAATAAATTACTAAATAATATAAATTTAACTATTTATATTATTAAAATATTATTTTAAAATAATTTAAAAATTGAGTTATTATAGAAGTGGTGTTTTTGCCAAAGTGCAAATTATTATGATGAAAGAAACATTTTTTATTTAAAAATTTTAATTTTTTTTAATTCAAATTCAATCAATGAATAAATTATTTATTAAACCAATCAATTAAAGTGCACATTTTATTTTTTAAAAATGTTTTCGATTTTAGCTAGTCAAGTGATAATAATATGTTAAATTTGTTTATGAGGCAATTCTAAATAATTCTAAAAAAAATAAGTAATTACAAATATAAATCAACTGTCACAATAAAAAAAAGTTATATTTATTATTTTTTATATGATAAATTTAAATGTGTCACCTATCTTGAATAATCTTATGAGACAAGTAAACCATTGTCATTGAAAATATATATATTTTTCATCATAGAATAAAGATTATATTACTACTGAAAACCAGAACTACGTAATCTTCTCATAAATGGCAAGGTGGCCAAAAGAGAAGCAACAAGCCAGTACAAATGACGGAAAAGCTTACCAATTTGAACTAAGAAAAGTTTTAACAAAGCTGAAATAAACTCCCTAAACGGGCCAGATGATAACAATAAAACGGCCGATACATAACAAATCCAGTGAATAAAACCATACACAGCGCAAAGAAAAAGGAGCCATGAGACCTTAAACACAGGAGACTCTAGGGAAAAAGACAACAGACTTGAAATCGAACTCCATCGGTAGCGCAGAGTCCTTAAGTCTTGTATAGATAGCCAATACATATGGGAGGAGAGGCACAAAACCAATGGTCCCCCAAAGCAGTGGTGGAGCCAGGTAAGATTGGGTGGGGGCTGACGATCTCTGTCGGTCGCCGAACATGTATTTTGAAAACTTGAATTGAAGACTTGAAGTTTCAACCCTCGGCCCCTCAGCCCTCCTCAGCTTCAGCCTCCAGCCTCCTTCTTCTCCTTTAGCCCCTCTCTCCCAGAGGGGCTGGCTCCGCCACTGCCGCCAAAGAGGCCAAGATGGAGAAGCTTCAATGCTTGTTGAAGCCATAAGAAAAGCTTGATACTCAAAAGAACCAGATCCACCCTCTAGAGGAGTCTTTGAACAAAGAACCCAAAGGAATTCTACTGCAAAATACCGATATACCTTCATAGTCTTCCAAGAATACATGCACAACGCAAGAAACCCAGGAAAATCCAAGAAAGGATCGGTAGATCTAAAGCTACATAATAAAAGACAACGCAAAATATATATATTAGCTACTTGTCAATAACATGAGATAAAATAGGTTGAGGTAGTAGCCTTACTTGGCCTTCAATATAATATATTATTATAGTTCACAAAGATGACTAATTCATCAAGAGATACACACCATTGATGCTTAATATTTTAGCATCTGACATAGATTTTGATATAAATTAAATTGCTAAAAAACAAACAAAAGAGAGAAGAGAATGCATTAATTATCCATTTCATTCTCCTTAGCTAGCAAGATCAAGAACTCATCAAGATTATTGATTAATTAATTAACAAAACTGTAAAGCTCTAAACCAGATCCTTCTAGCTTCATCACTGTAATTTTGTCTAATATTTCTTTCATTTCATCTGTGAAGTAATTCTTCCAATCTCCGACCAAACCACGCCTAAAATAAGATTTATAAGCAGTCCCAATATAAGGACCTACCCCATTTTTATTAACCTCCAAGTTCTTAAGCCGCTCGAAATTACACTTCCACAACAACTTCTCTATTTCTTCCTCCTTCACAAAAGGCCGTCCAAGAAAAGAAGCTAATTTTTGAACTTGTCCAACTGGATCATTCTTGAGCTCTTCATATTTCAAGAAAAGTATTTTCTGAGGCTTCTTTATACTCTCTTCCCAATATCCTAAAACATGAACATGGAAAGGCCCAAAATGATGGATCCCTTTGCAAAAGCTCTCAAATGCTTCATTTAGAGGGTAATTAATTGAATAGTAAGTGTTGAGGAAATGCCACATTGAAACTAACACATCATTAGGATTTCTAGTAATGTATACAATCTTGGATGCAGAGAGTTCTTGATAGAGTTTGGTAACATGGAAAAGGGCATATGGGTTCTGAACAATCTTGGAGAAGGCATATCTAAAAGATCAAATTTTGAGTCTTGGGCATATATTTGAAGCTCCAATGATGGAAGAAGTTCATTTGGATGGTTTTCAGGAAAAGGGTCATAGCCATTATCTCCATTTTCAGGATTGATGATGCAGGGTATAATAGCCTTGAGCCAGGTAGTGCCTGTCTTAACGGAAGAAGCTAAGATCACATCTTCATTTCTTGCTACAAAATGTGATCTTGCGGCCATGGGGCTTGCAAGATAAGACTTTTTGCACCAAAAACCTTCCCACTGAACCAACTCATCGCAGCCTCCCCAAATTGTTTCTCTGGGAAGATTATCAAAGTCGATACTGGTAGTGTTAGTAGTAGAAGAAGAGGAATAAGGTTCCATTTAATATATTATAACAATGGAGAAATATTTCCTAACTTTTGTAACAAGATTAGGATTATTTATACTACAGGAAAGGAAATTTTTTTTTATCCCTTAATCAATAATTTACTTTTGTTTTGACCCAAAACTTATTACAACTATTATAATAACATTAATTGTTTTTGTAATAACGTGATTTATTGTTAGAATATAAAATAAACATATGTAAAAATATAATTAACTAATACTTTCTACTTTAGTAATAATATATGTACCAAAGCGATGGTCCCATGCAGTTCTTCGATCCCCTGGTGGGGTTGTGAAATTCAAGTTGTTGGAGCTGCTGCTCATGGCAACTTCTTTTCACCCTCTTGATAATGTTGCAAATTTTGCATTATTTTCTGGTAGCTAAATATAGTTTTTGAATTCTGGAAGAGTCTGTTTATTATTATTATTATTATTATTATTATTATTATTATTATTATTATTATTATTATTATTATTATTATTATTATTATTATTATTATTATTATTATTATTATTATTATTATTTGATTTCCTATTGAAATGTTAAATGTTATTTATTTGTGATTGTTGATTTCATATCATGGATCTATTCTAATTTAAAGTGGAATTGTTCTTCCATTGAAGAGATGCTTTTTTGGTGGCTAGGAATTAATGAATACGACCATCACAAGAAAGAAATTGAAGAAAAGAGTCTAATTTTATTCTTTTTTTTTATTTGGTTTTCATATTAAAACATTCTCAAACACCAATTCAATCTCTATACTGAAATACAGTTCAACAATGAGTACATATTTTTTCTCAAGTAATATATCCAAATTAACTAATACTTTCTACTTATTTAACTAGCTTTTTCTGTTAAATGAGTGAAAAAGAAAAAAAAAATTAACTTACTCTTTCATATATGATATGGTTATAAATATAATTAAGGAAATGGTATTTTCACTATTAAATTTTTTATGTCATAACTAAAATTAATATTGATTAAATTAATTATATGTTAATTAATATGTTAATTGAAATGAAAGTGAGAAATTATTTAATTAATTTCTCAAAATAATAATATGACAAAATTATTAATTAAATTTTAAATATTAAAAATTAAACAATAATTTATCTTAAGATAAACTAATATGAAAAAAAAATGGGTAGATGATTTTATAAACTTAACTTTCGAGCAAAGTAACATGAAGTATTAGACCTCAATTCTGTCCAATTATTGCAATTGATGGATATTTCAACCCAAATTAAAAGAGAGCACCAACAGTGGCTTTTGGTGTCTCGAAAAAGAAATGTAACCTACTATTGTCCTTAAGACAACGCAGCTATATACTACACACCTCCAACTTATATATTATATATTTGTATAATCAGTGGCGGAGCCGGTCCGAGAGCTAGGAGAGGGCTGGTGGAGCTGTTCAATTTTTCAGCCCATTAACCTCCTTCTTCAATCTTCACTTTCTTTCTTCTTCTCACGCGAACCAGCAATCCAGCCACCACTTACCTCCATTAACGCCGGTCACTAGTCAGTCAGAGGCTGATCTAAAGACATCTGCCGGCTAGGGAGTGGCTCGAGCCTATGTCAGCCCTGGACTGGCTCCGCCCACTGTGTATAATTTAGAAAATAAAATGTAAAGCATAAAATTATTAGAATAAAACTAAATCTTCCATTTATAAGAAAATTTCAAAATTTTACTAAGAAAAAAAAATTGTATTCAAGTGATTATTGTACCTTATAAGAATAAATTAAATTAAATGGGAATATCTAATCTACAATCTTAAATAAAGGAGATGATTAATAAATCTAATAGCTAATTTTTGCTAGTTAAAAATCAATATATAAAAACAAGTGAAAAAGATTAAGCAACAAATACAGATGGTTATAATTTACAACCATTATAATGACAATATTATTAAAAGATTATTATCTATGATTGAAGTTATTCATACAGATGGCGGAGAAAATTGTTTCGTTTGTAAATAATACTTCACTTTTATTTTAGTATTACAAACAATTTTATTTTAGAACTACAAAATAATTCTAGTAAAATTCTGACACTCATTCCAATAAACGTGTCATTTTATTACTTATTTTGAAAAAGTCATTATAATAAAATTTAATAAAAATAACACACATCCCAATAACTTTTATTAGATACTTGTCATTTTTTATTATTTTTTTATATTTATTAATAATTTCTAAAAAAAATTATTATAATAAAATTCAATAAAATAACATACATTCTATTGTCTCTGTTTATAAATACAAGTCACTTTAAAATAATAAATTTTGTTTAAAATAATTATTATTTTATAAAAATTAAAATTAATTATAAAATTTATTTCAAATTTACCCCTCTACAATTCTCAAAAAAAATTAAATTTAAAATTTTAATCTTTTTAAATTTTTATAAATCTCAAAATAGAAAAATAAATTAGAGAATAGTAATTTAGCAAAATAATTCTATAACCGGACGTATCATACAATTATTATAATAAAACTATCTTCCATATATAAGAAAATTTCGAAACCTTAACCAGAGGGAAAAAATATTCAGTATTCAAGGGGTTACTGCACCTAATAAGAATGCCTTAAGACATGACATTAATACTTTAATTGACCTAATAGCTCATTTTGCTAGTTTATAAAAAATAATCAATGTATCAAAACAATTGAAGAAGATTAAGCATCAAATACAAATGGTTACAATTACAACCATTATAATGGCATTATGCAAAAATTAAAACCATCAAATCTAAGAACAACCCAAGAACAACAAACGGCCTATTATACAAGAAATTATATTATGAACATTCCATTCTGTACAAAATTAGTGGTGTAAAGAACCAATTGTAAATACCTCAGCTTCAAACATTTGAGACTGGAGACCCTCGCCCCTATCTTTTGTACTTTTCTAAACCAATGGAACCAGTGGATAATGATGCCTTCACTTGCATCCTAAGTGGAAAATGACTAGACCATCTTCCCTACCCTTGATGGATGATGCCTTGACTTCCACTCAATAAAGCATCCCTTTCTCTGCATCACCGAGTGAAAAATTACCAAAAATATGTCTTCTGTTGCCTTGCCAAGGATCTACTAACAAGGCGCCTGCTGGAAGTTGATGGTACAACTATGGCCAAATGTATAAGCAACTGAGGAAATTTCAAGAGTACCGTGGCACTTGTACCCTATTGTATTCACAAGAGTTCTTTATCATAAAAAGCAAAAAGTTGCTTGACATGATTGTGCCAAGCAGCAACATTCTGTCCATCAACAGTAACCCAGTCAACGATAGTAGATGCTGGTTGCTCCCACCACTCATCAAGCTGCAGTAACATGTATCAAAGACTTGATAATTAAATTTAGAATTTTTTAAAAAATAAAGATAATACAATTAGATGTTCTCAACAACCAAGCCACTAATAAAACATTGGCTAGAAATACGTATGGCATTGCAAAAAAGGTGGAGAGAGAACTTGTCATAAACCTAAAGTTCAAAAGGGACACCAATTTGAAGAGCAACCAAACAACTGGGATTCAAAACTATGAATAAGCACCTTAAGAACAGTAAAAGTTTTGATGTAGTGGGCATATAAGTTACAAGAAGGAAACAAATAATATCCTAATCTATAAAACATTTTATGGAGCCACTATTGTTTGAATTCCTAATAAAGACCCAGTGGATTTGTTTCTAAGAAGTGCCACTCCACAGGTCAGAGAACAGTTAGTTCTTTGTGCATGGATTCAGCCCCAATCTATGAACTCCAATATCCAACTCAATAATTTTCAATTCAGATTCTAAAGAATTGCATGTGAAAGAACAAGAACAACAAGAATAAACATATAATCCAGTTGGTAATCTTCTCCTCTATCTCGGTTTTAACCATGTTTGCGAATGATGTTTCTCACACATAATTCTTCAACAGAGCAATTGTGTCTTCACCTTATTGTATCACTACTAGACCCACTCCAACTTACTTTTTTTAATTTTCCATCACATCTCCTGAACCTAATTGATCTCTCCACGCACGACGATGTTTTAACAGTAACATTATCTTTCCCTTCTCATAATCAACAACATGGAACTGGTGCTTTCTCAAAAAAAAAAAAAAGAACTGGTGTTTGCAATGAAACATCTATTAATTTTTTATTATTGTGGTTACTCACCAAACCCCTCACATATTTTTTATCTTCCAAGCACTTGTGAGCATTCAAAATTGCTGTTTTAAGTTCAGGCAACCATTTCTCAGTGACAATTTTCTCTTGTTCAGAGGCCAAACTCAGACAATAATTTGTAGTCCTGCATGACATAATGAACAACTGATAAGCTTATCAAAGCAAACAAAAGTTTCACAAACAACCCAAAAAAAAAGTAACTTCCTACACAACCCAGTATAGATCTTCAAGCCAAATATAACAAAGAAGGGAAATAGATTATTTCAACACCAAAAAAATTAAAAATATACATATATATAGAAAAGAGGAACATGAATAATTACATAATCATAGAATAAAGAAACTTAGCAATATTCAGCTTTACCTTTCATATTCTTGTTGAGAACGGTAAGCATGATTCAACAATGCATGACCACTTTCAACAAGATCCTGCCGTATATGGACCAGGTTGATCGCTTTTGCCATGTCTTCCAATACACAACCCTCAGAGCCACAAAGTCTCAAACAGAAATCCAGGGACTCTAATACTGAAGCTAAACCAGCATCAAAACCCTCCAGACCTGATTATAAATAATAAATCATTCAATTGGGTTAGAATACAATAAAATAAAAATAAGATCATATAAATATATCCCCAGGATTTGATGTCATAATAACTACAACCAGCAAAAGATAGATTCAACACATGACAAGTCATCAAATTTTTACCCATTTCTATTGATCTATTAGAGAACACATTTCAAGGCTGATAGCAAGATATGGTATTAAACTGACTTTGGCAGGGATAGACAGCCAGAGATGAAAGTAGAACGGGGAATACTGTTGACTAACCATGATGCATCACCAACCTAATATTACTAACAATTGAACTTTTGCTGCTGCACAAACCAACTGCAGAAGTCATTAAGACTTGGAAGAAGCATTGACTCCATCTGTCAGCAGTCACCAATGTACAAGGGCTCTAAATTGTCCATCATTAGTTTGGGTATTGCCAAAAGGGTTTGTCTTTGCTTTCAACAATTTATAAGTTTCATGTGTATGGTCTAGCCAACCTTATGGAGGGAAAACAACTCTTAAAACTTCATTGGAGTACTGTTTTCTTCAAAGAAGCAACTAATATGTTATCACACGAAAACAGAGAATTAGATCACACTGAAATCTGAATAAGTCTAGCTTCCAAGTGGGTTTCAGGAAATTTATAGCTTCATCCAGATATGGACATCCAGTTGAGTTTTTAGAATCAGATCACACTGAAATCTGAATAAGTCTAGCTTCAAAGTGGGTTTCAGAAATTTATAGCTTCATCCATTTATGACATCCAGTTGAGTAAGAGCCAAAACAAGCGCACCAATCTTTCTAGGATAACGACAACTAGAACTTGAAAAATCTTTGAAAAAATCCCCAGAAATTTGTTTAGCTGATGCAAAATTTCAGTTCCAGCAAATCACGATAGTTCAATCCAGTTAACAAATGAATATGTTAATATCATCTCTCACTCTCAACACCCACCAAAAAGTAGTACAGAAAGATAGCCATGCCTCTAGCATTCCTAGAGATGAATAAGAACTCACCAGCAGGATACTGAAAGGCAGCAGATATACGGCAGATGGATGGAATTGCTGATGGATCCCGAGCACCAGCTCTTGCTGTCAATAGAGCAGCATTTCTCTCTGCAGCAGCAACAGCTTCAGGTCCTGTAGAACCACTAGAACCCATGGACTCCAAAAGTGCCTGAAACAATTTATATTCATATATATATATATTGAAAAAGAAAGGAAAAGGTGTCAAAGGAGCATAAATATTTTATGGATATTAATTTGACATTTGAAACCAGAAACACAAAAACCAACATTTAAAACAACAATAAATACACAGGGATTTGAAGGGATTATCGTTTGTTCATCTCTCGTATAAATATTCAACAGACAAGAGAGAAAATTATGGTTTGTTCCTTGCTGCATATTTTCAACTAGGGTCACATAGCATACCATACAGCTATAGTTTTACAAACCTGAGGAGTTGAAGGAAGCATATACAGGCTATTATCAGGACTACGGGAGAATGCGTTAACTTCTTTCTCAATAAGATCTTTTGCATTGTTTGCTATATCTGCTACAACTGTACAAGCTGGAATAATAGTACTTGCTGCATATTCCCTTGCAGCCAAAGGCTGTTGATTCCAGAATGCAGCTGCATCCTACCACACAAATAAGAGAACCATAAAAGTAACTGATTTCCCCATTTGATTCTGTACTCTATAGAGTTAATATGGAAATAAAATGCAGCGTACGTGAAGAAATGGCATGATATCACTTGAAGCAAATAACAAAGACACTGCAAATATTCATTATAAATAGAGATCAACTACTGTTTAACACTTTAACCATATCCAGAAAAATTGAGCCTTAGGACTAGCTAAGCGAGTAATCAAAATGCAAAATGCCCCAGACAGCATTGATTTTAAAAGTTCATTTAGTGTGAAGAATGGAACGGGTGGTATTTTGGCTAGATGCATGTGTACTAAGCCCTTAAATGGTTTTCAGACTTGCTATGGAGCAACATTTGCCTGTGATATGGGCACTGGCCACAAAGTGAATTGAATTTAACACCTTGACTCACTTTAGCAATGCAACCGATAATTACACTAAATGGATGCACTTTCTAACGTCTTGCATGAAGTCCAGGCTGCAGCAAACGGAGGATACAACTTTTTGGATATATACTATTATTAGTTAATCATAAGCTTGAGATTATAGACATATAACACCAGAAAACTTGAGAATTATGGGAAATATATAATCAGCTATTCTTCTACATGCAAGAGCAATATGGAAATGGTTGATCACATATTTCTTTATTCAGGCAGATATTAAGGTCTGCTTGATATTTTCATCTTCTCTTAACATCATTTGGGTTTCAATTCAAATTGGCTCAAATAAGGTTTAATACCTATATAGTTGAACGTCAACCACATGAATCTTTGTCCTCAATTCTACTTGGTTTACAGCTACACCCATAGGGACATTTCTAATTCTTTTTCTCTAATTCCTAGACTCTGAAGGGCCAAGTTGGTTCAAGATAAAGGAGCTAGTTCACGGTAGAGATAAGCCCAAAATCAAAATTATTTTGGCTAACTTCAGTTCAAGCTCAACCTGAATTATTTTAGCTAAAACTCTAACTGAAACTCAACATACCCTTTTTTTTAATTCTTCACTGTTATTATAGTTTCTTTGTTGTTAAATGTAATTTTTAAATCCACTTATATCACCATACAATGTATAAATTTAATGATTTTTAAATAAATTTATGTATTGATACAAGTATAATAATAAAAGAAAAATAACAATGCGCATTATCATTAAATAACTAATTAAAATGACTTCTATACAAAATATAAAATTAATTAGAAGTTCAAAAATTTTAAATACAATTCTATCAGAAAATATTAACAATAAGTACTACACATAATAAGTGGGTGTAGAGACATTTCAGGTTTATTCAGGCTAAATTTATCCAAGTTCAAGCTCAATCTGAACTTAGTTCAGGTCAAAGTTATTAACCAAACTCATATGAAGCTCAACCCTAAAATTTCGTGCCAAAAACTTTGGTTTTCAAGCTTATAGTCCCATTTCTTCACTTCAAGACATCCTATATCTAGTCTTCATTTTCTTCACTTCTACCCTCAGCATGATAATCCCACCCCAATGCAAATCAAGCAAGGGAAATTTGGAATCAAACCTCATTGGCTCAAGAGAGGGCCATTTTTAAATATTTCTAGCACTCATGAATTAACAATTACCAAAGTAAGACTTAAAACTATTAACTCAATGATAGACAGATGATTCTTTACATTTTACTAGATATTATAGATATGCTACCATACCATGTTAGCCTTCAGTAAAGCAGTATAAATGGCTTCAAGTTCAGATCTGCGTGCATCAAACTCTTCGATTTTCTTCCACTTCTTTCTCAAAGAATCTTCAGCCTCTTTCCTCTCTGCACTCAATTTATTCAACCGCTGTATTTCGGATGTCAAGGTACTCAAGCTTGCTTTTAGTCCAGCAGCTTCTCTCTCCTTAGACCAAACCTCCAACTGCATAAAGAGAATAGAAGAGACTATAGTGAAGATATCCAATACGTGGATAGCAGTATGCAGTAACTAAGCTAAAAAAGGTTGTCACATCAAATGCAAATTACATGACATGGATTTTGATAAGTTTTACTGATCCAAGGCAGATCAAACCGCAAAGCAACCTGCTTCCATATGGGGGAACCACTTAGCTAGGAAGGTCATAATAGACTATCCAGTCATAAAAGGATTAAAATAGTGCGGCATGCGTAGTTTTCTAAAATATGAAGTCCATCACTAAATCGACCTCATTTAACAAAATGGATTAAGAAGGTACAGGCGAGATTCTTGATCCTATGAAGATGCCTGATAACTTCATTCTGGACTGAAGCTAATAAAATCTGATATCATCCCGCAAGAAGGTGACTACACAGCACTACTTAGACTTAAGACCAAAAATATCAGAAAATGCACTCAGTGGGGAACCATGTGAAACACTCACCATATGTGAATCAGCAAACAAGATGAGGAAGCAAGTGTTCAAGTAATCAAACAGCAGAACAAAACAACAATTCATGAGAACATAGAAATGAATAGACAAATATTAGGTTGAGAAATCACCACAAATTGCCTAATGTTGCCAATGTTCTGTGATGTGCCTCCAACACCAAGCAAGTGTGATGAAGCTACATCACCACTTCCATGCAAGCGTTTTATGAGCTTTTCACACATATCCCTAGCTTCTGCAGCCTTGTTGATTGCATCTTCAGTAGCTAAAAATTGCTGAACATGAGCTTTCTGCAACCAACAACATAAACAACTATCAGGTAAACATCTCCAGAAAGATAACAGAGAATAGATTTTATTAAAATGTGCATACATCCACAATATACGAATAAAGAGAACATATAAAGCAACCAACTAGTCACTCCCTTTCGCAACAAGGGGGCATGAGTTTGCCAATTTTACATTAGCAATAACACCTAGGGCGTAGCAAGGGAAGCAACATGAACTCCAAAAGAGAAATAAAGTACAGATTATTTTCACAAAAACTAAAAGATCCATCACAAATACAGAAGCCATCTAGAAAGGAGAAAGACCTGTCTTTCAAGAAGTTGATTTTGAGATCCTCTAGAGGGCACATCCGTTCCAATTTTCCCATTGCTGTAAAGTTGATAGTTTAATGGTGAGCTCACATCAGAAGAAGAAATAGCCATTACTCGGTTGTTCTCATACTTATATCTGATAAAGAAATTTAAAATTATTAATCTGATTATCCTAATGTAATAAAGCAACTGAAAAATTAATGACAGATATTTAAAACAAATAAGACAAGAATAATACATATATCCAACATGGGTGGTCACTGAGATGAATGTAAATTATATTTAATTTTAGTGTAAGCATATATTAAAAAAGAAATTAACAGTAATAAGATTGACTCGTCCTATGAGCTAGAAGTAGAATCCTGCATACACAGGCAACCACACTGTGGATAATTCTGATCAATTTCAAGTAACAAAGGATAAACTCAGATTCACTTTCAAATTTATTAAGCTGAATGTCCAGCATATTCAAACTAGGCTCTGATAGAAAGTTGCCTAGAACAATCGTTTAATCATTATGTATTCCACCATGAAGGTCTCAATAACATATTGACTGTAACTATGTAAACTGCATCTCATCACCACAGAAAACGAAATTGCCATGTTATTTCATTAGTGTCTGTATGGATTAAGGCAAATTACCATGCATGTTATTTCACCATTGAGAACTTATTTTAGCACATACATAGACTAAATTTGGCTATCCTGGATAATTGGATGATTTCAAGTTCAGTTTCTCATATGAAAAGCAAACTTTCAGTTATTTACTCAAGAAACAGACTTTTCAATGAGGAGCTAACATCAAACTTTGTTAAATAAAAAAGATTTTAAGACTCCTAAGTTGCCACAATCACCATGAGACAAACACTCATGAGACAAAGCCAAAAAAGCCCAATAGTCTTGCTCATTCTTGAAGTCTCTACAGCAAAATTTACCACTTCTTAGTTGTCATAACCAAATGGGATTCAAAATAATACTGCTCATTTACCATTGAAATAGACAAGATATGCGTCGCTGTTCCTAAATTACTGCAGGAAAGAGAACCAAGCATGTTATTTAGGAGATCGCAGTAGTCTTGTCAAGGTACATTTGCATTAGCATTCATGTCACCCATGTTAACTTTATCTTGAGATTCATGATCATAGTTGTTGAAAAAAAAACACTTACCACTCCACAAAATCCATTGTACAAAAACAAGTTATGTGAAATGCAGGACATAAATATTTTACTGCAACTTAGCATCTGTAATAGAACCAAAAGTATCTAAAATATCAAATTTAGAAATTTGCACCCTGTGAGATTAGATCAAAAGAAGGCAGCTTACTAGTTATTCTATTCTGTGCTATAATTATTGGAAAATAGTTACTTGTCAAAAAATGGCTGCTCTACAATCGCAGTAATACTAGTAATATACAAAAATTGTACTTAAATAGCCCCATATATGCAATCATGTCAAAAGTTGACAAATTGGAGAAAGAACTGATTTCATCTGTACCAACATGAACTGAACTAATATGAAAATAATAAGGATACCTTAAGGTTTCTGCATCAGCTCTAACATCAATTTTCTCTATCTCTCTAGAGATCAAAGTTTTCAGCCGTAAAGTATAAGCAGTAATTGCTTGAAGTAATAGAGGAGGATTCTTCAAGCAATTTACAATGACAATTTTAACCTCATTTGGCAATTCTCCATCAAAATCAATGCCCAACTTGGCTGTTTCCAGCTGAGGATTCAAATGAATACCACAACCTTCATAAGCTGGAAAAGTGTTGCGAATTCTCTCAATCATATAAGCAGCAAGCAATTCACATGCCTTCCGAATATTTCGTTCTCTAGTTGTTTCAATAAGGATTACGTCATCAGCAGATTTAGTTCCTTTAACAGTTGAATAGACAGCTTCCTTCTCACTATTTGCACTGAAGCTGCTAACTACTTCAGTAGAAGAGTCAACACTTGACCTTTGAGCATCTCTTGCTTGGTTAACATAGTGACAAAGACGTTTATGATACTCTGCAAATATTTTTGCTGCTTCATCACACTGCTTATCATAAGCCTCCAAAATCACCTGTTTATGCCTGCGGTATCAGAAAGCACCTGTCAATACTAATTCAAGGGCTAGATAGACTACAGACCTTCCAGAATGCTGTATCAGATTTCTTACTCCATGAAAACAAAATAAATTTGAATGAATCATTGCTCTCTATTGCTCCATAACTAACAAAAATAATACAATCTAGAAGTTCAATAACTAGTTCCACATTAAAAAAAAAAATTAGAAAAACTATAAGATTATTTAATCTAAAACCACAGGACCATGCATTTACCCAAAGCAATAAAATATAGACCTAACTTGAAACAGCCATATATATATTTGTGTCCAAGAAAGGTCAGTTAGTTTTCGAGTTCACAGCCATGAAATTATATTTCTGGTTGCCCAGTAAAAGCCATGGCAGTATGATAAGATGCAGAAACTGTGAATGTGCGAAATATTAAAGCACCTGACACAAATAATTGTGTTGAAAGCAGAAAATAAATCCTGACTGAAATCAATGCACTTTCTGAATCCTTTGCGCCTGGCACTTAAAATATAAGCTTGCGTTGCCTATGAATGTGGAAATACATCCAGCTGATTCTCGGCCAAGACAAGAATGCAATTCTGCATTACTCTTTAAACTAATAAAACTGATACCACCCAAATTTTGCAGTCCACTACTTCCCTAGTTCCATAAGAACTAAATACATTATTAATAAACTAAAGAAATCTAGAAACTCATTAGAAAACTCCCACATCTAGCATCTATTCTTGCACAGAAACCAAATAAATACTTGTAAAGCAAATTTTTCATTCCTCCAAAAGCCAGTTATGTTAGACAATGACACATTCCTTTGAATGAAACAGACAAAAGCTAATCATTTAATCTGAGTAATCATAATAAGAAACCAGGTTTGCATCAAAAATTTAAAAGCCAAACCTGTTTTTTGCACGCTCATCAAGCATTCTCTTCCGCTCAGCCTCCTCTCTTGAGACCTCTATCATTCTAGCTCTCAAATCCTTCCTCTGCCTCCTCACAATGTTCCTCAATCTCTCCACCTCCTTTGCTGCCAAGTCTCTCTCCTGCAAAGCAGCCTCCCTACTTTCAGCGGAGCTAGAACTCTCTCCCAACACCTTTTCCTTTATCCTTCCTCCTTTACTTCGACCACCCTCCTCTTTCCCCAAATTCACCAAACTGCCACTTTCAACACCACCATGCACCATTATATTCCTCCTAATATTTTCAACAGTTTTCTCCGATTTCACTCTTTTTATCAAAAAATTCCAAATGGGTATCATATTTCCACGGAAAATCTTCCGAAGCGCATCGATGGAGGGCAATTGCGATTTATTCGTAGAAGCGCTATAAGGTCCCAAAGGCCGATAACCCATCTCTTTCTGAAGCCACTCTAAAATGGCCTCAGGTTGAGCTACTGAGCTGGCTGAGCTCTGCATAATTACAAATTTTCCTGAGTTCCGATTACAGCCAATAATTTTCTAAAAACTCAATTAGCATTTTTCTCGAACTAAAACCCTAATTTGCAAAAAACTATTGCAAGCTTCGCCAGGTCTGCATTATGCAAAAATCAGAGTTTTGACTCAGAATTGAAGCCCTAATATTCAAATCTGAATATTAGGAGATAGAGAAAGAACAAGAAAAAACCCTAAATTTCTAGAGAGAGAAAGAGAAAGGACAAGCAGATCTGACAAATGGTGGTCGTTTAGTGGCCGCCGGCCGGCGAATGGAATAAAAAATAAGAAGAGGAAGAAAGTGTATTATTAAAACTTAAAACCAGAGAGGAGTATTGGCAACCGAAAAGAGTGAAAAAGATTCAAAAATGGAGGTCCCGCTCGTGGTTGATTTTGATTAACTGTTAAGATTTGAATTTTATTTTTGTTTATTATTATTATTGAGATATCATCAAAATTGGACAGGACTTTGGTCCGACTCTCTGTCTGTCTGTCTTTGTCTATAATTTTAATTTCTTTTTTTTTTTTATGACACTTTCTCTGTAATTTTAACTTAAAATTATTGGATAACAAATCAAAATATGATTTATTATTATAAATCTAAAAATATTAATAATATATTTATCTTTATTTTTTATAAATTAAACATATAGAGAGAGAAACATTTAAAAAATTCAAATTCAAAATTTAAATGAAAACAATACACATTCCTAACCAACCACATGGTACTTGTTGATAGTTATATATTTATCTAAAATATGTAAATATATATATATATATATGACCAATGAAAAAATTGGCATCATACTAGTTCCGCATGAAGTTCTCTTTCTCTGTTCCATTAGAAAACAGTTTTTGGTATTTGGCTTTAGATCTGGAGCTGTCATTAGTATTTTTGCAAGTGGCAATCCTAGATCTTCGTTTTCCTCTTTATTTGCTCTCTAGATCTTTGTATCTAGTTTTTTATTTTCTTTTTTGTGAGTTTTTTTATAAGAATGTTCTCTGATTTTTTGGTGCTTTGCTGGATGAATGTATGGGGAAATTCTTATTTGTGTGAGCTCATGATATCCAATGAACTATGGTCTTTTGGAGCTCTATCTTCTTGTTCATAAGCCTCTCAATCTTTATTTGCTTCTGGATATGGTCACTCGCTCTTTTATTTATTCTGCAATTTTAGTTTTCAGATGGATATAGAGATCCTTCTTTTAGTTTTCTTCGGCCTATGTTACATCCAAGCAGTCCATATGTTTGGAAGATTTATCAAATGTGGGCCTTCCCTTCTTAGATATATGAGATTTTCCTTGAATTTTCTCAACTTTACCTATCTTTGTAGTGATGGATGGATCCAAGTTTCAGCTTCTTTTGGAGCTGATATTTATTTTTAAGGCCTACTTATTATTGATATTTTGGCCTGTGATTGCCAAGAGAGTGTGCTAAGATTAGGATTTCAAAGGATTCTCATAGATTGTCTTGCCTTTGTTAGATTTGCTAGACAACTGTTAGCCTCCCCACACCAACTTTGGTTTCATTGTTTTTTCTTCATCACATTAATGAAAGCTTTCTATTGCTAAAAAAAAAACTAGTCAAATTTAACATTAATAACATTGGATAATTTTAAAATTTTAAAGTCTATTTATAATTTTAAAATTTTAAAGTCTATTGAAAGCTTGAAAAAAATTATAACATTCCTTACCTAATCTACAATGAAATTGAGTGTAGAGATATCATATTTTATGTGTAGAGCACCTAAATAATTCATGAATATCTTTCGTCACACATACAACACTCGCAAATAAAAAAAATTAACTTAAATTTAAATTTAGTCAATCTTCATACTTGGATATAGATATATCATATATAGAATTTTTAAATAAGTGTCAAAATAACTAATTACATATTCACATAATATATTATTATACACTACATATGCATATGAAATGAATACCAAAATATTTCTAAGGATGCTAGTACATCTATCATAAAGTTTTGATGATATGAGGTGACTATAAACTTTACTGTTAATCCACTCCGCTTCCTGTCTTCTTATCACTATTGTTCAGAATACTCTGCAAAAATTTTAAATTTTCAAAACATAATCAATCTAAAGACAAAATTCATCAATTAATTTTTTTCATCATTTAGGTAAGTCAAACATTGAAAGTTCATAACTTTTTTTAAAAAAATATTACCAAATTTTTTAGAAATCAAATATAACTTAAAATCCTAAACTAACATAAACATAGTTAAAAAGAAAATGATAGATTGGAAATGCACAAACTTTTTTAGATCTCCCATAACTCTTTACAATACCTACTTCACTTCCATCTGTTTCTTTGTCTCCTTGATAACATCTTCAAAGAAAAAAAAAATTATTCATCAATCTAAAATAAATTTTCATGTGCTCATGCTATGAGAAGGATGAATGAAAACCTACTTTACTTCGTTACTTGATTATTATTTACGCATCTCTTAAACCATGAGATCTTTTAATCAAATTAAATTATTTCCATCAAATAAGACTCAATCTTTACAATAGATGTATTGGATAAAAGAAATCAAGTAAAAAAAAATTAGAAAATTTGAGCTTAATTGAAGAATAATGGAGAGTTTGAGAGGAAGTGAAGATTTGTGGCTAAAAAAAAGAAGAAGATGACGGTGGTGGTGATATGCAGAGTTTGTACTATAATAATAATAATAATAATAATAATAATAATAATTCTTTCAAAACCCTAGCCACCCCCTTTCTCTCTGAACTTTCATAGGTTTTTATTCTTTCTTAGTCTGAGAGTGAAGTTGTCGTCAATTCATTAACAAATGGCAGCCCCGTTCATCTTTCTTTCCAATATATAATTTGATTTTTGTAATTTTTTTTAATTTTGTATTTTTTTATGTGGTTTGTTCACATATAATTTTTATATCAATATAGATCTGAAATTTAGTATTTGTGTCTTATTTTTATATTTCTTCATTTTTTTAGAATAAAACTGAATGTTATCTAAATTTTTATTATGAAATTTTGTCCTTCTTTACTTGAAGGTTATATGTCCTTTTTAAATGAAAGTTATTAGTTTTTTCTCTGATAGAGGTTTGTCCTTCTCTAATGGAGGTTTGTTATTCTCTAATGGAGATGTCTTTCTCATATGAAAAGTAACAGAAGATAAACAAAATAAATATCCAAGTAAAAGCCAGATTGCCTATAGCATGTTACCATTATCTACTGTTTACATTAAAGAAGTTCAATGAGATTCAATTCCAGTAACTTCAATAGTTATGTACATTTTGTATGCTTTTAAAATTTTATAATTTTATTTGTACTTTGCAGATGTACTTTTTGATTAATTAATGAAAATTTATTTTGTATTCAAAATAATAATAATAATAATAAGTTGTTATTTTATTAACTTAATTAAACTTACCTAATTTAATTACTTTGGTGAAAGTTTGACTTTTTAAAATAATTTATCCAAAATTTATCTTTCTAATGAATTATTATTTTTCTTTTTCAATATATCGCAAATCTTCATATCTTAATTTTATTTATTTATAGGATTTTATTTTATTTTTATTCTATTAATAAATAAATTTTCAAGTCATACTTAATTCTTGAGTTTAATTTGAAAACTATTCATAACTAGACATTTTTTGGATGGTACAAAAATATTTATAAGTATGGATTTTTTTTAATTCTAATAATTTTTTTTATTAATTTGTGAGATTCAAATATCATTAAAAATGTATTACACATAGAATTAGAAAAACAAAGCCTTTTTCTCTAGAAGCTTCTCTTAAATTGATGACAACCCTGAAATCTTTATTTTACTCTTGCTTCTTTAATTTTTTTTAATATTTTTGTGGTTTCACTTCTTTTTTTTTTCCCCAAATTTGGCCTTCAGTTGGCCTGGTGTCTTCTCCACTTTCATGTTAGTTCTTGTTTTTGAAGATTTAACAACTTGGTGGATATATCAACATCTATTTTCAAAAGCAAGCCAACCTTCTCTTTACAGTATAAGATCCCAGTCTTTTCCCTCTTGAGTTTTCCTAGGTCAGATCACGAGGAATGTGCTTTGAAAGTGTGTTTTTATGCCCCCTCATATTAGCTCAACTATGGAGTTTTATCAAAGCTTTTTTCTCTCCTCTCAATTTTCATTGTCTTTATATTTGAGGATGTGTGAGATGGTAGCTTGAGAGCTCATTATGTTTCAATTATACTCCTGTGTTGTTACAGGAAAGTCTTGCAGAGGCTTTCATTCTAGTAAGCGTTAATATTGAATTTTTCATGGTCGTTCCTTGTATGTGAGAAAAGTTTATCTAGTTTAATATTAGAAGTTAGTTACAAACAGAAGTTGTTAGGATCCTTTTCCTAACCAAATTAGGAATTCCTTTCCTAAAACAAGTAGGATAATTGTGATATAAAAACAGATGTAAAGGAGCCAAAAAGATATACAGAAATAAAAATTTTGTTTTTCAAATCATCTAATCTACAGCTTATAGAATTAACATGGTATCAGAGCGTGTGTTCTCGATCAATATAGTCGCATATATTTCTTGCTCATCATCTACCTAAACTGCCAGAGCAATCAACCTTGACCGCTTCCATGGCAGAAGGAAAGAAATCAGAATCATCCGAATCCTTTGAGGTTCCAAAAGACTTCCTGAATCAGCTTCTAACCCTGTTCAAACAAAGTACACAGGGTCAACAAACAACCACAGAAAGCTCAATCAGGATTGAACCAAAATTGAATCAAAACAATTATCTTCTATGGGCAAGAATAATGAAGAAAGCCATAGGGGGCAGAGGCAAAACAAGGCATATCACAGGGGTTCCCGAACCTCCACAGAAGTCAGACCCAGCATTCGAACAATGGGAACAGGTAGACCTGCAATTATACAATGCTATCTTGGCCAACATCGACCAAGAACTTGTCAACGGAATTACAGAATACTCAACAACAAAGGAACTATGGGATGCCCTTAAAATTAAATTTAATAGCGGAGGAGATTCCTTGAAAATTTACGATTTGCACACAAGAGCATCAAGGCAGATTCAAGGTGAACTTACAGTGGAGCAATATTGGCTTATGATGCAATCCCTATGGAAAGAAATCGATCGTAGAGATCCAAATCCAATGACCTCAGAGAATGACATCGCAACCTACAACAGAAAAAGGGAGGAAACAAGACTATTCCAGTTCTTATCAGGATTAAACAGTACTTACGAATTAATCAGGAAAGATATCCTGAAAAGATCAATCCTCCCTTCAACTGAGAGCGCCTATGGGGAAATCAGGCGAGAGGCGGCTCAAACCCGAATCCTCACCACCGGTCATGAAACCTCAGAAATCGGAATAGGGTTGATAACGAAGACCGACAAAATCAACCGATCTCGGTTAGAAAGCACCAACAAAGAGGGAAAATCCTCATCCCGAGAAGGAACCGACAAGAGCCATCTCGAATGTAGCCACTGTGGACAGAGGAAGCATACAAGAGAACAGTACTTCGAGCTTATAGGGTATCTCGACTGGTGGGATGATAAGAGAAACAAGAACAAATCATCGAAGAAAGTCACCACCGGCGGCCGCTCTATAGCTACCAGCAACGGCGGTGACAACAAGAGCAAATCGGGGAAAGCCGCTATGACGAAGGAAGAAGAAGAAGATGGTGGAACGGTTGGTAAGCCTAAACAAAATCTAACCCTTGTTTTCTCTTATACAGGAGGAGATAATGGCCCACAGGCCGAGCCCATCAAGGCTGGTTCCAACCCAGGCAGAAACACAAGGCCCAGGAGAGATGGTGCCTAGACAGACAGGCCCGTTAAAGAGAAAAAGTGGGCCCTCGATAGTGGGGCTTCCGACACTGTCACATATGACCACGATGATTTAGTGGAACCTGTAACTCTACAAAAAAAGCACCTTCAGATTGCTGATGGGAACTTATCTAGAGTGGTTAAAACTGGCACAATCGAAATAACACCGGAAATTAAATTAAAAAATTGTTTGTTTGTGCCTTCTTTCTCACATAAACTGTTATCTGTGAGCCATGTGACCAAGGAGCTTAACTGTACAGTGTTACTTACGCCTTCTTTTTGCATCTTACAGGACATACCGACGGGGAAAATCATTGGGCGTGGTACTGAACGCTAAGGACTTTACTACGTGGATGAGATGACTCAACAAGGAACCATGTTGCTTGCTCATGGGACTACAAACAGACAAGCTTGGCTGTGGCATCGACGACTTGGACATTCTTCACCGGGTTATCTCAAACACTTATTCCCTAGTTTCTTTAAAGATAGCAAAAATTTTAGGTGTGAAACCTGTGTGTTGGCTAAAAGTCATAGAAAAACTTATCCTGTTAGTAAAACCAGAAGTGACACTATTTTTTCCTTGGTCCATTCAGATGTGTGGGGCCCAGTTCCGAATAATATTAACTCTGGATTTAAGTATTTTGTGTTGTTCATTGATGATTGTTCTAGAATGGTTTGGATTTATTTTTTAAAACATAAGTCCGAAGTTTGTGAGAAATTTATTGACTTTCATAAAATGGTTCAAACTCAATTTGGGAAAAACATTAAAATCCTTAGGTCAGATAATGGGGGAGAATTTGTTAACTCTACCTTGAAAACTTTTTTTACCACACAGGAAATTATTCACCAGACATCTTGTCCAAATACACCACAACAGAATGGAGTAGCCGAGAGGAAAAATCATTTTTTATTGGAAATCACAAGAGCATTAATGATAGAATCAAAGGTTCCTAAATCCTTTTGGCCTGAAGCTATAAGGACAGCAGTTTACCTTGTAAATCGATTACCAACCAAAATCCTACAATACCAAACACCACTAAAAACTCTTGCCACTCAGACATCAATACCATCCACGTTAACTATTTTACCTCGAGTTTTTGGGTGTAGTGTCTATGTTCATATCCATAAAACTGATAGAAATAAATTGGAACCTTGTGCTATAAAATGTGTATTTGTAGGATATGGGGTAAATAAAAAAGGATATAGGTGTTATGATCCAAAAACACAGAAAATATATACTACCATGGATTGTGATTTCCTTGAAACAAAATTTTTCTATACCTCCCAACCTTCAAGTCAGGGGAGAATATTAGTGACTTATTCGGTTGTGGTTGGATGCCAGGTTCGGCTTCGTCCAAAGCAGTTCCAAAAGAACAAGTTAGTGGTTCCACCAACGACATCTCAGAAACGGAGGTTCAGAACTTAGAGCGTTCAGATCCAAATCCAGAAAACTCCCCGGAGGATTTTCCTGAGGTAAATAGCCCTACTACTTCTATCCCTATTGTTATAGAATAAAATATTATGGATGATGACAGGATAGATGAACCTGAAGAGGGAAGGTATACACTTCCACCCAGATGAAACCGAGGGGTGCCACCAAGGAGATATTCCCCAGAACACGTACCAAGGAGCAGCAGGTACCCTATAGCTGAATTTGCTAAAGGGAAGATGACAAAGGAGGGCAGAATATTTGCTTCAATCCTATATAATGAAGAAATTCCTCAAACAGTTTCAGAGGCAAAGGGAAAGAAAGAATGGAGAGAAGCAATGGAGATTGAGTTTAAGGCACTAGAAAAAAATCAGACGTGGGAAAAGTGTAAATTACCAAATGGAAAAAGACTTGTGGGGTGCAAATGGGTTTTTTCCATTAAATACAAAGCAGATGGGACCATTGAAAGGCATAAGGCAAGACTAGTGGCAAAAGGGTATACCCAGACATATGGGATAGACTACGAAGAAACTTTCTCCCCAGTTGCAAAGCTTGATACTATAAGAATTCTGTTTTCTATTGCAGCAAATCTAGACTGGCCATTATCACAATTTGATGTGAAGAATGCTTTTCTTCATGGAAATTTGGAGGAAGAAATCTATATGGAAGCTCCCCCAGGATATGAAGCTGAATTTGGAGAAAGAGAGGTATGTAAATTGAAAAAGGCTCTTTACGGTTTGAAGCAGTCACCAAGGGCATGGTTTGGAAGATTTACAATGGCAATGAAGAAATATGGATATAAACAAAGCAATTCTGACCACACCTTGTTTATTAAGAGGAAAGGGCCTAAAATTGCATGCCTCATAATTTATGTGGATGATATGATTATTACAGGGAATGATAAAGAGGAGATGGAGACACTAAAGGAAAATCTATTTTCTGAGTTTGAAATGAAAGACTTGGGAGGACTCAAATATTTCTTGAGAATAGAAGTTCTTCGCTCAAACCAAGGAATTTTTATTTCCCAAAAGAAATATATTTTGGATCTTCTTGCAGAAACATGATTTGTAGACTGTAAATCAGCTAGTACTCCAATAGTGATGAATCATGGTCTACAAATCAGAGAAGATGCTGAGATGACAGACAAAGAGCAATACCAACGTCTGGTGGGGAAACTAATCTATCTTGCTCATACGCAGCCTGACATTGCCTATGCTGTTGGAGTGGTAAGTCAATTCATGCATCATCCTCAAAAAGAACATTTAGATGCTGCTTTAAGAATTGTCAGATATCTGAAAGGCTCCCCCGGGAAAGGAATTTTATTCAAGAAGAATGGTCACCTAGAAGTTGAAGCCTACACTGATGCAGATTGGGCTGGAAACCCAGTAGATCGAAGGTCAACTTCTGGCTATTTCACCTTAGTAGGCGGCAACCTAGTGACATGGAAGAGCAAAAAACAAAATGTTGTGGCTAGATCAAGCGCAGAAGCAGAATTTCGTGAGATAGCTAGAGGAGTAACCGAAATACTATGGATTCGGAAACTACTCGGTGAAGTTGGTTTCGAACCAAAGGAAAGGTGTGTTTTGAAGTGTGACAATAAGGCAGCAATTAGTATTTCAGAAAATCCAGTACAACATGATCGAACAAAGCACATAGAGGTTGACAGACATTTCATCAAAGAAAAAATTGAGGAGGGAGTCATTTCACTTCCCTTTGTCAACTCAAAAGATCAACTGGCAGATATTCTCACCAAAGCAGTTTCTGGGGAGGTATTTTACAGTGTATTGTGCAAGTTAGGAATTGAAGACCCCATTACCTAACTTGAGGGGGAGTATTAGAAGTTAGTTACAAACAGAAGTTGTTAGGATCCTTTTCCTAACCAAATTAGGAATTCCTTTCCTAAAACAAGTAGGATAATTGTGATATAAAAACAGATGTAAAGGAGCCAAAAAGATATACAGAAATAAAAATTTTGTTTTCCAAATCATCTAATCTACAGCTTATAGAATTAACATTTAAGATTGTGCTTTTGTTATTCTCATTGTACCTTACTGGTTCCCCAATGCTTTTAAGGCATCTTGTATTCCTCCTTTCAGTTAATGACATTTACTTCTCTTTAATAATATATATATATATATATTAAAAATAAACTTGATGTCAAGCAATTAAAATTAAAAGATTAACCCAACATAATTTCTCCGTTTTTCTATTATGCATGAACAATTTTGATTTCGAGGATAAAATTTAATGCAAAATTTAAAATTACTTTAACACAACAATTTAGTGGTAAATATATATTCTTTTTTTTTATATAAAATTCTCTTTATTTAATTTTAACAAATCTGCATATCTAAGACTCGAACTCGAGACTTTTGATTAAATTAAAACAGTTCTTTATCAATTATTTTTTATTCTTGACAGTAAATATATATTCTTTTGATTAATATATTAAGAATCGCTTAGCCATCTTTTTTTTAAATGAAATTTCATATATTTTTTCTCATCATAATTTGAGAGTAGAACTACTATTAGTTTATTGATAAATGACAATCTCGTTCGTCTTTTTTCGTTCTTCTTTCCCATCTACTATTTAATTTTTGTGTTATTTTCTTTTTTAGTTATATATATTTTTATTTGTGAGTCTCAAAATAATTTTCAGAACAATATAAATATAAAATTTAGTGTTTGTTATCTTTTAAAATAAAATTGAAACAATTTAAGTTTTTGTTATGAAGCTTTATACTTCATTATTTGAAGATTATATATTCTCTTTAAAATACATTCTCTTTAAATAAAGGTTTGTCTTTGTCTAATGGATATATCATTCTCTTATAAGAGATTATTCAAGATACCATATGAAATGAGTATCTCACTGAGAAGCAGAGTATCCGTAATATGTTATCATTATCCATTATTTACATTAAAGAAGTTCAAAAATATCCAATAACTTTATTAATTATATGCATTTGGTATACTCTAAAATTATATAATTTATTTGTATCTTATAAAATTTTCTTTGATGTATTAATACGAATTTATTTTGTATTAAATAGATTTAAAATCGATTTCTCCTTCTTAAAATATATTAAATGTCAAAAAAATTATATAATATTTTAAAATTATAATTCTTATTTTATTTTATTTTCTCCTTTCTTATTTTTTAAGTTTTGTTAAGAATGTCAAGTGCAAAATAGTTTCTAATTATAACTACAACAAAACTAACTCTATACCAAACCCATTTCCGTCTCTGCCCTTCCCTAATCAAAACCTTCAATTC
This sequence comes from Garcia nutans, assembly GCA_947685225.1. Classification (NCBI taxonomy): domain Eukaryota; kingdom Viridiplantae; phylum Streptophyta; class Magnoliopsida; order Malpighiales; family Euphorbiaceae; genus Garcia; species Garcia nutans. The sequence goes on from CANTUV010000012.1 coordinate 52,478,375, forward strand.
ATGAAGAGAACTGGCGGTTTCAAATCATGGCGAAGGCCCAAGGCTAAAGTGTCGGTCATACTTTCAATTTATCATAGTATTTTGTAAAATCTAATTACTTACCTAATTATAAATTTATTTATTCTTTTTTATTTTTTAGTATTTGTAAAAAAAAATTGCCTATTTTTAGTTATAGTTTAACTTTAACCAATTTTATAACTTGTAAACTATAAATGCATATAAATGTTTAAATATATAAGGTATATATGTGCATGAAAATATATTTCTATATTATTTAATTATTTAAAATTCAGATAATGAATTAGGGTTCAAATTAAAATTTTAATTTAATTTTGATAAAATAAATATTAAAAATAGCAATGAGTTAATATTTCTCATTTTTATTGAATTTTTATAATATATTTCATTAGTGTAATTTATATTAAATAAAAAATATAATTTATTATTTATTTATGTAATTAAAATAATATCTTTTAAGATTGAAGCTGCATATTCCCTAAAAAGAAAATCAAAATATATTTTAAATATTATTGATTTATTTTTTATTCAAATATCAATTTATTTTGTTGGAATATAATTTTTTTCTTTGAAATAAGTACTTTTTTTCATGCATGGCTAATTCTTTTTCCTTAAAATATTAACAATGAAAAATAAAATAAAATAAAACTGTAAATCGCATGATTGTTTGCTAATTTAATTGTAAAATAATATATGGTCAAATTCTAATTTATTAGGTTGTGATTGGAGTTTAAAATCATAAATTTAAGTTTTTGATAGATTATAAAATAATTATTTAATTAAAGTTAATTTTATCTTTACTATACCATGCTGGGCTCATTTCTTCAATCCTATAGATTAATTATCAAAACATATAGTAAAATTAGTTGACATCTGCACAATATGTTGTAATAAAATTATATTAAAATAATAATATTTAGATATTCTATTTTTATAATATCTTAAAATTAAAAAAAATAGTAGTCATAAAAATTTATATAATAAAAATGCAAGCATACTGTTTACATGTTAATTTATATAAAAAATATTAAATTATATAATGTCCACAAAATTTTATTACTACTGATACAAAAAATTTATTATTATTTGTTAGATATAATTTTGTTGTCCATTTTTATTATGCATATAAGTATATATTTATTGTATAAATAATTAAATGGTGCTCGGCTTTGGGTGAATTTATTCATTTTAATGTTGTTTAATGTACAGAATATTTTATTTTATTTAATTTGCAGTTTTATACTTAATGTGGTATCTCTATGCAGTACAAGGGTCTTCTTTCGTGAGAAGTTGTTTGTCTTGCTCCTTGGCAAGTTTTTTTCTCTTTTCTTCTTTTATTTTCTAACGGAGGAGGATAATATATCTATTGATATGGAGGGTCTTTCTGTTGCTGGTGATGAGGAGGATGAGATTGTATTTCAAGAGGGAGAGGTGGCTGCGGATGAAAATGAAGGGGATGTTAATCTGAGGCTGGTGGGTAGATTTCTATCAGGTCGGCCGGTGAATTTTGTAGCAATGAAACAGACTTTAGCTTCCCTAATGAAACCTGTTATGGGTATGCTAATAAAGAAACTTGATGGTGATCTGTATGTGTTTCAGTTCTTTCATCCGGTTGACATGGAAAGGTTGATTGATATGTGTCCTTGGACTTTCAACAACCAGGTTTTGTTGCTTGAAAAAATGGCAGGTTTCACATTGCCTCATGAAGTTCCTTTGAATAATCTATATATTTGGGTCCAATTTCATGGTTTGCGAGCTGGATACAGATCGGATTTTGTGTTGGAGAAGCTGGCTGCAAAACTTGGAACGTTTGTTAAATCGAACCCTGAAAATTTTACGCTTAAATGGAGGGACTACCTTCGAGTTCGAATGAAATGAGATATTAAGAAACCTATAAAGGACATGATTAAACTTCGCAAAGAGAATGATGGAGATTGGTTTTCTGTGCACATTGTTTATGAACGTCTTCCTGAGTTCTGTTTTATCTGTGGGGTTATAGGGCATAATGAGAGATTTTGCCCCATGCCTGTTTTATCTAATGGTATGATGTTGGAGAGGAAGTTTGGCTCGCAACTCCGTGCTACTTCACGTCGAACTTCTAGTATGACTGGGTCCCGTTGGCTTCGCGATGAAGGGTACGATAGACCGGTCGGTGGTGTAGGAGATAGGAGATGGCGTGCAGTTGGGACTCGTTGTGGAAATGGAAATCCCAGAAAGAGTGGAAAAAATGTAGCTCCTGATGGTAATCTTTCAGATAATGTTGGCGTTAATTCAGGAGATAACCAGGGAGTCAATATGGGGGTAGATATGGAAGGTGATATCAATATGGATTCTTCAAAGAGTTTGAATTCTTCTTCTACCGAAGGGGTTGTGATAACTTATCAAAAAAGGCGTAGAGTGGGCCAGGAGAAAATAACGACTACAGCCCAAGTGGGAGGTGATGACAATGATTTGCTTTTGGATTCAAAAAACGGGGAAGAGGCGGGTTCTGGAAATCAGGCCCGCCTAGCAAAATGAGTCTCATAAGTTGGAACTGTCGTGGGCTTGGAAATACCAGGGCAGTTCAAAACCTTAGGCAGCTTATTGTTGATAAGAGGCCTAATTTTATTTTTTTTAATTGAAACACTTTGTAATGCTGTTAGAATAAATGATATAAAGGAAACTTTGGGATATGATGGTTGCTTTGTTGTCGATAGTATTGGACATAGTGGTGGGCTTGCATTTTTATGGAAGAATGTGGGTAATGTCGCATTATTGGGCTCTTCTTCTCAGTTTATTGATGTGGAGGTTAATATGGATATTTTGGGTCAATGGCGTATCACCGGTTTTTATGGTCAAGCCAGTACAAAATAGAAGAAGTGAATCTTGGAATTTGCTTGAGAATCTAGCTTCTGTTTCGGCTCTTCCCTGGTTATGTATTGGGGATTTCAATGATATGCTTTACAGTTATGAGAAGAGGGGTGGCTTACCCCAACCCTTAAATCTTTTGAATGGATTTAGGAATGCTGTATCTGAGGCTCAGCTGATTGATCTTCCTCTTGGTGGATATAGATATACTTGGGATAATGGGAGATTGGGTTTGGACCATGTGGAAGCCAAACTTGATAGGTGTTTTGTCAATGAGTCTTGGCAGCGGAAATTTTCTATGGCAAGGGGGGAATGTTTGGATCTTACGACTTCTGATCACCTCCCTATCTGGATTCAAATCAAGATTTTTGTTCCTCGGCAATCTGTCCATTTGTTTCGATATGAAAATAGTTGGGCTAAGGAAGAGGCGTGTAGACAGGTTGTGGAAGAGGTTTGGAGATCTGATACTGCTGGAGATTTGTTACAAAAACTTAGTGCTTGCGCCAGTGCGTTGGACAAATGGGGCAAGGAGTTTCGTAGCAGATTTAAGCAGGAGTTGGATTTTTGCAAGTCCGAATTAAGACGTTTCCGAGGCAGTCGGAATGTGGTTGATCGTGCAAAATTGTTGACAGCTAAAGATAATTTGGGAAAATTGTATGAGAAAAGAGAGCTCTTTTGGAAACAAAGAGCTAAAGAGGCATGGCTTAAGGAGGGCAACCGAAATACTAAATATTTCCATGCAAAAGCGACTGCACGATAGAAACAGAATAATATTATGCAGTTAAGAGATGATAATGGGAGATGGCATAACTGGGAGTCGGGTCTTGATGAGGTAATGTCTAATTACTTTACTAGTCTATATACTTCTCAAGCTTGTAATCCTGATAATGTGTTGAGTTGTGTTGCTAATTGTATTTCGGATGAGGATACATTTCTATTGAATGAACCTTTTAGGCCTAATGATGTTAAAGAGGCTGTGTTTAGTATGGGAAGGGATAAGTCCCCGGGGTTAGACGGTTTAAATCCAGGTTTCTATCAAACGTATTGGAGTATCATTGGTTCAGATGTGTCTGCTTATTGTGTTAATTGTGCTAATTCTGGACGGTTTCCGTCTTCTATCAATGAAACTGGAATTGTGTTAATCCCCAAGAAGCATAGACCTGAATGTATGACTGAGTTGCGCCCAATTGCTCTGTGCAAGGTCTTGTATAAAATTATGGCTAAGATGTATGCTAATAGACTGAAGCTGGTTCTTCCTGGTCTTATTTCACCCACCCAGTGTGCTTTTGTTGCTGGAAGACACATACAGGATAACTCAGTTATTGCTTATGAAGCTATGTACTATTTACGAGCCAAACGGTATGGTAAAACAGGTTGTGTCGCTTTAAAGATTGACATTAGCAAGGCCTATGATCGTCTGGAGTGGGGTTTTCTCTTTGCGGTCATGCGCAAGATGGGGTTCCCTGAAAATTGGATTTTTCGAATTCAGAATTGTGTTTCTACAGTCAGTTATAGAGTTATTCAACATGGACGTTTGATTGGACCCATAAGTCCTCATCGTGGGTTACGTCAAGGTGATCCGCTTAGTCCATATCTGTTTATTATGTGTGCTGAGGCTTTGTCAGGTTTGATTCGGGCGAAGGAGATGGCAGGGCAGATTCATGGGATTAAGATTGTTTCTGGTGCACCTATTATTTCACATCTTTTTTTCGCCGATGACAGTGTTTTATTTTTTAGAGCAAAGATAGAAGAAGCTGGGGCTATTAAATCATTGCTTCAAAGTTATGAAAATGCATCGGGTCAGGCTATTAATTTTGATAAATTAGCAATTATGTTCAGTCCAAATACCAGTGTTGATGTTAGAGCAGGAATTTGTTCTTTATTGAGTGTGGGTGAGCAGGAGGACTTGGGTAATTATTTAGGACTTCCGTTGGCTGTTGGTAGAAATAAAAAGGAAGTGTTTGGTTTCATAAAAGATAGAATGTGGAAGAAGCTTAACTCTTGGAAGGTTCGAAATTTATCTAAGGCTGGGAAAGAGGTGTTGCTTAGAACAGTTCTACAGTCTGTTCCTAACTATATCATGATGCTTTTTCTTTTACCTAAAAATGTGTGTGCGGATTTGGAAAGCATTATGAATAAATTTTGGTGGGGATCCTCGGATGGTAGAAGAAGCATCCATTGGATGAGTTGGCATCGATTGTGTAAAGCGAAAGCGGAAGGATGTCTAGCTTTTAAGATGTTTAGAGAATTTAATGTGGCTTTATTGGGTAAAATGGGGTGGAAACTAATTACTGACCCAAACTCATTGGTGACTCGTTTGCTTAAGGCTAAGTATTTCCCTCAATGTTCTTTTTTAGATGCTGATATTGGCTCTAACCCGAGTTACATTTGGCGTAGCATTCGTGAAAGCCAAGAGGTAATTAGAAAAGGGGTTTTTTGGAAGGTGGGAAGAGGTACTGATGTGAATGTTTGGGGTGATGCTTGGCTTAGGGATGTTAATCCTCATATTTCGACTCCCTTCAATCCAAATTTTGGCTTACTAAAGGTTAGTGATTTAATTGAGGATGGCAAATGGAAGGTGGATATTATTCAAGAATGTTTTAATGAAAGAGATGCCCAGGTAATTTTGAAAATGCCTATTATTAATGGTGCTTCTGATGCTGTGGTCTGGCGTTTTGAAGATAATGGGTTTTATTCGGTAAAGTCGGCGTATAAAACATTGCTTCCTAATTCTCCTTTGGGTGTTGATCAGCATGTAAGTTCTCTGTGGAATAAATGTTGGAAATTAAAGGTGCCGCCTCAGATCAAAAATTGTGTGGCGTGCTTTAAACGGTATTCTTCCTACTCGTGAAAACCTGCACCGGCGTAGAATTGACATACCTGTATTTTGCCCGCATTGTAATATACATGAGGAATCCGTGGAACATCTGTTACTTCAATGCAATTTTGCAAAACAGGTTTGGCAATGCTCTTTCTTGGGTTGGTTTGCTCCTCCTACTTTCAATTTCAAGGAGTGGGCTTTGAGGATTTGTGGTTTATTTAATGATAGTGATGCCGCTGTTGCTTTTACTATTTGTTGGCAAATATGGAATAGTCGTAATGAGGTAGTCTGGAATAATAGATTTTCATCTGCTATGGCTGTGTGGTTGAGAGCTTGGAGGTTCCTTGAAGAATGGCGGAGGTCCTGTGATGTTTCTAGCAATCTAAATGGCTCCACTGTTGGTCGGAATTGGCAGAAACCAGACAGAGATTGGGTTAAAATAAATGTGGATGCTGCAGGTACTGAAAGGAATGGTTTTGCAGGCTTTGGGTTAGTGGCTCGTGGTTGGGATGGGCAGGTGCTTGGTGTGAAAATTGGACGTGCTGATGTGGTCTTATGTCCAAAAGAGGCAGAGGCCTTTGCTATTAAAGAAGCTTTAAGTTGGCTTGAAGATAAAGGCTGGGTCAATATTATTCTTGAAGGTGATAATCTGCTTGTCATAAAAGCATTGCAGGACCCGCAGTTTGAAGAGCCAACTGTGTTTGGTAGTATTATTGCAAGTATTAGATCTTTTTGTTCTCTTAGCAATTTTAATATTGTTTTTAGGCATGTCTATCGTTCAGCGAATCGGTTTGCTCATAGTCTAGCTCAAGCATCCCGAAGTATGGTGAACGTGGGGGAATGATCTATAAACCTACCTCCGTTTGTAATTGCTTTTACTAATTTTGATGTTTAATAAACTTTTGGTGGTTCCGCCCACTTTCGTCAAAAAAAAAAATTTGCAGTTTTTCTTCATTTATTGAATACTATTTATTTATTTATTTATTTTTATTTTCATAAAAATTACTTGTGTGTATATATACTTATATTATTTTTTTGTATATGTAACTTGTATTATATATATTTTACTATATTAATAAATTAGTATATTTATTACTTTTATTACAAATATAATTATTAATTGATTTATCAAATTATTTACATTTTAATTCTAATTAGATATCAATTTATCAAATTCTAAAAATAAATTATTATTCAGCATTTAATTAATTTAAGATCAAGTAGACGCGATTCTTAATTATATATATTTAAGACCATAATTCATTATCTCTTTGATTGTAATGTATGATTGTTCGCAGTCACTTCTTAAATGTAGAATTAACAATTAGCAATTTAAATATTAAGTAGCAACAAGCCAATAATTAAAAATTATTTTTAGCTCAAAATTTGAAAAGATATATACACGCACGAGCACACATATATATATATATATATATATATAGAGAGAGAGAGAGAGAGAGAGAGAGAGAGAGAGAGAGAGAGAGAGAGAGAGAGAGAGAGATTAAAAATATTAAAATTTAGATTTGATGTCAAAACTTACAACTTACTTAGCTAAAGTTTTAAGTTATCTTTACAAATGTAGGAATGAACACATAAAACTCCAAATCATATACTATGAATTAAGACATTTACATTGGTTCAGTGGTGAAATCAGCGGCCGACTAAGGAGATAAAATTTTTACCGCCATTGCCGGAAGGAGAGCTCTGGACAAGAGATCAAGAACTGTACAAAATTTTTCTGATTGACTTCCCTTCTCATTTGTTTCCGGCCGGCTAATTAGAGGGAATCGTGTGACCCCACACGATCCCACTTGATTTCGCCACTGATTTGCTAGCTGTTGAACTAATTAATTCTTATCTTTCACACTTGATATTAAATTTATGCGAGGTTGAATTGACCTATTCTTCACATTGAACCCTTATTTTGTAATACTTAAAATATTATTAAAAAATAAAATTCTATTTCATATTAAATTATGCCTCAAGCTCCAGGCTTTAAAACCCGATTATATATATATATATATATATATTAACAGCAAAAAAAAAATAATTGTCTTAAAGTGACATACAAGAAAATTTTAATCATAACACGGAAGTTAAGATTACACACAGGTTTAAAAAAGAGAATTTTGTGATTGATAATTTAGCTAAGGGGATGTTTGGTTTAGCTGTTTGATGTAGCTGATAGAGGTTTGAACCCCAAACAGCAGCTGTTTGGTAAAATTTGATGTTTGGTAAAATTTTAAAACTGCAGCTGATAGCTGTTAGGAACCTCAAACAGCTGCTGTTTCAATAAACTCTTACTCGGAGCTTTTTCATATCAGCTGATAGCTGATTCATATTAAGACTATATTAACCCTATTAAAATAAAATAAAAATTAATATTTATTAGATAATGATATGCTTATTGGTAATTTTACATTGAAACTGCAACAGCTATTGTATTTTTATCAAACACTAACCCGAATCAGCTACCAGCTATCCGCCACCAGCTATCAGCTATCAGCAACCGCTATCAACTACCAGCTGCTATGAACAACTAAATCAAACAGGCTCAACTTACAGTTCTCTTATAGGTTTTCATTGGATACTCTTTTATAGTTTGCTATATGATGATTGATATACGATGAAGTTGATGTCTGTCACTCGTTCCAAGCTTTCGCTTAATTTGTGTTATTTCCTCTTCATAAAAAAAATTAATTATGAATTAAATAAAATAAAAGTAATACTTTTATTTATTTATTTAATTTGAAATGTAAAATTAAAGTTGAAAGTGGATTGATTCTATCACCTTCCAACAAAGAAACAGAGGGACGGCAGCTTTAATTTCTCGCATTAGTAGCTTTTTTCGCCGAAACATAAATCCGATTTCAAATCCTCCGTTTTCTTTCTCTCTCCCAATTTTCCGGCTTATCTCCGATTCTCTCTCTTATTGCATTTCACAAAATAGTCAATCCGTCCTTCATTCCTCTCTTTCTCTTTCCACTCCTCTCAGCTCTTTCTACGTTCTTTCTTTTATCCTTTTTATCAAGTTTTTACCTCACAATCTGAATGATCCATGCATATCTAAGGTTTGATGTTTTTAGTTTCTTCTATTTTTATTGGAATTTTTGCGCAATTCTAATGTTGAGTTTTTATTTTTCTAAAAATTTTTTAAATGGAATTGCTTGGTGTTTTTTTGTGGGTTGATTTTTGGAAATTTTTGTTTTTCCCCTCAAATTCCAGTTTGTGGTTGTTATGATTACTTATTTTTCAAGGAAAACCTTAGTAAAGAATGAAAATTGTGACCAAACAGTTCTTAATTTTGTTAACAAGTTAACTATTAGAATATTATTTTAGTTAATTAAGAAATTCTATATTGCTTATCCTATTACAGCTTGAATTGATCATCAATTTTAATTTGTCAAGTAAATTTTTGTGGGTTTTAGTTTGTTTGAAGAAATTTGAGCTAATACATCAGTTGTGATTTATAAGGTGATTTTGCTCACCAATATGCTTTGGTGATATCTGTTAAGTGGATCTTTCTTGATTATATTATGAACATAATTGTTTCCAATTCAAATATATACATGTTTTTTAATTTGCAGGTGATGGTGGTTGTTTAAAAAATATCAACAAGAGGCTTTTGGCACCTAAACGGGAGAGAGAGGGTACTGGTTCGCGGAGGCGAGTGAACTTCTGCGAGCTTAGAGTCCTCTCTCATTCTCTATTTATATATTTATTCAGGGCAATACATATTGTTGCTTATGCTCTGTGGCATTGAGTTTTGCTGGTGAGATTGGAGAACTATTGTGAGTGCTTTCATAAAAGAAAGGGATTGGAGCTGACACCATGGGTGCTGTTTGCTGCTGTTTGCATGTTGAGGATTTTGAGGATTATATGAATCCCAACAGTCCTGTATATAGAAACTGCATGTGTCTCAGTTGCTTTCTACAGAATTTTCTACACGTGGTATGTTTCATTATTCTTCTTATCACTTCCCCAAAAAAAAATGTCGTTTAATATTTTCCTAATGATGTTTTGCATTTCACTTTCTTTGGCAATGGAACATAGAGTCTTAATATTACCACTTACCAGATTATTGCAAGACGGTACCCTCCTAGGCGGGAACTGCCATATATTTTAAGTAAAACAAAAATATTATTGAATTAGATGCAAACTGTGGACGGCTTGCATTTGTAAGCTGTTCACAGCTTGCAAGGTGGTGATGAAGGCGGTGAGCTTAAAGCAGAGCTATTTGAGTTATTGAGGATAATAGATTTGGGAACACGCGTACTGCTATTTTATTTGTGATATATGTAAACAAAATTCTCCCTTCATGTGTCTACAAATTTTATTAGCTGAAGACTTGTTCAGAGTTTCAGAGTGTGGACTTAGCCCAAACAAAAAGGGTGAACTATGTAAAGTTTGGTGTGCTGCTTTTTTGTTTATATTTTTGTTGACTAAGAATATAACTGAAACCATCAGGAATGTATTTTTTTGTGCCTGCAGCTGTGGCCTATTATTTGGCAGTTGTTTAAAGTAGCTTGGTCTGAGATAATGTGTCAAAATCATATATGTTTAATGCCACTATAGAACATTGTCTCTTTTTATTCATTATTGGGCTAACGAGTATCAGGACTCAGGAGGAAAAATGTGTAAGAGACTAAGTGTCAAGAAAGAAATTGATTCACAATGAAAATAATTTTTGAATCTTTGTACTTGAATGAGGCTCTCACCAATAGCTAGTGGAATGAATTTGTTAAACACAGAAGAAATTGTTACAGCTTTCGAGGATGTGTGGATTGTGATTTCTTGATATTATGTAATCCACTGCACTTGTATACCATTGAGTTGGACTAAAGTTATTTGTTTTCTTTTTAACAAGTAATTTAGTTGTTTGGGTTTGAGGACTGTGGTCATCATGGTATTGACTTCTTTTTAACACGTAATTTGTGATTTCTTGACCTCTATTATGTCTTCATTGCTTACAACCATGGTAAAATAGTGGTAAAGCATTTTGAATACAATGAATTTGTATTTGATAGCTTATCTCTTAGTACAGAGAAACCATCTAATTCTTCTAATCTTAGTTTGTTGCTGAAGCATATGCTAGTCCAAGTCCATTGTAGAGTTTATTTTTGTGAAGAATTAATAGTTGATTGTTTGAGCTTGCATAAATAGAAAAAGAGTGCTATTTGCTTACGAGGTTGATATGTGTATTTTGAACTCATTTACTTACATGCTGTGAGATTTTTCTTTTCTTTTACTTTTCACCCTGATAGAGTTCTGACCATTTTATTTTTCCTTTTCAAGTATTCCTCATTATTTCGAAGAGGGGAGGTGCATTCTGTCCCTTCATCCATTCAGGGGGCAGCTTCTATGACTTATTCTGCATCACTTGACAACTCTCTCTCTGACATGTACCGTTCTCCTCCGAGGCCCTTGCCTTATAATGCCGATCCTAGATATTTTTGTTTGCAGCATGATGGCCTGGTTTCAAGACATGAGAAGGGCTCAAGTCACTTACATGAAAAATCAGAACCACTAAGAAGTGATAATAATGGTGATTCGGATTCCTTGAGCACAGGTGACAAATGGATTGCATCTACATGTGAAGAAGGATCCAAAGAACAGCTTGCTAGATCCTCATTGAAGCTTTCATCGGCAAAAGCAACAGTTGGAGTTGGATACATTTATTCATCGCCAGAAGACGAGGATGTCTGTCCAACATGCCTTGAAGGTAAAACATTTGCTCTGCCTGTAATTTATTTTGGAACAACTAAGTTATCCCATGATACTATGATTCTCCATTTGGATGCCTGGCCATTTTCTTGAAGGCACAACTATTAATTTGGCTATTAAGGTGACCTGCAGCCACTGTCTCCCTCTTTTCATTTCGGCATGTTAGGTTCATCCAGGATTGGGAACAGAATGCAATTCGTGGAATATGATTCCATTTTTTGCTTTGGTTCACAAATAACCTATTTTTTTCTTTTTTATACTTCAATTACTCCAATTTCAGTTTATATGATATATATTTTAATTATAATTATTAATATAATCTATAAATTAGATTTAGTTGTTTAAAAAATGAACTTGGAATAAATTCATATCATGGTATAAATTCAAAGAAAAATCAAAAAGTTATGCATGTGGCAAAATCCTGTTCAACCATCATCAATTTATCATCATCTCAAATTTGAGATGCTGGAAATTTTGCCTATTATTATTCCCATGTGTGTAGAAGAAGGGAAAAGTTTCCCAAGTTGCTTGGTAAGCTGAACTGGAGACACATGAAGTGCATGGTTCTTGCAAATATATTTCTCTTATAATCTATCAATTTTTGTTCCTATAACTCAGAGAAATCTTGTTGATGAGAAAGAAAAAAGTCTGGTAATCTGGAAGCAGCTTCAGAGAAAAACACAACCTTGGCTGTAATGGGAAAACTTAAGAATCCAAACTTGAAATCTAAAGTTACATCCTTCAGGAATGCATTGCTCATTAATGTCAACTGTTCAAAGAAGTATGAAAAATTTGCTTGCTTGGACATTGAAGTTTAAGTTGTCCTCCTTTTCTTTGCATGTGCAGAATATACACCAGAGAACCCCAAGATAATGACAAACTGTTCTCACCATTTCCACCTCGGTTGTATATATGAGTGGATGGAAAGAAGTGACAGCTGCCCAGTCTGTGGGAAGGTAACTCTGCTAATCTTGTTCTGTTCTCATTTCTCAATCGCATATCATCCTGCACATAATCAGTACAAAGTGCAAGAGCTTTTAGTGATTTTTCCCAGTACTCTGTCGAACACTTTGTGCCAATATTCTTCTTATTTCTTTGCATTTAGTGTCCTACTATCATTTTTCTTCCAAACATGTTAGTGTTCATTGAAAATGGGGAGTTGGAACTGTTTTTATCTTTTGAGGGTCTGATATGGAAATATAGGTAATGATTTTTTTCCTCGTGAAATTGTTCTCTTGTTTAGTTTAGAAAGGACATGAATATGGTCATGGCTTTATAAGCTCTGGATGTGATAGATTTTACCCGGAGTCTTTTACTGCTTCAGCATATGTGCAGTTCAATATCATTTTCATTTTTACTCAACTATTGCCAATTCAATTAATTCTAATCCAACATATTATGAATGGGATCAGTTACCAAATTATTTTACTGTTTTCTGTATAAATAGCTTGAGAGCTATATAAATGTTTTTGAAAATTTTGGTGATCTATCTTAATTCAGAAAATGAACTTGGAGTTTTCAGGCACTATAGGAGTTGACTCCAGATATTATAATCCTCTGCTATCTTTCATGTCTTCAATTTCAAACATATTACTTCATTTGCTCTTTTACTGCATGCAAAATTAGAGTATGAAAGTCACTTCTTCCTTTTTGGCGTATAGAGGACTGTTTCTTTATTTTCAAGGCCTGCAGAAAGCAATTTTTTCTCTTTGCTGGTGTGGCATTGAGAAATATTGACTCTTCTGAAATGTTTGAATGTTTTTGTTTAAAGTCTCAATATTTAAAGCTGTGAAATTTTCAGCCAAATTTCTTTATTTTATGCCAACTCTTATTGCACGCATTGTGTTGACTGTTTTGAATGCTTTTTCTACCATCATCATCCATTGGGATTCAGGCATTGTGTTCTAGCCGCCAGAAAACAAATAATTTCCCATGTAGGGGCAGTACTTTGATTTGTCAATTATCTTGTGCTAACTTTTCTGGTACGAGGGCTTATATTCTTGTGTGTAATTCAACAATCTTATATCAATTTCCTTGCTTTCTTAATCAAGGTTGGATTGTGTTTTAGGGTCTCGTTATAGCAAAAAAATAGTAGGGTATGAAGTCTTCTGAATCTTACTACGACTGAAAGCATTTCCTTTGGTTGGCAATAACAGGAAATGGTATTCGATGAAACGACTTGATCATGCTCATAGGTTGTGTCGTGGATGAAACCAGTGACGACAGGAGAAGAAAGAAAACTAAAAGGAGACGTGGAGTTCTTTGTGAATATTTGAGGTTAAAGTGTTCGTTTTCTTTGGTAAATATAAAAAATTGTTCTGATAAACGATTGTTCCAAAGTATGACTCTCCAAAGTGTCTTTTAAATTTTTTTTTCTCCAGATGAATGGAAATCTATTGATAGTTTCATCAGACCATAACAAGGTTTTTTTTTTTTTGGGCTTTGAGTCTTTATTGCTGGCGGATGTTATCTAGTGTTCGAGGATTCAATCTGCTTGCAAATGATTTGAAGAAAAAAATATCGTTTAGAAAAGGAAAATCTATATCCACATGTTCAATTTAAATTCTACTGTTTTGGAGAATGATTTCATAAATTATTTGCCCACTTTTTTTTTAATAAATTTCAGTCTCATCCAATGATAAGAAGGCATTTTATTCCATCACCAAGCATCTTTTTGAATGTAGTTCCAAAATGAAAATTTTTCATATAATCAAGAATAATGTACAAGAAAGGGTAAATAGGCCTTAGAAAACTGCAAGCGCAAGTAGGGGTGTAACTTGGTTTGGAATATTACCGATTTAAACCGAAATTCAAACTGAAATTGTTATTTGGATTGGAATTTTTGAATGTGGAATATGAAATGGAATGTATTTTCTAAAATTTTGGAATATGGAATATGGAATGGAATGTTATAATGAAATTCTAAATTTCATTCCATATACCGAAATTTTATTATAAGATTTTTAATAATATAATTAATAATACATATTTAAATAAAATCATTAAATATTAATATTAAAATATGTAATTCAATTTTATACAATATTTTATTAACCCTACCCTATTAGGTTTAATATATATTCGTTTAATATATATTCATTGCCTGCTTTGGCAGCTTTGCTTTGTGAATACCGATAACAAACAAAAAACACAGGAAAGCTGCTAGTCTGCTACAAATCCTAAAGGTTAGAATACTGACTCTTTCTTCTTGGCTTTTCATCCTACCTATTGGCACAATCTATGATAATTATTATTTTATTTGCTTTACAACTAATGGTGGCTTAGGGATTATATTTATATAGGTTAGGATTCTTGACACAATCATCAACTTTTATTGCTAGCGTCAGTTTATATATGTATAGTATATTATTTAGAATAATTAGATCCATATATATATAGGATTATAATATGCTTTTCCTCCAAAGTTGTAACAACCATTATGATATTATAATAAAAATTGTTTTTACGTTACTGGTAATAGTTTTTTTTTCTTTTATGTTATTCAATGTTTTGTGAGTATTACTGAATATATATGTATATATATTTTTCAATATCAGATGACTGAAAATAGCGAACCAATTCTCATAGACGGAGAAGGTGCGAACCCTCAACCTACTAATGAAGCAAATGCTCCTTCTAAAGAGATTACTACAAAAAGAAAAAAGATGGCCCCTCGATCTGTAGCTTGGAACCACTTTGTTCGAAAAAATGATCCTAAAAAAGGTATGGTAGCTCAATGCAAACATTGTAATTTACAATATGGATATAACACCTCCTTATTAGGCACAAGCGGTTTGTTTGCACATTTAGACAGATGTCCTAAATATCCATATACTAGGCCTAAGGATCGTAAGCAAACCCAACTTAACTTTCCTTATGTCACAAAAGAAAATGATGGTGTGAGTAATCTAAAGTTTCAAGCATGCTTGGACCCAATTGCTTTGAGAAAGGCTATATCATACATGGTAATTGTGGATGAACTTCCTTTTAAATGTGTTGAGGGGCAAGGTTTTAAATATCTTTTTAGTGT
The DNA here is from genome assembly GCA_947685225.1 of Garcia nutans. Lineage (NCBI taxonomy): Eukaryota > Viridiplantae > Streptophyta > Magnoliopsida > Malpighiales > Euphorbiaceae > Garcia > Garcia nutans. Next base: position 52,493,815 of record CANTUV010000012.1, read on the forward strand.
TGTGGATCCTTCTTTTCGTGTTCCTTCACGAATAACAGTTGCTAAAGATTGCTACCAAGTTTATTGTGATTCAAGGATAGAACTTAAAAAAGTCTTACCCCAAAGGAGGATATGTCTCACAACTGATACATGGACTTCTATACAACAAATCAATTATATGTGTCTCACAGCACATTATATTGATGACAATTGGAAATTACAAAAGCGAATTATAAATTTTTGTCCAATTACTAGTCATAAGGGTGAGCAAATTGGAAAAACAATTGAGAGATACTTATTAGATTGGGCATTGAAAAAGTTTTTACTATCACAGTTGATAATGCAAGTTCGAATGATACAGTAATCAATTATATGAGAACTAGACTTAATACTTGGGGTGGTAGTGTCTTGAAAGGTGATTTTCTTCACATGAGATGTGTGGCTCATATAATTAATTTAGTGGTTGGGGATGGATTGAATGAGGCAAAAGAATCAATTCTCCGTGTTCGACAAGCTGTAAAATATATGAAACAATATCCATCTAGATTGGAAAAGTTCAAAAAATGTGCATTAGAGGAGAAAATTCAAAGTAAAAAATTATTGTGTCTTGATGTTTCTACTAGATAGAATTCTACCTATATGATGTTGGATGCTGCTTACAAGTTTAAAAAGGCATTTGATAGGTATGACTTAGATGATACTCGTTATGAAAGTGAGTTAAAAGATAGAGATGGGGGTGGAAAGCCTTCTGATGATGATTGGGTTAATGTTGGTAGGTTGGTGACTTTCTTAGAAAATTTTTATGAGTTGACTTTGCGTGTTTCTGGCTCTTTATATGTCACATCTAATAATTTTTTTCATGAGATGGTTGCTGTAGATGCTCTTTTGAATGAGTTGAATAATAGCTCTGATTTGAACATGAGTTTTATGGCTGAAAAAATGAAAGATAAGTACTACAAGTATTGGGGAAAGCCTGAAAAAATGAACATGATGATTTTTATTTCAGTTGTACTTGATCCTCGCTTCAAAATGAGCTTATTAGAATGGGGTCTTAATCAATTGTTTGATTGTTATACCTCATCTAGTATTCTTAAAAAAGTGAGAGAGACAATTAATTGCATGTTTAAAGAGTATAAGAGTGCTGGTGGTTCACCTACAAATGAGGTTGGGGCACAAGTTACTGAAATAAATCTGCATTCTAATGATATGGTGGATAGTTTTCAACCTTCTCAAAAAATAAGACAATTAATGAAAGAAAAATACAATAAGCATAAATGCGAGAAAAATACATGGTATATCAAATCTGAGTTAGATAGATATCTTGAAGAAGATTGCATTGAGGATGAAAATGAATTTGATATTTTACTTTGGTGGAAGCACAATGGTTCTAGATTTTCAATAATTGCAGAGATGACACGTGATGTGTTAGCCATTCTTGGTTCTACTGTTGCTTCTGAAGCTGCTTTTAGTGCTGGAGGTCGTATACTTGATAATTTTATAAGTTTTTTGAGTCCTAAAGTCGTGGAGGCTCTTATATGTGCACAAGATTGGCTTCGTGTTTCTCCATTTCCAATCAATTATGAAGAATCACAAGAAGATATTTAACAACTTGAGGAAGGTACATATAATAATTTTCATAATTTTAATTTAAATATTTTATTTAATACAAATTTTAACAACCTTTTATTTATTCTTTTTTTTTTCAATATTCAGATTTGTCAAGACTACCATGATACGGTGAAGAAATTTTTTGGAAAGATATAGAGGTTCAAAGGATTACTTGAGATGAAAAGCTTTTCTTAAATTATTAAGTGCATTTGTTTTTAAAAAGAATATTATTAAGTACTTATTTAGTAATTTAACTTGAATGATATAATTTTATGAATTTATTTAGCTACTTTGAAATTTAAACTTATATAATGTTTCCATTTTCAGATTTATTTTAAATCTATTCTACTTTTAGTTTTGATGAAAAAATTTTGGAATTACCGAATACCATACCGAATTTTAATGGAATGGTATGGAACGAAATTTTTAAGTCCGAATAATATTTGAATTGGTATGGAATAAAATTCTAAATACCGAAATATTTTGAAATGGAATTGGAATAGAGGCGATTCCATTCCATACCGACTGAATTACACCCCTGAGCACAAGGGCTGCACAACGAAAATCTAACACTATGTTTGGAATTCATTTATAAATGAATTTTTATATTTCATATGGTTAAAATAAATAATTTAATTAAATTTTATATAATTTTATTTAGAATAAATTTTAAATTAAAAATTTATTTATCATTTTTTCAAATATATATTTATTATGATAATATTATATTTAAAATTTATATTTAAATAATGTCAAAATAAATTTATCTTTTAAATTTATTGCTATAAATTAATAATAATGTATTTTTTATTAGATAATTTTTGTATATAATTTTTTTATTTTTAATATTAAAAAATATATTTTTATGTTTATATGAATTTAATTTATTGAAACTATTATAATTTTATTTTTAATAATTTTTATTCAAAATAATAATTTTTTAAATATAATTTTAGATGAAAATATTTAGATTTAAAAATTTTCTTTTATTGGACTATTATTTATATTTATAGGAATATTTTTTATTTTGATAATCAATTTCACAAAGAGTTTATATATATAATGAGTAATTTTTTAAAATTTTAAATGATTATTAAAAATAAAAATCTAATAAAATATTAAGATAAAAATATAACTATTAATGAAGCTAAAAGGACAAACATTCAAATTAGATATTTAGCTTTGAAAAATTAAAAATCAATCACATAATTTTATTAAAAATTAATTTTAAAATTTTAAAATAGAAGAAATAATAAATTTTATAAAATTGACATAGTGAAAAAGAGAAAAAATTAAAAAAGAATAGTGGGAGAAAGGGAGTATTAGTCAATTAAGGATAATTTTATAAAGAAAAAATAAGTTTATTAAATTTGTAGAATTCATTTATAAATTTTATCTATTTTAGTAGAATTTGATTTATACTAATTGAATTTTATATATATTTCAATTCATAGAATTAAAATTTTCATCGAATTAAAACTTAATCATCTTTTACATATACACATTCGTTTATATACTAATTTTACACAATTCTCATTTATTTCTCCATTTCTAATCAATCTTTTATAAAAATTTTCATTCATTTTCATTTTTTTTTTCATTTCCATACTTCCTTCATCATACTTTTCTTTTTCTTACAATCTCTTATTTATACACATATACTTTGGGCCAAACACTATACAATCATCAAGTTCAGTTGTTACAATAACAATTTCACCGTCCAGCGCTGCTCGAGTCCATTCTCAATCTCAATTTCATCACATGACCTAACTCTACGCAGGTCAAGACTTAATCTCTCTTAAATATATTAATACTTGCAATATCATTCTCAATATCACTAGACAAGTAATTATATAAGGTAACAAACACTCGATAATATTTTTTTAATCATCCACATACACATTCGTAAGTCATATTAACAATGTGACTTACTTTTCACATTTTCTTATATATCACAATTGTATTCATATTGAAAAATCTCATCACACATATCATACAATTATACGCAATTCCTCTTTTACATACAACCTATACAAAGTTAACATTTATCATCTTTCAGAGAACATTATCATTTCTCATTCTTTTGACATTACTTAGGTTATTCATCAATTCAACATATATATACACTCTGACCACAACATAATTAACATCTTTCTTATTTAATTGCCCATCTTTTAAATAAGTTTCTTATTATATTTTTTTTAATACTTCACATAAATCTTAGTCATATTTTTAATGTGACATCTCTCTCACATTTGTTTTTTATGCATTTATCATTTCTTTCATATCTATTTTTATCATTTCCAATTCAATTGACTAAAGTAACTCATTTTCACTTGCTTAATCATTTTCCTTTATTTCATAACAAATTTCTATATTATCAACCACATTACACCTTAGTTAGTACTTTCATAAATAATATTACTCATTCAAAATTACTCTCATGCTTATTAAACATTAAACTATCAATATCTAAACAATCTTCATCGAAATTTTCTTACAACTCTAAATTTTCAACTTACTACTTTGCTTAAACTTCATTTTATTAATCTCACTTTCAAGAGCTAACTTTATAAATATTATTTTATATTAATATAATATCAAAACACATTACTTTCACAATTATGGAAACTCATTTCAAAAATTTAAATTTTATATAATGCAATCAACATCATGAACCTCACCAAATCTCATGCATGTCACATTCTCAATCTTAAGATCATAAAATTTACTTTAAAACAACACTAATTAATTTTCTTACATTAATTAACATCATCAATTTAGATATTCTAATTTTACATACTCAAACCCTAAATCATGTATCATTTATTTTTTTTATGATTTCTTTATTCTAAATTATTAAAACTACATATTTCTTCTTCATACTTCTACCCGTATGCATATAAATTTTCATAATTGTTCTTATTCATTTGTCTCATGAAATTAATTTATTACTCATGTACACAAAATTATATGACTTCCTTAGTTTCATGTTTCTCTCACTTTCAATTTTTATATTCCTTACCAATTCTTTATAAAAGCTTGTAAACTTTTATCCATGTGCTCTTGACACATATATGGATTTATATTTAAAGTTTTAGATTTTTTCAAGTTGATTTAATATATTTAAAAATTAAATCTTCCAAAATTAAAGAATCCATCTCTTTAATAATTTTTCTGGCAGTACCCGGTTATCCATTTTTTTCAGGTATCATAACTTAATAAAAATTTATGAAATTTTAACCATAAGTTATAGGAATACATATGATATTGGGTGTAAATTTTCATATTTTTCTGGGTTGGTTTGCTATAAATTTTAAATATGTTTCTCAATTTCTACATATTCTAAGTTTCTGAAACTCCTCTAACAATCTGCGTTCTTTTACCTTTCTTAATTAGTAATTCATCTTTAAAAATTATGAAATTTTATACATTAGATTCTAACATATAGAAAAACTTTTCATTAAATTTTCAAACTCATCCAATATTCTTATATTTATTCAAAAATTCAAACAATATCATTTTACAGCACACCTTTAAAATTTTTTGTAACTATCATGCCCATTTCTCAAACTTTTTATTTCATATCTTAAATCATTTCATAAATTATTTTTTTTTAATTTCACTTATTCATCAATTGAATCAGCTATGTATTTTAATTTCAAATAAAAGTTTCAAAAATTCTTAATCCATGCGCTGCAGAATGACGTTTCTATTGTGCCACTCTGATCTATATAACCCAGACGCCATCTCAACTCATATCCATTATATCAAATGGACATTGTCACATCAGGGATCAGATAAATTGTCAGTACCAATACATGCATCACAATTGAAAATTTTTTTTATTTTAATTTTCTCTTTCTAACAACCCACCTAGGTTGAGAACCTCAAACCTAGGCTCTAATACCAAAATAAATGTAATACACTTATACCTTATATACATACAATATATATTTTTAGCATATGCAAAATACACATATATGGTACAAAAATGTCACGGATCGATTTAATAAAAAATTTTACATTTCTATTTTAAAATTTCAAATACTAAATATATAAAATTAAATAGGATATAAAGATTCTTTACTTACTATAGTAACCCGAAATAACATTTTATATGAAAATCTCTGAAAAAAATTAGCCAAAGTTTTATCTATAATTTAGACGTTTTCAAAATTTTGGCAAAACACAACCTGCATAAAATAACCACTTTCAATAAAATCAATTCACCATTTCATCAATACTTCTCAATTTTTTCATATTTTCTCAAAATACTTATATATAGGTATATATATTAACAATACATATAAGATCTCATCCTAACTAAATTATTCAAAATATTCTTTATAGTTTACATTATATACTTCAAAAACATATCATAACATATATAATATCAAAATATACTGTAATATCAAATATCTACATGCTGGCAACTGACTTTGATCTTGATGTACTGAAAAACTCTTTAAGCTCAAAAACTATAAACCTAGACTCGACCAGGTCTAGTAGAACTCTCCGGCTCTACCAAAACGTCCATGTCACCTGCACGATGAATTACAATCGTGCTAAGCTGAAGCCTAGTGGTACAAACTTTGATAATAATAAAAATGTAAAGTAATGCCAATGCAAAATGCTTATGAACATCATATCATTCCATTTTCTCATACTCTTTAATTATTTCACAATCCACAATTCATATATAAACAAATACAAATATGGGCCCAAAGACAACTAATATGCTATTCAAATTTCAGAGTTACTGTTTTGGTCTATAATGACACCATGTGTCTAGCCCCGTAGGCAATATATCAATGGAATATTTCAACTAGACATGAGCTTACGACCCAGTCTTTTCACTCATCCTAGCTTTAAATATTTATTTTTGAGGCTTACGATCCTGTCTCTTCACCTCAAAAATATTTTCAAAATGACGTCCAGCGTCTAGCCCGTAGGCAATCATAGGCATGCCGCCAAACACAGAACTCTGAAAATTGAATAATATACTAGACACACAATTAATCATATTTCTCTTTATCAATCTCTTTCTCATTTTCACATATTTAATCTAGGCACATTGCCTTATTTTCACATTTTTTTCACTTTTTTCACTTTTCACATCTTTCTCATTTTTCTCATTTTTCTCATTTTTATCAATATCAATTCATTTTATTATACCACATATCTCATTTTTGCATTCACAACACATTAACCAATTACTTTGGGTATTTTCATATAATATACATATTTCATATTTTACACAATTTAGCCATTATCAATGGCTTTTCACAATGCATTTAACACATATATGGCATTACAAATGTCACAGCACATTATTCATACACAATCAATGTACCAAGTAGCTTAACACATAATGAATTAATTCCAAATGTCATGCAAACATAACCAATATATATTCAAAGTTTGTACTTATCTCAAATAGCAACCAAAATAATCTTAAAACTCTCACCAATCTTCTCTTCCAAGTTGTCCTTCAACACTTGGATTGGCCAAACTACTTCCTCTCAATGCACATATTAAATGTGATCATAAATAATCATTTAATATCACACTCTAAGGTATTTTCAACATCAAACCTTAATTTAACAACACTCTTACAAAATTTTAAAAATTAAGTCTTTCCTTACTTTAACTTAGCAAATTCATATTAACCCATTAAATTATTGTTTTAAGTTTATTTATATCATTACAAATATATTTTAACATGCTTAAACCAATTACATTAAGTAACCACATGCTTATGTTCAAAACCCTAAAATGACATAACATTCACCATTGAAGGATCTCCATTTCAACTCAATTCAATTATCATTTCAATCTTATTTTCACCACTTATATTATTAAATAACATGATTTAAGCATTAAAATCAAATAATTAATCATTCTATGAAAAATCACTTTTTTAAAATCCTAAATCAATACTACCATCTTCAAACTCTATCCAAACTTAACTAAATCCATCATTTGCTTTTAAAATCCTTGTTTATGCATCAAAACAAATACATTTGGAACTAATTTGTACAATTAAAACTCATGATTTTAAAAACTCAAATGTTCCATAACCCTAAATTCTCTCTCTTCACCAATCTTACCCAAACTCAACTATTTCTTTAATCCAACCTTAAAATCATTGTTATTCACTTAAAATAGCTTCATCCATATCCAAATAGATAATTAAATCTTAGAACTTCAAAAATCCAAAACGCACATATTCATACTTTCGTGAAATCCAAATAAAGAAGTTGAAAACTTACTAATTTTGGTGAAAATCACAAAAAATTCACTTTAAAATTGTTAAATCCTTCAATAAATTGAGTATGGAAGAATCAAATTCCTTGGTCCATGGTGGCTGGCCCTTGTGAGAAGAAGAGGAAGATGAAAAAAACTTTTAATTTTCTTTTTCTTTTCATCTTTATTCATAACCATATACATATATATTAAAATAATTAAATAATTATTTATTTATTTAATAAATTAAAAGTCCAAAATTCCTCTTCCATTCAAAAATAATTTATTTTTGAATTATTTTATTAATTTTAAATTTTTAAGATTTAATTACCAAAATACCAGTTTACTTTGACTTTTCTTTTAAAAAGTGTTGACTTTTATATGTTGTATATATTTTACATATATATCACATATATTCCACTTTTTCTTTTAAAATCCCTTCATTTTTTATTTAAAACCATTAATTTAATTTATCCATTTAAATTATAATTTATTTTATTAAATTTCTAAAAATTAGAACTTTTCAAAAATTTGGGATATTACACATATGCACAAGTAATGTGTATCTTATATACATATTAAATTTACCTTATATGGGTATTAAATACATTAAGTATGTAATATATTAATCCAACATATATAACTTTTATATTTCCAAAATCAAGGATGTGACGTTATGTCTGGTCGATCAACTATGGAAGCTATTTTTCTTATAAGAGATTTGATGAAAAAGTATAGAGAGATGAAAAAGAACTTATATATGATTTTTATTGACTTGAAAAAGGCGTATGATAGAGTTTCTCGAGAAATTTTATGGTGGGTCCTAGAGCGTAGGAAAATATCTATACGATATATCCAAGTCTTGAAGGATATGTATAAGGGAGCCATCACCAGTGTCCGCATTGTGGGAGGGGATACTAAGATTTTTTTCATTTCTATTGGATTACACCAAGGTTCAGCTTTGAGCTCTTATCTTTTCTCCTTGGTCATGGTTGAGCTAATAAGACATATACATGATGACATCTCTTGGTGTATGATGTTTGTGTTATTGAATGAAACTTAATGTAAGTATAGTGATATAAGCTTGTTGGTTTATTTATGAAAATTTAAACTTGGAATTGATTATAATTGTTAGAGAGTTAGACATTACTTATTTAATTTAAGTAGGATAAATTGGTAAAAAACTTATTGGATAAATTTGGGTATAACTTATAATTATTGGTCAATGGATTCTAAGATTGGAAATGGAGTTTTTGTTGAATAATTATATAGAATTTATATGTGAATGGATGTGTGTGTGTATATATATATATATGAGTTGTCGATGATAATATTGTTGGATCATGTATTTAGGCTAATGAAGAATAAGTGAATAAGGATAAATTATTTTAAAATAGAGTTGATATGCGTTAACTCTTCATGTAGTAAGAGTTTAGAGAGTAAATGTGTGATTTTGAGATGTCACAGGTGCCACTGAGACATGGGCGTAGCATCGAGATAAGAACTGTTTGAAAAAGAGTTACAGTGAAGGTAGTGTTTATTTGTAATCCACGGGCGTGGGCTTGAGATGACATAACTATGAATTACATTAGGTAAGATTGATAATTTTGCTTCATGAGATACAAGCAAGATTTGCGGTTGGTATGGTTGGAACTCATAACCTTATATTAGAAATTTATTTATGACTATAGACAATGTGGAAAAAGAAAAAAATAATGAAAATATGATAAGCTATAAATGATGTGTAAGGAAAGTGATTATATAAATATGGTAACTATATGAAATGTGAGGAGATGATAAATGAGATGAATTATGAATGTGATTAAGAGTTATATTGAATGTATTTGAAAATGGTATAATATGAATAAATTGATGAAAATGACGTTTAAAATGAATGAGAGTAGGAGAAATGAATAAGGTAGGAGATGATCATGAAAATTATGTGAAAATTGTATAGAGATAATAGAAAAGAAATGAAAAAAATAATTTGAAAAGATGTATATCTATACAATCATTAGCTCTAATAAGTTGAAATGAATATTATTTGTGATGATATATCCAAAGAGAATTAAGATTTGAGAATAAGTTTGACCAATAGAGTTAAATCATGAATTGAAACAGAATGATGAATTTAATCATTCTAAAGGTTGACTAGAATAACATAAGGCTGTGATGTTCATATTGTGGTAGTTAGATTAATTGATCTGGAATGTATTAAGTTTACGAGTAATTATTGAGATTTAAAATATATAGTTGTATTAAGAGTATGAGAGATATGTGACAATGTATATGATGTAATATTCTAATATGTGTATGGATATGAAAAGAGTTAAGGTATATTAGACGTAAATGATTATAAGAAAAAGATATTAACTATATTATGATTGGAATGTATATACATGTTGGGTTGATGAATAACCTGCGGGAAAGAATCTTAATAAGAAAATAAAATTTTATTGTTGCATATTGATGATATTGAATTAATATGTGGTAATTGTATAAAGAGTGAGATCAAAGTGAGGATGTGTAAAATTATTGTGTTAAGACTTGTTAATTGAAAATTGGGAATTGTTATTATTTATAGTTTTTACAAATAACTATTTATAAATATAAGGGGTAATTAAACAGAGATACAATTCTAAAAAAAAATGCGATAGCCGAATAGTCAGTGTTAAGACATAAATCATTAACCTTTAAATTTAGGATTATGAGAGTATATTTTTAAGATAATGAAGTGATAAAATATCTTGAGTGTAACAGATGTGTGATGCATATATAGTAAAGAGATAAACTAATTTTGTCTAATGACAATTCAGTTAATGATATGATAATCTATTGTGATTTTTTTATTAAATAGAAAGTAGAATGATGAGTTATGAAATTGTGAAAAGGTAATTGAGAATGACCCTAAGGGGAGAATAGGAATTATATAATTTGATGAAATAATGATTTGTTAAGATAATTAATTTCATATGAGATTTTAATAAAACAAACACTCCCAATAAAATCAAATCTCCATTTCACCAACACTTCTCAATTTCTCCATATTTTCTCAAAATATATATACATAGATATATATATATCAAGAATACATATAGAATCCTATTTTAAACAAATTATTCAAAACATTCTTTATAATTTACAATATATACTTCAAAAATAAACATAATATATATAATATCAAAATATACTATAATATCAAATATGTACATGCTGACAAATGACTCTGATCTTGATGTACCCAAAAATACTTGAAGCTCGATAAATGCAAGCTTAGACACGATTAGGTCTAGTAGGACTCTCCGGCTCTACCAAATCTCTCATGTCACCTACGCGACGAATTACAATCGCGCTAAGCTAAAAGCTTAGCGGTACAAATTTTGATAATAATAAAACTGTAAAGTAAGGCCAATACAAAATCCTTATGGATATCACATCATTCCATTTTCTCATACTTTTTAAATATTTCACAATCCACAATTCACATAAAAATAAACACAAATATGGATCCAAAGATAACTAATATGCTATTCAAATTACAGAGTTACTGTTTTGGTTTATAATGACACCATGTGTCTAGCCCCATAGACAAAATATCAATATAATAGTCCAACTAGATCTGAGTTTACGATCCGGTCATTTCACCCAGCCCAGCTTCAAGGACTTATTTTTGAGGCTTACGACCCAGTCATTTCACCTCAAAAATATTTTCACAGTGACGCCCAGCGTCTAGCCCGTAGTTAAATTATAGGCATGCCGCTAAACACAAAACTCTGAAAATTGAATAATATACTAGGCACACAATTTATTCATATTTCTCATTATCAATATCTTTCTCATTGTCACATAATCAAGCTAGGCATATTGCCTTATTTTTTCAACTTTTTCTCATTTTTTTTATTTTTCTCATTTATATCAATATCAATTCATTTCATTATATTTTCACATATCTCCTTACATTATATCATATTTTTGCATTCACAACACATTGCCCAATTACTTTGGGTATTTTCACATAATTCACATATTAATCACATTTACACAATTTAGCCATTATCAATGGCTTTTCACAATGCATTTAGCATATATATGACATTACAAATGTCATAGCACATTATTCATGCATAACCAATATATCAAATAGCTTAACACATTTTTCAATCAAAATGTGTTAATCCTAAATGTCATGCAAACATAACCAATGTATTAAAAGTTTGTACTTACCTCAAATAGCAACCAAAATAAGCTTAAAAAAACTCCAATCCTATCCTTCCAACTTGCTCTTCACTACTCGGATGAAGCAAAATAACCTCCCTCAATGCCTAAACCAAATGTGATAGCAAATAATTATTTAGTATCATATATAATGACATTTTCAATATTAAACCATAATTAAACCCCATCCAAGCAAAAATTTAAAATTTAAGGCTAACCTCACTTTAACTTTGAATTCTTATACTAGGCCATTCATTTTAATATATTAAGCTTATTTATATTATTAAAAACATATTTTAATACATTTAAACTATTTACATTACAAAAACACACTCTTATACACAAAATCCTAAAATGACATAACCTTCCCCCATTGAAGGTTTTTCATTCCAACACAATCCATTAATCATTTTAAACTTATATTCATCACTTATATTACCAAACAACAAGATTAAACCAATAAAATTATACAATTCAACAACTTTGAAAAAATCATTTTCCAAAACCCTAAATCATACTTTCATTCTCAAACTCCAACCAAACACAACCAAATCCAATTTTTGACTTTAAAATACTTATTTATGCAACAAAATAACTCATTTGGAATCAATTTGCACAATTAAAAACCATGGTTTCAAAATTCCAAAAATTACATAACCCTAAATTTTCTTTCTTCACCAATCTTACCCAAACTCAACCATTACTTCAATCAAACCTTAAAATCATTGTTATCTACCCAAAATAACATCATACAACTAATTTCAATAATTATAACATACTAGTTAAAAATTCAAAATCACACATAATCAAAATTTTAATGGAATTCAAAGAAAGAAGTTGGAAACTTACCAAATTTAGTGAAAATCACCAAAAATTAACTTTAAACTTGTTAAATCCTTCAATAAATTGAGTATGAAAGAGCAAAATTCCTTGGACACCACCAATGGAGGTTTCAACCAAGGAGGAAAAAGAAGAAGATGAAAATGACTTTTGATTTTTTCTTTCCTTTCATCTTTTAATTTCAACCATATATATATATATTATTTAATTTAATAGTTAATTATTTATTTAATAAATTAAAAGTCCAAAAATTTCTCTTTCATTAAAAAATTATTTATTTTTAAATTAATTTAATAATTTTTAAATTTTAAGATTTAATTACCAAAATACCTTTTTTACTTTGACTTTTGACTTTTTCTTTAAAAAGTATTGAATTTTATATGTTGTATATATTTTACATATATATCACATATATATTTCACTTTTTCATTTAAAATCCCTTTATTTTTTATTTAAAATTATTAATTTAATTTATCTAATTTAATTATAATATATTTTATCAAATTTTCAAAAATTAGAAATTTTTGAAAAAAAATTGAGATATTACACATATGCACAAATAATATATATCTTATATACACATCAAATGTACCTTATATGTGCATTAAATATATTAAATATGTAATGTATATATCCAATATATACAATTAATATACCATATGTATATGTTATATATACACTAGGTATATATATTGGGTATATACAACTTTTATATCTCCAAGTACTTATTTAATTTCTCTAAAATTACGGATATGATAGATGTAGCATGATTTAATTGGTTTAATGGGTATGTATGATGCTATTTTGAGTAGTAAGTAATAATTTTCAAGTTAGATAGAAGGAAGGATTAAGTTTGGGTTGAGTTTGGATGAAGAAGATGATTTAGAGTTATGTATAATGTGAAAATTTGAAATCATATATTTTAATTGTTCAAATAGATTCCAAAGATGTTGTGTTGATGCCTAAATAAGAATTTTAAAGTCAAATGATGTATTTAATCAAGTTTGGTTAGAGATTTGGAAAGGTAGTGTTTAATTTATGGTTTTGGAAGAAAAGTTTTTAAGTACTAATTTTTATTTGATTTTAATTAATAAATAATGCTATTAAGTGATTTAAATGATGTAAATAGGCTTAGATCAACATTTAGAATGGGTTGGAATGAAGAATTGAAAATGAAGAGGCTTAGGGCATATTTTAGAATTTTGTTAAAGAATATGTGTTTATTGGATTTAATTGGTTTAAATATATTCTAATATATTTTTAATGATAAAAATAAACTTAAAACACCAATTAAAATGGATTAAAAGAAAATTCTAATATTAAAGTAAGGCAAACAAAATTTTGGGATAATGGTTGGAATGATGTTTGATTAGGATTTTATATTTGAAATACCTTGAAATGTGATTCTAAATAGTTGTATTTGCTCATATTTTGAATAGGCATGAAGAGAAAATAATTGCCCAACCTTGGTGTTGAAAGACAATTTGAAAGTGAAGGTTAAAGAGTGATTTTTAGCTTGTGGTTGAGTGATAATTAAGGTATGTATATACTTTTAATAATTTAAATATATTTGTATTTAATTTGGCTTAACACACTTTAGATATTTGAATATGCATATGCATTGTGATATTGATTGTGAAATGATGTATATACATTATATACATTATGAAAAGTCATTATTAATAACTAAAATGAATGAAAAGTGATTTTATGTGAATTATGTAAGAATGACCCAAGAATACTTGAATAATATGATAGTAATATTAAATGACATACATTGTGATAAAGTAGTGTGATATGATCAGTTAAAGTGATTTGATATTGCCATGAATGAGAAAAATGAGTCAATGATGCAATGTGATGAGAAAAATTGATTATGAAAAAATATGTACTATTTATGTGTGTCTACCATATTATTCAATTTTCAGAGTTCTGTATTTGGTAGCATGCCTATGAGATTATTCTCATTATTTGCCTTAGGAACTAGACGCTGAGAGTCACTAATATATGATTTTCCTTCGGATTAGACATTGGATGTCACCATGATTTGCCTTTGAGCTAGACACTGGGTGCCACTTGCATTGCCTTTGGCTAGATACTGAGTGTCAAATTAATTTAAAAAACAACTCTGAAATTTGAATGATATATTATATTACTTGGGCTCAATGTTTGTGTATGTGTTAATGTGATGTATAAAAAGAATAATGATTATGTTTTAAAGTGGAATTGCATACTACATTGTGAAATACCATGCAATAATATTGTGCATCGTTATTATTTTAAAGTTTTATTATTATCAAAGTATGTACCGCTAGGCTTTTAGCTTAGCATGATTGTAATTTATCGAGCAGGTGACATGGTTGATCCGGTAAATCTGAAGAGTTCATCTAGACCTGGTTAGGTCTAGGCTTGAGACTAGTGTGCTTGAAATAAGTTTTTAACTGGTACAAGATCAGAGCCAACTGTTGTCATATATATTTTCTATTTATTAGAACATGTCATAATTATGTATAATATATTTATGTTTTTGGGAATATTGTAAAGTATTAGGAACTTTTGGACTAATTTTGTGATAATGAATTGTATATATGCTTATATGTACATATTTAAATATTTTGAGAAAAATATGGAGAAATTGAGAAGTTGGGGTGAAATATTGATTTTTTTATTGAGAGTGTGTTTTTATGCAGGTTAAGTATTGTTAAAATTTTTGGGATATCCATTTTATAAATAAAACTCTAGCAAATTTTTCTCAGAGATTTTTTTTATATAAAATACTTATTTTGGGTAACTATAATTAATTATGAATATTTTACCTCCTTATTAAAAATACATTTTAATTGTTTGAGATTTTAAATTGAGAATATAAAAATTCTTTTTTATTAAACCGATTTGTGACATTGTTATACTTCATACATATATGTGATGTATGCATTATGCGTATATAAGGTATAAGGGTATTACATACTCTATCCTCGTAATTTATAACTATTATCTGTCATTTTATCCAATGTCAAGTCTTAATGTTATCCTTAATTTATAGATTAAAAATTACTATTAATGGATATCATAATTATTGTTATTTATTAATCTAAACATGCCTAGCTGTCCACTAGCACTAGAAGTGTGGTAAACTCCCCATAAGATTTTAATTATGGATTTCAATCTCTTAGCATAACTTAAATATTCTAAATCTCTCATTATCCTTAACCATCTAAGCTTCACAACTAAAATTAAACACACTACAATTGAATGCATTATTTATAACCTAATTATCTCATATATCATACTATACATTCGATTTTCATTCACTTAGATTCTATTTTTCACTAAATTATCGTATAAGTAAAAACTTAAATCTATCATGAATCAATTGTCTTATTTTTTAAGCTACCAAGTCTGTTTAAGGAACTACTCAGAGTTTACCGTCTCACGCATTCAAGGAAAAACACATAACATCACGATATATAATTTCTAACACAATCCATACTTTAAGGGCACACAGTAGAAAAAACTCAGTTCTTGTATTTATCAAACACATATAATATTCACATACACATAATAACCATTAAATCACAATCCACAGATAACGTTGAATTTGAGAAAACTGAGGCTCAATCAAAATGAAAAGGAAATCTATACTCTGCATGGAATAAGAACTTAGACCAACTAGAACTCATCCAACCATAGATATAATATAAGCCATGAGATCTTTGCTCTAATACTAACTTTGTCATGACCCAAACCTAAGGCATGTTACCGGTAATAGAGAACCGGAAAGCATGTGACTTTTAAAATCCATGGTTAGCCTGACAACTCAATTTTCGGTAAAATTGAATTTATGATAACCATTACTGTCTCCAAACTGGGCCCAACGGCCACCAACCGTACACAATAAATACAATATCATATCATCATCATTGAACATTGGTTACTAAACATATTTAATTAATTAATGAATCTAAATAAATAAATAAATAAATAATAAGAAAATAGACAAGAGAAGAAATACCATGTGGAGTTCTCGAAAATAATTATAACATAATTATATAATAAAACATATACAAATAACACTCCTGCAGAGAAATAAAAGGCAAGATGACTCGATAAAATATTTTTTCTACGCTTAACCTGCAACCTGGAGGAAAAATGATGAATAGAAATGAGTATTCGACTCAATGAACTATATAACGATTAATATAACACATCGATTCCATGTATAAAGAGCTCATACAATAACAATCAGACAAACAATTCACATAATCATATAAGGAGAGGAGTGAGTCAATGAGGCCATACTATATCTCAAATTGGAGAGTTGATCCCCTTATCTGGCTCTCTTAGTCTACACGTTTCTCTTATATTCCAATACATAGAGTCTGCTGTCGCAGTCATAGCCAAGTAGCGCTATCCGACTGACAAGCAGCGCTGAGTACGAGAATGCCCCTGTCATCATACTAGTCCTAATCTCATCATTATTTAGTGTCATCATATTATAACCTGTAACCCTGATCATGTGTGGTCCCACATTTTCCTAACTCTACCAATAAACACAGAGAATATGCAATACATTCAACTCAAGCATCCACACACATCATGCTTCTATAATCTAGTGACGATAATAGCAATTATATATGCTTATTACTCAAACAAGTGATGCAATTATGCAAATGTAAGAATTATCGTAAATTAAGAGAGCGAGATATTATATTATTCTATATAACTCATAGTAAATGAAACCCAGTAACACTCTTTGAAACATCCGACTAACAATGGAAAAACACCTGTCTCGCTGGGAAAAAAGACTGAAATCGGCCAAAATTGTCATCGAAATATCTTGGCCAACGTCTGCCTCGGACGACGTGTGAATGGCTCTTTAGTGGCCGTTGGTGGGGAGTTACTCCTCCCCGAGCTCGTCGTAGGCTGGCGCTCTTCCTTGGTCGGTGCATGTCGTCTGGAGTTGGTTGAACGATGATAGATCGAAAGAAATTCGATCAGCGGTCTCTCCTCTCTCCCTCTCTTTCAGATTCTTTTCTCTCTCTCTCTACACTTAATTTTTTTTCTTCTTCTCTCTCCTCCTTTATTACCACACACACACATATATATTAATTTTTTATTTTCATTTTCTCTTTTTTTTATTATTTTTATTATTTTTATTTATTTTAATAATAATATGATTAAAAATATCTTTTTAAAATAATTAAAAATTTAGATTATTACATCTATATTTTAATCATTTTATTAAAATATTAACTATTTAATTCAATAAAATATACCAAAAAATAATTCACATATTTATCACCATATTATATAATTATAAAATTCATTATTTTTAGAGGAAATTACGTACTCTACCTGAAAAAAAAGATGTTTCGTTTTCACATATACGATACAAGAATTTTTTTTTTAAATTACTTAACCAATGTTGTTGCTTTTTTCCTACTTTTTTGTAGTTTTGTAATTTCTTTTTTTATCTTTTGTTTATATTTATTTTTTTATATAATTTTTTTAATGTCAATTTTTCAATATACACAAAAAATAGATATATACACAACATATATAAAATACACACTTAACAATATAAACTATATCTACAACATTTGCAATATATCTACAATACATCTATAACATATCTACATAATATTTTTAATATTTATTTAATTTTATTTTTTTATTCTTGTAACATACACACAGCATTCACACAATATTCACATAATATTCAATTTTTACATAAAATACATATAATTTAAATAACAAAAATATAACATATACATAATATTTATATCATCTACAACACATCTTTAATATATCTACTACACATCTATATAACGAAGTTGCATGTATTTTTTTATATGTATAATATGTAAAATTTGTTTAAAAATAAATTTAATAATTTTTATTAATATATTTTTGTATATTTTACTTCTTTAATTGTTATTTATTTTTTATAATTATAATAAAAAAATTTCCTTTATAAAATTATGATTTTAAATGATGAAATTATTACTTTTTATTATTTTATTAGAATATTTTTATTTAATAATGAAGTTTAAAAAAAATAAAAATTAAAATAAAATATTGATTGTAGTAAAAAAAGAGATATTTTTGAAAAAAAAAACTTTTATTTTAATAAAGAATGATGTATTTTTAAAATTTTGTATTAACTTTTCATAAAAGTGTAAATAATTTAATTTTTATAGTATTTTTGAAATAAAAATTATTATTTTAGGTATTTATGTAAATGTCTCTTATTTTTATTTTTAAATTTTAAATGCAATTTAGTTATTCAATTTATATATTATAAATAATTTATTAATTTTAGATTATTATATGTTATAATAAATTATATAGATTTTTAATAACTTTATGGCACGCGAAATTTTTCTTTTTAAATTGCTTAACCAATGTTTTTTTTTTCTGTTTTTTTGTAAATTTTTGTAATTTCATTTTTTTTACCTTTTTTATACTTATTTTTTATATAATTTTTTTAATAACAAATTTTCAATATGCACAAATATATATATATATATATAATATACAAAATATACATTTAACAATACAAACTATATCTACAACATCTGCGATATATTTATAATATATCTACAAAATATTTACATAATATTTTTAATATTTATTTAATTTAATTTTTATTTTTACAATATCCACACAACATTCACATAATATCCACATAACATTTAATAAATTTTTACATAAATACATATAATTTAAATATAAAAAATAATATATATATGATATCTACAACATCTACTGTATATCTACTTAATGAAATTGTGTGTATTTTTTTATTTTTATGTATATATTTTTAATAATTTTTATTGATATATTTTTATATATTTTTACTTTTTCTGAGTGTTATTTATTTTTTATAATTAAAATTAATTTTTTTTTATAAAATTATGATTTTTAAATGATGAATGTATTTTATTAGAATATTTTTATTTAATAATGAAGTTTGAAAAAAAATAAAATAAAAATAAAAATAAAATATTGATTGTAGTGACTAAGTGAGATAAGAGATATTTTTGAAAAAAAAAATTAATTTTAGTTAGAAATGAAGTATTTTTAAAATTTTAAATTAATTTTTTATAAAAGAGTAAATATTTTTAATTTTTATAGTATTTTTAAAATAAAAATTATTTTTGTTAGGTATTTATGTAAATGTCCCTTATTTTTATTTTTAAAATTTAAATGCAATTTAGTTATTGAATTTATATATTATAAATAATTTATTAATTTTAGATTATTGGATGTTATAATAAATTATATAGAATTTTTAATAACTCATTGTTTTGATAGCAATAAAGAACTTGTTCTTAAAAAATATTGTTCTATTACTCATATTTTAATTAAATTAATTAAGTGATATCTTTTTAAAAAAATAATTAAATTATAAGATGTTTTCTTCTTCTTTTTTAATTTTTTTATACGAAAATATTTTGTCTGAAAGTTATTAATTAGTCAATTAATTTTATTTTTTTTAACTAATGAGCTATTATATTTTATCCTTAACCGATTTTTTATTTTTTTTAATTCATGAGCCATTATTATTATTATTATTGTTATTATTATTATTATTATTATATTCTATAAAATCACTTCTCAAACTTTTATTTTTTATTTTTAATTTATCTTTTACTAATATTTGTGAGTTAGAATTTTAAAATTGTGAATCAAATTTTTTATTTTTATTTTTATTTTAAATTAGTAATATAAATTTAATTATTTTAAAAATAATTTAAAATAAATATGTTATTAATTATATTTGAATTTAAAGTTTCATCTTATTTGATTTTATTTATAATATATTTTTACTCATGTTTTTATGTGAAAGATTAAAAGCCATAAAATAGATAGTGTAAATAAATTTTTTTACCCTATTTAAAAATATTCTCATTGTACCAATTTATTTTAAATATTAATATATTTATTTTTATACCATTTTTATATTACTCATTTAAAGTAAATTTATAATTTTTCTTTTTACAAAAAGAATAAATAATAATTTTTTTATAATAAATAATGAATTTTTATTTATTCTTTTGTATTTAAATTACTTATTTAAATTATTTTTAAATATTTTTCTTTTAGTTAAAGCAATGTGATTAAAAATTAATTTTAGGATCATTCTTTTTTATAAATGAATTCTTGAATTAATTTAAAAAATATCTTAATGCATTAAATATTTTACTATAAATATTTTATAATATATAAATATGAAAATATATAGTAATATATTTATTCGTATAATATTATTTTTATGGAATAATTATATTAATATATAAATTATTTTTCATATGAAATAATATAAAATATTTTCTTAAAAGTTTAAATCAAATATGAATAAAAATTTATCACATTAATTTGTTACTATGAAACTAATAAATAAGAAAAAAACTTAGTTTATCTAAATATCAATTACTTTTTAAATTCATGAAAATATATTGTCAAAAATTAATCCGTTAAATGTCTTTTCAATATAGTTATAACTAATCATATTATTTAAAATAATTTTATATAAAAATTAATATATTTCATTTTTTTTTATAAATTTTATGTAAAATATTTTTTCAGTAAATAATGTATTTCATTAAAATAATAATAATCACGATTACAAGCATTGAATTTATTTTATAAGTTACTTAAATAATTTTTTGAAAATAATATTATTTTTCTAAAATTAAATAAAGTTTAATATTCGATTAGACATATACATTAGAAATACTTTACTATCAATATTTTTATAACATATATCAAAATTTTTAATATTATGTATATATGTAATATTATTTTTATATACTAATTATCTTAACATATAAATTATTTTTTGACTTAAAATAATATAAAAAATTAGAAATCGTGAAATCTGTTGTGAAGGGTGAGCACTAAATATATATGAATTTCCTTGATTAAATTTTCCAGCTCAAGCTTCTTGGATTGGACCCTCTATAAACACTTTAATACACACTTTAATATATGACACTTAAAATTAAACGGAAAAAAATAATAATATTGTATCTTATTTTGTTAAGAAAAAAGTGACTTCTAATACATAAATTAATGTAACATATCATATCATTACGTATTTTGAAATTTGCAAATATCACCAAACCAATTTAAATAGATAGTGATTCATCTTATAAATATTATCATCAATCAATAATTATTGTAAATATAATTAAATTAATGAAAAAAAATAAAAATGCTGGTATGGTTATTTTTAATATATATAATCTTTATTTTTCACTCATTTATTTTATTTTTTAATTAATTTATTTAAATTTTTATTTATTAACTTATTATTGCCCTAGATTATTCGTTAAAAAATGGACTAAAAAATAAGGTAAAAAACAGAAAACAAAAAAACAAAAATGAAACAAGGGTAATATAATTTAACAATTTCAATATAATGCCAAGCCTGTAATATATAGAAGAAAAGGCAAAAGAAGATGGGAATTACACTACTCATCATGAACCGTGCAAGCTTTATCTTCTTTACATGTAAGGAAAAAAAAATCTACATTTTATTGTCTGAACCAACATTTATTGCAAACTTTACTAGTATATTATACGCATAAAAGGATACCTTGTATATATAAATAAATGTTTCTTTATAGTATATATCCACACGTGCCAAGAAATCCATGTTCCACATGATGAAAATTGAAGCTTCTTAACAGAAAGAAAACTATTAATTTGCTGCAGCTTCAAAACCTCTGAGGAAAACCTCTGGGGGCTGCCCACCACTCAACTGCTGCTTTTTATTGATCTGTTTTTATTTTAAAAAAATGATGATGTAGACATATATGACTTATGATGATGCAAATAATAAGCATAAATTTACAAAAAGACAGATATTTTATCGCATACCACATAGTATGGAACTCCTGTGATATTTGCTGAGTGCTTCTGGAGATCCTCATTGACCTTCAACGAAATCAAATATAATGTGATTAACTAAAAATTCAAAATTTATAATTTCAGCTGGCTCTATGGCAATAGAAAGAAACAAAGAAAATGAGACCAGAACACCCTCTTTCACTCCAGTATTGGGATCTTGAAGAAATTCTTCTGCCCCCTCTATCCCAACTTTTGCAGCACATTGTAAAAGAAACTCCCTGCATTAACCAATGAATGTTAACATTCAACACTTATGGATGCAGCTTGCAAGGATGAATTTCCAATTAAAATGACACAAGTCAGTTGCACTAAGGATCTGAAAAGTTTCTTTTCACTTTCTACAAATGGATGAGAAGTGCATAAGAAATCAGAAAAATCACCAGAAATCTCATGATCAAAATGAACATGAAAGACAGTGAACAGGTCATTGCACTAGTAGCCCAGTGGCCTGACTAGTATTGCAAGGAATCAAAAACATAAATCCTGATAGCCACTTCCCTTTAAGAATTTTCGGTGTTTCAACAAAAAAAAAAGGAACTGTGAACAGTTAGTATTATGGACATAAAAGTGTTTTTCTAGGATCTGCATTTACCTATCACCAATGTATTTAGCCTGTGTGAAGTAACCAAGGAACAGCTCCTCTACAAGATTATGTTGCTTGTCAAGACCTTGTTGGCCAGCAAAATATATAAGCCTGTGGCTGTCTAAAGTATTGCCCCTGTGCATTTCAAAAACATTTTAGTGGTTCGCTGATTAAATAAACTCCTCATTTTCTTTTCTTATATAGCTGTGAACCATATAGTAATATTTAATGAATTTTCAATCTTACGTGAGACCAGAAATATTATATTCCAGACCAAGACCTCTAAAAACCTGCATTTATCACCATGACTTAATTATAGCAGCCAAATGCAGAGGATGTTTGATATGGTAAAATGTGTATAAGTAATAAACAAAGGAAGGAAATAAAGATATTATGATGATGATGAAAAAAAAAAAAAAACCTCTGTCATCCGAGCTATAATTCCACCAGCTCGGGATCCAAACTTTTCCTTATAAAACTGAAGCTTATTTATGCCTTCCTTAGGGGCAGATGCATCAAGAAAAAATGGATGCCATTTGATCTGAAAAGGAAAACTGATTTAAGTTAGAATGAGATTTAACTTATCAAAGGTAACAAGAGAGAGAGAGAGAGAGAGAGAGAGAGAGAGAAATACCTCAAAATCATATCGATCTTTAGAAGCAGCGATAGCTTTGTCTAAATTTTTCTTCCCAACAAAGCACCATGGACATACCGTGTCTGAACTGACATCAATTCTTATGAGCTTCTTCCCACTGCTGTTGCTTACTGACTGAGTCATGATTGTGGGGTATCTGTTACCTTTTTCTAACACAGACGCTAAATCAGGCTGCAACCCAGAAGATATAAAACCATCAATGTCTAAAGTTCAACATTTTTCAATAACTTTATCAAAATATCAAGTCCAGTTGCAGACATATACTGCTTACACTAACTTCATTAGCAAATGAGCACAATGAAGCACATAATCACAATCTATAACGAACAAAGGCAAACTAGCAACTAGTTATTCATTAGCTTTTGTCTAATGAATCTGCAATCCTGCATCCCGTTAGAACAAAATGTCTCTTATTCTTTTATCTACATTATATACTTACAATGTTACATGTTACTTTATCATTTCTATATATTTCTGCAAACAAAATGAATTGTTGGTTTTCCTTTGGCAAAGTTCACTGTGGCAACCTACTGATCAGAAAAATTCTAAATTTTTCCTTATTTCTATGTTCTGTCATTCTAATTTCTTTAAATTTTTGGTCACTGAACTCTTTGATAGAACAATCAGAAAGTACCTACTTATTTCACTTGTTTCATAACTGAACCACTAATTGAGATTTCAAGTCAATCCTTATAGGAATTAAGAAACTACCCAACTAATTCCACCATTTTTGTTAACTAAACCTAATTTGTCCTTTCTGGATCAATTAAAACACAAAGATAATCCAGTAACACAATTTTGCAGCTCCTAAGGAGTTTCGCTATTTTTCTGCAATGGCACCATGAACAAATTGAGAACAAAACAACAAATGGGTTTGTTTTATTTTTCCAGCAATTTCAAGATCATCAACAAAGATTGCCAACAATCGCAGAATCAGCATGAATATGTCAAGAAAATGAATTCTGCGAGGACAAGTAAACCAGAGAAGGGCAAAAGGCAAAAGAAAAAAACAACCCAACAATGAAAAAGAACAAAACTTGCTGAAAATTGTAAACTAAAAAGATCAATAAATTAAAACAAAGACAGAAACAGGCAAAAGAGAAAAAAAAAAAGAAAGAGGGAGATTGATATTTCGTTTACCTTGAAGAATATTGAAGGTGGTGCTTTGTGAAAAGCTGCCAAACGCATTGGACAGTGAAGAATAGAGAGGAATTGGATTTGCTTTATAGGACAGAAATGATATTTGACTATTACAATATTCTTCACCTACCTCCCATTATAACAAATTTAGTTTAATTTACAGACAACTTTTGTTTTAACATTTTGCTACTTATAGAAAAAAAAAGTTTATCTTAACAATTTATTATATGTATTATATATACTCTTTTAATTATATCTATATTTCTGATGAAAAATTGAATTATAAATTAAGAGAATTTTTTTTTAAAAAAAAATTAGAATATTTTCTCCAAATTAAAATATATGATTTCAAAATAATATAAATATAATTATCAATCAAATATTCATCAATAGAATATTTATAAATTTAAAATATTTTAGAAATTTAAAATTTATATTTTAGAAGTCTAAAAAAATATTATTTTTAAATTACTTTAACTTTTGGGTAATTAATAAAACAACATTAAATTTCTATTCTCTATTTTAATTTTTCTCAAATCAAATAAGGAGAATTGCAATTCTTATAAAATCACGATTGATCCAATCATAAAATAATTGATTTATAAAATAAATTCATATATAAATGTTGTACACATTAATATAGTTATATATAAATTTTTTTTTCTTGGTAAACTAAGTTTTTTCAACAACAATATATATCATCATTATTTTAAGCATTATTTTTAATAATAATAATGATAATAATAATTTTTATATATCATGTATAACATCAACTGCATAATTAATTACTAAAAAATTTAATAAATAAATATAACGATTAATTTATTTTAAATTTAAAAAAAGTCAAATTTACTATTTTTCTTTTCAAAAAAAATACCAATTAGCTTCTAAATGATAAGAAAAAAGAATTATATAATTAAATTTTTTTATTAATATAATTAACTTTTAGAATCAACTCCCAATACTTAATCACTATCCAAAATTTCTAATTTTGTTAAATCAATCATTTTTTGTAAATAATAAAATTAAATATTATGATAGATAAACTCTAAATGAAATATATTCATTGACAAATTTTATTTTATTAGTACTGAAATTATTTTCAGTTAATAGAACCCTTCCACCATCAAAGTCAATCGATTAAAAAAAACTTTCTAAATATTAAATAAAGTCACAAATAAAAATTTTACAATAAAGTAAGCTGGTCTTATTTATTTCAAATTACAATTTAATTTTTTTATATAATATAAAATATAAAGTTTTTTTAATATTTAAACAACGGTCTAGACTCTAGAAGATTCGATGCCAAGCAGGGTTGTTGGGACTTGATCCGGACATTGATCGACCCGACCCTCTCCCGAATTCTTGGATATCGGAGCATCATCAAATTGTTTTCTGTTCTCTCTCTCATTCCCAAATCAGCAAAAATTCGACGCATTTACTAATTACTTGCTTGCTCACATTATCTCGCGGAAAAATTTCAATTTCACGAACTTTAAAACTCCTATTTGCTGATTCCAATACAAAGAAAAAGCATTTCTCCGATTTTTTTTTTCTTATTAAAAAGGTAAGATTTTTCCGTTCACACATTTCATGGTTTCAGTTCCTTCTTCTGTGCACCAAATTAGTCAGCTCTCTTTTCTTGTTTTTTAATTTCCCATCAACCAACCAACCAAACATAATACGACCCATTTGAAAAGTTGGTAGCTTTATGTTAAAATCTTTACCTGGTCAACAAAATTGTGAATTTCAATTGCAATTTGATTCAGAACAGATTTGATTTCCATCTGAATTACTCTTCAATCTCATTTATTTGTTTATTTATTGTACTTTATAGGGTTTACGTTAGTTGCATAGATGGAAATTGATGAGATCATTGGAGAGGCCGCAAGGTCCATGAACCCGCTTACAAAGAGTGCAATTTATGTGTGGGGATACAACCAGAGTGGGCAAACTGGCAGAAACGGAAAAGAGCGCCAATTGCGGATTCCAAAGCAGCTTCCTCCTGAGCTCTTTGGGTGCCCAGCTGGTGCCAATGCTCGCTGGTTAGATATAGCTTGTGGCCGTGAACATACTGCAGCTGTAGCCTCTGACGGGTTGCTTTTCACTTGGGCTTTGTCCCCTTTTACTCATAAATATTGCTTATTTAATTATGTTCACTTTATCATTGTTTGGATTACATCGTCATATATTTTCTTTTACTATGATTGGTTTGAGATGTTACAGTTATGCTTTTAGTTGTTTCTACACATGACAATGGATTTCTTCTTCAGATATCTCCTCTGATTGGTTGCCCTTTACACGGGATTTCCTCATGATTTTGTATTCTTTTAAGTTTCAAAGCATCCATTTCTTCATGTTGTTTAACAACTCCAGATATTTTGTGACTATTGCATTCTACTATTGTTGAATAACATGAAAATTTATTATGACAATTGTTGCTCATGGCACATAGTCTTCTTTTTCCCCTAAAATTTAATATGATGATGATTACATTACAAGTATGACCTTGAGGTTTATTTGTTTATGGCATCAGATAAGCAAAAGACAAATATATATTGTTTCTTATGAGATCATTCTATCACAAGAAAGGATCACACATCAGAAATCAAGTGTTTAACGTCCCATGAAGAGAGCAACCTTATATCTATATATTTGACCAGGTGCTAATGAATTTGGTCAACTGGGAGATGGCACTGAGGAGGGTAGGAATTACCCAAAAAGAGTAAAGCAATTGGAGACAGAGTTTGTGAAATCTGTATCATGTGGAGCACAATGTACTGCTGCTATTGCCGAACCACCTGAAAATGATGGAACCAGATCAACAAGCAGACTTAGGGTTTGGGGACAAAACCAAGTAATTTATCCGTATTAAGAATATTATATTTATTCTAAACCTGGATATTACATGATCTTTGCCTTTCCTATTTTTTAGTGAACCTTCTACTCATCATCACAGGGATCAAATTTTCCACGCTTATTTTGGGGGGCCTTCACCCCAAATACGGTATGCAATTGTTTAGATATTACATGTTTGAGTTTTAGACAATGAAGAAAAAAGTGGTATTTGAAGCAAATGAACTAAGATCTCAGATGAGATATGATCTTGATAAATGGTATAACTAATCATAACCATTTTAGCTGGAGTTTTCTATCAAATTTCGTGAAAATGAGATGTGATTTTGTCGTTCTTGTTTGAGTCAAGGATGGATGACATGCAACATGCTTGAAAATACCTTCATCTAGGTTTCTTCATGTGTTATCCTTACACTTCTGCGTTCTTCGTGAAGAAGCAAAGTCCATTTACCTCTCAAACATGCTGTGTGTGTATTTGCGTTAATTAATCCTTCTGTTCGTGCTTCAGAATCAGTTTGTTTAGTTCAGGAATTAGGACTAGAGAAAATTGTTGTGATGGATTAGTTATAGTTATTGAAGAATTGTCGTCTAAAGAAGCGCAAGAGGGTTTTTATTATCTGTCAAGAGGTCTTTTGCTTTATAAATTCTACATCTATCTAAATGTCTTTTTTCTCATGGTCTGAGCATCCATAGTTGATTTGAAGTCCTGTAAGCAGGTTATTTTGAGCCTTATATCTGGTAGAGTTATTAATCTCTCCTATTTATATTTTAAGAGTAAAAATCCCTCCAGTTATTGTAGTATAATGGCTACTGTATTATTTTCCATTCTTGTTGCTGTCATTCATTTAGATAAATTTGTCATTTTGTGTTTCTTCAATTAGAGTTGTAAAAAATTCAAAGTAACAATATTTTTAGGGCTTATGTTTTATGTTCTCCAGGGTCATAATTCTAATTGAAAGCATGTAATATTGGTTTTATGGTAGTTGAGAATTTGTGACATGCAGTAATGTTTCTTCAATTTTTATTTTACTGTGATTGATATAGTAGAGAGTTTATATGTTTCTTCCTTTTCCAGATTACCCGACAAGTGTCCTGCGGTGCGGTGCATGTGGTAGCTTTATCACAGGATGGCTTACTGCAGGCTTGGGGTAAATGCTATTCCAGATGCATAATCTGCTATTCTTTTTCATGCTATTCCAAATGGTGAATTAATTAGTTTTCATGTACATTTGTTTGTTCTGATGATGCTTAATCATTTTATGATTCCTTTTGATATACAAGGTTACAATGAATATGGTCAGCTTGGCAGGGGTGTTTCATGTGAAGGACTACAAGGGGCTCGTATGATAAATGCCTATGCAAAGTTTCTTGACGAAGCCCCTGAGCTCGTGAAGGTTGCCTAAGTTTCATGCGGGGAGTATCACACAGCTGCCATTTCTGAAAAAGGCGAGGTGTAAGTTATCTGAAGAAATTCTTAGATGGAGCTAAGTTCAACATTTAAGCATTAGAATTGCGTTTATCCGTATGACACATGTAACTCTCTTTGAAGGCTGGAAAAAATCTTCTAATGGGAATCTCACTTCTAGTCAGGAGATGGATGCAATGGAAATGCGATGCATTCTAATATGCAAGTGTCTCTTTTCCCTTAGCTTGGTTATACCATAAAGGCCTAAATTCTTTTCAAATTTTATTATTTTATTCCAGTAAATCATCAATTAGCTAGTTTCTCCTGTTCTCTGTGCGTGATGCCTTAGTTCTATCCTTGGCTGCAGTCTAGCAGTTGATAGAATCAATCTTATGTACTTAATTCATAATATTCTAAAACACTTATAATTTGGTTTTACGTAGCATAATATGGCTATTAATTAAACATGTTGTCTATAAGTCATCCTACTGCTTGATGATTACTGGCACTTGATGTCCACACTAGGTCTAATATTGTTATTGATGTATGTAAATGTGGCACATGTAAATACTATTTAATTATATTGTTGGTTTAATTATATACCTTTTGGAGGTATGTTTTTAAGTTTTATGAATATAAGTACACTCATAGTGGCACACGTTATGTAGTTTTCTTGGGCTGATGTAGGATGTAACAACAGTTTTACTTTTTTGTAGATGTTCTTTGTTGATACTTTGCACCTAAACTCACTCAAGATTGACATTTGAGTGAATTCTCTGCATTCCAATTACTGGGACTGGATAAAAGTCCAGACAGATTGAGGAACCCATTTCATATTTATCCAATTCTTGCAGTTGCATGTCATTGTGCCTTGCTTCCGATACAAAAGAGTAGTCTATTATACACCTAAACGCATGTTTGTCATATTTCATATGTTCATGAAAAGTTTTGAGTGGAATTTCACTAATCTGTATTAGAAAATATAGATCTGCCTTCCTTCAAGTACAAACAGCTGCATGAAGATGAGGTTTGAAACAGGGATAACATAGAACAAAGAAATATGGATAAAAAATATTGTAAATAGAACTAGCAATAACTTTGGTACAGGAGCTCCAAAGTGGTTTTAGTTTTTTTGGCCATGTGGCTCATAAAAACTGGTGTAATGATTTTTAGAGGTTCATATTGTGGTAGCTTGTGATTTAATCGCACGTCACTGCATTAGATTGAATAAAATGCTATTGGCATAACGTCTTAGTCTTTTGGGTCAATGTGCTGTCCAACATGAGTAATGACACTCAGTAGTTTGTGTTCCTTCTAAATTTACTCCTTCCCGCTCAGATGTTTCTCCCTTAAAAAGGCTCTAGATTTGGTGGCATATCCTCTGATCAGCATAAGTGCTAATTCTTTAGCTAAAAAGTGTTGTCTCATCTTCCAGAACTGATATTCATCAGCCCTTCGTTGACGCCCATCCCTCTCCAACCGTGGGATTAATAATTCAAATAATTCTTTCAGTCTAAAACCTATGTTTTTGTTGTACAGCTTGGAATTTTATCCTATAAATGATAAATAATAGAATACTTTTAGTCCTTTAGTTCGGCCTTATATAGAAATTATTTTTACCTTGCAGCTATACATGGGGACTAGGAAATGTGGGCCAACTTGGGCACACCTTTCTTCAATCTGGTGATAAAGAGCTACTGCCCAGGCGAATGGTTTCCCTTGATGGAATTTTCATAAAGGATGTGGCATGTGGAGGCGTGCACACCTGTGCTGTGACTGAGAAAGGAGCTCTTTATGCTTGGGCTGGTGGTCAAGTTGGGCAATTAGGCCTTGGTCCCCAAACTGGATCCTTTTCATTCATTCCCAGTGATTCTGAGTCTTTTCTTTGAAATATCCCTGCTTTGGTTCTCCCAGCTGGCGTGCAACTTGTTGCTTGTGGACATTCTCACACGCTTACTTCTTCAAAGGATGGAAGAATACACGGATGGGGCTATAATAGCTATGGACAGGGAGCTAATGAGAAAACTACATATGCTTGGTATCCATCACCAGTTGACTGGTATGATGGCACTGAAATTTTCAATAGCTTCTGCATGGTCATGTCATCCTGAATTGTGATGGAAGGGCCATATTGCAGGTGCGTTGGGAAAGTGCGAAAACTAGCAGCTGGTAGTGGCCATTCAGCTGTGTTGACTGATGCTTGTTCCTTGAAATAGTTGTCGAGTTTAGACTTGCAGATATTGTGACTCTATCAAATGCTTTGGAAATTGAGGATGTTGCATCTAGAACTGATTCAGATGGTTTAGCACGTATTTGTGGAAGATTGAGGTAATTGACCTTTGTATAATGGATTATTTCTATTATTCTTTTTGACTGGCTGCAATTTTCTGAAGTCTTCATAAAATGTAATCCTATTCCTCTGGGAGTTTCATTATTGTTTTAATTCGTTAGAACTTGGTTGGAAATTCATATTTCTCAGGAAAGCGGAAAGCCCTTCCACTATGAGTACCTCTGTTGTTACTGAGAATAAGTAGAACTAACCAGTACAAGGATTAGTAAATGAGATCAAGAGTGAGGAGCTAGAATGTATTTTCAACCTTCCACGGGTGACTTTGGATGCAACTTCTAAAATTTTCTTGCACTTTGAGCGTGCAATAACCTCATTAATCCTTTCCAATTACAATATAATAGAGCCAGTTTTTTTGACTTAGCTTGATCACTTATTTTGTCACTGCCAATATGTTGGGAGTCCTGGTACCTTATTATTTGTCATGCTTTATCTACGGTAAAGCTGTTATTTAAAACAACCATGTATATGTGCAGGGAGCATTTACTTGCTGGTGAGGTAGATTATGAAGAATGTGAGATCAGCGGCTAGCAGAAATGATTGAACTATTGAACTTGGGTTTGGAGATTGCTGAAAGTCGTGTTAGTATGTAATTCCTATATGCCACATTCAATGCAGTCAATTCAGGACTTAAAAAATTGAACTATATTATTAAAGATTATAAGGGGGAAATCCCTGGAATAAGATGATGTGAGAAACCCTGGTATTCCATAAGGTAGATAGTCTTTGCATCATAGTGTATCTCTGGTCTGCCACCTGGACGATGGATCGGATCATGACTGTGTAATCAATATTCTTTTGTTTGGTGATGAATCTTTGCTCGTATATTTCATTGAATATGTATGATATGTGATATGGTCATTGTTGGACTTTGAATATTTGCTGGCAAATTCTTCTGCTTTGTTAAGGATTGGTTTGAATAAATGGGTGGAAGCTAGTAGTTGACATTAGGTTCTCAACTGTTGTTTATGATTTTTGGTGAAATTGGTGGTTGGAACAATGTTTCATAGTCTAACGAGGAATCAAAATTACAAATAAAACACAAAAAAATGATGGTCATATGCAATGGAGTCTAATTGTAATTTTAGATTAATGTCAAGTATTGGCTTAGCCTAGATAGGAAAGGAGAAAACCCTATATGCGTAACATTCTAATTGATGCTGCTTAGTATCTAACATCAATTAGAATGAGAAGTTCAATTTTTAATTGTTTATGGTTAATGTTCATAATTGAACTAATGATACACGTTGGGTCAATAGTTTGATCATACATTGAATTTTAATTCTAATTAATACTAGGTGGATCAAGCTCACTGGAATTAATATTATACCAATCAGGCAAAAGGGTTTCTGAGTCTTGAAATTGTTCAAATATTAAGTACATTCTAATGAGAAGTAATTCTTTTTTACCACCATGCATGGTTTTGTAATAATTACATAAATGGCAATAGAAATGAAATGGTCATCTCAACTTCAATATGCCTCTTGAAACAGAAATATTCTAACCATTGGCATGGCCAAGCATCCAAGGAGGCATCTGGATTATATTGGGCTGAGTTTGAGCTATAGCCTCATTTTCATTCATGAATTCTCTAGTCTCAAGAGTGCTACTGCATCATTCGTCAAGAAAATATATAAATATTAGCCCTAGCTAGCCAAGAAATGTACCATTTAATTTATTTTTGTTAATTAAACTTAAATTTCATCTGAAAATAATGCTGGGTAAATTTCAATTGCATCCCCAATGCACAATCTATCTATTCTGAAAAAAACTCAGAGGTAAGTTTCAATTGCATCCAAGTATATAATCTAACTAAATATAAGAGTTAAATTAAGTGAAATATCATGGAAGAAAAAGGAAGAAGACGATACCGATTTCTCAGAGATGGGAATGACAGCATTGGCGGCGGAGGCAAAGGCATGAAAGGGGATGAGTTCTGACCATGATTTTGTCGCTCCCATTGTGCTTGTTCAGCCATTATCTTTTGGTTTTCTTTCAGCTATTTATTTTAATGTCACGCAAAAATAATAAATTAGCAGTTATTAAAAGCTTTGTAATTTTTAGATAGGAGAAATTTTATACGTTTATCTTTATTTATGTAGAAGTAAATCTTATAAATAAATTCTATTACCTAATAATTTCTCAAAAAGCTGCAATATAACAAGTTGTAGAAGTTTAAAAGTGACAATCAAAAGTTAAGAGCTTCTTACCTGTTTGTTTAGCATGTTGTTTTGCTCATACAATGACTTTTCCTGTAATGAAACTTTTGCATCAGCGCAATAAAACCCTAATATACAAAGCTCTTTCCATATAAAAGGGAATTCCAAAATTAATTGAGCTAAAAAATCTAATAAATTTCAATAATATAAACTTTTACATATTTATTCACAAGTCAAAAATCAAATACAAACATGATCTTTATAAATAACATACATGTTTGACGTTGATTTTCTTTTTTTTTTTTTTGAAAAGAATAACACAAAAGAACATATACACATAAAGAATAGTTACTAGACACATTTCATAACAAAATCATGGTATTTTTATTATGGTATACTAACTAATATATTCTATAAATATATATATATATATATTCTTTTTTTGATACGGGAGGCCAAGGCCTCCGACATTGTTGTTTACTTATTTTTTCTATATTTAGAATTTAAAAAAGTCTACTTTTGGAGAATTTTTTTTAAAAAAATTTTTCTCAAAACAAGTTCTTATAAATAGCTTAAAAAGAATTTTAAAAAATAAAGAAAATGTCAAAATGCAGTTTTCAAGGGAAACTCCAAATTTAATTTCGAACTACCTAAGATTCCCAACCCAACTAGAAAATTTAGGACAAATTATAAGCAAGAAATTTTGCCTTCTTCTGAAGCTCTGAGATGTTGTCATGGTAGAGTTGATTCTGCAAAATCCAAATTAATTTTATGCAGTAAGCGTTAGTTAGTTTTGTTTATGTAATTGTGCCATAAAAGCATCGAAAATAATATTTGAATTTACCTTTCTTGACCTTACACGCTTTAGAGCATTATCGATCTGTTGTTCTAAGTGTTGGAGCTTTCTCAGACTCATGGATTCCAAATCTTCTCCTGCAAAGTTCCTATATAATCAATGTGTAATTATACATAATTAGTCAATTAATTAACTAGAGCTTTAATTACATGATTTTTTTTATAAATTTTAAAATTTTATGTATTCTTTTATAAGAATACACACACACACACACACACACACACACACACACATATATATATATATATTTAATGTTTTTCAAACTACTGATAGCGAGTGAATGATCTTTTTGGAATATCGGCAACTAGGCTAGTTAGATGACACTTTCCTCAGCCTTCAAGGCCATCGGTAGTGGCGGTGTGTGGCCGGTCGGATACGGTGTTTCATGAGGCCTAAATATCAGGAGTTTTGTTTTTAATATCTATTAAGTTTATCCCATATCTACTAATTACAAGAAATATAATGGGTTTATATATAATTAAAAAGACAATTCAATTAAAGTAATCTAAGTTATTTTGTATTGTAAAACCTAATTTATTATAGCTCAATATACTAATATATCAATGTATTTTATAACTCTAGTTTGATCGAATTTCACGTAGTAATTATGTGACCTTGATATTGTATATTTTGGATTATGACTATGTTCATGGCGTTAGTTGATGAGTTTGCAATTAATATAAATTTTAGACATTTATTGAGTTGATTCCTATCATGACTGTTTTTCTTTTTGGTTACTAAAGCTAATACGGTTAATTAATTTCTTTACACATATATGAGTTTGTTATAATTTGAGTATCAAAATGAGTTAATTTATAAGAATGATCGTAATTTATGAATGTGAGAAATTTGAATTTTAGCATTCGAAGTCGCTAAATTCAATTAAATGATGTTTTGAAGGATCCTAATTGAGAAGTGTTCCTTTATGCAAGTAGGGCCGGTGAAGGCCCTGTGCAAAGTGGGCTATTGCATAGGGCCCCCAGCTTGCACAGGGCCCCAATTTTTTTTTTTTTTAATTTTTGAAAATAATTTGGTTCAAGTTAGGAATATGGTCTAATTTATTCTGTTTTTTTCTAAGAACAGAGCCCCTTAAATATTTAAGACGGCCCTGTATGCAAGTATGCATGCATAATGTGAGATTTAAAGAAATTAATTGATTTTAAATGGTTTATAACCTAAAATAATTTTCATAAATAAAAGTTTATACGTGTAAATTAATAGAGATGTTTTAAAAAAAGTAGCTTTGTAATAGAATGCTTATAATATAAATAAATTTTATATTGAGATAATTGGGATATATATATATATTGTATTTGTAGGCCTATAGTTAGCAATTGAGTCGTTATTGATTAATATCAAACACAAGGGTAAGGTTGTAATCAAGCTGAGCTGAGTCGAGTTTTGAAAAATTCAAGCTTGATTCGTCATAAAATAGTTGAGTTCGAATTCAAACTAAAGTCGAGTCCGAACTTGTATCGATCCAGCTTATATGTTATGTATCTTAAGTTTGAACTCAAGCTTAATTTAAATAAGTTTAACGAATTTAATGAACTTATTTAAATTTTTATTTTTCATTCATTTTTTTATATTTTCATAGAAAAGATACTAAAATTAATATTTTTATGAGGATGAACAATATGATTATATATTAATAAAAATAAAATATTATATCACTATAATTTTATATTCTATTATAAATATTATTTAATTTATTTATCACATATACAATATATTAATAAATTATATAAATTAAATTAGTTAAAAAATTGATATATTCATATACATAATTTAATATATATATATATATATTAAATTATATATATTTTTAATTCAATATAATAAACGAGCTAACTTACGAGACAAACTCATAAACTTTTTAAATGAACTAGCTCGCAAACTAACGAGTCAAGTATTTCGTCAAGTATTTCTTAGGTTGAACTTGATTCATTTAATAAATGAGCAGTTCAAGCTCGATCCTGAATGAGCTTTTACAGAGCCGAGACTCAAACCGAGCTCGAGCAGCTTGACTCATTTATAATCCTACCTAAGAGTTAGTTAGAAGAGTACTTTTTTTAGTGGAAAAATATCCTAAGAATTTGTATAGAATCTTAAATGTCCTTTGGGTATAAATTTAAAAGTTACGAGTTTCAAACATCTTTCTAAATTCTAGTACAAGGAAAATTAGTTAG
This sequence comes from Garcia nutans, assembly GCA_947685225.1. Classification (NCBI taxonomy): domain Eukaryota; kingdom Viridiplantae; phylum Streptophyta; class Magnoliopsida; order Malpighiales; family Euphorbiaceae; genus Garcia; species Garcia nutans. The sequence continues at coordinate 52,530,814 of CANTUV010000012.1, forward strand.
ATATGCCAAGTAACTAGCTATCCGATACTTTCTAGTATATTTTATTAGTCTCTCATATATTTACATATGATAAGTGTGTTTATGGATTCAATATAATATTGGATTTAGAAAGATTGATAGGGAGATCAATTCTCCATATTATGGTTTTGTGTGATTTTTATCGATTAATACCTATCATCATTGATATTTCTGAAGTAATTTATCTATGTTATTCTTCAAGTATAGTGTAAGTATATAAACAACAAACAAGTAATCAACCAACTACAATTATTCACTTTAGCCCATTCCTTATAATTGTGTATTCAACTAATCATTCTAAGCCCATTCCCTACAACTAAGTATTTCATTTATACAATAATAGTTCTACCTACTTCTTATAATACTCTCCCTCAAGTTGGAGCATAGATGTTAATCATGTCTAGTTTATTACTAAGGTATTCAACTCGAGTCCCATGCAATGTTTTTATGAAAATATCTCTCAATTGCTCTCCGGTTTTCACATAGCCTGTGGAAATCAACTTTTTCCCAATTGTTTCATGAATAAAATGATAATCAACCTCAATGTTCTTAGATATTTCATGATACACTGAATTTGAGGCAATGTAGATAGCGGTTTGATTGTTATATCAAAGTTTTATTGGCAAAAATGCTTCAATCCTAATTCTATCAAGATGTATTTTATCCATAAGATTTCACATGTGGATTGTGCCATAGCTCTGTATTCTAATTCTACGCTAGATCAAAATACTATATTTTGCTTCTTACTCTTCTAAGATATAAGGTTTCCACTAACAAAGACATAACCTGAGGTAGACCTTCTATATACTTTGGAAATAGTCCAATCAACATCCATAAAACACTCAATATTCATATGTCCATGATTTTTATAGAGTATTCCAAGATTAGAAGTCCCCTTTAAGTAACATAAGATTTGCTATAGGGTTGCCCAATGACTGACTGTTGAAGAGGACATAAATTGACTCACAATACTAACAAAATAGGCAATACCATGGCGTGTTACTATGAGATAGTTTAGTTTTTCAATCAGTATTCTATATTTTTTTAGATCTTTAAATAATTTACCATCTTTTGTGAGTTACAAATTTAGAGTCATTGAGGTATTACAAGGCTTTGCTTCTAATTTTTCTGTCTCGGTTAAGAAGTCAAGATTATATTTTCTTTGAGATAGAAAAATACCTTTCTTACTCCTTATTAACTCAACTCTCAGGAAATACTTTAACATTCCTAAGTCCTTTGTCTGAAATTGAGTCTGAATAAAAAATTTAAGAGATGAGATACCTAAAGAATCACTTTCAGTGATGATAATATCATCCACATATACAACTACAAGGATAATATCAACTTCAGATTATTTATAGAATACCGAATGATTAGACTTGCTTTTCTTCATTTCAAATGTTCCAATTGCTTGATTGAATTTTTCAAACCAAGCTCGTGGACTTTGCTTTAACCTATACAAAGATTTTCTAAGTTGACAAACTTTCCCATAATCATCCTGAGCAACAAACCCAAGAGGTTGCTCCATATAGACTTGTTTTTAAAGATCACTATGAAAAAAAATATTTTTGATATCTAAATAATGCAAGGGCCAATCTTGCATGACTATGAGAGAGATGAACCACCTGATAGAAGTTAACTTAGCAATAGGATAAAGAGTATTAGAATAATCAACCACATATATTTGGGCAAATCTCTTGGCAACTAATTGAGCTTTTAACCTCGCTATTGACCCATTTTGATTGATTTTAACTATAAAAACCCATTTACATCTAATAGCCATCTTCCCGGGAGGTAAATTCACCAAGTCTCAAGTGTCATTATCATCTAAAGCATTCATCTTCTCTATCATAGCTTCATGTCATCTAGGATGAGATAAGACTTTCCAAACTAGTGATAGTAACGGGTCAGGTATTTTTTGGTATCTGACCGATTCTAATTCATTTATATAGGGTATGAGTAATTTATAAATAAGTTTGGATAGGTATAGATATTATTTTACTGCTCATGATGGATTTAGATTGAGTTCAAGTTTAGACTCTTAAGCACCCATTACCCAAATCCAATTATATATTAATTATATTTTATTAAAATTTTAATTATATATTTATTGTATTTTATTTTATTATAAAATTATGCAGTATAAAATTATTTTTAATAAAATTGTGTTAATATTAAATTTTTTATTTATAATTATTTAATTGAAAAAATATAATTTATATTTTAAATTTTATAATATTTTAATATTTTTATATTTAATCGGGTAATTAAATGAGTTCAGATAATAAACGAATAATGTTAAACGAGTTTAAAATAAATATAAATATAACTATAATTAGATTTAAACAGGGTTAAATAGTTTAAAAACTAAACGGATTCGGGTTTAGGAGGATAATTTTTATGGATACCCTACCCATTGTCATCCCTATCTTGAATAATTTTAAGAATTATAATAGAATCAAGAGATACAATAAATGAGCAAAAAATAGAAGACAAATAATTATAACAAATAATCGAAGAGATAGGATAAGTGCATTTGAGTTTACCTTTGTGAATAGAAATAGGAAGATCCAAATTAAAATCAGGACTTGGTGATAAAGAGGATAGTTGAGGACATGGATTAGTTAAGCTGGGTACTAGAGAAGCATCACTTGAGATTGGATCTGATGAGAGGGGAGGCAGTGCAGACTTTGGAATAGGTGTATCATTTCATCTGGAATAAAAATGAACAATAGGATGTTTAGGCTAGGCTGAAGAACCTAAAGATGGAACAAAAGGATTACTAGTCACTGGAACAAAGGATGTGGCAGGGTAGACTAATATATCATCATCCTCCTCCTGACTTATATGAACTGAAGGGGAAAAGAATGGTGCATCTTCAAGAAAAGTAACATCAAATGATACAAGACATTAATTAAATGTAGGACAATAACAAATGTATCCTTTTTGAAGATGAGATTAACTAAGAAAAATGCATTTCAAAGACTTAGAATCTAATTTTGTGATGTGGAGTCAATATTCCTAACATAGCATGTGATATCAAAAATTCTAAGTTTAATAGGAACTAATGGCTTATTTAAAAAGAGGGTACTATAGGGCGTCTTACCATCAAGAACTGTTGAGAGCATTCTATTAATGAGAAAGTAAGCAATAGAGATAACATTAGCCCAAAATGTCTTAGAACATTCATTTGAAATAATAAAGCTCTTATAGTCTCAAGAAGATGTCTATTTTTCCTTTATGTTACTCTATTTTGAGGTAATGTATCAACACAAGATATTTAGAAAATGATGTCATTTTGAGTGAAGTAAGATTAAAAAGATTATGATAAATACTATTTTGCGTTATCACTTCGAAAAGTGTGTTCAACAGTATCAAACTGATTTTTAATTTCAGCACAAAAGGCACTAAAATGAGAAAACACCTTAAAATGATTTTTCATTAAATATAACCAGGTCACACGAAAGTAGTAATCAATAAAAGTGATAAAATTTTTGAATCCAGTTTTCGACACTACATGAGAGGAACTCCACGCATTCGAAAGGAGAATTGGCTCTCTTATTAACTTTAGAAGATAAACTAACACGATGATGTATAGATTGATATGATGATGTTTGGAAAACTAACATGATTCACAGTCTAACGATGAAAGGTTACAAAACTGAGGGTATAACTTTTTAAACAGAGGGAGAGATGATTGACCTAGTTGACAATGAGCCTCAAAAAGAGTTATTGCTCCAATACAAGCAATGGATTTTGGTACTTGCTCATTAAGGATGTACTCCTGGCTCATGTCTTTTGCTAATAATTCTCTTCATCACAAGATCTTGAGAAGCACAATGATCAAGAAAGAATGAGATATAATAGTTAAGGGTATGAGTAAGTTTACTAACTAAAATTAAATTGAAGGAAAAATAAGATAGATTTAAGATAGATGATAAAGAGATTAATGGAGTTGGATTGATAGTACCACAACCTTGGACAGACGATGTTGACCCAATCGCTAAAGATACTAGAGCCACTTATCATATGATCTATGGCACTAGAGTCAATAACTCATTTGTAGGAGGAAGAGACAAGAAGTGTATTTGATTTACCTTACCCTACAATGGTAGTGATAGGAGTAGACAAAGGCTTCAATGATTCCTTGTACTGGTAATGAACATGTGCTTACTCTTAATTTAATATTGAAAAGATGCCTCTTCTAACTTGTTTCTTAAGGATTTTAGGTGTTTTTATGATAAAAAGTGTTTTATTTATAAATATAATAATTGGAGGCTTAAGATTAAAAAAAGAGAGCTTTTAATGAAGAAAAGAGTGAAATTTAGAAGCATCGTGGTCAACATGGTCATGCTGATTATCCCAGATATGCCCACGCTAAAGAAATTAATGACATGAGCCAAAGAGTCAAGAGATTCAGAAGAAGATTTTTCTACATATACATGTCATTCCAAATGACACGCCCATACAAAAAATACCAGAAGCAAAGAAGATTTTCAGAAGTAATTTTATCTGCATGGGTATGCCAAATTCAAATAACATGCCCTTGCATATAATTTCAACATTGTGTCGCAATGTCCTATTTGATATGGGCATGCTGAATGGTCATACATGCTCATGCATATCTGAAACTAGCTGAAAACATAAATTTCAAGGCAAACTCTTCATTAAAACCCTAGGGGTATTTTTGAAACTTAGAAATGCACTATAAATTCATCTTTTTGGAGATAAATGGGAAACCACCATAGATCTAATTTTTCTCCATCTCTTTTCTCTCAAAAAGCCTCATCAAATCTAGAGAACAAGAAGAACAAAGGAAGAAGCCAGAGATTTTGGGGAGATTCAATCATTTCTTCAAGGATTAATTCATCTAGAGCAAGCAATCATCACTGTTTATTATTTTAATTTCTCTTTCAACTTCTTTAATTCTTTTCTTAATTTATTTATTGAAGGATTGAAGATATGAATTCTTTGTTTAATTGTTATGTCTCTTTTTCTTTGATATTTGATTTAGTCATGAATAAATAATCATTCTTTGTGGGATTAGGTGGATATGAATGTTTGGATAATAGGTCTATTCATTTATACATTTTTTTATTGATGTATTTCTTAAATCTTGATTTGTTGGTTTTGAATTAATTATTAGCAATTGATTGGGTACTAATTATTAAAATCTATTAAATCATATAATAAATGAGAGTTAAGTATGATTTTGGATATAGAATCAACAACTTTAAGTAATTAGCTTAGAGATAAGTAATTGCCTGAAGATCTAGAGATGGTATCTTGTGCTATTAGGTTTGGGCAAAGTTTAATTCTCATGAGAATAGAGATTTAAACTTTACCAATCACATTCCTCTTGCTTGAGAGAGAAGTTGATAAATTTAGTGATACTTAGATATCTAAGATTTAAGAAATGATCTTAATTATTGAAATTAATTAATACCTATTTGAAAAACTCCAATGAAGCCTAATCTTACTATTTATTTATTGATTGTTTAGAATTTAATTTAGAGTAATTAGTTAAATTAGTTAAATTTGATAATTAAATCATTGGCATTTGGTAATTTTTAGGTAATAGTTGAATTGAATTTAAGTTAATTAAGACACATCTTCCTTATGGAGACAATACTCATATTCTCACTTTACTACGTGTTATGATACCGTGCACTTATGATATTAGACATAGTAGCATTTTCACACTCACAACTCACATAAACAACTTGGGAAACTTATCAAATTCATTTGCAGAGATTAGGATGAACTTCCTAAATGTCTCAGAGGTAGATGCAATATGAGCTAGCTAGAGTTTCTGATTCTTTTTTTTTTTGCAATTTTCTATAATCCCTTTTCATATGCCCTAGATTGTGACAATAGTGACATACAATTCCTCCTAAACCCTATCCATGGTTCGTTTCACTCCTTTTATTACCACTCATGTTGTATGCATGCTTATGACCTTGCTCACTACTTTGATAAATAAGGGCACTGTTGGAGTAAATGGATGGGATATTTTTAGTACGTAGTATTATGCTAAATACTTCTTGTAGGGAGGAGATTTCAGAACTAGAAAGTATTTGAGATTTAGCAATCTCAAACTCTAAAGGAAGTTCGCTCAGAAACTCATGATAATCATTTTTTCCCTTTAAGTTTGTTGTATTTTTACATCAGGACTAAAAGACAACAATGTATTTAGCTCTTCATAAGTCTTTTTAAAGTCTATATATGAAGTAATATGTAAGTGATTTATCTTGCTTTTCAGCCCGATGCCTTATAAACTTCATAAGTGCAGAAAATATGTCCTTTCCCAGAATACAAGAAATCTAAGTACTTCATACAAGAAATCTAAGTACCTCATACAAGAAATCTAAGTACTCCATTAGTTCTTTAACAAACTCATAATAATTAATCAATTTGATCACCTCACCTTTAATAAAATTTCATATTTGCAAAAATAATTGAGCATCCTCCCTCATCCATGTTTGTTTTATCTCATTTGTCAGAGGATCATCAATCAAATGATCTTCTTTATTAATACTTCATAAATACAACCTAATTGTTTTACTCTAATCCAAATAATTGGTTCCACTAAGCTTGTATCAATGTTTTTTGACATAACATGAATAATATCAGGCATAGCTACATGTTGTATTTCAATTTTATCATATGCCATTTTAAATTAACATGAATCACAACTATTCAAACTAAGTTTTAACTAGAAAGTGGAAGAGCCTGGCCTGTAAGAGAGAACTAACCAAAGATGTGATTTCCACAATGCTCTGATGCTGTGAAAACTCAAGAGCCCACCCCAAATGGAGTAATCAGAGTGTCCAAGGCTTAAAACTCTAGAAACTTCTACCATATCTAAGTTATTTTGAATACCCAAAACTTGGTTTGACAAGAGCATCCAAAACCGATGATGATTTCACAAAACCAAGCAAATATCAGTGTTGTACAAAGAGAGGCAACCCTTAAGAAGGTGATCGATGAAATTTTCTACACCGAACGAGCCTCCAAGCACCGGTATGTGAAGAAACAACAGATCCTTCTAACAATGTGTGCGGCTCATGCGCTTCTCTTTCGGTCATCGGCTTTTGGGGAATGACGAAGGCGGCATTCCTCCCTAGATAGGTTGTGTCACTCAATGGTCACTCCAAAAAGTGACCCTTACAACACAGACTCGAAGCAAATTTTTTTTTGAATTGAGTTTTGAACAAACGGAGAGATACAAAATGTTTTCAAAGCTCTGATATCATGATATTTCTGAAGTAATTTCTGTATGTTATTCCTCAAATATAGTGTAAGTATATATAACAAACAAGTAATCAACCACTTGCAATTATTCATTTATCACATTTCGTACAACTATGTATTCAGCTAATCATTCTAAGCCCATTCCTTACAACTAAGCATTTCATTTATACTAAAATAATTATACCTACTTCTTATAACAATTGTTAATTATACGATTGTTTGACTGTTTGACATAATGTATAGCATTCATATTATCATAATAATTGTGTGTCATAAAGTTTGAATATTAATTGGTATTATCCGTTGAGTTGAGGTACTCCTTATTAGAATCGATTTAAAATTTAATTTGAGATTACATTAAGATGTAACAACAAAATAAAAAAGATAATAAATTTTACATAGTTTGGCATGAGTTTATGTCTATATGCAAAGGCAAACAAAATTTACTAATCAAATTAAAGAGATATACAAAATTTAAGAAAGAAAAAAATGCCCAAACTCTTGTCTCAAGTTCACCTAAATTTACCAAATGTGCTTACCATTCAAAAGATTAAAATTATAGTACTCTTAATTGACTCTCTCTAATACACACTTACTCAAGTATTGGATAGAAGTTAATCACATAATTGCACAAAAATCCTTAGAGGGCATGTACTATAATAATTCTATTTATAATGTTACTCACCACTAATCTTCACTCAACTAGAAATAACATTAAAATATGAATTATATTTTATGTAAAAAATAATATTCTATTTGATTTAAGAATATTTTTCACATATCAAATAGAAAAAAGTCTCGTTACAAATCCTATTAAGATTTTAGGCATAATCCTAACACTTATTTTCGTCTTCCTATTTTTCAAAGTTGTAAGTTGTGTTTAATATGTTATTCTTGCCTTCATATTTTCAGCAGTTAAATTTATTTCAGTTAGATAATTATTTTTCATTGATTTGCATTACAGATTCTAAAACTCCACATTATGATTTTCGTTATTTTTAATTATGTATAATATGGTTAGTTTTGTGATTTTATATCTGTATAGTGAGTTTAAAGTATACCTAGTCTTAATTTAATATTATAATTAAAGTAACATTTTGATAAATAAAAATCTACGATAATGGTGCTGATCTAATTAATATTGTAGTTTTGAGTAACAAAAAGATATAATTAATATATATATATATATATATATATATATATATATATATTACGTAGTGCTGAGAGTCTTTTTTAATTGGTACCTTAGGCTTCTCTCCAGCACCTCTATTCTTGCCATGAGCTTGGGGCATTCCAATGACCAGTTTTCCTGGTTAACATTTGTATATCTATGTCAATAAATAAATAAATCAAACATGCATTAATTCAAATAAGGTACTTCTTTCATCCCATTTCAATTGTCATTTTAAAAATAATTATACATATCAAAATAATCATTAATGATTATAAAAAATTTATAAGTATTTCACTTAATTACTTTTTTTAATTATTCTCTCTTTGTTAATTACTAACTTTATCTCATAAGAATAAATTTAAAAATTTATAATTAATACTATCTTAAATTTATAAAAATGACAATTAAAGTAAAATAAAAAAATTTCTTACAGGATAATTAAAGTGAAACGGAGGAAGTACATTTCTAATCTCCATCGGTTACTAGTTAAAAATTCTTTAATATTTTATTTATTATGTTTCGCAATTAATTCTTAGATTTTAAATATCATTTCAAATAATATTCCAAAAAATAAATCAAACCAATCAAATAAAATAAATTCAAAAAAAAGTTAGATGGTTTATTAATTGGGCTTTTGACAAAAATACAACAAAAATTAAAAATAATTCTAAATTTACCATATTTATAAAATATTTATCAAAATATAAGAATTTATAAAATATTTACCAAAATACCATATTTTTATTAGTTTACAAAGAGTTTATAAATTTTATACAGTTTATAATGAATTTATTATGAGTTCATAATAAAATAACTAAAATACCCCTGATTAAAAAGTAAAAATTAAAAAAAATGTGGTGGAAAGTGTTATTTTTTTCTTATTAATTATTATATTTATAATTTCATATTATTATAATATTTTACTTTTATCATGTAATTGAATTTCTCAATATTTTAAAACATCTTTAGAGTTAATATCTATTAAATTAATTATCTCAAAATTAAACATACTAATTTGGATAATTTTAATCATAGGAGAATCATTTGCAGATTTAATAATTAATAAATCTACTTATACAAGTTTGGTTAAAAATGTTACTCTAAATCTCTCTAACGATTATATTTACCAAACACTCTCAATCGGCAATTAAAAAAATTCAAAATTAACATTTGATTTTTTATCTTCGTAGAAAATTATGAAAACAAGAAAAAAGAGTATTTATTTTTAGTCTTTTCGAAACTCATAAAGCTCAGTACTACTTGTATATATATATATATATATATATAATTAATGAGAAATACCTGTCGTTCAGAGTCATTTGAAGCGACTTGTCGTTCTGAAAATGAATATCTCTCATATCTTTCTAGAATCCTTTCCATGCTGTCACAAAATTCGGAGTTCTAAAATTTCATTCACTATTGGCATTGGCAATATTAAAGCAACTTATTGAGTGATAATTCAAAATCAGAAAACTAAAGTAAATCATTTGTGTTTTTCTCCAGAAAAAAATGAAAAATTAAAAATAAATTAGGAAAAAAATTGTAGGCCACATTTGGTTAGCTAGAACCAATCTCAAGAAGTACTTACAGTCAAGAAATTAAGCTCATTATCAACTAAAAATCAACACTAGACTATTGGGTCAATAGAAAATTTTCTCTATGCATGTTTAGAAAATTTCTCTCTTGTGCAAAGAAAATCAGATAAAATAATTTTATTGTGTTCAATTACTATTATAAGATTATAGAAGAAAATTTTAAAATCTGTGTCACAAAATTACTTGAAATATGTCTCTATTTTTATGTTATAGAATTTAGAGGATATTTCATTTTTACAAACTCAAAAAAACAAAATATTATCACATTCTAATCCACATATATAAAATGCTTTCAACCCTTGAGGATGACAATATTATGTTTTGATAGGGCTGTAATTTTTATTTTTATTTTTTTGATTTTTTTAACGCCATCCTACTTCAATATTTCTATCAAGATACTTACTGAATAGGGACTCTTAAAACTCAAAGTTAATTCATAACGAATATAGATATATATATATATATATATATAGAGAGAGAGAGAGAGAGAGAGAGAGAGATTCTATTGAACTATCTATTTATAAATAGAAATAATATATTCCCTTTTTGTCGTCTATTTAGTTTATGATTAATTTTTCATATTTTTCGAGACAAATTATTTCATTAAACATCTATGCTCTATGTCAATTCAAAGGTTTTTTTGTAAGATCACTTAACATTTAAATAAGTTCAAGTACTATTTTAATTTAACTAAAAGCCTCGATTTTAAGTATTTAGATATATAGTTGCATTAAAAATTGATTGAGGGTTATGATCCTTCGACTCACAAATAATGATTTATATAAAAAAATAATTTTTAGTCAACCATATAAACAGTTTCTAAACTTTCATAGCTTTTCCATAAAAAATTTTGAGTTTCAATTTGTTAATTAAATAATTCTCAATTTTTAATATTGTACTAATTAAATTTCTAAACTTTAATTTATCAACTAAAAATCTCTCAACTTAAAACATTACACCAATTAAATTCATGAATCCGATTTTCATCCACTGAAGAATAAAATGAAAGAATGAAATGTAAAGAATAAAATAGCAAATAAGAAAGCTTTGATTTAGATTTAATTTTAAAAAATCGATAGAGAATTTGCAAATTCTAAGTTAGGGTTTGAAGGAGAAAGAATAAATTGTGAATCTTGAAAGATGAGATGAGATAGAGAGAAAGAAAGTTAGATGAGTTTAAGTTATAATTAATAAACAGTGAATGTAAGAAATTTTTTTTTACTATTATCTAACATATGTGATTTGAATTATGTATCTTTTTAATTTTTTTTCTTTTTATTCACGTATAGCTGGTGTGATTGCAAAATCATTTTTTAGTGGCTGAAAATCAGATTTAGGAATTTAATTAGTAAAATGTTTGAAGTTAGAGGGTTTCTAATTGACAAATTAAAAATCATGAATTTAATTGGTATAATATTAAAAAATTGAGAAATTTTTAATTAATAAATTTAAGTTCAATAATTTTTATGAAAATATTGTGAAATTTTAGAGATTATTTGTATAATTAAGTCTGGTTTTTCTTTAATAAGAGGAGTTAGATTGAAGAAGATGTATCAATCATAAAGAGGAAAAAACATAAATATGCATTTAGGAAACACTAAATACTAAAAAGGGGACATTAATTTGATGTAAAGCTAATTGAACATCGATCAACGACAATGAATTTCTATCCAAGATTAGAATGTCAAAACGAATTAGTGGATCATATTCTGATAACACAAACATAATTCATTTCTATCTAAGATATTTCAAACTAATAAAAATGTTATTTGTTAGGTAGTAAAGGACAAGGGGACATTAAATTGTAGGCTGATAACACCGTTTGTCACAAAAGTTTACATAAATAATATTTACATATGGTAGAGATGAGTTGTTGAGGATAATTATAGTCTAGTTTATAGCATCCTAAAGCTTTTGGCTCTTTAAATGTCTGTTCATATTCAACATGTCTATAGGGAGTTAAATTTTTGTACGGATTTGGTCAGCTCGCTATTAAGACTCTTTAGCTTTGGGGTCACATATACTACAGAAATTCCATTACATGATCTCTGTGAGGTAGTTTTTGCTAAATTATGCGTACATTTTGTAGTTTGATCCTTTTAGACTGTCTATAAACTAATAATAATAATAATAACAATGTTACTTTATCTCCGTGAAATTACTAATAAATTTTTGGTTCTGCATAGTTGTGAGGGTGCAAATTGCCTAAGTATAAAATTACCAGTTATATGAAGAATCAAATTACTTGAATTATGATCTTTAGATTAAGTATATGGTAGGTGATGATAAGTCTCTAAATGAAGAACCATTCCTTTTCTTTCAATTTGTTGGTTTAGTGGATGAAAAACAAAACAAGAGTAGCTCTGTTCATGATAAAAACACTGTTTTGCTAGTTGACAAGGCTAGACAGCATAATTAGTTAACTCATAATTATATTTAGTAAAGAATTTTAATTGATTCCTCAGATATGATGCATGCATGTACTAATTCATCTTCTACTAGTTAACTCTAGCTAGTCCTAATAGTAACAATTTCAAATTCCACAAATTAATTACTTATAAACATAAAGAAAACATTAACTGCACTAACTAGCTAGCTAGTTTTTTTTTTTTTTTTAACTCAGCTAGCTAGTTAATTAAACTAAACTCGCAATTGACAAAAATCCCTTAAACTTAGCACGGAAAGAAGAGTTATGATTTTGTAGTAGAAATAGTGGTTCATAGTGTAGTTAAAAGGAAATATATATTTGTATATGTTTTTGAAAACCTTAAATATATAACTACCTTAAATCAACAATTGCTTTATATCATTGAGATGGGGAGCATGCTCCTATGTACACCAACAACGAGGAATCCCAATGTCCTAGATTATAAACCATATGAAAAAGAAAAAATATATATAAAAAAAACCACCAAACTCCATGACACAAAGCTCTAAGAACTGGAGTAGGACACTATGCTACAGCTAATTGTAAGACTTCCTTAACAGGTTCTGATGATTTTGCTACCCCCATTTATACATAAAGATAGTCACTTTTTCCTGATTCAAATTCATTAGGGAACATTACTATTCAACCTTCAAAATCACTTATATATATAATTAATTCATCATCTGAACAAGATTACAGATTTAAATGCATGGAATTGAGAGAGATTTTACAGTAACACCTAATAATATAGACATTAGACAGCAAAAGAAACTACAGACGAACACGCATACAGATGTACACTATAATTAACTATACTCTCAGTAAAGCTAGTTTTGTTGTTTCTGTTTTTTCAAAAGAGAGAAAACAAACATGGAAGCTTAACTTAATTCCCATGAGAAGGGAAGTGTAATTCAATAGAAATAGATGTAAAACAGGAATAACCCAGAAAGTAGAAAGAAAAAAAAACAAGAAGAACATGCAAATATAAATTATATACCTTGAGTCAGTAGAGTACTCAAAGAGCTTGCCTTTGGTAGAGAAGACAATCAAAGCGACATCAGCATCACAAAGAACTGAGATCTCATGAGCTTTCTTTAAAAGACCATTTCTTCTCTTTGAAAATGTCACTTGTCTGCTAATCTTGTTCTCGATCCGCTTCAGTTGAACCCTACCTCTCCCCATTTCTCAGTAACTCTTATCTTTCTTGAAATTAATTAATTTCTTGGTGCTATAGATATAATATTATTGCAGGAAAATACCATTTTTAAGCACCAAAGAACATTTCAAGAAAATCCTATAAACCTCATAAATACCGTTTTCAAGTAAAAGAAAGAAACAACAAACAAGAAAAATGGAAAATTATGTGTTATATATATATATATATATATATATATATATATAAGAGGAAAGTTCCTATTTTAATGTTTGGTTTGGTGAGTTTTTTCTTGTTATTGTATGAAAGAAAAGGGGAACCTGCTGTGTATATATGGGAAAATAATACAATAGGGAAAGAGAGAAAAAAGAATCTAAGAAAGAAAAGAATTTGTTAGATTTATATTAATTTTTTTGAAGAATAAAAATTTTGTAAAGAAAAAGTAAAAAAATAATAATAATAATAATTTGATCGGCGGTTTTAGAAACAAAGAGCGGTTTTGGAAGGGATGTGCTGTCGAAAAGGGATTGGATAAAGAGACTGAGAAGTTGGTTAGAGCCCAGCCTGAGAACATGGAGGGGCCGTCCGTACATAATCTGGTCAGTTTCTTGAGTGTTAATAGACAGAACAAAGCAGTAAAGCACTTCCTCATTTTTATCTCTTTAATTATCAGCATAACCATGAAAAATAAATTTATTATCTACACAATATATACACTTTAAATTATACTTAGATGTGCTTTAATTTAATTTTTATTATAGAAATTTTCCATTTAATTATTTTATTTTGTTTAATAACTTTATATTAAAATTTGCATATAGGTGGTATTTGGTAAAATAGAAAATTAAGTGCTGAATTTTAAGTAATAAATAAAATAATTTATAACACTAAATAATTTTATGTGTTGATATAATTTTAAATATTAAAAAAAAATTAAATCAGTTATTTTATTTATTATAAATTTTAAATTAAAAATTTTGAGTCATTTTTGAAATAAATGATAAAATAAAATTTTTAATTTAAGATTTATATTAACTATAATAAGTGATGAATTTTAAAATATTTTTGTAATTTAAAAAATTATATCTATTAATATTATATTTTTATTTAAATTTTTTTCAATATTTAATTTTTAATTCACCGGATACTTAGTCTTCACTAATTCTTTATTAAATTTTCCTTAATGAAATTATTATATTTACATTTATTGGTGAAGATACTATGTTTTATATAAATACATGATTGAAATTAATTTTTTATTGAAATTTGATATGCATTTTTTTGTGAATAGATTATATTTTTCTATAAAAAATGCTTATAAAAAAATGAACAAATCGAAATCTAAAATGAATCAATTTAAATCAAATGATTCATGTACATATCAAATTTCTATATTGAAAAAAATGACTTATCTTTATAAAATCAAAAGTGTAAACATACTCAAGTGAGATAAGTCAAAAAAAAAAATCGTACTGGAATTGAACCATTATTGAATGGATCACATTTAAAATATTATATAAAAAGTATATAGAATTAATAGTTTTTTTTTGTAATAATTATATAAATCATTGATTGTTTGCAAAAATACAAATCATTTTTTTGGACACTGTCCAAAAAAAGAGACTCAGTGAAATAGATATGCTTCAGAAGATGCGAATAATTTTCATCCAATAAAAAGATCTTATGAAATTTCAAATTAAATTTTAAATTACAGAAAAATAAAGATAAGTAAATTGAAAAATTATTCATTTTACACGAACAATTATCAATATTTTGCAATATTTATTACAGAATTAGTTATTCAATTACAAGTTTATCAACTGAAAGAAAAAAAATTTAGCAATGAGAAGAGTCAGATAATAAATATAATTATGATTAATATATCAAAAGCGTATTAATTATCTTTAAATTTTTAGCTCTCTCTTAATTTCGACTTTTAATTTCGACCTTTATCTTTTATTAGTACATTATATTTTATTTGCATTTCTATCATTTAATGTTTTCGAAAACGTATAATGAAAGCAGAAGTTATAATGATAGAAAGTAAATAAAAAGGTAAAGAAATTTTTAGACTTTCCATTAATAAAATATGATATTAATTACTTTGATTTTTTATTATCTTTTTTGTAATTTACAGAATTTCTATTTAAAAATAAATAAATATATATGTATATTTCGTTCCAATTTTATGGGATGTCCCCGAAGGGACAATAAATATATATGAAGAGTTTTAATTTTCTCCATCCTCAATTTTCAAAATTAATAATACTTCTTCATTCCCAATTGATATACACTTTTTATTTCACGAAAATTCAAAATATAGTTATTTTTTAGTTAAAAATATAAATTTATATTTTTTTTATTATGCTTTTATTTTAGCATAAAATATATTTATTAGATATTTTTAATAAGTAATACTAAACACAGTGGCGTAGCCAGGATTTTAGATAAGGGGGGTCCAATTCAACTTAAATACTAAACATTAAAAATATCAAATTATAAAAGAAATAAAAAAATTCCAGATTATAAACTACAAAAAAATAATAATTTCAATTTAACTTCATACTACTTTTCTCAAAAAAAAAAAAAACTTCATACTACAAAATCAAATTAAACATTTCAAATTTATAATGTCCTCAAGTATTCAAGCCAATTTCTTAATTCATTATTTTTCAAATTTCAATTCATTTTAGCAAGATAAAAAAATTGCAACAAAATAAATATGAGATTAAAAGTAAGTGGTGTACTTATTCTTAACTTGTTGCCGCTGCCTTGCTGGTGCCAATCGGTGAAAGAATGTAATTGAAAAAGGAAGAAACTGTTATCTGAAAAAAAAAAGGAATTAACGAAGAAGAAACGTGAGAAAGAAGAGAAAGAGTCACAATTAAGTTATTCTTGTTTGTTTGTAATGGGCAGAGTCATTGACAAATCTTGTTTGTTTGTAATGGGCTTGATTAAAAGGCCCAGTTTTAAAGATTGGAAAAAAAATGATGAAAAATGTTGGGAGCGTGGATCGAAGTTGCGTGCTCTCACATAGTAAGGCCAAGCTGTTCCATCTCAACCAATGTAATATTCATTCTCAAATATACCTAAAAATTTTTTATTTTTAACTGAGGGGGGAACAGGGCCCCATGGGACCCCCTTTATCTCCGCCTCTGACTAAACATAGATATAATAAAAATTTTAAAAATTAACTAATTAATATATTAAAATGGTAAACGAGTTATAATTTGAAATAGATGAAAAAAGAAAATTTGTGTATTAATTTAAAATGGAGTGAGTAATAATTATAATATTTAAAATTATTTATTTTGTTTTTAATGTTGGAGATAAAGGTATTTTGTAATACTTTCATATCCTATATACATATTATACACATATCTTATATATATAGAATATACATATAAAATATAAGAATGCTACACATACCCCAAAGATCAAGATATAATAAAAATAAAAAATAAAAAAGGACACTAAGGACCATTTTACAAATGCTCAAAAACCTAAAAATATATATTAAATTAAATTAAAAAATATTTTTTTATTAATAAAATATTATTAATTTAACAGACATGCTTATCGATGATATATTAGATTTTTTTATCGAATATTATTTTATTAGTCAAATAAAAAAAATTAAGAAGACAACTTGAATCTTATAACCCTAATAGTCTAATTAAGACTTTAGGAGACATTATGTAGTGCAAAATATAATCCCAATATTAATTATTAATTTTTTTTAATTATATTTTTTTTTTGTTCTTTTGACCTACTCAAAAGATACAATAATGACTAGGCAAAGGGGGAAATTGAAGAAATTGAAATAAAATTACCAAAAGAAGAAGGAATTTATGGGTATTAGGCATAACTAAATATATAATATGTTTTTAATTTGTTAAGAGGACAAAAATGAGTAATTAAGCCTTTAAATTCTCTTTGAAAATGGACAAAACGTACTCTGATTGTAGACCGACACCCACAACATGGACATTTTTTATCATGTATTTTTCTGGTGGACCAAAAGAGAAAATAATTTTAATAAATAAATATATAACGTACCTAAAATTTTTGAAATCTTGATTTATTAACCCAATGTTTTACAAGAATAATTTAAATTCATACTTTTGGGTCCACTTTCCGACTGATTTGGCATTTCAACTTACAAAACTCAGTCTAGTCAGTAGTCACACACAAAAGTTTTATAGTCATGGGCCATTCTTTCATGTACCAGGTAGACAGACAACTGTACTTGGTAAATCTAAACCTTTGGATAATTAGGATACGATCTTAGCCGTTCATATAATAAAAATGTTATGATATTACATTTATTATCATGATACCATTTCATTCGTTTCAAATTTATAATTACATTTTTATTTTATAAGAATTAAGGAAATTTTTTTTATTTTAATTAATATTTAAATATATATATATATATATATTTTTTCCATTTTAACTCTACTTCAAAATAAGATGTATTTTAAGGATGCATGGAATCTTTGGTTTGATGAATGCTTGTATTTAAATATTGCTCTTATAATGTTGTCTGTGAATTTTTTTAGGATTTTTTTTCTTATTTCTTCTATTGATCTTAGTATTGTTTTATAGTCATTGTTCCATAGGGGGAAGAGATTTCTATAGTATGATTTTTTATAGTAATTTTATGGTTTAAAAATTATAAAATTTTAAAACGTTAATTTGATGATTTTATATGGTTTTACAATTTTATTTTTTAAAAAGATTCAAAATAACATTTAAACATTAAATATAAGCTAATAGATAATATTTTATCTCCAAATATATTAAAATCTTAAAAATATTAAATTAAATAAAAATATTTTTACTTAATTATTCTATTCCGCACTAATTTTCTAAAGATGACAAATATTATTTTTAATATTATCATCAAATTAAATAAAAATATTTTTATTTAATTATATTATACCATATTATCTTTTTTAAAAATAATAAATATTATTCTTAATATTATACTATATTATACCATGCAATATTAATCACGCCGCCGATCATTCAAATAAGCATAAAGGACAGGTTGAAATGCTTATGTTTCTATGCAGGCCTTACTATTCTTTTCTTTTGTTTTGATGAAATATCTCTTACTATAGCTAAAAAAAAGATATATCTATTAATTTATTATTGACCTTTTAATTAATTAAATTAATAAATTATGTTAATACCACGTACCTTTTCAATGTTTAAATTAATTGTAAAGAAATTTTAAAATAGAAATAAAAAATTATTTTTTAATAATTTTTCCTTTCTTATTTTATCAAATGATGTAGATAGAAAAATCAGGTAACATAGGGATATTCAACAATTAAGTAATTTAAATTTATCCATATTAATTTACTGAAGTATGTGTATATATATTAATGGCTAATTGAGAATTTTGTTGAATGACAACTTTCTATTAAAGAGAAAGCATAGCTTGAATGTTAAAAGATAATCAAAAGACTGATATAGCTTCTTCCTTCATCTTTTTCTTTAATATTCAAATAGTTTTAGAGTTATATTGTATATAAATTGCGGAAAAGAATTTCAATGTTATCCAAATATTGATAAATGTTAGAGGAATCTTTATTAGTTTACATTATGTTTGAATGAGGTGTAAAAAGATAAAATAAAATAAAATAATATAGAGTAAAATAAGGTGGAATATTTATTTATTATTATTATTTTTGGTGCTTGGAAGGAAGATAAGTTTAAATAAACTAAAATAAAAGGTCTGCACGATAGTATTTGAGTGAAAAGTAAAAGAATATAAAATTAAATATTAATTAACTAAAATATTCTAATATTTGAAACTAGTTATTATAATTATATAACTGATTAAAATTATTTTTAATTATAGTGTTACTTTAGAAATAACATAATTATAATAATATTTTCTAAAATTACTAAAAAAATTTTTCTATATGTAAAAGATAAATATATAAGAAGGTATTTACATAACAAAATATTTATTTAAGAATAAAAAATAGAAAATTAAAGTTATAATACTTGCTAATATCCCAAAATAATGTGTGAAAATTTATGTGAAAAAATAATACTTCTTAACCCTCTATTAACCTTATAAAATTCTCACTTAATTTACCATATATGTTTCCAAACAACACAATTTACTCTTCTTTTTTCTTATTTAACCCTGCCCAATCCCTTTTCCATAGGCAGATTAAGTGAGAATTATATATATATATATATATATATATATTTTTGGAGAATTATATATATATATATATAGTCAATTTTCTCTAAGATTAAGCCTTTTGTAAGATCATACCGTGCTTCCAGCAAAAGTGATCAGATTCCATGACTAGTTGCATCCAACACAAGGAAGAAAAAAAGGATGGTGAAAACAATTTTGGAAAATAGATAAACAAATAAGCACCAAATAAAGATATACTCTTAGCCCTCTTAATTGAGATTATAATGGAAACTTTTTTAGTAACTTCTTTATGTGAAGATTCTGATTTCTGATCATGCAATAACGCTATAGCAATATCCTCAATTCTTGCTATAACTCTTCTTTTGCTATAACTTTATCCATACCCCCACTCATAATTAATTAAGCAAATTAATTGCTCTCATATATGCTAGTAATAATTAACATTGATTTTCTTCTTTTTGTTTAATTATTATTATATTTATCTCTATATTTGTAAAGTTTTCTTATAAGATGCTAGAGTAGCCTTGGTTCATTAGGAGAATTTTCTAGCAAACACCTTTTTTTTGGTGGCTAGAAAGAAAGAACTTACATTAAAAAGAAAAAGAACCCTTGATTACATAAGAGCCTCTGCCATGGGAGAGGAAATATAGTGAGGGATAATAACAATGAACATAAAGAAGCTTCCCGATCAAAGACTTAAAATTATCATAAACTCAGACAATCCTTCTCCAAATGAGCCTTTGGCCAAATAAGGAAGAGGAAAGGCTATAACTGGGTCTCCAACACAGCAACTGAAGATATCTAAGGTTTAAACCACTGTGAAACAAACCATGGACTAAAATAGATAGATATCATAGATGGTGAATCATGAAAGACTCTAGAGTAAGCAATCGGATACATCTCAAGGATGTCCTTGAATAGGGGAAAATAACAATGCCTAAAACAAAGACACAGTACCAAATAGGTACTTTGAATGGGACAGCCATAGGGCTGTCACAAGCCAATTGATAGAGGATAAACAGAGAAGGTAGTGGATCCAGAGAATAAGCAAGCTAACACCACAAATTATAGATAAATATTGAATAGCTTATTTACCAAAAACTCGAAAAACTAAGGGGTTAAATTGAAATCTGTATCAGCTTCTCTTCACTGGTCTTTAAGCTTTTAACAAGCAAAGCTCTTCTCTGCCTTCTGAAGAACTTGAGAAAACCTTGAAGTGCCAAAATAGCTTGAAATCATCCCATCATCCTTCACCGAAGATAAGCCCACCAATGAGAAACCCACTAAACTGAAGGAAGAACTTGGATCCCATGGCAAAAGGAGTTAGCAAAGCCAATAAGAGGGTGAAGAGCCAAAAATTCCATAAGAGCAAAACAAGATCTACCATATCTAAAGCCAAAATCATCAACAAAAACATTATAAGCACACTCGAACTAACAAAGAAGGAGGGCCCATGGATGTCGACGGCTAGGAGGCTTCCGACAAACCTACCCTCAAAACTATTGCTGAAAATGGACCTCAGCAGCACAGGAAGAGAAAACCTTCAACAGCCACTTAAAAGATAATTTTGAATAGATAAATTCAACATGAAAAAAATATATATATTCTTAAGAATGTTTCATATTGAGATGATAATTTAATTTTGATTGATTCAATTAGAATTTGTAATTTTCAAAATCAACATTTAAGAAGTTTTTTAACTAATCGACCATGAGAGATGTGCCTTAATTAAAAAAATAATTGACTTGAAAATAGCTTCATGTAAAAACAAAAGGAAAAAGCGTA
Source organism: Garcia nutans (assembly GCA_947685225.1). Taxonomy (NCBI): domain Eukaryota; kingdom Viridiplantae; phylum Streptophyta; class Magnoliopsida; order Malpighiales; family Euphorbiaceae; genus Garcia; species Garcia nutans. The sequence continues at coordinate 52,552,408 of CANTUV010000012.1, forward strand.
GTATTCTTAGAATAATAATTAATAATGCATTGATGCTTCCATTATTTTAGAGATATGGCTAGCAAGTGAGCTGAGAAGTTATGGTGTCATACTCTTGCAAGTTTTGTGAATCATTTTCTTGCGCATAACTAAGAAATTCTTGAAAATAGACACAATTTAATACTTTTTTATTACATGAAAGGGGCAGAGGCCTCAGAAGCTATTAGCAACTATTCGATGATATGTATACCACCGAATATGTCATAATGAATCCAGATTTCAATATCTAAAGGCATTGACTTAATTAAATACATGGTAAAGAAAGTGGGCAGCATATGAAGAAGTCAGTTAGCGACAAAATTAACTTGTCCATGATGCTGGATCAATACTCAATTTAAAGTATTTTTAATTCTTAACTTTTTTAATTTATACATCACATAAATTAAAAGACGTAATTTCTCCATTACACATAATATAAGTAGAGATGAAATCAGGATTTTAAAAGAAAATGGACAAAATTTCCCTTAAAAGTTCTTTCGTATTTGATTGTCTATTTTTATTTTTGTTTTAGTGCTTATTATATCTTATATATAGTCACTATTTTGTAAATCTATAGTCTATTAATAGATTATTTTCATTTGGGAAAAATTAAATTAATTAAAGAAAATATTAGAAATAAAAATAATAAATTTAAAAAAAATCAAAAGTAAAGATGAGAAATTAACAAAAAACAAAAATTGATTTAAAAAAAATAAAGTTTCTTGTGTATAGTCGGTCCCAGGCCCGGATAAAAGAGAAAGATTACAGTAGATGACGACCAACGTAAAATTTTTGTCACATCTCATGATATGGATTCTAATAATAATATCGTTGGGACGTTCCCTATTTGCGACGCGCTACATCAGAATCTGAGTATAGTGAAGAATAAGCAAGGGTGTAAGACGTTCTCCAAATGCGACGCGCCATGTCGGCGCACGAATTTGGTGCATAATAAACAATGGTTCTCACATTATGGACTGATGTGGATAAAGAAATTAGACCAAAATACGAGTAATACGAGATATACATGTTCAAATATTGGTAAATAATTCTATAAGAAGAAGCATAAAAAAGAACAAGTAGGGAGTAAGATCAGAATAGAAACTTGGAATATTGGATCTCTTACAGGTAAACTGAGAGAACTTGTTGATATATGTAGAAAAGAAAAATTAGTATTGCTTGTATTCAAAAAACTAAATGAATTGGAGGAAAAAATAAAGAAGTTGATAATACTGGGTATAAAGTGTGGTATGCAAGTGCAGATAGAAGTAAAAACGGAGTAGTTATAATTTTGGATTTGAACCTAAAAGAGACAGATGTAGTGGTGAAAAGAGTAAGCAATAGGTTTATTTTAATTAAATTTGTGCTCCAGAATGAGACCATCAACATAGTTAGTATATATATTCCTCAAGTTGGATTGGATGGAGAGAGCAAGTAAAAATTTTAGGATAATATTGATGAACTTATGCTAGGAATTTCAAATGATGAAAATATTTTTATAGGAGAAGACTTAAATACACATGTAGAAAAAGACGGAATAAGTTTTGAGGAGGTATATGGAGGATATGATTTGGAATTAGAAATAAAGAAGATAAGAGTATTATTGATTTTGCTTTAGCCTATGGTTTGATTCTGGTAAACACATTTTTTAAAAAGGGAATTCCATCTAGTGACATTTAAAAGTGGACAAAATAGAAGTCAGATTGACTTCATACTCACAAGAAAAGCCAATCAAACTCGATGTAAGAATTGTAAGGTTATTCCAGATGAGGCTTTGACCACTCAGCATGAGTTAGTAGTTTTTGATATCAAGTTTAAGAGGTTGACTAGTAGGCCAAGGAGGAACAATATTTCTAAGATTAGGTGGTGGACTTTAAAAGGTAAAAAATAATTGTTATTCAAAGATGAGTTGGTCAAAGTTGGAGGGTGAGAGGAAGATGTGAGTATGTCATCAAATGATATGTGGATAGACATATCTACAATAATTAAAGGAGTAGCTAGAAAGATTCTTGGAGAATCTAAAGGGTGTGAACATCCCTCGAAGGAATCTTGGTGGTGGAATGAGAAAGTACAAAAAGCGGTAAGAAATAAAAGAGAATGATATAAGAGTTTGCCTAAGTGTAATAAAAATGATGCTTTTAAGCAGTACAAACAAGCGAAATAAAAGATGCTAAAAAGGTGATTAGTCAAGCAAAAACACAATATTTAGAGAGCTTATATGAAAAACTTGAAATAAAGAAAGCGAAAAAAACTATCTATAAATTGGCTAAGATAAAGAAAAAGAAATGTTGTGATTTAAACTAAGTTAAGTATATTAAAGATAAAGAGAATAAGATTCTGGTTCATGAAGAGAATATTAAGGAACGATGGAGAAACTATTTTGAGAAACTTCTTAATAATAATCATAGTGGTAACATTGAGGGTTTAGACGTTAGGCCAGAGAAAAATATGAAATACACTAGACAGATTAGGTTTTCGAAAGTTAAGAAAGCTTTGAAGATGATGAAAGTTGGTAAAGCTTTTGGGTCAAATGTGATACCTATTGAGGTTTTGAAATATTTGGGAGATACAGGAGTTGCATGGTTGACATCTTTATTCAATAAGATCTTAAGTACAAAGAAAATGCCTAATGAATGGAGACAAAGTAATTTGATACCTATTTTTAAGAATAAATGAGATATTCAAAATTGTTCAAATTATAGAGGTATAAAGCTTATGAGTCATACTATAAAATTATGGGAGAGAGTCGTGAAACACTATTTGCGGTTAGATACTTGTATCTTCTCAAATCAGTTTGGCTTTATGCCTGGTCGATCAACTATGGAAGCTATTTTTCTTATATGAGATTTGATGAAAAAGTATAGAGAGATAAAGAATGACTTACATATAATTTTTATTGACTTAAAAAAGGCGTATGACAGAGTCCCTAGAGAAATTTTATGGTAGATCCTAGAGTGTAGGGGAATATTTATATAATATATTAAAGTCTTGAAGAATATGAATGAGGGAGTCATCACCAGCGTCCGTACTGTGAGAGGAGATACTAAGAATTTTTCTGTTTCTATTGGATTACACCAAGGTTCAGCTTTGAGCCCTTATCTTTTCGCCTTGATCATGGATGAACTAACAAGACATATACATGATGGCATCCCTTGGTATATGATATTTGCAGATGATATTATATTAATAGATGAGACTCAAGTATAAGGGTAAGTCAAAAATTGAAGTTATGGAGAAGTACTTTGGAATCTAAGGGTTTTAAGCTAAGTAAGATTAAGACTGAGTATATGCATTATAGATTTAATAGTGAGAATAGAAAAAGAGACGAAATTATTTTAGACGGAATAACAGTGCCTCATAGTACTTATTTTAAATACCTTGGCTCTATTATTCAAGAAGATGAGGGTTGTAAAGAAGATATAAATCATAATATTAAAGTTGGTTGGATGAAATGAAGGGGTGCTATAGGAGTTATTTGTAATTTAAAGATGTCAATTAAATTAAAAGAAAAATTTTACTGCACTGCAATACGGTTTATGATGATATATGGTAGTGAGAATTGGGCAGTAAAAGGACAACACGTGAGTAAAATACATATTGCGAAAATGAGAATGATAAGATAGATGTGGTCATACTAGGATGGATAGAATCCACAATGAGTGCATTAGAGAAAAAATATGGGAAGCACCTATTGAGGATAATATAAGAGAGCATATATTAAGATGGTTTAACCATGTGAAATGAAGATCTAGTGATACACCGGTTAAAAAAACTGAACAAGTTAGAGAAGATATAGCTAAGAGAGACAGATGTAGGCCTAAACTGACTTGATCAAAGGTGGTCCAAAATGATCTTATGATGTTACATATTTCAGAAGAGATAATCCTAAATCATATTGAGTGAAAAAAGAAAAAGTCATATAGCCGACTCTAATTGACTTGGGATTAATGCTTAGTTGAGTAAAGATTCTAAACTTATAATTTTTTTTTCTCAATTTCCTTTTCTTTATTTTGTTTTCAATTTTTTCTTACTTCCTTGATTGATTAGTTGAATTCAAATTAATTTGGTTGAAATTTGTTCTTTCTTTAATTTTTTTATTCCTTTTTTGCATTTAAGTAGTATTAGATTTTTTTTTGTCAATTTTATTAGAAGAAAAACATATTTACTTGGTGAAGAAATAATTTATATTGATGGGGAGAGTTTTAAATATGTATAATCTTATATTGATAAAATATAGAATGTTGAATGGACTTATATATAATTGGATTCTTCACCCTTACAAGTTACCTTTTGGAATTAACTCTTTCAAAAATATATAAGCTTCTAATATTTCTACAGAGGAGGCAGTTTAAAATTTTAAAAGAGAATAAATAAAAAATTATAAAAAATTTAATATATATATATATATATATATATTCAAAGGAGAAGTGGGGCTCGCCACTGAGTATAAGGTGCATATAATTAACTATTTTTTCCACACGGATTATTAACCATTGAATTTTTTGATTTTATGATAAACAAATCTGTATATGATTATCATCATATATTGTAATAGTATAAAAAGTTAAATTTACAAGAAAGAAAAAAGCTAGCTTCCCACATTGAAGCATTTTATACATACATACATACATATATATATATATATATATATATATAAAGAAAAGAAAATATGTTTGTCATGTAAATTAAACATTGGCTTATCAACCAAATTCAATTATTAGGAATAGTATTCAAAAACTAATTTTTTAAATACATATACAATATAGGAAAATATATCTTTGAAATTATTAAAACATTGATATCAATAAATGTATAAAAAAATCTAAATATAATACCATATAATTATTGATAAAAAAATACATCGACAATCGTGATAAAATTATTTTCAAACAGTTATTATTTTACCAAACTAATTAATATAATAAAGTTTATATTTATGACTAGTTAGGGATATTCAATACAAATATAAAAAATTTATTAAAAATTGAGACTATTATTGGAGTATCGATATTAAATTTTTAATTTCAAAGTTAAAAAATAAAATTTAGATATATAATATTTTAATTTTATAAGTACATATGTATTAAATATTTGTTTCATACATGTATGTATAGTGAAGTTAGATGTATGAATGTGGGTGGTTGGCTTCTGGCATTGCTTGTAGACCTTTTTGCTGTATCGTTTTGTCTGGGCGTTCCTTTTTTCTTGTTTTTAGTTTGATTGTGCCTTTTGTTTTGCTCTGTCTGTTTGGGTTGGTTTTCTTTTTTCTTTTTTTTTTTTTTTGCTTCTCTCCTGCTTTTCTGCAGTGTTCTTCACTTGTTGCTCTTTTCCCCTTAATTAAATCTCTTGCTTATAAAAAAAAAATGTTGTGCGTTTGTTGTCTCAGTGTTTGCCCTAACCACAAAAAAAAACATGAAAGGCAGCCCACAAGTCTTCGCCTAAACGCAAAAATATCAGTAAAAATATCGTTGCGCACAGGCCAGCAATATTTTGTCAGAAACTCTCATTGGAGGCCTCAAAAAGCTGCAAATAATGAGAGGAGGGCTTCAACACTCGACACCTCTCTTTCTTTTATTTATTTTGACTGCAAGATAAAGAAAAATACCTCTGCTGGGAAAGAGTGAGAGAAGGACTTTTTTTTGTTTCTTCCTTTATCTCTCTCTCTCTCTGTTTAAATTGTTAGAAAATTCTTTTCATTTGTCAAATAGAAATTAAAAAATTAAAATTACATTGATTTAACTAGTAATTAAGTTTTAGTGATATTAAAATTAAAGATTTTCAAAGTTTGAATATAATTATAACTAAAAAAATTAAGATAATTTTTTGATTTTCTCCTAATTAGATTCAAAATGAGTTTTTAGATTAATTTAGTTTGTTTTAAAACCAATCCTATTTTCACCGGAGAAAAGGAATGTGAATCAAAGGCACAGCTTCAAGAGATTCAATAAAGTCAAATATGATTAAAAAAATTAATTAACAAATATTTGGAGGAATAAAAAGTTAATAATAAACTGAAAAAAAAAAAAACAAAATGAAAACCATAGTTTACAATTGCTAAAAATTTGAGAATTGGGTTTCACCCATGGATTTGTAGGTGTTGTCTACATTTAATCTCTCTTCCACTCCATGTCGCAATCGCTACTCTTCTCCCCTCAAAATCCAAACCCTAATCTTATTTTATGACCATCAACACTCCTCTAATTCTAAATCCATCTACTGCTGATGAGGCGTAGAAGAGGAAGCACAGGAAATGGGGTAATATATTTATGAGAGGTCTCTAAAATGGCTACAGGGAAGAAAGAAAAGAGAGTGATGATGGTGGATTTGTCTCATCATAAAGAGAGTGGAAGAGTGGCTTTTGGAAGTTGAAGGTGATGCAATTAGTGGGTTGGTTGATCATGTCTTCTTTCCCCAAAGATTCAAAGGAAATTAGAAAAAAAAAATGAAGCTTACGATGTTACTGATGGCTTCTATTCTTGGTCGATGTTGACTCACCAGCAGACTTGCATATGATTAATAAGAGAGGAATTCTTAGTCTTGGCTTACTTCATGAAGTAGCGACAAGCGATCCTTAATTATCTGCAGTAATTTTCACTCATCTGCTTGAAAATTTAGGAAATATGGCTGAAAATTATTCTTAACAAACCAAATTGCATCAAACCATAATTAAGACACTGACGTAACACTAAACATCCTCTTCATGACAGGTAAGCTGCCATGTGAGCGTATTATCAGTGCTTCAAATGGAAAATATTAATTGAGAGTTTACTGAAAGTTTAATTAAATTTGAGAAGGTTGTAAATTGAAAATTGTTTATGGCAGTAGAAAAATTATCAAAATTTAATAACCCTGAATGAAAAATTACCTTGATTATTTGCAACTTAATTTCTTTGCTTTTTTTTTTGATTATTAAAATAGGAATATATTAGCAAAGGAAGCAAGAGTACATATAAACATTACGCTTTGTTTGGATGATGGCAATGGATGGCTTAGTATGGTATGGTATTATTAAATGAATTTTTTTTTTTTTGATTTTCATATTCATAGTATGATTTAATATGTTTTATTGATGGTTTAAAAATCATCACTTTTTCTCAACGTTTTAAACCAACAAATTGGTGGATTGACATGATTTCTTGATTTTTATATTTCAAAATTACCTTTATTAATTTTATTATATTAAAAATTTCTTTTTAACCTAATATTTTTTTATTTTATGCAATATTTATTTTTTATGTCTTTAATTTTAAATTTGTTATTGATTAAAAAAATAAAAAATAAAAATAATTATTGACTATAAAAAAATTTAAATTAATTATTTATTATAAAAAATAAAAATTGATATTAATTATTGACTATAAAAAATAAATTTAATATATAGATTTTAAATAAAATTAATATCAATTTCAGTTTAATAGTATTCTGATTAATTTATTATTTTTAAAACCATACTACACCATTAAATCAAATAAATATAGTTTAATTAGCTATATTGTACCATATTATATATTCAAACATAATGAACAATGCTTATAGTATTATACCATACAATATTATATATATATATATTAATAAACTATAATACCAACCATTCAAAATTCAAATATAGTGTTAATCTTAGCGTGAGGCTACAAGAACAACAATAAATACAGAAGCTATTACAATCTGAAAAAAAAACTAAGCCCTAACTGAGCAATGGAGATCTCCCTAAAATAAGAGCTCAGAAACCACCAAAGAAAGAAAAAACAATCAGTACATAAAGCTATCATGTTCAAGACACATGAAAAACTGGGATGGAGCCATAGATCTACAGACTTAGAAGGCTCTAGAGAGAGATAAAACGAAGGAAAAATATAAACCTCCTTCAAACATGGTCCACAAAGACTAAAAAAAACCCAGGGCAAATATCCTAAAAAATGCACTGATAAAAGGCGAATCAAAATTTGACCTTATCTTAGAAATCGCCGAAGCTTTTGGAAGATAAGAGCTAAGATAAGAGCAAGATCTTCTCTACAAAACTATCATACAAAGTAGCAAAATCAAAGGCGATAACATTATTTAAAAAAAAAAAAAAAAAACAACCCCATACCCTGAAAAATAAACAAACTAGATACGATAAAGGCTTGATATAGGGGGCACCAAAAGAAATAATAGGAGATCTAGAGCTATCATTAATAAAAATACCACCAGCAGCCCTAGATTTAAGGCAAAAAACCAGAAGAGAAACTTTATAACAAAGAGAAAACTTCATAGCAAAGGACGAGAAAAAAGAGAAAGTGGTCGGATTTTGAGGTGGCATAGTAAAACTCTGTCCCTGCTAATCTCTTTATTTGAGGTGGCATATAATTCTTTTTCTTTTATATTTTTTTAATTTACTTTAACAACATGTTTTACACATAAATAAAAAAAATTAAATTAACTACCAAAGGAACATAATTACATTGTCTTAAAGCAAAATAAATTAGTATGAAAATGATAGGGCTTAAAAAAAAGGAAGAAAGGGTAATTATTTTCTTTGATTCAAAATTCAAAAAGCTGGTTCAAATCAGGCATGAAATATGAAATTGAAAGCATTATCTAAATATGGAATCAATTTATCATCTTTATCAATGAATAAAGAAATAAAATAATTTTCTTAAAAAATTAATTTAGGACCACTAGGTTTTTTTTTAGTTTATATTTGTCTTTCATTTGTTAATTGATCACTTTCTGAAGTTCCTTAGCTTATCTTTACTGCAAATAGGAAAATTTACTACCAAAGTGGTGGGGAAAGCTTTGAAATGCTAGTCAATTTCGCCATTAATAGATTAAGGTCCTGTTTGGTTTAGCGGTTTCATGCAGCTGATAGCTGATAGCTGGTAGCTGTTGCGGATAGCTGTTAGCTGATGAATAATGAGCGTTTGGTAAAAATATAGTAAGTTGTTGTTGTTATTATGTAAAATGACCAATAAGGGTATTAATATTAAAGGTTACAGATATTAATATTATCTAATAATTCATGGTTAATATTGTCAAATAAAAAAACTATCAGCAGCTGCTTAGAAAAAGCTAGGAGGAGGAGCTTTTTCAAACAGCTGCTGTTTTAGCCTTCAAACAGCTGCTGTTTTAGCCTTCAAACAGCTGCTGTTTTAGCATTCAAACAGCTAACAACTGCGGATAAAAAAGTTAACCAAACACCTATTCTTTAGTTGATTGACTTGAAACAGCTATCAGCTGCCTCAATCAGCTAAACCAAACACCCCCTAAATGATATAAAACGCTCCACTAATTTTGGTTTATTTAGCATTAATGTTTTTAATTAGGACAAGTGAATTGACAAGTAAACAAAATTTAATGCGCATGGGACCATTTTCAGCTGCCCAATTCTGATATCATAAAAGAAAAAAAAATCATCATGTTCATTAAATTTGTACAGGGTATTGCTTTCAGCATAATAGGTGGGAGTTTTGGCTTCCAATTTATTTGGAAGAGTGAGTGAGTGAGTGTGTGTGTGTACTTTTGTATAATTAATTTCATTTTTTAATTAATCTTTATAAATCTTTAATTGATGCTCTAAAATTAAATTTTTTTTGTAAATAATTTTGAATGTTAAAATCTCATTCTATAAATATAGAAAATTAGTAATTGCTTATTAAAATATTTTTATAAAAAAATAATTAGTTATAATTTTTTGAAATAAAATTATTAAAAATTATAAAAAAAAACCTTTAGTTAAACAACATATATATATATATATATATATTAATATTATCTCTAGGCTCTAGCACCTGTTTTTTTTCGTTGTGTGAAGTTGCCATTAATTCTTAATGGAGAATGGCGCTCCTGATTAATAATTGGTTTTGTACAAAAATATCCTAAGAGATAAAAAAATATTTTCTTTAATATTTATTTGTTTTCTTTTAAAAATATCAAATTTTAAATTTTTGAATTTTAAAAATATATAAGTATATATACATAGAGTATATTTTTATTGAATTGGGAGTTGAAAAATGAATATTTAAAAAAGATAAATATTTTTAAGACATTTTTTTAGAATGTTTTGTATAAAGTAAAAAAAAGGCTTTTGAAAAAAATACAAGAAAAATTAAAAATAATTTTAAATTTATCATATTTATAAAATATTTATTAAAATGCCAGAATTTATAAAATATTTACCCATATACCAGATTTTTATTAGTTTATAAATAGTCTATAAAAAGTTTATATTGAGTTTATAAATTTTATACAGTTTATAATGAGTTTATAATAAAATAATTAAAATATTCTTAATAAAAAAATAAATTTTTTTAAAAATATGATAAATAATGTCATTTTTAAAAAAAGAAAAAAGACAGCCATAAATATTGTTGCATTAAAGGCTTGACGCCCAAGCCTGAACCATTGAAGCCCAGTTACAAGGCATCCTAGTCAAAATCTCTACTCTTTTTTTTTTTTTTTTCAAATATTGATTTTCCAATGTTAAAAAATATTTACTTACAGATTTATACATGCAGTATACATATAATATATAAATATATACACAATAACATGTTTCCAGTTAAATTTAAAAAAGAGATTTAAAAAAAAAAGTGGTGTATGATATTTCTTTCTTGGGGGCAATTACAAATCTAACATAAAATAAAAATCACATTTTCAAAAATACTATAATATTTTTCTTTTTCTACAATTACGAAAACAATATTTTTAAAATTTCAATTTTACAGAATAAAAAGTGACGTCTTATGCTTCAAAAGTATGAAGCTTATAAAATTATTAATATGTCACTATTTAATGAACGTGTATATAATATATATATCACATACTACTGTTTAGTAAAAGTATATAAAATATATACTATTATATATTCACATATAATGTTAAAAATATAGTATCTTTATTTATAAAAATATTATTATTTAATTAAAATGTATGCAATATATACATATATATATAATAATTTTCTATGAATGTATATTAAGATATATGAAGGTATATGTAGTATATATTTATATATACCTATTATCTTAGAAAAAAATATCAATATGTAATTTTTATATTTTAATAGCTGTAGATATATAATAATTATAACTATATATATTTAATATCTTTGTAAAAAATTATATCATAATATAACTGTAATATCAAAGTACGTAAAAGTATATATAACATATATCTCAGTATATAAGTGTTACATCTCAATATGCAACTATAATAAAAATATTCTTTCAAATATTTTATTGAATATTTGGTGTGCATTTAGAATGAAGGACAAAAAACTCCCCAACCATTATACTTAAAATCCAAAAATCAATAATAAAAAAAAAATATATATATATATATATATTCTAGACTCTTTCTTTTTTTTGCTTTTTTTATTAGTCGCTAACTGATCATCAAAATAATAGTTTTTCATAATAATTATCTTCATATTAGAGCAGGTTAGTTCTAAGAAGTCAAACTGATACATCAATGACTTGTTGTGTTAATTGAAATGAAGGTTGATTATTCTTAAAGTCGAAAAGAACGAAAAAAAAAAAAGAAAAAAAATATGTTGGAAAGAAAAGAAAAGTAAGAAAAAAAAAGGAAAAATCTATTAGAAAAAAAATGTATTAATATAAAAAAAAAAAGAAAGAAGAAGAAGAAAGAAGATATAATATAGAGAAATCACTAAATATAGAAGAAGAAGAAAAAAAAAAGAATAAGAAGAGAAAGAAGAAGAGTGTATTTTTAAAAACAAAATAATGAATAACATAAATTTGAAAAAACAAAAGTTTAAAATTGAAAAGAGAAAATTAAAACAGTAAAATTTAAAAGAGAGTCAAAAAGTAGTATATTATGTAATTTCCTCTTCTTTCTTTATAGTATGGCTTTTTGAAAAACCTTCAAACCCATTTTTGTTTTATTATTATGAACCCTTGTTGGGCGTTGGGTAGAGTTGATGCTGTTTAGGATTTTCTTGCAGAAAGGAGGAGGAAGTTAAAAAAAAAAAAAGTGTAGAATTTCAGTTGCCAATAGAAATAAAAAATAATATTCACTTGTATTCATGGAGATCCATACTTTATAATTTTAAGTGAATATAAATATCTTATAAGTTTATAAAATAGCAGAACTATCATAAAATTGCTTTTGTTTTAGATAATTTTTTTTTACAAAATTGACTTGTTGATCTCGTATTTATATATTTTTTAATAAATTGAGATATGCGATTTCACAGTAAACGTGTCAAATCCACTGTAATATAATAATATAAATTCACCATAAAAATATCAATATTTAACTGTCAGAGGAGCGAGAGGAGCTAAGTTAATATTAATAAACATAAATGCTTAGAAAGTGAAACCACCACAAACTAATTGCAGGAAGAAAAATAGAGGAAATAAAGTCTTAAAAGAGTTATTGAAACATTTATGAGATTACAGGCCTTTTAGTCCATGGCTAATATTTAAAGGTTCCATAATCCTCTGAAATTCAGTCGCAAATTGTTTTTATGTCCATATGAAAGCATACATGCATGCTCTTGAAATCATTTACATATTGCCAAACTCCGAGAAGCAAAAGCATTTATATATATATATATATATATGACCTACTCATTATTAGAATAAGAGGCATATAAAGCAACAAAACTCACAGCATCCATCCTGGGATGAACCCTCCAACTTGCTGAGCATGAGTTGTGGCTGTCATTTGGTCTGAACCTACAGGGTTGTACCTGTATATTTCCCAAACTATTAGAAAGAAGAGCTAACTTAACTCTATTTTAATGGATTTTCGTATTTATTTGGCGGCATTCTGATAAAGAAGAGAACTTGAGAGAGTTGAGGTTTTTACCCTATTTGCAATGTGGGATTGCATTCTAATGGCTGGAATAACTCCTGAGATTGAGGATGTTGGTGCCCATATGACATACTTTGCTCCCCGCCTTCCCAGGATAATCGAAGACTATTTCTTGCGCTGATCTCATCCAGCTGCCATACAAACATGAATATATTCAAGCATTTTGGTGTTAGAGAAGCAACAGGATATGGCATGTGACATATGTTGAATTGCCACAGCCATACAAGAAAAGTTAGTTGAAAGAGCAATGAGGTCATTTTCAAACAGGAAACTCAGTAAGAAGATACCGGGCTATTTAAGTATCTGAAAACTTGGAGAGTAAAAATGTGCTATCCTGGGTGTTTGTCATTTCTATGCTTATAATTTTCTATTGCGCGAAAATATAGTTAATTGGAAACATCCATGAAATGATCAACACTTCTTTGCTTTAATAGCCAGAAAGGGCACAATGAAATTTGGTTTTATGGAATTCTGAAGATGGATTTCTGGAAGGAAATGGAAAATTCAATGTTCTGACAATAGCAAGATAGATGCAGGGCTTTTGTTGCATTTCAGAAAACAACTGAAAACAGAATGCTGTATTCTTTTCTTGCAGCTAAAAGAACATCAAATAATAGGCCTAACCTGTTACAAGTAACTAATTCAATATGACCATTGCAGGTAAAGTATTACCTTTAGAGTCAAAGCTCTGTTAGCTTCCAGCAACAATTGTTCCTGTACTCAAAACAGTAGCCAGTGAGTATTAGAAGCAGCGTTAAAGTGACTTATTTTTGCTATATTATTCCTCTAGTTACAAATACCTTGTTCTGAAGATCAGACAGCTGGTCAAGCATAAATTGGGTCTGCAAAACAATTTCAGATTAAGAATGTCAAACGATATCTTATGAAAGAAAAACATTGATCTCTTCAAAATATATACTGGAACCTGAGTAATACTATGAAAATCAGACCAAGATGCTCAACAAACAATTAATGACAGGCATATATAGGCTCTAGACCATAAATATAAACAAAACACATAATCAAGAAAAACGAAAAGTCATTAGAAATCAGAAACTATAAAGTCATACGGACATCATTTTATTGTTAGAAAAAGCCCCCTCCTTTGCATCGATCTTCTCTTAGCATCGACTCACACGAGAGAAAATATGCTTCCCCTGACTTTTAACCTGACAGAATGCTGTATTCACCCCCGAGAAAAAGGACCATGCGGATTGTGCAATGCTGGCAAGGTAATGCAATGCATCTAGCGATTGTAATTGTATGTACAAACATGTAATACAATAATTACCTTAGTGGACCGAACTTGCTTCAGTGATGACTCTAACTGGCGCTCAAGCTGCTCAAGTTCCTTGGTATTCAGAGGTCCTAGGTCCTCTCCAAGAAGGTTCCTACATCACCAAGGAAAAACAATTTTCATGAAAAAATTTCTCAAAAATGATAAAAATTTTAAAGTTGAGAAAAAAAAATTTCCTAACTTTTTTCCAAACACATGAACTTTGCAATAAAGGGTACGGCTTTAAGATGCCTGTTATTCAGGGTTCATACCTCTGAGTTCGTTGTAAGGACTCAAATCTGCCTTTCAGTTTCAGGTACTCCCTGTAGCTGCTCTGCTTACCACAAACCAATATTTGAAATTAAATTCCAATATAATACAAATATTCATTCTACGGAATCTTTCATTTTTATATTGTTCTAACAACAAATGATTGCAGTCACCAATCATATTCCTGAAGAAAGAATATAACAATGTTGAGATACCTCAAGCTCTTTGGCAGGCTTATTGACTTCCACTGCACCATAACTGCATTTTTGATACCTTTCCAGTGTTTTGAGCATGCTGATGTAAAACACAAACAGGGAAAACAAGAGCTTTATTAGGATAGTGAAGTTTTCAATTCTGAAAATTTCTACAGAACATAACCTATAATTTGTAACTTAACATTAACATGGAAGTGACTAACACTCTATAGTTTCATAAGGTATGATATTGTTTAATTTCTTGTTTATTTTGACTTCCATCTTAATGATATAGTTTATCATGATAATCTTAGAGTTTGAAAACCATAAATTTTAGTAAGTTTTTTAAACCATGGATTTGGTCTCCGGTGATTTAAAATTTTTTTTTCTAAAAATAACATTAATAATTTTTTAAATATCAAATATATTCTCATAATGTATTTTTCATTTTCATGATCTATTAAAACTTCACAAATATCATTAAACCAAATAAAAAAATTTACCAAACTATATCATACCGTACTATCTTTCTAAGCATGATGAACAATCTCTACAATACTATACTATATAATACCTTACATTATTGAATCATACTCCCACCTATCCAAAAAAAAAAAAGGCTAATTGTCTACTGTCTACTTTTATGTTACTATTACAACAAGTTTAAAGCTAACAACAAATTGTGCAAATATTTAAGGTCAATCATGCATGTTATCCATGCTCTTGCAATTTTACCTCTTAGAAATATTCAAAATAATTTTTAAAATACGAAATTTATGCTAATAAATAATTTTTTATTTCTATAATATATTAAAATCTTATAAAATATCATCAAATAAAATAAAAATATTTTATTCAACCATCTTCTACTATATTATCTTTTTAAATATCATAAACATTATTATACTTTATCATACATCATTAAGAGGGTGTTTTTCAAAACTGGAGCTTTTCAGCTTATTGTGAATAAGTGATTTTTAGATTATAATCAGATTAAAAATAAGCAGTTAAGCGTTTCTGTAAACTAGCTAATAATCAGCTGATAATCAGTTTATAATCAGTTAAGTATTTCTGTAAAATCAGCTTATAATCAGTTTTTAATTGTAGAAACTGTCAAAATGACCAAACTGTCCATGAGTTTATTTATTGTATAAAAATAATTTTTTAAATGTCAATTCAAAATTTATTTTACAATAATAATAATAATAATAATAATAATAATAAATAAAAAAATTTCTTTGATGGAAACTAAAGTGTATAAGGTAGGCAAATTTGGAATATTGAATATTAGGTAGGGATAGTATGGTCTTTTACTTGGTCAAAACTGCTTAAAAAATAAGTGCTTAAAAAAAAGTAGCAAAACCCAACTTTTAAAAAACTGATTAAAATCAGATTATAATCTACTATTTAAGTTTTCAGAAACACTTAAATAAACAACTTATAATCTAAAAACAACTTATAAGCAGTTTTGACCAACTTTTAAGTTTTGAGAAACACCCTCTAAATCATGTTATTATTCATCCAAACAAGGGTTTACTGTATGCATATCATTTAAATTGAAATGTATCAAGAATAAAACATCAAATCACTAATTGCTTTGAGAACTAAAAGTTAAAATACAATAAAGAATTAAAAATACAAAATTGCAATAGATAATAAATAAGTATGATAATGATAAGCGCACCCTTAATCACAATGGCAAAGAACTTTTTTTTTTCTTCTTGAGATAAAAAAAATGCGGTAAAGTTATGAACTTTAGTGTTATAATTTTCTACAGAAAAACGCAGAGATTCAAAAACCATTTAGTGTTGGCCCACCACCAGCCCATGTGTAATAGACACAGTGTTTCGTCATAGCCCAGGGTCTTTTTTTTTCGCCTTCCTATGATTGTACATGATATATGGCACGTGCAAATTTCGATGTAACACTGTGATTCTAGGTTTTTGCTCAAACCCACTCTCTTTCTCTATCTGTCTTTGAATCCAAGACCTCATTTTGAGAATATTTTTCTAGTGAATGATGTTGTCCAGAAAAGTAAGTGAAAATTTGCTTGTAATCTACACACACGCCAACTTGTTTATGTTGTAGTCCTATCAATATTGCTTAAAGGAGAATAAAGATGGTTTATTCAGAAGTTATCTATACATATAGATGACTGCACTTAACTCCATTGCCAAACAATGAAGGCAGGCAGTGGCACCATTGAAGGATCGATCTAGTAATGTATTTATCACAATACAAAGAGAAATTTATAATGTTCAAACCCTAATAATAACATATTTAGCATTCAAGTATTTATCTCAATATATAATTAATGAGAAAGCGAAGAGATTTAATATCCATTATTCTTATTTTATCTTGTTTTTTAGAAATACAATTTTTGAAAAATATATATATATATATTTTATCATATAATATTGTTGTTGATTTATTTTATTAATTATAATATATTTAATTTTTTTTGGACATATTAAACTTTATGTAATATATATATTATTATATGTCAATATAATATATAATAATTTTATAATTGTACTTATGTAATACTTGAAAAAGTAAATAAGATTTTAAAAATATGAAAATAATTTAATATAATTTTATAATTGTGTAAAGAGTGAAGAATGTAAGTATATATACAGTCCACTAGGGCTATTTTCAGCTAGAAATCCCATGACAATGCCTGACAGGGGCATAGCTAGAAAAATAGCTTATGGGGCATTTATAGATGTATCAAGGTAATGAAATAATAAGAACCTAATATAACTTTCATAAAAAGTATACTCATTATCAAATAAGAATAAATTGTCAAACTAATAGTTTTAAGAAAAATAAAATCATAATATGCAATTTGAAAACTTTTATTACCAAATCATTTAGAGGACTCTCTTCTCTTAAAGTATCTTAACATCATTCTTTGTTTAGAAGTTTAAAATTAATAAGAAAACAAAAAGAAATGAAAGGTTAAATTTTTTCTTAACTTCTAATAATTTTTGTTGCAAAGATAATTGGTAATCATATTTTTAATAAAAAATATATTTTTAATTAAATAAAAATTTTATTGATGAGAATTAGTTATGTTATTTTAACATTTGAAAACTAATTAAAAATTTAAAGCTAATTGTATATATATATATATATATATATATTCTAGTGAGTTGGGAGACAAGTAGGATATGCCACTAATTAAATCAAATGAAAGATTGGCCTAGGTGGAGTAAAACATTGCGCAATATCATTTTATGAAATGCCATGATGATATGCGAGAGAATTTGGAGGACAATTTAGTGTTTCATGTCAATTTTTTTGAGTGTGAAAGATCTCTAAAATAAAATTCTAATGAGATTAAAGGGATTATATTGTTTTGTAAATTTCATTAAGGTGCAATTTAGAGACAGGTGAAGATAAAAAAAAAGGAACTAGGTACTTATAAAGAAGAATCTAACTAAACAAATAATCGCCTTTTGGACTTGATGAAATTTTTGAAAGGGAGAGGTTTGTCAAAATTTAAGAACTTTTTTCTTTTATTTTTGAGAATAGTTAAAGTTTAAACATACGTTAGAAGGCATATATTTAATAACTTATTACTAATATCCATGTCCAACAAAGAAGAAATTAAGATTGTTCCTAATATGCTATAACTCAATATCTCATTAAACTGCTGGTAAAATAAATATCTTATTAAATCAAATTGCTCAACCAAACATTAATCATGAATAACTAATTAAGAAGAAAATAATGAATCAACTAATCATAAAGCAAACAGAAAATACAGTGCATTATGTTTATATTCATGGTTGATCATAAACTTTGTTTATCATTAAAGAGCATCTCATAAAGAGGCATGTCATTTCAACATAGACAAATTTGACAAATGAAAGATATTATTGACAATAGATGTAATGCATATTATTTTCATCCAGATGTAAGCATTATAAGCATGTTCTAAGCAAATGCATGTAAAAGAAACATGAGATATTCTTACTCCCAACTGATAGGAAGAAAATTAACACAACTTATAATTAACTAATAAAATAGTGTATTAATAAATCCCAAAACATCCCACAATCTTTTATCCTCTTATTATATAATGGAAATTATAAAAAGAACCAAGAGGCTATTATTTAATTTTAACAAGTACACTTGCTTCATTGAAAGAAGTGTTCCATACGGATTTCACTTCAGCAACAACGGAGACCTTTATATATCTAACAGACAACAGCTGAATAAGACTATGTTCTCAGGGTTTTATACAGTGCATCTCCATCTCACTTTTCAGACAAAATCCAAAATGAATATTGGGTTACAATATGTTCCCAAGCTAATAAATCCACTGAACTTCTTTTAAAATGTGATAACTAACTTTTTCAGAAGAGAGAGAGAGATTGGGAGGGTGGGGGCCTGGGGGTGGTGGGTGCGGAAGAACATGAAATCAAACTCAGAAATAATTTCTGGACATAAAGAAGTAATTTTTCTTTCAATTCTTTCAACCAAGGAAAAAAGAAAGTAGAATGACAGAGAAATCAGAGATGAAAATTTTGAGCAAAGAATTAATTTTTGTACGTACTTTTGTCTTTGGATTAAACTGCCCGCTAACGATTACTGATTTTCACATAAACACATAATCGGTTATAATATTCTATAGGTTAATGAAAGACTAGCTAAAGATCTCCAAATGAATGAGCAAAAAAGACTTTAAATTTGATTCAGATCTCACTGAGCAATAATCAAACAAAGCAGATCAAGAAAAAACCTAATTTAAATTTAAAAGATCACCATAAAAGTAAATCAACAGAAAACAGAAACAATTGGGAAAAAAAAAAAGAAAAGAAAAGAATGAGCTAGTGAAACAAAACTAGCTATTAAATTTTCAACCTTGTAAAAAAGATTAAAAAAATGCCATTCCAATAATCAACACAAAATTTTGAGTTAGTGAGCATAAAAATCAGGAAAATAAGAGAGCAAGCAAACAGATCCCACAAAATCTTATATACACAAATTTATTGAAATAGAGAAATTAAGATGAGAAGGGTTCATACTTAGAGATGCTACTGAACTCATAGAGCTTGCCACGGTTAGAGAAGACGATAAGTGCAACCTCAGCATCACAAAGAACAGAGAGCTCATAAGCTTTCTTCAACAACCCATTTCTCCTCTTAGCAAAAGTAACTTGCCTGTTTATCTTGTTCTCTATCCTCTTCAACTCCACTCTCCCTCTCCCCATATCCAAAATTAGACCTTTCTCTCTCCTTTATTTCTATATAGATATAAATATAAAAACGTTTCTCTATAAAGATTGAATCTTTAGAAAATGAGCTAATATTATTGTTTTTCTCTTCTCTTGTTCTTCTTCTTCTCTCAGAAACAAGGTGACCTCTTTTTTTATGAGTCAGAAATCAAATGTAACCAAAAATGTGAAAACAAGAGAAAGTTGGATCCTTTGTAGAAACCCTAGAGAGAGGAAGGAGTTTGTGTAATTGGGTTCTCCTTAATCTATCAATTTTTTAACCCAGGTTTCAATCTAACACTAGGAGTGAATTGCAGCTTAGCTAGGGGTTGGTTGGCTGTTCTTTCTAGTTACATGTTGTGACATTACTGTTCATTTCTGACCATGAACCTCATGCGCGTGCTTTACGCGCTCTCTATTGCAAGCGGATCGATCAGATGGAAATGGAACGTGTTTCACGCTCTAGAAATGAGAGTGGCTAAATTTGTTTTTCTTTTTTTTTTAATTGTGAAATTTTGAGCTCTTATTTATAGTTGTCTTTAGAAGCAGCAGAACGTCGTCATTAACCTTAAAAAGGATTAACACGTGTCGGTATTACACTGGCTTTAAGTCATCTAGGAGATTTTGTTTAAGGATTTTTATTTGTAGCAAAATAAAAAATAATAATAATAATAATTTCGTTGGATTAGCCCCCAATAAATTAATACTAAATATTTATAAAATTTATAAAATTTTATATATTATATTAGTCAATTTTTATATTTTTAACATCTAATTTTTATATCTCCTATTTTTAAAAATTAAATTGTTTAGTCTTTCTGTTAATATTTTCATCCTAAAAATATTAGTCAATTACTTTGATATTAAAAAATAATTTATTTACTCTTCCTTTATATATATTTTTCTTTATTATTTGTTAAGTTATATTTATTTTTAATTTTATTTATATTTTTTACATATAATTTATTTTAATTTTATAAATATTATTAAAAAATAATTTTAAATAATACGAATAATATCTTTTATTATTTTATAAATAATATAAATATATTATTTATTTTAATTTTATAGGTATTATTAAAAAATAATTTTAAATAATACAAATAATATCTTTTATTATTTTACAGACGATTTATATATAAAATAAAATAAATTTAATAAATAACAAAGATAAATATATATAAAGGAAGAGTAAATAAGTTATTTTATAATATCAAAGTAGTTGACCAATAATATTATGATGAAAATATTGAGAAAATAACTAAATAATTTAATTTTTAAAAATACAGTAATACAAAAATTAGATATTAAAAATATAAGGACTGACTAGTATAACATGCAAAATCACATAGATTTCATAATTATTTAGCCTAAAATTTATTGCTCAATCACAATGATATTGTTGGAGAATATAATCCAATATAGAAAACATACAAGAAAATATAGAACATATAAGTAGAATATATTGAATTTTAAAATAAGTCAATTGCTTTGATGTAAAATGAGAATTTAACTCAATTTATATTGCTATTGAAATATATTTGGGCCATGAAATTTCTACGATATATATGTCAATTATAAATGTGTTGATAATTAATATTTATAAAAATTAAATTAAATAGTATAATTTAATATATGCTGAAAATAAAAATGATTTTTTATCTTACTGTTACACCCAAATTTTGCTGTCCGATTTTCCAAAAAAAATTATTTGCAAATATATTGTTTTATTGGATTTAAAAAATTGTGAATAATGATATCAATTTAAACTTGAGATAATTTATATATATAATATTTATTTAAAAGGCTAAAATGAAATTATTAAGCAATAACTAATTTTATTGGTTTCAACACTTGAATAATGTTAATAAAGTTGATAATTACTTACACTTATCATATTTCAATGTTTGATTATACACGTGAAAGCACATATATTAAAATATGATTTTTCCATTATTAATTTAATGAATTATATTTTAAATATGTATATATAAATATGATGGGCATAATATTTATTTTAATATAAAATAACCTGTTTTACGTTATACTTTATTTAAGGAAATTATTAATTTTAAAAAAAATAAATAGGGAATTACAAATAGTTTTGTTGAATAAGTAACATAATATGAAGCTATAGACACATTTAATTGGTAATTAAACAAACAATTTGCGAAAACATGTATACTATAATTAATGGGTGATTAATCTGCAAACTGCTCTCTCTTTTACTGCCATGGTGTAGTTAATTAACTTAATTGAGTTTTGTAAGTTAATTAAAAAATAGATTCTTTTTCAAAAAGTTTTTGTTTTCGTGAAAATTCTTAATTATTATTAGAGTGACAATTATTTTTATACTAAATCAATCACATATTTATATTTTAAATTTTATATAAATATGTTATTATTTTATTTGAAATAAAAATATACCAATATTTTTTTAATTTTTTTATGTAGTTTTCATATTAAAGAATGATTATATACGACTGATATAAACAAGTCTAATTTATGGGATTAAACCAAATATTAAAATTCATAAAGTTGAGATTGAATTAGACAAAATGCATCAAGCCAAAAGTTAATGATATGAAAAAAGAAGTCTAATGTTGGATCTATTACTAGAAGATAATAAAATATCAAAAAAAAATTAAATTAAATTAAGGGGGATCTCATAAATGTACATTAGTGTATATAATATTTTTAATCTTTGACAAAGAACTTTTATACACATCCTTTAAATGAGAATTCAACTGATGACATGAAAAAGCTCTTCCTTTTTCTTATCACAAAAAAATAAAATTAAAATTAAAACAAAAAAATAGTACACTTAAAAGATGAGTAATAATATTCTATTTGGGTGGTGGTGTTGAGTCTCTCTCCCTACGTTTTATTTGTCTAAGTTAGTACATATGCCATTGTGCATCATGTCTCTAATCAAGCATACATTTCATTCACTCGATTAGAATATATTATATATCCTTTGAAATTAATCGAATAATTAATTCATTCACATACACTTATATATATATATACACATATATATATGTGTCCCAGACCAGATAATTTATATGATAATCAATTAATCCATTGAGAATATATGAGAATTGGGATTTATTCATCATATATAATCATTCTTAATTTTTGCTCAAACCTCGTTGCAAATTTAGTCCATTCTTTTTTTTTTTTTTTATCTAAATTGACTCTTTTGAAATGACTTCTCTTAATATTTTTTTCTTCTTTTGAAAAAAACGATAATTATGTAACATCTTAATTATATTCAAATTATCTTTCTGATTTAATGTAAATTACCTGCGTTGAGATCTTAATAAATCGAATATGAAGAGAAATAATAATATTGGAAACATTTATTGTTGTACTAATTCCACTTTTGATCATACATTAGATAAGAGAATAAATTAAGGCTTTATTTGGATTACTGACAGTGTGATTTAGTAATATATATTATTGTATGGTATGATATAATATGGTACTGAAAATAATATTTATCATGTTTGAAAAGATAACATTACATGTATGGTTAAGTAAAAAAAATTCATTTAATATGATAATATTTTTAAAATTTTAATATATTACGAAGATGAAAAATTATTTGTTAGCATATATTTGTTACTAAAAAATTTTATTTTAAATATTTTTAAAAAATAAAATTATAAAATTATAGAAAACCATCGAATCAATGGTTTGAAAATACATGATTCTCAAACCATAAAATTACCATGAAAAATCATACCATAAAATATAAAAATTAAAACAAACAAAAATTAAACCATATTGTACCATATTATACTATAACATACCATAAAATAAAACAAAGTCTAAAGAGATAGGAATCACTAACACAGAAAGTAGGTTGTCATTTTAGTAAGTAATTAATAGTCAAATTATAAAAGACATTGATGGCAAGTAGACTTCAGGTCCGCTCCTTGAGTTTGAGTTCGGATTCGAGTACTTGTAAAATAAAACAAGGCAGAAATGGAACCGGATTTCAGTGAAAATACTGATACTTAGGTTAGAGCACAGTTTATCTGTAAGTAAGACGGCTAAGAAAGTGTAATAAAATCTTTTACCTATGAGCTTAATCTCTCTATTTATAGAGGATGAGAATGAGATAATCTCTAGCATGTATCAACGAGAATAATGACTATGTCAGCGGAATCAAAGTTATGCCAGATATTTATACTTTTCCCGCAAAGAGCTCGGCCAGACGCACTCGAGCTCGGCACCGAGACTCCTATATTATCATGAAAGCTTGGTCGCGATGACATGTGCCTTGAAGAGATCTCCAAACTCATAATGTACTGTATCGAAGTTTGATAATTAGGTGGTGGTATCAGACATTAGTTGACATGATGTAAGTAAAAAGTATAAGATAAATTAGAACCCTTAACTTAACTATCAAATTAACAAGACAATTCACAAAGAATGGTCACATTTATGTGGTAATTGTACAAAGAATGGTCATATTGGCATTTAAATGGTGTGAAAAAAAAATAAAAGAAAAGATGGCTTATTAGGCACAAGCAACACTAATTACATCTCTCAAATGAATAATAAACTGAAATTCGAATTTCTTCTTCTCTTATTTTTTTTTTAAAAAAAACACAGCATTGATATTAATGGTTTATTATAATTAATTGATCACTAATTAATGAGTTTTTGTTTGAAAGGATCTTAGCTGGAGACAGTTGCTTTTCACCAAGAATTACATTCCAAAATGGGAATATATAATGGGTGCCAATAGTAGTTAAGTAATATTATGAGCAAGATCAACTCGTCAATAATGGATAAATTTCGCAATCTGAAGTGATGATATTGTTGGTCTTGTAATAATTCAAACCTGAGATTTTTTTTTTCATTTGTGGTATATATAATTTATGATTATACAAGCAAAAATATTAATTAAAGAAAATGAAATATTTAATATTGTCATATAAGCAAATGGGATTAAAAATCTGAGTTCCCAAATTAATGTAACTCCACAAAGTGTTTATTTTTTATTTTGCTGCATTAATTATTATTATTATTATATATATATATCAGTATATATAGTAATTAAATGTAGCCACCACATAGAGAAAAAAAACCTTAGGATTAATTTTGTGTTTGGAAACTAAAAATGGTACAGTTCTTAGGTGGAGAAGAAAGGAAATATTAGAGTTGAATATGTGTTTGATTGATTTATAAGATAAAAACAATATAATATATTTTCAAACAAATATATAATATAGTATATATTAATTGATAAATGAGGATGGGTAGTTTGGTCAACCTAATGTATTGTGGAATAATTCACGGCCAAATTGGGCAACCTACAAGCACCCTGTTATTTTCATAGACTAGTGGTCCTCTCTACACATGGAATAATTATATGCTACAACTGTTGTAGTAATAAATGCCTACAACACACCAATAGAATTCTTACACGTAGGCATTTATTGCTACAACAGAATTAAATAAATGTCAATAAATGCCTACGTATAAAAATTCAATTGGTGTGTTGTAGGCATTTATTGCTACAACAGTTGTAGCATATAATTATTCCTACACATGGTTGCCTCCCGTATATTTTGTTATTTTGCCAACCCCTAAAATTTTCATTTTAAGCTCTTCCCGAAAGTTTATGGGTTTATTCTAAAACGTGAAAAATATTTTTTAAAATTCTTTACTTTAATTATTTATTTTTTTAATTTTTAATTTTAATCATATTCAATTTTCCAAGTGTATCTTATTATCAAGATATATATATAATATTGGTTTAAAATTCAATAAAGAAAACTTTATCAACCTTATTCAGATTGATTTTGAAATAATAATTTATATCAATAAATGTATATATATAATGTATTTTAAAATAAATTTAAGAAATAATATTTCAAAATTTCTTAAAAATTATTGGGTATTTAAAAAAAATCTAAGAAAGTGATATATGATGTAGTTTTCTTAAATTTTAAATTTTGGTCACGTGAAAAAAAAAGTTTCCTCTTTTACTTATTTTTCAATTCAATTGGGGTTTTGATAGGCTGTGCAATAGGTAGGATTTTACGTGCCTTTGACTGACATTATGTACACCTTATATAATTATAAGTGAGACCGCCTACGTTCAAAAAAAAACAGTGAGACCGGCGACCGCTTTTTTTTTTTTTTGAGTATTAATATTTTTAAATAATAAAATTATTAAAGTTTGAAAATAATCATAATTTTAAATGCTAAAAAAATAAAAGATACGGGTTCAATCAGGCAAATTTTAAAGAGTTCACGTGGAAGAAAAATAAACAGAGAAAGAAATTATAAATTTGAAAAAAAAAATTGAAAAACAGACAAAGCTAATTACATGTTGAGAGGGGAAATAATTAAATTTTCTTACTTTCACGAATCACAACTCGAATAAGACACAATTTTCCACCAACAATGTTGAATTTATGAAATTTGCTATTAGATTGTGCACAATTTTAAGATATGTGACACTTATTATGTTCCTTTTTGCTAGTATCATAAAAATTGAACGGATGATATAATATAATAAATAATTTTTTTAGTGATCTAAAGGCCATTCACATTTACTGTTAATGTTTTTTTCTTACTTGATAACAACTAATTAATTTATTTTGTTTTGTAAAAACTAATGCTTGATATTATATTTCTGTAGTTGATTTTTTTAAAGAAAATTTTATAGTATTAGTTTTCATTTTATTGAAATTTCCTTACATCTTAAATTGATTAGAAGTATTTCAAAATTTGGAACAATATATGTAACATTGTTTTTTATATTAACCCATTTATTGGATTTTATAAATTTTATTTATTATACTTCCTCCATTCCAAAATGATAGGATATTTCTCATTTCATAAATATTAAAAAAAAATTAGTTATTTAGTTAATAGATAAAATTTTTACTATCAAATATCTATTTCACTCTCCATTTATATTAAATAATTATTAATTATTACAAAAATTAAAAATTAAAATAGTTATTAATTGGGTTAAAGATAATTATAATTTAAAAAATATAAATAATTAAATACAAATATTATTGATTATAAAATATTAAATAAGGGTATAATATATAATTTATAATATAATTATAATTTAAATAAAGTAATGTGACTATATTTTAGGACAAATAAAAAAAATTATTTCTATCATCATGAAACGAAGGAAGTATATGATAATAAGTAACATACTATGTTATTATTGAATATTTGAAAATCTACCTGTAATTTTTTATGTCATTTATAATTTTTGCATACTTTTTTATTGTTATTAAATAATAAAAAATATTGAAACAAAAGTTGTGGAATTGTCATTTTAATACCTATTTATACACTTTTTTTAGACTTTGAATAGATTGAACTAAGTAATATGGTCAAAATTATTTACATAATGATCAGAAAATTACATATAATATATTGTGACTTATTATTTTTCTTATTCAATTTTTGATATGTTTCTTTATGCTAAATTATATTTAAATTGATTTCTTACATATAATGTCTTTAATGGAATTTCTCAATGAGATTGCCAAAAAATCAAAGAGTTTTCATGATGTGCTTAAATCTCAAATTATTAATAATACTGAAGTAAAATTTAATTTGATTATATATGATTTTAATTATAAATGTAGAGAACTCCTATATAGTTATAAAGTTTGCATATAACGACTTATTTTGCAAAATTTTTGAACCGCGAAATTAAATTTTGACTTCTCTACTATTATTTTCGTTTTAGAGTTTGATTTAATAGGGCTTCACCTTTTAATATTCAATGTGCCTATACTTTTTTTTTTATATTGATGATTTTTTAATGTTAGATTGATATGATTTAAGAGATTATTTTTATCGCATTATTTATAATTAGTATTTTTTCTTCTAAAAAAATAAAATCAATTAAAGTTATAAAATTTAATATTAAATTCCAAACAACCCATATTAAAATGTTTTAATCTTTAATAATACCAACAACATCGCACGTGTTATTTCCTAATATATATATATATATATATATAGTTGTTGACACCCGGAAACAATGTTTTAGCTTTTGAAAGTTTTGCAAGAAGAAAGAATTGCAAACTAATTTAACTTTTTTTTTTACTTTATAGAAGTTATATGAGCTAATTTTGAATTTATTGTGCAAAAAAAAATTGAATTTCAAAATCAACTTTAGTGGGTTAAAAGTTTATGAATTAGAATTAGTACTAGTCTCATGTGGTTTGATTATGATGCTACATGAAAATCCTGAGGCAGACTTTTTAGGGCATCATATGACTTCTATACAGTGTTTCTACTCCTCCAAACCCACAATTGTAAAGCATCTTTACCCAAAAGTTTCTTAGTGATCTTATCTTTTGGGTTTTTTTTTAAAGGAATTCATTATGCATGTAAGTCAAATTCTTAATTAAGGTATGCAATTCATTATTTTGCATAAAATATAAAAATATCCAAATCCTTTATGTAAATAATTAAAATTAAATGAGGATATAATTGTTAGTATATTTAAGAATTAAACAATCTACAATTGACCAAATATTTGCAATTTGATTTCCACTTTAGTTCAAAATACATTTTAATCCTTAAGAATTATCTTTAAAAATAATTTGTTTGCATTGTATATATTTTTTGAAAAAAAAAAAAGAAAGAAAGAAAAAGAAAGAAAAGAAAAGAGGAGAAAAACAAAATTGGGTTTGAAGCTTTACAGGGAAAGAAAAAAAAAAGGGTAAAGAAAAGTGATTAACACGTGGCATTTTCATTAATCAAAATTTATTATAGGTTTGAATGCAGTGGATAATCCAGCCATCACATAAAACCTAATCAAGAAACGTATTAAAATCATAAACAAGAACCTTTCCAAGAACCTGGTCCAACTGACATCTGCCACGTAGAAGACTTGCACAGATAAAACGTTTCACTATCTGAATGGCTTTGTTCAACAGTGCCAGGTGAATTAGGCGGATAATGGCAGCCAGAGTCAGGACCGTACACTCGGTTACGGCGAGTATCTCAACAGTGACCGGCCCGGCATGGACAAGTGTCTCGATTAGACATCGGGAGCATGGACGTGGAATAGATGCTGCCGATGTCGGGCGCGTGCTTTGATAAAGTTACTGTACAATAATTGGAGCTGCGTCATTTTTCGTCATTTGATTTTACTTTTTTGCCCTTTGATTGAGCCCTTTTGTGGCCATTGTACCACCAAGTCTATTTATGTGATTTGACGTCCAATTTCAATACAGTGATTCGCTATTTTTTTCAAATTTTGCTTTTTCATAATTTTTTTAAAAATTAAAAAAATATTAATTCTTTAATTTTATTTTTCAATTTTATTCAACCAATATGATCAATATTTTTGCAGTATAATATGAAAAATATATAATTAATTTAAAAGGAAAATAAAAACTATTTTATTTATAAATCTTATCAATTATTTTTACATTTATCAATTATCAGTAATTTTCATAATTATCAAACAATTATTTTTTACAATTATCAATTATTAAATACACATCAAGATTTTTTGAGCCAAAATGCATATCAAGATTAAATTTTATAATAAGTAGACATTCCTTTATATAATAGATTTGTTGCTGATTTTACACCAATATTTTTTTTTAAAAAAAACATGTTATTAAATTAGATATATACTTTTATTAAATTAGATTTACAAATACATATTGATATTAAGATCGATTTGAAATAATTTATTTATTTTATTTAGCAATATAACTGATTGTATTCTATTGAGGTATGGTTGAAGGAGAGAGGGACTAATGTTATAAATGATAGCATAAAATAAAAACATGAAAATAATAGGAACCTAAAAGTAAGGTAAAAGGTTAGCTGGCAGACATAATACCAAATAAATCTATCAATAAATATGGGTGTACTTAGGCTTCCTGCAGCCTACAACACATCAGTTAATATGGGCTGCATGGTTCCAATCAAATCACAATCAACCAAGAACAATCTTTGCAAACAATTTTATCAACAAACCCCTCTTTTCTTTCCATGATAATAATAACAAGAAACTTAATTTAAAAATAATAATAATAATATTAACTCAATACCCAAAAACAAAATCTGCATAAATATTGTGAAACATTTAGGATACACAGTTTTAAAAATATTGGAAAGTTTCAGGAGTACTAACTTTATATAACAAAAAAAAAATATTTGTATCTGAAGGAATTTAATATATTACAATAATATAACAGTTCATCATGAGAAGATTAATATAAGATTTTTTTAATTTATTAATTCAAGAATAATTTATTATGAAATATTAAAAAAATTTTAAGAGTTTTATATAGATATACTAATGATAATGAGATGATTTTATAATCAATTATAGAGACAATGATAATAATTAAATTATCAAAAATTATTTTAAGTGTACCAATACAGCTTTTCTTTGCTTCGTTTTAATTTTTCTTTTCAACAATCTTGTTAGGTAGACAAAGGAGGGGAGTACTAGAAGAACTCCTCTATGACAACCAATCTCTCATTATTTATTGAGAGTAGAGAAATGCAATTAATGAAATACTTTTTTTTGAAACAATAGAAATTAATAAAAAAAAAACGTATAATAATTACAATTTGGAAAAAAGAAAATGTGTAAACAAGTAAATAGGCAGACACATTGATTTGAAAAAGGTGATTTTATGAGTAACCATTCTTTTTTTTATTTCAAAATGTCTGGTTGAGACAGATTTGAAAGTTCATGTAGTCAAAAGAATTTAATAAAAAAAAAAAGGAAGAAGAATGAGAATCCTATCAACAAGTAGCAATCAGAAAGTCCAAAGGTTCAAGGGTTTAGATATATAGAATGAGAATCCTCTCCATAAAGACATTTAATTGACATCTCCTAGCCTTTTTGCCAACTTGTTTTTATGATTCTTAGTAGAGACGTATTCTTTCCAACCATCACTTGTCAAGTCTTTTTATCATTTCTTCTTCTTCTAACTATATCATCATATATCTCAAACAATTTTATGCAATGACAAAATCAAAGGCCGAATGACGAAAATAAAATTAAATTAAAAAAATTACTAGCGATTTGAAGATAAAATTAAATATTTAATATTATAAAAAATTTAAATTTTTGTTATAAATTTTTTTAAAAAAAATTCTCTATTAAAATTTTATATTATTTATTATATTCTAAAAATTTATTACATGTTTTAATATATTTTTTTATTTTAATTCTTAGATCTGTTAATTTATTTATATAATTTTATTAAATACTATTTCAAATAAAAAATTTTTTCAAACGAGAAGTTTTATCTAATTCATAAATAAATTATAAAATTTTAGTATCAACCTAAATACCTAATCACAAAACTGTAAATACTCGCTAATAAATTTTAAAAAAACATATATGATGAAAAAAGTCAATATATATATAATACTATATATATAATTTTTATAAAATATAATAAATTTTATAAAAATACTCTATATATATACCAAATCATAAAATTCTAAATACTCTATATATATACCTAATAAAAAAAATTTTAAATATCAATTAATTAAAAAAATTTATGGTAAAAAAATCAATATATATATATAATACTATATATATAAAAATTTGTATAAAATACTATATGTATATACACCTAATCACAAAATTTTAAATATCTACAAATTAAAAAAATATATATGATAAAAAAAGTCAATATATATAATACTGTATATATAAAATTTTAATAAAATACTATATATAAAATAATATGCATAGTAAAAAAATCAATATTTTAATAAAATACATATATATAATTTTAATAAAATACATATATATATATAATATGTATAGAAAAAAGCCAATATATATATAATACTATATATACAAATTTTTATAAAATACTATATATATAAAATTTTAATAAAATACTATACAATTACACACACACACACACACACACACACACACACATATATATATATATATATATGCAAGTATGGGGGAGGAGGTCCATTGCTTCCTAGGACCCCCTCCCTCGGCCTCTGATTTTATACAAAATCTTTTAATATATTAGACTAATGAATGGAAGTGAAGATAATAGTAAAAAGATTAACATGTCTTTAATTTGTTGTTTGTCAATATACAAGTAATATATAAAGGTATCACATGTTCAGTTTTTTAATATAGATTTGAAGTACTAACTTCAAAAACTAGTTAATATTAATCATTTTATGTAGTTGTGTTTAATTGATGTGAGATTTTTTTTTCATTTATTCTTAACATTATCAATAATAAAAAATCGCATTTGCCAGTAACTTATAAATAAACTATATATACTAGGCACGCCAAATATATATCTTTTTTTTTAAAAAAAAGTAAATGTTTTATATTAAGAAGTCAATTTTAACAATTGAGATTTTAATTTTGACAATTTTGATAAAATTTAAGAGAAAATATTGAGAAAAATTATTTCATTTTTCACAATAGCTAATTACAGTTTTGTATATATAGAGAGAGAAAAAACTAATTCTCGAAATTTCCACTATAATAACTCTTAACTACTCACAACTAGCTATAACACAAACTAGTTGACCTATCATTATTATCTAAACTAACTAACTGATAAATTTTCTTCAACTATGTGCATAAATTATCTTCATAAAAGTGTAAATATCATTCATAAGACAATAGATACAGTAGTCCAATGGGACTGGATTCAAGCCCTTTGGAGGATAAACTGCCAGATACTAGTCAAACTACAACCAAAAAAAAATACAGCATTTGGGTTTTGAGTCTCCTAGATATTTTCTCTTCATATGTAATTAATAAAAAAAATACAGTATAATAGAGCAATTGCTACATATTACCTCGTAGATATTCAATTGTCCTTCATTTGGAAGGAACGACAAATTAAACTCAATGGCAGATTGCCAATCAACATTACATAGTCATCATATTGGCAGATTACCAATTAAACTCCAATTTTATCAGTCACGACACAGTGCAATTTTCCAACTATTTTCAATTTCATATTTCTAGTTAATTGATTCTATATTTTATTAATTCGAATTGGGATTTTGCAGAAATATGTAATAAGCAATTACGCCCACCGAAAACCTTTGTTAAGCGGGTAGCTCAGTCCAGGTCATGGGATCGATCCCAGATGGAGTAAAATACTCCTTGGGCCAGCACCTTAAACGGGGATTTATCCCTTAAGCCCGGGTGCGAACGGGAATTAGTCGGGTTTCATGGACCGTTAAACGGACATGGGGTCTGGACACCTCGTGGAAAACACTCCAAAAAAAAAAAAAAACCTTTGTTAAGCTTATATTTGATCCCTTAAAAAGTACAATAAAAAAGAAAAGAAATAAAGTAAGAAAAAGAAAAGAATGAAGATAATAGAATTTCTATTTTTTTTATTTGGTTTTCTTATTAACATAAGAAAAAAAAATAATATAAAATTTATTTTTATAATTATATCCTCAGTATTTTAAGTTAATAAAAAATAAATTAGTAATTTTATAGTTTACATCTCTTTTATTTAGTTTTTTTATTTCCCTCATTTTCTCTTCAAAATGACGAGATAAACCGAAAATTTGCAGATTTTTATTTTGATTTTTTTTAGGGACGGTTTTCTTTCTGCTTATGAAACTTCAAATTAGTAGGTTGAATTTTCAAAATAAAAAAAAAATTGTAATAGAATTATGACTCAGTTTATTTTGAAACTGAAATTGCGAAGAAAACAATGGGAAAAATGCTCGAGTTTTGGAATGGCTTCCTCTTCCTTTTCTTAACAATGAATCTTTTCTTTGAATTACATAAAAAAATGTTTTTAAGAGAAAAAAGAAAATAAAGTTTAATTTCATATTAGCCATTTTAAGTCTAATTTTATTTAAGATTAAATCGATTGTGAAATTCTAAAAAATTTAAAAGTTTTTAATAGAGTTGTAAGATCTTGAATCTTTATACTTTTTAACGATTCTATCCAAACTTTTGATTTTCACAATTTTATAGTTTTTATACAGCCAGTAATAATACCAACTCAAGAAGAGCACTCAATTTCTTTACTTGATCCATTCAGTCATAGTAAGTTCCATAGATTTCTTTTCTTTACATGGTTCAACAATTAACTTACTAAGCTCAGATGATACATTAAATACCATCAGATTTTACTGCAGACAATGCAGAACTAGAATAATAACCAAGTTCTGGCATAAACATAAGACAGCAATTAATTACAACTTCCAAGATCTGCATATACAATTAAACTGCTGATGGTACTTTAGAGCAATCTGGGCAGCAGAAACGACCTCTAGCTTGGCACTTAGTACATTTAAGTGTTTTCTTCTTTGATTCTCCAAGGGAATCATACAAGTCATCTATCATGTTAAAACTCAATGGTCCTCCTTTCTTAACCAATCCAATTCCTTTGCAGTTTGAACATGCTACCATCCTTAGATCGCCGCACGTCTTGCACATTCCTAGAGAGCTGCAGATTCAAGGAGTTGGGTTATGGCAGCATGTTGAAATAGAATCAAAATGAATCATGTGTAAGTTATAAAAATTCAAATTAGCACTCACAAGTATTTTTCTCATTTTTCTACAGAGTGCTTCTAAGAAATACCATTTATCTGAAGCCTCAACACGAAATATGTAAATGCTCAACCATATAAGTTTAGCTACCAGTATCTAATCGACAACTAAATAATGAAAATATCTTTGATGATGACAAAAGATTCGATTAGTATTTTTACTCTGCCAAAAACTAACTTTGTCACTAGATGGGCTCACTGCAACTCGTACCATGCCCATTCTAATCCTTTTTGGTGCATATCTGAGCCGGAGTAAGAGAAGATCAGAGATCAGGCTTCATCAAATATGAGCCTCTACCTTAAGGGTTGAGATTTACAGAACTTGTGCAACTAGTAAAACAGAAGAAGTGGATACCATTGCCAAAGTTGTAGCCCCTTCAGCTTGGGCCTATTCTAGCAAATTCAAATCTTTATCAAATTTTTTGCCTTTGGATTATTAACCAGAGACTATTAGAAGGAGATGAATTTTTAGCTTCTTATTTGTGAATGATCACATATTTATTGATTTCATATGCCTTGTTTATAAAATTCTAATTCCTCAACTGTCAAATTATACAGTTGCAGCTTCTTATTTGTGTAATTCCTGCTACGGAAAGGTCAATCACGAACATCTTCTATATTCAATCAACAATGGGATATGCTAGCAAGAATCATAAACAGAAGATGTAAAAATTATCAGTGTTGATTCTACTGAATAGAGCAAATCATAAACAGATCAATTATACTATAGATGCAAAACCTATGAACTGGGATGAATAAAACAACTCCAGAACCTGATTTCAACTCAAAATTCTCTGTGTAAAACAGCTGAACATGGTTACAAACTTAAAACTAGCTAAAACTGAAATAGCTAAAAGCTTAAGTTAATTTTGTTCATTAATCAATTAATTTAGACTAACAATGTATCAATTTGGGCAAAGAGTAGTAAAGGTATTTTCGATAAACCAAAGCACGAACCGTAAAGTAAGACCATAAAAGGGTATTGTCCTCTCTTCTAAGTGCTTTGATGGGATATTCTAGTTTTCTCTGTTTCACAGTACCACATACTGAATAACTGAAATATAGAAGCTTCGTAA
Source organism: Garcia nutans (assembly GCA_947685225.1). Taxonomy (NCBI): domain Eukaryota; kingdom Viridiplantae; phylum Streptophyta; class Magnoliopsida; order Malpighiales; family Euphorbiaceae; genus Garcia; species Garcia nutans. The sequence continues at coordinate 52,587,847 of CANTUV010000012.1, forward strand.
AATGATAAAAGGCAAGCCAAATTCATAGAACTTTCAAAGACTCAATCACTGCACCAATTCATTCATTTCCAATTTTTAATAGCAGCCAACACAAAAACAGAGAAAACCCAATACAAATATATATACATATATATGAATGACCCTTACAAACAAATTTCTCACAAAATCGGAACAGAGCAAAGAAAATGAGAGAGGAAGTATGAGATTGTTTTATAATTTGGTTATATAATTTACCTTCTCTGTGAAGCAGAAATGAAAGAATCAATTTTTGGGGCAGCAATAGTGCAACATAGTAAAAAAGTACCAAATCCAAGTCCTGCTACTTCACTTGCTGTTATGTTATTCATCATCCTCTTCTTATTCGTGTCTGATGGAGCTTGTATGTGATTCAATCATAAATAGCATGGACCTTATCGTCTTCTTGTACTATTTTATTAATTTAAAAAATATATGCCCCATCTCAGACATGGCCTATTAACTTAGTTGGTTAGAGCGTTGTACTAATAAAGCGAAGATCAAAGGTTCGAAGCATTTTGTTGACCTTAAAATAAAATAGTTTCTAGTCTTTGCTTCTTAAAGTTTGGGCTTTTTTTTTTAATATATGGGCTGGTTATAAAACTAACAGTTCCGCCTTTTTTTTGGAAAGTACATAAAATACCATTCTTTAATTTTTTTTAAATACGATTTTTTTTTCATTTATATTTTTTTTATATTTTCAAAAATATGGTTTTTGATGGTTTCTATCATATATATACAACTTCTAATATATATATACATAATATATCAACAAAATCTATACATCACACATATATATAACATATTTATAATAAGTTCTTATTTATATATCTGTTAATAATAATACATATATTTTTATTTTGTATTCAACGTATGAATAATGTGCACATAACATTTATATAATATATATACCATAATTAAAAAAATATAAGTTCACATATTTTCAGCCAAAATTTAATAAATACATACCATATATAAAATATATTCATAACATATATAATATACTTATGATAATATTAATAATAATGTATCTATTCTCACTTGAAATTTAACATATAGAAAATATTTACACTACATAGACATCATATTTAATGAATATATAAAAGAAATTAATATATTTTTAGCTAAAATTTAATATATATAATATATAATCACAACATATATAGTATATATAATATATACAGAATATATTCATAGTATATGCAGCATTGGTAATCAACACATTATATATTTTATCATAATATTGTTCTAATTTGTTTATTTATGCTTTAATATAAAAGTATTATTTAATAGTGTTTTTTATACTTAGATTTATTTTCGAAGGAGATGGTAGAAAATTGCAATTCATTTTTTATTTTGGTGTTATCTTGTTTTTTTTTTTTCCTTCTTTGTTTTTTTTTTTTTTTTATTTTGATATTCAGTGATCATTTTTAAGCAATTTATTGTGTATAGAAAGATTGAGGAAGAAGAATGAAGAAAATGAAGAAGATCGATGATGAAGGAAAAAAAAACTTATTTTAGAAGTTTTTAGAATAGAAACAACTTATTTTAGAACTTTTTAGAATGGAAACAAGATAACTTCCTCATTAGATTTGTAGTATTTCTGTCATTTAGGAAGTTTTAAATGTATTTTTGTAATTTTTTAACTATTGTATTTTTGAAAATTATTTTATATTTTAGATTAGTTGTGCCATTATCCTTTTTTTTTTTTTCTAAGAAAGTTTTGTTGGATTTGTTAAATTACTGATTTTTAAAAGATGATTCCGAAATCATTCTATTGTAGAAAAATAAACAGCATTATTTTGCTTGTCTCATGTGCAAATTTTTTTTTTAATTTACTACACTAAACCTAATGCTTTTAAATGGATTCTGAATCACTTTTGCACCTCCAAATTGGCATGCTTGAGAATATGTCATATGCTTGAGAATATATTATAATTAGGCTCTTGAACAATAATTAATAGACTATTATTCTAATTCTAGAAACTAAATCCATTTGCATTCGGTAGGATTAAAGTTTACAATATAAAATGTCTTTTCATATATGGCATGGAGACAAAAAAAAAAGAAGTTAATATGTGATATATAATTCCCTAGTTAGTAAGTGGCAAATATATTTCTTTTCCCACGTCAATATTCTTTTCTATATATTAATTACAACTTTCTTGTTAATTAGTAGAGCCGTCATCATAATTATTTGTTAATAGAAAAAAGAGTTATAATGCATTATATTTGAATCTTGCAAGGTGATATAAGCATTTATCAATAAGAAAAATAAAGCATAAAAAATTCACAAAGATTTTTTTATTATTTGGTGATACAAATAATAATATTACAAAGTAAAACAAACCAATTAGTAGCAAAATAGATGATTTACTTTCCCATAATTAACCATTTATGTAGCCTCCATTAGTATAATTAATATTTGATAAATTAGCCACACCAAAAGAATATGCAGATGCTTGATTTTGCTTAGCTATCATGCCGAAGTTACTAGTATGATCAGCTTGATGATGATCATGATTATCATCAAGATTCCATAAATATCCACTCCATAGTAATCCATCATCCATCATAAAATCTGTCCAAGATGAAACCTCTGCAGCAAGGAAAAGGCATTGTTCCTCCAAATTCGTGGGGTACACAAAACCCATTTCTTGATTTTGATTTTTGGCCTCAAGATTATTATGAATCTTTTTATCATCATCGTTATCACTTGGATTGTTGAGTACCATGTTCATGTCAGCACCCAATTGCTGCTCCTGTTGTTGCTGCTGCTGCTGTTTAAACAAATTTTGCCCATTAAGAATTTGATTTGCTTTTCTCTTTTCTTGTTTGTTATTACAAGATTTTTCTTTCTTTTTGAAATGGGTTCTCCAATAATTCTTTATCTCATTATCTGTTCTCCCCGGCAAGTATCTAGCAATAGTTGACCACCTAAACACATGCACACACCAACAACAAAAAAATTAATTAGTAATTGAATTAAATTTTTTGTTAGGAACAAATTAATTAATTAACTATAGAAGAAAACAACTTGAGAGAGTTGCATTACTTGTTACCCCAAAGGGCGTGCAATTCAATGATGATTCCTTCTTCTTGAGGTGTTATTTGACCTTTTTTGAGGCCCGGCCTAAGGTAATTAACCCGCCTCAGCCTACAACTCTTGCCACTTCTATTCAGACCTGTAACATTATAACACAAATTAATAAATTTAAATTGATTCTTATAAACATATTAAAGACCTTAAAAGCATATGCATGGAGTATCTATTAGTATATTTTAATAAAGGGTTGCAACCCTCAAAATTACATTCCTTTTAAAAGTTTCCAATGTACATAAAGAAGAAAATAAAAAACAAAAAATCAACCCTTAATTATGTGTGTGTGTGTGCGCGTATACATAAAGCTATAGTAGTTAAAGTAGTCACCTGCACACTTAGAAACAGAGCTCCATCTTCCTTCTCCATACAATTTGACATATTCAGTAAGTAGTTTATCTTCTTCAGGAGTCCAAGGACCTTTTCTCCATCCTTGAGCAGGAACTCCCCATCCCATCATAGCCACCATGTCTTTGTTTCTCTTTCAGTATCTTACTCTATATACATATATATGTTGTCTCCAAATTTTGTGACAGAGTTGAACTTAATGCACCTTGATATATACATTCATATATATATATATATATGTATGTATATTCTTATGATAAGTCACTTCGATGCTTTTCATCATTAACTAAATTAAAAAAATAAGATAATATATATATGATCTCATTAAACACTAGGCACTAGCTATATTTTTTAATTAAGTCGTTCGATATTCCTTTCGTATCCTATGACTTGAGTCCAATGTGTTTTGACAATATGTGCCTGCCAGCTCAATGTGATCTCCCCATTAATTAATTACCACTCGACATGTGTTTAACTCTACTAAAAAATCTTTTGATACCGTACGATGCATATGTTATCAAGCATCATTATGCGCAACCTTCCAATCTCACTATTCACCAATAGCATAAAACGAAGTCTTTTTACTTTTTTTTTGTCTTTTTTAACATTTGGAAGTTGATAGAGGAAGAAATACAAATCTATGGTAACTAAAAAAAGATAGAAATGGATCAATCAAGCTTTTACATAAATATATAGATTTATTTCTAAATTCGTTAAAAAATTTTAATTTTAATGGATATATATCAACTGCATGCACATGTATATCGAAAAACCATTTTTTTTAAAATTAATTGAAATAAGGTATAAGATGTTGATAATTTAGCTAGCCGAAAAGCTAGTGGGTAGTTGAATGTTTCCTCGAAAAGGGCTTCAGCACCAATGGAGGCATACCATCTGTTGAGAGTTGAGACAATGGATTCTTAATTACATGCTTTAAGCAAAGTTTTAATGTTAAGTTATGTAACTGTTCAATTAATTAAGAGCATAATGAAGCTTCTAGTATGCTACTTAAGGTAATGCGTTCTTTGAATATATACATGATATAAAAAGGACCAGACTTTGGATGAGTCACTTATGTCATATGTGGCCCTTGAGATGACTATAAGTAGCATTCTTTGGAATGTTTGGGCATACTTCATGTCATATGTGGCCCTTGAGATGACTATAAGTAGCATTCTTTGGAATGTTTGGGCAAACTTCAATTGGTTATTCTTTATTATTTTATTAATTGAAATGCCTATTTATAGGTAATGAAAAGGAAAGGATTATTCAAGATTGTTATCTTGTTAAAGTTTCAAGATCATAGTATTTTTTTAATAACTTATATATAAAAAGAAAGAAATGGGTCTTCTGAAACATTCCAAAGAATCAGGTTTTCTCCCCCTTTCAATTGGTATCAGAGCCCTATGCTAGGTTACTAAATTTTCCGATTAAATTGTTTTTTGTTTTGATTCTAGAAAATTAATTCGGTGATTGTAATTTTCTAAAATTAATTTAAAATCCAATTTGGTAATCTGAAATCAATTTTGGTTTGATTTGTTTTTTGGATTAAATTACTGAGATTATTTAATTAATTCTGAAAAAAAATTGAATTTTTTGGACTTGAATTTTGGTTTATGATTTTTTTATGGAATTAATTAATTTGGTTAATTAATTATATTAATTAATTAATTATTTTAAAAAAAAATTTTGAACGAAAAATTTGGGATTTTGAATCTTTGATCGATGCTATTGCGTCAAAAATAAGAGATCTCGCTGAAAAGAAGTATGGCAAAGTTCCAACAGGGGACACAAAACCTAACTCGTGGACCCTGCTGGATTTTGGTGTTTTAGTAATCCACATATTTCTTCCTCAGCAGCGAGCTTTCTACAACTTGGAAGAGTTCTATGGCAATGCAACGCCATTGAACTCCCTTTCGAGAACCAACCTCCATTTCACAGTTTAAAAAAAAAAATACTTATCATGACCAAGCAAGTTAAATCCTTTACTGAGGTCACATTCATCGTCATACAATCCTAATTTTTTTAATTAATTAATTAAAGTTTATTGCAATATTTAATTGAGCTTAAATTCAACTATTACAATTAATTAAGAATTACAGTTCAATTAAAATTTAATTTTACATTTATTATAATATTAAATTTTAATTGTATTTGAGAATTTATTAAATTGAGTTTAAATTTTGGTATTTTAGTCCTGATTGTGTTTAATATTTTTAATAATAAATTAATTGAAACAAAAAGTTACCAAAGTGACCTCTATTGTCTAAATTAATTTATTTGGGATATTAGACAGGTGTATTAAAATTCATTGCGGGTAGTATACCGGCCCAAAGGAAGGTTACTATCTGGCTGAATTGAGAATACATTGCGGTAATAAATATGTGATAATTATTATGTATTCATCCATGTGGATAATAAATCGGCCCAAAGGAAGGTTTATTATTTGACAAGATTGAATTGTCAATATTTGATTACTGCGTTGAGATACCAATTACAGTTAATATTTTATGTCCAAAGATGAGAATATTAATGTTGTGTCCGGTATCTTGTTTCCAATATTTAAACTCTATTTCTGTGATTTGTTTCAATTTTTGTGGATTGTGAGCTTATGTCATTTATTTATTATTTATTTTCTCTGAATTCAGCTAGTATGCCGTATAATCCCAACTCTGTCCCTATGAATGAAAATACTAATAATAAGACTGCTGATAAGGGAAAATATTTGGTTTTAGTCTGTTCTGAAGTTAATTTAACTTCGGTACCTAGAAACACTTGGTGGATAGATTCTGGTGCTACTAGTCACATAAGTGTTTCATTGCAGGGTTGCCTGAACTACCGAAAGCCAACTGACGGTGAAAGACACGTTTATATGGGAACTGGCGAACCGGTAGAAGTAGAGGCGATAGGACATTTTAGATTGCGTTTAAGAACTTAAAATTTTTTGGATCTAGTAGATATCTTTGTTATTCCATCTTTTAGGCAGAATTTAATTTCTGTTTCCCATTTGGACAAATCTGGTTTTACTTGTTCATTTGGAAACAATAAAGTTACTTTATCTATGGATTCAAAAATTTTAGGTACTGGTTTATTGTATGCACTTCATAATCTATATATGTTAGATATCGATGCCTCTTATAATGAGACCCTGCAAGTTAGTACTATAGGTACCAAAAGGAAGCTGAATATGGATAACTCAGCTACTCTATGGCACAGACGTTTGGGTCACATATATAAATCTAGAATAGAGCATCTTGTGTCAGATGGTATCATAAATACACTTGATTTCACAGATTTGGACTCTTCTGTTGAGTGTATTAAAGGTAAATAGACTAAACAAAAGAGATTAGGTGCCAATACGTCATCAAACGTCTTAGAATTTATTTGGGATATTAGACAGGTGTATTAAAATTCATTGCGGGTAGTAAACCGGCCCAAAGGAAGGTTGCTATCTGGCTGAATTGAGAATACATTGTGGTAATAAATATGTGATAATTATTATGTGTTCATCCATGTGGATAATAAATTGGCCCAAAGGAAGGTTTATTATTTGACAGGACTGAATTGTCAATATTTGATTACTGCGTTGAGATACCAATTACAGTTAATATTTTATGTCCAAAGATGAGAATATTAATGTTGTGTCCGGTATCTTATTTCCAATATTTGAACTCTACTTCTGTGATTTGTTTCAATTTTTGTGGATTGTGAGCTTATGTCATTTATTTATTATTTTCTCTGAATTCAGCTAGCATGCCATATAATCCTAACACTGTCCCTATGCTTGAGGGGTCAAATTTTGGTTCATGGAAATCAAGCATCATGATTTATCTGGGTTGTATGGACTTAGACCTTGCATTCAGGATGGACAAACCTGCTCCTCTTACTGAAGAAAGCACAGATGCTCAGAGGGTTCAGTATGAGAAGTGGGAGCGTTCTAACCGCTTAGGTCTAATGATCATGCAGCAGGGAATCCCAGAACATGTTCGAGGAGCCATTTCTGCTGAAGAAAGAAATGCTAAAAACTATCTTGCTGAGCTGGAGAAGGTCTATGTCAAAAATGACAAGGCCGAAGTGGGGACGCTTTTAGCAAAACTCACCTCCATAAGGTATACTGGCAATGGTAGTGTTCGGGAGCATATACTAAGCATGTCCCAAATAGCCAAGAGGCTAAAGGTCCTGGATTTGGTTTTACCAGATGACCTGTTAGTCCATCTAGCTTTGAATTCTCTTCCACCACAGTATGGGCATATCAGAACTTCATATAACTGCCAGCCGAGCAAATGAACTCTTAACGAGCTCATTGCTCATTGTGTGGATGAGGAGGAAAAGTAGTTGGCTACTAAGAGGGAGAGTGCTCATCTGGTCTCTTCAGCAGATAAGGGCAAGAACAAGAAGAGAAACAAGACTGCTGAGAATAAGACTGCTAATAAAGGTCCTGTGCAAAAGAAGCCTAAGGAATTAAAATTCTTCTTCTGCAGCAAGTCTGGACACTTAAAAAAGGACTGTCCTAAATACGCCACATGGCGTGTCAAGAAGGGTAAGTACCTCGTATTAGTCTGTTCTGAGGTTAATTTAACTTCAGCTCCTAGAAACACTTATTGGATGGATTCTGGTGCTACCGCTCACATAAGTGTTTCATTGCAGGGTTGCCTGAGCTACCGAAAGCCAACTGATGGTGAAATATACGTCTATGTGGGAAATGGCGATCCGGTGGAAGTAGAGGCAATTGGGCATATTAGATTGTGTTTAAGAACTGGTTATTTTTTGGATCTTGTAGATACTTTTGTTATTCCGACGTTTAGATGGAATTTAATTTCTGTTTCTTATTTGGACAAATCTGGTTTTACTTGTTCATTTGGAGACAGTTTATTTACTTTATCTATGGATTCAAAAATTTTTGGTACTGGCTTCTTGAATGCATGTGATAATCTATATATGTTGGATATTAATGATTCTTATAATGAAACCCTGCAGGTTAGTACTATAGGTACCAAAAGAAAGCGAAATATAGATAATTCAGCTGAACTTTGGCACAGACGTTTGGGTCACATATCCAAATCTAGAATAGAACGTCTTGTGTCTGATGGTATCCTAAACACACTTGATTACACAGATTTGGACTCCTGTGTTGAGTGTATTAAAGGCAAACAGACTAAACAAAAGAGACTAGGTGCCAACAGATCATCAAACGTCTTAGAATTGATACATACGGACATCTGTGGTCCATTCCCTACAGCAACAAGGAATGGCCAAAGATACTTCATATCATTCATAGACGATTACTCACGTTACAGGTACCTATATCTCATTCATGAGAAATCTGAGTCTCTGGACGTTTTCAAATCTTATAAGGCCGAAGTTGAAAACCAACTCGGAAAGAAGATTAAATCTGTTAGATCTGACCGTGGAGGTGAGTACTATGGCAGATATGACGGTTCAGGTGAACAACATCCAGGACCATTTGCTATTTTCCTGCAGGACTGTGGTATAGTCCCTCAATACACAATGCCTGGTACACCCAACATGAATGGTGTATCTGAGAGACGTAACAGGATTCTTATGGTTATGGTTAGAAGTATGATTAGTCATTCTTCTTTACCTGAGTCTCTGTAGGGAGAAGCATTAAAGACAGCAGTCTATCTTCTTAACAGAGTACCAACTAAGGCAGCTACAAAAACACCTTATGAGCTTTGGACTGGACGCAAGCCCAGTCTAAAACACCTTCATGTTTGGGGATGTCCTGCTGAGGCTAGGCCTTATAGGCCTAATGAGACAAAATTGGACTCCAAAACTGTTAGTAGCTACTTTGTTGGTTATTCTGAGCAATCTCGGGGTTTTAAGTTTTATAATCCTACTTCCAGATCTATTTTTGAGACGGGAATTGCAACATTCTTTGAGGATGTTGAGTTTGGGGGGAGAAATAAGGTTAGAAACATTGTCTTTGAGGAGGGATCGAGTCAAGAACACTCAGTGTCGATTCCTATCTTTGCTCCTGGGACTGTTCAGGTTCCTAGAAATGTTAATATCCCAGAAGCAATTCCGGATCCAATACAAGATAATGTTGATCAACTTCCCCATCAGGATGAAGAAGTTGTTCTTCCTCAAGTACAAGCTCAACAACCTCAAGAATTTGAGCCAGAACCTGTGCCTTTAAGAAGGTCCACTAGAGAGAGAAGAAATGCTATTCCGGATGACTATGTAGTATATCTTCAGGAACATGAGGACACTGTAGACATGGTGGAAGATGATCCAATCAGCTTTCATCATGCCATGCAGGATTCCAACTCTCAGAAGTGGATTGAGGCAATGGGTGAAGAATTTAAGTCAATGCAAGACAATCAAGTTTGGGATCTTGTTCCATTACCTGAAGAAAAGAAACTCATTGGTTGCAAATGGATATTTAAAACCAAGAGGGATTCTAAAGGTAATGTGGAAAGATATAAGGCACGTCTTGTAGCTAAAAGCTTCACTCAGAAAGAGGGGATTGACTATAAAGAGACCTTCTCTTTGGTTTCATCGAAGGACTCTTTTAGGACAATCATGGCTCTAGTTGCACATTTTGATCTTGAGTTACATCAAATGGATGTGAAGACTGCGTTTCTCAATGGAGACATTGATGAAACCATCTATATGGTGCAGCCAGAAAACTTTGTGTCTGGAGACCCAAAGCGACTGGTATGCAGATTAAAGAAATCCATTTATGGACTCAAGCAGGCTTCTCGTCAGTGGTACTTCAAGTTCCATGAAGTAGTTGTCTCTTTTGGTTTTGAGACAAATGCTGTGGAAGATTGTGTGTATCACAAGTTCAGTGGGAGTAGGTTTATCTTTTTGGTCTTATATGTGGATGACATATTGCTTGCTACTAACTGTAAGGACTTGCTGCACGAGACCAAAGTCTTTCTCTCAAAACACTTTGAGATGAAAGATTTAGGTGAAGCTTCTTTTGTATTAGGGATTCAAATACATCGAGACCGTACTCGAGGTATTCTTGGATTATCACAAAAGGGCTATATTGAGAAAGTGCTCAAGAGATTTAGTATGCACAACAGTAGACCAATTGATACCCCAGTTGCTAAAGGAGATAAATTCAGTCTTGATCAATGTCCAAAGGGTGAACTTGAGATTCAGGAAATGCAGAAGATTCCTTATGCATCAACAGTTGGGAGTCTGATGTATGCTCAAGTTTGCACTCGTCCAGATATTTCATTCATAGTTGGCATGTTAGGGCGATATCTCAGCAATCCAGGAATGGATCATTGGAAAGCAGCCAAAAGAGTCTTGAGATATCTTCAGAGAACTAAGGGACATATGCTCACATACAGGCGATCAGATCAGCTTGAGATAATTGGGTATACTGATTCTGATTTCGCGGGATGCCAAGACAGTCGAAAATCCACATCAGGCTACATATATCTCTTGGCTGGCGGTGCTATTTCTTGGAAGAGTGTGAAACAAACTCTAGTAGCTACCTCCACCATGGAAGCAGAATTTGTAGCAAGCTACGAGGCATCCAATCAGGCTATTTGGCTGAGGAACTTTGTTACAGGGCTGCGCATTGTGAATGGCATTGAAAGGCCATTAAAGTTATACTGTGATAATAACTCAGCAGTTTTATTCTCCAACAACAACAGAAGCTCTTCTCGATCGAGACACATCGGGATTAAGTTTCTGGCTGTGAGGGAGAGAGTACAGAGTGGACAGATATCCATAGAGCATATTGGAACAAACTCCATGATTGCGGATCCGCTCACTAAGGCAGTGATACCGAAAGTTTTTCATGAGCACACTGCTCATATGGGTGTCACATTATTTGAGACTATTTAGTTTCAGTGGGAGTTTGTTCATTATGGTTACATTATATTTGTGTATACTCTGTTTTGTAATGGATATATTATGTTATTAATACTCAGTTTCTGCAGAAAATAAAGTATTTATTTTGTTACACTCTGTATTATTATTGATTGATCTTACTAAAGTATGACCAGTTGGAAACAGGCATGATTAGATCATATTACATGTAGTTTCCATGCTACACTCCTATTATTGATCTATGTCATTTGAGAGTATTGGTAATGTGATTGATGATGGTTTGAGTCACGATGAATGTGGCGACTGACCCTTCAGTCCTTTATCGATATAATCAATGGACGAGATTGTTTGAGGCACTTTCAGTATGACTGCTTTTATGAGCTCATTAAGGTATATACATTTATATTTAATATATGTTAGCCCAAACTTGATTGTTGATTATCTCCTTGGACACTGATCAAGACTGAATTTATCTCCTTTAGCAACTGGGGTATCAATTGGTCTACTGTTGTGCATACTAAATCTCTTGAGCACTTTCTCAATATAGCCCTTTTGTGATAATCCAAGAATACCTCGAGTACGGTCTCGATGTATTTGAATCCCTAATACAAAAGAAGCTTCACCTAAATCTTTCATCTCAAAGTGTTTTGAGAGAAAGACTTTGGTCTCGTGCAGCAAGTCCTTACAGTTAGTAGCAAGCAATATGTCATCCACATATAAGACCAAAAAGATAAACCCACTCCCACTGAACTTGTGATACACAATCTTCCACAGCATTTGTCTCAAAACCAAAAGAGACAACTACTTCATGGAACTTGAAGTACCACTGACGAGAAGCTTGCTTGAGTCCATAAATGGATTTCTTTAATCTGCATACCAGTCGCTTTGGGTCTCCAGACACAAAGTTTTCTGGCTGCACCATATAGATGGTTTCATCAATGTCTCCATTGAGAAACGCAGTCTTCACATCCATTTGATGAAGCTCAAGATCAAAATGAGCAACTAGAGTCATGATTGTCCTAAAAGAGTCCTTCGATGAAACCGGAGAGAAGGTCTCTTTATAGTCAATCCCCTCTTTCTGAGTGAAGCCTTTAGCTACAAGACGAGCCTTATATCTTTCCACATTACCTTTAGAATCCCTCTTGGTTTTAAATATCCATTTGCAACCAATGGGTTTCTTTCCTTCAGGTAATGGAACAAGGTCCCAAAATTGATTGTCTTGCATTGACTTAAATTCTTCACCCATTGCCTCAATCCACTTCTGAGAGTTGGAATCCTGCATGGCATGATGAAAGATGATTGGATCATCTTCCACCATGTCTACAGTGTCCTCATATTCCTGAAGATATACTACATAGTCATCCGGAATAGCATTTCTTCTCTCTCCAGTGGACCTTCTTAAAGGCACAGGTTCTGGCTCAAATTCTTGAGGTTGTTGAGCTTGTACTTGAGGAAGAACAACTTCTTCATCCTGATGGGGAAGTTGATCAACATTGTCTTGTATTGGATCCGGAATTGCTTCTGGGATATTAACAATTCTAGGAACCTGAACAGTCCCAGGAGCAAAGATAGGAATCGACACTGAGTGTTCCTGACTCGATCCCTCCTCAAAGACAATGTTTCTAACCTTATTTCTCTCCCCAAACTCAACATCCTCAAAGAATGTTGCAATTTCCGTCTCAAAAATAGATCTGGAAGTAGGATTATAAAACTTAAAACCCCGAGATCGCTCAGAATAACCAACAAAGTAGCTACTAACAGTTTTGGAGTCCAATTTTGTCTCATTAGGCCTATAAGGCCTAGCCTCAACAGGACATCCCCAAACATGAAGGTGCTTTAGACTGGGCTTGCGTCCAGTCCAAAGCTCATAAGGTGTCTTTACAGCTGCTTTAGTTGGTACTCTGTTAAGAAGATAGACTGCTGTTTTTAATGCTTCTCCCCACAGAGATTCAGGTAAAGAAGAATGACTGATCATATTTCTAACCATATCCATAAGAGTCCTGTTACGTCTCTCAGATACACCATTCATGCTGGGTGTACCAGGCATGGTGTATTGAGGGACTATACCACAGTCCTGCAGGAAAATAGCAAATGGCCCTGGACGTTGTTCACCTGAACCGTCATATCTGCCATAGTACTCACCTCCACAGTCAGATCTAACAGATTTAATCTTCTTTCCGAGTTGGTTTTCAACTTCGGCCTTATAAGATTTGAAAACGTCCAGAGACTCAGATTTCTCATGAATGAGATATAGGTACCCATAATGTGAGTAATCGTCTATGAATGATATAAAGTATCTTTGACCATTCCTAGTTGCTGTAGGAAATGGGCCACAGATATCTGTATGTATCAACTCTAAGACGTTTGATGACCTATTGGCACCTAATCTCTTTTGTTTAGTCTGTTTACCTTTAATACACTCAACACAGGAGTCCAAATCTGTGAAATCAAGTGTATTTATGATACCATCTGACACAAGATGCTCTATTCTAGATTTGGATATGTGACCCAAACGTCTGTGCCACAGAGCAGCTGAGTTATCCATATTCAGCTTCTTTTTGGTACCTATAGTACTAACTTGCATGGTCTCATTATAAGAGGCATCGATATTTAACATATATAGATTATGAAGTGCATACAAGAAATCAGTACCTAAAATTTTTGAATCCATAGATAAAGTAACTTTATTGTTTCCAAATGAACAAGTAAAACCAGATTTGTCCAAATGGGAAACAGAAATTAAATTCCGCCTAAAAGACGGAATAACAAAAGTATCTACTAGATCCAAAAAATTTTCAGTTCTTAAACGCAATCTAAAATGTCCTATCGCCTCTACTTCTACCGGTTCGCCAGTTCCCATATAAACGTATCTTTCACCGTCAGTTGGCTTTCGGTAACTTAGGCAACCCTACATTGAAACACTTATGTGACTAGTAGCACCAGAATCTATCCACCAAGTGTTTCTAGGTACCGAAGTTAAATTAAATTCAAAACAGACTAAAACCAAATATTTTCCCTTATCAGCAGTCTTATTATCAGTATTTTCATTCATAGGGACAAAGTTGGGATTACACGGCATGCTAGCTGAATTCAGAGAAAATAAATAATAAATAAGCTCACAATCCACAAAAAATTGAAACAAATCACAGAAGTAGAGTTCAAATATTGGAAATCTGATGATACCGGACACAACATTAATATTCTCATCTTTGGACATAAAATATTAACTGTAATTGGTATCTCAACGCAGTAATCAAATATTGACAATTTAGTCCCGTCAAATAATAAACCTTCCTTTTGGCCGATTTATTATCCACATGGATGAACACATAATAATTATCACATATTTATTACCGCAATGTATTCTCAATTCAGCCTAATAGCAACCTTCCTTTGGGCCGGTTTACTACCCGCAATGAATTTTAATACACTTGTCTAATATCCCAAATAAATTAATTTACACAATAGAGATCACTTTGATAACTTTTTGTTTCAATTAATTTATTATTAAAAATATTAAACACAATCAGGACTAAAATACCAAAATTTAAACTCAATTTAATAAATTTTCAATTAAAATTTAATATTGTAATAAATATAAAATTAAACTTTAATTGAACTGTAATTCTTAATTGATTGCACTATTTAACTTTAAGCTCAATTAAATATTGCAATAAACTTTAATTAATTAATTAAAATAAAAAATAATTAATTAATAAATAAACTTTAATTAACAGTATATGCCCTTACATATGGGGTACCATCATGAGAGGTGGCTAACACTGTTTTTCCCATTAAACGATGGAATAAAAGGGCACCATAATAGTCAGGATTTAGCATAATAGCTCTTCCTTTGCTAGCATATATGCCAAAATTAATTTATTATTTTCTAAATTTAAAAAAAATCAAATTAACTAACAAAGACATCACTCATTTTTCTAAGCCGCGATCAGTTAATACAAATGCTAAATCACAATCTTTTAGATTTTCAAAATCAGTGGAAAATAAATATAAATATTCATTTATATATATGCTTTTAGAGATTAAATTATAATATTCTCCAATACAGTTAATAAACCAGCTCATTAGACGGCCCATTTACACAAATATTAATATGGTCAACATATCCAAAAGCAACCAAGCAAACATGCCTTGTGGTTGACATGTACATCCCCACACATAATTTTATTTTCGGTACATTAATCTGAAAGGGGTAAATTGCATATTTTCTTTAATATATATATATATATATATATTAATCTTTAATTAATTAATTTACATAATTAATCAACCAAAAATTAATTAATTCCAGAAAAAATTACAAACACAAATTCAAGTCCAGAAATTCGATTTTTCTTGAATTAATTAAATAATCTCAGTAATTTAATCCAAAAAACAAATTAAACCAAAATTGATTTCAGATTACTAAATTCGATTCCAAATTAATTCTAGAAAATTACAATCACCAAATTAATTTTCTAGAATCAAAACAAAAATCAATTTAATCGAAAAATCTAGCAACCTAGCACAGGGCTCTGATACCAATTGAAAGGGGAAGAAAACCTGATACCCCTAAATGAAAGGGGAAGAAAACTTAATTCCCCTAAAACCTAAAATATGCATAGATCACTAGATTATTCAAATTAAATTGCAAAGGGTAGAATTGCGAGAAGCCTGCTTGAGTCCATAAATGGATTTCTTTAATCTGCATACCAGGCCGGTATACAGAAATTCTTATCGGTCTCTACACTTATAATCCTATTACAAGTAGGATACCTCAATAGTCAACAATCCTAATTTGATCACAACTTTAATTTGACTATCTTAATTTGACTGCAATATACATTTAAATATATTAAATATATTTAGCCCACATTTAGGATTAATTTTAATCAATATAAAATTAATTCTAACAATCTCCCACTTGGGCTAACATATATTAAATGTAAATGTATATACCTTAATGAGCTCATAAAAGCAGTCATACTGAAGGTGCCTCAAACAATCTCGTCCATTGATTATATCGATAAAGGACTGAAGGGCCAGTCGTCACATTCATCGTGACTCAAACCACCATCAATCACATTACCAATACTCTCAAATGACATAGATCAATAATAGGAGTGTAGCATGGAAGCTACATGTAATGTGATCTAATCATGCCTGTTTCCAACTGGTCAATCTTAAGTGAGATCAAACATAAATATAATACAGAGTGTAAAATAAAATGAAAGAAAAACTCATTTTTCTGCAGAAACTGAATGTACTTTATAAAATATATCCAATGTCAAAGAGAGCATACATAAAACTTAATGCAAACTTAATGAACAAACTCCCACTGAAACTAAATAGTCTCAAATAATGTGACACACATATGAGCAGTGTGCTCATGAAAAACTTTCGGTATCACATCCTTAGTGAGCGGATCCGCAATCATGGAGTTCGTTCCAATATGCTCTATGGATATCTGTCCACTCTGTACTTTTGCAACCAATGGGTTTCTTTCCTTCAGGTAATGGAACAAGATCCCAAACTTGATTGTCTTGCATTGACTTAAATTCTTCACTCATTGCCTCAATCCACTTATGAGAGTTGGAATCCTGCATGACATGATGAAAGCTGATAGGATCATCTTCCACCATGTCTACAGTGTCCTCATGTTCCTGAAGATATATTACATAGTCATCCGGAATAGCATTTCTTCTTTCTCTAGTGGACCTTCTTAAAGGCACAGGTTCTGGCTCAAATTCTTGAGGTTGTTGAGCTTGTACTTGATGAAGAATAACTTTAATCTGCATACCAGTCGCTTTGGGTCTCCAGACACAAAGTTTTCTGGCTGCACCATATAGATGGTTTCATCAATGTCTCCATTGAGAAACGCAGTCTTCACATCCATTTGATGTAACTCAAGATCAAAATGTGCAACTAGAGCCATGATTGTCCTAAAAGAGTCCTTCGATGAAACCGGAGAGAAGGTCTCTTTATAGTCAATCCCCTCTTTCTGAGTGAAGCCTTTAGCTACAAGACGTGCCTTATATCTTTCCACATTACCTTTAGAATCCCTCTTGGTTTTAAATATCCATTTGCAACCAATGGGTTTCTTTCCTTCAGGTAATGGAACAAGATCCCAAACTTGATTGTCTTGCATTGACTTAAATTCTTCACTCATTGCCTCAATCCACTTATGAGAGTTGGAATCCTGCATGACATGATGAAAGCTGATAGGATCATCTTCCACCATGTCTACAGTGTCCTCATGTTCCTGAAGATATATTACATAGTCATCCGGAATAGCATTTCTTCTTTCTCTAGTGGACCTTCTTAAAGGCACAGGTTCTGGCTCAAATTCTTGAGGTTGTTGAGCTTGTACTTGAGGAAGAACAACTTCTTCATCCTGATGGGGAAGTTGATCAACATTGTCTTGTATTGGATCCGGAATTGCTTCTGGGATATTAACGATTCTAGGAACCTGAACAGTCCCAGGAGCAAAGATAGGAATCGACACTAAGTGTTCCTGACTCGATCCCTCCTCAAAGACAATGTTTCTAACCTTATTTCTCCCCCCAAACTCAACATCCTCAAAGAATGTTGCAATTCCCGTCTCAAAAATAGATCTGGAAGTAGGATTATAAAACTTAAAACCCCGAAATCTCTCAGAATAACTAACAAAGTAGCTACTAACAGTTTTGGAGTCCAATTTTGTTTCATTAGGCCTATAAGGCCTAGCCTCAGCAGGACATCCCCAAACATGAAGGTGTTTTAGACTGGGCTTGCGTCCAGTCTAAAGCTCACAAGGTGTTTTTGTAGCTGCTTTAGTTGGTACTCTGTTAAGAAGATAGACTGTTGTCTTTAATGCTTCTCCCCATAGAGACTCAGGTAAAGAAGAATGACTAATCATACTTCTAACCATATCCATAAGAGTCATGTTACGTCTCTCAGATACACCATTCATGCTGGGTGTACCAGGCATGGTGTATTGAGGGACTATACCACAGTCCTGTAGGAAAATAGCAAATGGTCCTGGACGTTGTTCACCTGAACCGTCATATCTACCGTAGTACTCACCACCACGGTCAGATCTAACGCATTTAATCTTCTTTCCAAGTTGGTTTTCAACTTCAGCCTTATAAGATTTGAAAACGTCCAGAGACTCTGATTTCTCATGAATGAGATATAGGTACCCGTAACGTGATTAATCGTCTATGAATGATATAAAGTATCTTTGACCATTCCTAGTTGCTGTAGGGAATGGGCCACAGATGTCCGTATGTATCAACTCTAAGACGTTTGATGACCTATTGGCACCTAATCTCTTTTGTTTGGTCTGTTTACCTTTAATACACTCAACACAGGAGTCCAAATCTGTGAAATCAAGTGTATTTATGATACCATCTGACAAAAGACACTCTATTCTAGATTTGGATATGTGACCCAAACGTCTGTGCCATAGAGTAGCTGAGTTATTCATATTCAGCTTCCTTTTGGTACCTATAGTACTAACTTGCAGGGTCTCATTATAAGAGGCATCGATATCTAACATATATAGATTATGAAGTGCATACAAGAAACCAGTACCTAAAATTTTTGAATCTATAGATAAAGTAACTTTATTGTTTTCAAATGAACAAGTAAAACCAGATTTGTCCAAATGGGAAACAGAAATTAAATTCCGCCTAAAAGACGGAATAACAAAGGTATCTACTAGATTCAAAAAATTTCCAGTTCTTAAACGCAATCTAAAATGTCCTATCGCCTCTACTTCTACCGGTTCGCCAGTTCCCATATAAACGTATCTTTCACCGTCAGTTGGCTTTCGGTAGTTCAGGCAACCCTGCAATGAAACACTTATGTGACTAGTAGCACCAGAATCTATCCACCAAGTGTTTCTAGGTACCGAAGTTAAATTAATTTCAGAACAGACTAAAACCAAATATTTTCCCTTATCAGCAGTCTTATTATTAGTATTTTCATTCATAGGGACAAAGTTGAGATTACACGGCATGCTAGCTGAATTCAGAGAAAATAAATAAATGACATAAGCTCACAATCCACAAAAAATTGAAACAAATTACAGAAGTAGAGTTTAAATATTGGAAACAAGATACCGGACACAACATTAATATTCTCATCTTTGGACATAAAATATTAACTGTAATTGGTATCTCAACGCAGTAATCAAATATTGACAATTCAGTCCTGTCAAATAATAAACCTTCATTTGGGCCGATTTATTATCCACATGGATGAACACATAATAATTATCACATATTTATTACCGCAATGTATTCTCAATTCAGCCAGATAGCAACCTTCCTTTGGGCCGGTATACTACCCGCAATGAATTTTAATACACCTGTCTAATATCTCAAATAAATTAATTTACACAATAGAGGTCACTTTGGTAACTTTTTGTATCAATTAATTTATTATTAAAAAATATTAAACACAATCATGACTAAAATACCAAAATTTAAACTCAATAAATTTTCAATTAAAATTTAATATTGTAATAAAATTAAATTTTAATTGAACTGTAATTCTTAATAAATTGATTGCAATATTTAAATTTAAGCCTGATTAAATATTGCAATAAACTTTAATTAATTAATTAAAAAAAACTAATTTTAATCTTTGCAATTGCCACTGTAATTCTATGCAATTGCCAAAACGTTTTTTTTTTAAAACTAATTTTACTGTAATTCTTTGCAATTGCTAGAACTTTTTTTTAATCTTTAATTAATTAATTTACATAATTAATTAACCAAAAATTAATTAATTTCAGAAAAAATGACAAACCAAAATTCAAGTCCAGAAATTTAATTTTTTCAGAATTAATTAAATAATCTCAGTAATTTAATCCAAAAAACAAATCAAACCAAAATTGATTTCAGATTACCAAATTCGATTCCAAATTAATTCTAGAAAATTACAATCACCGAATTAATTTTCTAGAATCAAAACAAAAATCAATTTAATCGGAAAATCTAGCAACCTAGCACAGGGCTCTGATACCAATTGAAAGAGGGAGAAAACCTGATTCCCCTAAAACCTAAATCATCTTATGCTAGGTTGCTAGATTTTAAATTGTTAGAATTAATTTTAAATTGTTAAAATTAATCCTCTAATTAATCATAAGTGTGGGCTAAATATATTTAAATATTAAATATGTATTGCAGTCAAATTAAAATAGTAAAATTAAAATCATGATCAAATAAGGATTGTTGACTATTGAGGTGTCCTACTCGTAATAGGATTATAAGTGTAGAGACCGATAAGAATTTCTGTTTTGTTGAAAGACCAAAAAAGAAATCATCATCATCAGTTATAAATAAGGGGTCGTGGTCTCCAGGGGAACATAACAATTTTGAGAGAACATTACGTTCCTTCAGTAGTGCTTCCGCTAAACTTAAAGTGTGTATCTCCTGGAAGGCGACAAACTCCAAAATCGTCTTCAGCTTCAACATATGATGATGTCAGGTATGCAATTTACCCCTTTGCAATTTAATTTGAATAATCTAGTGATCTATGCATGTTTTAGGTTTTAGGGGAATCAGGTTTTCTCCCTCTTTCAATTGGTATCAGAGCCCTATGCTAGGTTGCTAGATTTTCCGATTAAATTGCGGTATTGATTATTGTTTTAATTCTAGAAAATTAATTCGGTGATTGTAATTTTTGAGAATTAATTTGAAATCGAAATTATTAATCTGAAACCAATTTTGGTTTGATTTGTTTTTGGATTAAATTACTATAATTATTTAATTGATTCTGAAAAAATCAATTTCTGAACTTGAATTTGTGCTTGTGATTTTTTCTTGAATTAATTAATTTTTTGGTTAATTAATTATGTAATTAATTTAAAAAAAATCTATTTTGAAACTATTTCGTGAACAGTCGTGAACAGTATTTCGTGAACAGTGTCGTTGTTCTTCGTTTTCGTTTAGAAGAACACAGTTAAGGATTTTAATTAATTGATTAAATCTTTATGAAATTTTGATTTGATCTTCGATTAAATCGTAAATAAAAAAAAATTCATTTAATTTTAAAATTTTAATTTAAAATTTAATTCAATTGAGTTTAAATTTTGGTATTTTAGTTCTGATTGTGTCTAATATTTTTAATAATAAATTAATTGAAGCAATAAGTCACCAAAGTGACCTCTATTGTTTTAATTAATTTATTTGGGATATTAGACAGGTGTATTAAAATTTGTTGCAGGTAGTATGCCGGCCCAAAGGAAGGCTGCTATCTGGCTGAGTTTTGAATACACGTGTTGCAATAAATATGTGACAATTATTTGGTTTTATCCATGTGGATAATATATCGGCCCAAAGGAAGGTTATTATCTGACGGGATTAATTGTCAATATTTTGATTGCTGCGTGAGATACCAATTACAGTTAATAATTTAAGTCCAAAGATGAGAATATTAACATTGTGCCTGGTATCTTGTTTCCATTATTTAAACTCAAAATCAAGTTTATAATTTGTGGATCGTGAGCGTACAATTTTTTATTTTTATTTTTCTCTGAATTTAGCTAATATGCTATATAAACTCCTAGTGTACCTTTTCTTTAGAGGTTAAACTTAGATTTAGAAATTCAAACATGTTGATTTATCTGGAACGCATGTATTTGGACTTAGCATTTAGGAAGGATGAACCTATGTCTCCTACTGAAGAGAGCAAAAATGCTCAGAGGGTTCAGTATGAGAAGTGAGAGATTTTTTATCTTGCTTGGGTCCAGTGATCATGCATCAAAGAATCCCAGAAATATTTGAGGAGCCACTCTGCTAAAGCTATAATGCTATGAACTACCTTACCCAACTGGAAAGCGACTATGTCAAGTGTGATGAAGTCGAAGTGGGGACATTTTCAGCAATCTAATTTTCGTT
The DNA here is from genome assembly GCA_947685225.1 of Garcia nutans. Lineage (NCBI taxonomy): Eukaryota > Viridiplantae > Streptophyta > Magnoliopsida > Malpighiales > Euphorbiaceae > Garcia > Garcia nutans. The sequence continues at coordinate 52,610,011 of CANTUV010000012.1, forward strand.
AGGTATACTGGCAATGGTAGTATTAGGGAGCATATTCTGAGCATGTCCTAAATAGCCAAGAGGCTAAAGGCTCTGGATTTGGTTTTACCAGATGACCTTTTAATCTATCTAGTTGATGGCTAATAAAGGGGAGAATGCTCGTTTGGTTGCTTCAGCAGATAAGGACAAAGGTGAAAAGAAGAATAAGACTGCTAATAGAAGGATTGTCCCAATTACACCACGCGACGTATAAAGAAGGGTAGTACCTTGTTTGGTTTATTATGAGGTTAATTCAACTTTAGTATCTAGAAACACTTATTGAATGGATTACAGTGCTACTATTCATATAAATATTTCATTGTAGAGTTACTTGAACTACTGAAAACCAATTGACGGTGAAAGATACGTCTATATAATAAATGGCAAACTGGTAGAAGTAGAGGCATAAAAACATTTTAGATTGTGTTTAAGAACTGGATATTATTTGAATCTTATAGATACTTTTGTTATACTATCTTTTAGATAGAATTTGGTCTCTGTTTCTTATTTGGACAAATTTATTTTTTACTTGTTCATTTAGAAACAGATAATTTACTTTATCTATAGATTCAAATATTTGATACTAGTTTCTTAAATGTTTATGATAATCTATATACGTTAAATGTCAATGCTTCTTATAATGAAACTCTGCATGTGAGTACTAGAGATATCAAAGGAAAGCTGAATATGGATAACTCAGCTGAACTTTGATACAGATGTTTGGATTACACATCCAAATCTAGAATAGAATATCTTGTGTCAAATGGTATCATAGATACATTTGATTACACAGATTTGGATTTCTATGTTAAGAATACTAAGTTAAAATAGACCAAACATAGAGATTAGGCGCTATTAAGTCTTCAGTCATCTTAGAGTTGATATATATGGATATCTGTGGTTTATTCTCTATAGCATCATGAATGACCAAAGATAATTCATATCATTCATAAGATGATTACTCACTTTAAAGTTACCTATATCTCATTCATGAAAAATCTAAGTCTGTGGACGCTTTATTTTAATCTTATAAGGCTGAAGTTGAAAATCAACTCGGAAAAGAAGATTAAATCTATTACATCTGACTGTGGTTGTGAGTACTGTGGCAGATTTAATAGCTCAAGTGCATAGCGTTCTGGACCAATTATTATTTTCCTACAGAAATGTGGTATAGTCCATCAGTACACAATGATTGATATAACCAGTATGAATGGTGATGCTGAGAGACATTGCAAGACTCTTTTGGATTTGATGAGGAGTATGATTAGTCATTCATCCTTATCAGAGTCTTTTCTAAGAAAAAGCATTAAATATAGCAGTCTATCTTTCTAATTAAGTACCAATCAAAGCAGTCTAAGTACTTCATACTTATGGATATCCAGCTAAGGCTAGGCCTTATAGGCCTAATAAGGGTAAAATTGGACTCCAAATATGTTAACTGCTACTTTATTGGTTATTCTGAGTGATCATAGGGTCTAAATTTTATATTCCTACTACCATATTAGTATATTGAGATGTGTATTATGACATTCTTTAGGATGTTGAGCTTGAGGGGGGAAATAAGGTTATAAACATTGTCTTTGAGGAGAGATCAAGTTAGGAAATTTTGATTCTCATCATTGTTTTCTGGAGTGGTAGTGTCACTCTTATTCTAGAAGCAATTCTAGATCCAATATAAGACAATGTTAAAGAACTTCCCATCAGTTTGAAGATCCGTTCTTCATTAGGATCAAGCTCATCAACCTTAAGAATTTGAGCTAGAACATGTGCCTTTAAATAGGTCCATTAAAGAGAAGAGAAGTGTTATTCTAGATGTTTATGTAGTATTTCTATAGGATTCTAACTCTCATAAGTGGATTGAGGCAATGAGTAAAGAGTTTAAGTTTATGCAAGACAATAAAGTTTGGAATCTTATCCCATTTGTAACACCCCCATATCCAATGCACACACACTACAACCACAACAATGTAGCATAAGTGCACCAAACATAGGGATGCTACGGTTTTCTTAACATTCCAAACACTTTAAACTTGATTCAATACCCTTATCATTATACATTATAGAAAAGTAGATCATTTACTTATAAAACAAAACATATTAGTTATATATATATATATTTAAATATTACACAGCGGAAGTTATAAAATATGTACATATTTACATATTAAACATTTTTTTTACAAAATATAAAGAAGTATACATGATTGGCAAGTCTGCTATGATCTTTAAGCTCCCAAAATGGATTCTTCAAGGTCTATTCTCACTTGGTCTTGATGAACTCTCGGGTTCAACTCTATCAACTCTATTACCTGCACGATTAAACACTATCGCGCTAAGCCAACGGCTTAGTAAGATAATCATGCAAATGATATGACTTAGTGCAATGCAATGTCATTTCTCAATCCATATTATACATGTAACATCATATGTGCAAAACTAACAACATACTTTCATATTACATATCACATTTCAATATCTTTTCATATACCTCATTAGTATTCATTTAACCATTCATAATCAACACTAAACAAAGACAAGCATGGGCCCAAGACACACTAATATGCCATTCAATTTTCAGAGTTAATGCTTTGGTTTTGTTATCACATTTATCAATATCATATACCCAACTAGGCTTCAAGGATTAAGTTCAACCAAGCTTCAAGGGGAGCAAAGCATGCTAAGCTTCTACCCAACTTGGCTTCAAGAACTAACCCAACCTAGCTTCAAGGGTGGTAACATCTCAATTAGGCTTCAAGGATTCAATCCAACCTAACTTCAAGAGATTGTTACACTTATTAGGCATGCCACCAACAACAAACTCTGAAAATGGAATAACACATTAGCCACACAAATCATTTATTATTTAATTATCATTTCCATTCTCAACTCTCAACAACATTTAGGCAAACATGCCTTATTTCTTTCAAATGCATCATCATAGCCAAACACAATGGCATTATCTCATATCATGTCATATTTGAATTATCATTTCATCTTTGATATACATTTCAATTTCAATGTATATTACTCATGAAACACATTACCATTCACAATGCATAACCTAACATTGTTCAATCTCAACAATGCAATTAGGGCAAAGAACAATTGATATGATTCATAGTTTTAGGACCTTACACATGCATTTGATTATATCTTTCATTGATTCAAGTGTTTTTAAAGTGTTTAGGGTTAGGTTTAGGGACCAACCTACCCTTGGAAAACCAAAACAATGCAATTAGAACAAAGAAATAAAACCCTAACCAACACATTGGAGGGACACGGGCAGCACCTTTGAGGGACACGACCAAGCTTGTGGCCGTGTCTCTCAACCTCACTTGACAGTAGCAAACACGGGCATAGGACACGGCCAAGCTTGTGGCCGTGTCTCCCAACACCAACATCCAGTAGTGAACACGACTAAGGGACACGGCCGTGTCTCTCAAAAACCAATCCAACACTCCCAAATTTTCATGACTTGGCCGTGTCACCCAACACCAAAACCTTAAAATGCACAACTCTCCTCTAATTGCACTTCAACTCATCATACACAATATAGCATGGTTCAAATGAATGAAATCAATATTCTAAACACAAATTCAACACAAGAATCACTTCACAAAACATTCATAATACATTTAAACACAAACCATTCCAAAACCCTAACTCCAACTTCACTCTTGACTCTCCACTAACATCCTCCACAAATCTTACCATATTCACAACCAAACCAACACCAATTCCATCTTTTAACTTAAAATCAATTCTAACACTTGCAAACACATATCAAACACACCAAATCACAAAATCAACCAAACCCTAATTCACATCCAACACCACTTCAAAATAACCAAAGAAAACAAGAGATTTCTTACCTTAAATGAAGAAATTCCACAATTCCTCAACTTGATTTCTTGAAATCTCCTTCAACTTTTGAGCTACAAACATCAAAACCTTGCTTGGTTCTCTTGTCTTCCTTTGTCTATGGTGAGCCGGCCAACACAAGAAGAAGAAGAAATGATGATGAAGAAAACACAAAGTCAACCTTCATTAAATACCCATCCAAAAGAAAATTACTATAACACCCTCATACACATTTTAATTCCCTTAATTATCTCTTGCCCACTTTGGTAATTTCACACTTAACAATATAAATATCTTCTTCCCTTGACCAAGCCCTTTGACCAACTTATATGTTATATATATCACCATATACACAACATATAAACTTGTCTCTAAACCCTAAATTTCTCCCAAAACACATATACATATACTTTCCTTTTCTCAATTTAAACCAACAACAACAACAACAATAACAACAACATAATCAAAACTTCTAGACCACAAATGAGGATATTACAATTCTCCCCTTCTAAAAAGAAAATTTCGTCCTCGAAATTACCTGATATTAAAGCTGAAACAACTGAGGATATTGCTCTCGCATAGATTGCTCACTTTCCCAAGTTGCTTCTTCTTTTGCATGATTCTTCCATAGAACCTTCACCAATGGCACTCTCTTGTTTCTCAGCTCTTTCACTTCTCGTGCCAAGATAGCAACTGGTTCCTCTTCAAATGTCAAGTCTGGGCTCACTTCAATAGATTCAAATGGCAACACGTGAGATGGATCCGACCTATATCTCCTCAACATAGAAACATGGAATACATTATGAATACGATCCAACTCAGGTGGCAAAGCTAGTCGATAAGCCACTGGTCCAACTCTTTCTAACACTTCATACTGCCCAATGAAACGAGGACTCAATTTTCCTTTTCGACCGAACCTCAAAATCTTCTTCCAAGGAGACACTTTCAGAAATACCTTATCTCCAACATAAAACTCTATGTCCCTCCTTTTCAGATCTGCATAAGACTTCTGTCGGTCTGAAGCTGCTTTTAACCTGCCTCGAATCAACTTTACTTTCTCTTCAGTTTCTTGAATTAAATCAGGCCTAACCAACTTATTATCTCCAAGCTCATTCCAACAAAGAGGTGTCCTACACCGTCTGCCATACAATGCTTCAAACGGTGCCATACCAATGTTGGATTGGTGACTATTGCTGTAAGCAAACTCCACAAGAGGTAAAAACCTATCCCAACTTCCAGAGAAATCGATGACACAGCTTCTCAACATGTCTTCAATAATCTGTATCACCCTCTCTGACTGTCCATCTGTCTGTGGATGAAAAGCAGTACTGAAGTGTAATCGAGAACCCAAAGCACTATGCAAACTCTTCCAAAATCTTGAAGTAAACCTGGGATCTCGATCAGACACTAAAGAAGTTGGAACACCATGCAGTTTCACAATCTCATGGATATACAACTCAGCCAACCTCTCCAAAGAGTAATCCATCCGCACTGGAAGGAAATGAGCTGTCTTAGTCAATCTATCCACAATCACCCATATAGCATCATGCTTCTTTTGTGTCAATGGCAAACCAGACACAAAATCCATTGTCACTCTATCCCACTTCCATTCTGGCACTGACAACGGTTGAAGCAACCCGGTTGGAACTTGATGCTCTGCTTTAACCTTCTGACAAGTGAGACATTTCGATACAAACTCAGCAATATCTCTCTTCAGACCCATCCACCAATAATGCTGTCTCAAATCATGATACATCTTTGTATTACCCGGATGCATAGCAAACACTGACTGATGTGCTTCTTCTAAAATGACTCTTTTCAAATCAGCATCATCGAGTACACACAATTTGTTCTTGAACCAGAGACTTCCATTACTCTTCACAATAAAATCTCTACCCTTTCCACTCTGACAATCCGAAACAATCTTCTGTATCTTCTTATCGGCCAACTGAGCTTCTTTGATCTGATCTAACAAAACCGGCTTCAATTGCAACTGTGCCAATAATGCACCATCAACACAAGGTACAAAACTGACATGCAATGCTCTCAACTCAACAAGCAACGAGAGCGAGTAAACAGTTAAACCAGCTAAAAACTTCCGACTCAAGGCATCAGCAACAACATTTGCTTTACCTGGATGATAGTCAATCAAGCAGTCGTAGTCTTTAATCAATTCTAACCATCTCCTCTGACGAAGATTAAGTTCTTTCTGGACACCCAAATACTTCAAACTCTTGTGATCAGTGTAGATGAAACATTTCTCCCCAAACAGATAGTGGCGCCAAATCTTCAATGCAAACACAATGGCAGCCAATTCCAAATCATGAGTCGGATAGTTAAGCTCATGCGATTTCAACTGTCGAGATGCATAAGCTATAACTTTCCCTTCTTGCATCAATACACACCCCAAACCTCTATGTGAAGCATCACTGTAGATCACATATGGTTTGCCTTCAACAGGTAAAGTAAGAACAGGCGCTTGAGTTAACATTTCTCTCAACTGTTCAAAGCTCGCCTGACACTGATCTGTCCACAAAAACCTCACTCCCTTACGAAGCAATCTGGTGAGTGGAGTAGCTATCAAAGAAAACCCTTTCACAAACCGCCGGTAATAGCCTGCCAAACCCAGAAAACTTCTAACCTCTGTCACCGACTTGGGTGGACTCCAATTCAATATAGCTTCAACTTTACTTGGATCAACTCTAATGCCTTCAGCTGAAACAATATGTCCGAGAAAAGCGACTTGATCCAACCAGAACTCACACTTCGACAATTTGGCAAACAACTGCTTCTCTCTCAAAATCTGTAATACAATCCGCAGATGCATGTCATGTTCCTCTTTATTCCGCGAATACACCAGAATATCATCTATAAACACTACCACAAACTGATCCAGATAGGGCCTGAACACCCTATTCATCAAATCCATGAAAGCTGCAGGTGCATTCGTCAGACCAAAAGGCATAACTAGAAATTCATATGCCCATACCTGGTCCGGAAAGCTGTCTTCGGCACATCTTCAGCTCTGACTCTCAGCTGATGGTACCCTGATCTCAGATCAATTTTGGAAAACACAGCTGCACCCTTCAATTGATCAAAGAGATCATCGATTCTAGGCAAATGATATTTATTTTTAATAGTCACCTTGTTCAATTGCCTATAATCGATACACAACCTCATAGTACCATCTTTCTTCTTCACAAATAGCACAGGAGCTCCCCAAGGAGAAACACTGGGGCGAATAAATCCTTTGTCCAACAACTCCTGCAATTGCACTTTCAATTTCCTCAATTCTGCTGGTGCCATTCTGTAAGGAGTAATAGAGATAGGAGTGGTACCAGGCAACAATTCAATACCGAATTCCACCTCTCTCTCAGGAGGCAATCCTGGCAACTCCTCTGGAAACACATCTGAAAAATCTGCAACTGTGGGTATATCATCAATAGGAGAACCTCTCGCTCTAGTATCCACCACATGAGCAAGATAGGCTTCACACCCCTTTCTAATCAATCTCCTAGCTGCAACAGCTGAAACAAATAAGGAGGCTAGCTGTTCCTGCTCATTAGATACTATCACCTCTCTACCATCAACAGTTCTCAAAGAAACAATTTTCTTTTTACAATCCACCACAGCTCCATGTCGAGATAGCCAATCCATACCTAAGATCACATCATATTCCTTAAATGGCATCTCAATCAAATCTCCAAGGAACTCCTCACCCTGCACCCTCACTGCACTATCCCGGTGCACTTTACTAACAATCACACTATGCCCTAACGGATTTGTCACCAACACATCAAATCCTAGGGACTCAGCATGCATATCAGACACAGGCAAAACAGATGCACTAATATATGAATGCGTGGAACCCAGATCAATCAAAGCAAGTACTGAAATATCAAATAAAGAAAAAGTACCAGCTATGACTGCCGATGCATCTGGCTGCCTCTGCATAACATACATCCTCTGGGAAGAACCAACCTCCTCTGATCTACTCTCCCTGGATGTAGCACCTCCTCTAGCACTGAACCCAGATCTGCCTCCCCGGTTGCTACCTCTGCCTCCTCGGCCTCCCCTCGCACTAGGTCGAGAAGCTGCTGTATCAACTGACATCAGCTCTTGCCTCTCAGGGTAATCTCTCACAAAGTGATCAGGTGACCCACACTTGAAACATACCCCTGCAGCACCAACCTTCCAACAAGGACCACCATGCGGCCTACCACAATGGATGCAGATGGGTAAGGTGGATCTCTGAACCATAGGGGTCGGAGCACTCGCCACCGAAGCTGCAGGTCTAAATCTCTGCCTCTGTAACGACACTGACCTACCCGCCGGTCTCTGGCTCCTACTACTCCGAGGAACAAAACTTCCTCTACCCCTCTTCGCAGAAGAAGACCCTGCCTCGAACTGGGGCCTTCTAACCCTAACCTCTTCTTCTGAAGCAACCGCAATACCCTGAGCTCGCTCTACACTTCGAGCTGCTGCCACAAGCTGTGAAAAATCCTGATACCTGGATCCAGCCACTAAGCACATGATCGAGGGCCTCAATCCCTCCTCAAATCGCCGACATCTATCAATCTCATCAGCAATGATACCCCCAACATACTGACTTAATCGAATAAACTCAACCTCATATTCAGTTACAGTCCGGTGATCTTGCTTCAAATCTAGAAACTCTCTTTTCTTCCCATCTTTATACTCCCTTGGAGTATACTTCAATTCAAACTCCCTCAGAAAATCTGTATAGGATAAGGTAGGTGGATCATCCATAGAATGGGGCACTGTCTTCCACCAACTATATGCATCCTTCTGCAACAAGGATCTTGCATAATCAAACTTTTCCTCAGGAGTGGCTTGCAACTGAACAAATATTCTCTGAACTTTGTCAAGCCACTGCTCTGCTACAGCTGGGTCAGTAGTACCAAGAAAATCCTCCGCTCCATACTTCCTTAATTTGTCATAATGCCTCACAGATACCAAAGGCTGAGGAGGTGGTGGCGGTGGTTGTACTGGTGCTTGCCTCATAACTTCCATCATATGTCTAAACCAGGCTGGCGGAACCTCCTCTCCAGCTGGTCTACCCGACACCGAAGCAGGTGCCTCCTCAACACTATCAATCCTAGCTCCATCATCAGGAGCAACGCTCTCCTCACTACCCTCAACTGACTGTCTCAAATGAGGATCCATCAACACCTAACACTGCAAACACAACATACTACATCTTATTAAAGATCAGAGGTTGCCAATCCCAAACATGTATTTTTATTCAAAACCAACTTTTAAAGTAAAATATTCTTTTTATTACATTTTACCTAGGTTGAGAATCTCAAACCTAGGCTCTGATACCAAAACAATTGTAACACTCCCATATCCAATGCACACACACTACAACCACAACAATGTAGCATAAGTGCACCAAACATAGGGATGCTACGGTTTTCTTAACATTCCAAACACTTTAAACTTGATTCAATACCCTTATCATTATACATTATAGAAAAGTAGATCATTTACTTATAAAACAAAACATATTAGTTATATATATATATATTTAAATATTACACAGCGGAAGTTATAAAATATGTACATATTTACATATTAAACATTTTTTTTACAAAATATAAAGAAGTATACATGATTGGCAAGTCTGCTCTGATCTTTAAGCTCCCAAAATGGATTCTTCAAGGTCTATTCTCACTTGGTCTTGATGAACTCTCGGGTTCAACTCTATCAACTCTATTACCTGCACGATTAAACACTATCGCGCTAAGCCAACGGCTTAGTAAGATAATCATGAAAATGATATGACTTAGTGCAATGCAATGTCATTTCTCAATCCATATTATACATGTAACATCATATGTGCAAAACTAACAACATACTTTCATATTACATATCACATTTCAATATCTTTTCATATACCTCATTAGTATTCATTTAACCATTCATAATCAACACTAAACAAAGACAAGCATGGGCCCAAGACACACTAATATGCCATTCAATTTTTAGAGTTAATGCTTTGGTTTTGTTATCACATTTATCAATATCATATACCCAACTAGGCTTCAAGGATTAAGTTCAACCAAGCTTCAAGGGGAGCAAAGCATGCTAAGCTTCTACCCAACTTGGCTTCAAGAACTAACCCAACCTAGCTTCAAGGGTAGTAACATCTCAATTAGGCTTCAAGGATTCAATCCAACCTAACTTCAAGAGATTGTTACACTTATTAGGCATGTCACCCACAACAAACTCTGAAAATGGAATAACACATTAACCACACAAATCATTTATTATTTAATTATCATTTCCATTCTCAACTCTCAACAACATTTAGGCAAACATGCCTTATTTCTTTCAAATGCATCATCATAGCCAAACACAATGGCATTATCTCATATCATGTCATATTTGAATTATCATTTCATCTTTGATATACATTTCAATTTCAATGTATATTACTCATGAAACACATTACCATTCACAATGCATAACCTAACATTGTTCAATCTCAACAATGCAATTAGGGCAAAGAACAATTGATATGATTCATAGTTTTAGGACCTTACACATGCATTTGATTATATCTTTCATTGATTCAAGTGTTTTTAAAGTGTTTAGGGTTAGGTTTAGGGACCAACCTACCCTTGGAAAACCAAAACAATGCAATTAGAACAAAGAAATAAAACCCTAACCAACACATTGGAGGGACACGGGCAGCACCTTTGAGGGACACGGCCAAGCTTGTGGCCGTGTCTCTCAACCTCACTTGACAGTAGCAAACACGGGCATAGGACACGGCCAAGCTTGTGGCCGTGTCTCCCAACACCAACATCCAGTAGTGAACACGACTAAGGGACACGGCCGTGTCTCTCAAAAACCAATCCAACACTCCCAAATTTTCATGACTTGGCCGTGTCACCCAACACCAAAACCCTAAAATGCACAACTCTCCTCTAATTGCACTTCAACTCATCATACACAATATAGCATGGTTCAAATGAATGAAATCAATATTCTAAACACAAATTCAACACAAGAATCACTTCACAAAACATTCATAATACATTTAAACACAAACCATTCCAAAACCCTAACTCCAACTTCACTCTTGACTCTCCACTAACATCCTCCACAAATCTTACCATATTCACAACCAAACCAACACCAATTCCATCTTTTAACTTAAAATCAATTCTAACACTTGCAAACACATATCAAACACACCAAATCACAAAATCAACCAAACCCTAATTCACATCCAACACCACTTCAAAATAACCAAAGAAAATAAGAGATTTCTTACCTTAAATGAAGAAATTCCACAATTCCTCAACTTGATTTCTTGAAATCTCCTTCAACTTTTGAGCTACAAACATCAAAACCTTGCTTGGTTCTCTTGTCTTCCTTTGTCTATGGTGAGCCGGCCAACACAAGAAGAAGAAGAAATGATGATGAAGAAAACACAAAGTCAACCTTCATTAAATACCCATCCAAAAGAAAATTACTATAACACCCTCATACACATTTTAATTCCCTTAATTATCTCTTGCCCACTTTGGTAATTTCACACTTAACAATATAAATATCTTCTTCCCTTGACCAAGCCCTTTGACCAACTTATATGTTATATATATCACCATATACACAACATATAAACTTGTCTCTAAACCCTAAATTTCTCCCAAAACACATATACATATACTTTCCTTTTCTCAATTTAAACCAACAACAACAACAACAATAACAACAACATAATCAAAACTTCTAGACCACAAATGAGGATATTACACCATTACCTGAAGGAAAGAAACCTATTGGTTTTAAATGAATATTTAAGACCAAAAGGAATTCTAAAGGTAATATGGAGAGATATAAAGCATGTCTTGCAGTTAAAGGCTTTACTCAGAAGGAATGGATTGACTATAAAGAGATCTTCTCTTTGGTTTTATTGAAGGACTCTTTTAGGACAATCATGGCTCTCGTTGCACAATTGTTCTTGAGTTTCATCAAATGGATATTGAGATTGTGTTTATCTATGGAGACATTGATAAAAAAATCTATTTGGTGCAGTCAGATTGCTTTGAATAAGGAAACTCAAAGCTACTGATATGCAAATTAAGAAAATCCATTTATAGGCTCAAGCAAGCATCTCGTTTGTGGTACTTTAGTTCCATCAAGTAGTTGTCTCATTTGGTATTGAGACAAATGCTATTGAGGACTGTGTATATCACTGTGTGTTTCACTAATTCAGTGGAAGTAGGTTTATTTTCCTGGTTTTATGTGTGGATAGCATAATTTTTGTTACCAGCTGTAAGGTCTTGTTGCATGAAAGGTTTAGATAAAGTTTCTTTTGTATTAGGGATCCAGATACTTCGAGATCACTCTCGATGTATTCTTGGATTATTACAAAAGAGCTACATTTAGAATATGCTCAAGAGGTTTGGTACGCAAGAATATAAACCAATTTATACCCATGATCATCATAGGTGATAAGTTTAGTCTCATACAGTGTTTTAAGGATGAACTTGAGGTTCAGTAGATGTAGCAGTTTCCCATGCATCAGCAGTTGGGATTCTGGTGTATACTCAAATTTATACTTATCTGAATATTGTGTTTATAATTGGCATGTTAGGTTGATATCTTAGTGATCCAAAAATGGATCATTGGAAGGCAGCCAATAAGGTTTTAAGATATATTCAGAGAATAAAGGAACGTATGCTCACATACAGAAAGTCAGATTAGTATGAGATCATTTGGTATACTGATTCTGACTTTATCGAATGTCTTGAGTAGCAAAAGATCCACATTAGACTACATTCCATGGTTTTGGAATTTGCAGTATGCTATGAGACATTTGATCATGATTTTTTTTTTACTTTACTGAATGTCACAGGGCTGCACATTATGGCTAGCATTGAAAATGCTAATAAAGTTTTAAGTGTGACATTAATTCAGCAGTTTGATTCTCCAATGACAGTAGGAGCTATTTGGTATTTAGTTTCTGGCTGTAAATGGAGAAAATACAGAGTGGACAGATATCCATAGAGCATGTTAGAACGAACTCCATAATTATAGATCCTCTTACTAAGGCATTGATACCGAAAGTCTTTCATGAGCACACTGCTCATGTGGGTGTCATATTGTTTGAGGATGTTTAGTTTCAGTGAGAGTTTTGTTCATTATGTTTTGAATGCTCTATTTGGTTTTGGATATGTTAATTCAGTTTCTGCAGAAAATGAAGTATTCACTTTTGTTTATTACACTCTGTGTTATTTTTGTGGTTGATCTCAATTAAGTGTGACCAGTTGGAAACAGGCATGATTAGATCATATTATATGTAGTTTCCATGCTACACTCCTATTATTGATCTATGTCATTTGAGAGTATTGGTAATGTGATTGATGGTGGTTTGAGTCACGATGAATGTGGCGACTGGCGCTTCAGTCCTTTATCGATATAATCAATGGACGAGATTGTTTGAGGCACCTTCAGTATGACTGCTTTTATGAGCTCATTAAGGTATATACATTTATATTTAATATATGTTAGCCCAAGTGGGAGATTATTAGAATTAATTTTAAATTGTTAAAATTAATCCTCTAATTAATCATAAGTGTGGGCTAAATATATTTAAATATTAAATATGTATTGCAGTCAAATTAAAATAGTCAAATTAAAGTTATGATCAAATAAGGATTGTTGACTATTGAGGTGTCCTACTCGTAATAGGATTATAAGTGTAGAGACCGATAAGAATTTCTGTTTTGTTGAAGGACCAAAATAGAAATCATCATCATCAGTTATAAATAAGGGGTCGTGGTCTCCAGGGGAACATAACAATTTTAGAGAACATTACATTCCTTCAGTAGTGCTTCCGCATAACCTAAAGTGTGTATCCCCTGGAAGGCGACAAACCCCAGAATCGTCTTCAGCATCAACATACGATGATGTCAGGTACGCAATTCTACCCTTTGCAATTTAATTTGAATAATCTAGTGATCTATGCATATTTTAGATTTTAGGGGAATTAAGTTTTCTTCCCCTTTCATTTAGAGAAATCAGATTTTCTCCCCCTTTCAAATCAAGCTTTTAGTTAGGGTCATCTTCGTTAATTTATCTTTAATTTCAGATTTCAAAATTAGATTATTAAACATATCAACTTTTTTTTTTGAACTCATTAAACGTATCAACTTAAATACAATATTTAGTACCTTCAAATCTTTGAATAAATTTATTTATCAAACACCATCAGACCTAATTTTCATTGACAACATTTTGACCATCCAAGTGTTCTGCAATAATTGGAGGGCAGTTTCATTGAAGACCTTCAAAACATTCGCATATTAATTAAATAATATATAAACAAAACCTTCCAACAGTAAATGGAAGAAGATATTATGGAACAAAAAGTCTTCTAGATAAATAAATAAATATATATATATATATATATAGTTGCAATTTTATAGTCCCATACAGTGATCCCTTCATTATTTTATACATGTGTACATGTTTTTATCAGAAATATTACATTTATATGATTCGAGTTATATTATAAAATCAGACATATACATATATATATATATAAATATATATATATATATCAAACCCATAAATTAAATAATATATAGTATAATTCAAATTCAATATAAATAAGAGTTTCATCTAAACTAATTGTTTATATATAGCCTGCTCCGCAAATATGGAAAAGTGATGAATTAAAATATTCCCGCGTTTGCTTAGTAAATTAATATAGTGATTACTGGTTTAAGCTACATTTAGAATTAAAATAATGATATTTAAATATGGTGTAAAGTAATGGCTGACTGAGATTACTGTTTTTAGCAAGGGAAGATATTTATAAATTTTTTTTATTGTTGAAGAAGTTCATTGAATCGGATAAAGTGAGTGAATTTTGGCAAACGTTGCCAAATCCAACATGTTCTACACATTGTATTTATTATTAGTATTAAGTATACAGAGGAGTCCAATAATTGGAAATATAACAAACAAGTGTCATCTTGGCATTTGTTGAAATAATAGATCATTTTTCATTTTTTTTAATGACTCAATTATTTAAATTTATTAAACTAAAGATTTCAGTTTTTTTTACATATAAATTATTTTTTTAGGGTTACCATGAGAAGGGCTATAAAAATAGTAAAATTTTATTTATAAAATTTTAATACAACTATATATCTAAATATTTGAATTTGATATTTTTGATTCAACTGCAGCTCAAACTCGAGTTTTAAATTTCAGTTGAAATTTAAATATTTAATTTGCAATTTATATATATTTTAGGGAATTTTTTATTTTTTAATTAATTTTATACTATATTACTTTATATAAGATTATTATTAATATAAATTTTTGAAATTAATCTTTATATAACTAAAATAATAATAATAAATAGTTATCAAAATAGTATAAATATTATTTATAAAAATTATTATATTCATGTTTAAAAGAAAAATATAATTATACAATATCTAGTTACAACTTTTTGACTTATATTTTTATTATTTTTATGATTTTTGTCACATTCAGTGACGGACCTAGGTAAAGTCGTATGAAAGCTGATAACTCTCCTCTTCTCACTCATCCGGCGGCCAGAGCCCTGTATAGTGAAAGCTTTTGATCGCTGAAGTGGCATATGTAGGGGCTGTGTCCCTCTATTTCTGTGTTGCCCTATCTTTGTGTAATGAGGTGGTTAAAAATAACCTCCTAGATATTTTTTGACCTCCTAATTACACACTTTAATTTTTTTTCAACTTAATGTGTCGTTAAGTTTTAAGTGTTATAGTAGAAAGTGATGAGCAAGCAGAGGGACGATGGAGGGAGAGCAGGAGCAACAACCAGTGGGCTTTCAACCATCGAGCTGCCATCACCGGTAACAACCGACAAGAAGAGGTAGGTCAGAAAATTATTTTATCTTAATTTTTTTAATTTTCGAATATTTTTTCTTAGAAATTTTTCACATTATGCATCACCTCATTAATTTATTAATTTTATCAAACAGACAATAATAATTTTCATATACAGTCCCTTAAGTTTAAGAAATATTTCAACATCATCCCTTTAATATCATTTTAACATAAAAATCAACAGAAAGACAATTAAGTTTTGAATAAAACCCAACACCTAAACTAATTAAGCTAAATTAATATATTATTTACAAAGTTATTTTATTTTTATTTTAACTATCATATTCTGAAAAATTATAAAATACAAAATAATTTTGTTTAATAATTAAAAAAATTATTAATTAAATTAATAAATCTATGTATAAATTATTAAAAGGATTTAAATTTTCAAAATTATCTAATTTTAAATTATTTTTGTTTGAATAATTCTAATGTAAAATGAAAATAATAATTAATTTTTAACTTAATTGAACAATTCACTTAAATAATTAAAAATTAAATTTTAGATTATAATAATTAATAATTATATTAATAAAAATGAAAATTTTAGATTATTTGAGAAGAATTTAGATAATGTAAATGTAAAAAATAAAAAAAATAGATTATTTGTAAATAAGAAATTATAAAAAATAATTTTAAAATTAAATAATTTTGAATATTTGAATATTTTTAATAATTTATCTATAGATTTTTTAATTTAATTAATAAATTTTATTTAATTATTAAATAAAATTACTTTGTATTTATAATTTTTCATAATATTATAATTAAAATATAAATAAAACTATCATGTAAATAATATTTTAATGTAGCTTAATTAATTTAGGTGTTAGGATTGCCTTTTTGATTGATTTTTCTGTTATAAATGATACTAAAAAAATAATACTGAAATATCACTCAATCTTAAGAGGTTATTGATGAAAATTATTATTATTTGTTTAGTAAAATTAATGGGTTGATGACATGCTGTATGATGTGACACTGTATCGACACTAAAATGACATGGTAATCTCATATAGTTTGCCACAATATTTGATGCATAATTTTAGAGTTGACGTGGCGCATATCTAAATTTACTGTATCATTTGCTATATTACTTTAAACTTTAAGTGACACCATATTATATATCACGTCAGCCGTCACATTAATTTCTATTAACGACATTAAAAAAAAGAATTTTACTGAAATAAAATTTAAAATTTGAATAATATTATTGATACAAATTATATTATAATATTATTGATATAAATTATATTAAAGGGACAATGCTAAAATAATTAAATTTGAAGGACGATAGGTGAAATTTACCTAAACTATTCCTCTTTTCTTTTTCTTGAAAATAGAAGATGAATATATAAGTTTTATGTGTTTTATAATTTTATTTTAGTAAATATTTATTTTCATCTTATCTGAAAAAATATATTTCATAGTACATAATAAAAAAAAAATGTAACAATTTATAAGTGAGTAATATTGAACATAGTATAAATTAATTAATTTTATTATATAAATAAATTTAAATTTATATTCATTCATATATAAGTTCACGTGTATATAAGTTCATAAATTTTAATATAATATTAAAATTATATATTTAAATGCAGTACTAAATTTCAAAATCACACTCAAGTCATGTTGCTGAACTGATAATATATTATAGTAATTAAGATCAAAACTAAAAACTATATAAATAGATTTCAATATCTGTAAGCTCATAATTCGACGTCTAACTTTAATAGTCTCAGAAAAAAAAAATGTTTCGTGTTAAACATAAATCTTAGGTACTGTTGGAAGGATAATTTAGTATTTAAAATTAAAATTTTTTGGAGGAAATTTAAAATTAAAATTTGTATTTATCTTTAATTTAAAATTATTTATTTTTAAAATAATAGATAATTTTTTTAATTTTTTGATGGAAAATAAAAATTGTACTAATAAAATAAATGATTTAATTTTAAATAATTTTATAATATATAAATCTCATTACTTATATTTTTCAACATTTAAATTTTTTGTTTGATTAAACAATATTAGTTTATTGCTGTATGCCAAAAGCCAGGAGATCTCTAAATATTCTTGAGATATTGATTATACGTTTAGTTATTCAACATGATATTTAATTTAAGAAAATAAAATAGTAAATTATGTTATATTTTTGTTCGGATGCATGTTTATTTTTTTAATTATATTATTAACAAAATATATTCATTCTTATAACATTAAATTAATGTCTCAAAACTGGTATACCAAAAAAAAGGGAAAAATAAGTTATCTCAATAACTAACAGCCACTGAAAATAATTTCAACATATTTTAATTTAATTTTAAAATATAAATATAAATATAATGTGAAAGAAATGCAATTGCTCGGGCTTATTTAGAGGATTTTGTAAAAAAAATACTAAAGAAATAAAATATTTCCAAAATATCTATTTTTTTACAACATTTTCAACCTATAATTTTAAAAATACCAACTTCTGATTTGATATATCAAAAGCATGTCTTTAGTATATCAGAGATACAAATACAATTATACAATATATTTCAGTTAAATTTAAAAAATATATATTAAATTTTTAAAAACTATTGAATTTTTTAAAAAATTAAAAAACTATCATATAATTTTGGGAAATTTACAAAAATAACTTAAAAACAAAAAATATATATAAGAAACTATGTAATAAAAAATTATAAAGATATTATGTATATATTAAAAATTTACAAAAATATTTTGCATATACTAAAAATTTATAAAAGTATGGTATATATTAGGTATATGTTGAGCATATTTTTAATATATATTGAGTATATTTTTAGAATATATTTCAAAAATATAAAAAAATTAAATAAAGGTATTTTTATAAAATTTAAAAATTGATAAAAATAAAAATAAAAAAATATTTTATGTAATTTCCTCTATAATTTTTGCTTAAATTAATGATAAACAGTTCATTTACTTTCTTGGACTCATTGTTCAATGGCCCTTCCCTTGGCGTCATCCATTAATGGGCCGCTATGGTCATGTTACAGCAAGTCATATTAAAATTATTTATTTACAATATAAATGTATATAAATGTATATATTGATGTATTTATTTCAAAATTTCATGCACTTTAAATGAGTTTATCATTATTTAAAATGTATTTGCATTTTATATATAGAGAAAATTATTTTCATCTTGAAATACTTAATTTTTTTCTTAATTTAAAAAACTTTATTAAATATTTTTTTCTTTTCCTAGGCATTAAATAATTTTTTCTTAATTTTAACTTTGTTAAACAACTTTTCTACTTTTCTAAATACCAACAGAGGTGAAAAATATTCTAAACATAATATAGTGAAGTTCACTGTCTAAACTTCAGTTTGCAACACAAATCACTAATAAGTTACTAAATTAAAAATCATTTTTCATAAAAAAAAATAATTCTTTATAAAATTTGGCAAATCTAATTAATATTAATAGTAGAAAAATTTTTAAACAATATAATAAAATAATACTTTTATAACGAAATTTTTATGTTTGAATTAATTATCAAGCACGTTTGGTTGCTAGAATTTAACTATTTCTCACCAAAATTGCTTTCTTAGAGAACTTAGAATTCTAAGTAAATAATTTTGGAGATGATGAATTAGTGCGTCTGAATTTGGAAAAAGAAAAAAAAATCCCAATAATATAAGATAAATGTTTTTAATATCCCATATAGAAATACAAAAAATATATATACTAATTTATATAAAAAGAAAAAGGTTGAAATAGTGTTAATTGGTAAACCCATATAAGAATCTCAAAATTAGGTAAAAAAATTTTACTAGATTTTTCTTTGTCATGGTTTAGAAAGCGATTAAATAATAATGGGAACCAACACCAGCAAAGGCATTCCACCAATGACGAAAATTCCTTTGTCTCCTTTTTCCTGCTGGAAGCCTCAATATATTCCTAGGCTCAATAGTTTCATCCATTTTTAATAAATGAAAAACTTGATAATTTTCCATCCATTTTCATCTGATTTATACCATAATATATATTATCGACACATATGATAATATAAATCAATATGTTCATACAAGTATAAATATTAATGCAAATAAGTTCAATAATAATTGTGCAAGTAGATACTTTATATATATATATATAACAGTGTTTGATGTATTATACATATACTATATACAGGAATAGGTTTTCAAGCAGACCGTTGCGATGCAACTAATTGATCTTCAGGTCCTTCTCCTTTTATACTTATTGTAAAAACAATTTGGATAAAGATTCGCACTATCATCAACATAGACAACGTCAAGAATGTGAAGGTTTTTGGTGCTTACGTATTTTAGAATAAATACAGAACCCTATATATCATATTTTTTACAAAATTTATTGAATTTCCAATCTCTTAACCAATATATTGTTTATCATTATATTTGCATTTTTTTTTCATATTTTTTTTCTTTTTGTATTTTACTACAGTCTCATCATTTAAAATTATATATATTCTGTTAGCATCATTTCATATTATAGTCCTTATAAAATTATGCTATCGAAATAATTTCCTAGTGATTGCCAAATTAATGACGAGAATACTGAAGATTATGATGAAGGGCTTGTAAATTAATTGAATCACTAATGAATAGAATTAAACTTTTTAACTGATTGATTAACTTTACTCGAATAGTATTGTAGCATATGTTATAATTTAGCTATGTAAAATAATAATAATAATAATAAGATAAGAAAATTCATAACAAAATATTTTGTTGTCATTTGAATTAAAAAAATTTGGTAGTCACAAGTTTTAAAAAGTACACATATTATACTTCAAGTTGTCCCTTTATTGCATTGATTTTTTTTAAAATTAAGATTGGAATCTTTAAGCATGAAAAATTCTCGATACTTAAAATCATTAATACAATAATAATTTTGTTAATTTGAAACGAAAATTAAGTCGATCAATGCCAATTTTGAATTTATATTTGGAAATTTAATACAAAAGACAGATATATGATGACAAATTTACGTTTCCAAATGTGAAAGGAGACAAAATTTTGGAAAGCAAATAATAGGTATGGTTGTTGATTTTGATTATAGTTTGAACTTTTGACGTATGATTTATACATTCAAATTTGTTTTGATTCATTAATTCAAATTCAAAACAAAAACGAATCAAGGAGGTCAGAACTCAAGTATATATCCAACGTTAATGCCAAAAGCATGGGAACAAACCATTTGCTAGCCAAAAGTTGATGGCAAGTTGGCAACATTAAAATATACAAATGCAAATAAATAAATAAATAAATAACATACGCTAGCTAGTATTAAATTCAATGTAAACAAAAAAAGAAAAGCATATGTTAGTACTAATTTAATCATTTAATGTACTAATTATGGATTAAAAATTAAGAAATGGTCATATATATTAATCAACTAATGAACCTCACCCCAAAAAAATGTTAAAAAAAAAAAAAGAAAATATCATGATCAGGAGTATTATATTCAATCACATCATGTAAAAAATCAATTTTCTTGGAATTTTCACTCCATTAAGTTGGAAGGGCCAAACCAATTTGATTAATGATAATGATTATTTATAAAAATAATATATAAACCATCGTTTTTGCTTTAATCCATCCCTATGCATGTAATAGCCAAAGAGCATGTTAATTTTTTGTTTTATTTATTTTTGTGATTCTAAATCAACCAAAGTATTATTTTAGGTGGTAATTTAAATGGCAAAACCACCTAAATAATTGTGAATAATTTATTTATATTATAATTAATCAAGATAGATTCTTAGCAAAGCACTTGATAAATTCTTGTACTCATTCATTTGGAGTAATCACATACTTCCAAGAGCATGCTTATTGCTAGTTTCATTGTTACCTGCTCCCCGGACCCTTCCAAAATTGATGCCCCTTATAATAAGTTCCAAAGCATCCCAAAATCTTCTCAAATTAACTAAGGCAAAAACCAAAGAAGACCTCTCCAGAAAGTAGCATAAAGCTATATGAGTTCCTTAAAACAATTACTAAAGCCAGATGTGACCTTATCTCTTGCATTACTACCAACTTCCCCTACTAATCAAATCCTAAAGCCTGAAGAAAGAGGCATACTTCTAATTCAGCTTCTTCTAAAATGTGCTGATCATGCCTCCTCCGGCAACCTTCAACGGGCTAATTCGTGCCTTTGGGAGATATCGGAGCTTTCATCTGTGTCTGGAGATTCCTTGCAACGTTTGGCAGCTCGATTTTCCTCAGCCCTGGCCATCCGCCTGGTCAAGCGTTGGCCTGGCTTATACAAGGCATTAAACCATGACCAACAGCCCAAAGTAGACCTATATCAAGCCAAGCCTCTTTTTGCAAGAGTATTCCCTTGCCTTTGTTTTGCTAATACCATTATAGTGAGAACATTGCTTCAATCTATGACCAACGAAAGCATAATTCACATTGTCGATTTGAGCTCTAGTGATCCAAATTTGTGGGTTTCTCTTCTCCATAGTTTAGCTCACTTGCCGAATGGGCCTCCACATTTGAAAATCACTTGTCTTAATACTGACAATGTCATTCTAGACAAGTTGGGTCAAAGGCTAATAAAAGAAGCTGAAATGCTAGACATGCCCTTTCAATTTAATCCTCTAAGTGTGAAATTAAGTGATCTAACCATGGATATGATTAGAGTAAGATCAGAAGAAGCATTAGTTTTCATATCAATATTAAATCTTCATGTTTTATTAGCAGAAGACGATCGAGTTGATGGTCAATTTGGAGGTAACAAATCTAATGAAATTAAAGATTGTAAGTCAATGAATAATTTTTTAATGTTGATTCGATCAATGTCTCCTAAATTATTATTTTTAGTAGAGCAGGAAGCAAATCATAATTTAAATAGCTTAGTTGATCGATTTGTCGAGGGATTACATTATTATAGTGCAATATTTGATTCAATTGATGCCACTTTAGGGAACTTGGGAAGTGAAGAGAGGATGAGTTTAGAGGAAATGTTTGGAAGAGAGATTGAAAATATTGTAGCATGTGAAGGATTGGAGAGATTTGGAAGACATGAAAAATACAGTAAATGGGTGATAAGGTTAGGAAGAGGTGGTTTCAAGCCAGTTCGATTGTGGTATACTTTTGAAGAGGAAACTAAACAAATGGTTGAAGCCTTTGGTAAAGGTTATAAGATTGTGAGTGAGGAAACGAGTTTGATGATTTGTTGGCATGAACATCCCCTTTATTCTGTGACTGCATGGACATGTTAATCTATTTGCTATTTATATATATTTGGGCTTTTCTTTTTTTTTTTTAATATTTAGTAATGGAAATTATAATTGTCTACAATAATGAAAATGTTGACCATAGAAAAAGGCATGTAGACATGCGCCATTGCAATGATAAAGGTTAATTATGCCTCAGATAATAAGATGAAGTCTTCAATTTTTTAGTATAATTTTGTAAACAGTTGAATTAATCATATATTGAATATATATTTCTCTTATTTTAAATGCAAATTTTTCATAAATATATAAAAACTAATTAATTATATATAAAATTTTAATATAAAACGCATTCATAATTGCCTCAAATTTAATAGTAAATAGAGTTTATAAAATTAAAAATAGGTAATTACTTAGATGTCCTCATGCATAATTGCCTCAAACTTACCTCCATAATTTTTTTCTTCATTTTTTTTTCAATATCTAATGTTTGTTTATAATTTTTAGATTATTATTTATTTTACAATTAATCTTCTATTAGCTAGCTAATTACAATTAAAACACGTTCAAATATTTCTTATTACTATTTTATATGATATGCTTATTCTTGTTCATAATTAATTGCAATAATTTATATTGCAATTTTTAATGCAATTGATCCTAAAATATCAAGCTCAATAAGGATGCAAATTAAAACAGTTAGAAGTTTAATTCATTTCTATTGCAATTTTTTACAAATAAAATAATTCTAATTATATTATTTGTTGATATTCCATATGATGATGCATATTCCATATTGAAGAAATTTAGAAGCCAACCAAAATAACTTATAATTTTAAACTACTCATTATTATATAATTATTTAATATGACAATGTGCTTAATAGTGATTCTCATTTCTATTTTTTTAATATATATTGAAAATATATATGTGATAAAAAATATATATATATATATATTGAAAATAAATATATAATAGTAACAATAATATATATATCAAGAGATTATTTTGTCTATTGGAAATATTAGTGTCCAATATATAATCTTAATTAAATTTTATAATGTAGTGTTGTTAGATTATTACTAAACTTATATGCTATAATTGGACATACTTACACTTTCTTTTACGATCAATTTAATAAGATAATAGTATGAATTTCAAAACAAATTATTTATTTTCAAAACCACTTTTTATAAATAATATCAAAACTTAAGATAAAATTATAAAAAATTAGTCCCATATATTACGAAATTCACTAAAATTGAAAACAAAAGTAATTAATATTAAGGTTAATATCAGGTTCACAAGTTAAGGTCAAACATAAATTAATAAGAAAGTAAATTTAACAATAATATCACATATTATGGTCAACATCGAGGTTAATGCCAGGATTGCAAGATAAAGTCTAACACTAAACTCATGAATTAAGGCCAAAATTAATGAAACTATATGTAGTCTGTAATTTATAGTAGTTAGTTAGTCAGTTTTGTTAGTTACACGTTAGCACAGTCTTGTAGTTGAAGATATTAGATTACTGCTGTAAGTTGTAAGAGTTTTCTGTATATAATTACAGTGTACTTCACGTGTTGGATGAATAGCAATATTTAGTTTTTCTCCTTCATCTTCAAGCTATCTTTATTCATGGTATCGGAGCAAAGACGATCAGCCATTTTTTTACTGATAACTCAGATAGATATGATGTTATTTTGATCCTTCTGATTGATTGTTATTATTGATTGATTGACGAGTTTCTGATAATGGAAATGCACAAGGTTCGACTTCTACTGCATGCTTCTACAAGATCGAAAGATCAAGTTACAATGCAAACCAATGATAATCTGAGTATTACTCTGGTGACGATCCCTTTTAATGGCAACAATTATAGAACATGGAGCAAATCATTGAAGATAGCCTTAGATGCCAAACATAAGTTAGGGTTTATCAATGGTAAAATTAAGGCTCCAGCAGAGAATTCAGAGGAGCATGAGAATTGGTTTGGAAGCAATGTCATGGTTGTGTCATGGACTTTGAACTCTTTTAACAAAAGATCTTCATGATTCTTTCTTTTATGTCAATGCTCATGTGTGTGGAAAAACAGCAATAAATGGCAAATACTTTCCTTAATTCTGCTGAAATGACTGCATTATGACAAAAGCATTGTCTACAAGAGAATTTTTCTTGTTGAACTTGAGTGCGAACAAAATGATAATCGATCGCAACATGCTTCATGCGCGAGTAAAACACCGGGTTGGCAACAACATAAGTGGCACCCAAATTATCACAATAAATTACCGGCACTTCCGTTACAGATTGATGCAACTCTTGAAGCAATTGCTGGACCCAAATTACCTCAGCTGAGGCAGCAGCAAGAGATCTATATTCCACTTCTGTAGAGGATCTAGCCACTGTTCTTTGTTTCTTTGACGCCCAAGCAACTGGATTTTTACCCAAATAAATAATTTGAGCACTAGTGGAGGTTCGATCATCACGGTTCCCCGCCCAATCTGCATCAGAAAAAGCATGCAACACAGCCTTGCTATCTTTGTAAAGAAACAAACCATGATCAAAGGTTCCAATCAGATATCGCAATAGTCGTTTAGCCGCTGTCCAATGATTCTCAGTTGGGCGAGCAGTGAATTGAGACAACTTATTAATAACATAAGCAACATCTGGTCTTGTTAATAACAAGTATTGTAGACCCCCAACTATTGTACGATATAAAGAGGCATCAGTTAAATGCGCCGAATCATCCATGTATAATGAAACTGATGGCGCCATTGGTGATGAAATGGAATTTGCATTTTCCATCTTTACCTTTTCTAGCAGCTCGCGAATATAATTCTGTTGGGATAAAAATATTCCATCTGGCGTGCGAACAACCTCAACGCCAAGAAAGAAATTCAACTCACCCAAGTCTTTAATCGAGAATTTATGGCCAAGAGCTGAAATAAATTTCTCAACAATGAACTCATCACTCCCAGTAATAATAATACCATCTACATACACTAAAATATATATTAGATGATTGTGAACAGATTGAACAAATAAACACGCATCAGAGTTAGACTGAACAAACCCAGCAGAGATCATAAATGTTTTCAGTTCATGATACCACATTCGAGGCGCTTGCTTCAATCCGTACAAAGATTTCTCCAATTGACAAACATAATTGGACACTTTGTCATCAACAAAACCCGCTGGTTGATCCATATAAACAGTCTCAGTTAAGCGTCCATGTAAGAACGCATTGTTAACATCCACTTGCCTCAATTTCTAGCCTTTCATTACAGCTATAGACAACACAATCCGAACAGTGGAATGTTTTGCCACAGGTGAGAAAGTTTGATCAAAGTCCACACCAGGGCGTTGAGTAAAGCCTCTCGCAACAAGGCGCGCTTTATACCGCACTGGATTACCTGCAGAATCAGTTTTGATGCGAAACAACCATTTACAACTCACCACATTCGACGCTTCAGATGGGTGAACAAGTGTCCAGGTTTGTTGTCGCATCAAAGCCAAATATTCCTCCTCCATCGCTTTTCTCCACTTCGGCTCCTTTAACGCCTGAGCCACTGTTTTAGGTACCCAAAGTTTGGACAAAGCAATAGTAGAGAGACAAAGTCAATTCACAGGTTTCACAATATTATTCTGGCTTCTTGTAACCATGGGCTGTGTTGAACGCGTTATATTTATAGCAGCAGGAGCATCATCGGTTTGAACACAAACATCTCCAACCTGAGATTCACTGACAACACCAGTTTCATTTCCAATATTTAAACCCATACCTGAACCAGCTGGCACTATTCTGTTTTCTAATGAAGGAGATTGAGGTGCAGAAGCCGCTGCTGTAGGAGAGAAAGCCTCAGCTGATGTAGATGGTGGAGCCTGCACAGTGACCAAACTAGGAACAACAAAATGACTCAGTGACCAATTGGCAATGAGTGTAGGGGATGGTCGTTCAAGATGAGGCTGAAGTGAGGCAAAAGGAAAACTATGCTCAATAAAGTCAACATGACGAGACAAGTACAGCTTAGATGTTTGAGGATCAAAACACTTAAACACACTCTGATTTTGAGAATAACCAAGAAAGACACACGGAACAGACCTTGGTTGCAATTTATTATCATTATATGGTCGAAGCCAAGGGTAACAGAGACAGCCAAATACCCGTAATTTGTTGTAATTAGGATGGTGTTTATGTAAGCAGTAGAAAGGTGATTCATGGCTCAAAATTTTGGTAGGCATTCGATTAATCAAATAAGTGGCTGTTTGAAAAGCATAGGACCAGAATTGTAAAGGCATATTAGCATTATGAAGCATTGTTAGACCTGTCTCGACAATGTGACGATGTCGTCGTTTAGCAATAGCATTGTGTTCAGGAGTATAAGGTGGAGTAAGAAAATGAGAAATACCATGCGACTGTAAATAAGTTTTTAAATGAACAAACTCACCACCATTGTCAGAATAAAGAGACACAATTTTCTTTCCAAAATATGTTTCAACAAGCCTCTGAAATTGAGGAAAAATAATTGAAACATCAGACATAATACCTATAGCCACATAATAGAAACAAACAGAACATAATACTTATAGCCATCAATAGAAAGAACAGAAGCAGGGCCCCAAACGTCTGAATAAATAAGTTCTAACGGAGCAGAACTCCGCATTGAAGACTCACTAAACAGTGCTTTATACATCTTATTACACTTGCAAGAATCACAAAAGAAATTAGACTCAACAATAGGAATAGGAGATACATTTAGATGACGAAAAATTAAATGCATAACTTGAGGTGTCGGATGGCCAAGGCGCCTATGCCACAAAGAATGAGAAGTGACCAACGTATGTGCAACAGATGGTTGCACACGCTGAGAAAAGGACTACGGCCATTCATAAACACCATCATTCGGCTTTCCGTCCGCTAGCAGAGCCCCCGTGCTCATATCCTTCATAGTAAACAGAAAAGGATTAAATGAAACCTCAACATTATTAGAGACACAGAACTGATAAACCAAAATTAAATTCTTATTCAACCCAGGCACACACAGCACATTATCCAATGTCAGAGGTCGCAATGGAGTTTTTAAAGAAACAGTACTAGTATGAGTTATAGAGTAGCGATTACCATCACTTAAGATCACATCATCAGTACCATCATAACCGGAGTGCATAGACAGATTGTGGAGATCTTGTGTGACATGTTGATTGGCTCCGGAATCCATTATCCATGCTTTGTCCGACGAACCAGTAGCTACCTGATTAACTTGTGGCTTCGTGTTTACGACTTTGGCCAGCAGCTTCTTAAGTTTCCAACACTTTTTAGCAACATGACCCGGTTTCTCACAAAATTGACACAATAGTTGAGATGATGAACTAGACATCTGACTGGTATCATGAGTATTGCTCATACTTACAGACCTATATCCACCTTGGTTAACAAAATTAATAGTAGTTGGTCCACTAACCTTCGTAGAAGATCTTTCAATCTGAAGCTCATAGTCCGTCAGTTTATCATGCAGTTCTTCAAACGTGATCGGTGTATCTCGCGCCCGCAAAGCCGCTGCCACTTCTTTGTATTCCGGAGGCAAACCATGGAGCACATACAAGACAACCTCAGGCATAGAGATCGTGATATCTGCTTTCGCCAAAACAGAGACAATTGCCTTTATTTTCTGCAAATATTCAGTCACAGTTAGCACACCTTTCTGAATAGTAATCAGGGATTCGCGCAAACTCATAACACGCGCTTGCGATGGTTTGGCGTAGGTGTGTTTCAACGTTTTCCACACATCATAAGATGTCTTTTCCCCCAACAACATAAGGAACAATGTTAGCAAACAAATAAGCAACGAGAGAACCACGGAGTAACTGATCTTGCCGAGTCCAGTAGGAGTCTGCAAGCTGTTCAGCAGAAAGTGATTGCTCGATGAATTTCACAAAATCATATCCCACCAGCAAGGAATCCCATTGTGTATACCAGGACATGTAATTTTCACTGGTAAGCTTGATCGGCACCTGTGCAGCGGTGTTAATAGATATGAGTTGCCTAGTATTATTAAGAGTAATACTAGCAGGTGAATTGAGGACTGATGAAGTCCGTGAAGAAGTATCATCTGCCATAATAAAAGAAAGAAAAAGATAACGCCGTTAGACTATACGGCTCTGATACCATAAAGTGTTTTGGAGAAGTATCTTTTTATTATATGAGAACATATATTTATACAAATACACAGAGTTTAAGATAAGAACAAAGTCTATCTACAGCTGTACAAAGAATACAATCATATCAATAACAAAACTATATTCCGTTGCTGTATAGTTATCTAATAATGGGAAGTCTATTGCCCCCCTTGGCTCCTATGTACATATACATATATATATTTATATATTTTTTTTATAAAAAAGTGTATATTTATATACATATATAATTAATATACTTATATTTATATAATATAAAACTATAATTAATTTTATATTTATATAATTTATAGTATTTATATATTGAAATAAAAATAATAAAAATTTCATCATTTAATTATTTAATATAAAAATAAAATTGAATATAAATTCGTTCGTAATTTTTTTTATTGAAAATTTTACCCCCCTTCGTCTTTGTTCTGGTTCCGCGACTGACTACAACAAGCAGCAGTTTAGAAGAAAAGAAATGGCCAGAAATGAAGACAAATTTTGCATGTACTGCAAGAAGAATGGGCATGTTAGAGATGCTTGTTTCAAACTTTATGGTTATCCATATTGGTTCAAAGAACTAAGGCATAAAAGAGAACAAGAAGGAACTTTCAAGGGAAAGATTAACATGGTTGAGACTCCTTTTGAAGAGGAAGAAGTAATGGTAGGTGAAAAGAGGGAGGCAACTACAATGAATTCTATGAGGGAGATTATCCAGCAAGAAATTTATAAGATGCTCAACGGAAAATAGGTCGCAGAGGATGATTTTGTTAATTTTGCACAGAATTTTGCAAGTAATCTCTCTAATACTGAATCTCGTGCATATTGTACGATCAATATTAGCTGAATAATTGACACAGGGGCTAGTAATCATATATGCCCAAATAGAAATCTGTTTGGATCTATGAGATTGATGTCCAAGTCAACTGTCATACATTTGTCTAATGGAAATATGTTAAGCATGGAAGTTGTTGGCCAGATTGAAATAGATAAAAGTGTGGTTTTAGCTGATGTTCTATACATTCCATCATTCAAGTATAACTTGATTTCAGTAAGCAAGCTCACTAAGAACTCACAGATGGTGTTCATTTTCTATCCATCATTTTGCTTATTACAGGACCAGAAGACTAAGAAGTTTTTAGTTGTGGGTAAGACTATTGGCAACCTTTACTTACTGGATAATAGTTCTTTCAACATTGAAATTATTGATCAGCATGTTTCTCTGCTAATGTCATCTTGTTGTTTAGTTACTATTCATATAGAAAATAAAGGATCTACTAATAAGCCAATTGGCATGATAGATTAGGTCACCCCTCTGCCAATGTATTACAGAGGCTGAATTTTGCTAATAAAGATAATGATGAGTCTTGTGATATTTGTGCAAGGTCGAAACAGACTAGATCATTATTTCCTCTTAGTAGTAGTCATAGCTCAGTTTTGTTTGAATTAATACATGTGGATGTGTGGGGACCGTATAAAAAAAACTCTATTTCAGGAGCTTCACTCTTTTTGACAATAGTTAAAGATTATAGTAGATCTACTTGGACTTTCTTCATGCAATCAAAGGATCAAGCTTCTGGAATTTTGTATAGTTTTATTAAAATGGTGATGAATCAGTTTGAAACTACGGTGAAGATCAACGGATAATGGCACTGAAATTTTAGGCAAATCTTGTCTAGATGTCAAGGATAATTTTGGGATATTGCACCATAAGACCTGTGTGTATACTCCATAGCAAAATAGGAGAGTGGAGCGAAAACACAGGCATCTACTTCAAGTTGTTAGAGCACTATTATTTCAAGCTTCTTTCACTCTTGAATTTTGGGGGAAGCAATTTTGCATTCTACTTACATAATAAATAAATTGCCAACTGTAGTCTTGGATTGGAAAAGTCCATATGATGTGCTCTATGGCAAGAAACCTGATTATCTCATGTTGAAATCTTTTGGATGCTTGTGCTATTCTACAAATGTAGTACCAGTTAGAAATAAATTTGCCTCGAGAGCCTTTAAATGCATTTTCCTTGGTCTTGTAGCTGGAAGAAAGGGATACAAGCTTTATGACGTTGATAATAAATGAGTTATTTCCTCTAGGGATGTTGTCTTCCATGAAGAAATTTTTCCTTACAAGGAGATTGAAGGGACTGAACGTTCATCTGTAACAGTGGTTCCAGTAAATGCAGATGCTGAGATTGGTCAATCAATAACTCAAGTTTTTGAAACTTCTTTTCCAAATTCTCCATCCACTCTTGCATCTAATCATCCATTAACCATCATTGATCCTCCAATTACCACTCATCCATCTAATTCATCATCCTATCAACCTACTCTACCTAACTCTGTTTTCAATCACCATCACACTCGACTGATGCTACTGCTCAACCTTCATGTCTTATTACCAAACCTAGAAGAAAACCCAATTGGCATAACGATTACATTACTAATGTCAATATTTTGGTTGGTTCTGTTCAAAGTCATACTTCTCCCCATATCCCAGCTACTTTTCCTATTCATCGCAACAACAAATTAGATGATATCATGAGTTTTTGGCTAATCTTACTGTGTTGCAAGAACCTAAGAACTATAATGAGGCAAAGAATTCCAAGGCATGGACAGAAGGCATGGAGACTGAGTTAACAGCCCTTGAGAAGAACAATACCTAGACATTGACGTCCTTACCAGCTGGAAAATCAGCAGTTGGCTGTAAATGGGTCTTCATGCTTAAGCATAAGCCTAATGGCACTATTGAAAGGCACAAAGCGAGCTTGGTTACCAAAGGATACCATCAGGTAGCTGTTGTTGATTATACTGAAAACTATTTTCTTTTGGCCAAAGTGGTCACTGTGAGAATTTTTCTTTCAATTGCAGCAGCTAAAGGTTTATTAATACATCAAATAGAAATTAATAATGCATTCCTACATGGCTTCATTATGGAAGAGGTTTATATGCTCCCTCCTGAAGGTTATAAAAAGGCCAAGGCAGGTGTTATATGGACTTAAACAGGCCTCAAGACAGTGGAATGATGAGCTTTGCAATTTTTTTTGTTTAAATTTGGTTTCAAGCAGTCAGTACATGATCATTGTTTATTCATTTTCAATAAAGGTGATGTGTTTCTTTCTCTCTTAGCGTATGTTGATGGTCTTTTGGTTGCTGGAAATTCAAAAGTGGCTGTTGCAAAGTTGAAAGTTGCTTTGGATGAAAAGTGTTAGAATAATGCTTTGGACTGCATGATATTTTGTTTTACTGATTCAAAAGTTGAATAAATTTTTGGCAATAATTAATTCTTATTTTTTAAGAATATGTTAGTCCATATGAATTGTTTGTGGATCATGTAATTTGCTGCTATTTTATTGAATTTCTGTTATTCCAAGTTTTATATATATATATATATATATATATATAAGCTTAATGAATCAATAAAATTATCTTCTGCTGCTATATCTCATTTTATTTATAAAAACCTTCAATTGGTATCAAAGCTTTATTCTTGAGGGAACTTTGACTGAAATTTTAATTTTTTTTAAATGAGCTCTCACACCTTCACCAGAAGTCAAGCATGGAAGGAGATTCAAGTTTCTCAGCAATAGCACCTCCAGTCTTCAATGGTGAAAATTATAGTATCTGTGCAGTACGTATGGAAGCCTATCTAAATGCTTTGGATTTATAGGAGGTCGTTGAAGAAGACTATGAAGTTACTGCACTTCCTAATAATTCAACAATGGCTAAAATTAAGAATCACAAGGACAAAAAAATCAAAAAATCTAAGGCAAAGGCATGCCTATTTGCAGTAATTTCGTCAACCATCTTCACTCGAATCATGTCTTTGAAGTCAGCCAAAGCCATATGGGATTATCTCAAAATAGGATATGAAGGAGATGATCGAATTAAAAGCATGCAAGTGATGAATCTCATTAGAGATTTTGAATTATAGAAGATGAAGGGGTCAGAAACCATCAAGGAGCACTCTGAAAGGCTTCTGAATATAGCAAACAGAGTGAGATTGCTTGGATCTGAGTTTTATGATTCGCATATAGTTGAAAAAATTTTGGTTACTGTCCCTGAAAGATTTGAGGCCACAATAACCACTCTAGAAAATACCAAGGATTTGTCTAAGATCACTTTGGCAGAGTTGCTTAATTCTTTTCAGGCACAAGAACGCCGAAGGACTATGAGAGAAGAAAGCTTTATTGAAGAAGTTTTGCCAGTCAAACATGAAGATGGAAGGAGAAGCAGAAGAAGGCCAAACCAGAAGAATCAACAATATGCAAGTTGCAACAGCAACAACAAGAGCGAAGCAGAGAGCTCCAAGGGACAATACCCACTTTGTAAGCATTGCAAAAAAACAGGTCATTCTCCTCTCAAGTGTTGGAGACAACCTGATGCTAAGTAAACTAAGTGCAATCAACTTGGGCACAAAGCTGTCATTTGCAAGAACCAAAACTAACAGCAAGAAGAAGATGCTTAAGTTTCTAATGAAGAGGAAGAAGATGATCTCTTTGTTGCTACTTGCTTCTCTAGCAATGTTTCAAGAGAGTCCGGGTTGATCGATAGGGCTGCACAAATCACATGACTCATGATAAGGAACTTTTCAAAGAATTAAAGCCGCCCAAATTTTCAAGGATCAAATTAGGTCACGAAGGCTACATTGTAGCAAAAGGGATAGGTACCGTAGCCATTGCAACACATTCATGTACCAAAACTATTTCTGATGTATTATATGTACCTGATGTGGACCAAAACTTGTTAAGTGTTGACTAGCTGCTACAAAAGGGCTTCAAGGTGTTTTTTGAACATAACTGCTGCTTGATTAAGGATGCTACAGATCAAGATTTGTTTAAAGTAACAATGAGAGGGAAAAGTTTCTCATTAGATCCAATTCAGAAGGAGCAGACAATATTTTCAGCAAAAAAAAAAAGATGTTGATGAATTATGGCATAGAAGGCTTGGGCATTATTGCTATCAAGGGCTTCTCAAGATGAAAAAATCTGAAATGGTAAAAGACTTACTTGATTTGGAAGTAATTTCTGCAGATTTCCATGTTTGTCAATAAATGAAGCAAAGCAGACTTTCATTCCCAACAGCCACTTGGGGAGCCATAAAGAAGTTGCAGCTGATTCATACCGATGTAGGAGGCCCTCAAAGAACACCTTTACTTGAAGGTAGTCGTTATTACATAATTTTTGTAGACGACTTAACTTGCATGTGCTGGATTTTTTTAAAAAATTCAAATCAGAAGTTGAAAGCACTTTCTGGAAGTTCAAAGCAAAGGTGGAAAATGAAAGCGGCTGCAAAATTCAGATATTAAGATATGATAATGGCAAGGAGTTTAATTCATATCAGTTCAATTCATTTTGTGAGGAAGCAGGGATTGAACATCAACTTACAGCTCCTTATACTCCAGAGCAAAATGGAATCAATCAATGAGAGAAGAAACAGATTTATTATGGAGATGGTCAGATGCATGTTACACGAGAAAAATTTGCAAAAAATTTTTGGACAAAGGCAACAAACATGGCAATATTTCTTCATAATAGACTCCCCACAAAAGCAGTAAAAAAAAAAACTCTTTTTAAAGCATGGTATAGGTACAAACCTCAAATGAATTTGCTTAAAGTGTTTGGTTGTCCTTGTTTTACATATGTTCCACAGGTTAAATGAGATAAACTAGACAAAAAGGCTGCTGCAGGAATTTTCATCGGATATATTACAGTCTCAAAGGCATATAAAGTCTACCAACCTAAAACTGAAACTATGACCATCAGTAGAGATACGCACTTCATGGAAGATGAAGAGTGGAAATAAGAAGACTCAAATATTTTCATGTCAAAAAATAAGCTCATGGATAGATGAAAGGGAAGATGATCCACCAGTTAGAGGCACTCAATTGCTCTCTGACATATATCAGAGATGCAATATTGTAATTTGCGAGCCCGGTGACCATAAAGAAGCTCTTTGCAACCCCAAATGGAAGAAAACAATGGAGGAGGAGCTATTTATGATAAACAAAAACAAGACTTGAGAGCTTGTTGATAAACCTCAAGACAGGAAGGTAAATGGGGTAAAATGGATATTTAGAACCAAGTTAAATGCTGATAATTCCATTAACAAACACAAAGTAAGGCTTGTTGTTAAGGGGTATGCACAAATTTTTGGTGTTGATTACTTTGACATATTGCACCAATTTCAAGGCTCGACACAATTAGGTTGCTTTTTGTTCTTTCTGCACAACTTGGCTGGAAAGTGCATAAAATGGATGTCAAATCAGTATTCCTTAATGGGATTCTTGAAGAGGAAATTTATGTTGAGTAGCCCGAAGATTTTATTATGGGAGGTAAAGAAGATAAAGTCTATCAGCGACATAAAGTTCTTTACGTCTTAAAACAAGCCCCAAGAGCTTAGTGTTGTGCAATATATAATTATTTGCTTAGCTTTGGCTTTGAAAAAAGTTTCTCAAAATCCATACTTTATGTTAAACATATTAGCAATGAGATTCTTGTTATTTCTCTCTATGTGGATGATCTTTTAATTATAGGAAGTAGCACGTAAATTATTGATAAGTTCAAGGAAGATATGATGCAAGCTTTTGACATGACTGATCTTGGCCTAATGACGTTTTTCCTTGGAATGAAGATTTAGCAAAGAAAAGATGAGTTTTTTATTTGCCAAAAGAAGTATGCAATGGAGATTCTCAAGAAATTCAGTATCTTTTGTCAATAAGATTCGATATATTGTATGTTGTAAGTGTTTTATCAAGGTTCATGCATTGTCCTAGTGAAAAACATCTAAAGGCAGCAAAAAAAATTTTCAAGTATGTCAAAGGAACTATCAACTACGGAGTCAAATTTCAAAAGAGCCAAAATATGAAGCTGTTTAGGTATTCTAACAGCGATTGGGTGGTTCCTTGGATGATATAAAGAGTACTTCAGGATACTGTTTTAGCATTGGTTCAGAAATTTTCTCATAGAGTTTGAAAAAATAGGATATTGTGGCTCAATCTACTGTAAAAGCTGAGCTTGTGGAATGCAGGTTATCAAATCTCTGGGACTCATGTGAATCCACTGGGGCTAAAATCAGATGCTCCCATGGATGTCATTTGGGATATAATGAGATGCTGGGTAAGGACTGATGTTTAAGGTCCTCCTTTAGTGCATATTTAACATATAGATATAAGTTTTCTACAATTTGAATGGCTTTTTGTATTTTTCATCATTCTTCTCTTTGGTTACTTTTGACAGTTTTCTTTTGCCATCGAGTTTTTCAAGGGATTACTGAGATGTCTTGTTACAGCACTTGATGTCAACCTCATTTTGAAAGCATTGTGATATGATGGATCATACAATCTTTTGTGTAGGTCAGAAATCCTGTGAAAGCTCAAGCACCCGATCAATCAGGAAGCGTGATACTTGCCAAAGAACCAGTTCTTCAAGTAGGATTTACCTCTAAAACTTAAGATATAACTTTTGTTTCATTCATATTTGTTTGTGTGCATGCACTTGCGTTCATCATCTATTGCCCGCTTTTACCTTTTCCCTTTTGGCAGGCAAATTTAGCTCGAGCTGTTGCATCTCTTAGCAAAGCACAAGCAAAGAAGGTTGCCCGCTTCCTTCCAAATCCTGAAAGGCATTGGGGTCCAAAACTCAGAGCAGGTCGACAAATTACCAGCAAACATGTTTCTTTGTTGGGTCCAGAGGCAGTGAATGGACACCTCAGCCATGAGAACAGCGATGAGCCTGAAGCAAAGCGTCGGAAGACAGAGGATACAGACGCTTCGACCTCAATTTCATGAGAAATAAGTTTACCAGCCGTGTGTTGGTAAACCTTGGCTGGTCTAGACTCTAGGTCCTGATCCTTCTCGTTGCTGCCTTATCTTCTGGAGATACATGATATGCTTTGTATCCATCTATAAACGGTCATGTAGTAGACAAACTGAGGCAGTTGTAGAAGCAAATCTTGGTCCAATTTTGAGCTTGATGTATGATGTTAAATTTCTTGCTATTAATAATATTGTTTATTGAATTGTTATTTTGCAATGACTTCTTATTTATTTATTCGAAAAGCTATCTATTACTGAACTTTGAAGATTTTTATTCAGTTACGTATGATTTGATGAGAGAATATTTTTCATTTTCAATTTGATATTTCTGAAGTTACATTTTTCTTATGTTAATTTTATCTCGTAATTGACTAGAAAATTAAAGAAGAATGTATATATATAACATGTGATCTTTAACGTCGAAAGAATGTTATTTTGGGATTTTTCTATTTTTGCTAGTATTAGAGAAGTATTTTATAAAAGAAATGAAGACTTAATTTGTCAAAAGAAAATATTAATATTAATTTTGCATTCAAATTCCGTGGAAAAGAACTCTTATCTCAGTTTCATTAGTTATTTAGGTATTATAATTTATGAAAAGTGTTTTCTTTCGGCGTAAATTATAAGAATTTAAAGATTATTTTTCACTTAAGAAAATGATATTTTCCAAATAATTATCGCTAGATATATTAATATTTTTCATAGGGAAGAAATATATTTTATTAAATATTAAATTAAAAAAAAGTGTGGATACATACGACTTAAGGATTAAAAAAGCTTTTAATCAAGATATAAACCCACAATTTACTTCATCAACTCTATTTATATAGCAGCATTTTAAAGGCACTCTAAACATTAGTTGTGTTTTTGTGTTGAGCATTTTGCGTCTCACCATAGAGATCGATCGATCACCGACAACGCCGACGAATGTTTTTACATGGCTACAAAACTGAATTCTGTTTTTTTTTCTTCGATTTTATTTGGCATTTTGTTGGCTACAAAACTAAATTTTTTTTGTTCTTTTCATTTTTTTTTATTTTTATTCATCATATTTCCTAACGCTTGTTTTTAAGAGCACTAATTAAGAAATAAAATAAATGAATGAATACAAATTTTCAAATTTTTTTCTTACTTCACCCTTTTTATATTTATTTTTTTTTTTCTGAATTAGTCCTTTTATAACTGTTTTTTTAAGGGAACTGTATTTTATTTGAAACAACTGTTTTATAATTTAAATTTTATTATTATGTTTTGAATTTTTTATATTTAAATGAGTAATTAAATAATATATGAAAAATATTAAATAAATTCAGGACAGATATGAATAGTAAAATAATAATAATAATAATATGAGTTTAAAACGGATATGAATTAGTGAAAATTAAACCTGTTCGGTGATTTTCAAGGATATTGTATCAGCTATCATCCCTAATTATTACGGTGCTATTTATGTTTTCGGTGAACTGGTGGTTGTGTTTTGTACACTTTAGACAAAAATGGGAAATCAGAATTGATATTTCAAAATTAAGTCTCTTTTTTACATATTTGCCATGTTATTTATTTTTCAGCAAGTGCATATCTTCAGGTAATTGATGAAAAAATTAGATAATCTACCAATTAAAAACAATCTTTAAAATACAATAAAATTAAAGGTATTGCTACTAATAAAAATACAATAGTAACATATACATAATCAAGTGTTTTTTGTACATTAAAAATTTAAAAAAAATTACTTTGCATGTTATGCAAAAAAAAAAATGTATTGCATAAGAAATGAGGTATTATTAAATTAGTAATATCAATTTTTAATCAAAGGAAAATTTTTTACGACAAAAAAATGTGATCATAAAATCAACTGTTTAAAAAACCAATTTGGATTTATTATTAATTATATTTGACAGCAAACAACAATATTTCATTTCATAAAAATTTTAAAAAGGTGCCTTAATAATATTAAAGATTGAAGAGAATTTATTTGTTTGTATGACTTCGCCGGAGCAAGGAATACTTACCTAACCTTTACTATATTAGAAAAAACGAGAAAAAATAATTATATATTTACTTTTACCTATTATAACAAATTACAAATTTTCTTTACAAATTGAACACATCATAATTTTTTTTTAAATAAAGTAAATATCATAGATCAAATCAAATAATCAACAAGACAATCTGAAACAGTATACCACTTGGAAACTAGAATGACCAAAAGAAGCTTGAGCAATTCACTATTAGTTGTCCAAGTTAAAAAAAAGCCACTCCATTCATTACTATTGTCAATGATTGAAAATTTATCTTTTGTTTTTAATTTAAGTGAGTGAAAATCAAGAAAAAAAATTTATAGGCCCTAAGTAATTAGATAAAATTATTATAAAAAAATACGAACTAAAATTGATAAAATATTTAAATAAAAATAAATTCAATAAATAAAAAAATCAGTTAAATAAGATCATTAGACATTATATTTGGATGAAGTTTATCTTATCTTCTGGAAACATAAAAGATAGAGTAGTAAAAATGCCGAACTCTCCATTATCTAAAAAACAAACTAAAGCATATCTTTAGAGAGTTAGCCAAAAGCTATACATTAAATTCAAATCCTACCAAACTTCACAAAGTGCTATTCTTTATTGACATACAACCAAAAGGAATGATAATCTTTCAAATCCTACTCTGATTTTTTTTTTCCTGAAACTGGTAATTTGGCTATTATCTGCAATAATTTTTGTCTAATCCAACAAGTAATTATAACCCTGAAATTTTATAAAGGGCTAGAACTAAGTTTTATTGATGAAAAGCTCATAACAAGAAGTTAAATGAATTTTCTTTTTTTTTTTTTTTTTAAAAAAATAGATGTCTTGATGCCAAATCCAGGCATTTGACCATACTAGTAAGGAACAAAGGTACAATGACTAAGTATAAATTTCACCTTCTATGTCTTTTAATCATTTAAATCTTCTAAGAGTAACGGTATCAAATTAAAAATTTTTATGCTTTGCCATTGGCAACTTTAGTAGATGCTTCAGCTGGGTTAAGCTCATCCCAGGCTTCAATCCAAGTGACCATAGCATCGGCAAGCTTGTCAAAGTAGGGATCAACCTTGCTGAGCTTTTCCTTAACTTGCTTGGACAGTTCAAGGTAGCATTTTTGGACAGTGGTGCAGTCTTTTGGAAGAGTTGCTGATTGGAAGAATGGAATGATCTCTTCCTGCCAGAAAATGCCTTTGTATTCCTTCCTTAGATTCACGAATGGATTGCTTGCCTTGCTGTGATAGATATAGGGCAGGCCGGTCTTGACTCCGAGCCCCAAATGGTCACAAATTACCTATAAATATCATACATTAAACAACTTAGTACTGAAATATGCAGAAAATTTTTAACTTGACCTCATAGAATGAGGGAAAAAAAACTGAGCTTGTAGAAATGTACCTTAGTGCACCACCCAGACCACATATCGTCGTAGCGACCAATTGGCTGGCCATCGCCCATGAGACCGAAGTACATTGCAGGACCAATCAATTCACGGTCGAATGCTAAATTCATACCACACATAGGAAACAAGGTACCCTTTGGAATTGTCAAAACAGCATCCACATACCTGATAATTAAATATGAGCATGATACGAAGACCAATTCAAATAGAAAGGACATAAAAGAACCACTTGCCATTCAAGAATGAATCATATACCTGGTGTTCCTTTCCAGAGGCTTGACAAGCTGAGTAGGAGCATCGTAATCAGGAATGTTGAGCCAGAGTCCATGAGAAACAGCAGTAGGAACACCCTCGCGAAGGCTGAAAGGGTATCCACGAACAAAATCTGCACCTTCTCTATAAGGATCATAAAGGGTATTGAAGAAAAAGGGAGTGGATGGGGACAAAAGGTTCTTGATGTGCTGATCAAGTGAATTGATTAGCTTGCCAGAAGGATCTTTTGCAACCTAATAATATTGGCATTAACAATTAGAAACATACAATTGTTGTACAGAAATCCTGACGAGTCATGATAGTTATATAATTAAAACAAGAAAATTGGTTAAACACACATGGGAAGAATATTAAAAATAGCCCATGTCTTACATTTTAATAATTTTAAATTTCCTGCCAACCACAACTTTAAGAATTAACTATTGTTTATCTCAACTTTTTTTTTAAAAGGACATTCCGGTGAACTAATATTTCCACTATAGGCGGGATTTGAAAAAAGGTTGGATCTATTGTGTCTTTTTAAGCTGTTTTTTTAATCTACAGTTAGCTATTAACTATTGACTTTGGAAGGTCTTTCTGGCAGAGGGTATCGTAGGCTTGGATTTAATATCAATTTTTTTATAAAAAAAAATCTACAATTAGCTATTAACTATTGTTTAATATCAAATCCAATGACTAAGACAATTAAATACACGACTATAATTCACAGCTGTGGATCACATGGGACATAATTATTCGTCAAAAACAAATGGAATATACAATGTCCGGTAATGTGTTAATTATTTGAAATTTGAATTGTATAAACAAATGAAAATTGATTATATAGAGCTGATAGGAATGGTCCAGCAAAAGTTGATATGATTTGCAAATTTTAATCAGTATTCTAAAAGTCAAAATATTATAAAATTGAGAATGTATAATGAATATCAATAAATGGAGGCATATAATTTTGAAGATCCATCTTTCAAGATCAAAACACTCCTTCAGCTGGCAATTTTTTGGAAAATCTAGGTGATCAAATAATCAGACAGTAACAGAGTTACCAGGAAAAACTTCACACAGAAAAACAATGTACATAGAAACAAACAAGATCCAGAATAAATAATACCCAAATCACCCAACAGACGAAATCAATTTAAATTCCATAAAAACTCATAAAGATATAAACTTTGGCATAAAAAACGAAATCCCAGATGCAAACTATAGATCGATATAAACTTACAAAGCAATCATCATCAATAGTGAATATATACTTCTTCTTGGACACCATATATCCAAAACAGCGACAAGCAGAGTCCTTGAAGGAGATGCAAGAGGCTTTAGGACCTAAAATCCTGTTAATGTCATTTCTGTTATATAGTTCATAGTCAAAACCCTGAGGGACAGAGATGGTCTTTGATGGATCGCCATCTTGAACAATAATAAGATGGTAAGGCTCAAAAAAAGGCCTCCACATTTCCAAGAAATCAAGGTTTCTTATTGTGGGTATGACTATATCAAGTGCATCTTTCAACAAAGGCACTACCTGTGTTGCTCCCTTTGTATCTGTTGCAGGTTCTACCATTGTTGATCAAAGAACCAAAGGAAAATGATTAAAATATATATATGTGTGTGTGTGCAGAGAAAGAGAGAGAGAGAGAAGGGTATGTGATTGTGAGGAACGCGGGAAAACAGAGAAGGGTATATATATGGAAGGATGATGGTTGGCACGTGCGAAGGCTGGAAAAGCGGCACGAGTGGAGGATAAGTAGGAGACGTGTCTGAGCTTTGCTGATAATAGGGACTCATTCAAAGAACAGATAAGCAGGAGACCTCGCAGGGGAGACTTTATTTCTTTTTTTTTTTTTTTTGAAAAAAAAAATAATTTTATTTTGAAGATGCGTTATGGGAGGATTGTAGTTGCTGAATAGCATTGTGCATGCATGGGATTCTTTAAAGCATTAAGTTTTATTCATAATAATAACTTGCTTTTTATGGAATTTCATAACTGCAATCCACATGGGACCATTAACCATTACGTTTGTAATCTCTTGATTTCTCAGAGCCATATAAAAATTTTACTATTTAGAAATTTTAATAAGAATGACCATTTTTTGTTATATATATTTTTTAATATTATAATATAGAAAGAGAAATCAAACCTTGATTAGTTTATTGAGATACACTTACCGTTGAAATATGTCTCAATATATCTATTTCTCGTGATATTTAGTTAACCTCTTAATTTTAAATTTTAGTATTGATAAGAAGTAAGAATGTACAAATTTATCGAATCCGAGTATATTAAAAAATATTATTCATGCTACAAGAATATATCATATATATTTTTTGTATTTTTTTTAATTTAAATTTTATTTGTATTAATTTTCTTTTGAAAGTTAGTATAAGAGGTTTTTCAATAATTGATACAAGTAGTTATAGTAAGATGCTAAATATATCAATTATTTTTTTAAACTAAATTTTATTTGTATTATTTTTTTCTGAAAGTCAGTGAATAGATTAAATAACATTATTGGAGAAATTTGATTAATGGATGACATATCCGGAAATTTTTTTACTTACATAAATTATTATGAGAACTTTTATTTTTTTATCAATTGGTAAAACATTATTTAAGAACAAACTAGATATAAAAATTAATCTCAAAATATTCATTTTTCTTCCATTATAAATTTGAATCTCAAAACAAATAAGGAAGACCTCCAGGTCTACAGTCAATTGCTTTTAGAGGTTAGCTTTAATTTTATTTGTTTTTTGTGAAATTTTTTCACTTATTGCAAATAAAAATTTTGTGTTGAAGATCCAGACAGTTTAAACAGAAAAGAAAAACGAACAAATCATACAAACAGATCAAACACCAGTATTTACTTGGTTCATCCTACACACAGTAAGACTACATCCAAGGAAGAAAGGTTCCTCAGCCTCTTTTACTATAACTCAGAAATCGATCAGTACAGTTTTACAAGCACCAAACAGAAACTCTCAACTCTCACAAAGATACAGGCTTTGATTATCAAGAGATTACAGAAGAAGAACCCTTTTATTTTCGTAATTACAAAACCTAGCAGAGAGAGAAGAAGACGAGAGAGGCGGCAGAAAGCAAAAAGTGAAGAGAACAGAGAAAAGTTTGGTATTTATACCAAACCTAAAACTACCCTAATACAAAACGCACCGTTTTTGAACTGTAAGTAACAGAGTCACACAGCTCACAATTCTCCACCTTGACTCTGAGTTACAAAACAGAAAAAGGCATTCAGAATCATTCCTCGGGTAACACCTGTAATAGCTCATCTCTTCATAACTCCAAGTAGGCTTAGAGCCTCCTGAAATTTTAAAACAGAAACAGGCTTAGTAAAGATATCAGCTGGATTAATCAAAGTTGAGATTTTCTCAACATTTATAATACCCTTAGAGATTATATCTCTAACAAAGTGATGTTTAACATCAATGTGTTTTGTTCTCTCATGAAATACACTGTTTTTGCTTAAGTGTATTGCACTTTGTGAGTCACAAAACACATTGACTTTACCTGTTTTTAATCCCAACTC
The DNA here is from genome assembly GCA_947685225.1 of Garcia nutans. Taxonomy (NCBI): domain Eukaryota; kingdom Viridiplantae; phylum Streptophyta; class Magnoliopsida; order Malpighiales; family Euphorbiaceae; genus Garcia; species Garcia nutans. The sequence goes on from CANTUV010000012.1 coordinate 52,654,270, forward strand.
AGTTACAATTCCCTTTAACCAGATGGCTTCTTTTATAGCCTCTGTAAGGGAAATGTACTCTGCTTCTGTGGTAGAGAGAGCTACAACCTGCTGTAAACTACATTTCTAACTTACAATATTTCCAGCAAATGTAAAACAATAACCAGTTAAAGATCTTATTTTATCTAAATCAGCAGCAAAATCAGAGTCACAATAACCAGCTATATCAAATATTTCACAATCAGGCTGTTTAAACAACAAACATACAGATTCAGAACCTTTAAGATACCTACCAAGCCATTTTACAGCTTCCCAGTGAGATTTATCTGGACTGCTCATAAACCTACTGACTAAACTCACACCATAGGCAATATCAGGTCTGGTACAGACCATCGCATACATCATACTTCCAACAATATTTTGATAAGGAACCTTATTCATATATTCCTGTTCAGATACTGTTAGAGGCTTAGAACTGGAGCAAAGTTTAAACTGTGCACCAATTGGAGTAGAAACAGCTTTAACTTTATTCAAATTATACAATTCAAGAAACTTGCAAACATAATCACATTGGGACAGAAATAACATCCTTTTACTCCTATCTCTATCTATACTCATGCCCAAAATTCTTTTTGCAGGACCTAAGTCCTTTATTTCAAATTCAGCATTTAACATAGACTTCAATTTAACAATATCAGACTTATTTTTACAGGCAATTAACATGTTATCAACATATAGTAAAAGATAGATGTAATGTTCATGTGACAGTTTAGAAAAATACACACATGGATCATAACTACTCCTTTTAAACCTATGTTTAGTCATGAACTCATCAAACCTTTTATATCACTGCCTAGGTGCTTGTCTAAGACCATACAAAGATTTTAATAACAAACATACATAACTTCCTTTTCCAGATTCAACATAACCATCTGGTTGTGCCATGTAAAGCTCTTCATCAAGAGTACCATGCAAGAAAGCAGTTTTAACATCCAATTGTTCAAGTTCTAAATCTAACATGGCAGTTATACACAACATTAACCTAATTGTAACATGTTTAACTACAGGAGAGAAAATCTCATGAAAATCTATACCTTCCAATTGAGAGAAACCTTTAGCTACAACTCTGGCTTTAAATCTCCCTTTATCAAAGCCAGGTATAGCAGGTTTTCTCTTAAACACCCATTTACATCCAATAATTTTCTTACCAACAGGCTTTGGTACCAATTTCCAGGTACCATTTTTCATGAGAGAATTCATCTCTTCATCCATTGCTGCTTTCCAGTGTTTCCAGTCACTACTCAGTCTAGCATCTTCAAAGCTCAATGGATCACCTGTTTCTATCACAACAACACACACAAAAGCAAAGGCAGTTAAATCCACATTTAAGACATTACAAGCATAATCATCAAACCTGGGAGGCCTTCTAATTTCCCTTCTTTGTCTATCTCTGGCTAGCATATAGTCAGTTTGCTCTTGTGTTACTGGCTCATTATTCAGTACTCCACCTTCAGGTTGTACCTGTAACTCATTGTTTACAGCAGTAGGGGGTTCTGTTTGAGTGGCATTCTGATCAGTTTTGTAAAAACTGTCAAGCTCCACCTCAAACACAGACAGGTCAACTTGAGATCTTGTCAAAGGTATCTGCAGATTAGTCTTATACAATTCCAATTCATTAAACACAACATCCCTACTGACAAGTATCTTATTATCAACAGGTGACCAAACTTTATATCCTTTAATACCAACAGGATAACCAACAAAATAGCATTTAACAGCTCTAGGTTCCAGTTTATCCTGTTTCCTATGAATGTAAGCTATACATCCAAATGTCCTAAGGTGAGAATAGCTAATAGGTTTTTCATTCCATATCTCATTAGGACATTTAAATTTTAAAGCAGAGCTAGTTGACCTGTTTATCAAGTAACAGGCTGTTGAAGCAGCTTCAACCCAGAACTTATTACCAAAACCAGACTCAAACAGCATACATCTGACCTTATTTAGGACTGTCCTATTGTACCTTTCTGCTACACCATTCTGCTGTGGTGTATAGGTACAAGTTCTATGTCTCATTATACCATGTTTTAAGCAGAATTCATCAAATTGTTTATTGACAAACTCTAAACCATTGTCAGTTCTTAATACTTTAATTTTACAATTCTTTTGATTCTCAACAAGTGCTTTCCATTCACAAAATTTGTTAAAAATATCATTTTTATTCTTAAGGAAATAAATCCAGATTTTCCTAGAATAATCATCTATGAATGTGACAAAATATTGAGAAGCTGACAGTGATTGAGGTACAAAAGAGGAACCCCACAAGTCACTGTGAATATAATCTAGACAATTTTGTGACTTGTGTTGTGAGTGACTAAAGCTTTTCCTATGTGCCTTACCCATTACACAGGTTTCACAGAGGCTAGTTTTACTAAACTGATCTAAGTCTAAAACCCCTTTCCTATACAGCTGTTCCAAACCAGTGTAACCAATGTGGCCTAACCTTTTGTGCCACAGAGATGTTGAGTCACAGCTTGACTCAGTATTGGCAGCAGTGCCAGTGATTACTGAACCTACAAGGTGATAGAGTCTGTTGACTCTATTGCCGTTTAGAACACACCTGTCGTGTTTATAAACCTCTAATATACCATTCCTAGCTGTATGACTTAGACCATTTTCTTCTAACCAACCTAAGGAAATGAGGTTTCTTCTAAGTTCAGGAATGTGTCTAACATCCTGTAATTCAACTATCCTGCAATCCCACATTGATAACCTAACTGTACCCACCCCTAGAACTTCACAGGATGAGTCATTACCCATCAAAATATTTGTACCACTTAGATCTTGATACTTACTGAACCAGTGACTGTGAGGAGTCATGTGATATGAACATGCAGAATCTAGAATCCAAACCTCAGCATCTTTGCTGGAAGTGACAGTTAAAGCCTCTATATCATCAACCTGAGTTGATGAATTAGCAGCTCCAGACTCATTGTTTTGATCTAGTTTCTTAAGTCTTTCTCTACAAAACCTCCTAATGTGACCCTTTTTCTTACAGTAATAGCATATTCTTTCAACTTTATTTGTGGAAGTAGTGTTCTGATTATAAGTTTTATCATTATGGGATGAACTGTTTGACTGGTTATTTTGATTACTCTCACTATTTTTATTCTTAAATCTTTTCTTTTTAATTTTACTTCTAGTTCCTTTAACAAACAGACCTTCAGCATTTCCAGTTTGCTTACTTACAGACTTAATTTCCATTTCTCTAAGTCTTAATGCATTTATAATGTCATCTGTTTCTAATCTATCCCTACCATATTTAAGAGCATCCTTAACATTTTGATAGCTTTCATGTATAGAATTAAGCAAAATAATGGACTGATTTTCATTACTCATATTCTCACCAACATCAGCAAGTTCTAATACTAATTTTTGAAAATCATCACAATTATCATCAACAGACCTTGTAGGATCCATTTTAAAACTAAACAACCTTTCTTTCAAATAGGCAATTTTAGAGACACACCTAACAGTGTATAATGCATTCAATTTATTCCAGAGTTTAGGAGCAGAATCATTACCCCTTACTTTCCGAAGAACAACATCGGAAAGATTTAAGATAATGGTGCTGTATGCAAGATCCATCAAATCTTGTTTCTCCAAGTCTGTCAATGTCGAAGGTAAAGCTTCTGGGCCATCAAGTGCTCTTCTGCACTTCTGTTGTACGAGTATTGCAGTCATCTTTTCTTTCCAGATTGTAAAATCACCTTTACCGTCGAACTTTTCGACATTAATTTTGGCGATAGACATTTCGTTTCTCCGATCTAGGGTTTCTATAAGCAAATCTTATCCTTTCTGTTCTTCTGTCTATCCTGCAAAATAGAGATACAGTCACAGTGCCAGAAAACAGATCTTTTTCTCTTTTTGTTCTTTCTGTCAATCCTGCAAAAAACACAAATACAATCACAGTACCAGATCGCAAAGAAAAACAAGAGAACAATCTAGAAAATAAACAGATCTTTACAGATCTTTACAGAAGAAGAGCCGATCCGAACAGATCAAACAGAACGAGAACCGATCTGAACAGATCTTAGTGAGAAAGGAGACGATCTTAACAGATCAAGTAAAATAAAACCCGATCTGAACAAATCAAATAAGAAAACCCAAAGAATCAAAGAAAATAAATAGAGACAAGGAAGATTACAACCTGATTCGTCGAGATCATCACGTGCTCTGATACCAACTGTTGAAGATCCAGACAGTTTAAACAGAAAAGAAAAATGAACAAATCATACAAACAGATCAAACACCAGTATTTACTTGGTTCATCCTACACACAGTAAGACTACATCCAAGGAAGAAAGGTTCCTCAGCCTCTTTTACTATAACTCAGAAATTGATCAGTACAGTTTTACAAGCACCAAACAGAAACTCTCAACTCTCAACTCTCACAGAGATACAGACTTTGATTATCAAGAGATTACAGAAGAAGAACCCTTTTATTTTCGTAATTACAAAATCTAGCAGAGAGAGAAGAAGACGAGAGAGGCGGCAGAAAGCAAAAAGTGAAGAGAACAGAGAAAAGTTTGGTATTTATACCAAACCTAAAACTACCCTAATACCAAACGCACCGTTTTGCCAAAAACACACCGTTTTTGAACTGTAAGTAACAGAGTCACACAGCTCACATTTTGTTTTTATTGAAGAAATTAATTTTTGCATAAATATAATTTGAATTGTCTTTAAATGCATAAGACTCTATGTGAATATGATTGAAAAAATAATTAGTTATTTTATCTTTAAAAATCTATATTGTTTATGTTGAGTTGTTTATTATTTTATTTTAGCAATACTTTTTTTAGCTATTTTTCTCATATAAACTCTATGTAGTTATCTTTGTCTAATATTATACCTAAAAAGTATAATAAAATTTAGCTCAATTTTTACACTTAAGGAAAGTATTTTCTATATATTTCATACTATTTATATATTTTAATATTTTTTTAATATGATATATAGAATGAAAAGTGATTATGATAATAAAAATATATATGGTATGACAAAATCATATATGCCAATTTTTGTAAATAGAAAGTATAAAATTAAAAAATAATGATAGAGAGTAAGTTGTTGAAACTAAATATCAATAATAAATATATATAAATATTCCGAAATAATGCGATGATTTTTCTTTGATATTATTATAAAAAATCTATTTTAAATAGTAATTCACTTTAAAAAAATAATTTCCCCCAGAAACACTATTTATCTCAAAAGCAATAGAAAGAAAAAAGGATGTTTGAACGAATTACTTATCATATAAAACGATATCATATGTATTATTATTGTGGCAATAATTTTTCATAACTTTATATAAGATTTATTTATTAGAATAGCATAAAAATTTTCTATAAAATATTTAGTTGATTACTTAAATTGAAATTTTTACTGCCAATTGCCAGTTTTATAATGTGAAAATTACACGATTCAATCTCATTAAGGTTGGGATAATAAATTAATTGAAATAACATGTGAATATATGATTGTTTGACACAATTTGAACTTTTTATATCATTTAAAAGAAAATAAAAATATTAAAAAATAATTATTGTTTAAAGAAATTTCAAGTTAATTTTCTAATTTGTCATAAATAATAAAATTACATCCAAATCCGATTTGAAATTGATTAACTCACTCAAAGTTCACTCAAAACTTGTTTATGAATCAATTTAATACACGACTGATTTGCTTATAATAAAATCAAAATGAGTTGACTGAAAAAGAGAAAAGAAAAGAAAGGAAATAGTAGAAAAAATCCATGCATGTGTATGGAAAGTCGTGATTTTGTTGGGTTGTTTGAGTTAGGATTCTTTTATTGCGGTTTAATTTGAGCATCCTTTCATATTGCTTTCAACTCTTCAAGCGTCCCTTCTTATCTTTATTCTTTACTATTATAAGTAACCCATATATCCAATTTTCTCTCTTAATGATAGTTCCATGGTTTTTAATTTTTTTTTAATTAAAACTCCGTAAGAAGTGATGAATCTAACAAACTTATTATTTAGCAAATTTATAATAAAAACATAATATAATTCGCCAATTATTGATATTAACAACGAGGATATATGACATTATAGATATTAACAACGACTACTATATTCAATAGTACTAATCATATTATTGATTATCAATAATTTAAAATATTTAAAATATTTTTCATCATAATTTAAAATATTTAAAATACTTTTTCTCATATTTAATAATAAATTAATAAAAATTATTTTATATATATTTCTTATATTTAATAATAAAATTGACAAAAATAATAAAGTTCTTTTAAGTTTGGATAATTTTATAACTTTGTAAATTAATTTTTTTATATTTTTAATTAATTTTTATTTTTTGCAACTAAATTTAAAATATATATTTTCTTTGTAAAAGAAACAAATTATTTTCTGAAAACAAATTTAATTCAAATTTATGACTATGCTTGATTTGTCTAGTAATCATATATATTGCGAAAAAATCATCCATTGGAATGAAAAATTATTGATTTACCATAAATATGAGATTTTTTTTTCATTCACCAGAGTCATGTTAGTTCCATTTTAAATATATTAGAAAAATATAAGAGGCGGTGTTTTTATAAAAATTGAATTGCAAAAAGATTTTATAAAAAATGGTATTTTCATTTTGCATTATTTTGTCATCACAAGAAGATATTAGACTGAAACCTAAATTCGTAGGATGGTAGAACTTCAAAGAATATTTATCTTATTAAAAATTAAAATTTCAAAATCTCATTCTATTAATTTTATTTTCTTTGAAGAATTTTTAAAATTCGAAGTTCTAACTTCCTACGAAATTTTTATGCGAAATTCTTTAAAGAGAATAAAATTGATTAAATGAGATTATGAAATTTTATTATTTTTCATGAGATAGATATTCTATTATTGAAATACTTCAATAGTAATTTCTAAATTGAAAAATTAAAATTTAATAGAAATTGCATGAAATTCACAACAGAAAATTGAATTGAATTTTGAAAGAATTGTGTCAAAATTTGTTGGCCGAGCTTCACAATCGCAGAGAGAAAACTTTTTTCAAAGATGTGGTTCGTCTGAGGAATTTCTGTGGCACTTTGGATATGTCGGCAGCTCTCCACCCATGGATTAGTTAGGCACACTTCAACTGTCCTTACTATCCTTCTGCTATTTTTGACACCATCACTGTTCAATGTTTTTTTTTTTGGAAATTGGAAATCACATCTTCATATCTCATGAATTTATTGTTGAACCAATAAATTTAGTATTTTTCTGATTTTATTTTTATTTTTTATAAAAAAGAAGAAAGAGAGAGAACAAAATAAGTTCTATTTTTTAGTGTATTAATTAATTCACCTATTTTTAAAAAGGTTTAGCTATCCAAAAAAATCTTGAACTTTCAATATACTATATTTTTTAAAATTTTAATCCTTCATTTACTCTTGACAATTAAATAAATAAATTTTAAAAATTTTATGAATTTTTTGAAATAAATTTGTGAAATCTTAAGACTAAATATCAAATAGCAACAAGAAGACGAGAGAAAAGGAAATGAAAAAAAAAAAAAGTTTAGCATATTATTTCGCTAGAATGAAAATACAAGCTATGAGTGTGCTATATATATGTACAATGAAGAGGACATTATTGCCCTGACCCTAATATATTTACAGAACAATATAGAAATAGTTTTGTACAAAATAGTAACTACTCTATATAATTTAACATGTTGTCATGGACCTGAAGCTAGGAAGAAATTGCAAAAGGAAAGTTGAAGCTGATGCAGGCATGTGATTGCTTAGGTGGATGGAATTGATTGGTTGAAATTAGTCATGGTGAACTACAATTGTTAGTTGTGAATCGTTAGGTAAATTCTTAGAGTAAAACCAAATATAGATTGTTGAGCCATATTATTATAGATGATTAATCAATGAAATTGCAACCAAATTTCCCTTCTTAATATTTTGTTATTCTCACTCTCTAACTCTTTCTCTCTCTTTCACTCTCTCATTCCTTCTTCTTCTTCTTCATTCTTTCCCTCTATTTCTAAGTTTCTCTTGCGTTTACTCTGCTAACAAACACCCAAGTTCATGATTATTATGCAATGAGTATTAAAAATACATAAATTACTTATTAAATAGTATATAAAATATTATACTAAAAATAAGTGTCAAGACAATTTTCAGGAAAGACTGAAGGGATCACAAATAGTCTCACTTAAAATTCAATTTTCTTAGATAAAATTTTACTCGGATAATTAATAGCGCAATATAATAAAATAACTATACTTAATAATAGCTATAAAATTGAGATAAAAATAGCATATCAAATTTAACGTGATTCACCATTTTTAATTTGAGCTATGTCTTAAACAACTTGCTCCCTTTTTTTTCAAATTGTGAGTCCCACTTCAATGGGACACCACTATAAATCTCTCTTTTACACTTAAGTGAGTGGAACTTCCATACCAACAATTTTTCTATATGTAACAAGCTTTTTCGAGGGTTGAGCTTTAGTAATCATGTCAGAGCCATTATTGCTATTATCGTGGGTGAATATGTATACTACTACGACTGTACTGTAAGTGTGGGTATCGTTATACGTAGTAAAGTGATGGAGTGAGTGTCGTATCCACAAGGAATATGTATTTGATTAATCTAAATTTAATGTAACTATTATCTAAAAATTATCAATTTGTAACAATTAAATTTTATGTAATTAATCTAAATCTATTTTGATTAATTACTCTAAACTAGGTTTTTAAACAATTAATGATAAAGGTAGTAGGATTATATTTCATTGGAGTTTTTACTATGGGTCTCATTAGTGATGCATTAAGGTCCAATTCTTAAATCTAAGATATCTAATATCACTTAATTCATCAACTTCTCTCTCAAGTAAGGAGAATTTAATTGGGCAATGGTTAAATTACTATTTTCATGTCAAATAACTAATGCCCAATTCAATTAAATAAAATATCAATCTTAGATCCCTAAGCAATTAAGTTATCTCTAAGCTAATCAATTAAGGTTGATGATTCCACATCAAAAATTATATTCAACTTTCGTGTTTTATATGATTTTTTAGATTTTAACAATTGATGGACAAGCAATTGCTAATTAATTAAACCAAAATCATCAAATCAAGAATTAAAGAAAATAAATCAATGTATATTAATAGATTATAATTAAACTCATAATTTAAACATCCAAATTCACCTAATCACACAAGAGAATTAGTTACCCATTAATAAAATTGAACAAAATGCAAAATATCTAATAACTAAAACCAAAACATCCATTGATCTAACTAAAAAAAGTTAAATCAATAAATACAATAGCAAGAGAAAGAATAAACTAAAGATACTCCCCTAAACTTACTATAAATATCTTCAAATATCAAAAAATTTGTCAAATATGTAGATTTCCATCTTGGATGGTTGATTTCTCCTCTTATTTTGGTTAGAATCCTAAAACTTGCCAAGAAAGGTAGAGAATGAGATAAGCTCTCTTAAAACCTCTAAAAAGTTGTACTTATAACTTGCTCCCCATGTGTCCTTGGGTGCTCTAGGGTGGAGAGAGAAAATTTCTTTAAAACTTTTGCTAAACAGATGGGTATAATTATGCACGGGCGTATAGAAGATTAAAGTGGAAATTCCTCTCCGATGAAGAAGTTGGTGGAAGAATGATGCGAGCTTTCCTTTGTGGTGATTGCCTTGAAGAAGAGGATTTGCCTTTTCACTTGGGGCCTCCCTTGTGAGCAACAGTTTTTATTCTTCTTTTTGGTGGCATTTTGTGAAGTACTTGGTAGACACTTGGAAATTCTTCTATATTTCTTCAAAATGATAGAGAAAATTGGGTTATTTGGATTTCAAATCTTCACTTTGAGTAAGAATTAACAAAACCCACAGTTGCTTTATTCAAAATTTGGAACTTTATGAAAAAAAAACCCAAAAATCGCCAAACTTGAATATCAATTTCTAAAAATCCAAGATTGTAGTTAGAAAATCTCGAATCTTTTTACTTTAAAATGATTGATTCGGCTAAGATTTGATGAATATTGGTTAAAAGCTTTGAGGTTTCTTGAGTTTGGTGAAGGTAGGAAAGAAAAATGGGAGATTGGAAAGGAGAATATGGCTTTCGACACTTTAAGAGAGTAACTAGTGGTGGCTAGGTTTTGGGTAGAAAGAAAATGAGTGGCTTATATAGGATGCAGGTCAACACGGGTGTGTGAGACATAAAACACACGCCCGTGTTTTATATTTTAAATCTGCGGGCCATTTGCGCCTTCTTTGCATAGTGGAAATTCAGTAGACACGGGTGTGTGATTTTCATGACCACGCCCGTGTGGATAACTTTGAAACTGTCTGCTTCGCGCTAGTTATGGATAGTAATGATTTGAAATACGCGGGCGTGTGGAACTTCAGATACACTCCCGTGGTAATGAATTCAAGTATGCCTGCTTTTGTCAGTTTCAATGGCCAGTGGCGTTCGAGCACACACGGGCATGTGAATCTCTAAGAACACCCTCGTATGAATACTTTTGAATATGGTTTTTTTTTCCATTTGGACATAGTAACAATTTGAAATACACGGGCGTATAGAACTTCAGGGACACGCCTATGTATCTGATTTTAGTTCTTCCTGCTTTTCAACCTTAATGCTAGGAAGTCTCAATTCCATATGGGCGCGTGTATCTATAAGGGCATGCCTGTGTATATGAATTTTGTTCTGTTTCTCCTTGCTCAGGAGCTATAACATTGGAACATAATAGCAATTGGAAATACATGGGTGTGTAATCGGATTATGACACGCCTGTGATTTTGCTTTTAGGCCTGAATTCTTTGAGTTAGCATTCTGAAGATCCTGCTAACACAATTAATCAATCTATCAGTTTAGGAAATCAAACAAATGAAATAAGAATAGAGGGAAAAGTGTTAAACAAAAATTAAGACTAAAAAAAATTTAAGAAATAAAGTTAAGTAAAGAAAAGCTTAGTTTGCCTCTCAAAAGTGTTTGTTTAAAGTTATTAGCTTGACTTGGTCAATGAAGATTAACCGCTCAAATAGCAAACTGGTGCCTTATTAATTGGTTCACCAATGAAGTAAGGCTTCAATCCTTGACCATTCACTATAAATATTTCTTTCAAGTCAATTTGTACCTCAACAGCTCCGAATGGATATAATTTCACAATCTTGAAAGGTCCGGACCACCTAGACTTGAGTTTTCCTGAAAAGAGCTAAAATTTAGAATTAAAGAAGAAGTATAAGTTGGCCTTCATGAAAAATTCTTTCCTGGATATTCTTATCATGCTATGCTTTTGTTCGTTCCTTGCATAACTTGGTATTTTCATATAAATTAAGCCAGAGCTCTTCAAGTTGGCTAAGTTGAAGTAGCCTTTTCTCTTCTGTCGATTTTATATCCATGTTCAAGTTTTGAATTGCCCAATAAACACGGTATTCCAATTCAACTGGAAAGTGACAAACTTTTTCATAAACTAACCTATAAAGACACTGTTAGTGTATATGCCCTAGGCCATTGATTTGGACCTTAATGTTATTCATTTTGTTATTAATAAAGAAGTTTTTATTATCATTGTTATGTTTGCATGTTATATATAATAATGATTATATCCCTGGTTTATTATTGTTATGGAGATAATAATAAATATAACTAGTGTAATATTGATTTGATAATCATAAGATGATTATAGGTATGAAGATACAAATCAATATTATGGATACATGTTAGAGAACAGTGTATTGGATAGACCCACATAGATATCACTTCATGGTTTAATGTCATAAGTGTATCTCATAATAGTTTTCATTTAATCCTTTGACTTGAGATTGTCATAGTTTCCAACATAAGGAATATTATGTTTTGACATGATCAAACGTTATCTGTAACTAGATAATTATAAAGGTTATGCTTGAACATGGTATAAATTATGTAGAGGAAAATGAACAATCAAGATGGAATTTGTCCCTCTCTATGAGAGAGATATCTTCTGGGCCCCTCGATAAGTGTAACTGAGAAATGCATGGCCGTGCTCAAATAAGTTGATATAAGATCAATCTTATTTGTTTATCAGTTAACTTGGAGATCGAGTAATCATAAGTTTGGACAATATAAGTATGACATTTACTATGACTTATGTTCAAACTAGATATCGTGTGACAAAGGGATTAATGCATGTACTATTTCAGGTTTTCATTTATAATGATTCTCATGATTAATTGGGTAGTCATAATGTCTTGCTAGAGACCAATTATGATTTGTGCATTTCAATAGAGATTGAAATACACTACCAGTTAATATGAGCCTATCGGGTCACACACATAGAACGTAGGCTGTACTTAAACAATAATAATTATATTTTTATTATTGTTGTTAGTATTATTATTATTATTAGATATTAATAATAATATTGTTATAATAATTATTATTAGATAATAATTATTAAAAACGTGGGTCCATATAGGATATGGACAGTTAGGGTTTTGACAAGGAAAGGTCTTTTAAAATGGTTTTAAAAGGACTAGAGGCGTTGATGATATTTTTATATATTTCGTTTTGAAAGAAAACGGAAGAAGAGGAAAAACCTAAAAACCCTAGTTTCGTTTTTTGCAAAAAAAAAAGTTCAGCCACTGCCGTTGGTGAGCTAGCACTCAGAACGGCATACGTTTGTGTGGACTTCGTTAGAGGGTGTTCGTCTTCAGAAGGCAGCATCTGTTAATCATTTTGAAGCTACGCAAAAAAGGGTTAGTTTCGAATCTCTTTTATCGAACTGAATGGATCACATGGATCCTGTGAGTAAATCGAAAGAAATTTTTGTTTTCCGCTGCGGCAAGGGTTGCAGATTCTTCTCGATTTACTAACAGACACATCCCAGTAGGTGTCTTAAAAGCAGTCTGGTATGCCCATAATGCATCATCAAGCTTCATTGCTTAATCATTTCTAGAGTTCCCCACTATTTTCTCCAAGATCCACTTAAACTCTCTGTTGAAAATTTCTACTTGACCACTTGTTTGCAATAAGGTGTTTGAAATACTTCTTAAGAAATATAGAGTCCATGATAAAATCTAGAATTAAAAAGAAGTATAAGTTGGCCTTCATGAAAAATTCTTTCTTGGATATTCTTATCATGCTATGCTTTTGTTCGTTCCTTGTATAACTTGGTATTTTCATATGAATTAAGCCAGAGCTCTTCAAGTTGGCTAAGTTGAAGTAGCCTTTTCTCTTTTGTCGCTTTTATATCCATGTTCAAGTTTTGAATTGCCCAATAAACACGGTATTCCAATTCAACTGGAAGGTGACAAGCTTTTTCATAAACTAACCTATAAAGACACATCCCAGTAGGTGTCTTAAAAGTAGTCTGGTATGCCCATAATGCATCATCAAGCTTCATTGCTCAATCCTTCTTAGAGTTCCCTACTATTTTCTCCAAGATCCACTTAATCTCTCTATTGAAAATTTCTACTTGGCCACTTATTTGAGGATGATATAGAGTAGCTACCTTGTCATGGACTCTATATTTCTTAAGAAGTATTTCAAACACCTTATTGCAAAAATAAGATCCACCGTCACTAATGAGAGCTCTAGGTATGCCAAATCTTGTGAAAATATTCTTCTTCATAAATCTTATCACAATCTTTGAGTCATTGGTTGAACTAGAAATGGCCTCAACCCATTTGGAAACATAATCCACCGCAAAAAGTATGTATTGGTTTTCAAAGAAAGATGGGAATGGTCCCAAAAGTCAATGCCCCACATATCAAACAACTCAACTTCTAAAATTGGGTGCAAAGGCATATCATCTCTTCTAGAAATATTTTTCATCATTTGGCAACGATCACATCTTTTAATAAACTCATATGCATCCTTATACATAGTTGGCCAAAAAAATCCCAATTGCCATATCTTTGTTTTTGTCTTTGAAGGACTAGAATGTCTACCACACTCCTTAGAATGAAAAACTCTATTATAGCTTCGAATTCTTCTTTCGAAACACATCGACGGACTATCTCATCGCTATAATGCTTAAAAAGTAAAGGATCATCCCAAATATAATGCTTGACTTTCGAGAAAAACTTCTTCTTATGATTTGAATTACATTTTGAAGGAATAACCTTGCCAACCAAATAATTCATGATATCCACAAACCATAGACATTTCCCTTCCATTGAATATAATTGCTCATCCAAAAAAGTCTCATTTATTGGCACATTCTCTTTATCCTTAGTTATCAACTATAACCTTGAGAAATGGCCCTTAACAACATTTTCCACTCATTTTTTATCCTTAATTTCAACATCAAATTCTTAAAGCAGTAAAACCCAACGAATTAAGCACTGGTTTATCTCCTTCTTGCTCATTAGGCACCGAATAGCTGCATGATTAGCGAACATAATCACCTTGGACCTAATGATATATGATCAAAATTTATCCGATGCATATACCACCGCAAGCATCTCTTTTTCAATAGTAACATAATTAATTTGCGCATCATCTAGTAACCGGCTTGCGTAATATGTAACATGACACTTCTTGTCCTTCCTTTGACATAAAATCACTCCAATAGCAAATTCACTAGCATCACACATAATTTCAAATGGCAATAAGTAGTCTGGTGGAATGATAATTGGAGCAGTAGTTAAGGCTTCCTTCAACTTATCAAAAACAATGAGAAAATCATTAGTAAAATGAAATTCAGCATCTTTACTTAACAACTCACATAAGGGTTTAGAAATTTTAGAGAAATCCTTGATGAATCTCATATAAAACCCAGTGTGGCCTAGAAATCTCTGGATGCATTTAACATTTGTTAGTGGAGGTAGCTTCTCAATCACTTCAACTTTGGCTCTATCTACTTCTGTGTTGACTTGAGAAACCTTGTGTCCGAGAATTATCCTTTCTTCTACCATAAAATGACATTTCTCCCAATTAAGCACAATATTTATCTCTTCGCACTTTTAAAGCACCTTAGATAGATTCTGCAAATAAATTTTAAAAGAATTTCAATAAATAATGAAGTCATCCATAAAAATTTCTATAAACCATTCAATAAAATCACTAAAAATGGCTAGTATGCATCTCTGAAATATAGCAGGTGCATTACACAAACCAAATGGCATTCTTCTATAAGCAAAAATACTAAAAGAAAAGGTAAAAGTAGTTTTACCTTGATCTTTAGGAGCAATGAGTATTTGAAAATACCCGGAATAACCATCAAGCAAACAAAAATAAGAATTAGCCACTAAATACTTAAGCATTTGGTCAATGAAAGGTAATAAAAAATGGTCGTTTCTAGTTTCTTTATTGAGTTTTCTATAATTGTCATCCCTCCTTTCTTTGTTACCACATGTACTGGACTCACCCATGGACTATCAGAGATTGGGTAAATAATTTCAGCATCTAACAACTTTATTATCTCTACTTTCACAACCTCCTTCATATTAGGGTTTAACCTCCTTTGTGCATCTATAACCGGTTTACAATCATCCTCCATTAATATCCTATGCATGCACAAAGATGGGCTAAATTCCTCTAATATCAGATATAGTCTAGCCAATAGCCCTTTTAAATTGTCCAATCACACTTAAAGTTTATTCTAGTTGGTCCTTAGACAAATTAGCAATAACAATTATAGGAAGACTTTCATTAGGCCCTAAGAAAGCATACACTAAATAGGAAGGTAATGGCTTTAAGTTTAGGGTTTGGGAAACTTCAATGGATGGGGGTGGTAGTGGTGTATTTCTAGTGATCTCCTCAAATCCTTTGAAAGCTATTGGATGTATTAATTGCAAAGCACAAGCATATACTGTAATTTCTTAGTTATCATCCTTAAGAGTTGCACTATTAATCAAATAAGTTTCTAAAGGATCCTCCCTAAATTCTTTTTCAAAAACCTCTTGTACCAATTCATTAATAACATCAACCCTAAAATAATTATCCATAAAATTTGGTTATTTTATTGACTTATTAAGGTTGAATTCTATCATTTCATCCCCAACTTGCAAAGCCAATTTTTCTCTCCTAACATCTATCATAGCTCCTGTAGTAGCCAAAAATGGTCTCCCCAAGATCAATGGTATCTCGACATCTTCCTCCATCTCTAGAATCACAATGTCTGTAGAAATATAAAATTTGTCAACATTCACCAAAACATTCTCTATAACTCCCAAGGATAACTTAACATTTCTATCGACCAACTGTAGAGTCATCCTAGTGGGTTTCAAATCTAAAATCCCTAATTTCCTACAAATAGAATGTGGCATCAAACTCACTTTTGCACCCAAATCATACAAAACTTTATTAAAATTAAAATCACCAATAGTGCAAGATATAGAAAAACTCCTCGAGTCTTTCAATTTAGATAGAAGTTTATTTTGGATTATTGCACTACACTCTTCCATGAGTGCAATTCTTGTATTATCTTCAAAGAATCTCTTGTTGGAAAGCAATTCCTTTTAAAAACTTGTCATATGATAACATTTGTGTAAGAGCATCCACAAAAGAAATGTTGATCCTCAGTTGCTTGAATACTTCAAGGAATTTTTCATATTGCTTCTTTATCTTTTGCTTTTTAAGCCTTTAAAGAAATAGAATTGGAGGTACATAAGGTTTCACTTCAACCTTGGAGGGAATTGATTCACTTTCCTCCTTTGCCTTCTCAACTTCTTTTTCTTTCAACCTTTCTTGAATTTCTTCATCCTCTTTTCTTGTCTCAACTTTCTTTGGAGAAATATCTTGTAATTGCTTACCACTTCTTAGCATAACCATTTTGTAATTCTCCCGTGGATTAATTTCGATTTTGCTAGGAAGAGTACCTCTATTTCTTAACCCCGAAGAACTAGCAATTTGCCCTATTTATATCTCAAAACTTTTATTTTGATTAGCAGTTTAGTCAATCATTGGTTCTAATCAGTCATATTGCTTATCTAGCTTGTCAAATCTCTCAATAGAAATAGAAATGAATTTCTCCAAAGCTACCTCATAAGATAGTTTATTGTCTTGATAATGTGCTTGGCCTTGGTTTTGGTATTGAAATGGTGGTTAATACACTCCCCATTGATTGAATTGGTTCCCCTGGCTGTCTTGATTCCCTTGGTTACCACCCCATGTCAAATTTGGATGGTTATGCCAATTGGAATTATAAGTGTTACCATATTGAGGTTGAGGTGCCCAATTTTGATTTCCAAGGAATTGAACTTGCTCATACCCTTGGCATTCCATAGTTTGGTGAACTCTTCCACAATTCTCACGACTAGCAACATTAGCAAAGTTCACATGTTCAAACTTCTTAGCTAAAGCATCAACTTTAGCCGCTAAAAGAGATATCCCATCAACCTCATGTTTCCTAGCTACCTTCTTTGGAACTTATCTCTCACTATACCAATGACAATTATTAGCAGCCATAGCTTCAAGAAATTCCAAAGCTTCAACATGACTTTTGTTCATTAAAGCTCCATCGGCAACAACATCAATGGTGTTTCTCAAACAACCATTAACTCCATTGTAGAATGTTTGAATTATCATCTAATCCGGAATCTCATGATGTAGACACTTCCTTTGAAGTTCCTTATATCTTTCCCATGCTTCGTACAATGATTCACCATCATGTTGAGAGAATCTAGTAATGTCATTCATGCACTTAGTAGTTTTTTCAGGTGGAAAATACTTAGCCAAGAAGGCTTTAGATAAACCATCCAAAGTTGTAAAAGTTCCTACATCATGTCCCAATAACCAACTCTTTGCTCTATTCTTCAATGTGAATGGAAAAAGGCTAAGATGAATAGCATGATCACTAGCACCATTCATCTTAAAAGTATCGCAAATCTTAAGAAAACTTTGTAAATGACTAATTGCATCCTCATGCTCGTGCCTATAAAATAGAGTCTATTTGTACAATATTGATCAAGGCCAGTTTAAGCTCAAAATTATTTACATTTATCGCGGGTCTAGTTATGCTAGAGCCTACTTCTGCAGTGGGCATAACATATTCCCCAAGAGCACAGTTTGTTGGTCCTTTCGCCATGTCTTCTTCACTATCAGTCAAAAGATCAAAATCAATTGCTTCCTCAAAAACTTCTAGTTCTCCTTGTCTTTCTCTTTCTTCTCTTTCTAAATGCAGTCTTTCTTTTTTTGCTCTATTATTGGCTCTACACTGTCTTTTATATTTTAGATTGTAATCTTCTAAGATTAAGTGTGGATTCACATAAATGTCCTATATAAAAGAAAGTTAAAAAAAACACTTAAAATAAAAGGTCCAAATTAATAACATCATAAAATTTTAATGTTATCAAAATTATCACTTTCCCCAGCAGCGGTGCCAAAAATTTATTATTATTGTGGGTGAATGTGTGTACTACTATGACTATACTACAAGTGCACGATATCGTTACATGCAATAAAGTAGTAAAGTGAGTATCATATCCACAGAAAACTTATATTTAATTAACCTAAATTTAATACAACTATTATCTAAAAATTATCAATTTGCAATAATTAAATTTTATCTAATTAATCTAAATCTATCTTGATTAATTACTCTAAACTAGGTTTTTAAACAATTAATAATAAAGGGAGTAGGATTAGAATTCATTAGAATTTTTATTATTGGTCTAATTAATGATGCATTAAGGTCCAATTTTTAAATCCAAGATATCTAATATCACTTAATTCATTAACTTCTCTCTCAAGCAAAGAGAATTTAATAGGCCAAAGGTTAAATTACTATTCTTATATCAATTAACCAATGTCCAATTCAATTAAATCAATATATCAATCTTAGATCCCTATGCAATTAAGTTAACTCTAAGCCATTCACTTAAGATGATGATTCTACATCAAAAATCATACTAAACTCTCATATTTTATATGATTTTTTGGATTTTAACAATTGTGGCCAAGTAATTGCTAATCAATTAAATCAAAATCATCAATTCAATGATTAAAGAAAATAAATCAATGTGTATTAATATATTATAATTAAACACAGTTTAAATATCCAAATTCACCTAATCCTATAAGGGAATTAGTTACCCATTAATAAAATTGAACAAAATGCAAAATATCCAATAACTAAAACTAAAATATCCTTTGATCTAGTTAAAACAAAGTTAAATCAATAAATACAATGGAAAGATAAAGAATAAACTAATGATACTCCCCTAAACTTGCTATAAATGAAAGAATAAACTAAAGATACTCCCTTAAACTTGCCATAAATGTCTTCAAATATAAAAAAATCTATCAAATATGCCGATTTCCCTCTTGGATGGTTGATTTCTCCTCTTTTTTTGGTTAGAATCCTAAAACTTGCCAAGAAAGGTAAAAAATGAGGTAAGCTCTCTTAAAACCTCTGAAAAGTTGTATTTATAGCCTGCTCCCCATGCATCCTTGGGTGCCCTAGGGTAGAGAGAAAATTCCTTCAAAAATTTTGCTAAATAGATGGATACAATTATGCACGGGGGTATGGGAGAAGGTACATGGGTGTATGGCACTGTAGCTCTTTAAAATCTTGAGTTGATAAATTTTTGGCAGATTCTGAAAAATTCATATAGATGTGTGAATTTGGGTGTGTAAAATTCATACAGGCATATAGATAAAATTTACATAAGTGAATAAAATTTTCAACTTTTGTTTCTTTTTCTTTTCTTCTTTCAATAAATGATCAATATACACGAGTGTGTGGCACTCATTAGATATGCCCATGCGAATGATTTTTTCTCTGTTTCATTTCATTTTAACATCAAATTGCTCCATTTCCTTTCTTTAAGGCATTTTCTCTATTAATCTACAATTAAAATACTAATTCCATAAAGATGGGCAAAATATCTACTGAAATAATCAACAAATAAGCAATTTCTCATTGAAATCATACTATATGCAAGATTATTAATTATCATTTATGTGAATATTTTCAAGCCAAAACTGTTTCATCTCCAGTACATCTCGTATCCAATGATATCTCACATCAATATGCTTTGATCATCAATGAAAAGTAGAATTCTTACTGAGATAAATGACGTTCTAACTATCATAGTACAACACATACTTCTCTTGCTCAAAGCTTAACTCTTGCAAAAACTTTTCCATCCATAACAACTCTTTGAATACTTCAGTAAGTGTAATATATTCAGCCTCAGTGGTAGATAATGCAATACATTTTTGTAACTTTAATTGCCAAGAAACAGCTCCCTCTGTAAAAGTAATCAAGTATCCAAAAGTGAATTTTTTAGAGTCAACATCATCAGCCATGTCTACATCTGTGTATCCATCCAACACAGGTCTCCCATCACCAAAGAATAAACAAATTTTGTAGGTGCCTCTAAGATACCTAAGTATTTATTTCTCTGTTAGCCAGTGTTCCTTTCCAGGATTAGAAAGGAATCTGCTTATAACTCCAACAATATAAGCAATATCTGACCTTTTACAAACCATATCATACATCAAACTACCAACTACAGAAGTATACGGTACTTTCTTCATTTTCTTTTTGTCATTATCACTTGAAGGGCATTGTTTGAAACTCAACTTGAAATGATCTGCAAGTGGAGAGCAAATTGGTTTTGTCTTGCTCATGTTAAACCTATCAAGAACTTTCTCAATATATTGCTCTTGAGATAGGCTCATTTTTTTCTCTCTCTATCCCAAGTAATCTTCATCTTGAGAATTTATTTTGCGGATCCCAAATTTTTTATTGCAAAGGTCTTGCTAAGTTTTTTCTTCTAAGAACTTATCTTCTCAGTATCATGACCATCTATTAACATATCATCCATATAAAGCAATAGAATGATAAAATCATTATCATGAAATTTCTTTATAAACACACAATGATCGACAATGATCTTTGTATATCCATCATCTGTCATGAAAGACTTAAATTTCTTGCACCACTGTCTCAGAGCTTGCTTAACTCCATACAAGTTTTTTTTAACCTGCATACAAGATTCTCTTTGCCTTTGACTTTAATCCATATGGCTGCTCCTTATAAATTTTCTCCTCCAAGTCACCATAGAGGAAAGTTGTCTTCACATTGAGTTGTTCAGTCTCCAAATTTAGACTGATAGCTTAACCAAGAAACTCTGATTGAAGACATTTTGACTACAGGTGAGAAAATTTCTTCAAAGTCAAATCTCTTCTTTTGTTCAAAACCCTTCAAAACCAACATGGCCTTGTACCTTGGCTGTGAAATGTTGCTTTCGGTCTTCACTCTAAAAATTCATTTATTCTTCAATGTTCTCTTTCCTTTAGACAGCTTTACCAACTCATAAGTTTGGTTCTCATGCAAGGAGTTCATCTCATCTTGCATAGCATTTAACCACACATTTTTCTGATTGTATGCTATGGCCTCTTTATAATTTTCAAGTTCTCCTCCATCAGTGAGCATCACATACTCATTAGGAGAGTATTTCTAGGAGGCCACTCTATTTCTAGTAAATCTTATTAATTAGACTTCAACTGGTGGTGTAGAAGGAGGCTGATTAGTATGCTCATTAATAACCTCATTACTTTCATCAACATCGGGAATAAGCTCACAATCAGTATTAACATATTGTTCATCTGCATCACTTTTCTTAGAACTAGAGGATCCTGATATTAGATCTAAAACTTTTTCTTTGAATGGTTTAGGCTTCTCAAGATCTTAAATGGTTTGATTTTTAAAGAATACCACATCTCTGCTTCTGATGACTTTCTTTGTAACTGGATCCCAAAGCCTGTAACCAAACTCTTCATGGGCCTAACCTAAGAAGATATATTCTTTAGCCTTTGAGTCAAGCTTTGATAAATGTGAACAAATATTTTGCATCCAAAAACTTGCAGATGATAATATGAAACATCTTTTCCCCTCAGACTCTTTTTGGAATATCTTCATCAAGAGGAACTAAAGGAGAAAGATTAATCAGATTGACTGCGATTCTCATTGCTTCACCCCCAAGAGGACTTAGGGAGTTTAGTATGAGAGAGCATACACCGGATCCTCTCCATAATGGTTATGTTCATTCTCTCAGCAATACCATTCTGTTGAGGTGTCTTTGGAATTATCTTCTCCAAGCGAATTCCATAATCCTTACAATACATTTCAAATGGACCCTTGCATTCTCTACCATTATCTACACGAACACATTTTAACTGTCTTCTCGTTTCTCTGTCAACACTAGTATGAAAATATTTGAACATATCTAATACTTGATCTTTAAATTTCAAAGCCAAAGCCCATACTTTTTTGAAGTGATCATCAATAAAGGCCATAAAATATGAAGTACCACTAAGAAATTTATCACTCATGAAACAAACATCAGTATGAACTAATCAAGAACATTTGATCTTTTAAAAGATGAGGAACTCTAAAATATAACTTTATGTTGTATTCCAACTAAACAATCAGTACATAATTCTAAATGCACACTTGTCAAGGGTATAAATTTCTTTCAAGTGAGAAAACCAATTTCTTTTCCATTTAGGTGACCAAGCCTTTCAGGCCATAAATCTGGTAAAGTATCTGCCACTGTTGTTACTCCTCCTTTTGTATATTTTGGTTTGCACAAAATATAAAGTGTCATGTCTGCTTTCTTTAGCCAACATAAGATTTTCTTTGGTAATTTTATAATTTGTTATATCAAAGAAACTTATACAACCCTTATCAGCAAGAGTGCCAGATAAAATAAGATTGAGCTGCATCTCAAGAACATACCTGACATTATTGACCTACAGCTTACACCCAGTATTGGTATTTAAGCATACCTTACCCATGCCAACAACAGTAGCTGAAGCTTCATTCTCCATTCTAATATAATCAAAATTACCACTGGTATATGATGTGAAAAATTCACATTTAATAGATATATGATATGAAGCTCCTGAATCAATGACCCAAGAGATTCATGGCCATCAAGATGTAGACAATTGTCTCTGGTAGAAATGACATCACCATCAAGAACAATTGAAGTTGTATCTTCTTTTTCTTCATTTCTCTCTTTTGCCTGCTCCTTTTTTAATTGCTTGCAAAATCTTTTCACATAATCTGGCTTGCCACAGTGATAGCAAGTGATACATTTTCTTAACTTGGATCTATCCCTTGACTTATCATGGTTGTCTAATCGGTTATCTGCATTTTGAGATTGTCTAATTCTGCTTCTACTACGCCTTCAGTAACTAGTGCTTCAAAGTGAGTAAAAGAGCCTTGATCTCTTCTCTTAGTTTTTTCAATTAATAAACTTTCACAAACTGCAACTATGGATAGTTTGCCTTCAGGAGTTGAATTACTCAAGACAACCACCAAAATCTCTCAACTATCAGGCAAAGTACCAAGAAGTAAATAAGCTTGCAGTTTGTCAGATAGCACAACTTCTGAATTAGTTAGGCGATTTACAATACCTTTAAAATCATTCAAGTATTCAGCCATACTGCTCTCATTTTTAAATATCATATGAACAAGTTTTCTAATAAGAAAAGTCTTATTGTGTGGAGATTTTCTTACATAAAAGTTGGCAAGTTTATTCTATAAAGTCTAGGTATTTTTCTCCCTAGCCACATGATGATAGATACTATTATCTATCTATTACTTAATTACATAATGATAGACACTATTATCTATCAATTACCTAATTATATCCATAATTTTTCTATTTATTTTCTCTCAATCCTAGTTTTTATTTGTTGGTTTGCCCTTGTCACCTTCAATAAGATCATAAAAATCCTTGCAGATCAACAGATCTTCTATTTTAAGCTTCCAAATGGAATAATTTGAAGAAGTCAATATAAATATACTGCTAGACTTCTCCATTTTAAATTACACAAAAAATAATTAACCGGGTTCTAACACTATTTGTTGTGCAGCGGGTATTAATAACATACAAATTATCTAATATTATACAAGTAAATAGTATAGGAAATATTATACTAAAAAGTGTCAAGAAAATTTCAAGAAAAGGTTAGAGGGGTCAAAGACGGTCTCACTCAAAATCTAGTCTCTTTAGATATAATTTTAATAGGATAATTAATAGTATAATTTAATAAAATAATTACAGTTGATAATAGCAATAAAATTGAGATAAAAAATAGTACACCAGATTTAATGTGGTTTACCTTTTTTAATTTGGGATACGTCCACGAGACAAACTCCTAATAATTTCTTCTACTAATAAATATCAGGATTATAAGAGTGCGACTTTTCTAGAAAAAA
Organism: Garcia nutans; assembly: GCA_947685225.1. Classification (NCBI taxonomy): domain Eukaryota; kingdom Viridiplantae; phylum Streptophyta; class Magnoliopsida; order Malpighiales; family Euphorbiaceae; genus Garcia; species Garcia nutans. The sequence goes on from CANTUV010000012.1 coordinate 52,678,482, forward strand.
TATTTTAGAAGTATAATATTCACAAATGAGATAAACAGAAAATAGTAGTAAGTATTTTTCAAACACTCAAAATAAAACCTTACTATTTTGCCACTTACAAAATTATTTCTCACAAATAATTTTCTCTTTCTCTCTCAAAATTTATTCTCTCTCTATATATATATATTTTCTTTTCTTTTGGTGTATATTGAAATGAAAATAGCCTTCCCCTAGTTGATTTGCAATTTGCAAATTGCAATTTGTAATGCGGTGGAGCAAGCTTTCTCGGACAACTTGCCTCCCTTTTTTTTCAACTTATGGATCCTACTTGAATGGGACGCCACCATAAATTTCTCCCTGACACTCAAGTGGGTGGGACTTCCATTCCATTAATCTTCCTCCAAGCAACAAGCTTCTCTGAGAGTTGAGTTTTAGTTATCATGTCAGAGTCATTATCATTTGTGTGAATCTTTTCAAGCTGAAACTGTTTCATCTTCAGTGAATCCAAATCCAATGATATCTCACATCAATATGTTTTGATCATGACTGAAAAGTAGAATTCTTACTTAGATAAATGGTACTCTGACTATCACAGTACAACACATACTTCTCTTGCTCAAAGCTCAACTATTGCAAATAAAATTTTCATCCATAACAACTCTTTGTTTGCTTCAGTAATTGTAATATATTCAATCTCAGTGGTGGATAAACCAAATATAGATTATTAAACCATATGATTATAGATGATCAATCAATGAAATAGTAACCAAATTTCCCTTCTTAATATTTTGTTATTATCACTCTCTAACTCTCTCTCTCTCTCTCTCCTTCTCTGTCTCATTTCTTCTTCTTCTTCGTTCTTTCCCTCTATTTATCAAATTCTCTTATATTTACTCTGCTGAAAAACCCATAGGTTAATGACAAATTGATATTAGAGCCATGAGATCCTAATGATTGAAACTATGGGTAGTTAAATGAAAACATAAATGATATCTGATTTGGGCCTTGTGTTTTAGCTTCTAAAAATTGTCAATTGATGTGACTTTAATACAACTATAGTTAGTTGTATCCAAAGAAAGTTAGAAGAAGAATTTAACATCAATTTATTACACGAGAAAGTTTATTAAGGAAGAAATTTTGAAATTCCTTGAAACTTTAAATGATGATGATAAAAATGATGATGAAGAAGAAGAAGAAGAAGAGTCTACCTATAATGCCAAAGAAGAAGATCAGCAAGGAGAAGAAGAGTTTAATTAATTTTAAGATAATGGAATTATAATAATAGCCAATGTGGATAAACCAAAAGAATTTGGGAAAGACAAAGTTGAATGCCTTAAGTTGTATAGCAAAACGACATCTCCTTTTCAATTTTTCAAGGTTGAATTATGCATCATTTTTTTATATTTGATGAAAAATTTTCTAATGAGGTTTTTACGAATAGAATTGAGGTAGAATTGAAAAAATATATTGACTGTGATTCGCCAATTGAATCATGTGTTCTTATGATTATTAAGGAAAATGAAATTAAAAGGTGGAGAAAACAAAGGAAAAAATTGAAATTGTACTTGAGAAAATTAGTGCCTTAAAGGTATGTGAAAAAATTTCAATTACAAAGAAACATAAACTTAATACTTTGCTCAAGGAAAATTTGAAGTTTTCTTTAGAAAGGAGGAACAATTGGTTGCTAAATTGTTAAAGTTCCATTAGAATGAAGAATTAAAAATTAAACCTTTACTTATTTGGACCATCGAGTCATCACTGGAAAGATGCGCCAATTTCAACAGTCTTCAAGTATCAATTCAGACTTCTTGCTTGAGGATAAGAAAGATTTTCAAAAGGGGAGTGTGAGCGGAGATTTTCACCTCCACTCCTGGTGAGATAACTCTTGAGACATCAACACTGTTAGGCTTAGGGCCTTAGAGAACATGGATCTAAACTCAAAGAAAATGGAGTTACCACCCGGACAGACCTAGAAATAAGAAAGGAGTGGATGACTCGATTCCTAATGAATCTCCAACTCCCTAATAGGTTCGAAAAGTTGGATACATATGGGGAATGTGAGAATGACTCAATATCCCCATAAAGCCTGGTTCATTGGAACCGGTCTCCTTTTCAGGTCTAAATATTATTAAATTCTTAAACATTATAATATCATCCATACTACATGTAATTATTGAAATAAATAATCATTATATTATAAAATAAATAAATAAATAAATAAAATGGACACTTATCCAAAGATGAAAATATGTCATTTCAACGTCTTAATATCCACAAAGAAAATAAATAAAATAAGATACCCTCCAAAAGTTGAAAATGTGTCCCTTACAATTGTCCTAAAATCTTTAAATAAATTAAACAAATAAGGCATCCACGAGTGAAAATATGCCTTTTACATCTTAAAATCTAAAATAATAAAATTAACACCATTCAACCATTCATAGTAAAATAAATAATTCAAACATGTAGTTTAATCATCATAAAAATAATAATAAATTAGACTTTAATAAAAGAAAATTAGGAAAAAAATTGAAATTATACTTGAGAAAATTAATGCCTTAAAGGTATGTGAAAAAATGTCAATTACAAAGAAACATAAACTTAATACTTTGCTCAAGGAGAATTTGAAGTTTTTTGTAGAAAAAGAAGGAATAATTTGTTGCTAAATTGTTAAAGTTCCATTAGAATGAAGAATTAAAAATTAAACTTTTGCTCATTTGGACCATTGAGTTATCACTAGAAAGATGCACCAAGTTCAGTAGTCTTCAAGTATCAATTCAGACTTCTTCCTTAAGGATAAGAAAGATTTTCAAAAGGGGAGTATGAGCGGAAATTTTTGTCCCCACTCCCGGTGGGATGGCTCTTGCTACTTTGGCACTGTTAGGCTCAGGGCCTTAGAGAAAATGGAGTCACCATCCAAACGGGCAGAAAAAAAAGAAAGGAGTGGGTGACTCAATTCCTAAGGAATCTCCAACCCCCTAATGGGTTCGAAAAGTTTGATACGTATAGGGAATGTGAGAATGATCCAACACCCGTAATGTCCGGTTCATTAGAACCGACCTCCTTTTTAAGTATAAATATTATTAAATTCTTAAATATTATAATATTATCTATACTATATACAATTATTGAAATAAATAATCATTATATTATAAATAAAATAAATAAATAAAACGGGCACCCATTCAAAGATGGAAACATACTCTTACAACGTCTTAATATCCACAAAGAAAATAAATAAAATAGAACATCCACCAAAAGGTAAAATCGTGTCCCTTACAATTGTCCCAAAATTTTTAACTAAATTAAATTATAAAAAATAAATAAATTAAACAAATAAGACACCTATGAGTAAAAATATGCCTTTTACATCTTAAAATCCAAAATAATAAAATTAACATCATTCAACCATTTTATGTAAAATAAATAATTCAAACATGTAGTTTAATCATCACAAAAATAATAATAAATTAGAGTTTAATAAAAAAAATTAAAGTTTAATCACAAAGAATTATAATTCACAAATAAATATTGACGTCATTGACGAGGGATCGCAACGCCTCCGAAAGATAAACAATATATAGTATATGGTTTTGTTGGAGAATTATGACTTTTATGTAACGGTTTTATTGGGGAATTAGTGTTTTTCCTAAACCAAGATTTTAAGATAAAAATTAGGGTTTTGTGCTTTTGAAACTAGAGTTTTGTCTTTCGAAAATAATATTGAGGGTTTTGGATGATCAAACTAGGGTTTGCATGAACTGTCATCAAGGTTATCTTTATATTGAAATTAATATTATTGATGGTTTGGCTACAAGATGTCTAACGGATCATTGTACAAAGATGATAACAATTTAACTGATTGACATAAATTGTAAGCTACTGCCCAATGATGATTGAAAACTAAATGCTACAGTGATTCTAAAAAATAAGGTTGATAAATAAAATAACTACTGTAAATTTAAAACAAAAATAAATTCAAACATCCGTTTGTAAGTTCCACCAATATCAATTTGTTGAATCAACTTTAATCTTGGTGGGATGAAGCAATCTGGAGACGATGGATAATGTCTCCTTTGGTTGTTATGTGGTTACTCTCTTTCTTTGCTTTTTCTTTGTTTTTGCTCTCTATGTATTTTTGATAATTCTTTGTTGCCTGTTGCTAATTGCCCTGTGTTAATTCTTGTCAATCCTCTTTCTCTGCTTTTAATCATCTATTTGTAGGCAAATAATAGTTTTAACCCTAAAATCCTAATCTACTAATCTGAGGTTTAACCAAAGTCTAGCTTGATTAGAAAATTAAAATTGCCGACAAAATTCTTTTAGAATTAGGGTTCATGTCAATTTGACACATCCAAATCGACATGGGGTCAGCTCATGTCGATTTGAAGTGTCCAAATCGACATGAGCCATAGCTCATGTCTACTTGGACCATTTAAGTCGACATGAGCATTGGCTCATATTGTCTTGGACCCGTCCCAACTCAAACCAGTCCAAAATTTTTAATTTTCAGACTGAACAAATTTAATTTGGGCTTTTATAAGTTAAACTAATTTAATTTCAAGCTTTTAAATTAGGTTTAGTCTCTTTAAAAATATAACGGATCGAGATGAGCTTCTTGAGTTTATACTGGCTCAAATTTAAAGGTCTATAGAGAGTTAATATCATGGACCTAAAGCTGGGAAGAAATTGCAAAAGGAGGGTTAAAGCTGATGTGGGCACGTGATTGCTTAGGTGGATACAGTTAATTAGTTGAACTTAGTCATAGTGAGCTATAATTATTAGTTGTGAATTGCTAGCTAAATTCTTAGAGTAAAACCAAATATAAATTGTTGAACCATGTGATTATAGATGATCAATCAATGAAATTATAACCAAATTTCCCTTCTCAATATTCTGTTATTCTCATTCTCTCTGACTCTCTTATCTAAAATAAATGCTTATGTTCTCTCAAAAATTTCATTCTCCTATGCTGTATAGGTTGTGGTCTTTTGATTTATTATGCCAGAGGCTAAAAATAAGGTTTGAAAATCATAGTTAACAAAGTCAGTACCATTATCTATTCTAAATTGTTTAACGGATTTTGCAAATTGAGTTTTGGTCATGGATATGAAATTTCTAAGATCCATAATAGTTTCAATTTTGTTTTTGAGGAGAAAGGTCCAAATGGCTCCACTATAATCATTAACTATAGTTACACATGTGTGCCCATGACAGTGATAGACTATGATAAGGGCCCCATAGATCAACATGTACTAAGTCAAAGATACTGGCAGACTTACTAGAGCTATCACTGAAAGGCATTCTATGTTGTTTAGAAATACGATAGATATCACATACATGAACACTACAACAAAAATACAAAGGGAAAGACAAATGGTGAGTTTTATTCAAGGATGTATGGCCCAACCTTTTATGAGTCAAATCAATAAGAGATTATATTATTATTCAAAGAATCAATAGAATAAACAAGAAGGTTATTTACAAGAATAGAGTGAACGAAGCAACATTTACAGCATTTACATTCAAATTAAAGAATTCTTATTTTAAAAAGCAATCAAAGTATTTATAAGAAAGCTATACATGTCTAAAATTTATAAGCCAGCATGCAACTTGCCACACCAATAACGTTTTTAATTAATGGGTCTTGAAATGAACAATGTTTTGAGTGGAAAATAATTTGAATAGACAAATCTTAGGTTAGTATATTACTAACTAATAGTAGATTATATTTGAATTTAGGCACAAATAAGACTCTATGTAAACTAAGGTTTGGGAGTAGCACAACTGAACCTTTTTGATTTATATATTATGGCAGTAGTGTCATCAGGTAAGTGTACAATAATAGGTTAGTGTTGATGCGGTTAAATATATCATGACCCTAAAAAAGGAACACATGTAATTATGGCACTTGAATCAACTATTTAGAAACTATCAAACCTATAATCAAACCTATAAAGTGTTAATAACATTTTAGTTGCGCTGCGAGCTTGGATCGGGGCTCAGCAAGAAGTGAATAGATTGGTTGATAACGTTGTTCATAGATCAGAACAACAAATTGGATGGTCCCCTCCATTAGTTGGTTGTGTTACTCTTAACACTGATGGGGCTTATCGTCGGAGCAGTGGTATAGTTTCTGTAGGTGGTCTTTTCAGAGATGATAGGGGTCAATGGCTTGGAGGTTTTTCAGCCAAGCTTAGCAAGTGCAATTCATTCATGACTGAGCTTTGGGCTGTTTACTATGGTTTGAGGGAGGCTTGGGCTAGGCAATGGAGGAATATTAGGCTTCAAAGCGATAATATTAGTGTTGTGATGATGCTTAATAGAAATTCTTGTCCGCAACCTATGTGTAATGCTTTAACCAGCAGGATAAGGGAGGTCCTTTCATTGGACTAGTAGATTGAAGTTGTGCATATTTATAGGGAAGCGAATGGAGCCGCGGATCGTCTAGCCAATCTGGCCTTTGATCAGAAGCATTTGTTTCACTGGCATATGGTTTGTCCCACTATCCTCCACCAAACTCTTTTCAATGATGCAGTAGGGGTCTCATTCCCTAGATTGATTGTTATCTAGTCATATTTCGTTTTTTCTCCAAAAAAAAATGACACTCAAGCAAAGTATATTGTTAGTACTTGCATACCCAATGTATGTCATGCAACCATTATCACTAGGAGCTTTTTCTTTCAAATATTTCTGAACTTCTTTCTCAACTAAATTAGAAATATTAGCCATCCATTTAGTTTGATGAGATTGTTCAGTGCCCTGTGAACCCCCTTCCTTCATGAAGTGGGTCACCTAAGCAGCAAATATACGAACCCTTTCTTCCCTCTGCTTCCTTAGGTCATTACAACATGGATACCTAATTATCTTTAAAAAAAAAAAACCTTTATTTTTCATGCCCTTTCATACTACAATGGGTGCAGAACCTATCAGACCTATCCACTCTTCTGTTGAAATCTCTACAATACTAATCCTTCCTACCATTGTCCCCTAATTAAAACCCCACCAATCTCTCTGCCAGTGCCTATAAATGAGAACTGGCTCTTAGTTAACAATGCACTGAGTCCCCTACCTCAGTGTAATTAACAAGTATAGATCTTTGTTTTTATATCATTAACACCATAGGATGGCCTCAGACACTATTGGTAGGGGTTTCATCACAAGGATTTTATTCCTCATATGATCATATTATCATTGAGGCCCATCAAGAATTGCAATAATTTATTTAGACCATCTAAATCTGCATTTTCTTTAGTAGTATCACAAACACACTCAGAAACCTTAACTTGACACCCTAACTCATCCCATAGTTTCTTGAGCTTAGTATAATAAGCTATAACAGTTAAACACTTTTGAGAAATCGAGTTGATCTCTCTCTGAATATTGTATATTAATGTCCCATTGCTCTCCCCATATCTACTAGCTAACTTATCCCATAATTCTTTAGCATTATTATAGTTTATAAAAGATTCAACCAATTCCCTACAAATAAAGTTCAACAACTAGAAAGTAATCATGTAATCCAACCTTTTCCACAGAACATAACTATTTATATCCTTATCTGGCATCACACAAGAACTATCAATGAAGCCAAGTTTAGTCTTGTTGTCTTAGCTCTAAGAGTGATTTTCATCCCTAGTACTCCAAGCAAAATAGTTAGATTCAATAAGGAAGAAGCTTACCAATATCATTCCTGGATGGTCTAAATTCTGAAAATGTGAAGGATCTTATGTGTCATGCTCTATATGCACATCTGTTGTGTTTGTTTCATTTACTTAAACTATTTGCACACCATTAGTCACCTCTTCTTCATTTGCCATCACGCATGCACAGTAAGGATCACTAATACTAAAAAAAATTCAATGATGAGATTTAATTAGATCTTAGAAGAAAAATAATAGGTCTAAGCTAAAAACTCAAAGAAAGAGGCAACCAGTAACTATAATCTATACAAATGGAATAAATCTACAAACTAGGGTTTCAAAAAAAAAACCACAATCTATGAATACCAACGAATGTTGAGAAACTCCAAAAAAAAAAATAGAACATATATTTTAGAGCAAAAAAAACTAGGGTTTAGACCGTGCAATTTGTTTTCGAACTACTTAGTTCCAGATCTTACTCTGAATGTGACTCCAAATATCAGATCCACCACAAAGATACATAAATCTAAAGTTTCAACCAACTATATGACCAAATCTAAGAATGATATAAACAACCGACGAAGCTCTAAGGTTCAACCGAGATAGATCGAAATGCAAACCAAAATTAAACAACCAAAAAAATGAAGAAAATCTAGGCACAATAACTATGAGTGTAATAGATCGACAAGAAAAATCAAGAAAATTACAGGCCAATTCACTCTGATAACATGTGAAAATTTAGACTCAGTAGCAACCAACAATAGAAAAATGAGAAAAAAAAAAAAGAAAAGAAAATGAAAGGAAATTTCTGGAATGTTATTTTGTCTGAATGAAAATACAAGCTATAATTGTGTTATACATATATACAATTCAAAGTACATTATTGCCCTCAATCCAAAAATATTTACAGAAAAACATAGAAATAATTATGTACAAAATAATAATTACATATTACCATATATAATTTAACAAAGTTTATAACAAAAATTATCAATTTTAGTTTTCAATTATACTCTAATAAAATTAATACATAACAAAAATACATTTAATAAATTAAAAGTAATAATAATTTCCATAATGAAAATTTTTTTTAATTAATAAAAAGGGAAGAAATGAATTTTATTTCTTCAAAACATTAAAAAAAGAATTTAGTATTTAATAAAATCACCAAGTTAAAAATCAAAAGAATGACAAAATATTACTTTACTTTTCTCTTTATTATGGGGTGGGTATTAAACAGTTAACCGATCGAATTTTTTGTTAACCGATCAAAAATTTAATTCGGTTAACCAAATATTTATATTTATAGTCAGTTCGGTTAATAAATTTGGGAGAGTTCGATTTTTAGTCGGTTAATCCGTTAACAATTAACCGAAAAGAAAAAACTACTTTCAATTTTTTTTTTAGTTTTAACCACCTCCCTATTTTCCAACTCTTATTTTCTTTATTACCTCTAATTGCTCCATCCATCCAACTTAATTCACCATACTTTCAAATTTCAAAATGGCCGGAAAATAATCAATTGCACATATTGTATATCCATGGAATGGAATGGCCATGCATGTTCATAACAGTAGATAGAGTGGAGGAGGAATTCACGCAGATCCAATGACATGGTGATAAGAAGGGTACAAAAACAAGTCAGTAAAGAAACAGTGAGATCTCAAAAAACAAGAAACTGTAGAATTTTGGCTCTGATAAATCAACACTTTTATTGATAATTATGTTTGTAAAAATCTGGTATTTATATAATTACAATATCAAAATGGGTTTTCTATTAGAGATAACTACAGTAAAGTAGAATAAATTATGAGAATAAATATCTTTATCAAACATTTATAACTTTATCAGTTGTTTCGTCATCAACAATTTAAGAAAGCTGAAAATATTATATAAATATATAAATTGTCTTTTTTCTGTTATATTTTATATATATATATATATATATATTATATTCTTTGAACTTTTATGCCCTCTAGACTATAGATTTCATCAAAATCACAAGACGCATAGATAATTGTTCGTGACTTATCAGCAGAATTCTTATGTGAACTTTGATACTTTTGGCATGAAATTATTGATGTGCAAATCCTGTAATAAGATATTATTTCTTTTTGTTTTTTCTTGCTTTTCTTATTGGCCAATTAAAGATTTGTGGTCAATAAGAAATTCAATCATTAAAAAGAGACAGAGAGCAAACGAAAAATTTGGTTAATTTTGAAATTAACCGATCGAACTGAACAGATTAAAATTGAAATTCAGTCGATTCAGTCAAAAAATATATATTTTAAAAAAATTTAATTAAATAGTAGTTCCATCAATTAATTAATTGACCAACCGAATATCCTCTATTACTTTATTATATAAGTAAAATAAAAATTTGTCCATTTTGTTTAAAAAATAGAATAAAATTACTTATGATTCAATAAAATTTTTATAACTAACTTTGTCATAATGCAATTGCAGGATTATAAAAATTGATGCAATTTTAAAAAATTCATATATGTAATTATTAAAACAGAAAAAATACACTAAAGTTGAAATTCTAAAAGTTTAATTTTTTGAAATTTATAAGTTCATGCTTCAAGACTAATACATTATGCATTTATAATAGAATAAAAATTATTTATGTTATGCGTTAAAACCATAGCAGAGTTTCTTACTTTCTTGTGAAGAAAAGAAAAAGATAAAATACTGACCTTAAATTCACAAGAGAAAATTATGAAAATTATATTGTATAGCACACTTTTTAATTTATTTTAAAAAATATTATGTATTTTTATATATATATTTGATATGCTAAATATATATCTAATGAATACTTTTAAAAATTAAATATACTTTTAGTATATTAAAGATATACATCTGAAATGAGGTATTTTTAAAATTAAAAACTGAAAAAAAATATTTTTAAAATTAAAAAGAAAAAGTGGATATTTTTAAAAATATTTTTATTTTTTAGGGTATTTTTAAAAAAACTCCAATTGGCAATCTGAGAAAAGTCTTGGGCTTGAACAAGTTGTAAAGCCCATGAAATCAAACATACAAACTCATTTGATTGTCGATTCTGTGGGACTACAAGACTTCTTGTTACTGCAATGGGCTCAAGTATTCACTAAAGCGGAAGGGCTAATCTTTAGGACGCGTGGAATGAACAGCCCTCATTACTCAATTTGTGATCTAGATAAATTAACAAGAAAATTGCATAAAATACTTTTTTTTCTTTAAAATTTTACTTTTATTGGGCTTTATTTTTTTATAATTTTATATTTTTAAATTAAAAAAAGATTTTTTATATTTTTGTGATATAGATTAAATATACCAAAAATATATATTGACAATATACATCAAAATAAACTGTATTTTTATAAAAATTTTTATTTATATAATATATTTATAAATTTTTTATTTGCATAATATATTTATAAGTTTTTATTGTTTAACTCATTTTTATAAATTTTTCTAAATTATAGGCTAGTATGCGCTATTGGAAAATTAACTCTATTTTCAAAAATATTTTATAACTTCTAAAAATTTTTAAGAATATATTTTTTTAATTTAACTAAAAATATATTGTATGTGTGTTGATATATTAAAAGTATGCTAAAATTATATTTGTAAATTAATTTTTTTATTTAACACTATATATATATATATATCTTTAATAAAATAGATGTACAGTAGAATAATGCATTTGGAAAAAGTATTTCAAAAATAATTAAAAATACTTTTTTTTTTACTTTTTAAGGTATTTTTGTTCAAAATTCTTTTTTTTTTCCCTCCTAAGACAATATAGAAAATCTAATTATCGAGTTCAATATACATTCAACAGCATAAATTAAAGTCAAATCCAGTATAAATATAAAATAATTTATACAAATTACAAATTTAAAAGTAAAACATGCAAGTTTTAAGGCAGGCTTTAGTCTTTGTAACTAGACCAACATCTAATTTTAACAGTTATATTGGATTGTATTGGAAGGCAATCATCAAGCTTTTACTTCATAATAACGTTATTGTTATTTTTTTTTTCTTGTTTAAATGATGCTGATGTATGCATGCTATGATATTTGAAGGAAGAAGATTTTGTTGCTAATTTTCTAAATTCAACTATTTCATATTATGGTTAAATTTATTTATTTATTTATTATTTCTTAACATAAAAATAAAGATGTTAGGATTTAAAAACTCAAAACTTTATGTTTTATGAGATAAGCATTCAATGATTGACAATTAATTTTTTCTACAATGTTAATTTTAGCCTACTGTTTATTATTGCAAAAATTTACATAGGCAAAAATGGGAAATGCTGAATTGTTACTAACTTTCTAATATATGTTAGAAGAAGAAAAAGATTGTTCATTGTTACATCATTAATCCCTTTTGATATGCTAATGCTATTATATCATATTTTCTTATGTACATTCATAAGTTAGTTTTAAAAGTAAGATGAAACTTTAATGTGTAGCCCATTTGGTGCTTCCACTCTTGGAAATTTCATCAAGTTATCTCCACCAACTTCTTCCCATCTGCAAGTACAACACATTAATTAATTAAACAAAAATTAGCCCACAATCAATATATTATTTTTCAAGAAACTTGATATGCTAATTTAATTACTCATTAAAAGGTGATTAAGAATTTAATGGGATTTTGTAATTACCTGTACCTAGTTACAAAATAGTGAAGGAAAGTAGAAATTTCTGCTATTCCAAGTTCCTTTCCTGGACATTGCCTAGTACCTCCTCCAAAGATGAAAAGATAGTTTTGAGACTCCAAACATTTATCCTGCATTTAAAGCTAATTTAGTTAATGTTTCCATTAATAAATTAATTATATGAATAAATAATAATGAATTTTTTATGTGTCACTAACCAGCCATCTCCATGGGTTGAAGGATAATGGATCTGCATATAAATACGGATCATAGTTTATTTCCCTTGTATAAACATAAATTCTCCATCCTTTTGGAATCACAAATCCTGAAATTAACAAACAAATAATATTATTAACAACTTAAACCTTAAATTTAATAAAATTACCCACAAAATAATTAGAACACAAAAATTTATATATAAAAAAAATCATTTTTTTCTGTTAAAAGGTGAATATAAGTTTACTAAATTGACAAAGATAAAGAACATTCCTATAATTAAAAAGCTCACTTCCTTGTCGAAAATAATTAACAACAAGAGTTGGGTTGGGGCAACAAAGTAGTGGCCTAGCTGGATTGGTAGGTATGCTATGTAAATCATATTAGTGTAAGGTCCACAATACAAAAAGGGAGGAAAATACATTATCATATATATTTCCATGACATGTTACTTCATTATTTCTTTTGACAAAATTTTAAAAATAATAATAATAATAATAATAATAATAATAATAATAAATAGCTGCAAAAAAGTATCTTGAGACCATAAAGACAATACAACTTATATAACAAAAATAATAAAGAATACACTATGAAATTTTTTATTGAGAAAAAAATTCTCACCATTTAATTCCATTTCTTGAGTAGTCTTCCTAAAAACTCCATTAACAATTGTAGCCAATCTTGAAGTCTCAAAAATCACCTGCAAAAACAAAAATAAAATAAAATCATTATCAGCTTTGCTTTATAAACTAATTATATGTAATACCAATTGAAAAAAAAAAACTAATTATATGTAATACAATAATTATGTAAAAAACTACAAAATTTATAAATTCCTCACCGCACGAGTAAAACGCATTGATTTAAGGTCGTTTAAGTCAATTGGATCTTCAGGCTTTTTCTTTTCTCTAACAGCTGAATGTTCTTTCTGCAAACATAATCATTAGGTCAAAACATAAAAATAAAAAAAAATTAAGATTTCATAAATAAAAATTATATTAAATTGTACTTACTCTTAGTTCTTGAAGAACTTTAGGGTGATCATGTAAATACTTGACAGCCATCATTGAAGTAGTGGAAACAGTTTCATAACCAGAATATAAAATGGTGATTATTTGATCAATTATTTCTTCATCAGTTAATTTATATCTATTTTCTTCACTATTCATAAGGCAACCAAGCATGTCCTTGTGCATTTCTTTTGATGCCCTTCTCTCTTCAATTAATTGTCTCAACAAACTCACAATATTCTTCCTTGCCTATATAACATATAAAGATTGTCGACACTTATTATCTTAACTAGAAATCATGACAAAAATTGCAGAAAAGATTGATAAATTCAAGGCAAAATTCACCTGAAAACCACGGCGATAATTAGTGCCAGGAAGGTCAATTGGCAATGACAGTGTGCCTAAAACAACCTTGAAAAATTCAGGCATGAAGGCTTGAGAAATTGAGCTTGAATCAGAACCAGCAATTTGCTTAAGTGAGGAAAGAAGTGCCATCTACGTACATTAAATACGGAGGAGAAGGAAAATTAGATTAAGGGTTTTGATTATTAAGTGGTGATGATTTTTATATATATAGAGATTAGTAATTAATCAATAAGCACCTCTTTGGTTTTGTGTTGAATGTCAATAATTTTGTTCTTCCAATTGCTGAGATGGGTTCTCATAAAATGATCAATTTTAGGCAAAAGTTGTTCTCTGATCATGGTGGGGCTAATAAGGCTAAGAAGTGCCCCTCTCATATACTTGTGAGCGGAGCCATGAACTGCTGCAATATTGCATTTGCCTAATATATCAAGCATAGATTGAGGGTAACCAGGAACAAGCCCTTTCGCCTCATTCATGAGAATGTATCTATTCAGCTCTGGATCCATGGAAACAATAGTAGGGCAACCAAGAATATGGGATTTGAAAAAATTGCCGTACCTAGAATTTAAGAAAGAAAGCCAAAATAAAATAAAATAAAATAAAAATTCAAGATTAATAAAGGCAACTATATATTAATATTATTAGACTATGTTAAAAAGTACAATATAATAAATTTACAAGAAAACCCTTTTTATAACTGTTGTAACTAACAGGCTATAGTTTGATGAGAAGATGGCTTTTGGTATTATAGCTAGCTTTTTGTGGGTTATTATAGACCAATCCATCCACCCAAAAGGTAAAAAGGGCACATTTTTTTATGCCACCATCCCTGATTGAATTGAAAAAACAAAAGAAAAAGAAAGATCACTATTAAAAACCAATTTTTAGTTCTCTATTCTCTGATGGGTTTTTGCCAGACCATCGTAAAATAAAGGAAATCCAGTAGCAAATAACAGAAAAAAAAAAACAAATAAGATAAGAAAAAAGAAAGGTTTAAAAGCTTAAACCTGTAAGTCACTTGAAAGCGATATGTGAGCAGTTACCAAACTGAAATAAACAAGCTAGAAACAGGAGACCTTTTAAAGTTTTTTTTTTTTTTTTTAAATCCAGGGTAACTAAAAAAATTCTATTAACATTATAAAAAACAGAACAGAAACAGAGTATAAATATATAATAAGAAGTGAACAACCATGAAAGAAAATTGAAAATTAATGTAAAAAAGAATCACCTGGCTCTCTGGTTTTTCATGAAGTTTGGGCCTTGCTTAAGAAACTCAGTAGTCTCTCCAAAAACTGGCCATCCCATAGTGCCTGGAGGCAAGCCTTTCTTTCTGTATCTCACTTCATTCCATCTCAACAAAGCAGAGGAAAAATAGAGTACAAAGAGAAGTAATACAAGAACTACCAAGAAAACAGCCATTGATGCTTCAAGAAAAAAGCTACAAGCCCACTCCACAAAGAGGTTTAAAATGGTATCGGCTTGCTCTAGGTTGAAGCTTACAAACGAGAGTGCATATCTATATATATTAGCCTTCGGACTAACTAATAAGCAAATGTATTGAGAGAAAGGGAGAAAGTGAGAGAGGGAGAGAGAGAGAGAGAGAGAGAGAGATAGGCCAAACCATGCACCCTACTAGGAAGGGACCCTCCTCTAATATTTATTCAGGGTAATAAAAGCATTCCTGAAAAAATTAAATGACAAAAAGAAAAATAAAATTTTAAAAATTTTAAAGCTAAGAGCCTTTTTTAACTGAGCCAACTACTTTACTTTGACTCAACAGAGAGAAACTGATCAATAGTTTCAAGATTCAAGAATCAAAGGGCAATATGTCTGTAGCTTTGTATCATAGGAAAAATAAAAGAAAAGAAAAAAAAAGTTTTTGTGGAGAGGGAGAATTGAGAATATGTGTATAAAAATGAGGGTTCCAATAAATGATTTGGGTATTATTGGCATAAAAAAACTGGAGAGAAAAGACCTAACAAAATGAGTTAAAAAATTAAAAAACAAAAGAAAAAAAATGCATGGAAAAGAGGCACATGCAGAGCACCCCATTGGACCTAAAAGAAAAGGACAGTACCCTTTCACATGCCTGTCAACAAGATCTGTGCAAATGGAATTACAAATACACCTTCCTTGTTACCATGTGAATAACTGAAGAGAGAGAGCTCTCCTCTCTTTGTTACTTTTCTTGTTTTTTTTTCTTTTGTTTAGGTTCTTTTCCAACTGCAAGTTCCAAACTTGAACTGCCCTTGACCCTTGTTTCCTGTTTCAAGTTGTGGATTCTCATTCCTTGCGAACCATAACTCACTGTGCTATTCAATATTTTTGTTTGACTTCTTCGACCAATATTTATCTTATAGATTTGAAAGAAAAAAGAAATCACTCTTTTTTAGATTCTCTGCAAAAAAAAATTATTCTTTTCCATCTTTACTCATATCATTTAAAATTAATTTAATATATCAAGAAATAAATTTGAATATGTTTATTATATTACCAATAGTATAAAAAAATCTTTTTATTTATTTTATTTTTATTCTTCATGTAATAAAAAAATTAATATTTTTTGAAACGGTCCTATAAATCTTTTAATTATCTATTTACTATCATTCAGCTTTATCTAAGAATGAAGTATTTCCTTTTTCTTTTTCATTTAACGATTTTCATTTTAGTTTTCGGAAAAATTATATCATACAAAAAATCACAGTTGTAACTAAGTTTATCAAAATACAAAAATAATAATACTAATAATAATAAAGACTAAAGAGTGGCAACCAACAAATTTAATCATAAATATTTTCAATTATAAGTTTAGTCTAGTGATACCAATATAATTTATAAATTTTCTAATTTTAATAAGAAGAATTTATTTTTTTATCCAATCATAAAAATAAATTTAATATAATACTTAAATTGGCTTGTATATATTATCATATTATTGCAAATAAAAATTGTAAGGCTGAAGAAAAAACATGGATACCGCAAATTGCTTGACGAGCGGGTAAAGAACTGAATATTTGCATCTACTGGATTTTTCCTCAAAGGAATTAGCAGAATAAGATAAAAATCCTTAAATGTCTAATAATCGAATCACATCAATTGGACTTAATATGTTGGATATTTGGAGTTTTCTGTAATGGCTTAACTTTCATTAGTCATTATTATTATCTTCATTTTGTATACTTTTCTCTTGCCTTTTTAGCCTCACAAATTAGAAAGAAAAAAAAATAGTCGCAAGCTTTAGCTATATGCAGCCAACCGTGGCCAAAATTTTGCTTTATATTGCGAAATTTGGGGGTGATTTACATTCAACCGTATACAGGGCAAAACCACATACATTGTGGGGCTAAGTTCTAAGGTAAATTGAGTCTATATCATCCTCACTCGTAAATTCAGTCAATCATAATTTTTTATTTAAAAATAAATTTTATTTTTAATTATTTTTTAAAGTATTTTTTTTTGAAGAGTATTATTTTTTAAAGTATTATAATTTAAATATAAAATTGTAATTTTTCAAGTCTATAAACGAAGACATAAACTCAATTTATAATAGAATTTCCTATTTTGAGAGAGGTCTTGTCCCATCTAAATATTCTAGTTTCTTTATAATATTATATATATATATATATATATTAGTTTTGGCCCCTCAAATTCTAAAGAGTATATTTGTGATTGATTATAAAAAAAATCAATAATTTTAAATATTTAATCATATGATTATTTAAAAAATCTAATAATGTTAATTATTTAGTCATGTAATCTTAAAATAATAATAAAAGATATCATCTTCAATAAAAAAATTATTTTTTATGATTTTAATTTTTTATTCTTTAGCATTATAAATTTATAAATTTTCTTAAAATTACAGTTTCAAAAATCAACTTTTAGATTTAATTGTAATGCAATTTTATTTTTTGAGTATCATGGATTCAATTACAACGCCTCTTTTTAGCAATTTCAATTGCTTAAAAATGCCAGAATTAGTAAATTTTTTGACAAAACTTGTTAAATTCTCTCTTTTTGAATTAATTCTTATAGACATCCTATAAAATTAATTTTTTTATCTTAAAATATATTTTTGCTAGTTGATTTAGTACTATATGACTAAATTTGAAATTTTTTCACATTTAATTCATTAGTGCAATAATAAATTTTTTTATTTAAATTTACAGTAATAATTATTAGTCAAAATAAAAGAAAGGTAAAACATAAATAATTATTTTTGTCAAAATTAGAAAATAAAAAATAGTTATTTTTTAAAATTATAAATGATAATTTGCAAAAAAAAATTTATAGATATTTGACCGATAAATATAATTAAGTTACTAACAGAATAATTATATTATAAAATCTTCATATGTTAAAATATATATCAGTGAGTTTGGATAATGTCTTTTAAAAAATTTGTGTGGTAACCAATTTAGTCCTCTAATATTTAACCCTAGGTATGTCTATCTATATATCATGTAATATATATTACTTTAACAATTATGTGCTTAAAATTCAATGAGTTTTTGGTTTTTTTTTATTGGAATCGTTTAAAAAATTATAAAACTGTAATGTAAGAAAAATTACATTTAAGAAAGTGGTTAATTAATTACTTAGGAATAATTGGAAGTAAAAGTTAAATTATAATATAAATTGACCTCTCGCCTCTCCTTTTCAAAATGATTAATAATTGATGCGTCATGATATCTTCCATATATCTATTTGATGCATATAAGTGCTAATTAAAGTTGCAAGATAATAAGAAATTAATTAAAGAGTTATGTCTAGGAAAACTAATAAAATCTTAAAATTTTATTTTAGTTCAAACTTCAATTAAACAAGCTCTGAGCTCAATTTTATTTTAAACTAAGTTTTAACCTAGTTGTTTCATATTGCCTTTCCCCTTAAGCGCAATAAGAAAGTCAGTTAAAACTTAGTCCATATCAATGACAATATTATGAAAATTGTCATCTTGTGGATTTCTCTTTATCTTTCATTATAACATTCTGAAAAGCATGGAAACATCAGGTTGATAAAAAAAAAAAAAGAAAAAAAAGAAGGGTTTGATTTGTAGTTCATCATGAAAATTACACTAGGAAATCATTTTTATATATATTAATATAGATATAAGGACTTTTTTTTTTGTTTTTTGAACTTAATAAATAAATAATAAGGATACAGCAATAATTTATTACTGTTATCAATTGAATTTTAATCGCATCGTTTTGAAAATAATAATACAATTATCATATGATTAATTGAACAATTTCACCAATGTTTTTCAATTCTACCGCTATAAATTTTAAATTTTAAAATAAAATATATTTTATTTTTTATAATACTAATATAACTAAAATGCCTAATTTATATTAATATTTAAATAGAAATATTGAGCCACACTTTATCCAGAAGGCTATGTTTAGTAGCAGCCACAATTTTCATTAAAGAATAGCAAAAATGTCTTATAGCGTCTAAAATAATATTTTCACTTGCAAAATTAATTGAAATTAAATAAACACTAGTATTATTAAAATTAGTAAAATATAAAATCATTTCAAAAAAATAGTAAATATTAAAAAATTCAAATTATAAATTAAACTATGAAAAATAATACTCACTTCATCCCATTAAAAACATTGCTTCTTAAAGAAAATTTGTATTATATTTAAAGAGTTATTTTATAAAAATTAAAATAATATTAGTTACCTTTCTTATAATTTTATTCTTGTTATTATTTTTTATATTCTCTCCATCTTAAAATAATAATCTCATTTTTATTTCACGCAGTTTAAAAAAAATAATTATATTAATTTATTATCAATTTTTTCTAATTTTTTCTTCATATAACTTTAATTAAATATATTAGTTAGATACTTTATTATTTAATAAATATAAATATTATTAATTATAAAAATGAATATTTATATAAGGGTATTATGGTAAAAAATTTAAAAATATATTTTTAAAAATAAAAATAAAACTATTATTTTTTTGATACTCAAAAAGAAAGATGAGCCATTATTTGGAGGCCAAAGGAGTAGTTAATATTTATAACACTATTAATGAGTACTTTCTTTGTCATAATTAGATAAGTTCACTTTATATTTCATAAAAATTTAAAAAATTAATTATTTTTAGATATATTTATAATTTTTTTATTATATTCTACTCCCGTTTTATTTTAAGTATTATATAAGAAATTTTTTTTATTTTATTTTAAATGTCGATTTTAAAAATTTAATAGAATATTAATTAAAAAGTTTTAATATTATCTCTATTAATTAATAAAAGAGAATAAATAGGGTAAGAGATAAAAAATAATATTTAGATAAATTATAATAAAATTTTTATAAAATTTATAATGGCTAATTATTTTTTTGATATATGTGTATTATTTTTATACGACACTTGAAATAAAATAAAAAAAAGTACTATCCTTATTTTAACACATATATATTTAATAAATAATATTAAATAGATATATTATAAAAATTTAATATATTAATTAACTAATTAAAATGATAAATGAATTATAATTTAGGATGGATAAAAAATATTAAGATAAAAATAATATTTTTTTATAGTTGCTAATTAATGCTTCAAGCATTATTATCCTTAAAGTATTAGAAGTGATACTTTTAATAAAAGAAAAAAAATAATTTGTAATAATTTATTTTAATTTATAATAATATTTTTAAATAAAAATATATTTTTTTATTTTATTTTAAATATTATGTAATAAAATAATTTTTATTTTATTTTAAATATTATTTTTAAAATTTTAAGAAAGTATTAATTAAAAAAAATTAATATTATTTATATTAATTATTAAAAGAGAATAAATAGAGCATGAAATAAAAATAATATTTAAATAAATTATAATAAAATTTATAATAATTAATTATTTTTTAAATTTATATATATTATTTTTATATAATATTTAAAATAAAATGGAGAGAATAATTAATTATTTTCGAGGGAGTAGGCAAATTAATATTTGGTTGGATAAGACACAAAATTTATGAGAAAGGCGGCAAAGATGTACAGCAACAGAGCTGCGAAAAGCTTCAATATTGAAGATGGATCAAGAAAAAAGAAAGCACATTGATATGTGTGCAATAAATGGTGCAGCAGGAGGTGGATGTTAAAGGTCGACGGTGCTAAGTATATAAATAAAGCAAAAATAATATATCGATTAAATTGATTTAAATTAAAAAATATTTATATATTTATTATATTAAAAAATAATTATTTTAATTTTATATTTGTTATTATTTTTAATAATAAATATAAAATTATAATAGTTATTTTTTAA
Organism: Garcia nutans; assembly: GCA_947685225.1. Classification (NCBI taxonomy): domain Eukaryota; kingdom Viridiplantae; phylum Streptophyta; class Magnoliopsida; order Malpighiales; family Euphorbiaceae; genus Garcia; species Garcia nutans. Next base: position 52,699,656 of record CANTUV010000012.1, read on the forward strand.
TTCAATTAATATATAAGCACTATTAATCCATTTAATATTACTCAAAATAAAGATAAATTCTGCACCCGTGCGTGGGGTTGCAAACGGTGACTTAAATGAGCTCTGTCTTCAATTCAATGATAAAGAGGAGTATGACCATCTTCTGCCGGTCTTTTTTTTATTCCTCCTCTGGTCTACAGTACAGAGAGAGCATGCGCACATATATATTCTTGAACTATGTATAATCAGTGAAGTGTAAATAATTTCATATTAAAAAATATAAGTATGCTGCTTATTTAATAAAAAAGAGCTTTTTAATCTTAATCTAGTTAGTTTTTTAAATTGATTCTTTCACATCTATATCAACAAGAAAAATATAATATGAAGAATAATATAATATTAGAGTTGATTCTTTATTTAGTGATACCGTTAAAATATATAATTATATTCTTAGATGAATCAATCAGTAATTAATGTATACTTATTAAGTATCAACTGAATAATTAGTATTTAAGAGATAGTATTGAACTATCAAATAATAATTAAAATTTTAGTAATTTCATATTTAAAAAATATAAGAATATAATCGATTTAATATAAAAATAGATTTTCTAACTTTTAAAAGTTTTTAAGAGTGACTCCCCCCAAATCTATATTAACAATAAGAATTTAACGTAAAAATTTTAATATATACTAAGGCGTGTGACTAATACAATATAATTTATAAATAGATTATAAATTAATAATATTATAGATTATTTTTGTTTTTTAAATGATTTTTAAAATATTTTTATAAATTATTGTGTTACTTGAAATAAATACATGTATACTTACTTGAAAATTAAAAATAATACAATTGATGAACTTAATAACAACTTAAATAAGATCACAATATATAAATTTCAGTAAAGATAAAACATAAAAATATATACAATATTTAATAATTTTTAAATATTTGAAACTTTAATTTAAAAAATTACAAACAAGTAAACTTGAATCACATATTAACAATATGGGTTATAATAAATATTTTATATATTTGACAAGTGTATTTCTTAGAATGTTGAGTTTCTAAAAACTTAAGTTACCTGAAAATAAACATATTTGGAATGCATTTTAAATTTTTTATTATCAATTAAGTCAAAACTGCAACTAATATAATAGTCCATATAATAATAATTAAAATCGATAAAAGAAAAAGAGTAAAATTGTCAATTTTCAACTATTTAACTAGAAAAGCACAATTTTTGTACCTCCATTAAAGAAGTGATTTCTCTTGTACAAAGGAAGGAAATTAGACATATGTCACTTCTTGAAAAATAATAGTGATATAAATAAAATATACATATGCTTTTTAATACGTTCAACTTCTTGAATTAAATTCCTCCATTGCAAACAATAAATTCAAAAACTAATTAATACACGATTAACTTGTAAGAATTTGCTTGGACTAATTCTAGATTGATTTAATTGACAAGTAAATTTGATCTCAATTCGATTTAAGCAGGAGTGTTTCAATGGTTTCAGTAGTTTAAAATTAAAATTAATTATGAGATTTTTTTATTCAGACCGATTCTGTAATTTCAATGATTTAAAATCAAATTTTAAAATAAGACCTTTTTTTTTACATTAAATAAGACCTATTATGAGGAACTAAAACCAAAACTTTATTAATTTTGTAGTTGAATTGCCTTGAATATAGGGGAATCAAACCACAGTGAGTGTCTTTTTTTGATATGTGAATTTCATGATCATGAAAAATTTTATATTTGGCTAGATGAAATTGTACATGAAAACTTATAATATCAGCTAGTATTAAAAATATATATATTATCAAAGGCAACTTTTCAAGGACAATTTTTTCTTTAAAAAATTATAATTATTTTTTTTTTGTAAATAATTAAATCTAATTAAAATTTTAACTTGAAATATTCTTGTATTGCATTAAAAGTGATTTTAATATCATTAAATCCAAATTCATACGTTGCAAATTACATTTTTACGAAATCCAAATGGATAAATTATGTATAGGTATGAAATTGGATGGGAAAGAGATTATTCATTATAGCAATCACTTCAAACAGCTAAGAATACAATTAAGCTTGTGTGATCAAGTTCATTAATCAACTTTTGTTGCATAAACTTTCTTCTTCTTAGTTCTTCCCAACATGAAACTTTGCCTCTCTAATTGACATGGTCGAGTGTGACTACTATGCTAAAATACTATATATTTTCAAATCCACCAATTGATAAATAAAATATACTAATTCATAAAAAAAATATCAATAAATATTTGTCTCTCAATATGAAAGCTTTATATACATCAACATATTTAAATTTATACATCCATCAACATATTTAAATATATACATTCATTTTCTATTGATTAAAAATCAAAAAATTTAAATATAAATAAAATGGGAGCCATGCAAAACTTCACTATTTATATATATATATATATATATATCTCGAAAGAGGTGTGATGAGAAGGTATGAGTTTTTAATCCTTTAATCAAAAAACTCGAATTTAAATACTGAATTTAAAATATTTTTAAAATTTGAGAATAGACGATTTACCTCTTAATAGAGTTATTCAACACGAATCTAGATTAGTTTTCAATATCTAGAACGTAGGTATTAAATGATTAGAAAAATAAGAAAAAAAACTAAATTTGGATTTCCAAAATAAGGAAGCAACAAAGATCAAATCTCCAATAAACACATGCATTGAAGGATATACAAACATGAACCTAACATCCAAAAAAAAAAGATGCGAATCAAAATACTACAAACCCCATATAAAAAAAATATAATAAATAGACAGTCTAGCCACCATATCTTCCGCAACAAAGGAAGCTCCAATAATCTTGTGGGGTAATTAACAATAGGAAGATGAACCAAATTGTAGGATATATCATACATATATATTTATTGAGGTGGCTGATGACGGTACACAGTAGGTGTACATGATCATCAGTCTAATTAAACATAGTTATATGATTATAATGAGACAAGGGCATGCATGTCTTGTAAAAAAAAAAAAGAAAAAATAAATTTTTTTTCTGTTTATCTCTGTAGACTGTATGTTTGTGTATATTAGCCATAATAATAGCTACCACTATTCTCTGAATTTTGTAATTTGACATGGGGTTTTTTTTGGAGTTGATTGGTTGTCTTGACATCACTCTAAAGATGAATTGGATACTGACTTGAAAAAAGTATGGATCTATTGGAGGATCCTTAGAACAGGATTTGACATAAAACGTGCAAATCCCTATTTTACTAAATTTCAAAATTTACAAATTTGTTCAACCATCTCTATCATTTCATAGATTTCGTTGAAAAGTATTTCAATTTTTTCAACCTGAAAAGAGTCCTAATTTCCCTCAATTGGTTACCCACTTTTTATTGCTAGCTAGCTAGGTACATATATTACATCGAGAGAGCAAAATAAATTGGGTTACGTATCTAATTTATATTTATTTAATAAGTAAAATTATCTATTAATTTTATATTTATTAACTCGTTTATTTCGTAATATTGTAAGTTTGGAAGAATTCATTTTAAAAAATTAATTATTAAAATTGAATATTAATTATTATAAATTAATTTTATAAAATATTTATAATATCTGCCGAATTAATTTAGAAATGTGTTTTTACTAATAAAAAAAAAGACGACAAAAGTTTAGTGGAAGTCTGAGGAAACTGAAAAATGTTATGTCATGTGACACAAGGCATTTCTAACTTAATTCTAGCATTACAAAATTAGTCTATTTTGAATTCATTCCATAATTCCTTTAAAATTAATTGGTCACATATGATTACCAATTCACCATATTTTTATTTACCAAACAAATTATAAGTCTTATAAAACAATAGCAAAAATAGAATATAATAATGCATAATACATTTAAATTCAAGTTAACTATCTTTCAATAAAAAACAATTGAAATTTTCATACAATAGGGTGAGACAATAGCTAATTTTATTTTAGTCATCAATTAAATCATTTAAAAAATCAAAATCACTGATTTATGATTATTCGAATCATGTAAAATAACCGAAATTAATGTCTATATGTTACTATAATTATATATATACAATTGTCAGTATTTAATGTATACATTAATTCAATACATAAAATATATATATGAAATAAAAAATATTAATTTTTAAAAATAAAATAAATAAAAATCGCAATTTAAATATTTCATTATTGTACGCTAATAGAGTATATAGTACTGTGAGAGTGAGATTTCTCCCATCTCAATATGTGGGCTAGAAAATATATGACAAATGGCATAACAGCAGCCGTTAAATATTAATAATTAATGATTTGTTGAAAATTTTTCTTAATTGAAAAATGAGAAATAATAATAATAATTAATACTCATCAACCAACAAAAAAAATTTTTGGAATTAGAATTTATAATCATATTTTGTATACTTGTTAGTTCAAATAAATTGTTTAGTTGAGTAAATTATTTTAAAATAACATCTGACACTTGAATTTCATTTTTTAATTTTAATTTGACTGAATTGAATTCTGTAATCTATTAATATTGTATAGTTTAATATGTTAAGACGAAAACTTTAAAATTAAATTTTTTAGAATTAAATGTTGAATTATTATTATTATTATTTTCTATCCATATTATATTGATAATTTATAATATGCATATTTTATAAATAAATTTTATTAAAAATGGATCTTATAATAATAATGAAAATAATTAGATGTGTAAAATTTTTAACTAAAAATTAAAAAGAAAAAATTATATAGAAAAAATTGGGAAAAAAAAAGGGGGACAAAAGAAGAAGGGAGTCTAATCATGGATGCAATAAAATAGATACTGAAAGGCGAAAGCACACGTGGGAGTTGATGATGGCATAATTATTAATTAATTAATATATGCTTTCATTTCAATTTTTAATAAAATAAAATAAAAAAAAAGTCTGATAAGTATTAGTTGCACGAGCTCCTCTTTTTTTGTCCTTTTTCCCCTTTTTTTTTATTTTTTAAAATTTTCTCCAGAATTTCCTTCTCGTCCAAAACATCCTAATTATTGATCCTTTTCTCTTTCTCTCTGCCTCTACTTTTATGCATCCACACGTGCGATTTGGAATTTAATAATAATTTTTTTTCTTTACATATCGTACACTGAAATATTAAATGTTTTATAAAGAAATATCAACAAGAAGTTGAGGCTTTAAACACTTTTTACGTACATTTACCTTCTATACGGTTCAACATATAAAAAGTATTAATAAGTATCCCCACTTCAATTAGTGAATATTTCATTTTCTTTCAAAAATAATTTTATTAAAAATATTAATTATAAATTATTAAAATTTAATTTTTAATATCATTTTAACATATTTTAATCATATAAATTTTAAATCAATTAATTAGCATTATAAAATAAATTTTTTAACATCTAAAATTGTATTTTTTTTAAAAAGTAATTTGTTAAAAATATTAATTAAAAATTATTAAAATTTGTTTTCATATCAATTTCAAATATTTCATTTGTAAAACTTTTTGCAACAACATCTAAAATGATATTTTACAAAAAAAAAATCTAAATGTCAAATAAATCCTTAATATTTGAATGGAAATTACATACTTTCATTTAAATGTGAGTTCATATTCATGCTCATATGTGATTGAATTGATTAGAGAGAAAAAAAATCTAAATTATCCCAATAAAAACATTTTCAAAATTTATTCATATAAGAATTGGCCTTTTAACATGCATAGATCTAACAGAGATTTTTTTTTTAAAAAAATTATTACATATCTGTGTATATTTTCATATGTTGCTGAAGATGGTTCTTATATATCTGTGTATATTTACCTTAAATAAAATTTGTAAGCTCTCTTTTGAATGAAAAATGAGATATTTGGCTAATTTAGCAGATAATTACTAAAAATGAAATATGCATTTTTTTTAAAATTTTAATTATTTGTATAAATTTTTGTCCCCTAAATTTAAATTATTTGTTTAAATTTTTATCCCCTAATTAATTTGATTGAAATAAACCCTTTATACCGACCTAATTAATTTGATAGAGAAAGTAATTTTTTCTTCTTTATAATTAAATAATTAAAATCAAAAACTTCATTTAGACCCATTTTCCTTGCAACAGAATAGAATTAATCATATTTATATATTTATGACAGACTCATTATGCATATCAAGATGAGGAATGTTCTGTTCTATTATGATTTGTCTTATCTTGTTATTGGTTATAATTGATATATAATTTTATCAAATAAATACTTTCATCAGGTCAATAATTTAATTATGATTGATTTTTTTTTTCCAATTATGATAAAGAAATTCCAAAATCTTCCCATCCTTTTTTTTTTTTAAATTTTGAACTGACATCTGCCCATCCATTTAAATTATTTAAAGGTTAAGGTACAATTTAGACTCTAAATTTTGCGTGATGTCTCAAGTTGGATGCTCAATTTTATTTTATCCAATCAAAATATTCAACTTTCAAAATTAGTTCAATTTGGACCTTGCGTTGTAAAAATTTAAACCCCATTAACTTTTCATGATATGACTTTCATGGATTTCTTTTTTTTCACCCCCCTAAATGCTGACATGGCTTCATATATGTGGCAAACGTGTTCAAAGAGTGAGATTCATGTCTGAGAGGCTAATTTAGCCCCATTGCCACGATTTGAAAACCTAACTCTATTATCTTCTTTTTCCCTAATTATTTGTGACAAACTTGTGAGGGACGAAAAAGAAGATAGATTCGTATTCATCTTCATCTTCTTTTGTAGCATCTTCAAGAAGGAGACAACTGTCAAAAGGTCCAAGAAATTGCGACTGTGGTATTCGAGAAGTTTTATGGACCTCTTGGACGGATTTAAACCCTTGTAGAAGGTTTTATTGGTGTATAAATTATACTATAAGTTCCTTTAATTGCTTATAGAATTTAATCTTTTATGTTATTAAAAAATAGTAGAATTTATTGCGTTCCAAAATATTTTCCAAATTAGTTCATTTTCTTCATATAGCTTTTTGTTCTCCAACTTTTATTATTTGTTTTGCAGCTTCTCGTTGAGTGAAGAAGGAGAGGTGGGTGTGAACTTTTTAGATGCATTAATGTTGAAATGTTAAAGAAGGCCTAAGACGTCATAGTTCAGCTGAAATCTAAAAATGAAATGTTACTGAAAGAAAATCAAATACTTAAGAGAAGATGTCAACTAAAGTCAAATGAAGATATGTTATTTGAATTTGATGAGATTAAAGAAGACATAATAAAGCTTAAGTCGATGAACGAGGAAACTTCAAAAATGAAAATGGAGTTCAAGTTGAAGTTGAGAAGAGCCTATATTGCTATTTTGATTAGTGTATTCATGTTTACTGTAATGTGTATATTGCTTATGCTTTAATTTGATTGAACTAATTTAACATGTATTTTGACTGTCATTTGGATGTAACTTTTATTCTGATGGTTAATATAATTTGACAAGATATTAATTAGAAAGGTTTTGATGGTGAATGAATAATCTTATTTCTTTTTATATGGATATTGTGGCTTACAAATTGAGGGACTATTAATTGGAGTGCTGGAAGTATGGTGTTGTTGGTTGAAAAAAATTGGTGAAGTGAAAAATTGAAAAATGAGGCTTTAGTATAATAGTAAGATCAAAATCTGCTAGTTTTAAGATAAAAAATTATTTGTTGTTAACCAGCAACAGTAACAAACCACAAATAGCAGTAGCAATATATATGCATCATTAACAAATAAAAACTATACCAAGATACATCCAGCTTTATTATGACTCTCCTTTTTACAAATGCTTCATCCGATGATGGTTCCTCTTCTAGATATTTTTCCTTTCAATTTTCCACTACCTCCCTCACTAGCAGCTCTTGTCCTTTTCTTCTCTGGAGTATCAGCCATTTTAGTTATGGGTGGTGGCTCAATAGGCTCATAATCATCACATCTCATAAATTTTTTTCCTGGAACAAGCAGCATTGCATATTGATAAGACACAATGTATCTCGACTTGTAATACCAATAAGAAATGCAGGCCATAGGGTCTATTTTGGCATAAACAAGTGTACAAATAGTATGACAACATGGGATTCCAGTATATCCCATGCTCTGCATGTACATAACTTTCTATCAATAAAGACTGCGTGCCTATTGTCCCTATCAATTATTTCATACCCTGAGTCAACATTAAATAACACATTACATTCAAATGACTCTTCCCTATTTCTATGAAATACCTCCATGCATGATGGACTCCAATCTGTTAACCATTTTTTGACCATAAACTTATTTATTGCAAGTTTATTCATTGCCTGCTCACGTATATCATCAAGCATTGCCACAGTTGGTTTAGGCCTTGCTAAGAGAATTGAGGCATTAAAGGACTTAGCTAAGTTGTTATTGACAATGTTAGACTTACATCTATTGCTAAAATAAGCTCTACACCAAAAGGAAGGTGGATACGCAGTAATTAAGTCTTATGCTGCTTTTTTGCTGATATTTCCTAATTTTTTTAAGTTATCTTTGACATTAGTTCACAGTATGTTTATCTTAAATTGAAAATAATAATCACAAATTCTAACCTTTTGCATGTCTAAAATTAATGTGATAGAGTTGTCATTTCCCAAATTAAGTTCTTTCATAAGTAGTTGCAAAAACCACTTCCAATTTACCTTGTTTTCTTTATTAATCATAGCCCAAGCAATTGGATATATTTGTTCTTAGGCATCTTTTCCAATGACTACCAAAACTTACCATTTCACAATGCCTTTCAAGAAACTACCATCAAGACCAAGTATTGGTCTACACCCTACCTTTCATCCCTTTTTAGTGCATCAAAACAGATAAACATCTTTCTAAAAATTATTTTTTCAGATTTCTAGCCTTCATTACATAAGTTAATAACACAAGTGGACCCTAGGTTACTTCTTTTAATAGTTTCTGCATATGCTTCTAAATAGCCAAATTCCTCATTATAACTGCCTTCTAATTCATTTAGGATTATTTTTCTTGCTCTTTTGCACTTAGATATCGGAACCTTTAGTCTCAAACTCTCTTCAGCATACTTAATTAATTCCTCACATTTTATTTGAGGATTCTTATACATTTTATCCTTAAAAACAGTGGCCAAGAACTTTGTAGTAGCTTTAGAATTGTTGAACACTCTATAGCAATTATGCTCAAGATTTAAAGTCTTTAAAATTAGCCCCTCATTTTCCCATCTTTTAAGGCAAAAAACACAAACTCACATCCAATCTATTTGCACTTAGCTCTAACTCTGTGTGGTGCATTTGGTTTAATTTTAAGGTCATACCTTTTCGCTACACAATACTTGGATTGCTTCTCTCACCTCCATAGCATTTGCAAATGTCATCCCAAGTGAAAAATGTGAATTGTCATCATCAACATCATATCTAACTTTCTTCTTTTTTAGCAATAACACCTCACTTTCATCATCCTCTTCGTCTTCTTCCTCATCATCTTCTTCCTCTAGTTCATACTCATCATCCTCTGATTCCTCTTCACTCTCATATTCAATTATGTTGTCATGCCTAATAGGCGCCTCTTCCATATAGATATTATTCTCTGGATCTATATTGGCACCACTGTTATCCTCTTCATCAATATTTTCATTGCCCATAGCAAGAGTAAAGTTTCATATGTCTGCCTCTATATTCACTTCTACACCATGACTTATGTTAGCCCCTTGTTGAGTTTAGCCTCTACATGTGCATTACCCTGTGTCTCAAAAGCAACTGGTTGAACACAATCTGCTTCATCTCGAGTATTTGCATAAGTGCATTGTGTTCTAATGTCCTGCTGGCTGTCAGTTATGGCCAATAAATCCATATCTTGGGCAAACTCAGGTGTGTCAACATCATGATCAACATATAAATATATTTCTTTCACCTCCACACCAGTCATTACACAGTCTATTGTCATTGTCATTTTGTACCACAAACAACCTATTCTCAAGTGTATTACCTTCTTTACGATAATACACATTTGTCACATTTGGATACCCTAAATCCTTATGTATATCTTCATAATATCAATGTCGCATAAGAATTCTTTGTCAAACTTACTTTCTCAGTTTCCCCATCAGCATATGAAAAAACTGGTAGAAATTTTCATCTGCCTCCATGATGAAACACTAACTCCACTGTTCTCATGGGCAGCCTACACAAAAAAATAAAGAAAAAATTATTAAACTTAACAACATTAACTCAATTACCTAAAATAGGTTTCAACTACTTAAATTTTACATTATATTAACCAAATTAGAAAAAATAAAAAAATAAAAAACCATATTTGGTACCACTCCAATTAACAACCCACAGAGCCATAACAAAAAAATCATCTTTACATACAACACGTTGGGACCATCTACGCAAAATTCTTCAATATTATACAAATAAGCATCTTTGGGACCACTCTCTTTAAGACTAGACCGACAACCATACAAACACAAAGAACCCCACTTGCCTTCAAAATCAAACCCTAAAATTAAAATTGACACTAATCTTAATAAAAAGAACCGACAAAAAGCATTTCTATATAATTAAATTAAGAGAAATTAACAAAATCATTTTTACCTTATATGAATAGAACGAAAACTATCTCCGCAGTTCTCACAGCATGTAATACATAGTTCACAACTAATTATCGACAGATTTTGTGCACTAGTTTAGGGATTCAACAAATTTTAAGAGGTTGAAATCAAAAGGATTCGAACAAATACATAGAAGAGTGTTTAGGGATTTCAAAATAAATCCTCAACTTTTCAATTTCATCTAAATTTAATCTCTCAATCATATTTCAGTGGATTCGAGAGTTCTAAATATTGGATTTCATTCTAAGTACATGCCAACATCTATGTGGTGAAAAAAAGGGACCTACAAAAGCTATGTCTTGAAAATTAATAGGGTTTAGATTTTTGTAAGGGCAGTTTAAATTGAGCTGATTTTAAAAGTTTAATATTTTAATTAGATAAAAAAAAATTAGGGTTCAACTGAAACAGCACGTAAAGTTAATGGTCTAAATTGTGCCTTTTTCCAATTATTGAACATTGAATATAGACGAAGAAGACAATTTTGACCGGAACTTTTGTATATGAAGACCCAATTTTCTCGAGTCCCAACCTACCAAAAGCCAGCCTATAAATCTATGCCATTCTTCTTCTTCTTCTTTTTTTCCCTTATTTATTTTTCACATTCATCAATTATAAATGAAGTCATATGTGAAATTGATTCTATAAATTCCATTTCTAATACTATATGATTATGAATTTTGATTCTTATAAGTCAAAATTTCAGCAAATTGTGAAAATTATTTCAATAATACCAAACTATTACTAGTCAAAGTTCTATAAATTGTGAAAAATTCTTTAACACAATGAATCTATCTAAACATTTTTACTTGCACAAATAAAAAAAATTATTACTTATTTAGATGAACATTATAAATTAGTACATCCCATGCACACTGAATAATTCCTTGCAAATTAATATTGACATTTTTTTAATTTCGATTTTGGTAAATGGGTTGACTTTATAACAATATCAATAATTATTACGAATTATTATTCGCTCTGTCCGTAGATATGGGATTTTTCTTGTTCTCTTACTATTGTTTCTGTTCATGCATATAATATTAATTTGTCTTGTTTTTGTTTGGAAAAAAAAAAGATAAAGATAAAGACTAGTGTGGCTTCCCATTGGAGATATATAAATAAGCATAAGTTAGCCATTTGGTTCATGAACTATCTCAATCCATAATTCTTAGCCGACGATGATTTTTGGCACCATCTAATCATTAATTTTCTTTGAAATTTTTTTGAAACTTGTCGAAAGCTATTGAAAGGGAAATCTTCCTTCCCCTTTTTCAATCCCAATTTAGCTTTCAGTCATCAGTAAAATGATCAATTAACAGTGGGCTCTCAACAAGCCATCATTTATAAATAGTACTAGTTTGTACATTCCCTCTATACATGATTTCTAATAATTTATTATGTAGATCTCCATCAATTAATTATAAGCATTTTCTTTTTAAAGTAAATTATAATTAATTGTTATATAGGGTCCAACACGTGTTAGATATAAGTAATTACATATATTTAATACATAATATTTCTACAACATGCATATATTCATGGCTTGAGACTATTTAACTACTATTTCATTAATCATGATTGGACCTTTCTACTCATCAATAAAATGATCCGATTATTTATATATGGTGAAAATTATAGGTATCCCTTAGGAAAGCTGAGAGTTCAAAGTATACCCTTTTTATGCTAAAATTATCATTTTATAAAAAAAATTATTCTTTTCAAATGATCATTTTATACAATAAAAAATTAATTAATTTTTAATTATATTTTTATTATTAATAATTTAATTAATAAAATAAAAATATAATATTAATAAATTAATAAAAAATATTTTAATTCCTTCAAAAAAATTTTATATAATATTTAAAAAAATTTATAATTTTTTAATAGATATACATTAATTAAAGACAACGATTTGAGCCGAAGAGAAATTATTATTTATCCTAATATTGAATCAATAATTATTGTATCTGTAAAACTATATTTGATATTATTATAGAAAATATTAGTTAGAAATTATAATTAAATTTAGGTTAAGAGTTAATTTGACTTGCTATATCCACTATAAAAGATTTCTTATAGAATCAATAACTAATTATGTGCAAAAAAAAAAAAAGGCTAATTATTTTTAAAAATAAAATTTAAGAGGATCTAAAAGTCAATATACTAGTATAATAAAATTTTCAAATTACAACTAAAATTTAATTATGAAAATTGAAATATATTTTAAAAAAAAGAATATTTTACTACTATAAAGACTATGAAAATTAAAGTAACGATATAAAGCACATAGAACGCAAGTATAGACAGGGTAAATAATTAGTTTTGTTGGTTAGCTGAACTGAACATCTTATCTTCATAGGAAAGAGAACAGGTAGAACCCACCACATGATGATTGAGTGCACGTGCGGGCACTTGTGCCCACGTGCATCTGTTTTATTCACTCCACTCTTCTTTGTTTGTCTATTTTTTGATATTTGCTTTCCCTCCCTTTGTCTCTTTGCTCTTTGTCCCCGTTAATTTGGTCACATTTTATTTTTTCTCATTTACTATTTTTCTTTTCTTTTATCAATTTTTTTATTATTGTTATTATTATATTTCTTATTTTTCATTAAATTCCCTTCTATTATACTAATCAGTAATTACATGATTATTTTCTCTTCTAATTATAATGTTTCTTTTGTTTTTTAGTGATTTAATATAATGAAATGGAATTTCATTCATAAAATTAATTTGTATTATAAAATAATAAATTTATATAAATCATGAATAAGAGCACAAAATCACAACAATAAATAATTTATATATACACTACTGTGATCAGAATATTAATTGTAATAAAAATGGCCAAACACTTGAAAGTACATAAAGCTGCGGTTAAAATTACCATTTCTTCATAGAAGATTGAAGTGAATATTTAATCTTTCTTGAAGATGTAAAAAAAAAGAAGAAGGAAAGAAAGAAAATAGCCAAAGATCAGTAAAGATTAAATAACATTGTCAGATCTGCAGCTATAAAACCAGACACGTTATTGCTCTACAATCAAGGCAGGTGACAGAGAAGAATATGAAAATAATATAATATAAACATAAAATTATTGGGGAGTCTATATCTATAATATTAGCAATTTGCAATTCTTTTTAATTTATATGAAAGATGAAATGATACTTTAACATGAAGAAATTTATGAGATTGAATTAAACTTTTCGAAATAAAATAAGAGATAGATATATAGAAAGGAAATATTATTCAATATATGTATATTTCAATTTTCTATTTGAATTAGATCTTATTTTCTCTAAAAAAAATATGTATTAAATTTGAGATTTCGTAAATAAAAAAAAATAAAGTTGACTGCCTGTATTTATATAATTCACTTTGGTTTCAAAATTTTTATTATTCCTATAATTAACGTATGTATTGTATTAAATTCTTGAAATTTTATTTCTTAAAACATGAAAAATGGGATTCCCTTCATAGTGTTGAAAATTGTGTCTTTTAAGTTATGCTAAAATATTAAGATAATTACTCCCTGGTTTCACTTTAAATGTTGATTTTTTAAATAATTATGCATACTAAAATAATAATTATAAATTATAAATTTTATAAAAAAATTTATAATATTTTATTTAATTATCTTATTTATTTATTTTTTACTCATTAATCATTAACCTAATTTTATAATAATAAATTTAAAATTTTATAATTAATACTATTTTTAATTTATAAAAATAACACTTAAAATAAAATAAAAAATTTTTATTGATACGATACTTAAAGTGAAATAGAGTGAATATTATATTTTTTTATTTTATAAAAAAATATTTTAAATTGACTTTAATATTTGTTCTTAATTTATTAGTATTATAAAATTAAAAATTTAATAAACTAATTAATAGAGTAGTGATAATAGTAATAATAAGAGCATAATAAAAAGATTAAATTTTTTTATAATAATAAGAGTATAATAAAAAGATTAAATTTTTTTATTTTATAAAATTTTTAATAAAATATAATTTTTTAATAAAATGAAGGGAATATTGAATTATCGACTATATTTTTGTACATAGCATGTAAGAGAAATATAATACCGCTAAATAATGCAACGCAGAATCTTTAATTGATAGATTCAATGTTTTGGATATTATACGATATAGTATGGACAATTAAATGCAAATACCAGTCAATTTCTGAGTCAAACCTGATCAACAATTATCACTCAAATATTAAATCGGACAGAACAGAATCAAAACTCTCTCACGGGTGGTCTTCTTTTTTTTTTTTTTCGAAACTCTCTCACGAGTCTTTTAATTGAATAAAAAAATATTAAATTTAAATATCAATTGAAATTAAATTTATATATTAAAGAAGAAATTAATCTGCAATTAATAAACCCATGAACAAAACTCTATTTTTTGCTGGAAGAAAATTAAATATAAATTTAGAAGTGATGGTTCGTAGTTGCGTTCTAGTTGGAGGGAAGGGAAAGAGAAAGTTAAACTATCATGTTAAAGTGCGGGCGACTGCTTGCTAGCTGCTCATATAACATAATATATTATTATTTTCAATATTGAAAATGAGCTAAGTTATTTGAGTTTAATTTAAATTTTATTTTGATAAAAATTTATTCAGATTAAAATTTAAATTATTTATTTATTAAATAAATTAAATTTAAATAAAAAATTAAATTATTAATTTTTGAATTGACTCATTTAAAAAATTTATGAGTTAAAATCGTAAGCCACTTTATTTATTATACTAAATTAAAAAATATATAATTTAATTTATATATTAAATTATTTATTTAAATATATTAACTTTTAACTAATTTAATTTTTATAATTTATTATTATATATTATATGTGATAAATAAATTAAATAATATAAAATAAATAATGTTGATATTACAAGATAATTTAATTCAATAAACTTTATTTAATTTTTTTATATAATAAATATTTATATTTTTAAATTATAAATATTGATACTGATTTAACAGTGATGAAACTAATAATATTATAAAAATATAATAACTTAACATATATTAAATATTTAGTATAATGTAAAAATAATATAAATAATTTAATAACTAAGTAATTTATAATATAATATAAAATTATAATAATACAATATTTTGTATTTGTTAATATAAAAAAATTATATTGTTAATCTTTAGTAAAAATATTATTAATTTTAATATTTTTATTTTAAAATATAAGTAAAATAAATAAAATTAAAATAAATTTATTGAGTTCATTAAATTTAATTAAATTAAAATTGAGTTTAAATTTAAATTTAACTACTTAAAAAAAACAGAGTTTGTATTTTTTGAAATTCGACTTGCTCAAATCTACTATAGTCCTAATTTATTACTCTGCTCCACAAGAAGGTTTTTTTTCACTTACCTTTTTTCATTATGGTTGTATAAAGTGTACCTACCTTTGCTGTATTTTCTGGAATTTGTTTACCGCTCTTTTCTATCGCTTTTTTCTATATATATTTCATCAACCTCAACCCACCATTCCCTTTTGGCTTCTTTCTGTATAATAATTACATAACACCTTTATATTTTGTTTTGTTTTTGTTTTTGTTTTCTCTAATATCATATAAGGTTAAAAGGAGAAGTTAAAAGAAAACAATGGATCTTTGAGGCGGCCTTAAGTTTCAGGGCGTTTGGACAGGCAGAGGCCCAAACAAACGCGAGTGGTAGCTTTTACCTGGAGGTACAAATTGACATTAATGGTGAGTTTTATCTCTGTAATTTTTAATGTGAAATGACCTATCTGCAGCCTTTTAATGTCTACTCTACCGAAATCTCTCAAAGTCTAGGATTTTTTTCAATTCACTACGTTAATTTAGATGGTGCAAAGGATAAGAATAATTTTCATTTTAAAATCGATGTTTAACTCAGATCGAAATAAATCTAATTTGTGGTATAATTAATTTTAAAAGTTATAACTTTAAAATAAATAACAATGAATTTATTCATATGATCACTACAACAAAAAGTTATTTTACTGTCGGCCCTTCAAGTTTTATAAGCTCATGGGCCGACGTTTTCTAATTGCGTCGTAGATAAATAAGCGCAAATTCAAAATTATTATTTCTTTATGAACAGCAGAGTCACTTGTTCTTTTATCAGTGTAGAAATCTCATATTCTCAGCTCGTTTTCATCGATCTCTCCACGTTCTCTTCTTCGTAGCTAACTTTCCATCTTTCCATCGACAAGCTCAATAGAGAATCTAATTATTAAGAAATCAGTTGCCTCTGTGCTCTCTTTCCAGGTATGTGGAAATTTATTTGGACTGAAAATTTTAGGTTTTTGTTAAAAATTCGATTTCAATCTCTTTAAATTTTGAGATTTTAGGTTTTTGTTAAAAATTAGGTCTTCTTGAGGATAGCTTCTTTCATTAAGCTGTTTAACTGAAAAATTAGAGTAAAAATTTGGGTATAATTGGATTGCGTTGGAAATTTAGGAGTTTTGAGGAACGATATCGAATTTGTTTATTTATTTCAGTTTTTCAGCTTGATTTTGGGTTCTATTTGGTGAACGTGGAGGGGAAAGAGTGGCTCTAGAATGTGAGGAAAATGGCGGCCGGAGTGGTGGAAGGGATTAAAGAAGTGGTGGGGAATGGGAGTGCCAAAGGGAAGAGTAAAGCTGTTGCATTGTTGAAAGTTACTGATTGACTGGGTTTTTTCAGCATTGACTCATTTAAGCTGGTTGAGCTGACTCAATAACACATTATTTTACTATTTAGGTTGAATTTTTATGGGTTTTTTTTTTGTTACCTTTCTTTGTTGGATATCAAAAGAGAGGTTCTTAAAAAAAATTAAGTCAATTTATGCAGATTCAGTTAATCTTATCTTGTAAAAATTCTTGATTTCTTTCTATGATTGCTGGTCTTTTTTATTTGGGGGGAAAATATATATACAGAAGTTGAGAGGTGGTGTTCTTCACAGTGCAATCCTTTCTGGCATACCTTATATCCTGTCAAGATGACATTTTGGTTTCACATTTTCAAGGCAAGATTGGCATCGGTTCTTTCAATCTCTTAATTCATTTTTGTTATATTACTTTCTTTCATCCATTCTTAATTTGTAACTCACTACTACTTACAGAATATAGACAAAATTCGGCACATCAACTGTCCAGTTCTGATTATTCATTTAAGTTTCTTCCTTCATTGCTTTTGGTCATTATTTTTCAGCATCTTCTCTTTGTTACCACAGTGGTTTTTCCTAATGAAGTTTTCATGTCATTTAAGTTGTGAAAAATGGTAGGTGATCATCAACTTCTTACTGCCTATATATTTAAGTATAATTTTGATACGTCTTACTATGGATTGAAATTATTTACCTCTAAACTGATAAGGAAACACAGCTTTTTTGCTTGATCTTCTGATGTATTATTAGTTTAGTGGTGGAGTGATGCCAGAATTTAAATCTTCTCCTATAATGGTGCTAGTGCAATTTTATTTAAATCTCATTTGCGAAACCTGGTTATTGATCATTTCAGATTGAAATATGGATTTTCGCCTGCTAGTTTATCCTAGAGGTAAGTGCTTCAACTTCATTGTATCATTTAGCATAAGTCTTGCTTTACCATTAATTGTCAGAGCATGTTTTTTAAAATGTTAAACAGGAAGGCATTTAATGGCATTGAAAAGCAATTCATAGTAGAAAGAAGAAATGCACGCTCAAAATTCAATAGTCATTGTTGTTTGAAAGGACTCAGATATCATTATAGATAAACTGATGGCAATGACAGTACGATAGATTTTTTTTTTTGTGTATGTCTTGCAAATGAGTGACTGTGGTTCCTATGCAATGGCATGATCTAAACAAATAGTCATATATTTTTTTCGGCATTTCTATTATTTAAATGTAAGTCAAAATGGCTGAATCAGTGAAGTTTTAGCCTTTTATCAATTAACAACAAAATAATGCAGATGGAGTTGATTATTTCACTGTTACACTGATATATCAATGAGTTTTTGAAAGCCAAAAACTGATTTATCTGCTAATGATTGATGGCACTAGGGCAATCTCAAAAACCATTCCACCTTATTTAAATTATTGATGGGTTTGAAGTTCTAAATCTGTGTTCTAAATGTAAGCTTGAAATTGGCTCATTAACATACGCAAGTGAGCTTTTATTGGATCGAATTCCAAGTGAGCTTTTGAACTTTCAATTTCTCAAAGTTTCTCCTGAAATAAATTTTGTTCTAAATATATATATTTCTGCAAGATTAGAGGCTACAATTGCTTGTTCTTTTAGGTGTTATAAAAAAAAATATTACTGGCCTGTTTTAAATGATCTGCAGGAAGGTATCAACCAGTGAGAGAAATATTTTCACAAAAATGCATGTGGAGGCAATGAATCTAAGTGCTAGGGGATAATTATTTTTAGTGGTGAGATGATTGCTGTTTAATTTTGTTAATATTCTATTATGTCTAGTATTTTTTGGTGGACATCATAATTATAGTTATGTAGCATGCTTTACTAATTCCCATTTGTATGCTACATTTCAGAAGAATCACGTTGCAATCTGATGGAAGATTTTGGTGAGATTATATTTCTGTTGTAACAAATGGAGATGAGAATGAGAAAATGTTGAAATCAAATTTAAAGAGCACATCGGGGAGGAGTAAGATAATAAGTACATTACTATCTTTAGTTATGATTGGTCAAGTTAGAACTTTATTATTTTTATTCTCGAAGCTAAATGTAAATGGCAGTAGATATGTGCCAGAGTTGGGATGCCAAATAGAGATATTTTGGCTATCATTATTTTTACATAAATTTTTAAATACATGACTTTTACTTAAGATCCAAGGATGGATTAATATTATATTATTGTTCATATATTCTGTTGAAGTTGTATTTAAATATTGAGTTAAATTCATGTTTTTTTACAGCTAATTATAATTTTTTAAAAATATAAATTAAAAAAATAATAATAGGAGGGCTGGTGCCTCGGTTTCATATTAAATTTAGCGACGAAAGTGTCTTTGTTGCTATAAACTATTAGCAACAATTTAACGACGTTTTGATACCGTCGCCAATTATCTACTACCGACGTTATTGTGCTTTCCGTCGCTATTGTTTTATCGACTCATTATTAACGTCGCTAATGGCTAGTTATCGTCGATTTCATTTTCGTCGCCTATTGTAGGCGGCTTCACACCTATGACATATTAGCGACGCTTTTGAAAACGTCGGTATTAGTTTAGTGTCGAATTTTTTCGTCGCTAAATATAATTTTAGGCGTAGCTAAAAAGAACAATTGCAGTAGTGGATTTTTATACTAATATGAAATACAAACTTAAATAAGCTTAAATAAATTAAACCTGAATACTTAGCACTCTTATACATGTTTAACTATACCGTTAATATATTATTACAAATATATTAATCATTTATTTTTAATATCAAATTAACGATTATTATTAAATTATAGAACAAAATTTTGTTATAAGACTCTTCCCTCTTCAAATGTTTTGTATATATTTAGAGATATTTAAGGTGTAGTTTGATGGTCATAAATGTGTTGCTCTCATCTAAATTTTGAATTCGAATTTTAAATATTTCTTCTTTTCCGCATAAAATTAATAAAAAAAAATTCAAAATTTGATATATCAAAATCTATATATATATTTATATATAAATAAACAGAAACTCTTTGTGCAAACTTCAAAACCATTATCTGTCCAATCAAATAGTAGTTTATTTACTGTTGAATAATATTTTAGTTTGCCCTTTGATCCGACAGCAAATGGAACCTGCTTGTTTTGCTCAAATATATATATACGTATATGTATCTCTGCTTGTTTTGCTCAAATACACACATATATATACACATACACACACACACACACATATATATGGAACCTGCTTGTAATTACTGGGTAATTTGCACTAGTTGTAAATTGTTCATGAAATGAATTATGTGTGCACGTGTGTGTGTATGTGCCATATCTAAATCATTAGTGTTCACTTGTTCAAAAAATTATATATATATATATATATCCATGATTGGAAATTGCTTTTCTATTGATATTTATAACCAGGGCTGAAAAAATTTTTGTATTTATTCATAGGTAATTTCTGCACATATATTTTATATGGAAAGTGTCTTTTTAATTTATTTCAAATAATTACTAGTTTTATTAATTTGAGTAAAAAAATAAATATATCATATTCGATGCTCATAGCAATTATATAAAGTTTCATAAGTAACTTATAATTTTTTTTTGGTTTTTTTTAATGGAGCTTAAGAATGGCTCAATTTTATTTCTATTGAATGGTTTATTTATATATAAATTTCTAACAAAAAAATTAAACAAAATTCATAAAATCTAAAATAAACTATCAAATAAAAGCTACTTTGATTTATTTTTTAAATTTAAAATTTTTTGATTTGGTCTTACTTGATTTCCTGCAGCAAATTGATGTATATATCCATTAAATTTGAATTTAAATTTGAAATATGAAATATCTGTGATGCTAGATGACCATGATAACAAAGTTTTTGCTAAAATTTGGGGTTAAGAAAACACAAAAGAGATTTGAAAATTTGGGGTAGCTCAACTGATCACTTGATGTTACTCTAAATTGAGAGGTCAGGGGTTCAAACCTTAAAAATTGATTTTCAAGGTTCGAACTTTTAAATATATATATATATATATATATATATGCATAAAGGAAAGCTAGCTTGAGTAGACAAGACATTATATTATACAAAATAACATTTAATGAGTGGTCCTTTTGGCTATAAGAAAGCAGCAATGTTTGAGTTTTGATTGCTTGTCAATTGTACTAAACCAAGTGGGTTGTGGACAATAATAAACATAATTTTCCATTGTTGGTTTTTGATCCTTTATATGTATGTTGCTCTAGCCCTATCGGTAGGTTCCCTAATGTTATCAATTGCCTTGTTGAAAAAAAAAGAAGAAAAAAAATATAAATTTCTATAGGACATATAATAACAAAGTTGACAGCCAATACACCATAGAGCTAGAAAAGAACTTTACCTCCGCATGTGCTTCAATTTTGTCACCCCAACTATGTTTGGTAAAAGAGGCTAAGAAAACAATGCCTGTCAATATTTGACAACACGTACGTAGCAATGTTGATTTGATAATAATGACATTTCAATATCTTAATTTCTGGACTTATCACTCTCATTTCATGGACTTACTTACTTTAAATAACATGCACAATTTCTATCAATTTTTGGTCACACAATTTGGCTTAGATCTTTTTTATTTTTTCTTTCTTTAAAAAAAAAAAGAAAAATAATTTTTTTTTATCACAATTTGAGTATGTATATAAGGCGAGCATTCAATTCCTTATTAAACTTTTTGATCAAATTAGTTATTTTTAATTAAAATTGCGAAATTCTTAAATATATATAAACAATACATTACTTTGATCTTGCTCTACAAGCCAAATCTTCTTTTATATATAGACTTTATCATAGTCTGGTTATGATTTAATTAAATTGATAATTTTTATGACCGATATATGCGAATTAGGGTCAAACTAGTTTGTGTTGGTTTGATTTTGGTATAAAATCATATGTATATATTTAAACAGACATTAATCCAATTGGATTCGATAAGACTACATAAAATTGTATCAGTATTTTTTTACTAAAAGAAAAAAGGATAAAAAAGTTATTTCTGTATTAATTATTTTAAGTGTATGAGATATGAATGGGGCAATTTATGTAAATAATAATTTTTCAAAAAAAAAAAGTATGAATTTCTCCAAACCAAAATCCAAGCGATTGAGTCAGGGATTCTTCCACAAGAAGAACTAAAATTGAGAAAAAAAAAAACATATATTCATGAAACAATGAATTAGATCAGACTATAAATTTTTACTCTTTCACATCTTGAATATTATTTGCAAATAAATATATACAAAAATTTTTGAGTAATTTTTTATAATAAACAATTAAAAAGAAAATCATTTCATTTTATTACGAAATTTAATCTTGATTATATTTATAGTTGAAAATGATTGTTTCATAGTAGCTGTAAAAACATAAAGAGAAAAAATTAGAATCATTACTTTATACACAAATAAAATAGATTTTTGACATAAATCAGAAATAATTGAGAACGTTTGAAAAGATGAAAATTATCAAATATGAGAAAAATATTCTTATAGCCTTTTTGATTGTAACATTTCATATTTGATAAAGTTTTAATTGTGGATAACATTTTCGTAAAATCTATAAACAACAGAACTTTTTTTTTTTTTGATAGAAGGATTTATTATTATATATATTCAATTTTAAATGGGGAAAAACATACTTGCAGATCGAAAAACTACCCAAAAAAACCGAGACTCTTACATATCCCAATCTACGAATCAATCCACAGGCATGTAAAAAAAACCAAAACCTCAGAGAACACCCACCAAATAACAATGATAATGAACTGAAAAAAACCACTTCACTAAGACTAAAGCTACTAAATTCAATAAACAACAAAACTTAATGAACTAAATTCAATATAAATAATTATTGAATGTAATTATTTTAAGCTAGAAGTCTTGTAATTATTTATAATTATAAAATTTAGTATCTTTAATGTAGCTAGAAAAATAACGAAATTTTTTTATAAAGTCTTATAATTATTTATATTTATAAAATTTAGTATCTTTAATGTAGCCAGTTATAAAAAATAATATTAACTTATAATAATTATGATTATAAAATTTAGCATCTTCAATTAGAAAACATTGAAAATGTTCTTTTTCTTCGAAATGTAATCATAAAATTATTGTAAATAAAACATTGGAAAAAACAATATAATATTTGACACATATATAGGTCCGCCCCTATATATGTGTTTGTGTTTCTTCATGATTTTTATTTTAAGAGAACAAAAATAGTTATTATTTGAAATGTTATATATTAATTAAGAAAATTTAGAACCAAGCTGTCACCACTCAGATTATATCAAAATAAAATCCAGATTTTAAGCACTAATTAGTATTTTAAGATGATTATGTGTCACCTTTGGGGAACCTGAGATTCCTAGAAAACAAATTAAATATCAACTAAAATCAAGATAAATATCATCTCTTTTTCTTTTTTTTTAATAAAAACAAACAAGATAGATATTAATATTATTTTTGAAATAATAATAATAATAAAACATAACATATATATACATAATATAAATAAGAACAGATAATAATCAAATATGAACATATATCTAAATAAATGAAGATTATATGATCTGATAAAAGGAAAAAAAGAAGAAGAAGAAAGATTCTAAACCCATTTTAGTTGGCTCCACTTCCACAAGCTCAAAGACACCCAACTTCCACTCGCCCATGTGTTAAGGTCCCCATTATATTTTGCGTTTGATGCTCAAGTGTTTGTCTTTGCTGTTATTTCTTTCCTTCGATCTCATCAATTTTTCTCTATTAATTGCAATGCTTTTGTGATTATTATTATTGAATAATTTTGGGGTTTTGTTAAACCCACAAATTAGGTAAAATTGTGTTATTAAAAATGGGTTTTATGATTGGAGAGATTTAAAAAAAAAAAACAGATTAAAGGCATGTGATTTGGTGTGAAATTGGACAGAATGGGGGTTGAAAATATAGCAAAAAAGAAAAAGTGGGTCAGCTCAAATACAAATAAACAAGAATAGAAAATAATGACCCAAAAGCACGTTACCCCCTCGTGGGCAATCGTAATCGTCCTTTGTACGATTTGAGCACATTTGATAACTACCTCTCATTTGCCCATTACCCTCTCCTTTTTTTTTATTTTTTTTTATAATTATAATTTTAGCCTCTAATTTCACCCACACATATAAACATAGACTAAATAATTATAAAATTTTTAAAATTTTATATATTAAATTAATTAATTTTTATATTTTTAATATTTAATTTTTATATTTTTTATTTTTAAAAATTAAACTGTTTAATTCTTATATTAATATTTTCACCTTAATAATATTAATCAACAACTTTAATATTATAAAATAATTTTTTATCCCTTTCTTTATATATATTTTTCTTTATTATTTATTAAGCTATGTTATTTTTAATTTTATTTATATTTTTTATACATAATTTATTTTAATTTTATAAATATTATTAAAAAATAATTTTAAACAATACGAATAATATCTTTTATTATTTTGCAGACAATCCATATATATCATTTATTTTAATTTTATAGATATTACTAAAAAAATAATTTCAAATAATGTGAATAATATTTTTTATTATTTTGCAGACGATCTATATATAAAATAAAATTAAATATAAAATAAACTTAATAAATAATAAAGATAAATATATAAAAAGAAAGTGTAAAAAAGTTATTTTATAATATCAAAGTAGTTGACTAATAATTTTAGGATGAAAATATTAACAAAAGGACTAAACAGTTTAATTTTTAAAAATATATAGATTTAAAAATTAAATGTTAAAAATATAAAAATTAAATGTTAAAGATATAAAGACCGACTAATATAATATACAAAACCTCATAAATTTTATAATTATTTAACCTTAAATATATAAGTATGCATATATATTAACGCAGCATATTATATGTCGCATTAATTTTGAAGAGAGGATTAATTAGCAAATTAACATGTTCCTATCTGTTGATAATATTCTCGGATTGAATATATATGCTAGCAATTAAAAGCTTATTTCTTAGGAATAGTTAAATCTCAATTAATTTTGATTTTTATGAATTAATGGTCTTGCCGCTTCAATTATTGCAGAGTATTTTATTTTGTTGAGGACATTTTACATATCTATACAAGCATTAAGTTTAGGCACCAAATTAATGGTAATTAGGGAAGATTTTCCTTTTTGGAATTTATTTTTCTTAAGAGGGATATAGGTTAGTTATGCAACCTAATTTCCCAAATTGCTAGCACCAATTTAATAAGGGAAAATCTTAAATATTTTTAGTATAATGTTTTATATATTAAATAAATTATTGATTGATATTTAAATTTTTTATTATAAGTATATCTATTTAGAAGCATTGAATAACTTAATTATTAAGATATACAAATGCTAGTTCCTAGACAGCACCCATGAATATGGGAAAACCACCACACATGCATCTAATTTCTCAAGCAAACATTCTTATATATATTTATATAATAATGTATGATTTCAAAAAAAAATTAATAATAATATAATGATGCATAATATAATTCAAAGTTACATTGAGCAGTACAGTGCAGGCTCCCAATTGTTACATGGTCAACAAAAAGAAACTATATAGTATTAAATCATATCCCTAATTTGCAATCTTGAGATGGATAAACAATGATTAAACCTAGATATAATTATTAATTAATGAATATTTTTTCTTATCTAATATTAATATAGCCTAATAACATGCAACCCATTAAATTCCCAACAACAAATTAATTAATTAACTAAGCAACATCAAAGCATGTTCATAGTGAGAAAGTAAGATTATTAGGTCAATCATGTAGATCTGATCATTAAAAAAGCGTAGCATATATATATATATATATATATATATGACTAATTATATGCTTAATCAGTATTAATACTAATTAAATATATATTTTTTGTCATTTTAAGATTGCTAGCATGTGTGAGATACCTCCTAATCTACCAACTCACATGTTCCTCACCCCTTTTATAATTTTTTTCTTTTTTTGTTTACAAGTTTTCCAAAGACATCGATAAAAGCTCCCAAATTAAGCTGATGAGCCATAAAACAATTGGGATTCATGTAGGTTTTTCAAACTTGTAATCTAGCTAACCAGCTCTTGTTTTCTCAAGTCTTGGTCATCTCACAATAGTTAATTTCTTAGGAAAAACTTTATTTCAGAACCCACCGTTTTTTTTTTATATATATTTTTTCATTCGATGGGTATTTTAATATTAAAAATAATTCTATATAAATGTTCTAGAATATCTTTAATTCGTAATATTGGGGGATTCTAAATGTTACTAATTACGGTCAGTTCATTATATAATCAAGTATCAGTGACCTTTCTGCATTATCACATGAACCTATACATTTGCTTTTTCAAAATCATGAACTCGAGAATTTTAATGGTTTTAAAATATTGATCTGAAAGCAATTTCTAGTCTACAAAATCAACCAAATCTCTCTTACCACCCTATGTTAGACCATTCATCAATAGGTTGAAAAACTGTCTACTTAATTAAAGCATATACTAATTTCACTCATATTCTTGCTTGAGGATTCAATTTAATTTGGTAATTAACATGATTTGTGACATGAGCTTGCATGTAATAATTAATTTTGTTTTCTTTTTTAAAAAATTTACAATAATAAAATAAAACTATATCCCAAGTTATTGAATTTTTTATATTGAATTTACCTTTCAATTTTGAAAAAAATTAAACATATTATTCTTACCAAACTGGATTTAAAAAAAGAAGAAAAATACATTTATTATTGAACTTTGGTAACAAGATCTGAAAAATTTTATGGGAAAATAAAGGAAAACAAATTCATTTAATTAAGTTAATAAAACCTTAATGTAATTACAAGAATTTGTGGTTGAGATTGTGAAATGAAAATGTCTCAGATTTTATTTCTATTTTTATTGAATTTATTTATTTAGTTATGTATTGTATAATTACAGTTGAATATGATGTATTTCTGACTCTTATTTTTGAAAAAAAAATGAAGAAAAAAGGAAAAGAAAATAATGATAAAAATTACTATAATTGGATATGACCATGCAAAACGAAAAAAAATACACTCAATTATTGATAATATGGACAAAAGGCACTGCTGAGTACTGATGCTCTGCGTTATATGGTCCAATGTGTTGGGCAATAAAGCTCATGGTTGATTGCCCATTTTCACTATTTATTGAGAGTGAAAGGAAACTCATTCTTATTTTAGATTTTTCTTTTCAAAATTTTCTAATTATTGATTTTATTATGCTGAAATTTTGATTTATTTTATTTTTCCATTCATGCTGGACACTCTTTTATGTCAATTCCTCATGCAAAAATTATTATAATTATCATTTTTCTTATTTAGTCAAGCAGTAAGTCGCATGATATTATAATTAATTTTCACATACTTTATTAAATTCATTTTAATTATAAATTAATGCAACTTATTAAAAAAAGTTTATATATTAATTTAATGAAAACAATGTAAACTTTAGTGAGCAAAATTGATTTCAATTTTCTTTTCCAATGAGCAAAGTTCAGGTTGAGCTCTAAATCCTTAGTGATGGAAATACTTGTTAAGCCCAAATACTAGCAAACCCCAGTTAGGTCCAAAACACCTTCATGTGTTTGGGTTTCTCTTTTTTCTGGATAATCCATTGCTTGATCTAATAACTGGGTGTAAAGGGGTCTTTACAAAAATTTCAGAAAAAATAAAAAAATTTAAATTTATTATATTTTTAAAAATATTTTTAGATTTATAAAAAATTATGATTTTTGATAAAAATATTAGATTATTATGAATTTATTATATGTTTATTATGAGTTTATAAATTTATATTATTACGTGTTTATTGTAAAATGAGTAAAATATTTTTTAGTAAAAATGAAACTACTGAGAGTGTAATTTTCCTAGGTATTAAAGCATGTCTATTATTGATAAAAGGCATATTACAAAAGAATAATGTTCTCTTTGCTTGCCTAAATAGATAGATCCAATTTGCTTTTATTTTAACAAATCAAGGTCTTTTATCTTCTTTTTTTTTGCTTTCTTTTTTAACATTCTTGAACTCAATGTACACTTAATTCAAGTGTTCAGCCCCATTAAGTTTGAGGCCATGGAGAAGGATAATAATGCAAATTTTTCTGTCATTGCATTTTATCTTGAACAATGCACGAAACTGATGATCCAGGCTGCAAGAAAGATTATAAAATAAAAAATAACAAAAAAACATACATGGTTAGAGAATAACACTATTAATGGATATCTAATTATATAGCTTGAGACGATGAGTATAGATGGAATTGTTGAAAATTTTATTTGCTCATGGGGCTATAATTAGATAAATTAATATATAAGGTTTTTTGTGGTTAAAATTTCAAGTTTTCACAAATTCTTTTATCTGACATTAATAATCTATCCAATTAAAATGCAAAATTGTAAAGCTTACCACACATGCATGGATATCATCACATCCACATAAGAGCTTTCCATTGAGTGTGTCCACAGCCTGAAATGATCCTCCTCCTTCACTTCTCTGTATGATTAAATATATAAACATTCAACTTTATATCAGCTTCTCTATGACAACTGTTTGTGGGTCTTAATTTATGAAGAAAATTGGGAATCAGATACATCAGTTTTTGAAAATTTTGATATATGCAAATTTAAATTCGGCTTGTGGAAAAAGAATAAGACTAATTATGATAATTGCAACTCGAGCTTTCATCTTGAGTGATTCAATTACATTACGAGTAAGTCAGCACATCAGCCAACGTCAATAAACTTGCACGAAATATTTAAATTATACCTTGTAATAATTCACAGCAACGAAATTAGCCCATCTGTTGCCAGAAGCAGCAAAACAAGTATGCAGCATGCCAATGAGATTTGCTGAATTATCAATGCAAGTGAGTTTCTTCAGAGGAATAGTCCTGAAGTAATTTACCAACACCAATGATTTACTCTTGTCATTAAGAGCAGCTGATTCTGCTCTGTTTGGACAATTTCCCGCATGCATACCACCATCCCCATCTGCACAATATTATTAATTAAACCACTCATAAAAAAAATTATTATATACAGAATATCATCAATAATTAATAGCAATTAAATAATACTTTATTTAGGTAACCTTCTTACACTGATTTTCAACCATGTAATTCCATTGGTAAGCAATTCCTTCAGTTTTTTCCTTGGATTTGATTGAAGTGAACACTACAAGTCTGTGGTTCTTTTTGACCATTTCGCTGACACGAGGCCAATTCTTGCCATTTTTGGGCATCTTTTTCAAAGGAAACCAGTATTTCATTAACCCAGCAGCTGTGAACACTTTTGTCAATCCTTTAGGTGCTTTAACATAATCCTCTAAGATTATTGTCACAATTTCTGATGGATTTGCTGATAAAAAAGCCTCTATTTCCTTCAGAGTATCAATAGCAGGCCCCTACTATGGATGGCAAATTATATTTAAATTTTTTAAATTATGATAAAATAATACATTTAAAAATGGTTAACTATAAATGCAATTTTATTTTCTAATCATTAAGCTAATTTAAAATTAGGGAAGGATAAAGATACTTACAAATGCTGTATAGTCAAAACAATGTCCTTTAAATGAATGGCAAAGCCAGACATCTCCACGAAAATCATATGTATCAAGCATTAAGGCTCTTACTCCATTCTAACAATGAACATAAACATGATATAAATAAGAAACAAACAGATTAATCAAACAATGAATTACTGTTCAAAATGGAAGAGAATAAAATTAAAAGAAGAGAAAGCATACATTAAGCTGTTGAGTGACAGAGTCTTCTTGATTGGTAACTGTGAAGCGAGGGACTCCAGTACGAGATGGGTATCCATCAATTGCATACGCATTGTGCGTCGTCAAATATGCATACTTGTTAAATGGTAGAGAATTATTCTATTGACAAGGTGAGGCAAAAGGGTAAAAAGAAAAAAAAATTAGTTTGAGTTTTAAAAAAAATTACAAAAGTTAAAAATAATTAATAATAAATGCACTCTTCACTCAATGTAAAAGGTAAAAATTATGGCCTAAATACTTAAAAGATCCCAAAACTTTAGGATTTTTTCCATTTTATAAAAAGCTTTAATTTCATCA
Organism: Garcia nutans; assembly: GCA_947685225.1. NCBI lineage: Eukaryota > Viridiplantae > Streptophyta > Magnoliopsida > Malpighiales > Euphorbiaceae > Garcia > Garcia nutans. Next base: position 52,730,098 of record CANTUV010000012.1, read on the forward strand.
ATTTTATTCTACTTTATATATTAACTGCAATTTCCACTAATTTATTTCATTTGGATAAACCTGCAACTAAATTTAAACATTGAAACAAAATTAATATATATATATATATAAAGTTTTGGAATTTTTTTTATCATTAGGCCAAAAATTGAGTAAAGACTCAAATTTATTTTCTATTTTGAATTAAAAATATAATATTGTTAAATTAAATCTCCGAGTATAATAGAATATTAGGGACTGTTTAGTTATAAAAAATATTTTTTATTTTCTAATTTTCTTTTTTTTTCTTGTCTAATTTTCAAAATTTCATCATGTAATAATTTTTCAAATAAAAATAAAAATATAAGAATAAGAGTATGAAATAAACTCTTATCCTTTTTAAGATCATATATTTCATTTAAAAAAATATCTAAAAGTGGTTTTCTAAAATTCAACTGCTAGCTAATAAATATAAAAAACTTTAAAAAATATTTCTAACTACACAACAAATTATATTTTTTATTTTTATTTAATTTTTTTTTCAGAAAAATGGGTTGTTTTCTATAACTAAACAATTCCTTGACTTTTCTGTTTCTTGTAATTATCTATTTTGTACAATCTATACTATTGGGAATTTTTTTTATGTTGAAATTTTATGGCATAAATCCCAATAAAAATAAAAACCTAAAACTTGTTTTTTTTTTTTTTTTTTTTTTTTTTTGTGTTATTGTATTATATTAAGCTGGTTTGATCCCTAAAATTAGGGCTGTGGCCGCTATGCATGGCCTAGTTCGACCGAATTTGATATTGTCCGCACCCAGCTCAAAAATACTTTGGGTTAAAAATGAGATCCAAAGCTTGACATGTGGCCTCAAAGGCCCAGGCCATTCGGGCCAACAGATTAGGCTATTCAGATCCAATTTATAATTTTCAATGGTCTTGTTTATTTTTTGTGTTTTATTTTTAAATTATTGATAGTACAATTTTTATTATACAAAAAAACTATACATAAAAGCAATATAATTATTTATAAAGATTAATATAATTAATTGACAATTAATTAATTATATTTTTTCAAATATCTCGGTTGGATCAGATCAATCTAACACATTTCTTCGGATTGAGATTGCATCAGGCTCCTATATTGAGCCCAAAACTTGCTCAATATTTTTTAAATTAGACTCAACTAAGCTAGACTATATCGAGAAAGGCCATCCCAACTGATCGGTTTAATGCATAACCCGACCTAAAAGATAAAAAAGTGAAAGTATTTTTCGAAAATATTATTTTTTAAGAATTTATTTTTAAAATTTTAATTTAAAAATATTTATTTTCAGAGATATAGATATAGTATATTTTGTTAAAAAAATAAAAAATTTAAAAGATTTTAGAAAATTATAAAATATTTTTTAAAAAAATAAAAAGGTCACGATGGTCTTATATATAGAAATATAAAATGGGCCAGAAAGCAGCTTTAATATGTGAACCAACCAGAACCACAAATCAATTGACAAATGTTGAGTTGGTTGTTGTCACTTCTGTGAATTTCCGAGAAACTGCTCCATATGTCATCTTTCTTAGCCATTCTGCTTCTGCCAAATCCCAGTCCTATTAATCCCTTACCCTTCTTTTATTCGAGTATAATATAAAAAAGTATGTGATTCCATAGATTTAAAAAATTAATCATTATAAAAGTGATTGGGTTATTTATCACTAAATTAGAAAATAAAAACTAATTTTTCATGAATAAAATATTGACTTGAAGCATAATTTTTAAATCATTGTTAATAAAAAAATTTTACGATAATTTTAAATAATAATAATAACAAACAAATTTTAACTAATATATCAATGAATTTTTAATTAACTTATTGCTATTAAAGTTATTTTAGAACAGTGAAATTAGAGGTTGAACAAAAAAAAATAGAGTAAGAAAAATACCAGAAGCTTGAATTGGCTAGTGGCAGTGGATCTCACACATTTAGAAGATGAAAATCCCTCAATACAAAAGAAACAATACAATCCAGCTTCACAATCTGGGTTTGATGAGCATTTATCTAATAGCTAAAAAAATCATTCAAAAACCATTAAACAAAATTAGTCACAAATTCAAGAAAATATTGCCTTGAACCTGAAAACAGCAATGAAAGCAGGAATGAGTTTCTTGAAACTAACCTTGCATGATCCATTGGAGCAAGCTGAAGCTAGAACAACAATAATAAAAATGGAAGCTGTAAACAGAAGCAAGTTTTTTGAAATACCCATTTTGTGAGCTTACCAGGTTGAATTTGGGGTCTATGTATTGTAAAGAAGAAGGATGGTTAATGAAGGGAAATTATACAAGATTTTCAGAGGAATCAAACAAAATTGAAGGACAGAATATGCTAAAATGCAAGAGAATGGTTTGGGCGTCCAATCAAAGAAAGAGTACAGCGATACTGGGAGAGAGAGAGAGAGAGAGAGAGAGAGAGAGAGAGAGAGAGAGAGAAAGGGCGTGACGAAATGAAAATGAAACGCTACATTATATTTGATGATACGAAACCATTTATATGGACATTTTTTCTTATTAAATATTTTCTTTTTCCTAAATTTAATTTTAAAAAAATTCCTCTCATAGTTAGTAAAATTACCAAAATAATCCTTTATTTAATTAATGTTTCATCAATTACTATTATTTGTTGCTATAATTATTTATTTACTTATTATATTTTAAAACAAAATTCAACTAAAAAATGTTTTAGTCTTATAATAAAGTTGCCTCTCATAAAATTGTCTAAAATTGATTTCTTTTAGAATAATATCTTATCTAAGAATTAATAACATCTTTGTCAATAATGCAAATAACAAACTTAATTTGCTTATTAACTACACAATCCTTATGATAATATATAATTTTTTTTAATGAATTTATAATTTTGGATAACATAAAAAGTAGGTGCACCTCATTTTTTTACTTATTTATATATAAATAAACTTTCAGTATTTTTAAGTATGTTAATTATGTGTAAGACTTTAAGAAAACATTAGCACTAGTTTGAAAATTAGAAGAATTTTTATTTGAATAAAAAAAATTAGAATTAACATTCTTAATTTTTTTTTGACTCCAGAATCATAAGGATTGAAGACTGAAATTAAACTCAAAACGTTCTTGATGAATTATGGTTAAAGACTGATGGGAATTTTATTTTGGCTCACCCTAAACAATGTAGCCACTTGAAAAAAATAATATAAAATTTTATTATAATGTACAAGTTTCTCCAAAATCTTATTAACAATTAATTAACCATGCAAAAAACTTTAGTGCTAATTTATCTTAGGATGTGCAAGCTCTTGAAGTTGATCCAGACTGCAACAAAAAACATTAATTAGTAATATTTGATTTAGATATTACTAAATCAAATTACAATCATTAATAATAATTAAGTAACAAACTAAAAGCATTAAGATTTGATTTAGAGATTAATTGACAATCATAGCTTAATAATTACCACGCATGCATGGATGTCATCACATCCACATAACAACTTCCCATTCATAGTATCCACTGCTTGGAATGACCCACCTCCTTCACTCTTCTGCAAATATATAGAGACAAAAATGATGGCAAAAATAAATTCTAACTTTTTATTAAAAATGTGTATTACATAGCTTCTGTTTTTTTTTTTTGTATAAAAATTTATATAATTTGTAACATTTTATAATAGTTGCTATACGAAAAATATATATTTTTTGCCAATTCAGATTAATTTGTTGGATTACAAAATATTGGATGGTACGGGATGATATATATATAGTTAAATTTAAAAAAGGAATATTTTTAAATTTTTTTAAAAAACTCTAAAGTATTTTTAAGGAAAAAAAAAATAAAAATCGACATATCATTTAATTTCCTTTAAAAAAAAAAAGCTAAACTCAATTTGTTAAGTTGAAATTCTAAATAAAAAATTTCAATTTTGCCTCAATTTTATTGATGCTATTATTTCATAAACATTGTGATATTCTATATTTATTAAAAAAATGAATTTCAGTTGAAATTTAATAAAAGATATTAATTATTGGTGTAATTAAAAAAAAATGTGTTGTGGATGTGTTGCTGCCACTCGAACATGAAGAGACATATATCTCTGTCCATATATCAGACTAATCACAAATTATAATTTAAAAAAATTAAATTTAAATTATTTTTTTAAAATATTATAATTCAAATCACAATTTATAATTAACATGATCTATGGATAGAGATATGAACTAAATTTATAATAAATTTTTCCCATATAATATACCTTGTAATAATCAACAGCAACAAAATTAGCCCATCTGTTGGCAGAAGCAGCATAACAAGTATGAAGTATGTTTATAAGATCCCCTGAATTATCTGCACAAGTAAGGTCCTTCATTGGAATTGATCCAAAATAATTTACTAACGCCAATGATTTGCTCTTGTCATCAAGACTAGATGATTCTTGTCTATTTGAACAACTCCCTGCCTTCATCCCATCTTCCCCATCTGCTTAACAAAATCCCGAAAAATTATACAAGTTAAAAATTACCATTAACCTCGTAAAATTGCCATGAAAAATGAGAACTTACAGTGGTTTTCAACCATGTAATTCCATTGATAAGCAATTCCTTCACTTTGTTCCTTGGATTCAATTGAAGTGAATACAAGAAGCCTTTGATTATTTTTAACCATGTCACTGACTAGAGGCCAATCTTCACCATTTTTGGGCATGTTTGTGACTGGAAACCAGTATTTCATCAACCCAACATCAGTAAACACCTTTGTCAATCCATTAGTTGCTTCAACATAATCTTCTAAAATTAGTCACTATTTCTGATGGATTTCCCGATAAGAAAGCTTCTATCTCCTTTAGTGTTTCATTAGCAGGACCCTAGTTGAAGAATAAAAAAATGAATAAGCATTTCACGTTATAGTAAAAAATTAAAGGGCAATTGCTATTTTCGTCTCACAAGTTTTTAAATTTTCATTTTTGATATTTAAATTATGTACTGACTGGAAGTTTGAACTGATAACATTTTTCTTTTTAAATTAGATGCATTTGATGGAAATTTCTTACTAAAATATTAAAATTAATTATTTTACCTCACCCCTTATTCTTCCTCTCATTTTCTTTCAATTGTTTTGAAGATGAAATTAATTTTTCAGTGAAAAAGGAGATAAAAATAATATAAGATGGAGAAAAAGGGAAATAATTAACAGAGATATATTAAGTGTAAATTTATCTAAGGTAAAGTTTATGGGATAAAAAAAATAAAATTAAGTTGCTGAAAGTAAAAAAAACAAAAATTTAAACACCAATAGTAAAATTATCCCAAAATTAAAATTTTAAAAAAAATTGGAAAGGTCTAAAATACTTGAGGAATTAGTACTGTACTTACAAATGCAGTATAGTCATAACACTGTCCTTTAAATGAATGGCACAGCCATACATCTCCACGAAAATCATATGTATCAAGCATCAATGCTCGAGCTCCATTCTGAAAAGTAAGAACAAAAAAAATGAAAACCCAGTAAATTGATTTAAAGGATAATTAAGAGTAAAAAAAAAAGGTTTGAATTGAAGGAATAAAGAAAACAAACATACATTTAATTGTTGGGTGATACTGTCTTCTTGATTGGTAAAAGTGATTCTAGGAACTCCAGTACGAGATGGATATCCATCAATAGCATAAGCATTGTGGGTTGTCAAATATGAATATTTGTTGAAAGGCAGAGAATTATTCTATCATGACAAAAAAATAATAATAATAATTATATGTTTTTTGATAATAAAATCGAACATAATCATCATTGAATGAATAGTCTAATGATTGAGCATGTGCATATAGTATATTTTACATTCTAAATATATAAAGAAAATGTGAAAAACTAATTAGTTTTAGTTTTAGTAATATATTGATATTGTTTGAATTCAATCAAAAGCATGGAGTTTTAATTAAAAAATTATTAAAATGCTTGGCAGTGACTTATGATCCTATGAAAAGAAATTTGAAAAGTGCCCATTTGCCTAAATGTCATGTTTGGTTGATTGATTATGATTAATGAATATTAATGATAAGCACTCCACTGAATAAAATGTTTATTTTCATTATATTTTCTTAATAAGAACAGAGAGAGAAAGGGGAAGAAGGAAAGATACCAGAAGCTTGAATTGGTTAGTGATGGATGATCTTACACATCTAGAACCAGAAAATCCTTGTGGACAAGAGAAACAATAAAGTCCAGTTGCACAATCTTGGTCTGATGAACATTCATCTAATAGCTAATAAAATAAACAAATAGTAAAACAAAAATAGAATATTATTAGATATAAGAAATTTCGAAACAAAGACTGTTTCTTGGAACTTAATCAAGTTAACAAACGCAAAACAAACCCTGCAATCTCTGTTAGAGCAAGCTATAGCAACTCCAGCAAGTAATGAAGCTGTGATGAAAATCAAAATTTGTGAAACACCCATGTAGAAAAATCGAATGAGAGAGATTTGTTAATTTTTAAACTGAAAGAAAGTTGAAGACGGCATTGATGGAAGGAGGATTATAGTCCGTTTAGCATTGGAATTATGGATATCTTTTGGCGGAGATAACAGAGAAAACAGAGGAAGTTTTTGAACAAACTACAGAGTACAGAAATGGAATATGACAAAACCAAGGAGACGGAAAAGTTTTGGCTATAAAAAATTCCAAAATCCAAAGGAAAGAAAAATAAGAATGGAAGTTTAAGGAATTGAATGGAATTGATTTCAATTTCATAGGAAAGTGTGTTAAAAGTGTGTTTTATAGCTTTTCAGTTCAGGAATTTGGCTGCTTGCTTTGCCTTTGCATTGTTAAAGACGCTATTTTTATATTGTAAAACACGTTTCAACAAAAAAAGAAAAATGAAAAATTGTAAAACACGTTCTAAATTGGCATTGTTAAGAGAACACAATATCATATGGGTTTGTTCATTTTGTTTTTATAATTTTTTTTAGTCTTTTGATAAAAATATAAAAAAAAATTAAAAATAATATCAAATTTACCATATTTTTAAATTATTTATTAAAATATCAAAATTTATTAAATATTTATTAAAATACTAAATTTTTATTAATTTATAATAAATTTATGATGAGTTTACAGTAGTTATAAATTTTACATAACTTGTAATGAGTATATAATAAATTTATAAAAAAAATAACTAAAATATTCTTAATAAAAAAGTAAAATTTTAAAAAATGGTAAAATGTGTTATTTTCTTTTTTTATTTAAAATAAAATAAGAAAAGGCAAAAACTATAAAATTGTTAAAAAAATAAAATAAAAATCAGAAAAATCAAACTAAACATTTATCCACCACTGATAGCTAAATGATCTTATTATACGGCTGCTATAATGTGTATGCTTAATGATAGAAAGTTAAATTTTAAGCAATGTTAAATAAAAAGGAAAAACTAAAATTATTAGCTCGATTTCAATGGTTTATTAAGATTTTTTTAATAAAATGAGATAAATGTTTCTAACGTATTTCAATATTTATTTCAGAATTACTATCCTAAATATCACATGAAGAACCTTCAATTTGCCATTTAAATCCTAGCATTTCTACAGCTACGATTTTTTATCCTTTATTTTGCATTTTCTGACATCTAATTCGTCATACAGATTATAGAGGAAAATATTTAACAACCAGACACTTTTTAAAAGGGCTAATTAATTATTCAATACTCGCAGTGAGCTCATGTATTATGTGTTAATTAAATGTTTTACTGAATTTATATTTTTTAAATTATTATTATTTTATTAAATTAAATTCATTTTTTGATAATTTTAATCGTCAATGAAAATAGAATATATGTGTGGATCAATTTTATTATATACTAATTATTAAATTTTTTTATTAAATTTATATATTATTTTTGATAATTTTAACTATTAATATAAATAAGATATAGGAGTCAAAATTATATATAGACCACGTAAAATACATATGAGTCAAATTTATATATAGGTTAAGTAAAATATAAATATGAATAAAGTTTATTATATATGGGTCTTAAAAAAATATTATATATATTGATTTGTATAAATTTTATAAGATCATAATAAATCAAATAGTAGTAATATGATAGTGTATATTGGACTTATAATAAGTTGGGCTTTACAAAATAAAATAAACTAGAATTTTTTTAAAAATACTCTAAAAAATAAAAATATTTTTAAAAATACTCACTTTTCTTTTTCAACTTCGGAAATACTCTTTTTTCAATTTTTAATTTCAAAAATACTCTTTTTTAAAAGTATATTTTTAATATATATTTAGTATATTAAAAATATATTTTTGGCATATATTTAATATACTAAAGTTATACTCAATTTTCAATTATATATATTATGTATATATTTGAAATATTAAAAATATACAAAAAAACATAGAATATTTTTGAAAAAGAAAAAAAAGTATGCTATGCAGTGTAATTTTTTCAATTTTTATATTATTTAGGTTGAATTGACTTTTTTTTATTTATTATAAACTCATCATATTTCTTATAATTTTTAAATATGGAATGAGTTTAATATTTCTGCTCAAGTATTAACTACTTGACAAGTATTTTAGTAGTCGTTGGCGGAGCCACTTATGAATGTAATCCTATATTTTAGAAATAATGATACCATTCATTATTTTTTTATAAAATTTTTATTTTTTATCAGGGGCATTTTAATAATTTTATCAAACTCATAATAAATAAATAAAAATTTAATATTTTAATAAACTAATTATAAGTTTTTATAAATTTAAACATATTTTAAAAATATGATAAATTTAATTTTTTTTTAATTTTTTTTATATTTTTATCAAAATTCTTATATTTTAATGGTCATTATTCAAACTATCAGATAAAGGTGACAACTTTGATACCATATAAAAAATAAATCATATTAGAATTATATTTTAAAAAAATACATTTAAAGAGAAAATTTTAAAATATTTATTTAGAAAATATTTATTATTTCTGTTGTTCACAAAAATTTTATTTTGAAGAAAATAAAAAAAGAAAAAAATGTAAGTCAAAGATTTATGCAAGCAAAAACGTTTAAATATATATACTTTTTCTTAAAAAAAAAAGGAAAAAAGTAATGTCTATTCGTTTTGTAATTTTTTTAAAAGAATAAATGAACCAACTTTTTATTTTTTTAAGCTTAATACATTTATTATTTTCTAAATTTAACCATTTTAATCATTTTATCTCTCCTGTTATTCGATTAACTATTTTAACACTCCAACTCCACTTTTTTTTACAAGTATTTGCCCCTTAAATTCATAATCCAAAACAAACATTTGCGCGTGAGATTCAAACATACACAAGTCAAACACCATGTTTGAAAATATAAGTCCATGTCATAAAAAAACAGTTTCTTTTCCAAAATAAAAAAATATAAAAATATAAAAGTAAAAACAAAAATATTTTTTCGATGAGATTGATATCTTCTCATTCTTTACGAGTCTAAGAACCAACCAACCAATCTTGTTCATTAATTAATCAAGGACACTTCATCTCCTAAATCTCTTGCCGCTCATTTGTCAGTTTTACACTATTCTACTATCTTCCACACATAAACCACCACCACCCGTAATCCTTGGCACCAATGAAATCTCTCCACTTAGGTTGCAGTTCGTGGCTAGGAGCATAGTGATAGTCATCAGATAGAGACAAAATTTTGACATGGGCATGATCAAAATAGTATTTCTCCATAGCGCCGACACGAAGACAAGCTCTAGAATCAAATGGGACAAGTTCGTGGTAGTGGTGGTGATAAAAAATGTTAAAAGTGGAACAAAGCTTAATACGGCGGTGACAATGGTTTTTCTACAGTGATTTCGACTTGGGCGGCGTTCGATGTCTGCACGAAGAAAGAAACACCAAAGGAAGTGAATAAAAATTCAAAGAAGCCTTGGATTGGACGAAACTCCTTGAGTAGTTTTTCTCCAGAAATTTCTACAATAAAGCTTTCACAATTTCAATTAATTCCTTGCAGGTGGTGTTGATTTGTGTTTGGTAGAGTGCCCACTTCAAGTGAGATCCACGCTCAAATAAAAAAAAAAAACTAATGAAAGTTAGGAATTGTAGGAGAAGACAACGTCATTGGTTACGTTGTCTGCCTCAATTTCTGCCTATAAATAGAGGCTCTCTTGCCTCATTTAAATTACAATTCACAAAATTACAATTCACAGAGAAAAATAAATGTGTGAAAGAGTGAGAGAGAGTAAATTTTAAAAAGAATGTCCTAAAATTTGTGAGAATAAAAAATAGTAAAGGTTATAATTTTTAGGGTATTTTTTGGGAAACACTTGAGTGCTACTATTTTTGTAAAATTCTATCTATGTACCTACTATTTTTAATAGTAAAAGAAAAATATTCGGAGTTGGTCCCGTCGTAGCCCAAATAATTAAAGGTGAACCACGTAAATTTCTTGTTTGCTTATTTTATTTTTCTGACATCGTAATTATTTTCGTTATTTATTGCAGGGGCCCTAACAAGTGGTATCAAAGCCGAAGGTTCCGGCAGGTTCAGGCGATCCGATAGCAATACCAGTTTTGTGGATATATTTTAAAAATAAATATACCACGACGACGAGAAAATTACCAGGAATCCATTGGTGCAGTCCATTCGGAAAATCGTTGCAGAATTAATTTAAAGTGCATAGTAGCAAATAGTAACCCCAAAGGTAACGTACTATTTAAGTATACTATTTCACATATACGGTACTATTTATATATACGGTACTATTTAAGTATACGATTTACTATTCAGGTGTACGAGTACTATTTACGTATATGGTTACTATTCATGCATACGATTACTATTCGGCAAATAGTAAAATTTTGTCATATTCAGAATTCGACATGGCGAACGACGGAGCGATGATAAAATTGACGGATTCAAATTATTCTATGTGGAAATCCAGAATGGAGGACTACCTTCATTGTAAAGATCTATACGATCCAATTGAAGGTGACGATGCAAAGCCAGAGGAAATGAAGGAAAAGCAGTGGGAGAAGTTAAAGAAGCAGACACTGGGTACAATACGCTAGTGGATAGATGCTAGCCTATACAACCATGTAAAAAATGAAAAAGATCCCCAAGTTCTCTGGAAGAAACTCGAGAGTATGTACGAGGCTACAAATGCTCAAGGAAAGGTGTTCATGATCCGCAAAGTCATGAACTTGAAGCTGTCAGAGGGACGATCAGTTACACAGTACCTGAACGATTTTGAAGGACTCGTAACTGAGTTAGCAGTTAGCGGTATGTCCTTGGATGATGAAATGCAAGCATGCCTGCTATTGGGATCTCTACCGGACAGTTGGGATACTCTTGTAGTATCATTAAGTAACTCAGCTCCAGACGGTGTGGTATCAATGTCTATGGTGAAAAATAGACTACTTAATGAAGAACTTCGTAGAAGGGATGTTGTCAGTACCAGCTCACAAGCCCTCGTCACAGAGAATAGGGGCCGGAGCAAGAGTAGAGGTCGTGGAAATGGTAAATCCAAAGATAGATCCAATTCCAGGGAGAAGAGAACGTGTTACCATTGTGGAAAGCAGGGTCATATCAAAAAGAATTGTCGTTTTCTTAAACAGGAGAATGCAAACCAAAGTCAAGATAATGACAGAAATACAACTGCTACAGTCGCAGCAGAAGATGGTGAGGTGACGTTAGTCTCTTATGATGCAGACTGCTGTCATGTTGGAGATGCAGATACCGAGTGGATAGTAGACTCTAGTGCTTCATACCACTGTGTTCCAAAAAGAAAATACTTCTCCACCTACAGAGCAGGTGATTATGGCACTATTAGAATGGGAAATAATAGTGTTTCACAGATGGTGGGAGTCAGTGATGTCTGCATAAAGACAAGTGTCGGGTGCACATTAACACTTAAAAATGTGCGTCATATTTTTGATCTTCGGTTGAATCTATTATCAGTTGGTGTACTGGACAAGGAAGGTTATTAACAACATACAGGTAATGGTAACTGAAAACTCACCAAAGGGTCCTTGGTGGTGGCGAGAGGAAAGTTATGTTTCTCGCTATACAAAATGCATGCAGAGATATGTGCGGGTCAACTGAATACAGTTGGAGATGATGCTTCACCAAATTTGTGGCATAGACGGCTGGCGCACATTAGTGAGAAAGGGTTGAACATGTTGGCTAAGAAGTCCCTCATCCCATTAGCCAAAGGTAAAATAAACCCTTGTGATTACTGTTTATTTGGGAAGCAACATCATGTTTCATTTCAGAAAAGCTCTAAACGGAGAAACAACAAGTTAGAATTGGTACACTCTGACGTGTGTGGTCCCATGGAGGTAGAATCTCTTGGAGGAAGCAGATATTTTCTTACCTTCATTGATGATTTCTCACGAAAGACATGGATATATTTGTTGCGCACAAAAGAGGAAGTATTCAAGCACTTTCAGCAATTCCATGCGATGGTGGAAAGGGAGACTGGAGTGGCATTGAAGTGTTTGGGCACGGATAATGGTGGTGAGTATATCTCTAAGGAGTTTAGAGATTATTGTACTCAGCACGGTATCAGGCATGAAAAGACAGTCCCTGGTATGCCTCAACACAACGGCGTTGCTGAACGGATGAATCGCACCATTGTAGAAAGAGTCAGATCCATGCTTAAAATGGCTAACTTACCTAAGTCATTTTGGGGAGAAGCTGTCAACACTGCTGTCTATCTAATCAGCAGACTACCTTCAGCACCTTTGGATTTTGATGTTCCGGAGAAGGTCTGGACAGGTAGGGATATCTCATACTCTCACCTGAGGGTATTTGGCTGCAAGGCGTTCATGCATATTCCGAAGGAGCAGAGATCAAAGCTTGATGACAAGTCAGTTCCTTGCATTTTTGTTGGTTATGGAAATGAAGAGTTTGGCTACAGATTATGGGACCCAGTGAAAAAGAAAGTTGTCCGAAGCAGAGACGTAGTATTCCATGAAAATGAAATCGTGACAGATACAACTGGTGAAAGATCTACAAGTGACAGTGTTGTAGATATTACACCAGAAAGTATTCCTACAAATGATGTCACAGGAGGAGGAATGCCAGAATCAGAACAGGAAGAAGAAGAGCCAGCTACAGGGGATCAAGAGACAATTGTAGATGATGATGATACAGAGGGTGTTGAGCAAGGGGAGCCAGAAAACCCCATTCCACCAGAAGAAGTTGGACCTCAGTTGAGAAGGTCAACCAGAGAACGCCAACCATCTACAAGATATCCTAGTTCTGATTATATTTTGATTACTGATGAGGGGGAGCCAAAGAGCTTCCAAGATGTGCAGTCTTACAGAGATAAAGATTGCTGGATAAAGGCCATGCAAGAGGAGTTAAATTCCTTGAAAAAGAATGACACATACGAGCTGGTGAAACTTCCAAAAGGGAAGAAAACACTTAAGAATAAATGGGTGTACAAACTGAAGAAAGATGATGCCAATCTAGTAAGATACAAAGCTCGATTGGTCGTCAAAGGCTTTACTCAAAAGAAAGGTATTGACTTTGATGAGATTTTTTCACCTGTTGTGAAAATGAGTTCTATTCGAGTTGTGCTAGGTTTAGCAGCCAATTTGAACCTTGAATTAGAGCAGCTTGATGTAAAGACCGCATTCTTGCATGGGGATCTAGAGGAAGAGATCTATATGGAACAACCAGAAGGTTTCAAGGTTAAGGGAAAGGAGGACATGGTTTGTCGCTTGAAAAAGAGCTTGTATGGGTTGAAACAAGCCCCGCGACAATGGTATAAGAAATTTGATTCATTCATTGTAAAATAAGGATACAGAAGAACATATGCAGATCCTTGTGTATATGTCCAGAGATACCCTGACGGTAAATTTATCATCATTCTTTTATATGTTGATGATATGCTAATTGTTGGACCAGATGCAGAAATGATTAGCAAGTTAAAGGGTGATTTGTCAAAAGCGTTTGACATGAAGGATTTGGGATCGGCAAGGCAAATTCTCGAAATGGAGATTATCTGAGATCAAAAGTCTTGCAGGTTGTGGTTATCGCAGGAGAAATATATTGAACGAGTTCTAGAGAGGTTCAATATGAAGAATGCTAAGCCAGTTAGCACTCCACTTGCCTCTCACTTCAAGTTGAGTAAGAAATCCTATCCATCAACAGAGAAAGAAAAAGGAGATATGTCAAATGTTCCATATTCTTCAGCGGTCGGAAGTTTGATGTACGGAATGGTGTGTACGAGATCAGATATCGCTCATGCAGTTGGCGTTGTGAGCCGATTTCTATCAAATCCCCAGAAGTCACATTGGGAAGCAGTAAAATGGATCTTCAGATACCTGAGAGGAACTTCAAAGTTATGTTTAACTTTTGGAGGAGGAAAGCCTGCACTTGTTGGCTACACAGATGCAGATATGGCCGGTGACCTTGATGAAAGAAAATCTATATCAGGTTACTTATTTACATTTTCAGGGGGAGCTATCTCATGGCAGTCGAGATTACAGAAATGTGTTTCTTTATCAACAACCGAAGCAGAGTATGTTGCAGCAACGGAAGCAGGAAAGGAAATGCTTTGGCTAAAGCGATTCTTTCAAGAATTGGATGTGCAACAAGAAGGATATATAGTTTATTGCGATAGCCAAAGTGCATTAGACTTGAGCAAGAACACTATGTATCATGCACGGACGAAATACATCGACGTAAGATATCATTGGCTCAGACTTGCTATTGAAGAAAAACAGTTCCAGTTGCAGAAGATTCATACTGATGATAATGGAGCTGATATGATGATGAAAGCTTTATCGACGGAGAAAATTATTGTATGCAGATAGATAACCGGTATGGCTAATGTTCCCACTTGAGTGTGAAGGGGGAGATTTGTTAGGTGGAGTGCCCACTTCAAGTGGGACCCACGCTCAAATAAATCAAAAGAAAAAAAACTAATGAAAGTCAGGAATTGTAGGAGAAGAGAACGTCATTGGTTACGTTCTCTGCCTCAATTCCTGCCTATAAATAGAGGCTCTTTCGCCTCATTTAAATTACAATTCACAGAGAAAAATATATCTGTGAAGGAGTGAGAGAGAGTAAATTTTAGGAAGAAGATCCTAAAATTTGGGAGAGTGAAAAATAGTAAAGGTTATAATTTTTAGGGTGTTTTTTGGGAAACACTTGAGTGCTACTATTTTTGTAAAATTCTCTCTGTGTACCTACTATTTTTAATAGTGAAAGAAAAATATTCGGAGTTGGTCCCATGGACGTAGCCCAAATAATTAAGGGTGAACCACGTAAATTTCTTGTGTGCTTATTTTATTTTTCTGGCATCGTAATTATTTTCGTTATTTATTGCGGGGCCCTAACAATTTGGTCTTTATATACATATATATATATATATATGTATATATATATATATGTCTGGGTATTTCTTTGGATATTGAATTTATACCATTCTTCTTTGTCTTATTGAAGTGTGTAATTTGCATTTTTCAATTCAAGGAGGGTTTGGTTGATATTTTATATTCATATTGATGGGATTTTTGTTTTAAGTGGAGGTGTTAGTTGAGTTTGGATCAAATTCTTTGTTTGCTGTTAGCACTTTGTTTAACCTTGTGCTGCGAAACAATATTTTTATTTGGAATGCTATTAAAATTGATGCCTTTTGATTCTTTGAAGCATTTGAGATATTTCAAGAAGGTGAAGAAGAGTGGAGTGAGAAAAAATGGGGATTCGATTGTGAAACCAAAACAAATATATTGTAATCACTGGCGCATTGTCAGCCACAGTGAGAAAATTTGGGGTTGAAGGCATTTTTGATATTTAAATCGTATATCAACCAGCTTTAATAGTATTCACGCGCCTTTTGGGAATTGACATCAAATATTTTGCCACATATGCATATAAGAGCTAAATTATTATAAAAATAAAAATTTAAGAGATAAAATAATTAATCGAATATTAAGATGCACAAAATAATTAAAGTTGTCAAATTTAAAATAATAAATATATTAAACCTATTTTTTATAACACCAGTTTATTTATTTTTTAGAATAAAAAATAAAAAAGGTTGATATGCCAATATAATTTTGGTAAAAACAATCTAATTAGTCAAAAGATAAATTTGAAACGAGAAAATAAACTTATGAACTAATTTATATATATATATATAATTTATACTAATATAGGTTGACACAAATGATAAGTAATTTATTTTTTTTAAGTAATATTTCGAGTTTAAATTTTATGAATGAAAAAAAATTTCACTGAGAGAGTCACCTCCTTTAAAATTTGACAATTTTTAAATCTGAATTACTTAAATAATATCTTAAATACCAAATAATTTAATAAAAAAATTATGGTTTTGGATAAAATATAAGTATTTTTTTTAATGATTAAGCCTATTTTAAAAAATTTGAAAGATCCAATGCCTCCTTTTAAAAAGTTAATCCTGGGCTCCCCTTAGATTCAATGCCTTCTTTGGATCTTTAATGGATCCATCGCCGATTATCAAAGATATTTTTATTTATTTAATTTTGGATATATAGATTTTAATCTAAAAATGAATAGATAATGCGTCATATATTATCTTTAGAGCTTAGACTTACTGGAAAGGGCATTTAGCCTTGCCGATCCTAAAATTTGTGTTGATGCCAAACTGTCATAAGACCTGGACATCCTAAAACGACATTCCGTTTGCTACGCAAAATGAGAAAATTTTTACTGTAACCTCGGTGAGCTCGGGTAAAGTTTGTTGGATTGAAGATTTATTTTTTTCGACTAAACCCGATCAAAGAATAAAAAACTAACCCAATGCCGTTTAACATTTTTAAAATTTTAACTGAAGCGAATTAATTTCGAATTAGATCGAAGCAGATCGATTTCAAACTGGCTGATATTTAATATTAAATTTTTATATTTAAGTTCATTAAATTTGAGTTTGGTTGAGTTAAATATTAAAATATAATTAAAATATATATTTTATATACAAATATAGAAACATCGGTTGGATTCTAGTTTGAATAAAAAAAATTATCTCGATTCGATCAAATAAATAAAATCAATTTTTTTTCTATTTTTAAACCGAATAAACTTATAGTATACTTTTAAACCAATTAAATCTATTTCAATTCAATCAGTTTAGTAGGATTGGTAGATTCTAAAATTTTGTACTGCCCTCTTGCCATTTAAATTTTTATTTAATATTTTTTGGTCGAATTAATATAACAACTTGTCAACAAGTAAGCATTGTTTTTTACAACAAACTAAACTATTAAACAGGACATCTATTCTTTCTCTCTCTGTCTTAGGTTTTTTGCTTTCCTCTTCTCTCTTGCCTACTACCGCCAACTCAGTCTCTAGCAGTGATCCAAGGCTATTGTCAGTTAAATAGTCGGTGATTTTCTTTATTTATTATTGTTTTTTTTTTAATTTTTATGGTTTTTATTTTTTTACTTTTATAGATATGGCCTTTGTGACCAGGGGCTGAATTAGTAGGATGAAGACTGATGATGTTTCTGACTGACCACCGACATATATTTTTAAGGTAAATTTTTATCAGCCAGAGTAGAAAAGGTGAAGTTCAGTCTCATCTCTTTCGTACATGTATTAAAGAGAAATTTTACCTCCTTTTTTCGAGGGGCTGATTCCACCATTGTTTGTGACCAGTTGGCCCTCTCACCCATAGGAGATCATTGTTTTTCAGAAATTCTTCTCGACTGGTGGAGCATCTTCGATTGCTTTCTCCCACGATGGAGCTGGTATAGGAATTCACGAAGCTTAGTGGTAGCTTTATCTTCAGGTGATTTTTCTTTTTCCTATGAGTTCTTACAAGCTGAAACATGTTACTCTCTGCCCTTGTGGTTTCTCCGATCGGTTTTTATACTCTTCGGCCAATTTTTGAAGATGTTTGTTTTTTTTATTTAATCTTACCCCAAGGTATTATCTGAGCTGCTAGCAATTGAGTCCTGGGTTTGCCCTTTTTGCCCCCTATTTTCCTCATCTTCTATATTATCTGAGGTTATTTGGGACTTTTACTTATAATTTATGATAATTTTGGACTGTTTTCTTTACCATTATTGAAGGCCTTTCTTTTGGTGATTTTACGTAGAAAAAATGACAAACTTCATTATTTTTTTTAAATTAATTTTTTATCAGTATTATTTTAATTATTCTATTATAAATTCATAATAAATTAATAATAAACTTATAATAAATTATATAAAATTTATAAATTCATAATAAATTCATAATAAATTCATAATAAATAAATAAAAATTTGATATTTTAATAAATTAATAATAAATTTTTATAAATTTAAACATAATTAAAAAATACGATAAATTTAAATTTTTTTAAATTTTTTTTTGTATTTTTTTCAAAAATCTTTTTATATAAGAGGCTGTCTTTTCTGGTTATGCGGCTTTTAATATCAAGGGATTGGAGTTATTGATCTGTGATTGTTTATCTTCATCCGGCCTCCTATATTTAGATGAAGAAGGGTTTGTACTGTGAGTTTCATAATGCTATTTTCTGGCCATTGATAAAAAAAAAACTTGTCAACAAGCTGGAGAAGTTAATTTATATGACAAGCACTAACCCTTAATTAAATGGGGTATGTGAGCAAAGCACAAATTTAATCAAAATAAAATTTCTTCTGGGAGTAGAGGGAGGCACATATATAATAATAATAATAATAATAATAATAATAATAATAATGTCTTAGTTTGATTCTTCATTGTATATTATAGTTATAATTTGGATGATTACAAGGGAAGACTTATCAGAATACAATTAAATTCAGACAAAAAGAATGTACGAATTTGCTGCAGCAAAATGAAACTTATTGACAAATAATATTAGGAACAATAAAGCTTAATTAAATATTGTGGACATTAGATAATAATTTTTATTTACCCTGAGAGAAGAAATGGTTGATGGTAGGCATGATTTGAGGAGGACGAGTTCGAAGGAATTTCCTGAGGCCGTGATCTGCATATTTCTCGCCTTCGTCTTCATTTTCCAACACCGCCACGCGTCTATGTGCTTTGTTGATCCTGTTTAATCAATTAATAATTCATCGTCAATAACAATCAAATTATTTTATAGCTATATATTTCTTTAATTAATCAAGAAACACATAGTTAAAGGCATAATTAATTATTAGAATGATTCTTTGAATCAAGTAATATACCTGACATCAGGGTTCAATAACACATTCCTTGTAAGTTGAAATATGCACATACTTGTTACAAAGGTCATTGCAGCCATTAATGGGTATACCTGTCATATATTCCATTATACATAATTTAAGATTATTATAGGACTTCAAGCTAATAATGATAATGATAACAATAAAACATGTTAGCTAGCCTGAAGTCATTTTCAAAACTATAATATTGCTGTTCAAACGCTAATTATCATTACTAAATTACATCTAATAAATTAGCTGCTTATAATTAATTGCCATACATACATACATACATACATACATATATATATATATATAAAAGATCACAGTTGTTTTGAAATGATACTGCTTCGAGTTATAAATTTAATCAAACCAAATTAACTAAAAATAATAATAAAAAAAAGGTCTAGCCTGCTTACCTCTGGCTTCATCCAACGCCCCATTAGTTTGGGTATATGAAACTAATTAATGATTCAATTTGCTCTTCCAATATCAGCAATTTAAGGAGATATTATAAGATAAATATAGAATTAGAATTCAGTTAGCAGTAGATTAGTATATTCAGTTAGCAGTAGATTAGCATACATATCTTTCCCTGTAGTTGTGGGACTCTTAGCTGTACATCCTGTATATATTAAACACTTATGTACTGTGAATATTAAGTGAATAACTTTAATTCCTCTTCATCTTTTATGGTATCAGAGCCGTATACCTAACGGTTTCTCTTGATTTTTTTTTCTCTCTCTTCCAATCACAAACCTGTGATTTCTTCTCCAATGGCTGATGATGATAGCTCATCTGGTACACGAACGCCTACTGTGGTTCAACACTCTTCCACACCTAACATCAATCTTAATGACAACAATCAGCTGGTATCAATCAATGCATCTGCTCAAGCACCAATCAAACTCACTGCCATGAACTATATGTCATGGTATACGCAGTGGTATTCTCTGCTCGTTGGCTATGATTTTCTCAAATTCGTTGAAAAACCCCTTGCTGCTGACTTGATGGGAAATCCTTACTGGATGCGACAGGACCAGTTGATCAGAAGTGCCCTTGTTGCATCCCTCTCACCAGAGATTGTTCCCTTTGTTGTTGGTGATAACACCTCATACGAGGTCTGGCAAGCCTTGCATGGTATGTACTCCAAGCCATCGCATGGGCGAATTATGAGTCTTCGAGAGTCATTGTTTACTGTAAAGAAAGGGACGATGTCCATTACAAGCTATTTGCAGAAGGTAAAATCTATTACCTCTACTCTTGCTGTTGCTGGAGTTAAAATCTCCATGCCAGAAACTGTTTTATATGTCCTTCATGGTCTGCCTCCTGCATATAAGGAGGTTGCTGCGGCATTGAGGGCTCGTGACACTCCCATTACTTTTGAAGAACTCCATGATAAATTGACAGATTTTGAGACTCAGTTAGAGCGTGAAGTCGTGGCTGCTGCAGTACCAACAACAATCAATTATACACAGAACCGATCTCATTCTAATCGAAACAATTCTGGTGGGAATTCGGGTCAGGCTTCTGGATTCAGTTCACAAGGGAACAATCGACAGTCCTCTGGCTCTCAAGTTGTCTGTCAATATTGTGACATACCAGGTCACGTCATGAAGCAATGCAGAAAGCTGAAAAAGAGATGTCCCTGGTTGTTTAATTCGGGTACCTCTAGTAGCTCAAATATCTCAAAGCCACAAGTTAATTGTGCAACTACACCAGACTCGGCATGGCTCCTTGATTCTGGAGCAAATCAACACGTTACTCATGATCTTCAAAATCTATCTTTCCATTCTGAATATGATGGCTCCGATGATGTTATGTTGGGAGATGGTACTGCTCATCCAATAACACACACTGGTTCTACTTCTCTTTCCACTAAATCTCGAATATTGAACTTGTCTAATGTGTTGTGTGTTCCTGGACTACACAAAAATTTAATATCTGTATACCAATTTTGTGTTCAGAATAATGTTGAGATAGCATTTAACCCATATTTGTTCAATGTGAAGGATTTAAGCACGGGCGACATTCTGGTGGAGGGAAAACCGAGTAATGGTGTTTATGTGTGGCCTTCAACAGCTCCTGCTCCAGAAGTTTCCTCTACAATGGTTCATTCTCATTCAACTTGGCACCGGCGTCTTGGACATCCAGCTACACCAATACTACGGATGCTGAGTTTATCTTGTTTAATTGATAATAAGTACTTTTGTGACTCTTATAAGTGCACAAAGATGCACAAACAACCTTTTTATGAGTCTACAATGAATAGTACTGCCCCTCTTGATCTGATTTATTCTGTTGTTTGGGGACCAGCTCCTGTTTCTTCAGTTGATGGCTATCAATATTATCTACTGTTTGTTGATCATTTTACGAAGTATATGTGGTTGTTCCCTATGAAACGGAAATCCGATGTGTCACAGATATTTCCAGTTTTTAAAAATATTGTTGAGAAACATTTTGATAAGAAAATCCGGTCATTCTACTCAGACAATGGGGGAGAATTTCTGCATTTAAAAACACTCCTTCAAAGTCATGGCATCTCACACTATCTTACACCACCATATACACCACAACATAATGCCACAGCAGAGAGACGCCATAGACATGTTGTCGAAACCGGCTTAGCCTTGTTACATGCAGCTGCACTTCCCTTGTCTTTTTGGTCCTTTGCCTTTCAAACAGCAATATATCTCATTAACCGACTTCCAAACAAGGGAATGACCGGATTAGCAGCCACATAAGTGGCACTAAGATCAGAGCCGTATACCTAACGATTTCTCTTGACATAGCAATTGACTATCATTTTGTCCGAAAACAAGTAAATGAAGGGGCGTTGCGTGTTGCGCATATCAAATCTGAAGATCAGCTTGCAGATTTGTTGACAAAGGCACTATCAACACAGAATTTTACAAAAATTCGATCCAAGATTGGCGTTGTTCAGAGACCTGCCATCTTGCGGGGGTGTATAAGATAAATATAGAATTAGAATTCAGTTAGCAGTAGATTAGTATATTCAGTTAGCAGTAGATTAGCATACATATCTTTCCCTGTAGTTGTGGGACTCTTAGCTGTACATCCTGTATATATTAAACACTTATGTACTGTGAATATTAAGTGAATAACTTTAATTCCTCTTCATCTTTTAGATATTAGTATGTTGACAATTTGAATTCGTTTCCTGTATAAATTTGTACAATTAATTTTTGCAAGTATATATATAGTGTTATTGTCAGGAGATAGAACAAACTGGCTGCTGGTACTGCGCTACACATTTTCAGTAGGCTTCATTTTAACCAATTGATGACTTTACTCAGAAAACCAGGGGCATTAGCCTCTTGTTTTTGTTTAAAAAATAAAAGCTTAAATGACTTGGTAATCGTCTTATTGGCAAATTAGAGCTTTTGGATTGTGTATCTATTTGACCTTTGAATATTCCAATATAAAAAGGGTTTCTTTGAAAATTGGAAATTTTTGGTGTAATTTGTTAAATCCAGTTTTTAATTTGTTTCCTTGTTTGGCAAGTATTCTTCCTCCTCTAATCTAACCAATTTGTATATTAATTAAAAGTTTATAATAACAAATATTAGAATTGACATTATTAATTTAATATTATTTAATATATGTTATTAAAATCAACAATTATTTATTTATAATAATAAATTGATAGGGTTAAATATTAATATTATTATTATTATCAATTGTTCATAATTGTATTATTAAAAAAAATTCATTGCAGGATTTTATATATTAATGTTTATGCTCCTGACTTTTTATGTATTAACTTTTTTTAAAAAAATTAACGGCGTTGATTTATGTACTGTTAAAAATGAATTATTTATAGTAATAGTTTTCCAAACTTTTTAATAAAAAAAAGAGAAAAAAAGAAAAATATTATTTTTTCCACACTGAATTACATCTCTTTGTTTATTAATTTATTTCTTAATTGGAGTACCTCTTTCCATCAACTTGGAGGCAAATAACAAAATCAATATAGTGGGCGATGGATTTTAAAATTAAAACCTTGAGATTTACATGTGTATGCATTATAATATCGTTTTTATGCGTGATTTTTAAAGTATTTTTTTCCTGCAATTTAATTGGTTAGACTAGTTCATGAAGTAAGGCATTTGAAAAGTATTTTAAAATTTGTTTTGTACATGACAAAGAAAATTTAAAAAAAAAAAGATTTAAAGTTGAGAGTGTTTTAATTCCTAAGTTTATATAAGATGGAAGAACCATAATATTGCTATCATCTTTCTCAATTATAATTGGTAAGTTATCATTCTCTAAAATCATAAAAGATGGAGATTTAGCATTTTCCTCAAATCATAGCCTTTAAATATTAAAATCAATCTTCATGCATGAGGCATAGGTAACTCTCTAGCTATCAAGATAAAGGCAGATATCAATTCTGACAGTTAACCATGGCCTTCAAATAAATTTGCCAAACTTGTTAAATTAAAAACTAAAATTAATTCAAAAGAATTCCAAATTTACCAAAATACTCAGACTAGATTTCTGAAACTTTGATATATTAAAAGCTTAATACATGAATTTATCCCAAAATTTTCATCTTTTTCAATTATATCCTATGCTTTTTTCCCCTATAAATTATACTTTAATTTGAAAGTTTAGTTTCATTGTATCCCAAATTTAAATTGAAAATAAATTAATATTATTTTTATGTTAACTAAATGATAAAATGTTAAATCGGTCTTTAAACTTATATATTTTATCTATTTAGTTTTACAATTTTGGTATTGGAATTAATTGGGCTATTAAACATTGAAAATTTATCATTAGTACTCAAGTTAGTGACTTAATTAATTAAATTTATAAAATTATACAGTTCAATTAATTTCAATCAAAATTTACAAATTAAATAGAAAATTTGTTATATTAAATTCAATATTCTTTTGCTTTTTTACTTGGGGTATAAGTGACATTAGCTTTTGAAATTATGGTACAATATTTTTAAGAATATGAAAAATTTAGGATAAATTATTTATTAAATTAATATTAAAATGACCTAAAGTTTTTCGAATTATGGAATGCCTCAAATCATTTAATCTCACTTGAATTTTTAACCTTTCTATCCTGTAAGGCTAGTATTTCATTTATCATCACTAAATTATTTGGCCAAATTTCATCTGGATTTAAGTGAAAGGGTAAAAAAGAGTAATTTTGTCATTTTTAATTTATAAGCAGGATTTTATTAGGAATTTCATTTGCTGTGACAATTTAAAAATATGACCCATGTTCCTGCTTCCAAAAAAAAAAAAACAGGAACATTGAGATGTTATATTCAAAAAAACTCTTATAAGAGTTTCTGCCGCCATTTTTCACCTAAACATTGCTTTACGATATGGGAAGTGAAAAGACACAAAATCAGACTTGCAGATAATTAAAGCAATTTACTTATAAAATTTTGAAAACGTGTAAATATTTAACAACCAGTGGTTAAACCTTGCCACCTCCACCATTTGTTGCTCCATTATAACAAGTTTTAGGACTCTGATCTTTGCAAATTCTTTAGCCCAGTTGGCAAAATTTGCAATTAATCATCAATCAGCAATAATAATATTATAGGATTGATTCCAATGAGAATTATAATCTCAGCTTTCTTGTTTCTTTTTCTTTTTTCTTGTGCAGGTGAAAATTCTGGTCACTAGCTAACTTATGTTTTGATTTTAATTTATTTGAGTTTATTGAATTTCTTGGTTTTGGATTGTGATTTCAGCCGCATATGATCCTTTGGATCCAACTAGTAATATAACCATTAAATGGGATATTATGGCTTGGACTGCAGACGGCTACACGGTTAGTCAAGTACTAAATTAATGTTGGGTTACATTTAGTTTGCTCTGAAAACAAATTTGCTAATTTTGATTATGTATTAAGGCAAATATTAAAGGTATTTTATAATTAACCCTTAATTTTATTAAAATTTCTCTCAATAATGATGATTTTTGCTGCAAATATCTTCCAGGCCATGGTGACATTGAACAATTTCCAAACGTTCAGGCAAATATGAACCCTGGCTGGACTATAGGCTGGACATGGGCAAAGAAAGAAATAATATGGTCCACGGTTGGTGCTTAAGCCATTGAACAAGGTGACTGCTCCAAATTCAAAGGCAACATTCCTCATTCCTGCAAGAAAAGCCCTGCAGTTGTGGACTTGATGCCTAGCGCTCCTTTCAATCAACAATTTACCAATTGTTGCAAAGGTGGAGTGGTCTCAGCTTGGGGCCAAGATCCTGCAGCTTCTGTCTCCCAATTCCAAATTACTGTTGGATTAGCTGGTACTTCAAATAAAACTGTCAGACTTCCCAAGAATTTTACCTTGCTTGGTCCAGGACATGGCTACACTTGTGGCCCTGCAAAGCTTGTGCCTTCCACCAGGTTCCTTACTCCTGACGGTCGCCGAAGGACTCAGGCTCTTATAAACGTATGGTAAAAATGTATTCTTTTAATCAATCAACTTCTGTAATATGAGTTACAACATATATAGGAGATGTGCGGCTAATAAGTTAGTTACAAGGATAAATACAACAATTAATTAAATTATATTTACACCCTTATCAGGCCCCCGCAATTCGAGCTTCTTGAGATGAGGAAGAAGATCGAATTGACAAATGATGCATGAACATGTAGTGCCGAGCCTTAGGAAGGGGTTTTGTTAAAATATCCGCTAACTGATCCTTGGAGCTAAGAAATTGAACATTAATCTCCTTCTTCTGTACTTTATCACGCACAAAGTGAAAATCGACTTCAAGATGTTTCGATCTTGCATGAAACACAGGGTTAGCAGACAAATAGGTTGCTCCTATATTATCACACCACAAATCTGAGATTTGAGTAGGAGGGAAACCAATATCACGTAATAATGAATGTACCCAAGTAAGCTCAGAAACGGCAAGGCCAAGTGCACGATACTCTGCTTCAGTGCTGGATTTCGCCACAGTTTGCTGCTTTTTAGAATTCCAAGATACTAAATTACTACCCAAAAATATAGCAAAACCAGATGTGGACTTTCGATCATCAGGATTGCTAGCCCAATCAGCGTCAGTATAGACATTGAGAGCTGAATTGGTTGATTTTTTAATGAACAAACCATAGGTAACTGTGGCCTTTAAGTAACGCAATATCCGTTTGACAGAAATCCAGTTCTCTACAGTAGGTGCATGCATGAATTGTGATACTCGATGAACCGAATAACAAACCTCAGGTCTAGTGAGACTTAAATATTGCAAACCCCCTACAACGCTCCTGTATAACGTTGGATCGTCAAACAAAGTACCACTAGCAGTCATTTTATCTTTGACACTGGACGGTGTAGCAAGGCTTTTACAACCATCCATCTGTGCTTTAGCAAGAAGATCTAAAACATACTTTTGTTGCGTAAGTAGTAGACCATGAGAACTCCAATTTGCTTCCATACCCAAAAAATAATCTAATTTGCCAAGATCCTTTAACATGAATTGAGTTTGCAGAGATGCCACTATATGTGTCAACGTATCATGATGAGAACTAGTGAGGATGATGTCATCCACATAAACAAGAGCAAAAACAGTAACAATATCTTTGGTATAAACAAACAAAGATGAATCAGCATGCGAAACGCGAAACCCAAGAGACAAAAAGGCAGAGAACAAGCACTTATACCATTGGCGAGGAGCTTGACGAAGACCATATAATGACCGCCGAAGCTTACACACAAAATCAGGTTTGGATTGGTCCCGAAACCCAGGGGGTTGCTCCATGTATACAACATCATCCAAGGCACCATGTAAAAACGCATTGGATACATCTAACTGTTTGACAAACCAACCTCGAGAAACAGCAATCGACAAAATAACTCGGATAGTAGCTGGTTTAACAACAGGAGAAAAAGTGTCTGAAAAATCGATTCCAGGACGCTGATGAAATCCTTTAGCAACCAAACGCGCCTTATAGCGATCAACACTTCCATCGGGTTTTTGTTTAACACGAAAAATCCATTTACATCCTATGATATTTTGAGCAGAAGAACGAGGTACTAACTCCCAAGTACCCGTTTTGATTAGAGCATTCAATTCACTTGCCATTGCTTCACGCCAATGATCACTCTTATTAGCTTGTGAAAAATAAGTAGGAACAGATAAATCAATCATAACAGCATGTGATTTAGGTGACCATGGCAACTTTGGTTTTAAAGAGCCGGTTTGCTTGCGAGTAATCATATGATGTATCTTCTCTGGTTTTGGATCAATGGGCACAGCAGTATTGTCTATCGAAGAAGACAACAAATGAGACTCGTCAAAAGGAACCGTTTTATTTAAATTTGGATCAGATGTAGTGGACGCAGAGTCAACACTATCATGCACCTCAGGAGTGAATGAAACTGTGTGGACAGGTGTGGCATCTGAACTTGCTGAAACAGTGCGCACAGGCGAGGCAGGTGGAGTTAATGAAACGGTGCGCTGTGGGGAAGCACCAAAACTCATGCTACAGGTGTCGTTTTGTGAAGCAACAGTGGCAGTAGTGCTTTGCTGTAGTATAGAAACGAGAATTCCATTCATTGGTACTGCTGGAATAACAAGTGGTGGCAATGGGACAGATGTAGGATATGTAGGGATTGGAGTGCCATTATCACTAGACTGCTGAAAAGGAAACACCTGCTCATAAAACAAGACATGAAGTGAGATGAATTTACGACGAGAAGAATAATCAAGACAAATATAACCCTTATGGACTTTACTATAACCAAGGAAAACACAACGAGAAGAACGGGGAGCTAATTTGTGAGGTGAATATGGTTTCAACCAAGGATAGCAAAGAGACCCGAATACCCGCAACTCATTATAATTTGGTTTTTCCCGAAAAAGAATTTCAAAAGGAGTATCACTAAGTGAATTAGACGAAGGTAATCGATTAATTGTATAAACAGCAGTATCAAAAGCATAAGTCCAAAATTTGTATGGAACAGATGAATTATGTAATAATGCCCGTCCTAACTCAACAATATGTCTGTGTTTACGCTCGGCACACCCATTTTGTTCAGGTGTATGAGGACAAGAAACGCGTTGAGTAATTCCATTGTCAACTAAATATTTGGTTAATGACTGAAACTCACCCCCCCCAATCGGATTGGAAACTCTTAATAGAAACACCAAAATAATTCTCAACCAATTTGCGAAATTGCATAAACACAGGAAGAACCTCAGATTTTTGTTTAAGAAAATAAACCCAACAGTATTTGCTATAGTGATCATAAAACAATACGTAATACCGGTAACCATCAACAGAAACCACAGGAGAGGGACCCCATACATCAGAACAAATTAACTCTAAAGGCTGAGAAGCACGGTAATTAGAATCAAAAAATGGTAGTTTGTGTGATTTACTCACACTACAAGCATGACAAAACTGAAAAGAATTATTCGAAGCAACAGAAATATTATTCTTTCTAAGAACATTTTGAACTAAACGAACATTGGCATGTCCTAAACGCTCATGCCACAAAGACACAGTAGCAGGAAAAGCCTTCGGTGAAAAGGATTGAATAGACTGCTGCATAGGAAACACATAGAGCCCATCCTTACTCCGGCCTTGGTAGAGTACCCGTCTCGTGGGGATATCCTTAACAAAATAAGAGTTAGGGAAAAATTCAAGTGAAACATTATTTTGAGAGGAAAATTGAGACACAGACAAAAGATTATTCTTAATAGCAGGAGAATAAAGAATATTATCAAGAACAAACTTATGATTATTAACAGTGGCCAAAGAAGAACCACGAGAGACAAGTGGAAGAGTTTTACCATCGGCGAGAGCTAAAGTAGCAGTGTTTGGAATAGGAACAGGTTGAGCAAGAGTCTCCTGTTGAGCAGTAAGGTGATAATTGGCACCGGAATCAACCATCCAATCCTGTATAGCAGTATTTTCAGTTGTAACATTGTTGGCCTGGGAAACAATTTTCGGTGAAGGACACTGGCGCGCATAGTGACCACTCCCATTACAATTATAGCACGTTAAATAAGCACCAGCAGTACCCCGACCAGCAGAATTTGAACTAGACCCTCGTCCAGAGCCAGAACCAAAGGCACCACCTCTGCCTCTATGTCCACGACCTCCACGAGATCGTCCACCATTACCTCGTCCTTGATATGAGTTTCCAGCAGCATAGTTAGCTGTGGGTAATACAGCAGACCCAAGAGAAAGACTGTCGAGCTTTAGGTGAGTTTCCTCACTCAAGAGTAAAGCATAAAGCTCATCAAATGACGTAGGAGCATTTCGAGCTTCAAGAGAACGAGCAAAGGGTCTGTACTCAGGACCCAGACCTTCAATAACATCACAAACTAATGTCTCATCGGAGACAGAACTTCCAAAAGCTTTAAGTGAATCAGCAAGAAATCTAGCCTTTTTCATATAAACATCAATAGTATCAGTACCTCGAGAGAGATGCTTCAATTGCTTTCGTAGTTGCAAAATCTGTGACCTTGCTCCCTTTGAATAAATGGTAGCAAGTTTGTCCCATGCATCCTTTGCTGTGGAACAGCGCAAAATCTGATGCGCAATGGACTCGGAGACAGAACAATGAATCCAGCTCTTGACGATTTGATCCTGCGAGAACCACTCAGCATAGGTAGGATTAGCTTCTCCAGTCACTAACACAGCAGACGGTTTAGGTGTGGACCCATCAACATGTCCAGCAAGACGATAACCATAAAGAAGAGACAACAATTGAGCCTCCCACAGAAGATAATTGGAAGAAGTCAATTTTGTCGTGAGAAACGGTGTAATATTAGGTATCTGAGAAAAACTAGAGGCAGGAACGGAAACGGTCGCACCAACAGTTGGGGTGGAGGTTGAACTGGAACTGGTGGAATCAGAGATCACTCCAGATTCTGTAGCCATAATGAAAAGAACGTGACTGAGTTAACAGAGAAGAGAAGAGCAAGGGAAAACAAAAGAGTCCTACTTTGGCTCTGATACCATATAAACGTACGGTAAAAATGTATTCTTTTAATCAATCAACTTCTGTAATATGAGTTACAACATATATAGGAGATGTACAGCTAATAAGTTAGTTACAAGGATAAATACAACAATTAATTAAATTATATTTACACCCTTATCAGCTCTGAGTAAGTTTCTTTGTATTACAAATATATTCGCTTTAGTTTAATATCATTTGATATTTAAATATGATTATTGACAGCAGATACACATTTATAACTTGTTTATATAGCTGCTAAATGCTTTACATTAAACATCATTTGATAGTTAAATATAATGATTAATACAACGATCATTCATATTTACTTATATTCTGTGCAGTGACTTGGAATGTGACCTGCACTTACTCACAGTTCATGGCCAGGAAGAACCCAAATTGCTGCGTCTCTCTCTCAACTTTCTACAATCAGGAAATCACACCCTACCCCACTTGTGCCTGTGGTTGCCAAAACAATAACACTTGTGTCAAGTAAGCCACTATTCTTCATCTTAGACTTCAATATATCTATGGCAGATCTAAATGATAAAGCAAATTAATTTTGCTGCAGTCGTGATGCGAAGATTCTTAAGTGGTTGGAACAAACAATACAAATAATGAAACACATTCTCTACTGCAATGCACACACCATATGTGCCCAATTCGAGTTCACTGGCATGTGAAGGTTAATTATAAGGAGTACTGGCGAGTGAAGATTGCAATAATAAACCTTGACTATAGAATAAACTACACACTCTGGTCCCTCGTTATCCAGCATCCGAATTTCAACAATAATACAAGTTTTTAGCTTCAATTACCAGCATCTCGTTCCCTAAAAATCGATAAGTCAGTGTCAAAAAAATTCTGTTCTTGTTTTCCTGACGAAATTGTGGCAGAAAAGATTTTCACTTGACATGTCTGATGTCTGTAATGATTCTATGCAGATGATACAGCAATGTTCTATGGCATGAAATATTACAATGATGTCTTAATGGCAGCTGGGCCTTTAGGAAATGTTCAGTCAGAAGCGCTTTTTCAGAAGGATTTGAACACCTTCACCTTCAAGCAAGGATGGGCGTTTCCAAGGAGAGTCTACTTCAATGGCGACGAATGTATGCTACCACCACCGGATACATACTCTTTTCTGCCAAATTCTGCACATGGGTCTCTAATCTCTTACTTGACATTGATTTCTACATTGTCTTTACTGTTTATCATTCTTTGGTGATTACCAGAGTCTGAAATGGTGCAGCTGTTGGAAGTTTTGAAACAAAGGATTTATTGATAAACAATTGGAGCTACAAGTTTTGGATTTATTGATTTCCACCTTCTTTCTCACCTGTATGTTAAATGAATAGAATTTACTTAATATATGAGTACAATTCTACGAGATAGCATTATTTTTTTAAATATCATTTTCGATTTTTATTTTATTTCTTTCTTCTTAAGATGCAAATAGAAATTAAAAATTAAAATTAAAATGAGAATTATTTTAATCTTTCTACGTTGTTTTTATAAATTTTTAAAGAGAGAATAATTAATTTAACAGAATAAAACTGAGAGATTGCTCAATTAGTTTGCCAAAAAAGAAAAGATGACAATGTTAATTAGATCAAATCTAAGAAAAAATAACAAAATCATCAAGCCAATATCAACTTTCAACTCCATATGAGAAGTTCTAATTATGTTACATTTTATTTACATTAATTGATAGATAACTCCACAAAGAAGATGAGAAAGTACAGCAGCTAAATGTGAGACAACATCTACAAGTAACAATTTGTTGCTAAATCAGCTGCAAATAGCACTACAAAAAAAAAAAGAACTTCCCAATAAGCTTCCAGTTAATAACATGGATCAAGACCCGGCCAAAATTTGAAGATTATGGAATTTTGCAGCATACGTTTGCAAGCTTATATATATCTATACGAGAAAGCAAACGCCGAACACGAAATCACTATTAGTAAAAGTGGAGAGATAAGCTGGCGGAAACTAGCATTTGGCAACCGTGGATAGGAATCTGGAGGGGGCATCACGCAGTTATCACCATTAAAATAGACCCTTCTAGGAAAAGCCCAACCCTTGTCAAAGGTAAAAGTTGTTTTATCCTTTTGGAAAAGCAGCTCCGACTGCACATTGCCAGAAGGGCCAGATTGCATAAGCAAATCATTGTAGAACTCAATCCCCCATAACATGGCCGTATCGTCTGTTGGAAAAACACAATATGAAAAGAATTTATATCTTTTCAAGAGTAAAATTAATATATTCACTTCACAGAAAAGAAAATGCATTTCTTTCACAGAATATTGATGGTATTTAATCCAACTACAATGCAACACTATACTCAACAATAGAGACCAGCAATTTAGACTAGTATATCGTATGCATTGCACAATACTAGAGTTCATAAAATGCATTGCACTAAACTAGCCAGATGAGTATAACCAACTCTAATTCCTCTACACATGCTGCCAATCCATCAGTCACTTGTTCTGGTCCAATGAAATGCAATGAGCAGAGGGAATGAAAACTATTAATCAGTTTAAAACATTAGTCTCCTTCTCTACTGACCAGAAAAATGAGTGGGAAGAGTACTTTTCTATCACTCCTCCGTCCATAACATAGAGATGCTAATAACAGAAACAAATAAGAGGAAAGGAACCAAAAGGGAGGATCTAACTTACTTATAGTTGCATAAGGAGTCAATGACTTATAGTTGAAACTAAAAATCTGCGTCAGATTGTCAAAGTTGGGATGTTGGACAACAAGGTTCCATTGCGAATAATTCATATTGTAATTGAAATTTGTAATTGTGACCTTAACCCGCCAGTACTCTTTATAGTTGAGCTTTACATGCCAGTGAATTCTGACTGGACACATATGACTTGTGCATCGGATAAGAGGTGCAGGGTTGTTTTTCCCGAAACTAGGAACAACTGATGCCAGGTGTGATGAATTTGGACTGCAAAAGTACAAACCAACAAAAGAATCGTCAGTAACAATAGACAATCATATAAAGGTACATATACTGAAAAAAAAATATATGTACAGTATCTCCAAGGAACCTCTAAACATAGGGCTAGAAGAAAGAAGATTTTTCACTGAATGAACCTACTCTACACAGTCTCCTGACAGTGAATTGTTGCTTTGGCAGCCACAGGAACATGTTGGGCAGGGAACTATTGTATCATTATAGAAAGATGAGAGTGAAACACAGCAAGTTGGTGTCTTTTGAGCAAGGAATTGCGAATATGTGCATGTAACATTCCAGGTCACTGCAATAAAATGATCAAATGCCACTTACATCATCTCCAAGTATACAGTAATAAACCAATTAAGTAGACAAGCAATTGTTTATGAGAGTAAGTGGAAAACTATGGTTTCTTGAGACTATAGTTTTCTGCACTATATTTATCTGAATAAAAACAATTCAAGGAATATATGACTTTAAACACCTCAAATAACAAGATGAACTATCCCAGATTTCAAAGATCAGAATAAAGTTCAGTTGTACATTAGTATGAATCTAGATTAATTGAAAAGAGATTGCATGCAACTATGATCTGCATTCATTGACTTACTCAAAGCTTGTGTCACTCTCCTTTTATCAGATGTAAAAAATTTACTAGGCCTGACAACTTTTGCTGGTCCACATGTATAACCAGGTCCCGGTGCTTTCAGGGTGAAGTTTTTAGGCAATCTGACAGTCTTATTGGTGGTTCCAGCCGCACCTACACTGAGCTGGAACGCACTTACTGCTTTGGATGAATCTTGAGCCCATGAGCTGATTACACCACCTTTGCAGCAATTTGCAATCTGCTGGTTGTAAGGAGTTCCCGGCAGTAAATCTACTACTGATGGATTTTTCTTACAGCAATGTGGAATGTTTCCTTTGAATCTTGAACAGTCTCCCTGCTCAGTAGTTTGACCTCCCAGCATGCTCCATATTACCTCCTTTTTTGCCCATACCCATCCTAATGTCCACCCGGGTGCTTGAATGTGACGATATTGCTGGAAGTTATACATCGCAACAACAGCCTATCCATTCATTCGACATATTACTATTAATTGATTTGGATAACAGTGAACAAAATAACAGACGTGAGCACTGCTTGCTAGTATATATTAAAGTTATTCATCATATTTCTCGTTTAATGAGAGAAAATGTTTAATTTCAACCAAGAAAATGAGACACCAAAAATACTAAAAAATTATGGTAGGAGAAGACCTTAATTATGAACTCTTGATAAATGACTTTACAAATTATAACCACAAACACAAAGGCTAATCTCAAGGAACTCCTTTGAAGTTAAATAAGACACATATCAGAGACATGAAGAGGGTTGATTTTGCTACCTAGTAAAATTGATTGAGTGCTTGAAGAATTTGATAAAGAACAGAGATCTTGATGATAAAATGTTCAAAAATTTGTTGAATTAATCCTCTTAAGCTAGCCATGTGAGCTCAGGCAACATTATAGCTAGTTATATATGACAAGAAATGAAAGATAAGTCATGCTAAACACAAACAAGAACTTTCTACAAGTTTACAAATACTTCCTGGCTAAAAACAAATGTGAAAAGGATTAAAACATTATCTGACAATGGACCTTTGCCTTTATGCAAAATATATTTGGAGGGGTCCATCTTTTCAAAAACATATAAATTAAGAAATACTTACAACATAGCCATCAGGTGTCCAGCTAATTATATCCCATTTGATTGTGATATTTCCATATGGGTCAAGAGCATCATAGGCCTCTGGAAAACAAACCAGTAACTTGTATCAGAACAACTCAATTAAAATTTAGAATAAAAGATTAAAAATTATAGAAATATTGGTCTTAGTTTCTTCACATAGAAAAAAAGGACAGAAAAAAAATTTTAAGTACTATTAATTTAGCAGAGAATGGGAGAGAAATTTTTTTTTATCTTTAAGGTTTTCATCACATTTTGGAATATCAATACATAAGCTACTAATTGTGAAAAATAACTGATTTCAGGGGATCATTAGTAGCCCGTGAAACAAAAACTAAAAGCTACTTTAGCAAAATCATTAAGCATGCATTTTTTCCCATTTTACATGGCTATCAAATCCTAGAAAATAAATTAAAGATTGTTCATTCAGAGAAAAAAACTCAATTTACTTGAAGTTTCCAAATCGTTTTTTCCCTAGTTGCATTCATTCTGGATTGATAAGAACCAAAAACAAATTTTAATTTCACAAAATTCAGAATCATCCACAAACCACGGCCATATTTCTGGAGCCACTCCAGGTTAAAAACATTAAAAAAGAATAAACTTTTGACGAAAAACCATTAATCTCAATCTTTCATCGAAAACCCCTAATCTAAGCACCTAAAAAGAGACCAAAACGAAAGCTGCCTAAAATTTTAGAAAATAAAGAAACCTCATTTATCAAACTCAAGAAATAAACTTTACCAAATTCATCATATAGCACTCTGATCAATAACCGGAGTCTCAACAATTGCTTTTCAACGACGCAAGAAATTATGAAACTAAGGAAAGTCATTAACATCATTAAAGAAAGAAAAGAAAAGAAAAGGTTTTAAGTAACCTGTTTCGTGAAGGTAGAACAAGAAAGTAGAAAGAGAAGCAAAATGGTGAAGTGAGAGAGAATTACAATAACAGGAGATAAGAGATACATTCTTCTTGATAAAAAAAAGAGACATACATTCTTTCTAGAAAAAAAAAAAAAGGAAACCCCATTTCCTCATATATCAAATCCAAGAATCCAACTTTACAAAATTCATCATAAAGCCTCCAATCAATCATCAAACACAAATTTTTCAGAAAATCAACAAATCATGAAACTAACCAAAACCCATTGGCATCATCATAAAAGCAAATAAAAATCCAAAATTTGCAAAGAATAAAACAAACTAATTAAACGTAAAACAAACTAATTAAACACGCACACAGAAAGAGAGAGA
Source organism: Garcia nutans (assembly GCA_947685225.1). NCBI lineage: Eukaryota > Viridiplantae > Streptophyta > Magnoliopsida > Malpighiales > Euphorbiaceae > Garcia > Garcia nutans. Next base: position 52,766,201 of record CANTUV010000012.1, read on the forward strand.
GAGAGAAGGAAGAAGCTTTCACTAACCTGTTGTAATTAAGGTGGAGCAAGAAAGCAGAAAAAGAAGCAGAATGGAGAATTGAGAGAGAGTTGCCATAATGGGATAGAAGAGAGAAAGTCTCTTTCTTGGCAGGGAGAATGTGTTTACGATAAAAGAAAAACGCAGATAGAAAAAGAAAGAGAGTAAAGAAGACGACGAGGGGGTGACTGACTGGTTCTTGGTTTATAAAGGGCAGTTTCCAATTTCACACATTTAGGCACTAAAAAATTACACTTTAATAGTCTTAGCTTTCAGCACACTGTTAAATGTCAAAACCTTTATCAACGCGTATTAAGGAAGAAAAGAAAACACAAGCCAGGCTTTTGCTTTCAATATAAAAGAAACTTTGTTTTGGATTATTTGTTAGGAAAAATCACATATTTGTGTCAAAATTTTCTGAAATTTGCGCCTTTGGTATCTGGAAAAAAAAATTGTTAATTAAGTTCTTTAACAAAGACAAACTTATGCTTGAGAAGCTGACCTGATTTTTAAAATAACAAAAATTTTATAGAATAAAAAATTATTCAAATATCAAATAATATATTTTGAAATTTTCAAATGTTCATGAAATAATTTTTCCTATTTATTATGTTTCGGATTGGATTTTTTAGTTTGCACTTCTAATAAAAACGAATGCTTAATGACGGTTGTTTGTGGTGGTGATGGGGAAAATGACAGCTGAGTTGAGTTCAGTTTGAAATACTTTCTAGGTGAAACCATGGCGCACGCAGAGTTATTTGGAGTTTGGTGGGGAGCACAATGCTCCGTGCCGGTTTGTCTGTCGTTCACAAAAGTATTTTGATTCTGTTGTTTTAGCCTCAACTCTTTGTCACTTTCAAATAATAACCGCGTTAGTTTCTTTTTATTTTTTGTCTCATGGGGGGAAAATAGAATGAAGTTGCAGAATAAATCAACCACTTTGTTTATAAATTTTAGTTTTTCCCTTTTTTTTAAATAACCATTAGTCCAACTCTACAGTTTTAGTTAAAGTAAAATAATTTTTTATCAATTAATCTATGTATTTAGTGATAATTTTTTAATTAAAAATTAATTTAAAAAAATTTATATTATTATTAAGGCTAAATAATTATAAAGTTTATGAAAATTTTACATATTACACTAGCCAGTTCTTATATTTTTAAAATCTAATTTTTAAATCTCTCTATTTTTAAAAATTAAATTGTTTAGTCATTCTGTTAATATTTTCATCCTAAAAATATTAGTCGACTATTTTAATATTATAAAATAATTTATTTACCATTCCTTTATATATATTTTTCTTTGTTATTTATTAAGCCATGATTATTTTTAATTTTATTTATATTTTTTATAAATAATTTATTTTAATTTTATAAATATTATTAAAAATAATTTTAAATAATATGAATAATAGCTTTTATTATTTGACAGATAATTCATATATATTATTTATTTTAATTTTATAGATATTATTAAAAAAATAATTTTCAATAATACGAATAATGTCTTTTATTATTTTGCAGATGATCTATATACAAAATAAAATTAAAAATAAAATAAACTTAATAAATAACAAAGATAGATATATATAAAGAAAGAGTAAATAAATTATTTTATAATATCAAAATAGCTGACTAATAATTTTAAGATAAAAATATTAACAAAATGACTAAACAGTTTAATTTTTAAAAACACATAGATGTAAAAATTAGATGTTAAAAATATAAAGACAGAATAATATAATATGTAAAATCTCAGAGGCTTCATAATTATTTAGCCTATTATTAAATATATTTATGACATCATGTCTCGATTCAAAATATTTAAATTTTATACTTACAATTCAATTTATTCAATTTTTTTCACATAAATTTATTAATTTTCTATAATCAATTCAATTTTTAAATATAAATATAATAGAATATGTTTAAATGTAAATATAATAGAATCTCTTTAAATGTGTTGTGAATAATTAAATGTTTCAATTTATGTTTTCATAAATGAAAGAGAAAAAAAGGGAAGAAAATGAAAATCATTTACATCAAAACTGAAACAAGTTTAAGTATACATAATTTATTATAGTCTAAGTAAAAATAAACAAATAAATAAATCTCAACTAATAATGTGACAATTTTATATGAATTAATCAATTAGTGCAATCCTATTATATTACATAAATAATCTTCCTCAAAAAAAAACATAAATAATCATTTTACTTTATCTTACCTTTTTCATTAAAAAAAATAACTGGGGATTTAAATAATTTCGTGAAATAATAATAAGAACCTTAAAGAATGGATCAAATTATTGTATGCAAAACTTTCAAGAAACTAATAAAAAGATATGACAAATCATATCTTAATCTTTATTTAAGGATACTCATTGTGACTTTGTGGTGAAGGTAATGAGCCTCTTGTGCTACAGTATCTGATATAGCTTTTGCTTTTGGAACATTTGCTGGGATGTATTAATTTCTCTAATATGAAATAAATAAATAAATTTTATAAATTTTAATTTGTAAAATTTAAGTTAAATAAATATGTTTGAAAAAATATTTTATTTAATTATGTAAATAAAAATTTTAAATAAATCTTATAGATGAATATCTCTCTCAGAATTTTTACAGTATTGTCTTAATTACAAATTGTTTTCTTTTTGAATTTTTTTTTTGTGTAAATTATATTTTTTGAATTCGAGCGGAACAAAACTATAAGGAGAGTAAAAATTTTTATACTGAATTTTAATATAGCTATATATTCATAATTTGATAATAAGAAATTATTATTTTTAAATTGTCATTACGCTAAACTATTTTAAGAAATTATGACAATTTAAAAATTTTAATTTTAAAAATTTAAAAAAAATGAAATTTAATTAATTTCATAATCTTAAGTGATGTCATTCTAAAATGAATCAAATTTTAATCTAAAATTAATGAAACTTTGTTAGCAATTAAAAAAAATAAATTAAATTGGTCAGCAAAACTTTATATATGCCTATGGAAGGAGTTAAATGGGTTATGCAGTATCTTTGACCCGTGCCATGGACTTATGAAATCTCCTTTTAATTGGTAAATAAATTAGGCTTGTTCTTAGTCTTTCTGTATCAATTGCAGCTCTAATAATCGGCATTTTAGTAGAACCATTTCCATTTGACTTGGATTAATGCAGTGTCATATTCAATCTTATTAATGGGTTTTAAGTTTTAAAATTTGCTAAATTTTATCAAAATATCGACTTGTCTAATTCATAAATTTATTCATAAATTAAAACTTTAGAGTTCAATTTGCAAACCATGAGAATTGGCTGTTTGATAATATATAGGGGTGTAAACGAGCCGAGCCGAGCCGAGCTTTGACATGCTCAGGCTCGGCTCGACATATAAAACTTGAGCTCGAGCTCGATTCGAGTCGAGCTCGAGCTCGGTTTATACGAATATTGGCAAGCTCGAGCTCGGCTCGGCTCGACTAGTATTTGACTCATTAATACGACAAACGAGCTAAACTCGGGCTCGAGCTCGATTTGGAGCTCGAAATCGAGCTCGAGCTCGAGCTCGAGCTCGATCTGGAGCTCGATTTGGAGCTCGAATCGAGCTCGATTTGGAGCTCGAGATCATAGCTAGATATATGATAAAATTGAAAAAAAAATAAATTTTTATACATCACAATTATAGTCAAAATTAAAAATCAAACATTCATTATAAAAAATATAGATGTAAATCTAGATAAAAAGAAAAAGAACAATAAATAATCAACAAGATAATTTCATTTTAGAAAAAAAAGTGCTAAAATTATCCAAATAAATCAAATGAGTAATAAATTAAACTTGAACAACTTCATCTGGCACATGACAACTCCTTTATATTTGAGTTCAACTGTTGTATCGCCTACATAAATAAAATTAAAAAAATCAAATAACAATTTAAAAAATACAAATAGTTTTGATAAGTAAACTCACAAAAAATTATAAAACTAAAATAATACCTTATAAATGGATAATACGATCAAGGTATAATATACTCTCGAATGTCCTTGACAGTGCTTTCCTATAAATATTAAGAAAAAAAATGAGTTAACTACAATTATATAATAAAAATCATAACTTTCATTGTTCTTTTCTTTCATAAAAATGGAACATACTAACTTTTTTCTTGCTTTTTAATCCATAGTAAGCGCGAAACCAATCTTCTCCACAAAGTAACTTTTGCACTGTATCCGTTCCAAGAGATGCACGATGTGAATCTATAACTCTACCCCCAGCACTAAAAGTTGCTTCAGAAGCCACTGTTGTAATAGGAATCGACAATATATCACTTGCCATTCTTGATAAAATCTTATACTTCAATTTGTTTGTACTCCACCATTCCAAGGCGTCAAATGCCTCATCATTTTCGCAAACATGAATACCTTCTTCCAAATAAATATCTAATTCTGATTTAGCATGTTCAACCACAGCATCACCGGATCTTAGAAGACGAAAAAAATATGATTTTCTACCTTTCCCTTTATCAACACTAGCAATGCTTGAACCTTCTTTTGCAAGTTCATTTCTGGATTCCTTATTAGCATTTTCCGTTCTATAAGCCTCAACATATTCAGTGTAGAGCAAATGTAAAGACTCACTAACTGTTGCAATATGCTCAAAAGAATCAACTCTACTATATATGAGAGGAAAATAAATCTCAATTGATTTCATCTTACTCCTTGGATCCATAACAGCTGCCAATGCTATTAATAAATTACAATCACCCCAATATTTATCAAATTTTTCCTTCATCTTCTTCACCATATTTTTCATAGCTTCATCATCAGATGCATATATTTCACTAAATTTTCTTTTTACATTATAAAGTTCAAGAAGAAATAAATTTGAAGTTGGATACTCACTTCCTGAAATTATATTAGTGACCTCATAAAATTCTTCCAAAAACACACAAACTTCCTTAACCTTCTTCCAATCTAATTCACTAGGCAAAGTACGATAACTTGAATCTTTTATTTGATACCGAGAAAAGACATCTTTATACTCCAAAGCAACAATTAGCATTAAATATGTTGCATTCCATCTTGTGCTAACATCCAAAATGAGCTTTTTTAAAGGTAATTTTAATTGTTTCACAATTTCACTGAACATTCGAAGACGTGCTTCTGACGCAGTAATATGTTTTACACTCTCGCGAACATTGTGTATTATATCTTGAATCTCAGACAAACCATCTTGAACCAGTAAATTCAAAATATGCGCACAACATCGCACATGAAACAACTTGCCACAAAGAGAGAGCGGTAATGATGAAGAGATAGACAAATTTTCCTTTAACATCCTAATAGCAACATCATTATAAGTAGCATTATCTACAGTTACTGTCCACACCTTATTTTCTATCTCCCATTCTTGAAAACACTTTTGCAATGCATCACATACAATAATTCCATTATGAGGTGGTGGAATATCACAAAAGTTCAATGTGCGTTTTTGCAACTTAAAATCAGAATCCACAAAATGAGCAGTAACAACCATATATGATATCTTTTGGGCATCAGATTTCCACAAATCTGTGGTCACGCTAAGCCTAGAGACACCAGCAAGCAATTCCTTGATTTTCTTTTTCTCTATATCGTAACTACTATCAATATCTTTTCTTAATGTTGCCCGGCTAATTTTTTGAAAACTTGGATTAGCATGTTTCATTAACAAATTAAAAATCTCATATTCCGCAAAGTTAAAAGGTAACTCATGCACAAGAATCATATGGGAAAACACTTCTCTAATTTTGGCATGATTATACCTGAAATTCTCCAATGCAGCTATACTTTCTGTCTCATTTATGCGGTTGGTGATGTTAAGCTGTTGTTGCCCTTTTAGATTTATCACCCTTTGCATACAAGACTTCAAGTGCCTTAAAAATTGTGTGGTAGCACCAGTCTTGTTCAGAGCAAGCCGATGTTTACAATGAATACATTCAGCCTTCACTGTCCCATTCGGAAGAGTCACCTCTTTGAATTCATTCCATGCTTTTGAAGTCTTCTTCCTTTTCTTTGAAGCAAATGGATTGTCGTCCTCTTCAGCAATTTCCACATCATGAATGGATTCCACACTTTCAAGTGTATTAGATATAAAAACAGGTGAATCATTCGAATTTGGAGATGAATCTTGAGTGGAAATTAAATTTGCAAAATTTATAATAGACATATCCTGAAAAGGAATAAAGACAATTTTAGAACGATAAACATTGAATCTAGAGGTAAGTCAATTAAGAAATTAAATTACTGATAATTATAAGAATATAAACACGTATCACATATTAATATGATCCAGTATCTTAATTTTCAGCCTTTTCATTTTGAGTTGGCCACTTCCAAGACCAAAAAAACATTATACAACAACTGAAAATAACATCTTACTAACTATTTTAAGTTTACTAGCTGTTAATTTGAACATTAATAACAGAAAATTACAATGTTGCAATCAATAAGATCACCACAGTAGAGAAAATTACACTAAATAAACTCCTCAAACAATCTGTTATTTTTTGTGTATTATAACTATTCCCAGCAATTCAATTGCCTTGCAAGTTTAAATGAAGACACCAACATTATACAACAACTAGCACAACATATGCTAATTAATGTTACAGATGTATATCAGGTTTGGAAGCATTATCCACTGCACTGGCATTTGCCCTTTGTCTCTCATGTAAAAGCACAGCAATACAGCATCAATAATATTCACTCACATACCACACAGAAAAGAAGCACAGAGTCTGGAATTATAATGAACATCTAAGCATTACAATATATACCACTGCACATGACAATATATACCACTGCACAGAGTCTGGAATTATTATCCACTGCACATTTAAGTTTACTAGCTGTTAATTTAAATATTAATAACAGATATTTAATTAAAAATTCCAGCTTAGATGTTGGGGATTTCAATCAATAAAATCACCACAGTAGATAAAATCGCACTCAATAAACTCCTCAAGCAATCTGTTATTTCTTCTGGTATAACTATAACATCATCAATAATATTCACTCAAATACCACACAGAAAGCATCAAATACCACACAGAAAGCATCAAATACCACACAGAATACCACACAAAAAGCATCAAATACCTGAGATTGAGAGGCTGCCATGGTTGGTGTGTGAATGTCTTGCGAGACAGAGACAGGGATCGAGACAGAGACAGAGACAGAGGGCAAGGCAGTGAGCGAAACAGAGAGCAAGATGGTGGTCGGAGCTCCCTCGTTGGCCTGCTGTGTGAATGGCTTGCGAGACAGAGACAAAGATCGAAACAGAGACAGAGACAGAGCGAGGCACTGAGCGAAACAGAGAGCAAGGTGGTCGGAGCGAAACAGAGAGCGAGGGCAAGGCAGTGAGCGAAACAGAGAGCAAGATGGTGGTCGGAGCGAAACAGAGACAGAGACTGATCGAGGCACTGAGCGAGGCACTGGTGGTCTCTGCGATGGTGAGACTCGAGATCGATATGGTGAGAGCTGCAGTAGAGGGTGAGACTTGAGGTTGTTGGTTGAGTCGGCTGCGATGGAGAGGGCGAGCTTGAGATCGGAGAGCGATAGATACAGAGACTGAGAGAGATAGCGAGAGGAGAGATCGAAATTGTGAGAAAAAAAAACGACAGTGACGGCTATGGGATAAAGAGACACGATGTAAACAGTATGTTTTTAGGGTTTTTTTATTTTTGAACATGAATTTTTATTTTATGCTAAAAATATTAAAATTAAGACAAATAATTAAATATAATACAAGGCTAATAGTATAAACTATATATTATTATATATATTAATAATTATTATAATTTGAGATATAAATTTTTAAAAATATAAGGTTAATAGTATAATTTTAAAATATAATATACTAATGTATATATAATATGATAAAAATAAAATATATTGCATATATATGCTTTACAATAGATATACTATTCATATTATAGTATATATGGTGTTTATATTTATATTATATATATAGTAAAAATAATAATATATAATATATTATAAAATATAATGAAAATAATTAGTAATATATATATATAATATTGTAGTACATAACATATACATATTCTACATATAATATATAGTATATATAGTGAAAAGCATGCATATATAATATAGCATGTATATGTATCACATTTAATATATTTATGGTATATATATATTTTATTTTTACATATATATGCTTTATTTTTATTAAATATTAGCATGTATTAAGTAGTATATATATTATATAGTTTATTATACTATGTATAGTATATATATATATAATATCATTTTATATTGATGCTGTTATATTAACTATAACAATATCAATATAACATTAATCATTTTATCTTATATGCAATATATATAATTAATATTAAGTATCAATTATATCATATATACAATTCAAATTTTCTTATATTAATTATTTATATTGATAATTATTATAATTTAGGACATAAATTCTTAAAAATATTAGACTAATAGTAAAATTAATAAATATAATATACTAATATATATAATATATTTTTTAATATAACCTAATAAACGAGCTAGCTCACGAGCTTAGCTCGCGAGCTTCTTAAATGAGCCAGCTCGCGAGCCTAACGAGCCGAGTATCTCTGAGCTTGGGCTCGGCTCATTTAGTAAACGAGCAGCTTGAGCTCGGCTTGTTTTTAATCGAGCTCGAGCCTGAACGAGCTTTTACCGAGCCGAGACTCAAGCCGAGCTCGAGTAGCTTGGCTCATTTACAGCCCTAATAATATAGTGTGCTCTGTGCAGTGGAAGACCTGTAGAATTTTAATCAAAAAGTAGCAAAAATTCATATTATAAATTTTTTTAATATAGAATTATGTATAAAACATTAACATTTTTTATACTTTTTACACCCAAAACATAAACTTATAAAAAGAAGTCTTTTAAGTCACGAGTTTTCTCTTTGGCCATTCGGAAGATTTTATTAGAGAAGGCTACAACTAGACCGATTAATATGGAAAAAGACTGCATGATCATACCCAATATATCTTCTACAAATTAATAAAGTAATGCTATTAGGCTCTTTAAAAAAAAAAACAGGCAGTATCCATGTCTATTATTAAATTAATAATTATATCAAATTTATACCATAATATAATATAGATAAAAAATAAATAAATTTCAGAGTTGAATTCGTAACTTTTCAACAACTTATAAAATCAACAATATGATTTTTTTATTCCCAATAAAATCAACGTAGCCTAAAGATTTTGTTCATATTGTGTTCTTGAAATTGACTTCCAAATTGTTAAATTCAAGTACATAAATTTTGAAATGTATGATCTTAGTTTAATTAATTAGCGTGCAAAATAAAGATTCTTGCTTAATTTAAAATAATTAGTTAAATTCTATTCCTAGCAAAGTTATGTTGAACAAAATCAAACATATATAAATTATTTAATTAATAAATTAAATTAAATAATAGCATGGATTAAATTTCCTCTCCATTCATCTAAAAAAAATAAATCCCTCTCTATTAATATATGGAAAAATTGCTGTTTCAATCTTATTGTGAAATTTATATATGAAATATTGTGAAATTTATATATGAAATAACACCTATCACTTTATTTTTTTTAAAAGAAATAATGCTTATGATGAATAATTTGACCTTTTCTAATTTTTTTAAAAATAATACTCTCTCCATTTTATTTTAAGTGTCGTATAAAAATAATGTGCATAGACTAAAAAAATAATTACTCATTATCAATTTTATAAAAATATTATTATAATTTATCTTCTCATCTTTTTCACTTCATTTATTTGCTTTTCATTAATTAATGGGGGCAATATTGAAACTTTTTAATTAATGCTCCTTTAAATTTTTAAAAGCGACACTTGAAATGAAATAAATTTTATTTCTTACACAACACTTGAAATGAAACGGAGGGAGTAATATTAATAATAATTTAATACATATAGTGCATGCAATAATATATTATATTTTTTTTAGAAAAAAACTAATATGTTATCTTCATATATATATATATATGATTTCACATATATATTAATTAATAATTGTATTTGAATATGAAAAAGCTTGTAACAAAACTTTCATATTACTAAAATAACATATATTGTTTACACAATGAAATATAATTTAATAATAAATATATTGAGTATTTTATATGTGTATTTTAAATAAATTCACATTAGCCTTTGTTGTATTTGCATTTATTATGTTTTAAAATTATATAATAAAATTATTTAATACTAATAATAAAATAAAATAAAATAAAAGAGTAAGTATATATTCATAGTGTTTATTTTATTTTATGCATATATTTCTCTCATTAAAAATTTCACAATTTATTAAAATTCATAGCAATTAAAAGTTTATATATCTGATAAAATTAAAAATATTAAACGTAACTATAAATTATTTTTGGCCAAATATTTAAATAGACATCTAAACTATAGTCTAAATAATAACTAAATACTTAAATTTTTTTGGACCATTTAAACACTTATTTTTGCCAAAATATGGCCAAATAAACATAAATATAAAGTTAAAGATTTAAATAGACATCTAAACAAAAAATAAATAGCAGCTAAATACTTAAAATTTTTTTGAACTATTTAAGCACCTTTTTTTTTTCAAAATAAAATCAAATAAATAAAAATAAAAATAAATACTTTAATATCATATATTTTGTTGCAAGAAGATGATAGTGATTTGTATTGCAGCTGATATTATAGGTTAGTATTATTATTATTATTATTTGTTGATATTATGTAATTTATATTATTATTTTAGTATTATTATAATAATTATTATCTAATTAAATGTGCACTACCATCAGAAAAAAAAATAAAAAATTAACAAATAAAAAAATTGAAAAATAGAAAAAAATTAACAAATAAAAAAATAGTTTGTATTAATATGTATGAAAAAATATATAAGAATTTATATAATAATAAATAAAAACTATCATTTTATTTGTTAATTTATTATTTTTTTATAAGAAAATAGTTTCTATTAATTCATATGAATATATATAAGAATTTATATAATAATAAATATAAACAATCATTTTATTTGTTAATTTATTATTTTTTATAAAAAATAGTTTCTATTAACCTTTGAGATTTTGTTATATAAAAAAATTATTCTAATTTTTGTTATCACATGTCAAGCTTCTATTTTTTCTTTGTTAATTTCTTTTTTATTTTTTTATTAGTTAATTTTTTATTAGTATTTTTTATTTCTTTTTTTGATGGTAGTGTAAATTTAATTAATTAATAATAATTATAATACTATCAAAATAATAACATAAATTTTATAATAACAGTATACAATAATAATTACAGTAATACTAGCCTATAATACCGACTTCAATATATACCAAATATTATCCGGTTATAATAAAATATATAATATTAAAGTATTAATTTTTATTTAGATTTATTTGATTCTATTTTAATAAAAAAAAGTACTTAAATAGTCCAAAAAAATTTAATATTTAGTTGTTATTTATTTTATAGTTAAGGTGTCTATTTAAATCTTTGACCTTATATTTATACTTATTTAGTCATATTTTGATAAAAAAATACTTATATAATAAAAATAAATTTAAGTGCTTAATTATTATTTAGACTATAATTTAGATACCTATTTAAACCTTTATCCAATTATTTTTAAACAAATACAAATTATCATGTCAACGGAATGATAATTTTTTTTTCATTGACCATATTGTATCCTTTGTTGTATACTTTTATTCTTAAAACGTCATAATTGGTCCATACAATAATGAAAATATAGACTCAACAGTAGAAGATCCTTACTCTTCAAAAAAGCCCTAATTTTTTTGTCAAAAGAAATATTAATTGTAATTACTTTAAAAAGTAATTATTAAATAATCTTTTATATTAACTAAAAAATATTATTTATTTATAATTAATATTTTTTAGTTAATAAAAAAATTGCTCAATAATCATTATTTAAAGTGACAACCATTAGGATTCTTTTTCTGTCAAATGTGTCTTTTATACCCATAGCCGCGTTGACCGAATACATATAAAAAATAAAATTCAAATATTTTCTTTTATATTTTGAGGAGAAATTTAAATATTATTTTTATTTAAATTTGAGAATAATAATAATTATTATTAGTAAAAGAAAAGAGAAAAGAAAGGAAAATACTTTCGCACCAAGTTACGTGAAAATGCAAACCTCAATCGAAATTATTTTCTGTAAATAGCAATTGAAACCAAACAGAATTCCAATTGACTTTGCATATCCATACTTAATAATTAGAACAAAACAGAAATGCATTCTTAGATTTTTCTTTTTCGGTTCTTCCGATTTGATTTCCTAATTCATCTTTGATTCGCCGAGTCCATGGAAGCATCTAATGCCCGAGTTCATTCATTTGGCCAGACCGAGATTAATTGGGACAAGTAAGTATTGCAATCTTTTTTTTATTATTTTTTTAATTTAGTTTTGATTATTGTATGTGCTTTTTGTTTGGTTACATGGAAATTGGAGGAAAACAAAAAGGAAAAATCATTTGGTTTACCTAAATTTTTGTCTATTTATGGGTAGTTTGAGATGTCATTATTTTGAAGTATAATGCAATAGTAATAGGGCTTCAAGGTTAAATTTGAATTCAATGTATAGTGAATAAGCTGTAAGTCTTAACCGCTTATGTCAATCTCAAAATGTTGTATTAGAAAGCAGAGAGACATGGAAAGAAAAATGTGTAGAGATGAATGACTTTTTCTAAAAAGGGGAGATGGTTTTTTGTGTTGTATTAGTGTACTGTTAAGCTTTGATTAATAGAAGGGGAAAGGGGATATTTATTGCAATGCATTTTATGTTATAATGTAAATATCACCCGTTAGAAGTTGGTGCTTGACTTCAAGATTCATTGCAAATTACTGGCCTGATATTTGTTTTTCCAAAAAATTTAATTAAGTGTAAGTTGAAGTCTTTATATTACTAGTTGAAATCATCTAATTATAAAATCTGAAAAATCTAATATCAATGCAACTTGGATATGTGAAACTTTCTCTGTTGGTAAATTTTAGTTTCACATTTCAATTGCTGCAGGAGGTTATTGGAATTCTATGTTTTTCCTTCTAGTTTGAGATCTATACTACTGAGAATTTGTTGAGGAAGTAATTGATTGGACAACTTTTAATAACAATCATTGGAGTTTGAAAAATAGAATTGCCAGTAAATGAATGCTCCCTACACTTGTTCTCTTTACTAGAGTATATTATTTGTTTTTTGGGTTTTGGTTGTCTAGTGAATATTTTTCGGTGCCTTTTCTCACATCTGTCTAGTCATGGACAAACCGCACTTCGTTGTAATGCTTCTATATAAGTGAATTTGGCTAATGCATCTAGCAGCAATTTTGGTAGTTTATTCTTAAAATCTGTGAACTTGTGTTCATATATCTATGTATGTATGCTTGCTTGCATATTTAAACCTAAGACTATCTAAACTTGACTTCTTAAGCACTTGAACAAAATTTTATTGCCATATCCTGGTAAGATGGTTGAATAGTTAATGACATACAAAATAGTTAAAATCGTTAAAAAGCAAGATTTTGCTCAAAATCTATTGGAGGTTATGAAGGTAATCTTTCCTTAGAAAGAATGAACTTCTTGAATCTTAACTATTTTGGAATCTAGATTTCAGCTCCTCACTACTTGCAACATCATCTTGGTTTTCCTTATGATGGACACTCATATTTATGCCTTTTATTATTGGTTGTTGTTCCTTTTTATACTAATAACTCTATAATGCATCTTTTTCATCTGCTTATAATTTCTGCTTGTTTCTGCAGGCTCAATAAGACTAAGTTTTATGTTGTAGGAGCTGGCCTCTTTACTGGGATTACAGTGGCATTGTATCCAGTTTCTGTTGTAAAAACTAGGCTTCAGGTTGCCACAAAGGATACTGTTGAGAGAAATGCTATTTCTGTTGCCAGAGGCTTACTGAAAACAGATGGGATTCCAGGTCTTTACAAAGGATTTGGTACAGTAATCACTGGTGCAGTTCCAGCCAGGATTATCGTTCTTACTGCTTTGGAGACCACAAAAGCAGCAGCTTTCAAAATGGTTGAACCATTTAAATTTTCTGAACCTACGAAAGCAGCTGTTGCAAATGGTATTGCTGGCATGACATCAGCACTTTTTTCTCAGGCTGTATTTGTACCGATTGATGTGGTACGTGTTTTGAGTTCTCTTATGGGCTGCGTAGCATTCATCCCTAAGTAAATTAATAAAAAATTTAGCTATCTTTTCTAATTGTCTAATTGATGAATTCTTAATTCTGTTATTTTTAATTTATTTTCTAATATTGTGACATTATCTCTCCCCTCTCTTTTCTTTCCCCAAGAGAAGAAAAAAAACTAGGTGATGTAAATGTTGAGTTTCTTGGAAGCAATCCTATTTAATATCTCTATAATGTTTCTGTTCAGGTTAGTCAAAAGTTGATGGTACAAGGATATTCTGATCATGCAAAATATAATGGGGGTCTGGATGTTGCTCGTAAAATTGTGAAGGCTGATGGTATCAGAGGATTGTACAGGGGGATTGGCCTATCTTTAATGACTTATTCCCCATCTAGTGCTGTATGGTGGGCAAGTTACGGTTCAAGCCAACGTGTCATCTGGAGGTTTGTATTTTCATTACAGTTCTCATAAATTGAGCCCAAATGTATTTACAAATCTGTGCAGCTTATTTGACACTTCTTGTTATCCTTAATATTCCTGGCTCAATGCCACTGCCTCGGGGGCAACTAGTATTAGGGGTGGGCACAGGGTATTGACTCTAGTGAAATGATTCTGAAGGTCAAGGGTAGTTCATCGGCGACTTGATATGTCCACACAGTACCAAATCAAAGATGATAATTATGGATATACATGGGAAGGATTGGAAAGTCATATAACCAAATCAAAGATGATAATTATGGATATATATGGGAAGGATTGGAGAGTCATATAACCTGCCACATATTTTTGGGTTATTGATTGCATGCAAGCTTGAAGTATGAGCTTTCCTTGGATATTATATCAAATAGATCAATTATATGAACTTCGTGTACATCATATTATTTTTAATTGTTTTTCATTATGTAATCCAATTTCTCAGCAATAGATTGTTTCTATTGAGCAGGCTCTTGGGACAAGGTACTGACCTTGAGAAGCTGCTCCCAGCAAGTGGAGGATAGTGTTAGTTCAGGCTACTGGAGGGATTATAGCTGGAGCAACAGCATGTGTGTTACATCGCCATTAGATACTATCAAGACTCGCTTACAGGTTCAGTTAGAACTGCAGCTTGACATTTAAATCTTATCTTCAATCATTTCCTGTATTTTTCCCTGATTTTTATATTTGTTTTTGCCTTCATGAAGTCTTGAGCCATTAGAATCTTATGAGTTATGATAAAAGAAATGGAATAGCTCCTAATCTCAAGGTTTATGAGCATTCAAATGCACTTGTGCGCTTTCGCGTATGTTCCAAATTAGACATATTTCTCATATGAAACAACTTATTTAACAATGAAAATAATTCCTGTTTGTAAATGCAATAGTTTCTCTATTATTTATTTGTTTATTTTTTTGAGGAGGTGATGTTGGCTTTCAAATTATGATACGAATCTGAAAAGCAATTTTACTTAGTTTCATCTTTGGGATCTGTAGAAAGCCCTGGCATATTCTTGAATGCATATGTACCTAATTGTGCATGTTTCAATTATATTCTATTCCAACACGATTTGGGAGGTGATTGGTAATGTGATTACAGGTGTTTTGATTTTTGGCAGGATGGTTTACTTTTCATGATTTGGTCAATCATGCTGAAATTTGTGTTGCTTTAGAACTTATTTTTCCTTTTGGATTACAGTTTGTGAATCACTATGAAGCATGTCAAGTTGTAAATTCTTTTACAACTAGAATGATTATTTTATGTAATTCGTTTATAATTTTCAATCATGATAGGATTATACAGGATTACTTAGTTTAATCATGTAATTATTCTGTTTATTTTCTTTACACATATATATATATATATGTATATATATATGTACACACACACACAAATACATAAAATTGCAGGGTTAAACTCTGGTAAAATTCTATGAGTGGCTAGGAGATCTCTGCTGCAAATCACTTAAGCAACCTTCTTTGCAAATGCAAGGGGAAGGTTGCAAGTGCCCGACCTTCTCCCCGGAGCCTGCAATGCAGGGGACTTTGTGGATTGACACAGTGCTTAATGTTATTATGATTATGTGTTCCTGCTAATTAGTTGTTTCAACTATGTAGGGCAAGAAAGGAAAAGCTCTGTGAGACAAGTTGTTAAAAACTTGATTAAGGATGATGGTTGGACAGGTTTTTATAGAGGATTTGGCCCAAGATTCTTCAGCATGTCAGCATGGGGAACCTCGATGATATTAGCCTATGAATATTTGAGTAAGGACGTTTCTGAAAATTATTTTGATGAACTAGATTATAACTTTTGGCAGCCTCCACATATCTATTTTGGTGTTTAATTACTGAAAAAAGTGAACATGCAAACACACTCTTTGCATCTGGCATTCTACTGTTTGGAAAATCAATTTCCGTACGGGAGGCCTACTATTCCACTTTCCAATGTGCTTGTAGTCAGACTCCTAAACAATAAACTGCTTATATTGCTGTGACTTGGTTTAGTGCATGAGATGTACATTCTAATGCATATGGTTTCTAACGTCTGGATATGTGCTGCTCTTGTTTGCTGCTTCTTTTGATATGCCAGTTTGATTTTTGTTATGATGTGTTTACTTATTTATTTAATTTTTGCCTGATTGTTTCAAGTGTGTTTTCCATGAGTTTTCTCTGTTTATACATATTAACCTCCATCTAAGTATATTTTTGTTTGTCCATTCAGAGAGATTATCTGCAAAAGATGCAGAAATTTAGTCCTGCTACTGCTTCATCTCAAGAGCCATCGTTTGCAATGTGAATGACAAAGAATTAAATCTGAAGCTGACTATATTCAACTTATCCCAGAAGTCTGTATTACAATGGATGCGAACAAGAATTTTATTGTACTCTTATCACTGAAATAGAATTGCAGATAGTGCAATTTTTGACATTAACCGAGGTGTCAACCTCATATTATTCTTTCAGGCATAGATTTTTTTTTGGGTTCTTTTTAGGATAAGTTTGAAGCAATTAGAGGCTGTCAAAGCTGTATCCAGTTTTCATTTGATATATTATCTGTATTTTTATGCAAAAGAATTTAAGCTTGTTAGATAAGATAATTCTGCAATTTTTTTCTATTCTTAGATAAGCTGACTATATTATTATATTTTGCTGCATATTTGGTACCTGCCATCTAGCAGAGATGATATTGTGCCTGAATAAAGTCTTTTATTGTAAAGTTTGGTTTTTCTTTGGAGGTCACTGCTACTAGTTGATTCTCTAGTTGTAAAACAGTGTTAATATATATATATATATATATATATATATCTGCTGTTTGCAGCAGCTTACATGCTAATTCATCTGATACTATTATCGTTATTCCCAGCTTGTGATAGTTCTCCTATGTGTTTTTATTTTTACGAACTATAGGTACCTGTTATAATTTGTTGTGAAGCTCAGAAATCATGAGACAATGTGGGATTATGTTGCTGCTTTGAGCCTTAAGTTAAAGAAAATGCAATGGAGAAAATGTCTACATTTTTTTTCCCTAATGTCTCCTCTTTCCACACAATGATAATATGTGTATTATAAATTTCATCTCCTAACTGGTTTTTCTAGCACAGCAGAGAAAAAGAGTTCATCCCCGAGTTTATCAGTCTTCGGTACTACTCTCCATAGCAGCTTCTTATATTGTAGCCTTGCAAACTCATCCAAATACAGCTTCATTTCTTCCTTCTTACAGAAGAATCGATCAATCCAAAGGATACCCTTAGGTCGAAGAACTCTGTCCCAATCGAATAGCACAAACTGGATAAGTTCCATACCGATCCATCCATCCAAGAACAGAGTAGAATGAATAACATCAAGTGTGTTATCAAAGAAGGGCAATCTTGATCCAATTGATAGGTAAAGAGGCAACAGACCTCTCAATGCAATCACTTCATTAAAAGGGGCACCTAAATTCAAAGTTGCTGTTGCAATGATGACATTTCTTTCTCTCATAAGTGCAGCAAATGTGCCTGTTGAAGGGCTAAAATCAAGCCCTATACGAATCTCTCCTGGCTTTAACCTTAAAACTTCATCAATGGTAAATTCAGCTGAAATAGACTCATTTGTTGGAACTTCCCATCCTCTTTTTGAAAGATGGAAGCAATCTGCACATTTGAAGAAGCCTCTTTTGTCTACTGTTTCATTTGAAACAAGACAAGAATACCCTTTGCATTTGTAATGGCTCCAGAGAATGTTATCATCACTAGGTTGGGTCCAAAGAGAGGAATTTACAGGACATGGCTTGTTAAATTTTGTAGGTGTTCTTGATATACATCTCCTCCTTGGTAATGGGTCACATCCATTGATTATTAGCTTCTGAGCTAAGTACCAATCATCTGGGCACATCCCATAAATCTTATAACTCATAAAATGGTCTAAATTTGTCGGCACATGAGCACAAGCTTGTCCTATAGAAGGGATAATTGTTTCCACTCCAAGAAAATTCTTTTTCCCACTTTGTCTATTTGGTTTGGTTGAGGTATAGTTTTGAATCTCACCTGAATTAAAGACCTTCACACTCACTGATTGGTCTTCTTGATCTTCAGTTTCTTCAGGTTCACTAAAATCTCGATCAATTTTGCTCATTTGATTATAATTAGCAGAAGCATTGATTGATATTCTTGATAGACTATCTGCAAGCTTGTCCAAGGACACTGCTATATGGAGAATTTGATCAGAAAATTTTGCTACTTCTTTTGAATCTGAGCTTTGATTATGCAGTTGCTCTAGTAAAACTCCCAATAGGGTTTGTAAATTAGAGACTTGGCTATGAATTGAATAAGGCAAAAGAATTAGGCCATGGGACATATTGGTGGTTTTGGTGGTGAAGATGAAATCAGGATAAGAGGTATTGGAACTAAAAATGATAATTTTGAAGAGGCTAATGAGCAAGAGAGTACCTAGCATTGCAAGAAGGCTTCTTGACAGGCATTTTAAAGACTTTGAGGTGTTTGGCTTCTGCATTTTCTGGAGATAGTTTTTTCTTTCCCTAGAAAGCTGAAACTGTTTACGAGTAGTTACTGTTTTGAATTCAATCTCCAAGCTTATTTTGACTTTGCAGGTGATGATCAGATCTTCCTGTTATTCTTTATTCATGGTTTCATCTTCCCTAGATTCCTAATTTTTATAGTTTAGTATTTTCAGCGTCTTGGAGAAGCAAACAGAACAGTTTTAGGGGCAAGTTTTTTGACCTTGGATAGCGTTCAAAACTAATGTTTCATGGCTTCACAATGAAGTCTTCCCATTTATTTTTTGTTTGCTTCACCATATTATATTAAAAGCCTTGCCCCAATTACAAGAATATCACTGCTGGCCCTGCAGTGATTATTTTACTTGAAACGTTCTATTATTCAAGATTTTCAATTTTCCACCAAGAATCAGCTTATCATTCACCGGTAAATAAATGATGACTCAATCTCATTTGAACCAGTGGTGAACAATGTATTTTGAAAGACCTTAAATGAACTTCAATGATTGAAAAATTGATAAAACATCTAAACAATAGAATAGGTGAGGGTGGTCCCATGTATAAACACAGTGCAGAATCATCAGTGAACAAAACTCAATATTTAAAAATAAAAACAAATAAAATGCTTTTTGCAATTTGGTAATCCAAAATTTTCACCATTAGCATTAATACTTCTTTGGGATGATAGAGCAAAGCTGTCTTCGCATACATTTTCACTTACTGATAGCTTCAACTGGAAATGCAAAAAAGGCATAAACAAGAATAAAGAATATGATATCTTCTGCATGCAGATGTAATCTTTTGCATATTGTTAGTGATAAGGTTAGTTCAGTTGTTGTTATCTATATCACTGTAATTCTGTTAGTATAGCTGTCTATCGTAGCTGTATAGTTATCTACAGAGTGTGAAATACTGTATATAAAGACCTTTTCTATTAATGAGAAATCAAGTCTTCTCCTAATCATTCATGGTATCAGAGCCATATTAGGATTAACAACCATGAGTACATCAAGTACCATGAGTACATCAAGTACTGAAGAAAGTTCTACCACTCCTTCTGCTTCTTTGACAACCCCTGCTCTTGTTTCTTCTTCCTCTACTTCTGTTCTTGCCTCTTTTTCAAATGTTCCTAACGTAAGTAACCAACTTACGGTTAAATTGGCCTCCAGTAATTATATTCTTTGGAAAACCCTACTTTTGCCCATTTTGAGGGGTTACAATCTTGAGAAGCATATTGATTCAACTTTTACTCCACCACCACCTGTTATTGATAATTCCCCGAATCCGGCGTTTACTACTTGGTATCTAGAGGATCAGATCGTTCTTGGCTGGATAAATTCATCCTTAACTGAACTACTGCTGAATAATGTTGTTGGAGTTAAATCTGCCCTCGAAGCTTGGAAGAACCTGGACACAAGTTCGGCACTTAAAAAGTGATATTCATCACCTCGACCGAAATAACGAGTCTATTGAAACCTATTTGCAACGTGCCAAATCTTTGTTTAATCAATTGCACGCACTTCAAAGCTCAATCTCAGAAGATGACTTTATTGGCGCTGTTCTTGATGGTCTTGGACCTGACTATCGTCCGTTCACTAGATCTATTGAGGCGCGATTACAACCAATCACATATGAAGATCTTCGTGGTTTGTTGCTTGCAGAGGAACAACAACTTAAGAAACATGAGGCTGCTACTACTGTCACCGTACCTGCCACTGCACTTTACAGTAATCGTGAAACTACTTCTCGACAGAATAATAATTCTTCTAGAGGTAGAGGAGGTTGAAGTTAGACACAGCGTGGTGGACGTTCTTATAATGGTTCTAACAGAAATTCAAGGACTTCGAGTTCAGGGGGTCCTATTGTTTGCTACAATTGCAATGGTACTGGACACATGTCTCGCCAGTGTCCAAGCCCACGAAATTCGCCACAGGTTCATCACACCTCTCCTTATTCATCACAAGCTCAACCCTGGATTGTTGATTATGGTGCAACACATCATCTTACTAGATCAATGAATAATCTCTCTCTTGAAGCTGACTATCATGGACTGGATGAGGTTACTGTAACCAATGGTAATACAATTCCCATATCTCATATTGGTAGCACTGTGTTATGTGACAACTCTAAATTTCACTTAAATAATGTTCTTTATTCTTCGCAATCACCCTTTAGCTTACTGTCTGTGAATACTTTTTCTCGTGATAATTGGGTTTCACTTGAGTTCTTTCCTGATTTCTTTCTTGTTAAGGATATCCGCATGAGGAGGGTGCTTCACAAAAGTCCGGTTGATCGTGGTCTCTACAAATTCTTTCCGTCACCTCACCCTCCTGTTTTAGTTAATCATATTTCTTTTTCTTGTTGGCATTCTCGACTGGGACATGCCCACGATCGAGCAGTTATTTCTACATTAAAGTTGAATAATGTTTCGTTTGATTCTAATAAAAATTCTTTATGTTCAGCTTGTTGTGTTTCCAAGTCACACAGATTGCCATATTCCTTATCTAATTTTACTGCTTCTGCTCCTTTAGAGCTCATATGTTCTGATGTTTGGGGTCCTTCCCCTGTTATCTCTGCCAATGGTAACAGGTATTATGTCTTGTTTTATGACCACTATAGCAAATACTCGTGGATTTATTGCTTGAAAAATAAATCTGATGTATTTCAAACTTTTGTGAAATTTTGGGCGTTTGTTGAACAATTCTTTGATAAGAAAATTAAGATGTTTCAATGTGATTGGGGTGGGGAATTTAGGCCGTTAGCTCCTTTTCTTCGTGAGAATGGTATTTCCTTGCGATTATCTTGTCCTTACACACCACAACAAAATGGGTGTGCTGAAAGAAAGCATAGGCATATTGTTGAAACCGCTTTAGCTTTATTAAATCATGCTTCTGTACCACTGAAATATTGGGACTTTGCTTTTAAAACTGCTGTGTATGCGATTAATAGAGTTGTCACATCTTTGTTACCAAATTGCTCACCATTTGAGAAGTTGTTTTAGAAAAAGCCGAATATATATGAACTCAGAACTTTTGGCTGCATTTGTTATCCACTAACAAGACCTTATAATAAGAACAAGCTTGAGAACATGTCAATTAAATGTTTGTTTGTTGGATACAGCACTATTCACAAAGGATACAAATGCTTGGATGTCTCCTCACACAGGCTGTACATTTCACGTGATGTGGTGTTTGATGAGAAACAATTTTATTTTTCCCAAGTGCAGGTGCCAACAACTATAATTTCTCATCAACAATCTGTTCCACCTGTAAACTCAAGTCCTGGAATACTTGGCCCTCCGCCACCACCGCTGGATAACACAGCTAGAATTTTCCCACTTGCTGCGATTTCAGCTATACAGGGAAGTCATGAAACAGGTACTGGTTCTGTTTCTGAACCAGTAAATGACAATATGGGGTTGGTTGATGTTTCTGATTCCACTCGGCAACCTGAAATTGAGCATTCAGAAGCTCCACTTACTGTTATTTCGCAACTAGAATCTGGAAGTGATGATTCTCCATTATTAGCTGCTCCTTTGCAACCGTCGGCGGTAACTAATGTACACCCTATGCTGACTCGGTCTAAGACAGGTCATTCAAGACCAAGAGTCTTAGCAGCTGTGGTACCTCGTCAGCCACACAGTGTTACAGAAGCAAAGAAGTATCGAGAATGGCGAGAAGCCATGGATTCTAAGCTTAATTCTTTATTACAACTTGGGACTTGGGAATTAACAGTGCCACCACCAAATGCCAACATAGTGGGTTGCAAGTGGGTATTTCGGGTAAAAGAGAATGCCGATGGATCTATTGCGCGTTACAAAGCTCGGTTAGTTGATGGATCCACAAGGCAACAACACTTTGCACACAAATGTTGCTCCTTTGCACAAGCTATATCAACAACCCAAAACTAGAATTAAAATAAAATAATAATAATAATAATAATTGGAACTTAAGTAATTGAACAAAAATAAGGAACTAACCAGGACATAAATAATGATAAGCTTGACGAACAGCACGTTTAGAGCATCGCTGGCTATAAAAGGAATTAAAAATAAAACCAAATGATCAAATTTTTATTCAAATTCAAAATCGCCCATTACATACCATTTGGCAGGCTCAGAAAGGGGTTTATATTTGCCATAGTGGCGTTTCCACTCTATCTGTTCTTTACAAGGAGAACAAACTCCGGTGATCTCCGACAAAGGTCTGAACTTCCCTCCAACCTCCTACTTTTGAATTGATTTTTGTTAGTGTTGCCCTGTTTTTAATTGAAATTTATTTTATTTTATTTTTATTCAGAGAGCAAACAAGTGATTTTCATTTAGTGTTACCGTTTCATTGATTTTGCGGCCGGTGTTTGGCTTCCATGCGAACTTGTTTTGATGCTTCGATGGTCCTTGCCTCTTGCTGATCTTCGGCCTCCGCCTTCACTGATCGTCTGCTTTGATACCTTGAGACTAAAGCCTAACACTATGTTTGGACTGTTTGGAGGACGTTAGGCAAAGGTTTATTTAATAATATTATTCTTAAATGTATAAAATAAGGGAAATCAAAGATAATTTTAAGGGATTTTTAAAAAAAAATTCTAAAAAAAATATTTTTAAAAATACTTTATTTTTTTCTTAAAATATCACTTTTAAATTTTTAATTTTAAAAATATTATTTTTGAGAAATATATATTTAATATATGTCTAATATATTAATTAAATATATATTTCATTTTCTAAAATATACACTTAATATATATTTAATATATTAAATATATATAAAAATAGTGTGATATTTAAAATAAAAAATTTAAAAGTGATATATAGTTTAATATTATCTAATTTTAATATTTTTAGACTTTATATATGCACAATTTATATACTTAACATAATTAATCACTTCATCGTTTATTTTTATTTAACTATATGGACATTCTAAATTAACTTTTTACTTATCTATTTGATTATTCTTTTCTAAAATAGCGATTAATTTATATCCATTTATATTCATTATCTCCGAAAAATTAATTTATATTTATCATTTCTGAAAAATATACTTACACACTTTATCATCCTTCAAATTTAATCTTTATACCCATCATCCTTTAAGTTAAATGTTTTAAAATAAATTTATCCTAATCAAGACTTCAGTCAAGAAAGTTGATGGTGGTTTTATGTGGTGCCACCTCAATTGTCATATTTTATTGCCACATCATACCCTTTTAAAGGAAATTTTTTTTATTCACTGTTTATCTTTCTCTTTTTCTTTCTCTTATTGCATCTCTAAAATTTAAGACAAGCATTGATTTTCAACTCTAATTCACAATATCAAAAGAAATCTAAGAAATTAAAACTAGCCCAAGTAGCTTTCCATATTCACATTTTTAACATCTTCATGAATAATAAAATGAATAAGTGTATTCTTGATGTACGGTTAGTATAAATTACTCCTAAAATAGCATAACGCGTACATGCAAAGCCTTTACATGATGACAAATATCTTCATTTATTTATTTTTTGCCAATATGAACATACAATCATCAAATAAACTTGTAACCCATTATATTTAACACTTTCTTCTTCACATTCTTTTCAAAAATTCAAACAAAAACAAACACCCTATTCTATAAACCCTAATCTATAAATTTCATGTATAATGAAATACTTAATTCTTTTCAAACCAATAAAAATATAGTAATTTTTCCCTCCCAACAAAAGAAGTAAAAAAAAAATCAAAACCAACAGTAATGAACTTACATGTGCAGTGTGAAAATCACATTTTTCATCCATTGAGAATGAAGCCTCCTCAAAAAGTAAGGGCAAAACATCTAAAAGCTATAATAAAGACTTCTATTTGAAATCCAAACCACATAATGGTTCAAGAGAATTAGAACTTGAATTATAACTGAGAGTATTATTACATAGAGTATACTACTGATAAATCTCGTTAAAACTTGGCTTTACTAACTGGAAACACAAATCATCAATGTGAAGATTGAAGAATTCATCAATACTTGTCGGAATTTCCTAGATTTAAACTAAATTTCCTTAAATTATTAACAAATAAATAACAAATGCAACATCAAACTAATCAGATTAACAATTTTGATGAGCACATTTTACAAATCTAGAATCACTATAAGAAACATGTGAATTAACGATAAAAATTACTGACCAAAAACATTCTCTCAGTAATTATCGATCGACTTCCAATAGAATATGAAGGACAAAGAGATAACAAATTTATCAAAAATTTAGAAACAAAATACTAAGCAAGAATGTATCTTAGTCAGTAAAATTGACACAAAGAATATTGTGCCAGAATTTATCAACAATAATTACCAATAAAAAATAGTACTAGCTGTAAAGATGGCGTAAATAGCTGGTGCGACCACTTGAGCTTGTTAATTTACCGATTGCTCACCCTTTCTCTTGGTAATGGGCATAATATACCGACAAATAAATGCATTTCTTGGTCTACTTACAGAGCGATTTATCATTCCCTTGGCAATGACACAATTATTGACAGTTCAAAAGTTTTATTTACTGAGTGAACATTATATCTACAGGCAAAAGTATAAATGGTGGCATATCATGAGTCACCTTTATCAAGAGAATTTATTTTCTCTCCGTAAAGCTTCAAGCGATAAAATTTAGACAATATTTTGACTGCTAATATGTATCAACAAATGACTTATTCTGTTGGTAAATATATTTTAGAGGGCAAAGAATTTGGGAAAGCAATCATTCTTGATCTTCTCCCTAAGGGGTTAGAGTAGGCACATAAGGCTTTGCTTTTTAGGTTATCCTAATGAGGGTTTATCTCCTTTTCAATTGGATAAGATTGAATTATGCATCAATTTTTCTATGTTTGATAAAAACAATTTTAATGTGGTTTTTATTAATAGAATTAGGGGAGAATTAAAAAATTATAGCGACTGTAGTTTAACATTTGACTCATGTATCTTTATAATGATTAAGGTAAATGAATTTGAGAGATGGAGAAGACAAAGAATGAAAATCAAAATTTTGTTTAGGAGAATTTGTGACTTGAAGATGTTTGAAAAATTACCAATTTAGATGGAAACAAAATTTTAATGCTTCGTTCAAGGGTAATTTAGAGTTTGCTATAAGGAAAAATGTACAACAAGTTTTCATTCTATGGTTGAATACGTCTAAGCTGAAAACTATATAGGAAACTTGTTTATTGAAATTTAAATTTCTAGAATTCTTCCTTGTGGACTATGAAGCTTTTGAAGGTAGGAGATATGGATGATAAGCAGTTGGGTTGATCGGATTTTATGAGTCAGCCAACCCAATCACTGTTGATCGGTCGAAAAAATTTATTTTTAAAAATCAATCATTATTGATTAGTTTGGTAGTATTCGATCAGTTTTTATTATGTTTGGTCGATTTTATTAATAAATGTATAGGTTGAAATCGATCAATCTAGTATATTTAAACTGACATGATCGATCGGGATAGTAATCGAGCCAGTCAATTTCAGATTACTTACTCATTCCCAGTAGGGATATTGTCTTGACCCTAACGGTGAAGGTCCAAGACATTTTATAACAGAAGCAGTTTGGTAAAACAACAAAAAACTATTGATATCACATCAAATATTCATTTGATTTTTTTTTTCATTTGTTTCAAATTTAGATCTATCTTTGTGAAGCTTAAGTATAAAAATATTAAATTTTGTAAAAGTTTAACTTATAAATCGGTAATTATCTTTATTAATCGGTAGAGTCCAATCTACGTACAAATTTATTTCAAAATAATTTTTATCTTCATTGACATATTTTTAAATTCAATATATTTTCCTATTTCACACAGATTGAATTTTATGGACTTGCCACGTCAAAATCTTTACGGTATCCTTAGCAAATTTTTTATATTTATCAAAATTAATTTTCTACTGCGCATTTGTTGAAATTAGATCTCTTTGAATAAGTTTAGCAACACCATCTTGCAAAATTAGAGCTTTTTGGAGCAAATCTATTAACATACCACAATGTTTTTCGCAGCAAAATAATATTGCATGTAAATTTTGATAAAAAAAAAAAGATACCATTAAAAATTCTCATGGACTCCAACAATCGAACTTTAATCAATAAAAAAAAGTTGTTTTCATGACAAATTACATGTGAATTTAGAGGGGATGGTGCCAATTAAATTTGATTTGCATATGATATTCCCCGTAATCCATATATTTCATAGCAAAAACCCATCCAGAAACATTGACCTTAATTATAGAATGTGATATAATATGACCTGTTTGGTAGAAATTCGATTATCCTTATTCTGTAGCAGGTTCTTCAATGTGTATGGTAAATTCAAGAATCAAACGCACAAAGTTGAAACTCCTTATTTATATAATCAGGAACAAGTCCACAATGTACATATATGTTGAAGGCAAATGCTAATGGATTACATATTATATTCTTTAAGGCCTCGTATTAGGATACAATTCAAATTCAACGTCCCTTTGAATTCATTAGTTCTGAAAACACACTTCCTGATCTCATTCTATCAGGATCGCTGCTGTTGGCACTCCTTTCACCAGTACTAATTGTACTAGAATCTGGCATTACATCACCTGAAAATGCAAATAACCCATATTCATCAGTTGTTATCTTCTCTTTACATGGCATAAATGAGCTTTTCTGGCTCTCACTGATATCGACAGCATCAACATTTTTCTCCGCAGTTTCTTGAAGCTGTAAGACAAACTCAAGGCTCCACATTACATCTCCAATTTTTGGCCGTTCAGTGGCTTTCTTACGCACACAACTTTCAGCAATCTCTACGAACTTGTCTAAAGAGACTGGTGTGATATCATCTTTCAACTGTGGGTCAATAATCTGATCAAGGGATCCTCTCTGATAACACTTTCGTGCCCACTCAACCAAGTTTACTTGTTCTGCAGGTAGGATTGAGATGATTGGTGGCCGGGCGCATAATACTTCCAACAACACCACCCCAAATGAGTACACATCCGATTTCTTATTGAGTTATTGCCTTCTGTAGTATTCTGGGTCAAGATAGCCCAAACTACCTCTAACAACAGTGCTGAAATGGGTTTGGTCTTCACCAGTGGGACCTGTTCTTAACAAGCCAAAATCCGAAACCTTGGCCATCCAACCCCTGTCCAATAGTATTTTTGATGACTTGATATCACGGTGTATGATGATCTGCTTTGTGCCTGTATGAAGATAATGCAACCCTCTTGCAGCACCAATACATATGTGTAATCTTTGCTTCCAAGAGAGAGGAGGGCTCTTAGTTTTGTACAAATGATCTTAAAGGGTCCCATATGTCACGTACTCATATACAAGGATCATCTCACCTTCATCATCACAGTATCCGATCAAAGACACCAGATTCAGGTGGCGGAGCTTAGACAACACTAAATCACTGTCTGGAATTCATGAATTCCCTGTTTTGATGATGAATTTAGCCGTTTTATTGCAACTGGGACACTTCGGATATTGCCCATGTACACGATACCAAAACACCCACAGCCAATAATACTTTTATCTTTGAAATTTCTTGTAGCTGCTTTGATCTCGGCTATTGTAAATTGACGACAAAGATCAGTTGGTAGCGATGAAGCAGCTGTGGAAATGGAGGTAGATGAGTGGGAGAATGGGAGACAGAACCACTTGTGCTTACTACTACCATTGTCCCTAGCTTTCTTTTTTTGTCTATAAATAAAGAAAAGTACAAGAAGAGAGAGAGCCAATAGAACTCCTATCACAGCCCCAACAATAGCCACAATCAGAGATGAAACATCAAGCCATGTCCGAAACATTCCTGTATCATTTATATTGGGGACTAATCCACCACCAACATTTAGTCTGTAGACAGTTTAAAAAGAGGTGGTGTTATAAAAATAGAAGAAGGTGTTAGAGTTTACCAGGGTATATGGCATATATATATCTCGTGTAGAGAGCATTTGGCATGGAAACTATTTCTACGCCATTAATGAAGGCAAAAGAGCTTGGAGATGGACTAAATGTCAATTCAAGTTCTTGGTTTCTGGCACTGTTACTATGAATTCCTTAACTAGGTAATCAACTGCTGGACTCACAAAAGCAGCTGTTAGATAGGCGCAAAAGTTACTTAGGAGTGTGTAATTATTTACGGTGACAGTGAAGAAGGATGATGATGTGTTTAGGCCTGAATATGTGTCTGGATAGAAATGGAGACAGATAAACTTTGGGCCAGGAAACAAAGGAAATGCACATATCAGTTTTGAAAGTATTATTTGGGCCGTCATGTATGGAGTACGGAGAACGGAACGCTTTTGCTGGCAGGCACTGCATGCTTGTGATATTTGAGAATGGAAGGAACAGAAATTGGACTTGGTATCACCGTTCCAAATTCTACTATCTACTGATGCTTCAGCAGATGATGCACCGCAGTGGATGAGTATAGAGTCAACTCGAGTGTAAGGAAGTGGGGTTTGGGCTGCGTTGGTGAAAAGAAAGGAACTCAACAGGAAGAGCAGGTAGAGAGCGAGGAAAAGCATGATTTTGTTTCTATTGCCAAAAGTTCGAGAAAGAGCTACAAGTAAACTTTTGAAGGGAAATATAGAAGGTATCACTAATGTATTGGATTACCCAATAAAAATTTTATCGGTAATTTTTAATTTTTTTTATCTATAATTAGATTTATTTATAGATTATTGATAAAAAAAATTTTATAGTTATTTCTTTTGCCGGTAAAAAAAATATCGACGAAAATAAATATTTATCTGTTAATTACTGGGATAAAAAATTTACTGTCGGTAATATCGATGAAAATTCTGTTGGTAATATTAGTAAATTACCTAAAGAAAATTCTATTGATAATTTTCAATAGAAAATTATGTTATATTACCGAGAGAAAATTCTGTTAGTATTACATACGGAAAATATAAAAAAAATTTGTTAGTTTATTTTTATAATTAAAATTTTAAAATTAAATTTACCTAAAATTTTTTAAAAAATCAAAAAAATACCCTAAAAAAATCTAACACCCTAAAATATTTTTATTTATCAAAATTTTTTTAAAAATATAAAAAAAATTAAAATTTCCTAAAACATATTCTATTTAATTAAAAAATGAAAAAAAATAATTTTTTAAATTATTTTTATTATAAAATTTATCAAAATAAATAAATTTTTGCTAATTTTTTTAAAAAATCATAAAACATCCAAAAAAATTTTATTTACCAAAAAATTTCTAAAAATATAATAAAAAATTTTAAAATTTCTTAAAACATATTGTGTTTAAATAGATAAATTTAAAAAATTAATTTTTTATAATTTTCATTTTGAAATTTATAAAAATAAATCAATTTTTTCTAAAGTTTTTAAAAATAGGAAAAATATTTTAAAAAAAAATCTAACACTCTAAATAAATTTCTAAATACAAAAATATTTCTAAATATATTATAAAAATTTTAAAAATTCCTAAAATAATATTATAATTAATTAAAATAATCTTAAAAATCAAACGATACGCAACCAAAATATAAATAATCAACTTAAACTACAATACTGAACAAACCAAAATATAATATCAAATTCATTAAAATTAAAAAATAAATAAATAAATTTAACATATATTACAAAAATTTCAAAAATTAAAAAATAAAAATAAAAATATTATTATTCTTTTTCATCTTCTTCTTCATCTTCATCTTCTACAAGCAAGAAAATGGATAGACAGAGACAGATAGACGGAGAGAAGAAATGAAAAAAAATGGGAGAGAATCAGCAGAAATGGGAGAGGGGAGAAAAAATATATTTTTATAGAAAAATTACCTAGATAATTAAGTGTCTATGTGATAAATTTACTGACAGAAAAAAAATATACAGTCGGTATTATCTACAAAAAATATTTTCTGTCCGTAATTTTTCTTACAGAAAATATATTCTGTCGGTATTACTGACAGAAAAATACTTTCTCTCGGTTAATTTATCAACAGAAAATACTTTCTATTGGTAAATATCTTAAATAATAACGGTAAAATTGTTGCACAACTAATTGGTTTGCGTCTATTTATTTGCCGAGAGAATAATTTTCTATCTGTAAATTGACCTACGAAAAAAATATTCTGTCGATATTACCTACATAAAATATTTTTTATCAGTAATTTTACTTACAGAAAATATGTTCTCTTGGTATTACCGACAGAAAATAGTTTCTCTCGGTAAATTTACCGACAGAAAAATACTTTCTCCCTATAAATGTCTCAAATAATGAGGGTAAAATTTTTGCCCAACTAATTGAATTGCGACTATTTATTTACTGAGAAAATAATTTTTTGCCTGTAAATTTACCGATAGAAAAAATATTCTGTCGGTATTACCTACAGAAAATATTTTCTGTTTGTAATTTTACCTACAAAAAATATATTTTCTCGGTATTACAGATAAAAAAATACTTTTTCTTCATAATTTTACCGACAGAAAATATATTATGTCGATATTACTTATAAAAAATATTTCTGTCGGTAATTTTTCTTATAGAAAATATATTATGTTAGTATTACCTACAGAAAATATATTCTCTAGATATTGTTACCTACATAAAATATTTCCGTCGGTAATTTTATCTACAGAAAATATTTATATCAGTAAAGTCTGTCGGTAATTGTTAGCACCATTTGCTGATGCCATTATTATAGATAAAATATTTATCGGTAAATTTTTTATCTGTATTCTGTCGATATATTTTTTAATTTATTTTTTTAACTATTCTCTCGATATTTTGTCGGTATTACCAATAAAAAATTTTTATCGATAAATTTCTGTTGGTAATCTGTTATATTCTTATAGTGTATAGTTCTCTTTCAGGTAAGAGTTTTGGCTCAAACTGAAAAAATAAGATATTTTAATTCTCTTTCAATTCTAATGCTAATTAGGAAACGATTGGCTGTAACCAATTAATTGGTTCTTTTACAATATTTCCACTAAGTTGAAGTCCATCTTGCACTCCTGACATTTATATATGTCAATTTCAGACCACTCTCACAGTTACATGGTAGTAGCAGTATTAACATGTTTAAGTAAATCTTATAGGTATAGTATAAACACTGTTATTTTTAACTTGCATGCATGTTGAATACTATGATAATTAAATGGAGCATACGATATATATGTATTATAAGCCTTGTGCTTAATCGATGCCATAGATCCTCCTCGCTTAACTATAGTCTTTAGTTTTCGTGTAGATACTTTTTAAGTGTCAGGAAAAAAAGCTATTAAAATTGTTATTCATCAGATTAGATAAAAATTTTCAACTTATAAGAGTTTCCAGTTTTACAGTTCTATGCTTTGATCTTTCAGTCAAACTTGTATTAAAAACAAAATCAACTGCAAGGAAAAGTAATCTTGAAGCATGAAAAAAATTTTGATCTTCTGGTTAATTAAACTCTAATGAGATTTAGCCTTGAAACATGAAAACAATTTCAGCATCAATGAATCAAAACTAATCAATTAGTATGCTCTTAATTTTATGAATTAAAGGAAATTTTAGTTTACACTGAAATTGAAATTCGAGATTATTTAGTTCTAGAGATAATTTCAAACCACTAAAACAAGTGGAATTGGAGTCATCTTCACTTGTGCAATAATTGACAGCAATAGCTGAAGATAGATGCTGACTAATGCCATGGACGACTACTCGCAGGGACAAGCAATTTTGAGGAAGCTGCTGGTGCTGTTTATGGAGTTCTTGTGACCTCATAATGTGGCAAAATATATTTTGACTTTTCAGTGAACCTAATAACGAACATCCATGTATTTCGCTATACGGATGCCTTTATGGAGTTCTCTATCTAGCTAGATGTGGATGTTCTTTTTCAATATTTTAAATTAAAATGTATTATTTTGGTATTTTATATTATAAAGATACTAAGAATTGTGTTAATTTATATTTCAGAAAAATTATTTTTTTTTTAAAGAATGAGCATGAAATTATATTATAATGATTTTAACAATCCCATAAATCAAGTGAGTCTTTTATTAAAATCTATAAATTAACAATTAAAAATAATTATATAGTTGAATTCTTTTTTTTTTAATTTATAATATTAATATTAATATTTCAATTTCAATTTATTGTGATGAAATCTTTCAATTTTAATTTCTTTCTGCTAAAATTTCTGACTTCATTTTTTGACCAGATGATAATTATATATGTAACGCCATGTGAAATTGCATGTCTAAAACAAAATTATTTTCTATATCAGTGTAAAAGTAAAATTGACGTAATCATCTCTTAACTGGAGAATAAAGTTAGGAATTTTAATAAAAAAAATATTTAAATTAAGAGATTTTATGGGAACAAATTAAAGTTTGAGCATATTAAATGTACAAATAAAAAAAATTCAATGGCCACTGAGATTAGCTTTTAGTCCTAGCTCCTTGCCATTGATGAATTAATTGTCACCTATTTGAATTAATTTTTTTTTTGTTTTCTTCTCAGGCTTCTTAAATTTATTATTTTCAACTTTGGGATCTTTAATCTACCATTGCAACAAGGTAGATTCTCTGAATTATTAGTGATATAGAGGCTATTTTAGAATTATGAAATTGTAAGTTAACTGGGTTTCAATAATTAATGAACGTAAAAAATAAAAGTAAATTTCAATCATAACCTAATTTATTAACTAAAAAAAGATTTCAGTTCATTACTGTACAGATACATAGATAGAATATTATAACATATCATCTGATCATAGCACTTACTTAATTTTAGCGGTGGACTTATTTTTTTTAAATTAATTAAAAAATTATAAAAAATTAAAAAATAATTTTAATATTTTCTTTCATTTAATTTTTTAAAATTAACTAAAAAATAAATTATAAATTTATAAAAAAAATTTAAAATTTTTTTTAATATTATCTCTAAATCCTAAAAAAAATTTATAAGTTCATAAAAAATTTAAAATTAATTTTAATATTATCCCTAAATCTTAGAAAAATTAATTATAATTTTATGAAAAAATTTTAAAAATAAAAAATAGAATAAAAAATTTTAATGTTATTCTTAAACACTAAAAAATTAATTATAAGCTTATAAAAAATTAAAAATTACACAATTAATTTTAATGTTATCTCTAAATACTAAAAAAATTATAAGTTTATAAAAAAATTAAAAAATTAATTTTAAATTTTAATGTTATTTCTAATTCTCTAAAAAATTAATTATAAGATTGCAAGAAAATCAAAAATTTAAAAAATTAATTTTAATATTATCCCTAAACCCTAAAAAGATTATTATAAATTTATGAAAATCTTTAAAAATTTAAAAATTAAAAAAATTAAATTTAAAATTTTTAACATTCACTCTCAAACCCTAAAAAAATTAATTATAAGTTTATGAAAAAATTAAAAAATAATAATTTTTTTATCCCTAAACCCTAAAAAAATTAATTATAATTTCATGAAAAATAAAAAATTAATTTTAATGTTCTTGTAATTTTAATTTTTAGAGAGGGATAGCATTAAAATTCATTTTAGTGAGGAATTAAATTTTTTGTAATTTTTTCATAAATTTGTAATTAACTTTTAATTTTTAGTTTTTTCATATATTTATAATTATTTTTTAGAGTTTAGGGATAAAAATAAAAATATTTTTCTATCTTTTAAATTTTTTCATAAACTTATAATTAATTTTTTTAGGTTTGAGAATGAATGTTAAAAATTTTAAAATTAATTTTTTAATTTTTAATTTTTTAAATTTTTTATAAATTTATAATTATTTTTTAAGTTTTTTAGGGATAACATTAAAATTAATTTTTTAAAATTTTGATTTTTTACAATCTTATAATTATTTTTTTTGGGATTTAGGAATAATATTAAAATTTTAAAATTAATTTTTTAATTTTTACTATTTAATTTTTTTTAATTTTTTATAAAATTATAATTATTTTTAGGATTTAGAGATAATATTAAAATTAGTTTTGTAATTTTAATTTTTTATAAAGTTATAATTAATTTTTACTATTTAATTTTTTAATTTTTTCATAAATTTATAATTAATTTTTTAGGATTTAGAGGTAATATTAAAATTATTTTTTAATTTTTTATAAATTTATAATTAATTTTAAAAATTAAATTAGAGATAATATTAAAATTATTTTTAATTTTTTTATAAATTTATAATTAATTTTTTAATTAATTTAAAACAATAATTAAAGCTGTTGGCTTTGTTCCAGCAGACTTTATTGTGTGTTGTCTCTCTACCTTATGCAGAGAGACATCAGTTAACTGAAATCAAAATTTAAAATTTTATTTTTATTTTTTAAAATTTTTATTTTTTTAAATATCAAATCGAAAATGTCAGTTTCGGTTTGAGTCAAACCGAAACTGACACTTTTGGTTTAATAAAAAAAATGTAAAAAAATATAATCTATCAAACCGAAAGTTTGACGAGAATACTCATATTTTGATAATAATAAAAGTAAGTTTTATATTTTTGATAACTTTCAGTTTGATGAGAAGATTCATATTTCTCGATAATAATAAAAGTAAATCTCATGTTTTGATAAATTATAATATTTACTTCCTATATTTTAGTGATTATCCCCTTTTATCTTTTTATCTGTTTCTACAATTTGACTCTTGAGTGTATGCATATTTATAAGAAAAGTAAGGCAGCACTAAATTATTACCATAATTATTTTATCCAAGGCGAAAAAAAACCAGAAGAGTATGTGGTTCGTTTTGAACAACAAGGATATATATATTTATCTCTCCGCACCTAAGAAACATGTCCAATCCAATCCAAGAAATTCAAAGCAATTTTGACATGGGAGATGGGTACAAGTGATTACACAATTCCATTTTACTTTTTTTTTTTTAATTAATGAAGCTTTAAATTAACTTCGTATTTGGATTAGTCAGTTAAACATATTCATAAAACAGAATGCATGCTAAGAATTGGCTTATGTGTAACTGGACTATAGAAATATCAACTTTTTTGATATAATTATTGTTGGTGATAATCCAAAAAAATGTATTTATTGAATTGAATCACAGTTTGAACTTGAAGGCAAGAATAGAAAAAGTAGTTCTAAGTGGCTGAATTGTAGGAAAACAGCTGCATATTAATATCTTAAAAGTTTTCTGTTGCAAAATAACAAATTACTTGGCACCAAAATTGAAGGGAAAATCTACTAGAAATCAGAAATACAGTTTCTAAGTTCTCTCTCTCAAAATTATTGCTACCACTGAATTTTTTTTGATAGTGGACAGATGAATACCTCCTTTTTACTATTCTAACAGTAGGAAAAAGATAAAGTCAGACTTGGAGCCAATTTACAGTCTTTAATGTCAAATATGGACGGAATTCGATACAACTACAAATGGAGATTTGCATTTTTAGAGCTCAAAAACGAAAAACCACCAATCAACATTCGATAAAATGATCATGAGAAAATATCAGCAGATTAACTCAATTGCAAACACAAAACCAAATTTGATCAATGATTTGGTCTAGGAATCCGAATATCCATCACCTCAAATACATAAGAAAACAAGAATACCCAATACAAAAAAATAATCTAAAAAAAATGAAAACTTTAGTGGAATAGTATTATCGCCTTCCAAACTTGTCAAATTTGGAAGTCATCATTTATTAATCAAAAACAGTTCTACTTTGAACATATTGAAAACATTATATTCTATACTATAAACACATGCTAGTGAATTAAAAATTACATCTAATATGGCCTCACATTATAATTCATTTCAAATTCATCTTCCACATGGATTCATTATTTCTGAAAACACAGCCTCTGTTCTAACACTGCTACTGCTTCTTTCGGTCTCTGTTCTCACACCGCTGGTACTCCTTTCCCCAAGACTAACTGTACTTGAATCAGGCATTGGTCCAACTGAAAATGTAAATAGATCATCATCATGATCAGTGGAAGTCACCTCTTTACAATGTACAGATTCTTTCTGCTTCTCACTGACAATATCACTGCCATTAACATTTTCCTCCGCCAATTCTTGAAGCTGCAACGCAAATTCCAGGTTCCATAACACATCTCCCATTTTTGGCCGTTCAATTGCTTTGTCACGAACGCAACTTTCAGCTATCTCCCCAAACTTGTTTAAAGAGACAGTTGTTATATCACCCTTCAACCGTGAGTCAATGATCTGATCAAGAGTTCCTCTTTTGTAACAATTTTTTGCCCATTCAACCAAGTTCACTTGTTCCTTAGGCAGGCTTGAGATGATGGGAGGCCGGCCACATAGTACTTCGAACAACACCACCCCAAATGAGTAGACATCTGATTTTTCAGTGAGTTGTTGCCTGCGATAGTATTCAGGGTCAAGATACCCTAAACTACCTCTAACAACAGTAGTGACATGGGTTTGGTCTTCACCAGTAGGACCTGTTTTTGATAAGCCAAAATCAGAAACCTTGGCTACCCAGTTCTTGTCCAATAGTATGTTTGACGACTTAACATCACGGTGGATGATTGTGTGCTTTGAACCTGTGTGAAGATAATGCAATCCTCTGGCAGCACCAATACATATTTGTAGTTTTTGCTTCCAAGGGAGACAAGGGCTGTTTGTCCTGTACAGATGATCTTGAAGTGTCCCATTTGGCATATACTCATATACAAGGAGCATTTCACCTTGATCATCACAGTATCCAATCAAAGACACGAGATGAAGGTGGCGGAGCTTAGACAACATCTCAATCTCTGTACAAAACTCACGAATCCCCTGTTTTGACGATGAATCTAGCCTTTTTATTGCAATCCATTCTGCATATTGCTCTTATAGACAGTACCGAAACCCCCAGCACCAATAATATTTTCAACTTTGAAATTTCCTGTAGCTTCTTTGATCTCAGCCATTGTAAATTGATGACAAAGGTTAGTTGGTAGTGATATAGCAAAATCAGAGGTGGACTCGGTCTCAGATGCGTGAGATAACGGGAACCAGGTCCAGAGCCACTTGGGCCTTCTAGTATCTTTTGCTTTCCATTTTCTTTGGTAGATAAAGAAAAGTAAAACGAGACAGAAAGCGAACAGTACTACACCTATCACAACCCCTAAGATAGCTGTAACTGGAGACCTATTAAAATTTATCCTCTTCTGTAAGTTCGAATGTTGTTCTGGTGATCGAGGAACCGTAATTGGTTCTGGATTTGATCCAGCTAGGCTACCATCAGAATTATTCAACTTGAATATCTCTAAACCATTCAAGATTGCATCATTATAAGATGTCAAATCACTATTAGGGTGCAGAGCCAGCCACAAGTCCTGCTTGCTCTGGCTTCCTTTTGGGACGAAAACGACATAGTCTTTGTATACTGGAATGCTATTGCCTCCACTCCAGTGTATAACATCTGCATCTTTTTCAGCTGTCATATTATTGATGAATATGTAAAACACTCGTTGATTTTCCTTGGTGATCTGCTCTTCAGTCTCACAGAAATGGAGCCTGAGAAGATAATTGAACCCAGAATCAACAGAAAAGTGCCAGGTGAGATTGTAATTATTGTTTACAGAACCATGTGGACCCATTGTACGCTTTGTAATGTATACGTCTTTTGGTGCAACATATTCTGGTGTGTCCTTACTGTATTTTATTGTGACATTATTGGGTTCATGCACATATCCAGATGCACCTCCGAATATATAATGGGCATCATCAGACCATGATCGGAGCATTCCTGGGTCTTTTCCAGTGTCTATATCCCCACCACCTACATTCAGGCGACAAACAGTTTCGAGAGAGGTGGTGTTGTCAAAAAATAAATTGTTGGTGTTGCTGTTTACAAACGGATAACCAGCGTTCATATCTTTTGTGTACAGATTGATTGGCATGGAAAATATTTCTATCGCATTAATGAAAGCAAAAGAGCTTGGAGATGGAATAAAAGTCAAATTAATCACTTTAAGGTTGTCCCAAACAGTGATTATGAATTCCTTCACAAAGTGTGCAGCTGGTGGTTGCATGGCAGAAGCAGTTAAGTATGCGCTGAAGTTGTTTAAAAGAGTGAAACCATTAGCGGTGACAGTGAAGAAGGAAGATGATATACTGAGGCCAGGGTAAGTAGATGGATAGAAGTAGAGGCGGATAAATTTCGGTCCCATGGAGACAGGAAATGTGCAAGTGAAATTGGAGCGAATTATTCGAGCTGACATCAAGGGTCCTGAAGGAACAGAAGGGTCTTGTTGGGAGGCTTTTAAGGCAGAAGCCATTTCAGAATATGGTGGACAGTATTTGGCATGAACTTCACTAATCCAGTTTCGGCCATCCGATTGAACTTCATTTGATGCTCCACTATCAAGAAGTATTTCATCTGCGGGGGTGTACCGGTTTTGAGTTGCTGTGATGGAAAGGATGAGATTGAGGAGGAGAAGGATGTAGAGGACGGTGGTGTGCATAATGGTGTTTTCCCTTGGTTCAAGCTGAAAATTGAGACAATAATTTTTAATTTTTCGAAGAGTTACATAATGAAAAAAATAAAATAAAATGACCTTCAGTTTTTAGCAAGTCTCAAACAATCAAATTTGGACGATAAGGTGATTGAGGCTCATTTGGTTCTTTTCTGTTTACTTTGAATCAGACTTTTACTTGGCCAACAACTTTCAATTGGGTGGTTCTAACAATTTAATGTAGTGACTCGGGAAGAACTTTTTAGCATTGACTTGACTTGGTATTATTAATTTTTTTTTTAACAAAATTCTTTTCTTCTATCACGATAAAACTTCAGCCTTTCAATTTCTCATCTGTTTACTTTGAATCAGACTTTTACTTGGCCAACAACTTTCAATTGGGTGGTTCTAACAATTTAATGTAGTGACTCGGGAAGAACTATTTAGCATTGACTTGACTTGGTATTATTAATTTTTTTTTTAACAAAATTCTTTTCTTCTATCACGATAAAACTTCAGCCTTTCAATTTCTCATCTTATCTTTTTGAGATATATTTTGGCGTATGTAGAGAGATTTTCTAGCTTGTGAGTGGTGACCAAACTGACATTCAATGTGTCTTGGAGTAGTGTACTGCTGTTCAGATACCGAATTAATGCCTTCATGAAAAGAGAAGATTGATAACTGTTATTTACTTTCACCTATAAAAATTTAATACTGAATTTGGATAAGCCAATTTGGGTTTGAAATAGAAATTTTAAATATTTAATTGTTTATGTTAAACTCTGAATTTGTATATTACTATGTACAATTTTTTTTTGAAATTTATCGAATTTCTTAACGCTAGCTAGCAGCGCATAAATTTTTAGCTGAAAAAGTAATAATTGTTCTTGAAATTAAAATACAAAACCATTAATTATATAAATTCTTAAAATGAGAAGTTTATTAGCATTCAAATTTGAAGAATAAAGAAAATATTGAAGAATATAGATTGTAAACAATATTAGAAAATAAGTTAAAGAATATACATAAAAAAAGATAAGTCTGCTACTTTGGCACGTTTTAGGGTTTTTTATAGTGTATGCCGCTTTGGCACGTTTTAGGTCTTCAATTCCTTGATTCCTTTAGTGTTCTTGTTCTATTATTCTTTATGATTGATTGATGGAGGGAGAAATTGATATCGCGTCTTTAAACATCAGGCAGGAGGGGGAATGGAATGTGGAGGATAAAAATGATGGACAATATGAGAATTATGAATTTTGTTTGGTCGACAGGTTTTTAACAGAAGCTGTGGTGAAATTTGAACCCATACATAATACTTTGGCGGATGTTTGGCATCCTATTGGAGGTGTAAATATTAAAGAAGTGGGTTCTAAGCATTTCTTATTTCGTTTCTTCTATGAGGTGGATGTTCAGCGAGTTATAGATGGGGGGCCATGGACTTTTAATA
Organism: Garcia nutans; assembly: GCA_947685225.1. Lineage (NCBI taxonomy): Eukaryota > Viridiplantae > Streptophyta > Magnoliopsida > Malpighiales > Euphorbiaceae > Garcia > Garcia nutans. Next base: position 52,807,254 of record CANTUV010000012.1, read on the forward strand.
ATCATTTGTTAGTTATCCACCGCCTTAAAGATGGTGAGTCTCCGTTGGAGGTGCCTCTTATATACAACCTTTTTTAGGTATAAGTTCATAATTTGCCTCCTGGTTGTTTGTCAGAGAAAATGGCTCTGACAATTTGGGAATTTTATTAGGAAGTTTATAGCATATGATTGCAGTCAAGTAAAACAATCAGGTCCTGTTTTTATCAGAATCAGGGTAGAGATAGATGTTAGCAAGCCTCTATTTAGGAGGAAAAAGCTGAACTTGAGAAATGACAATTCTGTTTATGTACATTTCAAGTACGAACGCCTGACTTTATTTTGTTTTTTATGTGGTAGACTGGGTCATAGTGATAGTTTCTGCAAGTTAAGAATTCAACAAGAAAGTGGAGCAATGAAATAACGGCGGGTCCTGGCAATCAGGCCTGTTGGGAGCAATGAAAATTATAAGTTGGAACTGCCGGGGACTTGGCAACCTCTGGGCAGTTTTGGCTCTTCATGAGCTGGTGAAAAAGTATAGGCCGGGCCTTGATTTTCTTGATGGAGACTGTTAGGTTTTTGGGTTCCCTCCTATGTGAAAAACCCATATCTTGAGCCCACTTATTTTATCCCATTAGGCTATTAATGTTTAGCATATTTATATACTAATATTACCCTAAGTTACAAGTGTGTGAGTGTCATTTTTATCAGCCACCAAAAGAGAAAAAGAGAGAGAGAGAGAGAGAGAGAGAAAAAAGGGAGAGAAAAGAAAGAGAGAAATTTATGCTGGAAATTCTCAACAGAGCAGTTTTGATTTTCCGACTATCTAACTGCCATCCGTGCTTCGATCAGGCTAAAATTTGGACAGCAGTTAGAGAACTCATCTTTCTTCATTATGAACGGTGAAGATCTATTTTTGACGGTTGGATTTTCGGCATTTGTGGGTCGAAGTTTATTGTTTACGTACAGTTCTGCAATAGCGACTAGTTTGCCTTTCTCCGACGATCGGACTGTCATTTGTGGTCGGATTGGCTAAATTTTGGTGAGCACGTTTAGAATTGATTGTTCTTTAGTCTGAACGGTGCAGATCAGTTTTGAACAACCGGAGCTCATCCGTTGGCATGGACAGTAGCTATTTTGGGTGATTTTTCTCCATTCTCTTGTTTATTTCTTGTTATTTGGTTGATTTGGTGTTGCTACTTTGCTTGAGGGTTGTTGTAGTAGCTTGTAGTTGCTGTAAACATTGATTTTGATAGTGGAGCTCTTTTACTTGGACCAAGAGAGGTCCTGTGATTTTTATCCTTCACATTGAAGGGGTTTTCCACGTTAAAAATTATTGTGTTTATGCGTGAATGATTTCTGTGCATCTTGGGGCAGAGTATGTGATATATGTTTGCTGAATTTTATTTAGTCACTCCTCATAGAGTCATTCAAGTGGGAAAGAACTTATCCCGGTTCCTTTCCCATCAAAGTGGTATCAGAGCTAGTTCATTAGTTCATTGGTTGTTTGGTTGTTTGAATGATGGAGGTGAATATGAGTAAAATGGTTTATTTGGATGGCACAAATTATCACAAGTGGAAAGAAAAAATAAAAGATTTTCTTATTGTGAAAAGATTGCATTTACCTGTATTTGCTTCTCAAAAACCTGAGTCTAAATCTAATGAAGATTGGGAATTTGAGCATTTGTAAGTATGTGATTTTATTAGGCAATGGGTAAAGATAATGTATTGAATCATATTGCTAATAAAACAAATGCCAAGACATTGTGGGAAAAACTTGAAACTTTGTATGCTTCAAAGACTGGTAATAATAAGTTATTTTTGCTTAAACAAGCTATACGCTTGTAATATAGAAAAGGAAGATCTATACTTGATCATGTGAATGAATTTCAAGGTATCTTTGATCAATCATCTGGCATGGGTGTCAAATTTGATGAAGAAGTTATTGGACTTTGGTTGTTGAATACACTTCCTGACTCATGGGAAAACTTTCGTGTATCTTTGACTAATTCTGCTCCTGAAAGTGGTGTAACCATGTCATATGCAAAGACTGGTATTTTGAATGAAGAGATGAGAAGAAGAAATCAGGGGGCATCTAGTTCACAGTCAGAAATTTTAGTTACTGAAAACAGGGAGAGAAGTAAAAACAAGAGTCAAGATCAGAATAGAGGCAAGAGCAGGAGTAAATTAAAATCAAAGTTTAAGAACCTTGAATGTCATTACTATGGTAAACCAGGGCATATCAAGAAATATTATTTCAAGTGGAAGAAAGAAAACAAGACAGACAAGGATAGCAAGAAAGGAGAGGCAATGATAATAATACTGATCGTGTTGCCACTACTACTTCAGATGATGATTTGGCTATAGTTTATCAAGAGAATATAGTCAATATAGCTTATCATGATACTGCTTGGGTTCTTAACAGTGGTGCTTGCTTTCATGTTACATCTAAGAAGGATTTCTTCACATCTTATACTCCAGGTGATTTAGGAGTTTTGAAGATGGGTAATGATGGAGTGTCAAAGGTGATAGGCACTGGAACTATTTATTTAGAGACAAAAAATGGAACAAAGTTAGAGCTAAAGAATGTTAGACATGCACTTGACATTAGGTTGCATTTGATCTCTACTAGTAAGCTTGATGATGATGGCTATTGCAGCACTTTTGATGATGGAAAATGTAAAATCAGCAAAAGCTCTTTAGTTGTGGATAGAGGAAAGATGGCTTCGGGCTTATATTGGTTGCAAGCTTCAATCTCTATAGATCTTGTTAATGCAGTTGAATGTGATAGCTCTTCAGAATTATGGCACAAGAGGCTGAGTCATATTAGTGAGAAGGGACTAGATTGTCTAGCTAAAAGGAATTTACTTTCTGGGTTGAAAGGTGCAAAGTTAGACAGGTGTGTTCATTGCTTGGCTGAGAAACAAAAGAGAGTTTCTTTCAAACATCATTCTCCTTCCAGAAAATATGATTTGCTTGAGCTGGTACATTCAGATGTATGTGGTCCTTTGAAGGAAAAGTCATTTGGTGGTACAATTTACTTTGTGATCTTTATTGATGATCATTCTAGGAGACTTTGGGTTCGTACCTTAAAGTCCAAAGAGCAAGTTCTTAGTGCATTTAAAGAATTTCAAGGTTCTGCTGAGAGAGAAACTGGAAAGAAGTTGAAATGTATTCGCACTGATAATGGTGATGAGCATTGTGGGCCTTTTGATGCATATTGCAGAGAACAGGGTATCAGATATCAGAAGACACCTCCTAAGACTCCTCAGCTGAATGGTTTGGCAGAAAGGATGAACAAAACATTGATAGAGAGAGTCAAATGTGTGCTTTCAGAGGCTAAATTTGCCTAACTCTTTTTGGGGTGAAGCTTTGTATACTGTTACATATGTGATTAATCTAACTCTCACTATTGCATTGGAAAATGATGTTCCAAATAGGTTTTGGTATGGTAAGGATGTTTCTTACGACCATCTACGAGTGTTTGGTTGTAAATGTTTTGTGCATGTTCCCAAAAATGAGAGGTCCAAGTTAGATGCCAAAACTAGACAGTGTATCTTCATTGGCTATAGGCAAGATGAGTTTGGTTACAGATGTTATGATCTAATTCAGAAGAAACTTATCAGAAGTCGTGATGTAGTATTTGTAGAAGATCAAACTATTAAAGATATCAACAAGGTGGAGAAATCAAAGCCTGAGACTGGTGGTTTAATTGACCTATACTTATCTCCTACAACTCATATGCCTGATACAATTGAGGTTCAGAATCATGGTGATGTGCAAAATGATAATCAGAATACAGATGAGGTTGGTGCTCCTGAATATGAAGCAGTTGATGATCAACAAGAGGAACATGTTGAGGAATCTGAATCTCCACTTAGGAGGTCTACCAGAGATCGAACGCATTCTACCAGGTATTCACCTAATGAGTATATACTCTTGACAGATAGAGAAGAACCTGAATGCTATGAAGAGGCTATTGAGAGTGAGCAAAAGACAGAATGGAGTGTAGCTATGAAAGATGAAATGCGGTCTTTAGCTGATAATCACACCTTTGAATTGGTGAAGCTTTCTAAAGATAGAAAAGCCTTGAAGAGTAGTGGATCTATAAAATAAAGCAATAAGAGAATTCATCATCTCCACGATATAAAGCTAGATTAGTTGTCAAGGGCTTTAGTGAAAAAAAGGGAGTTGACTTTGAGGAGATTTTCTCACCAATGGTCAAGATGTCATCAATTCGTGTTATTTTGGGATTAGCTGCTACTCTTGATATAGAAGTTGAGCAAATGGATGTTAAAACAGCCTTCCTTCATGGTGACTTAGAGGAAGAAATCTACATGGAACAACCTGAAAGTTTTGTGGTAAAAGGAAAAGAAAATTATGTTTGCAAACTGAAAAAGAGTTTGTATGGGTTGAAACAAGCACCTAGGCAATGGTATAAGAAGTTTGACTCAGTTATGATTCAACAAGGCTACAAAAAGACTACTTCTGATCATTGTGTTTTTGTGCAGAGATTTTTTGATAGTGATTTTATCATCCTGTTGCTATATATTGATGATATGCTCATTGTGGGTTTTCAAGAATTGATAGCTTGAAGAAAGAGTTGAGCAAGTCCTTTGCAATGAAGGATTTTTAGGGCCAGCAAAGCATATTCTTAACTTGAGGATCAGTCGTGATAGGAAATGCAAGAAGTTGTGGCTATCTCAAGAAAAGTATATTGAGAAAGTATTGCAGCTATTTAATATGGCTAAAGCTAAACCTGTAAGTACCCTTCTTGTCATGTCTTTCAAATTGAGTGCCAAACAATCTCCTTCTAGTGAGAAAGAGAAAGAATATATGTAAAAAGTTTCTTATGCATCTGCAGTAGGTAGCTTGATGTATGCTATGGTTTGCACTAGGCCAGACATAGCTCATGCAGTTGGTACTGTTAATAGATTTTTGTCTAATCCAGGAAAAGAGCATTGGGATGCTGTGAAGTGGATTTTGAGATATCTCCGTAGCACTGCTAGTTTGAAGTTGTGTTTTGGGACTGAGAAGCCTATTCTCAGTGGTTATACATATTCTAATTTGGCAGGGGATGCAGATTCAAGAAAGTCTACTTCTGGGCATCTGATCACTTTTGCAGGGGGAGCTGTGACATAGCAATCTAGGTTGCAAAAATACATTGCATTGTCTACTACAGAAGCCGAATTCATTGCAGCAACTGAAGCATGTAAAGAATTACTTTGGATGAAGAAGTTTGTGAATGAGCTTGGATTTATACATAAGAGATATGTCTTATTTTGTGACAGTCAGAGCGCTATTCATCTCGGTAAGAATCCTACTTTTCATGGTAGATCCAAACGCATAGATATGAGGTATCATTGGATTCGTGATGTTTTGGATTCTAAGCAACTTGAACTTGAGAAGATACATACTGATGATAATAGTTTTGATATGTGCACAAAGACTTTACCAAGAGGGAAGTTTGAGACATGTTGTAGAGTTGCAGGTTTGGCAACCTCCTTCACATAGTCGGGAAGGGGGAGAATTGTTAGGTTTTTGGGTTCCCTCCTATATGAAAAACTCATATTTGAGCCCACTTATTTTAGCCCATTAGGCTATTAATGTTTAACATATTTATATACTAATATTACCCTAAGTTACAAGTATGTGAGTGTCATTTTTATCAGCCACCAAAAGAGAAAAGAGAGAGAGAGAGAGAAAAGGGAGAGAAAAGAAAGAGAGAAATTTTTGTTGGAAATTCTCAACAGAGCAGTTTCAATTTTCCGATGATCTGACTGCCATCCGTGCTCTGATCAGGCTGAAATTTGGACAACAGTTAGAGAACTCATCTTTCTTCATTATGACGGTGAAGATCTGCTTTTGACGGTTGGATTTCCAGCATTTGTGGCTCAAAATTTACTGTTCACATGCAGTTCTGCAACAGCGACCAGTTTGCCTTTCTCTGATGATCTGACAGTCATTTGTGGTTGGATTTGGCTGAATTTTGGTGAGCATGTTTAGAATTGATTGTTCTTTAGTCTGGACGGTGGAGATCATATTTGAACAACCGGAGCTCATCCGTTGGCATGAACAGTAGCTATTTTGGGTGATTTTTCTCCATTCTCTTATTTATTTCTTGTTATTTGGTTGATTTGGTGTTGCTACTTTGCTTGAGGGTTGTTTTAGTAGCTTGTAGTTGCTGTAAATATTGATTTTGATAGTGAAGCTCTTTTACTTGGACCAAGAGAGGTCCCGTGGTTTTTATCCTTCACATTAAAAGGGTTTTCCACGTTACAAATTATTGTGTTTATGTGTGAATGATTTTTGTGCATCTTGGGGCAGAGTATGTGATATATGTTTGCTGACTTTTACTTAGTCACTCCTCATAGATTCATTCAAGTGGAGAAGAACTTATCCCGGTTCCTTTCCCATCAGAGACCTTGGTGGACAAGCATATGCTTGAACTAGTTCGTGTTAAAATTGGATATAGTAATTCCTTTGTGGTGGATAGGTTAGGGAGTGGTGGAGGTTTAGTAGTATGCTGGCAGTCTCATGTTCATCTTTCCATCAAGTCTTTCTCTATCAACTTTGTGGATATGAAAATTGAAGGAGTTTTAGGTGGAGAATGGTTTCTTACAAGCTTTTATGGGATTCCATAGCGAGGCCATAGAAGGGAGACTTAGCAGATTGTAAGGACTTTTGCTTTTAATAGCAATTCACCTTGGGCGGTGATAGGTGATTTCAATGATATTCTTTCGATGGAAGATAAAGATGGAGGGGATACACCTTCAATGCAGCTACTTAGTGGATTCAAGGATGCTTTGAATGTCTGTAATTTATTTGATATGCCATTATTGGGTTATAGATTCACGTGGGAGAGAGGAAGTAGTTAATCAAATCTTATTAGGGAGCGGCTGGATCGGTGTTTTTAATGAAGCATAAAGTTATTTCCGATTGCTCGTTTGGAAACTTTGTATACATCGGTGTTTGCCCATCTTCCAATCTATCTGATGTGTGAGTTTTCTGGTTAGTGTCGGGTGCAACATAATTTTAAATTTGGAAACGCATGGCTTTTCATGAGGGTGTTAAGGACGTGGTTGGGAGTAGTTAGTCTGATAAAGTTAGTTTATCTTTGTTGGAGAAAATTGGCAGGTGTGGTAAGTGTAATATCCCAAAATATACCCTAAAAGTTTGGAATAATTATTGTTGTATATGGAGTTAATGTGTGTGTTTGATGAAAAGAGAAAAGAAGTGAGGAGATAGATGTATATTTGGTATTTGGAAAATATGGGAAATATATATGTGATATAAAAGAGATATACATATACCAACATATACATTACATATACCTAATGTATAGTGGTGTAGGAAAAGTAAGTTTATATAATTAATAAATAATAATAATAATAAAAGGAAAAGAAGAAAAGAAAGTCAAAGGATGGATATTATATGTGGTGGAGGATTTTTAAATATAATTATATTATATTATATTATTATTATTATATATATATATATATGTGATAAGGATGAGGAAAAGAAGAAAAGATTTTCTTTTCTTCTTCTTCTTCGTGTACGAGAGAGAGAGAGAGAGAGAGAGAGAGAGAGCAAGAGAAAGAGAGATGAGATTTTATTTGCATACACACCAAATTTATAAGGGTTTTGAGAGAATTGAAGATGGAGATTGAAGATTTGGCAAAATATTCAAGTAAGTATTCATTTTTTTGAGTTGATTTATATTGATTGTTGATTTGGGTAGTGTGTGAAGATGATAATAGTGAAAGATTAAAGTATATAGATATGTGGAAATGAGATTTAAAGAATGATGATGGATTATTGAAATTGTTTAGTAAGGTTTTAATTTAAATGAGTTGGGAAATTGAATAAATGTTATATGATTGGTGTATGTTTATGTTTAGTGAAGATGAAAACATAGAATACATGTGTTTGGTCCGGAAACTGAGGCATTTTGGATGCCACGCGAGGCCACGACCGTGGAGGGTTTAGAACAATTGGGCAGAATTGTTTGTTATGCCACGCCCGTGGGGGTTGGTAGGCCACGGCTGTGGGGTCCTAGAGAGAGATATTGAGTTGTGATTTATGATCTAGAGGTTTAGTATGAGATTAATAAGTGAGTAATTGTATTGAGATTCATGTATTTTATCATTTGAATGGAATAGGTTGTGAAGAAAGTGGATGGCCCTAATTCAAGTGGTAAAGAGTTCTTGAAAGAGGAAGTGTATGGTTTGGTGAGTGGTTCTTAAGGTAAGTACAAACCCTATTTGGTTGATTATGTTTATATGCCTTTGAACCTTAACACATTTAGTGATGAATGTGTTAAGTAATCTATTACATTGTTGATGTTTATGAATAATGTAAATTGCTATATATATATATTAATAATGAAATATGAAATGTGAAAGAGGTACTGACATGAGGAAATATGTCAAGTGAAAGATATGAGGATCATTAAAAAGGCATGTGCAATGTAATTTATTATGATGAATACTTGTATGATAAATTGCTTTATTGTGATATGAGATATATTGAGGTGTCAAGCCAATATGATTGGTTAGGATGTACAATGCAATTGATGATGTATATGTATAATGATGAATTTAAAATATATTCTCAATGTAATGAATTATGTGTACTTGAATAATGAAGTGTTATATGGTGAATTGAGATGTGATGCCATTGTGATTGGCTATGATGATTCAAATGTGATGAGAAGCTATTGTGAATGGCTATCGTTATATACATGAAATTGTTGAGGCATGAATGCCTATTTGAATATGTAATACAAATTGAGAAAGAGAATGATAAAGAGAATAATGAAATAATTGTATGTTTAATATGTTATTCAGTTTCAGAGTTTTGAGTTTGGAGGCATGCCTATAAAATGAAAGGTAACAGTCTTGCCGGGTTGAGGATCTCTTCAATTTGAGATGAATTGAGGTCCAAGAGACTGGGTCTGTTACATTATGTGAATTATGGAAATGAGATATATGAAAAGTAACAGTCTAGCCAGGTTGAGGATCTCCTCGATTTAGTCGGGTAGATGGTCCAAGAGACTGGGTCTGTTACTTGATAAATGTGAAATGTGAATTATAGTAACAGTCTTGCCGGGTTGAGGATCTCCTTGGTTTATCCAGGTTGATGGTCCAAGAGACTGGGTCTGTTACAAGTAACAGTCTAGCCGGGTTGAGGATCTCCTCGAGTTTAGCCGAGTAGATGGTCCAAGAGACTGGGTCTGTTACGCTATCCATGGATAGAGATATATATATATGTGTATCGCCTACGGGCTTGATGATTATGATTATGGACCAAAGCAGTAACTCTGAACTTTGAATAACATATCAGTGTCTTTTGGGCCCGAGTCTGTCTTTGTTTTCAATGTGATATGCTAATGATGAAATATATGAGCAATGAGATCTATGGTTGCCTTTGTTGGAAATGTGATGCATGACTGGTGAATTGTGAATAATGAATTAATTGAATAAAATAAGGACATGAAATGTTATGAGGTATGATATGTAATATGTGTATTGATATATTCATTGTGAGTATTAGTGATGGAATTGTGGTTGATGATAATGATATGTATATATATGTATATAATATATGAAATTAGTAGAGATATATGAAAGGTGTAATTAAAAAGGGAAATAATGATAAGAAACTAATGGTATCTGAAGATTTTATATATTTGTTAAAATTTTTGTAAACCATATTTATATTATTTATTTGTACTACTAAGCTCTCGGGCTTAGCGCGGATGTGTAATCGCGCAAGTGAGTAGATGGTAGATCTGAAGTCTTTTGTTATGCCACAAGAAGAGTAAGAGTTTGTCGAGACCAACTAGAGGGTGATGCATACAATAATTTTTAATTATGCTGTATTTCTAACAAGAATGTATTCATATGTATAAATGAAGTTTTGATAAAGATAAGATTATTATATATATATGTAAGATCATTACAAGAATAATGAGTTAGTAACTGTTCTTTAAATTAATGTAATATGGTTTGAACGCAGTTAAAGGTTTTTAACTTGTAACAAAAAGTGGCATCCTTATACTTTATATACTTACTGTATGTATACAATGTATATGTATAGTACTTATATGGAGTATCGGGGTGTTACAGTAAGGCTTTATATGAATGGGGGAGCTCATTATTTAGTGATGTTCGTATTATTAAATCTGATTTGCACAATCAGATAATGATGGAAATTTAAGGAATGAAGAGAGGCTTACTAGTTTGAATTTAGAGTGTATATGAGTTTTAGAGCATAAAGAAGCTTGTTGACGCCAAAGGGCAAAGAATTTTTGGCTAAAGTATGGGGATAGGAACTCCAGGTATTTTCACAAACAGGCATTTTATCGAAAGATGAGAAATAAGATTATAGCCCTGAGAGGGGATGATGGCCAGTGGATTAAGGAACCCAGTAGATTAAACAATCATGTGGTGTAATATTTTTTTGACTTATTCTCTAATCCAGGTGCTTGTGCGGAATAGATTTCTAGCTTGATTACCACTCGAGTTTCTGAAGAAGATAACTGTAAACTATTAACTCCTTTATCAGCAGAGGAAATTAAAGTTGCGGCATTTCATATGCAAAATTCATTGGGCCCTTTAGGAACTTAAATTGCGAATTTTTATTTATTTTACCATTTAAGAATATTAATAACTCATAATCAGATCTCGGTAACTAAATATTTGAAACTTGATAATTTAAAACATATTTTTAAGTATTTAAATATTCCGGATAAATCGCCAGGAACGGACGGAATGAATCCTGCGTTTTACCAAAATTTTTGGAATATTGTAGGGGTTGATGTTGTTTTCAATTGCCAACATTGGTTTGAGCATGGTTCTTTTCCTAATAATTTGAATGACACTATGATTGTCCTTATCCCTAAGAAGGATAGTCCGGAATGTATTAAAGATTTGCGACCTATTTCTTTATGTAATGTGATATATATAAGATATTCTCTAAAACTCTTGCCAATAGATTAAAATTGTTGTTACCTGGTATCATCTCTAAGTCCCAGTCTGCTTTTGTCCTTAGATGTTTGATGTCTGGCAACATTCTAGTAGCTTTTGAAATCATCCATGGGATGAAATGTTTGGGCAGGAGGAAGAGAGGGGATATGACATTTAAGATTGACATTAGCAAGGCATATGATCGGGTTAGATGGGGCTATTTACAATCCATTCTACTAGCTTTGGGTTTTGATAGAAGGTGGGTGCATCTAATGATGTTGTGTATCTCTACTGTGGTATATAGGGTGGCTATTAATGGAACAGAGGCTGGCCCTATTAATTACTCCTCAGAGGGGATTAAGGCAAGAAGATCTGCTTTCTCCATACCTGTTTATTATTTGTGCAGAAGGATTATCTGCATTTTTTTGTCAAGCGAAAGCGTCAGGGACTATTCATAATATTAAGTTTTGTCCTCATAGTCCTAGTGTTTCTCATTTATTATTTGCTGATGATTCATTCTTCTTTTTTAGAGCTATTGAGGTTGAATGTCTACTAGTAAAGCAGATTTTGTATCAGTATGACTTAGCCTCTGGACAGGCGGTGAACTTTCAAAAGTTGGGTTTATTTTTTAGTGCCAATGTTCAGGATGACATTAGAGTTAATTTGAGTTCTATTCTGGGAGTATTCAGTAGCATTGATCATGGGAGATATTTGGGCTTGCCTTCGTTAGTAGGGCGTGGTAAGAGAAGCATTTTTTCTTTTTTAAAAGAGAAGTCAAGAGCCAGAATGCACTGTTGGAGTAATAAGTTTCTTTCAATAGCAAGTAAGGAGGTGCTTCTACAGTCTATAGCCCAAGCTCTTCCAACCTTTAGTATGGGTGTCATTCCAGTTATGCTTTTTGAAGAACTTCAACGAATGATGAAAAGTTTTTGGTGGGGAATTAAAGAATGATGGGGGAAGAAGTATTCACTGGTGGTCTTGGGAGAATCTTTGCAAAAGTAAGGAGGGAGGTGGAATGGGATTCCGAAATCTGCATGAGTTTAACTTGACAATGTTAGGTAAGCGGTGCTGGCGGATCTTTAGAAATCCTAGCTCCTTGGTTTTAAGAGTTTATAAGGCTAAATATTTCCCACAGGGGATTTGTTAACTGCTAGGTTGGGTTCCAACCCCAGTTTTACTTGGAGGAGCATATGGGCGGCTAGAGATTTGCTAATGAGTGGTTTGCACTGGGTTATTGGAAATGGGAGGAAGTTTAAGGTATGGTCAGATCCTTGGGTTCCTAAGGATTTTAATTTTTATGTTCAAAGTTCATGTTTGGAAGCCTTTGAAGATATGAACTTTCATGAACTTCTCAATGAGGATTTGAAGAGCTGAAATTCTGATTTGGTGAATGGATTATTTGTTGAAGAGGAGGCTCAGGCAATTTTGGGTATTCCTATTAGTGTTAAGGAAAGAGAAGACCCACCTATCTGGCATCCTTCTAAAACTGGGATCTATACAATGAAGTCAGCCTATCATTAGGTGCATGGAAATCGAGATTTACAGATTTCAGAGTTTTGGAGTTCAATTTGGAAAGCAGATGTATAACCAAAAGTGAAGTTATTTATGTCGCGTTTTACAAATAACATTTTACCTGTTAAAGTTAAATTGCAGGATAGAGGAGTTCAATGTGAATCATTATGTAGTCGTTGTGGCGAAGCTGTAACTCTTATTCATGTTTTCTTCATATGTAGCAAAGCTCGAGGATGTTGGTCTCTACTGGGGCTGGAATGCTGGATTTTGGTGTCAGGGAGGGTGAGGATCTGAGGCATGAAAGATATTTAAGTGGAGGAAGCTGATTATATTATTATTCTGTAAAACTCACTTATATATACAACATTGCTAGAGATAGTCAAACCTAAACCACTACAATATCTATACAGAATCACTATCAAATCTGTATCAAATAAAGATTTGAGAGGATATTGACAATGAGACTAATTCAAATAAACAGAGTACAGGTTTAGAAGACATGGGCTGGGCTTCTTATCGTTTATCCCCCCTCAAGCTAGATCCAGGTCGGATCCCTAGCTTGTCACGGAGCTCGCAGAATCGAGATTTCAACAATGGCTTCGTTAGACAATCGGCAATCTGATCTGCACCAGCAATATGAGCAACACGAAGCGCACCAGTCTGCACCTTATCTCGAATGAAGTGATAATCCAAAGCTACATGTTTCATTCTGGAATGAAAAACAGGATTGGCACTGAGTTGAGTTGCCCCTACATTATCACAGTAAATTACAGGACATTGATCAAGGGGATAATGAAGTTCTGTCAACAGATGACAAATCCAAGCTACTTCTGCAGCAATATTAGCCACTGATTTATACTCAGCTTCAGTAGACGAGCGAGCAACAGACCGCTGCTTCTTAGAGCTCCAAGATACTGGATTTTGACCAAAATAAACAACATAAGCACCAGTGGAGCAGTAGGTGTCTTTGTCTCCTCCCCAATCTGCATCAGAGTAAGCATGAATAGGAGCAGATGAGAGAGACGACAGATGTGAAGGCAACTTAGAATACAGTTGAAGACCGTCACCTACAGTTCCAACCAAGTAACGTAGTAACCGTTTAACTGCATTCCAATGAAGAACCGTAGGCTTATGATTGTATTGTGATAGTTTATTAACGGCATAAGCGACATCCGACCTTGTAAGCACCAGGTACTGTAAACTTCCCACTATTTTTCTGTATTCTTTTGGGTCATGAAGTGCAGCACCAATTTTATCAGTTAATTGATCTGTTTTCGCTATAGGAGTCGAAACAGGTTTAGCCTTGTCCATACCAGTATCATGGAGAAGATCTTCAATATATTTCCGTTGGGACAACAAAAAACCATCTGAATTAGGAATCACTTCAATACCAAGAAAATAACTGAGAGAACCAAGATCCTTTAGAGAAAATTTCTGAGATAGAATCTGAATGTAATCAGAAATATGACTAGAATTACTTCCAGTAAGAATTATGTCGTCAACGTACACTAACAAAATTAAAATTCCAGTGGAGTAGTGTTTAACAAACAGAGATGAGTCGGAAAGTGAGTTTGTGAACCCAGTATCAAGCAAAAAAGACCGCAAAGCCTGATACCAGGCGCGAGGAGCTTGCTTGAGCCCATAGATAGCTTTCTTGAGTAAGCAAACATGTTCAGGTTTGTCAGGATTCGTAAACCCTCGGGGCTGCTTCATAAACACTTTCTCATGTAACGGTCCTTGTAAGAATGCATTATTGACGTCTAGTTGCTTAAGAACCCAACCTTTAGTGAGAGCAATACTAAGAACCAGTCGAATAGTAGTAGGCTTCACAACTGGACTGAAAGTCTCGTGATAATCAAGTCCGGGCCTTTGATTGAACCCTTTGGCAACTAGGCGTGCTTTATAACGCTGTACCGAACCATCAGAATTGCTTTTGACACGAAAAAGCCACTTGCACCCAACTAAATTTTGTGCTTCACTTGCGGGAACAAGAACCCATGTGCCATTGTTAACAAGTGCATTAAACTCTTCAGAACAGGCAGCTCACCACTTAGGATCTTTTAACGCTTGTAACACACTTTTAGGGACTGAATCAGCATGGGAATGAACCTGCATTGTCAAACAAAGTTTTTGTACTGGCTTGCTAATGTTATTTTTACCACGTGTAACCATAGGGTGCACACTAACCGGCTGTTCTGATGCTGCAGGTTCAAGCGGTAGCTGTGCCGTGGTCGAGACAACCAGGGGCAGCGCAGTAGTAGAAGTGGCAGGTTCAGGTGGCGAAACAACTATAGGCAGCACAGGTGCAGAGGTGGTTAAAGCTGCTGAAGCAATCGGGGCATCAACAAACTGTGAAGACGCACCAAAGTCTTGAGATGAGAAGGAAACACTGACAGGAGAAGCTGTACCTGCAGATGAAGTAAATGATGGCACTGAAGGAACAATTACAGCAGGTGGAAACCAAGCAGTCAACGAATTAGAAGACTCATTAACAACATGTTTTGGATGGGCAGCAAACGGAAAAATGGACTCAACAAACTTGACATGACGGGAGGTATATATTTTTGAATTTTCAACATCTAGACAATAATAGGCACTTTGTGTTAACGAGTAACCAAGAAACACACACGGAACAGATTTTGAGTTGAGTTTATGACTGGTATAAGGTCGTAGCCATGGGTAGCATAGGCATCCAAAGATTCTTAACTTTGAGTAATTAGGCTGACTTTTGAACAATTGAAAATACGGACTTGACATGCTTAAAACTTTTGTAGGCATTCTGTTTATCAAGTAGACAGCGGTAGAAAAGGCATTAGACCAATATTTTAAAGGCATAGATGCATGTGAAAGTAATGTCAGTCCTGTCTTAACAATATGCCTATGCTTACGCTCAGAAAGGCCATTGTGCTCTGGTGTATGTGGAGGTGTTGTATGGAACGAAATACCAGTGGAAGCAAAGAAAGGAGCTAAAGAAACATACTCTCCGCCATTATTCGAGTAAAACATTTTAATAGAGGCTGAAAAGAATTTCTCAACAATAGACTTAAACCGCATAAAAATAGACTTGACATCGGACTTTTGACGGAGTGGGTAGAACCAGGTGTAGCGAGTATAGTGGTCTACAAAAATCACATAGTATTTGAATGAGTCATGAGAGTAAAGAGGTGAAGTCCATACATCAGAGTATATAATTTCTAGAGGAGCAGTAGACTTAAGTGTAGATGTAAAGAAAGGAAGTTTGTGACTTTTATTCATGGAGCATGCATTACAGTTTTCAATATTTTTGGAAAAATCACAAACAGCCTGAGATTTATTTGATGGCATAATAACTTGAAGAATTGACTTTGCAGGATGACCTAAACGTGAGTGCCAATCGGCAGCAGAAGCAAAAGAAGACGCAAAAGCAAAAAAAGGAGAAGATGACGACCATTCATAAACTCCATCCTTCGGTTTGCCTCTAAGAAGCGGAGTCCCTGTCAGCAGTTCCTTCACAACAAAAGAAAATGGTGGGAACTCAACAGTAACTTGATTAGTATTGCAAAACTGATAAACTGAAATCAGGTTCTTTTTCATTTCAGGCACACAAAGTACATTGTCTAATTGTAACTGTCTGTGTGGTGTATTTATAGTTGTAGAACCAGAATGTGTAATGGTTAAACATGTTCCATCACCAACCATTATATCATCAGAACCTTCATACGGGCTGTGAATGGATAAATTATGTAAATCAGTTGTGACATGATTCGATGCAGCGCTATCCATCAGCCAAGGCTGTGCAGAAGAGAGAGTAGAATAGGTTGTGACATTCGCCTGTGGTTGCCATGGAGTTTGCGTACCAGGAGTAACTGGAACAATTAGAAATAGAGAACACCTCTTGGCAGAGTGGCCTTGCGTCCCACAGATTTGGCATTTACCAAGATATGGTTTAGGAGTTCGCTGCTGCGAATTGTTAACCGAATCAGTAGAAACTCCACCTGCATTTTTTTGAAAATTTCGATGAGAAAAGCCAGGCTGTTGAGACTGATAATTGGGCTGACTAAAGTATCCCTTTCCAGCGCTTTTGGTGGCGACATTAGCTGTAACAGGAAATTCGATAGATGCTCGAGGAGCCTGCTGTAGCAAAGAAGCTTCAAATGTAATTAATTTTTCATGAAGCTCATCAAAAGAAATTGCGTTGTCTCTTGCATTAATTGCCTGAATTGTGTCTTTGTAGGAATCATCAAGACCTTCAAGGATTCGATCAGTGATGTCTTCATCTGACATTGGTGAGTCAAGCAATGCTAACTCATCAGTTTTTATTTTTATGGCCTGCATATAATATGTTATAGATAGTTTGCCTTTAGAAATATTTTTAAGCTGTGCTTTCACTTGTTTGACACGTCCCCTTGATGGTTTGGCATAGGTGTTAGAAAGAGTATCCCATGCTTGCTTGGAGGTTTTTGATTTGGCAATAAAGGGGATGAGTTGAGGTGACAGAGAGCCAATAAGAGCATTGAGAATAAGCTGATCCTGACGAATCCAGAGACGGTGTTCTGGATTAGGTGTATTATCTGGGGTGGTAACAGTGGGTGGGCATGGTTTGGTGCCGTCAACAAATCCAAGTAAGTCGTAACCAATAAAAAGGCTTTCAAATTGTATTTTTCAGGAAAGGTAATTTGATGAGGTTAATTTAAGTGGAGCTTGAGCAGCTATATTAAAGGAAATGAGTTGCTGATTTACTGCAGCAGTTGGTGCGACAATCGCAGGAGGGGTGGTGGTATTGGCCATGGCGAGAGGAAGAAGGAAAAAATATAAAATTGAAAGAAAAGATGTTAGTTAGGAAGCTCTGATACCATGAAAGATATTTAAGTGGAGGAAGCTGATTATATTATTATTCTGTAAAACTCACTTATATATACAACATTGCTAGAGATAGTCAAACCTAAACCACTACAATATCTGTACAGAATCACTATCAAATCTGTATCAAATAAAGATTTGAGAGGATATTGACAATGAGACTAATTCAAATAAACAGAGTACAGGTTTAGAAGACATGAGCTGGGCTTCTTATCGTTTAAGGCAATGGTTGACTCCTGTGTTTCATTGCTATAATAAGTCACAGATTTCTGAGATTGTTGTTGCCTTTGGAGGATTTGGACTGAACGGAATTTATTGTTATGGCAAGGAAAACAATTTATGGATCGTACTTCCATTATTCTTATGCACCAGGTTTTGAACGATTGGAAGAAGGCTCAGGATCTGTATCAGCAAACTGTTGTTCACACAAGTCAGCAGAATGGTTTTGATGATCATGGGGTGGCACCAAGGGAAGGAATGTGGAAGTGTAGTGTAGATGCAGCAGTGTTCACTATTGACATGAATTCTGGAGTAGGGGTATTTGTTAGAGACGCCTTGGGAAATACACAACTGGCGTTTTCAGCAAAGATTAATGGATGCAGGTCCCCTTTTTTGGCTGAGTTGTTAGGTTGTTGTCTTGCATTGCAGATCGTATTAGATAAATTGGAAGGCCCTGGGTATGTCGAATTAGATGCTTAACAGGTTGTCTATGCTTTAAAGTCGCAGAATCTTGATTCTTCTGAGTTTGGCTTCGTTATCGATGATTGCAAGAGTTTATTGTATGACCATCCTGATGTTTCTGTTCATTGGATTCGCAGACAACATACTGTTGTTGCACATGAGCTGGCTAAATTGGCATTTTCTGTTGTTGGTGTCCATTTCTGGGAGGAAATGCCTCCGTCTGTTGCTGTTTTGTTTTGAATATCAATAATACTACTTACACTTTCGGCAAAAAAAAAAGTTAAAGAATATACATAATAGAAAATATTAAAGAGAAAAATGTAGGAGAAATTCAAATAAACTGTGGAATATATTTATGAGAAAAATTATAAATATATTTATAATTTTTAATTTTTAAATAGGAGAAATTATTAATTTCTCATATTTATAGAGGTGATATATAGGATAAGTTGTCTTAGTGCGTTGTCTTAGTGCGTGTGTATATATATATTTATAAAAACTTTTATAATTTTAAAAATAATAAAAGTTAAAAAAAAAAGTGTAACCTGGTTTGAACCGTTGATTTTAATTGTTTCAAACTGCCGGTTTTAGGTCTGATTGAAAACCATTGATTTCACATTTTGTTATTTGTATGAATCTAAACCAAATTTAATATAAAAACTTAATGTTGTGTTTGGGATAATTTATTTTTTTTATTTTACTTTTTTTAGAAAATTTTAAAACGTGTTCGATAATATTATTAAATTTTAAAAATTTTTAAATAAATAAAAACTATTTTCACATTAAATAGAAACACATAAAATATGGTTTTGTGAATTTGATTTTTTAAAAGTCATTTTACATGAATAAAATATTTTTTTGATATAAGATATTTTATATCAATAAATTTTTTTTTATCTTCAAAGTTATTTTTTTAAATTTTTTTAATGTTTATCTTTTTTAAATTTTTTATTTTTTGTTTTAATAATTAAAATTTTAATAATTATAATATAGCTATTAAAAATATAAAACTAATTCTTTAAAAATATAAAATAAAAATTAAAAATAATTTTTAATTTAAAAAATAAAAAGTTAGAAATTTACAGCATAAACCAAAATTATACTTCTTTTGTTCACAAATAATTATTACTTTAAGATTTTGCACAAAAACTAAGAAGATTATTTAATAATATATTCCATATTACTATTTTACTAAACTATCATTCTCCTTAATTTATTACTCATTTTATTATATATTAATAATATAAGGATAAATTTGAGATAAATATATAAAATAATTTTAATTTTTGTATAGTGCTAATTATTTATGAATAAATTTTATCACCTAAAATAATAATTATTTGTAAACAAAGGGAGGGAATAATTTGTTCACAATTTTACTTTTGACTGGTTTGGAGTGATTTTGACCAAATCGATTTTAATTTGAAATCAAACTGTTGCCATTCAATTTCAACATTAATTGAGTTTAATTATAGCCAACAACCTTGTTATAAGTTTATGAAAAAGATTATGAGTAGAATAAATCAAATATTTATGATTTTTTCAATTAATTTTTTTAAAATTAATTAGTTTAATCGTGAATTATTATGTAAAAATAAACTAAAAAAGTTAGTACAACAAGATAAAAGAAAAATTGTAATACGTGGCTGCCCGTAAATTCATTTAGACATATTACAATTTAGATCCTCAATCCTCATATTTAATTAATTTAATTAAAAAGTATATATTTTTTTGATAAACGAATTAAATAATTTTTCACATTTATTTTTATTAATAAAGCAGTTATAATGTCAAATTAATAAATAAAATTTTCATTAACTGAACAAAATGCCATCATATATATGCTGATTCTGTTTTTTTATATATATTTTAATACAAATTCAAATGAAATATTTCTTTTTAGTTTTTATCCTATTCTTCTTAAAAATAAAAATATCATTCTAATTATTTAAATAATAAAAAGTATCTATTATTGTTAATTACAAAAAAAATCTACACAATTAAAAATATATGACCTTTTATTTTAATTATATTGAAATGTATACATAATTTTTTACTTACAATTATTTATATTTGGGATATATAAATATTTTTTAATTTTCTTGCAAAATAACGTTGTAGTGATCTAAAAATTTAAAAAAATATTATTTAATTATGTATCAAAATTAATTTTGATCTAATTAGTTAGACAAAAAAAAAACTCACCAACTTGATTTCATTTGTCCTTATTTTCCAAATATTTTAGTATGTTATTATTAGACCGTCATATTCTAAATAATAGCAAATAATTATTATGTTAAACAAAAATAATTTTTTGAGAGAGTTCATTTGTTACACCCTAACTCTTCAAAAAATAGAATAGACTTAACTTATTATAAATCTCAAATTATAACTTATTTATTTATTATTTCTCACAAATATATAATTATTTATAATATTTATTTCATTATCTATAGTATTAAAAATAATTCATAAAAATTTAAATAATTTCTCAACTAAAATTAAATTGAAAATACTATTCTGTAGACTTAATCTCTTCTGTATGCAGAAGAATTTCAAATTAAAGAATCTATGTTCTACTGGAGTATATAAAGTTAATCTTAAAAAATGTCTGAAAATGTTAAAAATAAAGGGATGAGTCAAACTACTTAGTGAATAGGAAAATATATAACAAAAATAAATAAATAAAGTTTAATAATACTTAATATATATTTAATCAATAATCAACTAGATAATTAATTCTTAAAATTTTAAACATAATTTATAAATATTTTTTAGTTCTCAGAAAAATCAGAAAAAATTCAATTTATACATATTTTTTATATACTTAAATATAATTTTATACTGATCCAACTTCAATCCAATGATGTATTATAACTTACCTCGTAAGTCCAAGGAGAAATAATTTTAATACGCATATACAGAGTAATTATTCCGTCCAAGGGTAATTTATAATATATTTAATTTATATAAACATTCGTTATCAATGTGCAATTTCGCAGGATTATAATAAGAGTGCATATGAATCATTTATCTAGCACAGTGAGATCAATTAGTCACACATATATGAAAAATTAAATTATTATTATTTGTTTTTATTTTATAAGAAGATAAATATCATTTAAAAAAATAAATTATAATATATTTTTCTATTATTTTATTAAACATAAACTTTACATATTTTGTTAAATATAAACTTATATTATTACTTTTAGTTATAAGAATTATTTAAATTTAATATTCATAATAAATTTAACTGATTAGTTCTTTAATAATTATAATTTTTATAAAAATTATTCTTTAAATAAGATATTATCATTTATTTTTATTTTTCTTATTTTGCTATATTAAATTTCTATAATAATAATAACAACTACAATAATTATAGTAATATTAATAATAATAATACTAAAATTGATATTTGCTAGTTATAATAATTATAATAATTTTTAATGATAAATTTAATAATAATATTTAATTACTACAACTATAACAATATTAATAATTAACTACTACTTAGCATTAATTATATTTTAATATTGTCCATTCCTAAATAATGATAATATTAATAAAAATCACTTTAATAATAATTAAATAGGAATAATAACATTAATAATGATAATTTAATTATTCTAATTAATATAAATTTTAAATAAATAATTAGTTTTATAAACTTTAAACATAATATTTTAACTATTTAATTCAAATCATTTAGTAATCAAATATTCAATATATTTATTTAGTAAATAACTAATTATTATCTCAATTATTTAATTATTAATCCTTACATTAATAATAATTATTTATGTTAAAATTAATTACATGATAGAAATAATTATTACTAAGTGAATCAATATATTTTTTAATTACCTTTATTTCAATTTATTACTTACATTAATAATCTTAATTACTATATTAATTTTATAATAATATTTATTAATTAATTTAAATAGATAAATACTTAATTTATAAACCTATTATTTAATAATATTTGTCACGACCCAAACTGGAAAGCCGTGACCGGCGTAAGGTTATTCTTAAGTACAACCTTACAAGCCTAATTTAAATTTATTAATATAGTGCAAAATTACTAAATTCAATAAATTTACTCCAAAATCAATTCATCAATAGAAAATGATATTATCTAAAATCAAGTTCAATAATTAAAACTAAAATCAGATGCAAAGAAATAGTCTACTCCTTATTACAAGAAAAAGGGTTCGGACACGGTCCGCCCAAAAATATTCAGAATTCTCTATGGAGTGAACCAAAATCCACAACCAAACTATAAGAACCCACAAGGAGAATGACCGAGCTCACTAAGGATTATAACTTCAACCTGCAAGTCAATCTATAAGGGTGTGAGCGTTATATATAGACGCTCAGTAAGTTCATGAGAGGCAGAGAAACACTAATACAATATATATCAAAGTAATATATATATCAAGTACACATCCACAATAAATCACATACATGATGGTGTATCGGGGTCTACAAAATATAATATCTTCCTCTTCCAACCATATCCAATAACAAGTAGGCACGTGGCCCCAAGAACAAGTAGGCATAAGCCCCAAGAACAAGATCGATATCGATTTACAAGATAATCTCCATAATCACAATCCATATCCTCCGTCCCCATTAGATACACCATCATACATCACAAGAATATTCAATATCATATCAAGGCATTTAGCAAATAACATACAAGTTTCTCTGTCTCCTATTCACATGCAAGGCTAGGACAAGTAAAGATAATATAGCGAAATTATGAAGAATAATATATACGAAGGCTTATATATATAATAGCTTAATTAGCAAATAGCACATCACAAATAATACACATACACCCTTGAACTTACCTGGTATCCAAAGAAAACTTAGCCCAATCCTCACAACATACTGACATCGAGCTTCAGCCGGATCATTGCCTATGGAAAGATAATTATATAGACCAACAATCAATCCCACCATCACATCTATCATGAGGGATGCAATGCATGCTATGAATGCAAAAAGACCAATACTTAACCAACAATTAACCAGGATAATCTAAAATTAAAAACCAACCCGACTCAACTCAAAATCATGGTACAATCCAATGGTTAAACCGATCGCACCTCAAAAATACAAAATCAATTAATTACCTAAAATTTATTAGAACCAGAACCTCAAATCAATTTCTATAACTCATTTATCAAATAATATCACATCAGTCCCTATGCAAAAATCATAATTCCTACCAACACCCAAAACCGATAAAAATTCTTAAGTAGTCTCTATAATTCAAAAATTTCCAGAAAATAATTCCATCATTAAAAAAATTCTGGAAATATTCCAGTAGCTTCTCCAACATCAAAATAATGTGTGTACAAAATTTTAGACTAATCCAAATTTATTTGATACCCCAAAAGTATTTTACAATATTCTGGTTCTGTTTGAACCACTAAAAATCAGTACAGCAAAAATCATCATAAATCCTTCACATTTCGTTACCACCAAATTATCCAAATAATTTTCTCATATAATAGACATCAGGATGGACAACATATAAAAATTTCATAATTTTTCAAGACATCTAAGACCTCCAAAATAATTTTCAAATCAGACATCATCAGAAAACCCTTAACCAACAGTAGTGTCAATACTTAATTTATTTTGGAACATAAACCTTAGAAACAGACTCCAAATTATTTTTCACAGATTCACAACATCCTAATAAACAACATATCAAAATTTCATAATTTTTAGAAACCTCTAAGTCCCTCAATTTAATTTTTAAATCGGATTCATACAACCAGTTACCATACTGGCAGCAGTTGAGAAATAAATTTATTTTGAAACACAAAAATTTGAATCAGACCTCAAAATATTTTTTATAAACACCTAACATCATATCCTAAAACATATCAAAAATTCAGACCTAGATCATTTACCAATAATTTTTAAAAATTCAACAAAGTTACTGAAATATCAGTAATCACAAGCAGAAATAATTTTTCACTTTAATAAAGAATTAAAAATATAAATCAACATGAAAATTCCAAAAATAAATTTCCAGATCAAGCTTAACACCCCTAGAACAGATTACAATTACCAAAAATACTAGATCATTAACTTAAACTCCCAAATCAAATATTAAACATCAATAATCTCCAAAATCATACTATAACTTTTTATTTATTTTTAATTAATTAAAAATCGAAATAAATCAAAAATATTATTTTATAACACCATAAACATCATACAAACATCCAACAACACAAATCATGCCATGAGTTTGGAAGAAATTGAAGAAAAATAGAAGAAACCTCAAAAAAATCAAATCTGCCAAAACTAGGAAGCCCGAAACGACAATCTGCAATTTCGCGCTGGTCCGCCGAACGACAAGCTCCACTCGCCGAAAGACATCGCCTCCAGCCCGCAGCTCCACGCCGAACGACACAGTCACACGCCAAACGACATGGGCACTACCGCGCGCGCATTGACGAAACGACAAGACTCTGTTTTGACCCAAAAAAATTTAATTTTCCTTCTTTTTTTCTCTCTCCGACGGCACAAGCATTTAGACACACAATTGGGTGCCCTAACACCCCCCTATTTATAGTATTTTTAGGTGGCAAATTACCAAAATACCCCTAGATTAATTTATTTAATTTTAAAATACCCTAAAACTCTTTAAAAATTCAAAAAAAAAACACCCAACTAATTTATAAAAATTCACAACTAACCCCAAATTCAATTATTTTCAGAATTATTTTAATTAATTATTTAATTAATTAATTTAATTTATTTATTTTAATTTAAATTAATAAATTTTTGAAAAATTTCCGAAACACAACCATTTTAATTAAAAATTAATAAATACCCGAAAAATTTTTGAAACACAACCCCTAGCAAAATTATACTTAAAATAATCGTAATGGTGTCACGGTCATCAAAATGACATCAAAAACAACAAAACGAAACCCGAAAATTTTTCGACCTCTAAAATGACCAAAATACCCCTGAAGCCAAAAATACAACATTAAACTCAAAACAAATATCTCAACACCCACATTATGAAAACAAGCACCAAACATTATAAAATGCACTCGAATATGAATTGAAGGTAAAATTACCATTTTACCCCTAGACTCCAATTTCCTTAAAAATAAAGGATTTTACAATAATATTAACACAAATTCTTAGATTAGTTAATTAAATACATTTTCACATATATCTATATCTATATCTATATATATTTAAACACCATTAATTTATTCTAAATGTTAATAAACAATAATTATAATTAAATTTTAATTTAGGATTTTAATAAATTTAGTTCAATTCATAAAACAAAAAATTATAAGTAAATAATCAACTAATAAATAGAAATTTTAACTCAATTTATTAATTAACTAATTAATTTTAATTTAATACTTAAAACTAATAATTAACTTAATCTCAAAAATTATTTTAATTATCATTATTTATTTGTTCATTTTTTTAACATAATCTATAAATCAACTACTTAAAATTATATTTTTTTATTCACTTAATTCATAAATTTTAATTAATTACATAATTATTCATCTATTAATATTATTTAATTAATTATTAATTATTAATTATTTTTATATTAAATTTAATTTAATAATATAATTATGTATTTTTTAAAATTCGTCTAAAAATTATAAATGATATATCAAATCAAAAATAGTAATAAGAGGGTATCAAATAAATAGGTGTCGTCAGAAAAATACATCAGAATCGATCGATCAGAAATTGACGTTGATGCTGTCATCGGACAGCTCATAGCACTCCGTCCAACAGCCGATCGACATGTATCCGGGGCCGTTGACTCATTTTCGAGCGGCGGATCTCACTCGCCGGCACATGTAGGTCGGCGATAACTGAAGAGCGACATATCAAAGCAAAAATCACACTGTCACATGTTCTCTTTCCTCTATTCTGTAACTCTCTCTCTCTCTCTCTCTATTATTTGTCTCTGTTTCTTTTATTTATTTTCTAGAATCACAGTCCTTCTCTCTCTCTCTCATTTTTTTTTCTTATTTTCTTCTTCTGTCTCAATTTAATAAACGCTTATAATGGCTACTATTCACTATGTTAATTTTATATTTAATTTTATATAAACACTTATAAACACTCATATCCACTCTGCTCATTTTACCTAACTTCTACCATTTTTTATTTAATTATTTAATTATTTATTTTATATTTTTTTCTTACCTAACTGAGTCCACCTTCTTCATTTAATTATTATTATCATTATTATTATTATTAAATAAATAAGTCTTAATTAAATTTTTAATTTTTAATTTTTTTACTTTAACAATTTATTTAATTTTAACTATATTATTATTATAAAAATTTACAAGGTATTACACCATTAATTTGTATTTTAAAAATAAATGTAAGTATGCTCTTCTGTCTTTCCAGTAGTGTAAAAGTTGTTTGGGTGACTGTTACGTTACTGTATTCATTACTGTTTTTGCTGTATCTGCTGTATCCACGAGAATTACGATATTGCTGTTTTCTGTTCTTGTAGTCTCTTAGGACCTGTTGGTTGTATTGTTGAGTAGCAAATTACCATCTGTAATTCTTCAATTAATCAATCAGTTTATACTCTTATAAAAAAAAAAAAACTGTTTAACTACAGCACTACCTCACGAAGAGCTAAATTTTATAGTTATTAGATGCCAAAGCACCTACTACCATGCGCACATATCTGATTTTCAATATGATAATTGATACAATAGACATAGATCTTCACAAAGGAAATAATGTTAATAATAATTAAAACATAACAAAGTGATACTTTGTAACAACTCTTATTTAATTATATTTAGTAACTAGCATAGTTACATAAACCTGCTAAATGTTAGCTTATTCTAACATTGGTCACTTCATCTCCCTCGCTTGCAACGATTGTAGTAACTGCAAGGCCTAGTATCCTTAACAAGACTGGCAAGGCAATTACCGTATCTTCCCTCTGAACAAAATGCTTGTCGTCCTAACGCTTTATAGCTTAAATATCTAATATATATCTGATTTTCTGCAAGCGTTTTCTGACTGGCATGAGATTCCATGAACAAGTACTCTTCTTCTCCAGTGGAATATTCACCCACATCCTCATTCCATGAACTGTTTGCGTTACTTGCAGGGACGAGTGCTGCTCTGCTTGTTAATATCACTGCCAAAATAGCTAAACAAAATGCCACCCATCCTCTCATTTTTTTAAATGTCTGTTACTTCTTTCTTCGCTAGAGCTTAGAAGTTTTCTATTGTTAACTAATAATAAAAGGCTTGATTCATAAGTTTCTCTGAGGTCCTTTCTTTATAGGACTTGTGTACGTGAAAAAAGGAACTACCAAAATTTATGACTGGTGTCTCTAATGCTACAATAACTCGTGAAAGTGATGACTCATTCATAAAAAATAAAGTGGGTAAGATGATGATAGAAGTTGCCAACGGGTTGTCATAAAGGAGTTCATGATCCACCTCACTTGTACAACATTAATTTGATATTAAAAAAAAAGAGAGCTAAATTTCCTGTGAATAGGTATCTGGGAATCAAATAAAAGTAGGGGTGGGCGGAAATATGTTGTATCCGTTTTCTTCCTTTTTTATTTATATTAAATATTTATTAGTTTTTTTGTGCTTTCTCCGTTTATATGCATAAATCATATAAAAATCTCTTCTTTTGCAGTTTGCATGAAGAAATATCAAAATCAAGTGAAATTGAAAAAAAAGACTAAAGATTTTAAAGAAGAAAATATGGTTGTGTTGGATCTAATTAGCATGGCCGTATAGATTAAAAATATTTCTAAATTGAAGAAATCAAGTTCTAGAGACATTTTATTTTGCACACTCTTGTCGAATAAATTAGAAAGTTCATGCAAAATTTTCAGCTACTGATTAAAGAAAAGAAAGAGAAAATAGAAAGAGAAAAATATATACGATCGTGCTGTATCAATTATACATCCCTTACATATTGAAAAGTTTCTATTTTGCATGAAAATTGATTAGATACTGTGAGAAATCTACTTCCTAATCCTATTTGGAGATCTGCAATCCTTATAGAAGAGCTATAAACCCTAACTTAACGGTATATTTTGAGTTATCTTGATATTTTTAGGATTTTGGAGAGAGAAAAAGGCAACGACTAGGGCAAAGACAGATCTAAGTTTGGTTGCGAGCTCTATTCAATTCCAAGTTCCATATTTAGAATTTGATTTGAAGAACTTTTAATTAGTTTGATTTTTTATTTTAGATTGATTAATCTTTAATTTAATTTATATTTGATGAGTTCTTTTCTTCTTCCTTTGAAAATAAATTCTTTTATGTTTGATTTAATTATGAATAACTAATTCCCTTAATGGGATTAGGTGAATTTATTTAATTATTTCTATGAATTTTTAATAAAGTTCTTTTATATTCTTCTTTATTAATTGATTTGTTATTATTGTACTTAATATTAGTAATCAATTGACCATTGATTATTTGATCTATTATATTGTGTAAAACTTGAGAGTTGAGGACAATACTGGTTAAGAGAATAGTAACCTTATAGAGTTGAGCTTAGAGATAAGGATTCTTTCTAGGGAAATATTTTAATTATCCATTTGAATTATTTGATTGTTTTGCTTGAAATCTCACGAGAGTAGAGAAATAGGGTAATTCAACTACAAGTCCTATTGCTTAAGAGAGAGTAGAACTGATATTGTAGGGATACTGGTTATCAAATAAGTAAAATAGAATTAATTGAATAATACAAGATTAATTGGGTAATCATTTGATAAAAACTAATCATGCACTCTAATCAATTGTTTAGTGCAAAATTAGTTAACTTTTAAAAAATCTTTTAGTTTCTCCAAATAATAGAATAATTTGAATTTATGTTACTTAGAATATTCATTCTATAAGAAGACGATGTTTTACTTTCATTTTATTACTTGTTAATGATTTGTTCTTTTACAGTAGTTAGGCTAGGGTCTTAACAAAATCGGTTAACCAATTGAGTATTCAGTTAACCATCGAATATCCCAATTTGGTTAACTGATTGTGTTATATTATAGTTAGTTCAGTTAAAAAAATTATGATAGTTTGATTTTTGGTTCGATTAATGATTAATTAATTTTAGTTGGTATATTAATTATTAACTGAAATCTAAAATCAGCCTGTTTGACTGACAAAAATATTTTTAAAAAGTTCAGCTAAGTTTTGGTTTAATTGGTTAATTAATTAACTGACTAAATACATATCCCTAAATAAAATAAATGAATGAGAAACTCAGGTAAAAGAAAATAGAAAAAAATATGAAGTTAAGGATTAAAAATAAAAATTTTAGAGAGTAATTATGTGAAAAGAAAGAGAAAGTAATTAACAGTAACTAAAAAGAATTCATAGAATTAAAAACAATTTAAAACAAAAATTTTATGGGGGCACATATAAAAAAATTTAAGTGTAAATTTATGAAAATATAATAGCATAGTCCATAGAAATTATTTATACTAAACTATATCTAATCCGTTTGACTTAAACAGAAGCATTGACATCTTTTAGTTCCTTTGGAGTTTTACGTGAAAAATATATTGGAGCAATTCAATAAAAATTAAAGGGATTTTTAAAATTAACTAAAAATAAAATAAAAATAAAAATATCAAATTATCTTTTATCTTTCAAAAATACTCTATTTTTATAGATATATATATAATATCTTAGAAATATATTTTATTTTTAAAAACATATATATTTTTTAAATATTATATTAAGAAAGAGAAAATAGATCTTGCGTCAATAATCCATGGGAGAAATATACTTTATTATTAGTATATGTCTTAGTGGCAAAAAAACAACATATATTTAATATATCATAAATATAATAAAATGTAAAATATTTAAAAAAAATAAAAAAATAACATATAGTATATAATTTTTTCAGAAGTAAATGCCACTTCTCCAAATCTAACCTTTTGTTTTATATTTTTATTAGTATTTTCTTTTTCTCCGGAGCAGAGGCCGAATTGATGGTTTCAACTACCGCTAACTGATGAGTGCTGAGCTTTAATTGTAATTAGTAATACCCAACGACCAATCCTAAAGTTTTTCAGTACTCCATCAAACAAAGTATTATTACTTATCTGTACTCCGGTAGGTGCATATATATATATATATATATATATATATATATATTATATCAAGATTCAAGAATATTCCTCTTTCTCTAATCATAATAATAATATTAATATGAAATTATGAAAGGGGGAGAGAACCTGATTCCCCTAAAACATAAAATATGCATAGATCACTAGATTATTCAAATTAAATTGCAAAGGGCAGAATTGCATACCTGACATCATCGTATGTTGAAGCTGAAGACGATTTTGGAGTTTGTCGCCTTCCAGGGGATACACACTTTAAGTTTAGCGGAAGCACTACTGAAGGAATGCAATGTTCTCTTAAAATTGTTATGTTCCTCCGGAGACCACGACCCCTTATTTATAACTGATGATGATGATTTCTGTTTTGGTCCTTCAACAAAACAGAAATTCTTATCGGTCTGTACACTTATAATCCTATTACGAGTAGAACACCTCAATAGTCAACAATCCTAATTTGATCACAACTTTAATTTGACTATCTTAATTTGACTGCAATACACATTTAAATATATTAAATATATTTAGCCCACATTTAGGATTAATTTTAATCAATATAAAATTAATTCTAACAATCTCACACTTGGGCTAACATATATTAAATATAAATGTATATACCTTAATGAGCTCATAAAAGCAGTCATACTGAAGGTGCTTCAAACAATCCCGTCCATTGATTATATCGATAAAGGACTGAAGGGCCAGTCGCCACATTCATCGTGACTCAAACCACCATCAATCACATTACCAATACTCTCAAATGACATAGATCAATAATAGGAGTGTAGCATGGAAACTACATGTAATGTGATCTAATCATGCCTGTTTCCAATTGGTCAATCTTAAGTGAGATCAAACATAAATATAATACAG
The DNA here is from genome assembly GCA_947685225.1 of Garcia nutans. Classification (NCBI taxonomy): domain Eukaryota; kingdom Viridiplantae; phylum Streptophyta; class Magnoliopsida; order Malpighiales; family Euphorbiaceae; genus Garcia; species Garcia nutans. Next base: position 52,838,268 of record CANTUV010000012.1, read on the forward strand.
AGTGTAACAAAATAAATACTTTATTTTCTGCAGAAACTGAATATTAATAACATAATATATCCATTACAAAACAGAGTATACACAAATATAATGTAACCATAATGAACAAACTCCCACTGAAACTAAATAGTCTCAAATAATGTGACACCCATATGAGCAGTGTGCTCATGAAAAACTTTCGGTATCACAGCCTTAGTGAGCGGATCCGCAATCATGGAGTTCGTTCCAATATGCTCTATGGATATCTGTCCACTCTGTACTCTCTCCCTCACAGCCAGAAACTTTATCCCAATGTGTCTCGATCGATAAGAGCTTCTGTTGTTGTTGAAGAATAAAACTGCTGAGTTATTATCACAGTATAACTTTAATGGCCTTTCAATGCCATTCACAATACGCAGCCCTGTGACAAAATTCCTCAGCCAGATTGCCTGATTGGATGCCTCATAGCTTGCTACAAATTCTGCTTCCATGGTGGAGGTAGCTACTAGAGTTTGTTTCACACTCTTCCAAGAAATAGCACCACCAGCCAAGAGATATATGTAGCCTGATGTGGATTTCCGACTGTCTTGGCATCCCGCGAAATCAGAATCAGTATACCCAATGATCTCAAGCTGATCTGATCGCCTGTATGTGAGCATATGTCCCTTAGTTCTCTGAAGATACCTCAAGACTCTTTTGGCTGCTTTCCAATGATCCATTCCTGGATTGCTGAGATATCGTCCTAACATGCCAACTATGAATGAAATATCTGGACGAGTGCAAACTTGAGCATACATCAGACTCCCAACTGCTGACGCATAAGGAATCTTCTGCATCTCCTGAATCTCAAGTTCACCCTTTGGACACTGATCAAGACTAAATTTATCTCCTTTAGCAACTGGGGTATCAATTGGTCTACTGTTGTGCATACTAAATCTCTTGAGCACTTTCTCAATATAGCCCTTTTGTGATAATCCAAGAATACCTCGAGTACGGTCTCGATGTATTTGAATCCCTAATACAAAAGAGGCTTCACCTAAATCTTTCATCTCAAAGTGTTTTGAGAGAAAGACTTTGGTCTCGTGCAGCAAGTCCTTACAGTTAGTAGCAAGCAATATGTCATCCACATATAAGACCAAAAAGATAAACCTACTCCCACTAAACTTGTGATACACACAATCTTCCACAGCATTTGTCTCAAAACCAAAAGAGACAACTACTTCATGGAACTTGAAGTACCACTGACGAGAAGCTTGCTTGAGTCCATAAATGGATTTCTTTAATCTGCATACCAGTCGCTTTGGGTCTCCAGACACAAAGTTTTCTGGCTGCACCATATAGATGGTTTCATCAATGTCTCCATTGAGAAACGCAGTCTTCACATCCATTTGATGAAGCTCAAGATCAAAATGAGCAACTAGAGCCATGATTGTCCTAAAAGAGTCCTTCGATGAAACCGGAGAGAAGGTCTCTTTATAGTCAATCCCCTCTTTCTGAGTGAAGCCTTTAGCTACAAGACGTGCCTTATATCTTTCCACATTACCTTTAGAATCCCTCTTGGTTTTAAATATCCATTTGCAACCAATGGGTTTCTTTCCTTCAGGTAATGGAACAAGATCCCAAACTTGATTGTCTTGCATAGATTTATATTCTTCACTCATTGCTCAATCCACTTATGAGAGTTGGAATCCTGCATGACATGATGAAAGTTGATTGGATCATCTTCCACCATGTCTACAGTGTCCTCATGTTCCTGAAGATATACTACATAATCATCTGGAATAGCATTTCTTCTCTCTCTAGTGGACCTCCTTAAAGGCACAGGTTCTGGCTCAAATTCTTGAGGTTGTTGAGCTTGTTCTTGAGGAAGAACAATTTCTTCATCCTGATGGGGAAGTTGATCAACATTGTCTTGTATTGGATCCGGAATTGCTTCTGGGATATTAATAATTCTAGGAACCTGAACAGTCCCAGGAGCAAAGATAGGAATCGACACTGAGTCTTCCTGACTCGATCCCTCCTCAAAGACAATGTTTCTAACCTTATTTCTCCCCCCAAACTCAACATCCTCAAAGAATGTTGCAATTCCCGTCTCAAAAAATAGATCTGGAAGTAGGATTATAGAACTTAAAACCCCGAGATCGCTCAGAATAACCAACAAAGTAGCTACTAACAGTTTTGGAGTCCAATTTTGTTTCATTAGGCCTATAAGGCCTAGCCTCAGCAGGACATCCCTAAACATGAAGGTGCTTTAGACTGGGCTTGCGTCCAGTCCAAAGCTCATAAGGTGTTTTTGTAGCTGCTTTAGTTGGTACTCTGTTAAGAAGATAGACTGCTGTCTTTAATGCTTCTCCCCACAGAGACTCAGGTAAAGAAGAATGACTAATCATACTTCTAACCATATCCATAAGAGTCCTGTTACGTCTCTCAGATACACCATTCATGCTGGGTGTACCAGGCATGGTGTATTGAGAGACTATACCACAGTCCTGCAGGAAAATAGCAAATGGCCCTAAACGTTGTTCACCTGAACCGTCATATCTGCCATAGTACTCACCTCCACGGTCAGATCTAACAGATTTAATCTTCTTTTCGAGTTGATTTTCAACTTCGGCCTTATAAGATTTGAAAACGTCCAGAGACTCAGATTTCTCATGAATGAGATATAGGTACCCAAAACGTGAGTAATCGTCTATGAATGATATAAAGTATCTTTGGCCATTCCTAGTTGCTGTAGGGAATGGGCCACAGATGTCTGTATGTATCAACTCTAAGACGTTTGATGACCTATTGGCACCTAATCTCTTTTGTTTAGTCTGTTTACCTTTAATACACTCAACACAGGAGTCCAAATCTGTGAAATCAAGTGTATTTATGATACCATCTGACACAAGACGCTCTATTCTATATTTGGATATGTGACCCAAACATCTGTGCCATAGAGCAGCTGAGTTATCCATATTCAGCTTCCTTTTGGTACCTATAGTACTAACTTGCATGGTCTCATTATAAGAGGCATCGATATCTAACATATATAGATTATGAAGTGCATACAAGAAACCAGTACCTAAAATTTTTGAATCCATAGATAAAGTAACTTTATTGTTTCCAAATGAACAAGTAAAACCAGATTTGTCCAAATGGGAAACAGAAATTAAATTCCGCCTAAAAGACGGAATAATAAAAGTATCTACTAGATCCAAAAAAATTTCAGTTCTTAAATGCAATCTAAAATGTCCTATCGCCTCTACTTCTACCGGTTCGCCAGTTCCCATATAAACGTATCTTTCACCGTCAGTTGGCTTTCGGTAGTTTAGGCAACCCTGCAATGAAACACTTATGTGACCAGTAGCACCAGAATCTATCCACCAAGTGTTTCTAGGTACCGAAGTTAAATTAACTTCAGAACAGACTAAAACCAAATATTTTCCCTTATCAGCAGTCTTATTATCAATATTTTCATTCATAGGGACAAAGTTGGGATTATACGGCATGCTAGCTGAATTCAGAGAAAATAAATAATAAATAAATGACATAAGCTCACAATCCACAAAAATTGAAACAAATCACAGAAGCAGAGTTTAAATATTGGAAACAAGATACCGGACACAACATTAATATTCTCATCTTTGGACATAAAATATTAACTGTAATTGGTATCTCAACGCAGTAATCAAATATTGACAATTCAGTCCTGTCAAATAATAAACCTTCCTTTGGGCCGATTTATTATCCACATGGATGAACACATAATAATTATCACATATTTATTACCGTAATGTATTCTCAATTCAGCCAGATAGCAACCTTCCTTTGGGCCGGTATACTACCCGCAATGAATTTTAATACACCTGTCTAATATCCCAAATAAATTAATTTACACAATAGAGGTCACTTTGATAACTTTTTGCTTCAATTAATTTATTATTAAAAATATTAGATACAATCAGGACTAAAATACCAAAATTTAAACTCAATATTGACAAGTTAAAATTTTTAAAAAATTGTAATTAAAACCAAATAATTACAAATTTAAAAATTATTTATCAAAATTAAAATTTCTAATTGCAATTGAAACCAAAGAATTGCAATTTAAAAATTTAATACTCCATACATTTTTTTTTAATTAGTTGCCCCAGAAAAATAATTTAATTTTAAATTATAAAATTGGGCTAAATTAATTAAAAATAAAATATTTGGGGGTAAAAATCAGAGTTTCAGAAAACTTTAGGGGCTAAAATTTTTTTTCAGACGGACAGGCCCAAGCCGTATGGGCCAGACCGGCCCAGACCAGAAATGGCCCAAGAAGCCCAGCCCACGCAGACCTGCCCAGTGCAAAATGCAGCGTTTTGCCCAAAACTCCGCGTTTCACCCTCCTCCTTCTTCCTTGACAGAAAACCAGAGGCTCCCAAACGCCGTCACCTGCTCCAGCCTCTTTCCACGGCCGTCCGCCGCCAGGTTAGCCTCCAAACGGTCGCCTGAAAGCTGCGCCACCAATAGCCAACCACCGTTGACATTGGATCGGCGTGATTTGGCCGGAAATCGCGACGAGCCTCACGCGATTCTCTCTGGAAATCGAAGCCTGACAGCCCCCCTTCTCCACCGATATACACCGCCGGCGTCCACCAAGCGGCCATGAACGACCACCGGTCCCAATCCGGCCAACAAAACACCCAAAAAACAACCCACAATCAAAAGCCCCAAATTCATGAAAACCAAAACGCAAACTGTTCTTCCAACGAAGAACAGTTTTCATTTTTTTTTTACTGTTCACATGATTGTTTTTCGTTTTAATTAGTTAACTGTGTTTTTCGTTAAATTACAGAATTTCGTGAACAGTATTAATTACACAGTTAACTAATTAATTACATAATTCGAAAAACAGTTAGCGAAACAATTACAGATTCTGTGAGTTTTTCTAAATAGTTAACGCAATTCTGATATCACATAATTAATTACACAGTTGCTTCACAGTTGGTCATCAATGCACGCAAAAGTGCTTTTGACTTTTATTATGTTGTATTCTTATTATTAATTAATTAATTTATATAATTAATTAACCAAAAAATTAATTAATTCCAGAAAAAATCACAAACCAAAATTCAAGTCCAGAAATTCGATTTTTCCAGAATTAATTAAATAATCTCAGTAATTTAATCCAAAAAACAAATCAAACCAAAATTGATTTCAGATTACCAAAATCGATTCCAAATTAATTCTAGAAAATTACAATCACCGAATTAATTTTCTAGAATCAAAACAAAAAATAATTTAATCGGAAAATCTAGCAACCTAGCACAGGGCTCTGATACCAATTGAAAGGGGGAGAAAACCTGATTCTCCTAAAACATAAAATATGCATAGATCACTAGATTATTCAAATTAAATTGCAAAGGGCAGAATTGCATACCTGACATCATCGTATGTTGAAGCTGAAGACGATTTTGGAGTTTGTCGCCTTCCAGGGGATACACACTTTAAGTTTAGCGGAAGCACTACTGAAGGAATGCAATGTTCTCTTAAAATTGTTATGTTCCCCCGGAGACCACGACCCCTTATTTATAACTGATGATGATGATTTCTGTTTTGGTCCTTCAACAAAACAGAAATTCTTATCGGTCTCTACACTTATAATCCTATTACGAGTAGAACACCTCAATAGTCAACAATCCTAATTTGATCACAACTTTAATTTGACTGCAATACACATTTAAATATATTAAATATATTTAGCCCACATTTAGGATTAATTTTAATCAATATAAAATTAATTCTAACAAATTAATCTTTGAGACTTGAGATCATTCCTTTTTTCAGATTAGCTACATGATCTAAACTTCAGGTCTAGATTTATATATATATATATATATATATATATATATATAACGTAACATTAATTGTAAGGACAGAAAAAAAATGAACTTTAATTGAATTTTTTGTTTTTTTTAAATTAGAAGTTATCAACGAATCTACTAAAGATGATAAAGGAAACGAAAAGTTAATAGGAAATGATTTAATTATACGATGACAAATTGCAACTTCTCTTCTCTTTCTTCAAATAATTATATTTATTGAGATACTGCAGAAGCTTTTATGAATTTTTGACAAGAGAATAAAATAAAATAATATATAAATTAATAGATATTATTAAAACGAACTATATGAACGGATAGAAATAAAAAGACAACAAAATAAATAAGAGAATTTAATTTATAAAATGAGTTTTTTTTTTATACACTCTCTCTTAAATAAGAAGAATACTGCTCTCTTTTATAATCTAAAGATATACAAAGAAAAAAATACTAATTGAGAGACTATATAACTTAGGAGAAATCTTTTTTTTTTTTTTCCTTCTCTAGAATTTTTTTCTCTCACTTAAACTCATAACCCCTTTATTATTTTTTTCTTTTTTTCATATTGGGGGGGGGGGGGGGGGCAAATCGGTTTACATTCTCTCATTTGGAGACTAATTTTCATAAATTTAAATCTCCACACCAATACACCATTGCTTATGTTTCTAATAGGCTACAAGAGGATATGCGCTATATGAACTTATCAATACTAATTAGCTTTGTCATGATATTTGATAGGTTATCTTCAGTATATATCTTTTGCATATCCACGCTTCCTTCTTCCACTACTTTCACGAACAAAGTGATACTGAATGCCTATATGTTTTGTCCTTGAATGAAATGATGGATTCCTTGTAATATACGAAGCACTCTGACTGTCACAATACAAATGAATCTTTTCTTGTATGTGCCCGAGTTCCTCCATTAATCTTTTAAATAGCTTCCTTGCAAGCTTTTGTAGCTTCCATGTATTCAACTTCTATTGTAGATAGGGCCACAACAGTATGTAACTTTGATATCCTGGTAACTGCTCCTCCTGCAAGGGTAAACACATAGCTTGTAGTAGATTTTCTATTATCAAGATCACGTGCAAAATCTGAATACACATAGCCTTTTACAAGTAATTCTAATCCTCCATAACATAATGCAACATCCAAGGTCCTTTTGAAGTGTTATCCTGTCTTTGTAGCTCTTTATATGCAAATATCACATCTCTACTAATGATAACCTTGTGGGCAGTGGGATCTCACAGGCGATACCCCTTAACTCCATCAACATGTCCCAAGAATATTCATTTCCTAGATTTTGGATCTAGCTTTGTTCTTTCTTAGGAATTGTACATCACATATGCTGGACATCCAAATATGTGAACAGAAGAATAATCAGTTGGCTTTCATGTCCATATCTCCATCAGTGTCTTCAAATTTATTGTTGTTGATGGTGATCGATGTTGGGTTTTTCCCCCAAACTTTCTAAGTAAGAGCAATAAAGATAATGATAAAAAAAATAAATAGACAAAAATTTATAGTGGTTCACCCGGTCAATTAGACCTAACAGGTTACATCAACTGTGGTTACTGACTTTCACTAAGAAGAGGAAAAATTCTCAATTACAAGAGCACACAAGTGTTTTACTCGCACTCACTCTTAAGGAAATACAAAAAAAAATTTAAAGAAACACACAAAGAAAAAATTCTATTAAATTTTTCTTCTTTTCTCTATTTTTCTGTCCTCTTACTACAACTCTCCTTTTTTTGGATTTTTATAATTTTAATTTTCTCTCCATGATCATTGTCATTTATAGGCAACCAAATGATAAATTTTTCAATATTTGTTAGGTAACCTAATTTTTGGTATAAATTCAACAAAATTAGGCAACCTAATTCTTGGTTCAAGTTCAACAAAATTAAGCAACCTAATTTTAGATTGTCTCCACAAATTTTAACAATCGATTGATAGACAGTGCTGACTACTTCTGCCCAAAATAACTTGGCTAGACCTACAATCTTCAACATTGCTCTTATTCTCTCTAATAAAGTCTTGTTCATCCGCTCTGCTACACCATTTTGCTGAGATATATGTGCAACAGTGAACTATCTTTGAATACCCTCTTACTTGCAAAATGCCAGAAAGTTGCCATCTGTATATTATCCTCCATTCTCCGTCCTCAAACACTTGATCCTCTTTCCGGATTCAAGTTTTATTTGCGCTTTGAAGGCTTTAAACACTGAAAACACATTGACTTCTTCTTGATTGGAAATACCCATTATCTTTTAGAGTAGTCATTAAACAAAATAGTTTGCTCCTTCTAGAGATGAAACTGGTGATTCCCACACATCATAATGAATCAAGTTTTGAATGTTTTTGCTTTTAGCATCAGATTTGCCAAACTTCAATCTGTATTGCTTGCTAGTAACACAATCCTCACAAAAAGGCAAAGAAACGGATTTAAGCCCAGGAAGAAGATTACGTTTTAAAAGAACCTTCAATCTTATTTCAACTATGTGACCCAACTTGTGATGCCACATTATCGCAAAGTCTTCTTGGCTAGTAGATGCTACTGCTGCATTTGCCTCTTTCAACATGCCGCCCAATAGGAAGTATAGATTCACGGTGACCTTTTGAGCCTTCATCATTACAAGCACTCCTTTGATAATTTTCATCAATCCATCTTCTATGTGAGTTCTACAACCAAGGTATCAAAGAGATAATAGATTCTTCTTCAAGCCTTTCACATGTCGTACTCCTTGAATCGTATGAGTTGTACCATCAAATATTTTTATTTTGATAGTACCAATACTAATAATCTCTAAAGCATGATCATCTCCCATGAGCACAAATCCTCTAGAGATAGGTTCATAACTTGAAAACCAATCTTGACGAGAAGTAATATGCCATGTTGCTCCTGAGTTCATTATCCATGCATCAGTGAGCTGACTTTTATCTTTGGAGTTTCTTTCTCCTCTGTTGCATAGAATTTCAGAAGTACTTGGTATACGTCCTTGAGAATTTACTTTCTCAAGAGTATTCTCTACAGTCTTCTTACTGTGCCAACAATTTTTCCTGATGTGCCCTCTTTTGCCACAATTATAGCATTTGAATTTTCTACTTCTTGACTTTAACCTGCTATGATGCTGACTCCTATTAGAGCCACGTTCCATTGATCTTCCTCTCACTATCGGTAATGCCTCAACCTCTTGTGAATTTACTAATCCGTCTTCCTTGCTTTTGTGCCTAGACTCCTCTTATAGAACAACAGTTGCAACATCATCGAAGATGAGATAGTCTGTAAGAAGATTATTTATTGAATTGATAATGAATTGATCATATGAATCTGGCAGACTGTGAAATAGAATTTCAGCACGTTCATTCGAGGCTATTTTATGATCCAACGTTGAAATTTGAGAAAATAAAATATTCTGATTGTTGATGTTATCCATCATCAAAGTGGATTCACTCATTCGAAGAGTGTAAAGTTTCTCTTTAAGAATATCTTCTTGTGAAGTGACTTGGACTCGTACAATTTTATAAGTGAGTCTCAAATTTCCTTTGTTGTTTTCTTTTCAGCAACACTTGATAGTACTAAATCAACCAATCCTAGATGTATGTTGGCAACGACGTTACTATCCATGTCCTTCTATTTTTCTTCTATTATTACTTTTGGTTTGTCTATTTCAATTGTTATTAGGCAGTTCTCTTTTCTCAAGACCTAGTTTCCTTCATCTTCAATTTTCATAATGCGAAATTTCTTCCACTGAACTTCTCTATCTCGTACTTTGTTACCATCTTGTTGATTTTGATTTGCTTCTCCACTAAAACGGCTTTCACAATTCAATATAAATAATAACCATGAATAGTAACTCTATAGCAAAAAACTAACCAGACTTCAATATCACTTGTTGAGATACTGCGAAAGCTTTTATGAATTTTTTGATAAGAGAATAAAATAAAATAATATACAAATCAATAGATATTATCGCAATGAACCATATAAACTAATGGAGATAAAGAGGCAACAAAACAAATAAGAGAATTTAATTTATAAAAGGAGTTCTTTTTATACACTCTCTCTTAAATAAGGAGAATACTACTCTCTTTTATAATATAAAGATATACAAAAAAAAAAAAACTAATTGAGAGACCTACAATCTTTAACATTGCTCTTATTCTCTCCAATAAAGTCTTGTTCATCCGCTCTGCTACACCATTTTGCTGAGATATATGTGCGACAGTGAACCGTCTTTGAATACCCTTTTGCTTGCAAAATGCCAGAAAGTTGCCATCTGTATATTATCCTCCATTCTCCATCCTCAAACACTTGATCCTCTTTTCGGATTCAAGTTTTATTTGCGCTTTGAAGGCTTTAAACACTGAAAAGACATTGACTTCTTCTTGATTGGAAATACCCATTATCTTCTAGAGTAGTCATTAAACAAAATAGTTTGCTCCTTCTAGAGATGAAACATGTGATTCCCACACATCATAATGAATCAAGTTTTAGATATGCCAAACTTCAATCTGTATTGCTTGCTAGTAACACAATCCTCACAAAAAGGCAAAGAAACGGATTTAAGCCTAGGAAGAAGATTACGTTTTGAAAGAACCTTCAATCTTATTTCAGCAACTTGGCCAACGACTTGGCCAAGTCGGTTTACAATATTTACTTATTTTTTGGTATAAATTAAACAAAATTAATTAATTTAATTGAAGTAGAATATTTTATTTATCTTTTATCTAATATATCCTTATTTAATAGAAGTATAAGCATAGATTAGACGAAGTCAGGCTTTAAGAGAAGAATAGTGATACATTTAAAAAATAAATAATTTTGAAAATTAATTTTATTTTATTTTTGGTATTGATAATTTTATTATTGGTGAAATTTATCTAATATATTTAAAAATTAATATTTTTGAGAATTGTGATTTATAAATTTATTGATGATACATCAAAAAATAAAATAAAAAAGGCATTAAATCATGGATATCTTAAGCAATAATTGAAATAAAATTTATCACATAATATTATAAGTAAAAATAATAAAAAAAATAAAGAAAAAAATTAAAAAAATTCAAATCTTATATTCTTTCTCAATTTTTCTTTTTTATTTATTGTGTTTTCATATTTAATTGAAGATTTTTCTCTTCTCTTAATTTCTATTTTCTTCCTATTTAAAAGTGATTTAAAGGACATGAGGTAATTTAAAATTTTTAAGAGACAAAAAAATTCTAAAAATTTTATTATATATAATATAATGTAATATTTTAAAAAAAAAGGAAAGGAAGAGGGGAGGTGGGTGTGGGTAAGGAAATTTTCTCCTTCGCCTTGGGTACGAGTGTAATAAATTATTTTTTTATAAATAGTCATTTTTTTAAGTGTAAATTATTTTTTTGAAGTAAAGTCAGCTAGGACTATAAGAATAATAAATCTCTCTTTAAGAGTGATAAATTTTTTTTACCAAATTTTAATACTATTGTATATTTAAAAAATTAAACTTGAAATTTTTAATTGAGTTAGAATTATATTTTATCAGTTAATCTACATGCTCAGTGGTGGAAATAATCATTCTTTACTTCATTATTGCAATTAACATTTCAAAACTGATCAGCTAAATGCAATTGCAATATTGAATAATCATAAAAAAAAAACTTTACTCTAAATATTTTATGTTTAATTGTCAAGCCTAGAGTATTTACCAAAATTTTGACATATTTTCAAATTCAAAAGTTGGCCAATATATAGTAGTTTTCGATAAAAGAAATTTTAAATTTTGTTTTACGCTAGAAATGTTGTGTAAGTTGTGAAGTTTGCTTTCATTCAAATTTCATTTTATAAATAAGGACCATTAATTGAACGGATATGTGATTAAAGTTTTTGAGATCGGATACGTCATTAAATATAGATTAATTAATAAATAATTATTTTAATATAATAAAAAAATTTAAATTTAAATTTAAAATATATAATTATAATAAAATTTAATAAAAATAATTTTATTATTTATATGATTTCACTTGTCTTGACTTTAAAAGAATAATTTATAAAAATAATAATAATAATCACAAATAAAAATAGTAATTTATCAATAGGCTTAATATATCCATAATTTTTTATATTTAGACGATTTTATCACTTCGGTCTTAACAATTTTATTCCTTTAATTTATTGATTTAAATAGAAAATATTTTTTTAATATAATATAACTATATAGTTATTAACAAGGGTATTACAAGCGCTGACATTTCATTAATTTAAAATAATAAAAAAATTTAAAAATTATATTTTTAATAATAAAAAAATTAAAATTAAAAAATGTGAAACCAATATGAGTTTTGTGGGCGCCAACAACCTTTGACCAAGGAAATCAAAGGCGCAGGCGCAGCAATTGAAGACAATTAATTGGAGGCGCCGAAATGTTTGATAAAACAAAATAAAAAAAAAAAGGAAAGCCAAATGAAATTCTCCTCTGCTCATACGCGTTTTCCCTTGCTTATAAATAGGCAAGGGATGTTAAGCATTTGAGCATCCCAAAAAAAGAGAGACAGTGAGAAAAAATTAGAGAGTTATATTGTAATTCCTATTATTTTCTTCTAATAAAATTCTTCTATCCTTGTCCGTGGTTTTTACCTTAATTCGTTTAAGGTTTTTCCACGTAAATTCTGTGTATCTTTTATCTTTATTTTTCTCAAAATTTTAGCTGTATTCTTGCTTTATCTGGTCTGTTTTTACAACAAGTGGTATCAGAGCTGTGGTATTTTGAAAAACCAAATATACCACGAGGAAGAGAAAATTACGTGGAGTTTTTTGGTGTGATCCGTTTTAAAAACGGGCGTAAACACGCGAAAGTTGTGAATAGTAACTCATCACTATTCACGTGATTTTTGAATAGTACTGTAGCAGAAATTTGTGAATTGTAATTGCATATTACTGTAGCAGATCATAAAGAACCAATCAAGTGAGCCGAGCACTGTAGCAGTCACTGTAGCAAATACTGTAGCGGATCACTGTAGTGGGGTACTGTAGCAGAAGCACTGTAGCAGAGGTACTATTTACGTGAAATAGTGGGAGCTAATTTTTTGGAGATAAAAGCGATGGCGGCAAAATTTGAGATTCAAAAATTCAACGGGAGAAATTTCTCACTGTGGAAATTAAAGATAAAAGCTATCTTGCGAAAAGATAGTTGTCTAGCGGCAATCAGTGAAAGGCCGCAGGAATTCACAGATGATACTAAATGGAACGAGATGGATGGGAATGCTATTGCAAACCTTCATCTAGCACTTGCAGATGAGATCTTGTCCAGCTTAGCAGAAAAGAAAACGGCAAAAGAGATATGGGATCACCTCATCAAACTGTACGAGGCCAAGTCATTACATAACAAAATTTTCCTTAAGAGGAAACTTTACACCTTGAGGATGTCAGAATCTACTTCAGTGACGGAGCACCTTAATGTCTTGAATACTCTATTTTCTCAGCTTACATCTTTGGATCATAAAATAGAGTCACAAGAACGTGCAGAACTTCTACTCCAAAGTATACCTGATTCGTATGATCAACTCGTCATCAACTTGACAAATAATGTTCAGCCCGATTCTTTGGTCTTTGATGATATAACATCTGCTATCTTGGAAGAAGAGAATCGGCAGAAGAACAAGGAGGACAAGCAGGCAGGTTCACAACAAGTGGAAGCTTTGACGGTGATGAGAGGAAGATCGACAGAACGTGGCCCAAGTGGGAGTCACAATCATGGGAGATCAAAATCAAGGAGTAAGAAGAATTTTAAATGCTACCACTGTGGCAAGAAAGGTCACCTGAAGAAGGATTGTTGGAGTCTGAAGAATTCCAATTCTCAAGGGAACGTGGCAAGCACTTCAGAAGATGGAAACGTGTTGTGTTGTGAAGCAGCAATATCAACGGAGAGCAGGAAGAAATTTGCGGATGTGTGGCTTCTTGACTCAGGAGCAACTTATCATATGACATCTCGAAGAGAATGGTTCCATCATTATGAACCTATCTTAGGAGGATCTGTGTATAGTTGTGAAGATAATGCCTTAAAGATCATAGGCATTGGATCCATCAAATTGAAGATGTATGACGGTACAGTTCGCACTATTCAAGGAGTGCGACATGTGGAAGGTCTGAAGAAGAATTTGTTATCTGTGGGAGAGTTTGATGATCTTGATTGTACTATCAAAGTTTGAAAAGGAATCATGAGGATTAGCAAAGGAGCGCTTGTAATTATGAAAGGAGAAAAGATTGCTGCAAAGTTATATATGCTTTTGGGAGAGACTGTGCAAGAAGCAGAAGCATCTATTGCTTCAAACAGTTCGAGTGAAAGATCTGCAATGGTGTGGCATCAAAAGCTTGGACATATGTCTGAACAAGGTATGAAAATTCTTGCTGAGAAAAAGTTACTTCCAGGCCTTACAAAGGTGCCATTACCCTTTTGTGAGCATTGCACAACAAGCAAGCAGCATCGACTAAAGTTCAGCATATCCAATTCTAGAAGCACGAATATTCTTGAATTGGTCCACTCTGATGTATGGCAAGCACCAGTTTCGTCACTAGGAGGAGCGAAGTACTTTGTGTCCTTCATCGATGATTACTCCAGAAGATGTTGGGTGTATCCTATCAAGAGCAAGGGAGATGTATTTGCAACTTTCAAAATATACAAAGCGCGGGTTGAACTTGATTCAGGCAGTAAGATCAAGTGTTTAAGGTCAGATAATGGAGGAGAATATACTGGGAATGAATTTGATAGCTTTTGTAAACAAGAAGGCATCAAAAGGCAGTTCACTACGGCGTACACTCCACAACAAAATGGAGTAGCAGAGCGAATGAACAGAACTCTGTTAGAAAGAACAAGAGCAATGTTGGGAGCTGCAGATCTTGATAAGGCATTTTGGGCAGAAGCAGTCAACACCGCCTGTTATGTGATTAACCGGTCTCCATCTACAGCAATTGATCTAAAGACTCCAATGGAGATGTGGACAGGGAAGCCAGTGGATTATTCAAACCTCCATATATTTGGAAATCCTGTTTATGTGATGTACAATGCCCAAGAAACTACGAAGTTGGATCCAAAATCCAGGAAGTGTTTGTTCTTGGGATATGCTGATGGTGTAAAGGGGTATCGCCTGTGGGAGCCCACTGCTCACAAGGTTATAGTCAGCAGGGATGTTATCTTTTTAGAAGATAAATTGAAAAAAGAAGGTGATAGCACTTTGAAAGAAAATTCAGAGACTACAATGGTACAAGTAGAAAAGAAGTCCACAGAAGAAGATTCTTCTGAAGCAGAACCAGAGCACGAGGAGGAGGAAGAGCAAACTGAGTCTGAAGAGTCAGAGCTTGGAAAGGGAAAGCGCACAAAACATACACCAGTCTGGCAAGAGGATTATGTTATGGGCAGCAATGTTGCTTATTGTCTTCTAACTGAGGAAGGAGAACCATCAACTCTTCAGGAAGCACTGAGTAGTTCAGATGCGTCTCAGTGGATGGCAGCAATACAAGAGGAAATTGAAGCCCTGCATAAGAACAAGACTTGGGAGCTTATGCCATTACCGCAAGGAAGAAAAGCTATTGGCAATAAATGGGTCTATAAGATCAAAAGAAATAGTGATGATCAAGTGGAGCGGTATCGTGCAAGATTGGTGGTAAAAGGGTATGCTCAGAAAGAAGGGATTGACTTCAACGAAATATTTTCTCCTGTAGTTCGGTTGTCAACAGTTCGTGTAGTCTTGGCAATGTGTGCTACACTTGATTTACATTTAGAACAGCTAGATGTGAAAACAGCTTTTCTTCATGGAGATCTTGAGGAAGAAATCTATATGCTCCAGCCAGAAGGTTTTGAAGAAAAAGGAAAGCGAAACTTGGTTTGTAGGTTGAACAAATCTCTATACGGTCTAAAACAGGCGCCGAGGTGTTGGTATAAGAGATTTGATTCCTTCATCATGAGCCTTGGATACAACAGACTTAATGCAGACCCTTGTGCATACTTCAAGAGGTTTGATAAAAGTAATTTCATTATTTTGTTGTTATATGTAGATGACATGTTGGTAGCAGGCCCCAACAAAGATCATATTCAAGAATTGAAGGCACAGTTGGCTAGGGAATTTGAAATGAAGGACTTGGGACCAGCAAACAAGATTCTAGGGATGCAAATTCACCGAGACAGAAACAATAGGAAGATTTGGCTTTCACAGAAGAATTACTTAAAGAAGGTCTTACGACGCTTCAATATGCAAGACTGTAAGTCAATTTCTACCCCACTTCCTATTAGTTGCAAATTATCCTCCAGTATGTGTCCTAGCAATGAAGAAGGAAGGATGGAAATGTCTCGAGTACCGTATGCATCAGCAGTGGGGAGTTTGATGTTCGCAATGATTTGTACACGACCAGACATTGTACATGCAGTGGGAGTTGTAAGTCGGTACATGGCGAATCCTGGTAGAGAGCATTGGAGTACTGTAAAGAGGATTCTAAGATATATTAAAGGAACCTCAGATGTTGCATTATGTTATGGAGGATCAGATTTTATTGTCAGAGGATATGTTGACTCAGATTATGCAGGTGATCTTGATAAAAGTAAGTCTACCACAGGGTATGTGTTCATTCTTACTGGTGGAGCAGTAAGTTGGGTATCAAAACTGCAGTCAGTTGTGGCAACTTCAACAACAGAAGCAGAATATGTTGCAGCTACGCAAGCTAGTAAGGAAGCAGTCTGGTTGAAACTAATCATGGAGGAACTCGGGCATGAACAAGAGAAAATGTCTCTATTTTGTGACAGTCAGAGTGCCTTGCATCTTGCAAGGAATCCAGCTTTTCATTCTAAATCAAAACACATACGAGTCCAGTATCACTTCGTTCGTGAGAAAGTGGAAGAGGGCATTGTGGATATGCAGAAAATTCATACAAAAGACAACCTAGCAGATTTTTTGACAAAAGCAGTTAACACTGATAAATTTATTTGGTGTCGATCCTCTAGTGGCCTGACGGAAGCATAAGCAGCATGGAAAGACAAGGAAGAGAAAGAATGGTGTGAAGATATGATTGATCCTCAATCAAATCTTCAAGTGGGAGATTGTGGGCGCCAACAACCTTTGACCAAGGAAATCAAAGGCGCAGGCGCAGCAATTGAAGACAATTAATTGGAGGCGCCGAAATGTTTGATAAAACAAAATAAAAAAAAAAAAAGGAAAGCCAAATGAAATTCTCCTCTGCTCATACGCGTTGTCCCTTGCTTATAAATAGGCAAGGGATGTTAAGCATTTGAGCATCCCAAAAAAAGAGAGACAGTGAGAAAAAATTAGAGAGTTATATTGTAATTCCTATTATTTTCTTCTAATAAAATTCTTCTATCCTTGTCCGTGGTTTTTACCTTAATTCGTTTAAGGTTTTTCCACGTAAATTCTGTGTATCTTTTATCTTTATTTTTCTCAAAATTTTAGCTGTATTCTTGCTTTATCTGGTCTGTTTTTACAACAAGTTTCACCTTCCATCATCGTCTTCTCCAACGCTTAGCAACATCTAAAGCCAAATCCACCTGAAAAAATTTACTTGAAAGCTTGAATCGATCTGAAAACAAAGAAAAAGAACAAGATCAAAAGATAAAAAGAAAAAACCCATCACCACCGACTCTCTTACCCGCATCATCCATCATCGTCTTCTCTAATTAAAACAGAGAGATTATGAAATTACCTAATGGAGTGGTGAAGAGGCCCAGACGACGGCAGAGGAAAGGAAAGTTTTGCTAACGATGAGTTATTTCTTGAGGTGCTTTTAGGAGTTCTAAGGGACTTGAACTTGAGAGAGAAGTCAAGAAGACCCAATTTCTGCATTATTTCAAGATTTGCTTTAACTCTTTCTTCTCTTGACTGCTCATAAGGTGACATTGTTGGGTTTGATCGTTGATGATGTCTGGGTTATGATTTGTGTTGTTGGGTTTTTTTTTAAAATTGTATTTTTCTGGTTATCAAAGTATCCATCTTTGAACCTTCCTTTTACCATTTCTTTTTTCACATTCATTATTTCAAATCAATGATTGTAAGCTGGTTTGAAATTATAAGTTGCTTTTAAAGTTTGAATCTTTATAAAATTTTTCTTAATAATGTATAATTTCAAACATCTCTAGTCATTTTCATGGCGGCCATTGTTGTTGCTATGTTGGTGGGTTTCTATACCCATAAAAAAGAACATTTTTTGTGGATGTTTGCTGACTTGTTAAATGGCGCTATCTGGACTTCTTATATGCTATTCATTTGACCCATTTCTCATGGTAAAATTCAAGATTTTGCTTATTTGTTCACTTTTTTTTTTGTGATCTTGAACCTTATAATTAAAGGAACTCAATATGGAATTGTAGGTTAGAAATGGTCTGGAAACAATTGTTGGCATTGCATAGACCATTCTCGATGCTTGCTACTATAAGTCCACATCTAAAACTCAAGAAGCCATTTGAGATCCACCTCGAGGATACAGTTTGAAATAGTGTGCAGCTTGAGTATTTTGTTTAGATTCATACTTCTAATCTTTTACTTTTTGAAGGAGTACAATTTGTTTCACAATTATTTTTGGAAGAAATACTTTTAAGAAGAGTACAAGATGAAAAATTAGGAATTGGATTTTGTATTTAGAAGATGGGAAATGAAAAAATAAGACTTCACGCCATGGATGGAGCGTGCATAAATGCACAGTGCCACTTCAGCACAAAAGGAGCATATGAATAAGGGTAAAATCAAGTTTAATAGGCCAAGTGATTACTCAGAGAGTACAAAGAACAAACTGACAAAAACGCTCAAATACAGAAGACTATAAATATATTAAGCCTTCGTTAATACGAATACTTTGCTATAAGATGTCCCATCATCCAATGACATGCAACCCAAGATGGTAAGTTAATCAATGAGTTATTTTCAAAATTGCCAACTTTTTGTTTTAATATCCACTAATTAAACCAAAATTACATACTTTTAATCATAAATAAATCTTAGGCATGCATCTAAAAATGACATTAATGAAATATAAAAATACAATATAATTCTCCATATAAAATATAATGAGAATATAGGAGCATATATTAACGGAAATATACATTGATCCATATACGAGAATGGATTGCTTCTTCTAATTCATACAATCCTCATGCGTTTAGATTTTTCTCTACTGCATTTTAGAGAACTAAAACTGCTTAATTATTGTTCAATTCGAGGCAATGGGCCCATATATATATAATATAAGTATTTTTCAATTTTTAATTTTGCCTTCATAAAAACAGAAATTGTTAAATGGTCTCTATACATTAAATCCATAATATTTTAAGTATCCTTTAGAATCCAAATATTAAATTTTATAGATCATAATTAAAATGGACTATATTTTAGGATAGCATTACACATTTAACTCACATATGTGTGCCCACATATTTGGATTTTTCTAACAATCTTCAACGTGGACCATATATATTAATCTTATCAATATGTATAACCTTATGATCTTAAAAATATGTTATCACAAACATAGGTGTTTTAAACAATCTTGTCCATGGGTTATACTTATACACGATTAAAGTATTTTTTGTCATATTTTACATAACTAAAATCATCACTGGTCATATATACAAATACAATTAAATGACATAAATCAATTATGTAGATGTGCAGGATAAAAATTACATGCAATATGATCTAAATATACTTATTTCTTATTGGTCCCACTTTAAATTGTAAGTGAGATCTAATATAATGGAATAGAGTATGGATACATTGAATACTTTATTTATGCAGAACACATCCAAATACATAAATGTCCAAAACTAACATAGAGTAACAAATAAACTCCCACTAAATCATGATATCTTCATGTAATACAACACCCATATATATGAGCAACATGCTCATGAAAAAGACCTTGTATGACAATCATTTAGTAAGTGAATTCAGAATTAAAGAGCTTATCTCATTGTGCTTTATGAAAATCTGTTCACGTACTCTTTCCTTCACAACCTGAAACATTTTATATATGTACTTAGACTTAGATGAACTACTGTTGCTATTTGAATATAAGACCGTTGACTTATTGTCATATAACTTTAGTGGTTTTTCAATATAATTTATAATGAACAGCCCAATGATAAAATTTCACAGCCATAATCCAATGGTTATATGCCTTGGAACAAATTCTACTACCATGGTGAAAGAAGTACGACTGTCTGCTAGGCACTCCTCCAGAAAATAGCTCTTCCAACCAAGAGAAAAATATAGCCTAATGTGGCTCTTTTACTATCTTGGCATCTAATATAATCATTATCAAAATATCCTATGATCTCCAGTTGATCTTATTTCTTATATATGAGTATGTAGTCGTCAGTTCTCTATCAGCTTCTCATAATCTATTTGGCTTCTTTCCAATAATCAATCCTAAGGTTACTTAAATATCTACTTAGCATTCCAACAATGAATGCTATTTTTGAACCAGTACAAACTTAAAAATACATATGACTCCCAACAACCGATGCATAAAGAAGCAACAAAATTAACTAAAGAAGAGAGTCCTAGGTGGTCCAAAATCAAAGTGGGAGGACCTTTTCCATTATAGAAAGATAAGAGGAAGAAGAGAGAAAGATAGCAAAGAATTGCTTGTCTTTTGGTTTGATTTGAGTTTAGGAGGGCTAGTCTATTTATAACAAGTTCGAGAGTGTAAAGTTTGTGATTTCAGATGTGGGATTGATGAAATAATGAGGCTGCCATAAGCTGCCTTTAAGCAGCTTGACAGTTTTGACCGTTTCGGACTTATCTGATTCCTGATTCGAGTGATTCTTGTTGTGTCGGAGTTGGATTCGTAACACGATAGACCACGTGTTGGTGGTTTTTTTTGGATCAACAATAATATATATTTTACTTCTAAAAATCTGCACAAGTCAATTCATATGCAAATATGTGTTTTGGACTATGCAAAATTCAGGATTCACAGTTGTTAACCCATACTTGTCAAATGATAATAATAATAAAAAAAAAAGTGAGGTTACAATTTTTTTTTTTTTGTTAATGATCGATGAAAGCATACTTACATCTAAACCTATATTTGTTATTATCTTTGTCTAGGATGAATTGGAGTCTTTTTTGTACATGCAAAAGTAAAAAGATTTATTGCAAAATTTATGCTTTTGGCCATTGCAATTCGATCACGATTTAATGCCACTTCCAATAAAAGTTCAATTGAGAAATTGGAATTAAATGGTTATTTGTGTTAAGGGTGCAACCAAATGGAGTAATAAAATTGTGAGTATTTTAATTTCTAAAGATATTATTCGATCATATTTAATTGAAAATTTTTTGTCTGCAATCATATAAAAGGTTATGTTCCAACTCTAAGACCATCTTCATTCAATAAGATAATACAACATCTAGATTAATGATGTTGAGTTTGCAGAAGCTTAAAAAAAAAAGATGAATTCAATAGTAGTTTGTATTGCCAACCTACAAATAGTCCTCATACAAATGGCTTCTTTAGAGTTATACAATGGCATAACTTAATATATTGAGGGCCTGGCGCCACCCCCCTCTCCAAAATAATAATAATTTCTGTAATTATATTTATTATAAATAATATTTTTTAAATAGATATATTTTGGCCTTCCAAATTCTTAAAATTACAAGTTTAGCCTGTGTAACTATGTGTGACTGTAACTATAAAAGAATGTCAGTAATCGTAAATAGTCAGTCATGTGATTGTTGAAAAAATCCAACAATATTTATTATTCATCAATATAATCTTCAAATAATAATAATAATAATAATAAAAGATATTCTTTTCAATCAAAATAAAATAAAATCTTTGGCCCTGTTTTTTACAAAATGTCAATAATTAACTCTAGAAAAGATACTTGTATTTTAATTTCTTATCTTTTATCTGTATAAGTCCACTACGGATTACCTTGCCATCGTAGCTCTAAAAAACATTTTTTATACCCAATTTTAATTGCAGTGTCTTTTCTTTAGTAATTGTAATAATTTAATAATATTAAAATTAGTAACTTCTTTTACAATATTAGTTAAATGCTATTTTGTATTAATTATTATAGGCATTATAAAATATTTCTTTTAATATGAAATATGTTTTTATTAGTTAATTTTGTACTGTATAACTAAAATTAAAATATTGCCTCATTTAATTTATTAGTACAGCAATGCAATTGAATTTATAATAATAATTATTAGATAAAATAAAAGAAAGTAATATTATATTTAGGGATATTAAAATAAGTTAACGAATCGTGTTCATGTCAAGTTAATCCTTTTTAGTGACACCATTAAAATTAATTTAAATACAACTCATTTATTAATTGTATCAATATAAATATAATAGGAATTAAATATGTTACACGAATATAAAACTTTTATTTAATAGATTATATATATATCATACAACCCGATATGACTAATTTAATTCATATAATATTTATAATCTAAAGTATTTTTATATTTTTAAATAATCAATTAAAATATTATTCATATAATAAAATTATAATTAAAATAATTTTAAAATATAAATATATCAAAACAATTAAATCCAGTATTATGGATGCCTTTCGATTGTAAAGAGGACGATCTACCTATAATAGAAGATAAAAGGCCCCCAAAACCTTCTATTTATTCTCCAATCAAGTGGTCTTGGATAACCTATCCAAGTACACTCAAATTTTTTTAAAAATATATAAAAATAAAAGATATAATTCAATATGAAGCAATTTATGAATGTATATTATATTTTAATATTAGAACTTAGTAATAAAGAAAATAAGTTAAGAGATAATGTGTAGTTACTAATATAAATTTTATAATAAAATTTTTGAAATTTTTGAAATTTTTATTTTTTATATTATACTTTCTTTTTATAAATTCTAAATTTAAAAAAAGTTATTTGATATAAAATATAAAAAATATTTAATTTTTAACATTTGATTTAGACAATAAATTCTAAAAATTCATAAAAAAATTAAATTTAAATTAATTAATAATTAAATTAATAAAATAATTAATAATTTGATGAGTTTAATAAATTTTTAATGAGAATAATTAAAATTTAATGAAACTGTTTCTAAATAAAATAATAATACATTCTACAATTATTAAAATATAATAAATATATAAGATTTATTTTTATTCTTTTGGAGTAAATAATAAAAAAATGATATAGTTTTTAGTTGTATAAAAATTACGTCATTTTAGTTAAAAATTATATTAAGTTCATGTGTCAATTCGCTATACGACCCGTTTAAAGTCATATAATATATAGATTGATCCGTTTTTTACACTAATTTATTAAGAGTCAATCATAATCCGTTAATTTTACGTATTTTATGTACTGTGTATGTTATAATTCATTTTGATGTCTGTAATTATGTTTATAACAATTAAGAATAGAGTTAATTATATTTATGAATAACTATAAATAAATTTGTGTAATTAAGAAATTAAAACAGAGATAAATATTTTTACTAAAATATAAAAATAAGTAATAATTAATTTTTTAATTTTTTAATGTTTAATTTGTATAACTTTTTATAACCTTTTAATTGATAAGATATAATTAAACTATTAATAGAATAATTATATTGCATAATCTCTCTCTCTCTCTCTCTTACTTGGAAAAGTTGTCCCATTTTATTTTATTTTTGGTTCAGCTGCTCTCTCTCTCTCTATATATATATACTCCCAAAAATTCTAGATATTAATCTTTTCTGACCATCTTTTATATTTATATTTTCATCCGGCCGGAGTTATAGTTTCAATACCAAGAAACTGCAATAACAACGGATCAATTTGTTTCAAATGTGGACAAATTTTAGACATGCTCCCAACTAAAGATTTAAACAATATCTTTTTTATATTACGAATTTGCATGGCTGATAAGATAATAATTCATAGTGAAAATAACTACAAAATTCCATATATATAATATATACTTCTTATGTTTTAAAATTATACTCTTATTTCTATTTCACACAATTTAAAAAAAATATTAGATAAATTAGTTAAATTATATTTTTGTTCATACTCTTCATATATAACCCTAATTAATTTACAAACTTAATTTAATAAAATAAAATTAGGATGAAAATATTATCACAGAAATAACAACTAATTTATAAATCATTTAGTATATTATTGAGAAAACTGATTACTAAGAATATATTTTATAGAGATATATTACTGTGATTATATTTTACTAAAAAAATATTATATTATAATATTTGAAAGATATAATAAAAAACTGAAAAAATAAATTTAAAAAAATATTAATTTATTTGATTACAATTCAATTTTACTAAAAAAAAAATTTGAGTAATACCTAAATAACCCTTATAATATCTCTTTTTTATTTTATTATATCCTAAAATTGGAGTATAGATATCTTTCGATATGGTATTTCATAATTCTCTTTTTTAGTAAAATAATTTTTTCTATTCTCTTTAGATAAAATATTTTACTAATTGGTTGATAAAATTTAATAGGCCCATCATTTTATTTTACATGTATTATTTATGAATAAATATGATATTTTTAGTTAAAAAGAATTATTTTATCAATTTTTTAAAAATTGTGATGCAATCAAACGCTATATTAATGGACACATATTTACCAAAAATATAAAAAAAAAATTTGAAAGAAAAATGAATCAATAGTCACTTTATTTATATTATTTATCTTCTTTTAATTAATGATGATAAAAATTAAAAACAATAATTTTATTGAAAATATTTTTTCAATGTTAAAAGTACATATTAATTAATTGAGAGCATAATTAAAAATACATATAATATTTAAAATCTAAAATAAAAATTAGACTATTATTTTAAAACGTAAAAAAAATGAAACTATAACTTTAGGAGGGAATATACATGAACAAACAAAAATTGGCATGAGATGTGCAACTACCAACTTTCACTTACTATGATCCTAAAGTTTTAAATGAGGCAAAAGGAATATATTTTGAAAAAATAAAATTAAAAAAATAATATTATTTTATTAAATTTAAAAAGAAAATATTTTAAATTTTATTTTAAAGGATAGATATCGTGAATCGAGGGGGCGTATGTGGGCGGGGCCGCCCATAAATTCATCGACAGGTCTAGTTCGATGGTGAAAGTAAGTCATTTTAAAAAAATTTATCTTATTCAACTTATCATTTAAAAAAAATTATCTCATTCGAATTATCATTTTACATAATTAAAAAAATAATTAATTTTTTAAATTATATTATTATTATTAATTATTAATTAATAAAATTAGAGTGCAATAATTATAATACTAATAAGATAATAGAAAATATTTTAATTAATTTAAAAATTTTTTATATAATATTTAAGATATTAATTAATTTTTATAATAGGTGTGTACTGAAAGCAAAAATTGAAATTGACAGCTGATAACTGAAAATATTTCATTTCACTAAATTTACATTTAAAACAATTAATAACTGAAACTTGAATAATTTTGATCTTTTTCCCATACCAGCACTTCAATAGAATGAATTACCAAAGATAATGTCATATCAGCACTTCAAGAGCATGAATTTTTTTTTTCTTTCTATTTTTTATATGTAGTGATAAAGCGGCAAGAATATTTTTCTACCTAATCCAAAATAAATTTAAGCCATTCAAAAATTAACGAATTTATTGGGAAAAAAAACTGATTTATGCTATACTGACTATAAAAATTGAAATTTATTTATTAAGATGGTAGTTCATCTGCTTAATAATTTAATTAAAATAATTTTTAAAATAAAAAAAATTATAACTTTATATATATGTTTTTGTCTTTTTCTTTAGAATTAAAATATACAACTACGGATAAATTAAGCTAATTAGATAATTTTTAAAAACCACTAATTATGAGAAATAGTAACAACTAACAAATCTGATTTAGCAACTTTGCAAGAGGATAATCATACAGTAGAGATAGATATTCAAAAAAGAAATTAAAATGTTAATAATAATTAAAAGACAATCATTACAGTAGATATAGACATTCAGAGAGGAGATTAATAATGTTAATATTTAAAGGATAACATAGTAATATTCAGTGACATATGTCTTTATTTAATCATAATAACTAACCTGTCTATAATCTAGTTCTAGTGGCAAGTGCCAGCAATAAGATTACCACAATACAGCATCAGATTAAAATCCCATGATTTCTCCAATCCTTGAAAAAACTAGCAGTCACACACCCACACATATATGTAATTATATATACATCAAACCGGCTGAATATTGCCTATACGTGACCTGCACCTATTGTAGAGAGTGCAGGTTTCTAGTTTTCCATTCTGCGGATTTGGAAGACAATTAGCGTATTTTCTCTGTCCACAAAGTGGTTGTCTAGCAATTATCGCTCCATTGACTATATATTTAGGGTCTTGAAGAGTTCTGTGACTGGCATGAGATTCCATGAAAAAGTACTCTTCTTCTCTAGTGGAATATTCAGCCGCATCCTCATTCCATGAACCATTTGCGTTGCTTGCAGGAAAAAGTGTTGCTCTGCTTGTTGATATCATTACCAAAATAGCTAAGGAAAATATCATCCATCCTCTCATTTTTCTTACTTGATCTTCTCAGTTTCTGCTACGTACTTGTGTTTTACAGAAGATGCTAAAGCTTAAAAAAGATTGGGTCAAGTGATAAAAGGATTTATTGATTGGTTCTTCTTTCATTATAGATGTACTATCCACTATAGACCATGTGCAAATGACCAATCAAAATTTATGACTGGTGTCCGTCCAATTAGTATTTTAATCACTTTCTAGTAAAAGACAAAGTGTCGGCAGACAAAAAAGAAAAATAATAATAATAATCCGCTTAATTTCATCAAACCAATGAAACCAAATTCAAAATATTGAATTATATGATCCTATTTGATTTATTTTGATTTAAGAAAAATGAAAATCACACACACACATATATATATATATATCTATTTAATTAACTTTTTGAAAAAATTTGCAACTAATTTAACCCCAACCAGTTATTGATATTTCCTAAAGCCCACCCAGCCAAAAAAAAAAAAAAAAACGCCTCAACTCATACTGCACAGCATCAATGATTGGAAAAATAATTTTATTACTTAAAAAATTTTATTTTTAAACCAGCATGTAATTTTGTTTATGCTATACTGCTGTCTATATATTTTATGTTATATTTATATATAAAATAATGTATATATATATATATATATTTTGGTAAAGGTGGACGGTACCACCGCAGATTTTATTAATTAAATCTAATGTATGGAAGACCCATACTATCAGTCAATACAACCCCTTTAATGTAATTTGGCAAAGAGTTAAAAGATAAAAACCACCTAGAAATACCATTCAATCTACTGTAATAGGCTAAAAAATGTGCAACTTGATTTGCCTTCCTATAAACATGAGAAATAGAGTAAAAATTTAAAGACAAAAGAGCCCTTGCTCTCTTAAAATATAAAAATAACATGATATATAAATGAATATAATATTAAAAATTTCCATATATATTTACAAAAAGAGAAATATAATTAAAGAGAAATATAAAAATGATAAAAAAATGAATAATTATATTAAAATTTATATTAAGTTGGTATAATAAAAATATTTTTAAATAAGCAAAAACTTATTTAAAAATAAAGTAAAACAATAAAAAATTATAAATTCAATTATAATAATAACATGTCCATTTTAAATTATTTTTAAAACAAATAAATTTATATTATTTGTTAAAAAGTTAAAATACAACAATAATAATAACAATAAAGTTTAAAAATTTAAAATTCATTATTCTAGGAATTAATTAATAAAAGTTATTAAAAGTTAAAATAAAAAAATTAAAAATTAAAAAGTCACTTTTATTGAAATAATAACTTCCAAAGTAGTAGTGGTGGTGGTGATAATTGTCACTACCCAACCCGGGGGCCATGACCGGCATGCAGCCAAACCAAAGTTCGACCACATAAGTCTTTAAAAACATTCATAACAGTCTAAGTGCAAAACAGTTCAATACTTATATAATCCTCAATCCTAATTCAAATGCAAACCATCAATATAATCAAATCCCAATAAAATCATTCGGAAAATCTAATGCAGACAAGTTCTACTTATTACACAAAAAGAAATTCGGATTCAATCCGCCCAAAAGTTCAATATCCGGAAATCTCTAAGCAGAAAGACCGATAAACACAAACGAAAAACCTGATCGACTTCGCCAAGAAGAGAAAGAAGATAGACGAAGGCAATCACTGTAAACCTGCAAGACAATCTGTAAGGGTGTGAGCGCTTTATATAGACGCCCAGTAAGCCTATGAGAGGCAGAGAAACATCTAACAGTTATATAAGCAGTACATATAATACATTCACAAATTAAGCAATCAAGATGGTGTGTCGGGGTCACCAATCAGTAAACAGTACAGTATAATATCAGTCACATCCGCCTTTATAACTTCTCAGTACAGTACAGTAATCAGTAATTAGGCATGTAGCCTCAGTAAACAGTATAGGCATTAAGCCTCAGTAGCAGTATAGGCATTAAGCCTCAGTAACCTCCTTCCCCTTCATGACACACCATCACACAGCACAAGTAATATCAAATTCAATATTCTCACATAAATACAATCACATGCAAGTTTCTCTGTCTCCTAAAGCATGCGAGGCTGAGTTCGAAGGAATAGTCTAGTGAATATATAGAAAGGATAATATATTATAAGAAGGGTTTTTATATATATATATATATAAGTTGTTAGCAAGTAGCACAACACAAACAGTTCAAATACACCCATAGAACTTACCTGGTCTAACAGTCAGCTAAGCAATCCGTCACCCTAAGTCTGAGGTGCTGCTGGACCACCGCCTAACCATTAACCATCAATTAACAACCACCCTTACAAATGTATGCAAGTGCAAAAGGGAATGCATAACGTGAATGCACGCAATTCAATAGTTTTCATAACAAGGTTAAACCTTTTTGTCAACCAATCATAACTTAACCATCATAATACCGCACCTTTAAACTTGCTTTTCAGAATATAAAATATTATTAAAAAGTCCTTACAATTTAAATTTATCAAATACCTTACTTAAATAATCAATATTCACCAAATACAATTTTACCGATAAACCTGAATAACGAGTGTCAACT
The DNA here is from genome assembly GCA_947685225.1 of Garcia nutans. Taxonomy (NCBI): domain Eukaryota; kingdom Viridiplantae; phylum Streptophyta; class Magnoliopsida; order Malpighiales; family Euphorbiaceae; genus Garcia; species Garcia nutans. Next base: position 52,867,262 of record CANTUV010000012.1, read on the forward strand.
TGTAAAATTCAAAACAATTAACCAGTATATGCAAAATTTATAATTCTCAACCAGAAGTTAATTTGATATCTGAAAAGCATCCTACCAAAATTTCATAATTTTTCGAGACTTAGAAGTCTCTCAACCAATTTTTTATTCATAACAGTATACAGCTCACAAGGTATACTGACAGCAGTAGAAAGATCTAATTATTTCAAAAATATAACAACAGAAACATAACCCAACATATTTTTCTTGTAAATTAGACTTCCAGAACTTTAACATATATGAAAATCAAATCTAAAACATTTTTACACATTTTAATATGAATTTCGAAAGTTACAGATGATGCAATCGTATCTACAGTACAGTTCATCAGACAACAGTAGCAAACTTAAATTTTCCAGAAATATAAGATGCTCCAAAATCCCAACAATTATTTTTCTCACAAACTAGACTCAATTTCGAGCCACATATCCAAATTTTAGATTTTTATCATGTTCCAATATTTAATTAAAAATCGAGCAACATACAGCACTAACATCAAACTTCAGCAGAGAATTAAATCATCCAAAAACTCAAAGAAAATAATTAATTCGAAAACCCTAATACCCAAATCAATTCAATCAAACCATAATTCAATACATTCATCAAATTTCAGAACCCAACACACTAGCCCAATTAATTAATTCAATAACCAAAATCCCTCAAAATAATAAAAACCCCAAAACCTAACCTATTTTGTAAAAATCAATTTAATTAAATAATAATTTGAATTTAGCCAAATTAATTAAGAAAAATACTAACTCAATATGATATGAACATGTTCTAGGTAGATAGGAGTCAAATCAAAGCAAAATGATGGAAGAAAAACCTCAAAACACACAAAATAGCAAAAATTGCTGCTGCTGGAAAGGGAAGCAAAACGACGCCTGCGAGCCGCTTCGCCCAGCCGCCGAACGACGTGGTCACCAGGCCGAACGACAGGAGCGCGCCTTGCCGAACGACACCAGCGCCTCGCCTAATGACACCGGCAATTCGCAAGCCCACTGACGAAACGACAGCACTTTGATTTTGAAGAAAAATTTTAATTTTCCTTCCTCTTTCTCTCTCTAACGGCGCAAATAATTTTAGACACACAAATGGGTGCCCTAACACCCCTATTTATATAATTTTTAGTTGGTAAATTACCAATATACCCCTAAATTAATTTATTTTAATTAAAAACACCCCAAAACTAATTATTTTCATAAAAATTACCCAAAACCATAAAATTCACAAAATCAACTCAAATTTATTTTTAACTTCAAACTTTAACCCAAAATAATTTATAAATATATTTTACGCATAATAATACCCGAAAATACCGAAAACGATGAAAAATTCAAAAATGACGAAAATATCTTCGGCACCCAAAAATACAATATTATACTCAAAACGACCGTCTCGTCGTCCTGAGTATCAAAAAGATATCCAAACCATCAAATTATGTTCAAACAACATATGAGGGCACAAAATGACTATTTTGCCCCTAAGGTGCAAAATTACCATTTTGCCCCTAGACTTAAAATCATTCAAAAACCAAGGGTTTTACAATCTAACCCCCTTAAAGTAATTGCGTCCACGCAATTGAATCCAACATAATCATTATCCATCAAAAACTGTCATTACAATAGTTATACACAAATCCGGATGGTATCGTCTACTTAGTATGTGTCGTTATGGTTGATCAGGCCATAACCACAAGATACCAAGCACTAATGACCATTCCAGGTTCGATCCATTTAGAGTTCATTAAATAAAAACCAATTATCAGATAACCAAAACAAAATCAATGAATAGCGCTTAGCGCTCAACCCAGTCAATATCAGTGCCAATCAATCGAGTATAACATTATCTCTGTTCATTTTTCCAATCCATAACAATATTAATATACTGTACCTCTGTAACCAATAACAGAAATATTCCGTAATTCAACATCATTACACATACACCTTTTCAATAAGATCCATTGCATACAATTGTCAATCATCAGTCACAAACAATATCATGCGATGTATGAGTATGATGTTATGCTGGTATGCAAGTGCTCTAACACTAAAACTGAAGAATATTACAGTTTAACCCCCTTAAAATGATTTCGACCTCGAAATCTAAAACATACCTGAAGACTCAAACAGATGGGGATATTTAGCTTTCATAAGCTCTTCGGCTTCCCAGGTGCATTCTTCAACAGAATGATTGCGCTAAAGGACTTTCACAGAAGCTACATCTTTAGAACGCAACCGCTTGACCTGACGGTCCAGAATAGCCATTGGCTGCTCCTCATAAGAACAATCATCACTAATCTCTACAGTGTCCGGAGCTAGCACATGATCAGGACTAGGTACATACTTTCTCAACATCGAGATATGAAATGTCGGATGCACAGAAGCCATCTGAGGTGGTAAATCAAGCTTATAAGCAACATCACCAATCCTCTCTAGAATTTCAAATGGACCAACATACCGTGGAGCTAATTTTCCCTTCTTACCAAACCTCATAACACCCTTGAAAGGTGAAACCTTCAGAAACACTCTATCCCCGACAGCAAATTCCAGATTTCTTCTTTTCAAATCAGCATAGCTCTTTTGTCTACTAAAAGCAGTCCGAATACGGTCTTGAATCACTAGTACAACCTCAGCACTGTATTGCAAAAGTTCAGGACCCTCAATTCGACGCTCACCAACCTCCTCCCAATATAATGGAGTCCTACACCTTCTGCCATACAGAGCCTCAAATGGAGCCATACCAATACTAGCCTGATAACTGTTATTGTAGGTAAACTCTACCAAAGGAAGATGATCTGCCCAACTACCACCAAAATCAAGAACACACAATCGCAGCATATCTTCCAAAGTCTGAATAGTCCTCTCCGACAAACCATCTGTCTGAGGATGAAAAGCAGTACTGAAATGAAGATTAGTTCCCAAACCTTCCTGAAGCTTCTGCCAAAATCTAGAAGTAAATTGTGGTCCTCTATCAGAAACTATAGAAACTGGGACCCTATGAAGACTCACAATCCTGTTGAGGTACAGTTTGGCATACTGCGACACTGTGTACTTAGTATTTACTGGAAGAAAATGAGCGGACTTAGTCAATCTGTAAACAATAACCCAGATCGAATCATGCCCACCAGGAGCTTTAGGCAAACCAACAACAAAATCCATATTGATTCTCTCCCATTTTCACTCAGGTAGTGGTAACTCCTTAAGCAATCCCGCAGGCTTATGATGCTCGTACTTAACTTGCTGACAAGATAAGCATTGAGAAACAAACTGTGCAACATCATTCTTCATCCCTTTCCACCAGTACAATTGCTTCAAATCCCGATACATCTTGGTGGAACCTGGGTGAACTGTGTGCTTAGAGAAATGTGCATCCTTAAGGATATCAGTCTTCAAATCATCTACCTTAGGAACACACACCCTAGTACCAAACTTCAAAACACCTTTATCATCTATAATAAACTCCTTGTTCTCACCGGCTAAGACTTTCTGTCGTAAAATTTCCAAATCCGCATCCTTACTTTGCTCAGAAATAATCCTGTCAAGAAAATTTGGCTTCACAGCCAAACTAGCAAGAAATACCCCTTTACCATTCACAACTTCTTTGTCAGACATATTAAATGTCCAACCCTCATCAAGCAATTGGTGAATCTCAGAAATCAATGACCTCCTCGTCAAACAAATATGTGACAAACTCCCCATAGACTTGCGACTCAAAGCGTCTGCCACAACATTTGCTTTCCCAGGATGGTACTGAATATTATAATCATAATCTTCCAGAAACTCTATCCACCTCCTCTGCCTCAAGTTCAGATCCCTCTGCGAGTAAACATATTTGAGATTCTTATGGTCAGTAAAAATCTCACATGTAACACCATACAGATAATGCCTCCAGATCTTTAGTGCAAACACAACAGCAGCCATCTCCAGATCATGCGTAGGATAATTAACTTCATGCTTTTTCAACTGTCTTGAAGCATAAGCAACCACCCTACCATGTTGCATCAACACACATCCCAAACCAATACCAGATGCATCACAGTAAACAGCATAGCCTTCATTGCCCTCCGGCAAAACAAGTACAGGTGCAGATGTCAACCTTTCTTTCAGAAAGTTAAAAATCTCCTCACAAGCATCATCCCAAACAAATTTAACACCCTTGCGAGTGAGTTTAGTCAAAGGTGCTGCAAGTCGAGAAAAATCTCTAACAAATCTTCTATAATAACCAGCCAAACCCAAGAAACTTCGTATCTCTGTAACTGTCTTTGGTCTTGGCCAATCCATGACTGCCTCAATCTTCTTTGGATCAACCTGAACACCCTCAGAAGATATAACATGACCTAAGAACACAACTTTATCCAACCAGAATTCACATTTTGAGAACTTGGCATAAAGTTTATGTTCCCTCAGAGTTTGCAAAACCAGCTTCAAATGTTCCTCATGCTCTTCTTTAGTCTTGGAATACACCAAAATATCATCAATGAACACCACAACAAACCGATCAAGATATGGACTAAGCACCCTATTCATCAAGTCCATAAAAGCAGCAGAGGCGTTGGTAAGTCCAAAAGACATTACCAGAAATTCATAATGACCATACCTTGAGCGAAAAGCAGTTTTAGGTATGTCACTCTCTCGCACCCTTAACTGATGATAACCAGACCGAATATCAACCTTTGAGAAAAACTTCGCCCCTTGCAACTGATCAAACAAATCATCAATCCTTGGTAATGGATATTTGTTCTTGACCGTCACCTTGTTTAACTGCCGATAATCAATACACAACCTCATGGAACCATCCTTCTTTCTCATGAAAAGAACCGGAGCTCCCCAATGTGAAGTACTCGGTCGGATGTACCCCTTCTGTAACAAATCATTCAGCTGCTCCCTCAACTCTTTAAGCTCTGCCGGTGCCATTCTATAAGGCAGCATAGAGATAGGATTTGTGCCAGGTACAAGATCAATAGAAAACTCAATCTCCCTTTCAGGAGGTAACCCAGGCAAATCCTCAGGAAAAACATCCACAAAATCTTGCACTATAGGGACGTCTTTTGGTTTAACTTCTTCTTTCTTCACATCCCGAATAGATACAAGATAGGCGTCACAACCTTTACGCAACAACCTTCTAGCTCCCAAAGCAGAAATCATCTGACAAGGACCAATGGTCTTGGAACCATGGAATGTCACCGACTTACCTTCTTCATAATCAAATCGGACTGTTTTAGCCCTACAGTCAACATTAGCTCCATGACAAGCTAACCAATCCATTCCCAAGATCACATCAAATTCCAACACAGATAGGACAATCAAATTTGCAGCTAAATCTGCATCCTCAACTCTAATCATACAGTTACTATAAACATCCACCGTCTCTATCTCATCCCCCAGTGGTGTAATGAACAAACAAAGGCTCAGTTAAAAGTTCATGTGATCTAGATAATCTAGATGCAAAGCTAGGTGATATGAATGAATGAGTAGCTCCAGGGTCAATAAGAACATGTGCATCAAATGAACATATAGAGAGTGTACCTTGCACCACATTATTATCAGCCCGAGCTTGCTGAGCATTAAGATTAAATACCCGAGCATAATTCTGATTCTGATTCTGGCCTTGGTTCTGATTCTGAGCATTGTTCTGACTTGCTGGCAAAGCGGGTACAACATTCTGCTGCTGATTATTCAGGTGATAACCCTGATTCTGCTGACCTTGGTAGCCTCGATAACCTTCATTCTGTCGTCTGCCATTCTGATTACCTCGGCCTCCATTATAACCTCGACCACCATCACCTCTGCCATAACCATTGCCATTACCATTACCGTTGCCACGGTTGTTGTTACCCTGATTCCCTACTGGTCTTACATAATTCTGCTGCCCTCCTTGATTCTGACCACGCCTAGAATTAGGACAATCCTTCACCTGGTGATCCATCTGTCCACAACCTAAACATGCTCCCATCTGTCTCCAGCAATCTCCTGGATGACGGTTACCACAAAACCCACAAACAAGATTCCCCTGATTCTGATTCTGCGATCGGTAAGTCTGTTATTGACCACCTCTATTATTACCTCTCTGATCTCTGTTCTGTCCTTGGTAGCCATGCGAATCATTAGGTCTACTTCTCTTCCTACTAACATCAGTAGTATCCTCAGTCCTGTCAGTCTTACCTCTGTTTTCCAAATCCAGAGTTGTGTTCCTAGCCAAATGCAACTCAGTGTAGTTATGGCTAGCAACAAAACCATAATACCTATTGTTCAGTCCCTCCACGAATCTGCGAGTCATCCAAGCCTCATCCTGAATCTATCCCCTTGCTTCAACCTCTCAGAATTTCATACCTATTGTTCAGTCCCTCCACGGATTTGTTTAGCTTCTCATAGTACTCAGCTATGGATCTATCCCCTTGCTTCAACCTCTCAAACTCTTGGCCTTTTTGCCACATAACATTCTCAGGTATGAAATTCTGCATGAACAAGTCCTTAAACTCATCCCAGAAATGAACCCTATCTCTGATCTCATCATCGAACCACACCTGAGCTGACTTCTTTAACTGATGGCCTGCCAACTCTATAGATCTATCATCAGTACAGTTGAGAGCTAAACAAATCCGACGTACCTCATTGATGAAGTATACCGGATCCTCAGTAGCAGAGTTGGAGAATGTAGGTGGGTTCACTCTGATAAACTCATTTAACCTCACATACTGGGGTTCAACAGTAGGTGGCTGATCATTGGCTTGCCCAGCATTCTGATTCATATTCTGCACCAACTGAGCAATTCCATTAGCAAGAGTCTCCATAGATTTACCCATGGTCATCATAGTAGTCATAAACTGCTCCTGATCCACTGCAGCAGCCAGTGTAGCCTCCGGTACAGGATTATTCCCAGGAGTAGGTGGCTGAGGATCAGGCACAACTCCTGCAGTATTAACATTCCCTGCTGCAGCTCTAGGAGGTCTCCCACGTCCACGTGGAGGCAGATTAGCACCATCTGCAGTTTCAGAAGTTTCAGCACCAGAGGAACCTCCCCCTATCCGAATTCCAGTACTTCTTTGAGACATAACTCCTGATATTAGTATAAGCATATCGGTTAACGCGGAAGCAAAAGAAACACAGAAATGATTTTTCCTAATGATTTCCGGATACAACTAGACAAATTATAAGTGTGACTGAATCTTATGGCTCTGATACCACTTTTGTCATGACCCAACCCGGGGGCCACGACCGGCATGCAGCTAAACCAAAGTCCGACCACATAAGCCTTTAAAAACATTCATAACAGTCTAAGTGCAAAACAGTTCAATACTTATATAATCTTCAATCCTAATTCAAATGCAAACCATCAATATAATCAAATCCCAATAAAATCATTCGGGAAATCTAATGCAGACAAGTTCTACTTATTACACAAAAAGGGATTCGGATTCAATCCGCCCAAAAGTTCAATATCCGAAAATCTCTAAGCAGAAAGACCGATAAACACAAACGGAAAACCTGATCGACTTCGCCAAGAAGAAAAAGAAGATAGATGAAGGCAATCACTGTAAACCTGCAAGACAATCTGTAAGGGTGTGAGCGCTTTATATAGACGCTCAGTAAGCCTATGAGAGGCAGAGAAACATCTAACAGTTATATAAGCAGTACATATAATACATTCACAAATTAAGCAATCAAGATGGTGTGTCGGGGTCACCAATCAGTAAACAGTACAGTATAATATCAGTCACATCCGCCCTTATAACTCCTCAGTACAGTACAGTAATCAGTAATTAGGCATGTAGCCTCAGTAAACAGTATATACATTAAGCCTCAGTAGCAGTATAGGCATTAAGCCTCAGTAACCTCCTTCCCCTTCATGACACACCATCACACAGCACAAGTAATATCAAATTCAATATTCTCACATAAATACAATCACATGCAAGTTTCTCTGTCTCCTAAAGCATGCGAGGCTGAGTTCGAAGGAATAATCTAGTGAATATATAGAAAGGATAATATATTATAAGAAGGGTTTATATATATATAAGTTGTTAGCAAGTAGCACAACACATTTAATATTTTAAATTAATTTTTACATTTAAATTCTTTGGTATAAAAAGAAAAAAAATAAAATAAAATTATATATATAATTTATATAAAATGGTAATAAGTTAAAGAAGAGAGAAAAAAAAGAGCTTGGTTAAAAGAAAATAAAAAAGGGCAAATTGAAAAAGAAAAAAATAAGTTTGGTTTTTAAGGATTTTTACTATTTATTGCATGTAGAAGTTTTAGAATATACAAGCTAATAATGGCATGCACTATGCAGCAGTTTATAATATTTTATATTATTTTAAATAAAAATAATTTATATATTAATATAATTAGTAGATAAAAATAGTAGTACATAATATTAAAAAATTTTATATTTATATATTATAAAATATTTATAATAAAATATATATGTTTAAAGCATTGAAAGCAAATTAAATATTATTTAATTGTAAAAAATATAATTATTTTTCAAAATTTATTTTAATAAATTATAAAATAAATTCAATGTTTAATTTATTTATTAATCTTTGATGTTACACATTACTAATTGAAATTTATTTTACATAAAATTATAGAAAAAAATAATGAAATACATTATTTATTATTTAAAATTATCATAAACAACATGATTTGTTGTAATTATATTGGAGAAACATATTCATGTATTTTATAACTTTTAGTTTTGAAATTAATAAGACATCAAAAATTAAATTAAATTAAAAAATTATAAGGTTATAAGTTTAAATTCTAATTAGATAATACAAATTTTTAGCACATAATAATGATCTAATTTTTATTTTAAAAAAATGATCTAATTTTAAATCTTAGTATGTTCAGGATAATACTAATGTAAAAAATCAAAAATAACAAATCAAATGTATTTAATTTTTTTAAATCATAATTTATTTTTTTTTTATTTCATTGGAGGGATTTAACCCATTGACTACACAATAGGGGGTAGTCCTCCCCTATCAACACTCATCACAAGGATGATCAACACTCACCACAAAGGTGACGGAATGGGGAATCGAACTCGTGACCAAACGGTCACATCACAGCGCACTAACCAACTAGGCTAGGCCCTCAACCCCAAATCATAATTTATTTAATAATTTTTTAGATAAATATTGAAAAAATTCATTAATCGTTTTCTTAAAGTCTTACGCAAAAATTTTAAATTTTGTTAAATAAAAAATAAATATTAATATTGATAGTGAACAAAATTAAAATTTAAAATTTAAAGCTAGATATATGTAAATAAGATGGCTAGAATGATTTTCCCTCATAACAAAATGGTTGTCGTTGATCTATTGCTTTATAGGATATATGCTTATGTTCTTGAAGAGTTCGCTGACTGGCCTGAGATTCCATGAACAATTACTCTTTTTTTCCAGTGAAATATTCACCCATATCCTTATTGCATGAACTATTTGCACTACTTGCAGGAGCAAATGCTGCTCTACTTGTTAATATCAGTGCCAAAATAGCTAAAGAAAATGTCAACCATCCTCTCTTTTTTTTTTAAAAAAAAAAATTCTGTTATTAACTAATAAAAATAAAAGGCCGGATTCATTGGTTCTTCAAGGTACTCTCTTTAATCTGTGTAGAGATAATTAGTATGCATTCTGTTATTTATGTAGCTGAGAGTTTGCTAGAAATGTTAGAACACGTGGACTGATTAGTTAGCTGAGTAGTTTCTCTATATATATGACTATAGTGTACAGATTAACTAATCTCTAGAATAATACACTTACTCTTCATTCATCTTCATACTGTTATTTCTTTTCTTCTACAATCTGTATAGGACTCATATGTGAAGAAGGGACATATCAGAATTTATGACTGGCGTCTGTAATGCTACCATGACATTTGATGACTCTATCATATAAGAGAAAGTGGGTAAAAACTGAAAATGGTGATAGATGTTCTCAAATCGCTATGATACCATGTTTCTTTTAATATAGATTTAGGATTGTCAATTCTACAAAAATAACTGGTCAATCCAACAAAAATAACAGTTAAGATTAGATGTAGGATTATCCATATTTATAGAACATCTTAATGTTGAGTACATTGCAAAGTAAAAAATGGAGGTGCCTAATTTTTTTGTTAAAAATGGAGGTTTCTAATTTTTTGTCAAAAATGGAGGTGCCTAATTTTGTCAAAAATGGAGGTGCCTAATCATTATTAAATTTCACCAATTCAATTTTTTAAGCCTATATAAACCCCTTATATCTCATTTGGAAGATTATCTCAAAATTAGAGAGCTTGAGAGTTTAAGAGAGTTTGAGAGAAAAACTTAAGAAAAAGCTTGTAAAAGAATTTTTTTTTGTGAAGAAAAATTCTTAGGTGTAATTGGGTGTGGGTTGTGAGTGTTGTAAGCACTTCATGTAATTTTTCTCCTTTTAGTAAAAAGATCTGCAGCAGGTCCGGAGACGTAGACACAATTGGCCGAACTCCATTATCAATTTTGTGTGTGTATTATTTTTGTTGCTATTTCTCATTCTCTCGAATCTAATTTATAAGAAAATCTGTGTAATTTTCCCAACAACTGGTATTAGAGCTGCTGGTTGTGAATTCTGTCATTTTTCTGTGAGTGGTTTGCAAGAATTGTCAGAAAAGATCCAGAGAAAATTAGATTCGAGTGAGAGTGATGGCTGCAGATGAAGGAAAGGTGAAAATTGAAAAATTCAATGGTACAGACTTTGATTTTTGGAAGATGCAGATCGAAGATTATCTGTATTAGAAAAATCTTTATTAACATCTTTCTGATAAGAAGCCAGATGATATGAAGGAAGAAGATTGAAAACTGCTAGATAGACAAGCTCTCGGAGTTATCCGATTGACGTTATCCCGTAATATTGCTTTCAACATAGCAAAAGAAAAGACCACGGTAGGACTTATGAAGGCTCTATCCAGTATGTATGAAAAGCCATCAGCCTCTAACAAAGTTCACTTGATGAGGCGGTTATTTAATTTGCGAATGACGGAAGACGCATCGGTAGCTCAACATCTAAATGAACTCAATACAGTCACAACCCAATTGAGTTCAGTTGGGATCGAATTTAATGAAGAAATACGAGCATTAATACTTTTGTCTTCTCTACCAGAAAGTTGGAATGCTACTGTCACGACTGTGAGTAGCTAATCGGGAAGCAATAAGTTGAAATTTGATGATGTTCGTGATTTGGTTTTCAGTGAAGAGATTCGACGGAGAGAGTTGGGTGAATCAACCTTTTCAGTTTTGCATACAGAGTCAAGAGGAAGAAATTCAACCAGAAGAAATGGGCGTGACAAATATCGTAGTAGATCAAAGAGCAGAAGGTCCAAATCTAGAAATTTCAATAATTCACAAAGCTCGAAGACTGTTGAGTGTTGGAACTGTGGGAAGACTGGACACTATAAAAATCAGTGCAAGAGTGCATCGAAGGACCAGGAGCCGAAGATAGAGACAAATATTACTTCCACCTCATGAACAGATGATGCGTTGATATGTTCTTTGGAGAGTAAAGAGGAGCCTTGGGTATTAGACTCTGGAGCATTATTCCATGCCACTTCGCAAAAAGAATTATTCGAGAGGTATGTTCTTGAAAACCTTAAAAAGATATATCTTGATGATGATTAACCTTGTAATATTATTGATAAAGGTGCAGTGAAGATTAATTTTCATTTTTCTTACTTGATCTTCTCAGTTTCTGCTACGTACTTGTGTTTTACAAAGATGCTAAAGCTTAAAAAAGATTGGGTCAAGTGATAAAAGGATTTATTGATCGGTTCTTCTTTCATTATAGATGTACTATCCACTACAGACCATGTGCAAATGCCCATCAAAATTTATGACTGGTGTCCGTCCAATTAGTATTTTAATCACTTTCAAATAAAAGACAGTGTCGGCAGACAAAAAAAAAATAATAATAATCCGCTTAATTTCATCAAACCAATGAAACCAAATTCAAAATATTGAATTATATGATCCTATTTGATTTATTTTGATTTAAGAAAAATGAAAATCACACACACACACATATATATATATCTATTTAATTAACTTTTTGAAAAATTTTGCAACTAATTTAACCCCAACCAGTTATTGATATTTCCTAAAGCCCACCCAGCCAAAAAAAAAAAAACGCCTCAACTCATACCGCACAGCATCAATGATTGGAAAAATAATTTTATTACTTAAAAAATTTTATTTTTAAACCAGCATGTAATTTTGTTTGTCGACACGTTATATCTTAGTCATTTTGTATTTGCTGTCTAATTAAATTAATTATTATTATAACACTAATATTTATTAATTATAGCTAAAGCCTAAAAGCTTAATTAAATTGCTTTTTTTTTTCGCTTGTTTACACTCTCGGTTTGAAAAGTCAAGTCATTTTTTTCATTCATCTTTATCCTTTTTAATTATTTATTAAAAACTTAATTACATGATTTTTTGAGCCTTTATTTAAATTATATAATAAATATATAATAATAATTTATATAAATTCTCCTCCAATCATGCTGAAATTATTATTTTTATAAAAAAATTATTTTCTTTAAATTATTACTTTATAAAAAAATTAATTAACTTTTTTTAACTATACTCTTATTATTATGATTTAAAAATAAAAATATATTATTAATAAATTAATAAAAGATATTTTAGTCCATTTAAAATAATTTTATATAATATCTAAAAAATTTAATAATTTTTTTAATAGATATACATAAATTGAAGGCGACATTTTAGTGAAATAAAAGAAATACTGAATTTAAAGTCATAACACTTTGCCCTGTGTCTCTTTTCAAATTTTCTTAAAATAAAACTTTTAAATATATTAAATTAAAATTAAAATTAAATAATTTTTAAATTAAATTAGATTTCTTTAAATAAATTTAAAATTAATTTAAATTCCTTTAATCTTCTTTCTTCTTCCACTTCACCTTATATACTGTTTACCAAAATCAATATATACTGCTTCAATTTCTACTCCTGATTTTATACAAGAAAAAACCTAATCTTTTTGTATTTCTTTTTTATTCTTCTTTAACAATTAGTTATATTAGTTATTGATCTTTGTTTTTTTTATTTACTTCAGGGTTAACAAGAATATGGAGATGCAAGGTAATATCACTTAAATTCTTAGATTCTTTAATTGGGTTAAATGGAAAGTTATTATTTCACATTTACAGTCTATTGATTGGATTCTTGAATTAAGTTTCTTTAGTTTTATGAGGTTGGATTCTTGATTTTTTTTATTCGTTTTATGGGATTAAAAATGAAGAAATTATTGTGGTTGGTATTTATCTTTTTATCAAAGTAAATGGGTTAGTATTGGTGTTGATTTTTTAATGAATAGTTGTTATTTCATTCATTAATTTAATTTGTTAGACTATTTTATAATGGGATAAAATTACCAATACCAGTTCAATGTTGAATAGTACCAAATATTATAAAATTTGAAACCAAATTTTAAAAGAATAATGACTTGTAATGATTTATATTTTTAAATTGTATTTATTTCTAAAACAATTTATATTTTCGATTGCTATAAAATTATTCTTTTCATATCATATGTATGATAAGGTTAGAATTTGTAATGTGTGCTGCCCATCAATATTTATGGCTCTTCCATTATGAAACACAAAAAATAGCATAAACTAAAATATTTAGATAATAATTTCAATTGACATGCAAGTAATATATAATATTTTTTAAAATTTATTTTTATTAATAATAAATTTTTTTATATATTTTGCTTAATATACTATTTGTTTTATCAACTTAATTAACTAATCAAAGTATTAATTAATTATATGTATATATGCACATAAAACTATTGTGTCAATTATCGAATTAAATAGAGATTGTTGATCGTCTTTTGACTTATTTGACAGAGAACAAAGTTCTATTCTGGTTAAGTTTTGTGTTATACATAGGACTGTAAATGAGTCAAGCTACTCGAGCTCGGCTTGATCGGTAAAAACTCGTTCAGGCTTGAGCTCGAACTGCTCATTTGTTAAATGAGTCAAGCTCAAGCTATGAAATACTTGGCTCGTTAGCTTGCGAGCTCATTTAAAAAGCTCGTGAGTTAAGCTCGTAAGCTAGCTCATTTAGTGTATTGAATTATAAATATATATAATTTAATTTATAAATATTAAACTATGTATGTGAATATATTAATTTTTTGACTAACTTAATTTATATAATTTATTAATATATAGTATATGTGATAAATAAATTAAATAATAGATAATATAAAATAGCTTAATAATTTATAGTAAAATATAAAATTATAGTAATATAATGTTTTATTTTTGTTAATATATAATTATATTATTTATCTTTCATAAAAATATAAATTTTAGTATATTTTTATGAAAATTTAAAAAAAATGACTGAAAAATAAAAATTAAAATAAGTTTATTAAGTTCGTTAAACTTATTTAAATCAAACTCGAGTTCAAGCTCGAGATACATGATATATGAGCTGGCTCGATATAAGTTCGGACTCGATTCGAGTTCGAATTCAAACTTGACTATTTTATAATGAGCCGAGCTTGAGCTTTTCAAAACTCGGCTCAGCTCAGCTCAGCTCAGCTCGATTACAGCCCTAGTTATACATTCCAACTCTAACTGTGACTCCCTTTCCAACTCTAATCGTGACTCTCCTGTATAAATATGTTTATGTGTAAATAATATGTTTTATCCTCGTGCTTTCCATAGTTTTCATTATTAATGGAATTTCTTTGATCAGTATTTAATAATACAAATATTATTTTATACTTCCTCTGTTATATCTTGATTTATTCTCCCTTTTGTTGTTATATTATTTTTGGCAAATAATGATATCAGTTTGTGTTTTATGTTTGATCTTTATTTTTGTATAGAATGGTGTTAGTTAAATACTTGAAAAAAATAATTATAAGATAAATTATTAATTTTAGATATTAAATTAAAATATCCAATATTAAGTGTCAAATTAAAATTTTAAAATATTAAATTTATTATATATTATAACATATAATCAATTAATTATTATAGATATTTATTTAGAAAGTTTAAAAGATCACAATTTCCTATTTGATATTGATAATAATTATTATATAATAATATAAATTCATTTTTACATTAAAATAAAAATATCAATATTTTAAAATATATCTTAAAATTTTAAAATATGAAATTTATTATTTGTTTATAATATATAATTAATTAATTATTATACATATTTATTTAAAAACTTTAAATAAGATTATAATATCTTATTTGATATTGATATTAATAAATTATTATCTAATAATAAAAACTAAATTTTATATATTAAATTAAAAATATTTATATTTTAAAAATATTTGTATTAAGTTTTAAATTAAAATTTTAAAATATTAAATTTATTATTTATTGATAGATAATTAATTATTATAGATATTTATTTAGAGCATTTAAATATAATTAGAATATCCTATTTAATAGTAATAATAATTAAGTATCCTTTAATTTATTTATATTAATATTCAATATTATTAGATACAAAATTAATAAAGCTTCATTATTTTTTTATTAAGTCGAATGCTATAAGTATTTTTATTTATTATTAATAGTGTTGGTCATTTAGTGTCATAAATTTACATAAACTATAATAATGATATTATAGAATTACAAGTCTCTCTGTATTTTATAATATGATAACTATAGATTATTTACTTAAATTTATTAATATATGTATTGCTATTTTTTTATTTATAATTATAGATATATAATTATTTATTTTAAGTTATTATAATATTATTTTTTATATTTATAATTATAGATACATAATTATTTATTTAAAGTTATCATAAAATAAAAAAAAATAAAAATATGTGTAGCATTGGGCGAGATTCTTTTCTAATATACTCTAATTTTAAACTTTATGGCTTTCAAAAATTACACGTGCCTTTAGGAGACGTGGCATGTATTTTGGGTTCACTTGTCTGTTTGCTTACCCCACAGTCTGCGGCTCCCACTCTTTTTTTTTTTTTTTTAATTGGACTAGGCTCTAATTTAGCTCATATTATAAAGTTTGAATTGGCCCCTGTATGTATATATATATATCTGTGCAAATAAAGTTTGAATTGTACCCTGTGTATGTATATATATATATATATATATATATATATAACTGTGCATCTATTATTAAGGGATATTTATATAATTATTTTAAAAAATAATTTTTATTATAAAAATATTATAACAATTAAAAATATTTATACTTTTATAAAAAATTGATTTAAAATTTTAAAAATATTTCATCTCTTAATAAAATAAAAGTTTATTTTTCAAAAATATATCTTATCCTACTATAACTAATATTTTATTTGAAATTTTTATTTTTTGAAACTTCAATATTAAATAAAAATATTCTAATAAAATAATAAAAATTAATATTTTAAATTATTTTTCATCAAATAAAAATTATAATTTTTCATAAAAAAATTATTTTTAATTATAAAAAAAGATAACACTCAAAACAATAAAAATAAAATAAAATATATAAAAATCTATTAATAAATATTATTAAAATTATTTTTAAATAAAAATTTTACATATTATTTACATGAAAAAACTAAAAATATATATATAATTTTATTATGTAGATGTATAGTAGATATATTATAGATATATTATAGATATATTGTAGATGTGTTGTAGGTATTATGTGTATGTTATATATTTATTATTTAAGTTGTATATATTTTTTTAAAAAAATATTAAATATTGTATGAATGTTGTATGGATATTGTGTATATATTATTAGAATAAAAAATTAAAAAATAAATTAAATAAATATTAAAAATATTATGTAGAGGTATTTTAGATGTGTTGTAGATATATTGTAGATATTATAAATGTAGTTTATATTATTAAGCGTGTATATAGTTTATATTATTGAGTATATATTTTATATATATTATGTATATGTTTATTTTTTTAGTGTGTATATTAAAAATTTAACATAATTTTTTTTATATCAAATACACAAATATAAACAACTCGTGAAAAAATGAAATTTAAAAAAAATTACAAAAAAAAAAAAGAAAAAATGACATTGAATAAGTAAATTTGAAAAAAAATTCCGTGCGCCGTACATATGAAAACGAAACAGGTTTTGAGGCGTAGATTGTAATTTCATCTATTATTAAATTGACACCATTTCTTTCAAATTGAGTTCAAATCACTATTTTTTTTAATAAAATAGTTAAATAGTTAATAATAGGGTCTAATTTAAATTTTGATTAAATAATAAGGCCAAATTAAACCTTTATAATATAATATTAAAATAATGTTTTTAAAATTTTTTTATTAATTAATATTTTTAATATCAATAATTTTTAATATTAATAAATATTTTTATAATTTTATAATTTATAATAATTTAATAATCTAAATTTAATAAATAATTAAAAATATTAAATCATTTATATTATATAGGATTTTTATAATATTTTTAATATAATATTAATTATAATATTACAGAATTAATATTAAAATATTAAGAAATAATTTATATTAAAAAATATTATAATTTATAATATTAAATAAATAAATTTTAATATTATAATTTATATTATTCATAAATTTTAAAATTTCAATTTTTTAATATATTTCATATAGATTCCATAGTTCTCATCCATTAATGGTTAGGTTTTAATTTTAATATGGAGTCTTTAATGAAATTTATTCTCGAGTAAATCTTCTCAGGTCTTTATTGACTTGAAGCTCTTGATTTTTTATTTTGTGAACATATTAGTTTAATTATAGATCAATTTTTATTAATATTTTGCTATATTATTTTTTATTTGATAATTCATAGGCCTTACATATTAGAATTATATATTATTAATATTTTTTTCTTTTTTTTTTCTTTCATCCTTCCACTTATTCACATAATTTTATATTTTGATTTACAACTAATAATTAGAATAGTTTTTTCTTTTCTTTTATATAATTATTTGTTAAATTATAAATTATTAAATTATTATAAATTATAAAATTATACAAAAAATATTTATTAATATTATAAATTATTAAGATTAAAAATATTAATTAATAAATAATTTATTATATTAAAAATTAAATAATTATTAAAAATACAAAATATATTAAAAATATATTATTCCTTTTGTTACCTCTATATATACATATATATATATATAAAAGCTTTATTTCTTAGAAACAGTACTTCCCAATTAATTTTGACTTTGATTAAATTTTGGGGATGCCCTTTAATTTATAGCTGAGTGTTTGAATTTTAAATGACATTTTAGTCTTTCTAATTAAAGGGGCCGTTGGAAGTTTGATGGAATTGAAATTACTAAAATTGACATCCTTTTCAAAGATCTCCAAGAGAAAACGACGTCGTATCTTAATTTTAAAAAGACTTATTGGTCTTTAAAAGCATGCAGTGTGATCCACCATTCTGTCTTTTCAGATGTCGAAAGTTATTTCTCTTTTATATCTTTCAACGCACATTTTAACTTCACCAAAAAAGCTAGTAGTTCTTTCGTTCTCCTTCTACTGTTTTCTTCTGATGAAAAAGGTTTGGGTTTTCTTCTTCTCTTTCTTCATCCACACAAACAAATCAATTCTCTCTCTCTCTCTCTCTCTCTTTCTGTTTTACTATCTAAAGAAGAATTTCTACCTCTGAAATGGAATTTCTACTAAAATCAATTTATTTAGAGAAATAGATTTTCTACCGATTAACATCGATTCGTTTTCTTTCTTTGCCAAAGGGCTTTTTTCCTCTTTATAATGATCTTTGCCAAAGGGCTTTTTTCATCTCTATAATGTTTTTTCGTACTCCACCGAGTTTTTTAAAGATCTTGGTGTGCTTTTTTATTCAAAACCCTAATCTAATCTCTTTTTACATCTTTGAAATCCTAGATAGCTGACTCGCTATCAATTTCTATTGTTTGTTTGATCTTAGTTTCTGCTTAATATAATCTGATTGATTAGGTTTGTGTCTTCTGTTTTGTTTTTTTAGATTTGCTTATATTTTAGAGAGATTTGATCAATTATTAATTTTTTAGTTTAAATCCTGGATTTTTAATTCTTTTCCTTTTTTTTTATTTGGAAAATTTCTTATTTTATTTTCTTGCAAGTATGGTTTTTAGCTATTCAATAAAGCAAAAGTGCAGCTGCTACTGTGGGAGTCAAGTTTTGTTGCTGGTAGCATTCCATTGATAAGTTTTTGTAAAGACCTTTTTTTAATGTACTCTTTAAAATAAATCCCTCTTTATTTACTCTTTAAAATTTGTTCCTTTTTTTTCCTATAGAATATGATTTCATTTTATTTTCTATGACATGATTGAAACACCAATAAGAAAAATTTCTGTCGGAGCTTTATAAAGATTAGTTAACAAATTGTTGAAGTGTTTGAAATAAAAGCATTGTTTTAGATTTTATATTACCATCCTGAGTAGAAAATTTGCATTATTATATGATGGATTTTTAGTTTAATTTTTAATTTTTTTTAGAATTTTAATTTTTCGCCTTTGACTTTCTCCATGATTTTTACACCTTTAAAATTGACGGTTTCAACTGGGTATTTCAAAGGTGTACTGATATATAATAAGGTAGGTGATAAGAATTATTTTTCATTGATTCATAAGTAGAGTAACTGTTATAATATTTATTCTTGCATTTTATCCCAACCGAGTGGATATGGATGATGTTGAGATAAGGACTTGAATATTATTTTTTCTGTTTAAGGTTCATAATCATCAGCCTTTGCCTTTCATGGCCTTAATTCATATTGATTAGATAGCTGCTGGTGAAGATTCAAAAATGACAAAATATGAGTTTTTTTTGTGCTGCTCGCATGAGTTTTCTATTTGTTTTGTTGGGTATACATAAATACAAAAGGGACTCAGCTGGGCTTGGAAGTTTTTTTTTAGTTATATGAGCATATAGAGTGCCGAGTGAATGTTTTAATGTATTTTTGCTGTCATAGGCTGCTGTCTTTTTGTAGTTTTGGCAATTGTATTTTTGCTGCCATAGGCTGCTGGCTTTATAGTACGGGATTTTGTTTTGTTCAATTGTATAGCTAGATTGTGCACCTTGCTTTTAGGTGATGAAATGAGTTAATTATGAAAAAAAATTGAAATCTAAAAACTTTCAATATCCAATTCAACTATACCAAGTTTTCAACAAATTAAAGCTTCCATGAAAAAAAAAAACAAAGACAATTTCCTTTTGGATAATAGTCATAAAATAATGTGAAATAAAAAAAACTTTTTCTTATATAATTAAATTGCAATCTATATATCTATATATATCTATATATATGTATATATTATTAAAATAGATAACACTTATACAATATTGTATCATATGTCTCAAACAAAGTTAATCTATTTAAGGTAAAATTAAGCTATTTTTGTATATTTATAGTATTTATATTTCATGGATGATAATTAATCATTTATTCTTTATATTGCAAGATTTGTTAAACATCAAATTAAGACTGCTATTCTAATGAGATAAATTTCACTATTTTTTATTTGTTTTTATTTATGTCTTAGATATTTTCTTTTAATTTTTTTAATGTCTTCTATAGTTTATGCAAATTTAATAATATGTATTATCAATATTTTGAATAAAATGTGTGTGCAAATTATTATGCTTAAAGCATTCTAAGAACATATTTTTTTATCTAATTATAATTACAATTATTATAAAGAAATAAATAGTTTTAAAAAAAAATGCTAAGTTTAGGAACTTATTTTTTTATGTAATAATAATTACAATTATTATAAAAAAATAAATAGTTAAAAAAAATAAAAAATGCTAAGTTTAAGAACTTGCATCAATAGTATAAAGTGTCATTGATGTAAGAGCTAGTATTTCTCTCCAATACTATTATAATTTTAAGGTGTGTATATGTTTGTTTTCTATACATAATGTTTATACTATTAATAAAAAAGTTTTTTAATTACAAATAATGTCTTTAAATATTTAGAATAAAAAAAATGAATCTCGCGGCGCGCGGGTTGCGGTCTAGTACTATATAAAACAAAAATATATGATTATTGTTGGTATCTCACTCAAGTAGCGTAGGATCCACAACCAAAATTTTTTTAAAGTAGGGACAACTTTTTATAAGTTGTACCACCACAATCTTTTAATTTAAAAGGAAAAGAAGGAAGTCTGAAAATTTTGTCATGCATCGAAAAATTTTATGTAGATAGCTTCACGCGGAAAAGGAAACATGGAAGGTTTACATAAACAGTGGCGTAGCTAGGCCTGGGCACGCCCGGGCAGCCGCCCAGGCCTGGCTGAGGAAAATTTCAAATACTATATTTTTGAAAAACTTAATTTTTTGGCTTAACAATTAAGTATGATATTTTTAAAATTTTCATAATGCAATATGTATATTAAAAAATTATTATGGGAAATAGATTGGTTGATTATTTATTTTTCAAAATAGTAAATTATGTATTTGTTTAATAATAGTCAACAACATAACTGTATTATTCTAAAATTTTTCATAAATGCAATACGTATTTTAAAACTAGCATGGAAATAAAATTACATTATTAATTGGTTTTCAAAATATTATTATGCATTTTTTAATAACTATCAATAAAATAAATATTATATATTAAAAATTTTCATAATACAATAAAGGATAAGCTTTAAATTTTATCTTTCTAAAGCTTTTAAGAGCAGGATGTTAATTTGGAACACTTACTTGATTTGCATATTTTCCAACTAAAATTGCAGCCCTCTTAGTGAAATCCCAAGCTCATGTCAAGCTCCACTTAAATCTCTTTTTCTCCATTCTCTTTTGGTCCCTCCATGTTTCTATTTTTATGTTTTCCCTTTTCAATAACAGATGGGAATGGAAAAGAATATGGAAGTGTTAATTATTTAGTTCCCTTTTGGAACTGTCATAAATATAGCTCTAGTAGCATATTCACCCTCTCGGTTCTGGCACATTATGTTGATTCGAACCTTAGGACCGTCACACTCCAAATTTAGGATGTGACGGGTTGGCATGAGTAGTTAGATATGGCAAAAGTTTACTTGGACAAAGTCACTTGGAAAATGAAAAAGTGGCAAACAAGAAGTGGTTGCCGTTAGAGTTCCAAGTTGGCAACCTTGTTATGGTGAAGATGCCCCCACACTAATTCAAAGCTTATCAGCAAGTTCATAAAGGCTTAGTGCAAAAGGTATGAAGGACCCTTTTTATCCTTGGTATGGTTGGCAAGGTATCTTATAGGGTGTAATTACCTTCATAACTAAAATACACCCAGTTTCCACGTGCGCATGTTGAAGCCACACCATGAAGACAAGGAAGACACTACTAGAGGGGAGTTGTATGGAGCACCACCTATGATGATTACCTCCTTTAAGCGTGAAGTAAAGGAAATAATGAAGAATGAGTTATTCAAGCAATGAGGCGTCTCCAACCACAAGGAATTTCTAGTAAGGTGGAAAGGCTTGCTAGACACAAAGGCGAGTTGGGAAAAAAAAAAAAAAGGCAAATCAATGGCAGTTCAAGGAGTTAGTGGATGAGTATAAGGCCAAGTGCATTTAACAACGGTGTCAACAGGGAGGTGAACAATATAGGGAAAGTAATTGCCATGATGTTGGACACGTTGAAAGCATGGCAATATGCAAGAAGTTTAAATCAAAGACACTCAAATGCAGCGGTTACAATAAATGATACTAATAGATGGAGAAAGTCGATGCATGGAAGCAGTAATTGTATTATATATATATATATAAATTAGTATTTCTAGACTAAGTTTCAATTTTATCTTCGTGTTTCTAGAATATATTTGAATTTTATTACCGCATTAATATTAGTTTTCACTGCCGTTTGACTTTTTATGGCCGTTGACTTTTCATCCGCCTGTTGATCTTGCCCGGGCGCCGACAACTTGCTGGCTACGCCACTGTATATAAATAGTCTTCCCCCTCTCTCAATCAACATTAGTAATATTTTTTAGAAAGAAAAAAAAATATATTTTAGAGAGATCAGTTTGTGGGTAATATACTTATTCCATTTTGAGAGAATTTTTTTTTTATGTGGGATAATATTTTGAAAGTGATAAAATAGTGAAATTTTGTTATTTGGGTGTTTGAGAAACACTTATCACTATTAGTTTATCTCATTTGTGGATATTATCTCTTTAAAATTTGTACTACTTTTTAATTATTAGTGAATTTATTTCTCTCATTCGCCCGTGGGCATAGGCTAACGCCAATTTATGTAAATTTGTGTATTTTTATTTATTTTCTCTATTTTGTTTGTCATAATTTTTCCAAATAAATATTTTACTTCTGCTTTTAATCCCAACAAGTAGTATTAGAGTTTTGCTAATATTTATTTGGGGTTAGTTATTGCGACAACAAAATTTAATATTGAGAAATTTGAGAGCAATATAAGTTTTACTATGTGGCAAATTAAGATGAAAATAATTTTAACGCAAAACAATTTGCATAAAGTGCTATTAGGGAAGGATCAGAAGTCTACTACGATGGATGAAAATAAAAAGGTAATAATTGAAGAGAAGGCTCTATCAGCAATTTAACTATGCTTATCCAATAAAGTTTTATGTGAAGTCCTTGATCAAAAGACAGCTAAGAATTTATGTGACAACTTGAAGTCTTTACATATTATAAAGAGTCTCACTACTAAGTTGATTACCAAACACCACTTGTACACCCTTTCTATGGTAGATGGTACATCAATTAAGTCTCACATTGATGAATTCTTTTCCATTATTTTAGACTTGGGGAATATGAAGATTAAGTATGAAGATAAAGATTTACCTTTTATGTTACTTCTTCATTACCTCCATCATATAAAAACTTTAAAGAGACATTGATTCACTGTAATAATTCTTTAAAGTTGAGGAGCTGAAATCATCTTTGTCTTCTAAAGAGCTCTTATTTAAAAAGCTCTCCAGTAGCCATTCTGATGATTTAAAAGTTTTGATTGCTAGAAAAAGATATTCTCAATTAAAGAATAGTCATCTGACTTGTAATTACTATAAGAAGAAATGACACATTAAAGTGGAGTGTTTCAAGCTTTAGAATAAAAATAAAGAAAAGAATCAGAAAGAGAAATTCGCCGAAGCCAGTGTTATTTAGGAGGAGAGTAATGTAAACGCCATGACTGACAATGATGCCAAATTTAAACAAGGATGGATTTTAGATTCTGCTTGCTCATTCCATATATGCATCCATAGAAATTTATTTTCCTCTTATGAACATGTACGCAGAGGAGTTGTGCTCATGGACAATAATCATCCTTGTAAGATTATCGGTATTGGCACTGTTAAAAATTAGGATGCATGACGGCGTGATTTTGAACTTTAACTAGCGTTTGGTATGTTCCTGATTTGAAGAATAATATTATCTACTTATCTGCTTTAGATAATCTTGGTTGTAGATCTTCTGGTGAAGGTGGAGTTTTGAATGTTTTGAAAAATACTCTTATTATAATGAAAACTAACCAAATTGGTAGATTATATGTATTACAATGATCTACTGTCATGGGTTTAGCTGCAGTTTCTTCTCTTATATTAAATTCAAATGTGATCAAGATTTGACATATGAAGCTTAGACACAAGAGTAAAAAGATTTTGGCAATATTAAGCAAGTCTAAGCATTGCTTTAACTTAATTGGCACTGGTAATAGTTGATTTTATCTTAAGGGACTATTTGGAGAATGTAGAGAGAAATTTTCTAATTTGATACAATAAATTTAAGTCAAAATGGAGTTGTAAGCAATTTATTGACAATTAAAATTACAAAAATATATTGCCTTAGCTTATTACTTATAGAAAAATTATTAGTATGAAAGTTTCAACCACTTGAGTGTGAGATGGAGAATTGTTAGAGGGTCCCACACCACTCAACCTTTTAATTTTGAAGTCCCACTTGCAATCTTTTAATTTAAAATAAAAAGAAGGAAGTTTCAAAATTTTGCCGTGCACCGAAAAATTTTATATGAATAGCTTTTTACAGGCTGTCCACACATAAAAGATTGCGGGGAAGGTTTATATAAATAGCCTTCCCCCTCTCTCAATCAATATTGGCAATATTTTTAGAATATATATATATATATATATTAGAGAGATTAATGTGTAGGTAATATATTTAGTCCATTTTGAGATAATTTTTTTTGTTTGAGATAATTAGTGTGTGAGTATTTTCTCTCTCAAATTTGTACCGCTTTTTAATTATTAATGGATTTATTTCTCTTTTGTCCGTGGACATAAGCTAATGTCAAACCATATAAATTTGTGTATTTATATTTATTTTCTCTATTTTATTTATTGTATTTTACACAAATAAATATTTTCCTTCCGTTTTTAATCTCAATAATTCTGTGGGTATATTATATATACATTAATGGCATAAAAAGAGTTTTGCTTTTCCCTCTAAAACCAAGTATTATTTTCTTTTTTATTACTCTGCATATCATGTTGAAGAAATTAATTATGGTGAACAGTTAATCAGATTCCCATTTAGTAAATAGTGAAAACCGAAATGATGCATTTCGATTTCACTGTATTTTAAAAAAGAGAATTAATTGTGCCAAACCTAATCATTTAATTCTGGTTTGAGCACAAACTAAAATCATATATTTTGGTTTTCACACAAATTTTTAAAAAATAAAAAATTTAAACCAAAGTGTTGAATTTCGGTCTGAGTTAAAAATTTTCATATTTTAATAAATATAAAAAGAAAATCTCATATTTTAATAAAAGATGAGACTTCCTATAAAAAGCCCCGCTGTCACGTCTCAAATGATTTGGCTCTTGCTGTAAATTAATCTGATTATCAGAATTTAGAAAAGAAAATTCAACTATGGATGACTTGTTAGTACTTGTAGCTAATGACTAGTGTTGTATTTTCTTTTCTTTTTTTTTTTTTTATATGCAACTCGTGCCTTTGCTAATGTTATCTAGTTGTAGATATTTCTGAAGTAAATGACAAGTTTTCAGAGTTAGAGGTGAGTATGGCACCGTGTTGTTAACTATAGCTATGATTTTATGGAGGAGAAAGACTAGATGGAGACGACGATTGACATGGAAAATTGATTTTTTCAATGAAAGAGAAACTGAGTTTGCTCTTGATATACATGTTTGGATGAACTATTGAAATTAGCATTTAACGGTCAATTAATTAAATTTATTTGGTAAGTTATTCATAAATTAGAATTTTTAATTTTTAGCATCAATTCTGATGAGGCAACTAACTGTAACCATTGTTTAATTGCAATTGTCAATTAAGTGTATTTAATAAACTTGTTTAAATGATAAGAAAATGAATGCTAATTACAGTTATTTTGGAGAGTGATTGTTCAAAAATCTCTCTTATATTGATTAGAAAAGATTTATTATAATATCTCTCTTAATAAATAAACTTATAATAAATATTTTTTAATTAATAAGAGAAAGATTATTAAACAGTGACTCTCCAAAATAACTGTAATTAACATTTCTCATTATAAGAATTAATAAACTCATTCATCTAGTGAGGTTAGTCCCGACTTCTTACTAGCTCAGCGCAACAAGAACAATTACGAAGTATAGGTCAGTTAATGAGTTAACTTATTCAATTATTTTTATATTTTATTTAAATTTTAAATTATTATAATAATTGACATAGATTATCATATAATATATTAATACAAAAAAATTATAGAAAATTAATAAATAATCTCAAATATTATATATTAAAATAATGATTTATTTAACATCATTAATTATCATAATGTTTTATTTGAATTATTATAATATATTATTTTGCATAATTAGGTGAAAGACTGATACATTCTTCTCATTTTTGTTATGCAAATTGTGTTAATATTACTTAAAATAATGTAATAAATTATATTTATTTATATAATACTCGTGATTTTTTATTACATGATTATTGATAAAATTATATAGTCTAAATTTGATATAAAACAATCTTAAATATATTGAGAAAGAAACGACCAACAATAGAATAATGGCCTACAAATATAAAGAGAGCAACAACCCTGAAACACAATAAACCCTCTAGGTCCCAAACATCCTCATATTTCAGATTAGTTGAGGGGAAACAAAGCCACAAAAGGCAAACCTGAGACGCACGGACACCCAACTCCGATGAGAGAGAAATGATGAACTTGAGGTAGAGTCCTCTAGAGAACAAAAACATCTAACAACTGCTACATAGGGGAGACGAAAGGAGCACGGTAGCTTGTACATGCTCAGGAGAAGGAGGAAATCTAGTTGAAAATAAAAGAATTCGTATCAGAAGCTTCAAATCTTGACTTTGCCTCCAATGGAAGAGGAAACCTGTTGTGGATTGGCTGGATATTATCATCGCTTTGTCCAAAATTTTGCCAGGATAGTAGCTCCTTTGACTTGGTTAACTCACAAGAATGCCAAGTTTGTATGGACTGATATATGTGAGGATAGTTTCCAGAACCTGAAGGATTGTCTTACTTTTGCTTCAGTGTTAGCCTTACCATTTGGGATGGGCCGTTATACCATTTATTGTTATGCTTTTAGAGTTGGCCTTAGGTGTGTTCTAATGCAGCATGGTAGAGTAATTGCTTATGCCTTCTGACAATTGAAGAAGCATGAGCAAAATTATCCTACTCATGATTTAGAGATGGTAGCAGTGATTTTTTCACTGAAAATTTGGAGACACTAACTGTATGGTGAAACTTGTGAGATATATACGGATCATAAAAGTTTGAAGTATATATTTGATCAGAGGGATTTAAATATGAGGTAAAGAAAATGGATAGAACTTCTGAAGGATTATGATTGCATAATCCTTTATCATCTTGGCAAGGCAAATGTAGTCTAAAATCTTCTGGTAGTCTAGCTCACATTATAGTGGAAAGACGACCCATTATTAAGGAGTTTATGGAGTTATTTGATGAGGGACTGTAGCTTGAAGTGATTAACTCAGGTGTGTTATTAGCACAATTTCAGGTTTGTTCAATTCTAGTAAAATGGATAAAGGTAGCTCAGAGATGAGAACCACAACTATGCAGAATTATAGAAGAAGTGCAGGATGGTAACTCTAAAGAGTTCTTGATTGATGAAAAGGGTGTACTTCGACATGGTTCCCGGTTGTTGTACCAAATGTAGATAATTTAGGAAAAGAAGTCATGAAAGAGGCACATCTTACAGCTTATAATGTACATCTAGGTTTCACCAAAATGTATCAAGATTTAAAAGGTATATATTGGTGGCATGGTATGAAGAAAGATATTGCTGAATTTGTTTCTAGATGCCTCACTTGTCATCAGGTTAAATTGTAACATCAGAAGCCTTCTGGGTTGTTGCAACCACTTTCTATTCCTGAGTGGAAGTAAGAAAGGATTAACATGAATTTTGTAACTGGATTGCTAAAAATCATTTCAGGGTATGATTCTATATGGGTTATCATAGATTGATTGACCAAGACATTACATTTTATTCCGATGAAGGTAAACTATTCGGTGGCTATTTACACTAAACTATATGTGAAAAAGATAGTTTGTTTATATAGAGTTCCAGCTTCTATTGTGTCTAATAGAGGGCCCTATTTTACTTTTAGATTATGAAAGTCATTGTTGGATGCTTTAGGTATAAGATTGAATTTAAGTACAACTTTTTACCCTAAAATGCATGGTCAATCGGAGAGGACGATTCAAACTCTCGAGGATATGCTTTGGATGTGTGTGCTTGATTTTGGGAGTCATTAGGATTGGCATTTGCTATTAGTTGAGTTTGCTTATAATAACAATTATCATGGTCGCATCGGGATGGCACCTTATAAGGCTTTTTATGGCAAAAAAAGTAGATCCCCAATTTACTGGGAAGAAGTTTGTGAGAGACAGCTAGTAGGACTTGATTTAGTTTAGATTACTTCTGAGAAAGTTCCTATTATTCAAGAGTGACTAAAGATTGCAATTGGCCATCAGAAGAGTTATGCAGACCTGAAATGCAGAGATGTGTCTTTTGATGTGGGTGACCTAGAGTTTTTAAAGGTCTCACCAATGAGAGGAGTAATGAGGTTCTGTAAGAAAGATAAGTTAGCACTGAGGTACATTGGACCATACATGATTATCGAGAGAGCTGGAGTTGTTGCATATCGTTTGGACTTGCCATAGGATCTTTCTCACATTCATCCAGTATTCTATATCTCGATGTTGAGGAAGTACATTTTGGATCCTTCACACGTACTACAACAGCAAAGAAGTCCAGATTTGCAAAGATCTTTCTTATGAGGAGGTTCCTATAGCCATTATGGATTCTCATATTCGAAGGCTCTGATATAAGAAAATCCCTATAGTAAAAGTATTGTGGCATAACCATACCACCGATGAGTATACATGAAAAACAGAATCAGGGATGAGAGAAAAATATCCTTATTTATTTTGTAATTAAATTCATTAGTGGCACATTAATTAGACTTTGTAATGAATTGATGATCATTCTATTAAATTTGAGGATGAATTTATTTTAATGAGGGGAGATTGTAATATCCTAAATTTTAAAAAAAATTATCTTAAATAAAAATAATAATAAGAAAAAGAAGAGCCGGAGAGAGAGATATATATATATAAGAGAGAGAAAAGGAAAATGATAAAGAGAGAAACTGCAGCTGAGAAAATTTCTAATCTACCGCCGTCTAGTGCTTCGACTATGACACACGTTGGACTAAGAGGACCACAACTCGGTGACTCTTCGATCGCTGTTTGACTCTTCGTCAACCTCCACTGGATGGCGGCGCACGTACCATCCGAAGATTGCTGGAGGGTACCACCGCCGACACTTTAACTGGAGTTTTTGCTCATTTTTTGACTCCTCACATCCTGAGCTTTATTTTGATATATCATTTGTTAATTTTAGACTAACTTTATTTTTGGCCGAAATCCGATGAAATCAATGACTTTCGATGCATTTTTTGGTGAAATTTCGGTGAGTGAGAGAGGGTGGTGTATATTTTTGAAATCCTCTCATTGAGATGAATGTGTGGGTAGCCAATTTGCTACCAGATTCTTTCGTCGAAAATTTTTTGGCAAGATGCCGGCAATGGTCCGTTGAGTATTAATTTTTGATAGAAATTTTCGTGCGTGAATTAATTAAGTTATCGAGCTTAAAAAAAATAAAAATTTACGAGATTGATAAATAAATTTTAAAAATTAAATTTAAATTATTAAATTAATTAATAAATATTAATTACGGTAAATACTAAAATTTCGGGGACCGAATATAAATTATATTATATTATTGTTCAATCAAATTTAAATTATAAAAATACTTAATTCTAGAGTCTTTAATTCATCCTTGTAATAATTTTCGGTAATTTATTTTGTAGACCTTTCAATTTCAGATTTTGACACTCTCGGACTGAGCACTTGATCGGGTCTTTCCTTGTGAACTGTGAATAATATTTTCTAATAAATTTTTCTGTATTTTATGCATTAGAATTTAATGTATGTACGTATATAAATATTATAAATATCATGCACTATTTATAATTTTTAAAATTCAGCATTCGTATGTGGTTGTGCATATATATGATAACATTGAATTGTGATTGCCGAATAGAATTGGAATAATATAGAACCACGTAGGATATGATTGAATTATGTTAATGCATGAGTTATGATATTGTGATAAATTTAGGACTGACGTGACGGTAGGGGCATTTTTATGTCCAACGCTGTTTGTCAGTCCAGTAGCGCTGCTTGGCTTAGGCTGTGACGACAGACCCCCATATGACTTAAAAATAAGAGATCGTGTTGGAATAAGGGTGCCAGACAGGTGGATCGACTCTCCTAATTTGAGATTTAGTGTGATTTTTCATAGACTATATTCTATCATTGGATATTTACATGATTGGATGTATGATTGACATGATATTTATAGTGTTAATATAGAACCAGAGCAGAACACAACATAGGTATATTAGCCAATATCATTCATCGAGTCGAGATGCTCACCCCTGTCTTACTATTTTTCAGGTTCTCAGGGTGAGCATTTATGATATTGTTCAGAGACACTACTTTTCTTTTCCAGCAGTGGTTTTTATGTATGAAATAAATTAAAATTATGTTTATTTTATGTTGCTTTGCATTTCTATTTTTAGAGACTCCATAAATTCTAAATGTTGAAATATTATATTTGATTTTATAATTTAATGACTGATGTGACGGTTTGAATGTTTCTACGGTAATATTATGTCAGGTTGACTATGAGACCTGATGCCTCGGGTTTTTCATACCTCAGTATTGGTCACATGCCCTTGAGATTGGATCGTGACACAACTAATGAAAATATGTAATGTCTTGTAAAGTTTTGTAAATGTATATAACATACATTAACTATATTTGTTAAATACTTAAATAATTATGGAGAAATACTGAATTTTGAGAAATTATGATTTGCAAGTATATTTTCTATTGCAGGTTATGTTTTATTGATTTGGGATTTCTTAAAATTACATGTAAAATTTTAGTAATTTTTTTTTAGATATTTTTATATAAATTAACTAAATTTTTATATAAATTAACAAACTATATATTAATTATTTTTAATTTAAATGTTAGACAATATACGTTTATATACTTATCAGTTGTTTTTTTAAAAAATTATATTTACTTTTGGTATTTCATATGAGAGTTTCTATAGTTAATTATATTATAATACTCTTGTATTATATATATATATGTATTTTATTTATATAGGATATAGACATTATATGTGTACAGGGTATAAAGATGTTACACATACCTCACTTATGCATGAATTATTACATATTGATGTTTGGGGTTCTTTCAAATGCCTTGATTAGGAACTTATTATTTTCTCACAATGGTCGATAATTTTAGTAGGTCCACGTGAGTTTTCCTAATGCAAAATAAGAGTTAAGCTTCTTCCATCTTGCAATAGTTTTTCAAGATAGTTCAAAATAAGTTTGATTCAACGATCAAAATGATAAGAACAAACAATGGTTTTGGATTCTTAAACCACCATTTTCAAGGCATTTTATCTTAGTTTGAGATTCATCATCAAAGGAGTTGTCTTCATACTCCATAACAAAATGGTGTTATGAAGAGAAAGCACAGACACTTACTTCAAATTATGACATCACTTTTGTTTCAATCAAAACTTCCATCTAAATTCCAGGGGGAAGCCTTACTACATTCGACATTTCTCATTAATTGTTTGCCTACAAAGCTACTAAAATGAAAGACACCATTTCAAGTTCTCGATAACAAATCCCTGCTCAAAAATTTTGATTGCCTATGTTATGCAATTGATATTCATCCTCACAAAGAAAAGTTGAGTCCTCGAGCAATTGAATCTATGTTTCGAAGGTACCACTCTGGGATGAAGGCTTACAAGCTATATGCTTTATTAATAAAGAAGCTATTCATAAGCAGAGGCATTCATTTCGAGGGGGGAATTGTATCCTTTTATTCTTGTTGACGATCCTAACCTCATTATCTTACCCATTATCGTAGATGACGAAGCTACTATTTGTTTTTAACCTAACCCTGATGACTTTAATTTATTTATCCCAATTTGTTCTAATGAATCTCATCAGTTTGATTTCTCTTAATTCCTTCTTCCATTCTATTTGAATCACCTTTATCACCTAATCTCCCATTTTGACAAACTAAACTGGCTATTAACCCGCCATTGATACCATTAGATCCCACCTCATTCATGACTTCACACTCTTCGTCTCAACAAATCCAACTAAAACAAAGCACTAGACTTCGGAAACCACCTAACTGGTTCAATGATTTAGTCTCAACCATAATTACATAATCCGTTTCGCAAACTTATAATCACTATCAAAACCTAATCAATTCCAACATTGTACCTATATACCCCTTTACCAAACCTAATTGTTTTTCCTTTTCTCACTTAGCTTTTATGGCTAATTTGGATTATCGGTGAGAAACAAAGAGCTATCTCAAAGAAAAATTATCCCCACTATAGATTAAGGTGATGAACGCAAAGCTTGCTGCTTTTAAAGGCTAATAAGAGTTAGGTATGGCTGAGCTTCTAGAAGGCAAATAGCCCATTAGTTCAAAATGGGTATAAAAATTGAAATTGAAACCTAACAGAACTATAGATCGATTTAAGGTGAGACTTGTAGCTAAGGGATTCAATCATATTGAAGGTATAAGTTATACTGATTGCTTCTTCCTTGTTGCGAAGAAGGTCACTGTTATGGTGTTACCTTCTTTAGGAACTTAAAAACCTTGGCCATTGTTTTAATTAAACATCAAGATCGTGTTCTTACATGGATTTCTTGAAGAAGCAATTTACATGCTCTATATAGAGCGCTATTCGACATCAAAGCCTGGCCAAGTATGTAGGTTGGTGATGTCTCTATATGGCCTCAAGCAGGCTTCTCGCCAATTGAATGTGGAATGTACAAATCATTTGAGCAGACTGGGTTTCAAGCAGTCCATGACAGATCATTGTCTCTTCACCTATATTGAGGGTAGTGAATTTTTAGCTCTTATAGTATATACGAATGACGTATTATTGACTGAGACTTTGAATTTGTTGATTGATAAGGTTAAATCCCATCTACACTCAGCCTTCTCCATCAAAGATCTAGGACCTGCAAAGTACCTTCTGGGCTTGGAGATTGCTTGTTCAATAAAAGCCATTTATGTTAGTCAATGAAATATGTCCTTGATATCTTATGGAAGACTAGGTTACTTGGAGCCAAACACACAGCTAGACCATTGCCAAAGGGCATGGTGCTCACTGTAGAATAAGGGCACTTGTTGGAGGATCCATCATCTTATAGAAAATTGATTAGGAGATTACTTTATTTAAACTATACAAGACTAGACATCACCCATTCAATTCATCATCTTAGACAGTATGTTCAAGCTCCACGAGACACTCATTGCCATGCTGCTCTCCATGGTCTAAAGTATTTGAAAGTGTCTCAATCTACTTCATATAATTTATTGGTTTTAGAGTATATAGTGACACTGACTGGGCTACTTGCAGGAGTTCAAGAAGGTCTGCCAGTGGATATTGTATCTTCTTAGGCCGGTCTCTAATTTCTTGGTAGTTCAAGAAATAAACAACTATGTCAAGATCCTTTGCAGAAGTAGAGCACAAAAGTCTAGCATCAATTTGCTGTGAAGTTGAATGGCTGTTGTAACTTTTAAGAGATTTCTAGCTTGATATTCCTCTTCCAATTACATTTTATTAAGATAATTAAGCTACCATCTATATTACTCAAAACCCAGTGTTTCACGAATATACTAAATATCTAGAGTTGGATTATCATTTGGTGCGTGAAAAATAAAAAATGGTATCATTCAGCCATTTCATGTTTCCTCACATGCGCAGTTTGTTGATTTTCTCACAAAGTCGCTTTCTAATCCCAAGTTTCAAAAAATTTTGTCCAAGTTAGGCTTGCTCCAATTCTTGCAAGCTCCTACCTGATGGGGATGTAGAGATATTTATTTATGTTGGTTATTTAGTTAGCATGGTTGTTAGCTGAACTGGCGTATATTCAATTACAAGTTAATGGCTTATATATAGTGATCGTAACAACCTCTTATGAAATGCAACTCATTCTTCCAGAGTATCCTTAGTTTTCTTTTCTGTCTTTCACGCGTTGTTCTCATTCTTCTTCACCTAAAATACTGCAATTATAAAAATAAATTTTAATTGAACAAATGCAAATTATAAGATAAACAATTAGATTAAATGGATCAAAACAGAGCTTTGCAGAGGAGATTGTAGAGTTAGCTTTAATATTTTCTTTTTTTTTCTTGGTTACGATTATATACGCGCGCGCGTGTATATATATGTATATATATAATCTTCCCACTTTTATTTAAGTGTGAAAATTGAAAATTTTAAACCAGTAATTATTTTATTGCAGAAATAAAATGGACGATTATGTTAATAATTTGATCAAATTTTAAAAATGAAATAATAATTCTCTTAATTTTTTAATAAATCTAATTCAGAATTTAACAAGTTCCATCGCATATGCAATCTATTGCCCTTCCTATTTATTACTCCATAGTCCAAAAACCTTCCATTTTAATTTATAAAATTCCTTGTCTTAGACAATATCTAGCAATAGAGACAAAGACAGAGAAAGGATTTAAATTACTAATATACCCTTTAAAAATAAATTTATCTAATGAATAAATAGACATCCATATAACCACTAAATTATGGTTTAGCAGCTAAAAATGTGTATTTCTTGTTCTTAAATTTTGAATTTGAGTTTTTTCTTATTACTAACAACGGTTAAACGGTTCTTTATGTATATAAAATATGTGAATATCATTATAATTAAGATTTTTACTTTCTGTATGTTTTTTTAATATTACATATTCTCATATATATACATAATTAAATGAAAAATAAGAAACAAGCCGAATTCAGGACTATTGAGAATGAATTAATCTTGGACGAACTAAATACCAGAATGCAGTGACGGAACTAAAATTTTACTGAGGGATGATCGGATCCGCGGCTGCTCCGAGCAATGGCCGGTGGTGGTGGTGGGTGGCGGTGGTCGGCGGTGTGGTGGCTGGCTGCTTGGCTGGCTTGCTGCCGCTGCTACTGGGTTATTTTGGGGAGGGAACGGGGAGAGGGAAGAAGGAGAAGGGAAGAGAAGAAGGGTTGCGTTAAAACGCAGCCCTTTTTTATTTTTGAACCGGCCCAAGCGAAACGACGTCGCTTTGGCCGATTTTTTTTTTAAATTAACCTCTGGCGCCGTTTCGCCAGGGGTTTATTTATAAAAAAATTAAATATTTTTGCAGCGAGGGGTTCGTCTTCCCCTCACTGCAACTCTTCTGAAACTCAGCCCCCTTCAACGGGGCTGAGTTTCCCACGCCTTCACGCCGCCGTAGAAATTTTCTCTTTCTGACTGCCGGTGAGAGGGGATCGTGTGACCCCACACGACCTCATAGTCGTTCCGCCACTGCCAGAATGAAACATTTTCCAATTATTTCTCCATGCGATCCTGCAATTAAACATTCCCTTGATATAAATTTATATTAAATTTATTTGATTTATAAATATATTTTATTAAAAATTTTATTTGCAAATGAGTTTTGATATTTGAAATCAGAATAGCTAATTTTATTCAATGAAATATCCAATTTGAATTCTATACTATAGCCTGAAATTAGAATTGTATCTTAAACTTTTGTTTAAACCAAATTAAAACTTTTTCTTTCCAATTTAGGCCAAATTAATTTTTTTTAAATTTATACTAAATTAGAATTTTTATTAATAAAAATCGTTAAATTGAATTAACGGCATGATGTAATTTGAATTTGAATTAAATATTATAGTCTAAATTAAACTTAATTTTTAATAAATAACTTTTTGATTATTAATAATTTATAATATTAATAAATAATTTTTATAATATTTAAATAATGAATATTTAATCAAAATTAAATTAAAGAAATTTTTATTTATATAAAATATGAAAATTTGTTGATAATTAATAGATTTTATAAAATTAATTTACACTACATAAATTTATATAATTACTCTAGAATAAGGAATTTTCTTTTTCTACAACCAAAGAGAAACCTTTATTGATAAAAGCTCAAGAATTACAAAGCTTAATAGAAAAATTTCATAAACCATAACAAGAAATAGGACAATGAAAGCCAGAGAAACATAATATAAGAAATAAGTAATTAAGAAATAATTATCTACATATATAGCAAGTGGTTGAAACTATATTCTTATATAAGACATTCAAACAAGAAATTTATGCAAAATAAATTAAAATATTGATGAAATTCATGAATGCAGGAAGAAGAATATTGCAGGGAATTGCGGATGATACGATCAAACCTGGCTTAAGTCCTTTTAGAATTTAGCTCCACAGCGGTTGTAAGTAATAAGTACAAGACTTGGTTTTATTATTAATCCGTCTTACGCAATTACCATATATGCGTTGAATGCAAATCGGTTGCCTTTTGATTGTAGCTCCATAAGAAAGATAATCACTGGGAAATGCATCTCCAGGACTTGGACACACATCATCATCAGCTGATTCCATGAAGAGATCTTCATAGCTGTTTATTTTGCCATTTTGAGGCTCTGCAATTGGAATCACTGTGATCATCAAAACCAGCAAGACACTTGAAAGGATCCATATATACCCACTCTTCAGTCTTCATTTCTCTGTTGCTTTTGATGGAATTGCACGCCAGGCAAGGAGACTCTCTGTTATAAATCTTGCCAACTAATCTAAGCTTACCATGAACTCAAGCGAAATTTTGGATAATAATAAATGTGAGACAAAGCTTTACTGGGTTGACTTGGTCTTTCGTTATATATGTATATTGTTTAGACCAAAAAATTTAGGCTAGTAAATATAGTTTATTTATTTTTTATTCTGTCAATTGAAATTTCATTTTTGAAAGTTTATATTTTTTTATTCAATGTTAAATAGCACCACAAGTTAATTTTTCATATAATTATATTAAATTTTTATTAAAAAATATTTGTATTAAAATTTACAATCCCTTATAAATTAAAATTAAAAATATTTTCGAAAATTAAAACCTCTCAATAAGAGAGGTTATTAAAGGTCGCCATTAAAGTGAACTGGTCTTCCACTCAATAAATCATGGCGCAACTTAGTCCGCTCTGGAATTGGTTTCATGTGATGTGAATGGCAGGCAATTATTCTGATATTTTTGGCATAACACAGCGTTAATTTCACTCCGAGCTCTGTAGGCTGTAGCTGATGTTGATATAATTAATATTAATGTTTTATGTTTGTTTTTATTTGCATATACTTTATGTGATTCTGTGGTCAGTGCTTCGCAAACAAATAGAAAGTGTTGAACGGTGAAGTTGAAGTGAGCTTCGCAGAAAGTCATCTTGCAAACTGATATTTTTGTCATCAATACATAACAACACCTTTTTCTATACGCGTTTTTGGATCAAATACATGACCACTGTATAAATTAAGGACTTTCTTCTTCTTCTTCTTCATTATTATTATTATTATTATTTAGTAATATCAAATATGGAATATTTTTAAAATTAAAAGGTTTTTGTCGAATATAATTTTTCATAAGATTACTTTTTATTTTAAAAATATATATGTGTCATATGGTTGCTCATTCAGCACTATGACTGATCCTACCAGACCACTTCTTTTATTAAGTGTAGGGATGTGATGGGTGGGGTTGAGGCTGGATTTTGGATAAGAAAGTAGATAATGATAAATTCATACTTATTTCTGATTTTTAAATAAATTTAAATTAAGTTTTATGATTCATTTAGAATAAATTAGAAAATATCCAT
The DNA here is from genome assembly GCA_947685225.1 of Garcia nutans. Taxonomy (NCBI): domain Eukaryota; kingdom Viridiplantae; phylum Streptophyta; class Magnoliopsida; order Malpighiales; family Euphorbiaceae; genus Garcia; species Garcia nutans. Next base: position 52,905,654 of record CANTUV010000012.1, read on the forward strand.
GAGGTGTTATAGGTATTATTAAAAACAAAAATTTGAAATAAGCTATTTGAATTTCAATATTGAATTTTATAATTTTAATAAATTTTTATTTTTATAAAAAAGCAATTAACTATAAATAATATAATAATAATTAATCATCTAATGTCATAAATATATAATTATTGATGTCTATATAAAGACAATAATTACGGAAAAAATAAACTAGTTAATAATGGTTTAGTTCTTTTATTATTTTTAATTTCTCATTAAATATTACTTCAACTTTTTAATTTATTTTCCTTTTGAAGTTTTTTTTAAATAATTAAGCTATTAGTATTTAAATTCTTTTCATTATTAAAAATTTTACATTGATAATTGATAAATTTAATGGTTATTTCAACCTTTGTAATTTTTTCGTAATTCTAATCTATTTATATAAACTTAGTAATTTTGGCTAACAAAAAAAGTTTCTCCCATAGTCAATCTATTCCGACAATAGATTGCCATATACATTATACCATTAAGAAAATTTATGTTATTTTTTGTCTTATACTTGGATCTATGATAATATAATTGGGATGCTATCAACGACCCTATTTAAATTTTTATATTTTTTTAGAAAAAAAATTATAAAAGCACGATGATCAATAGAAAATAAACAAAACTAAAAATAAATAATAGACCAAATAAAAATTATAAAAGCATGATGATCAAACAAAAATGAAAAAAATTAAAAGTAAATAATAAACAAGATGAAATACAGAAAAATAAAAAATAAATACAAAAAAATTAAAATTAAAACTTAAACATTAATTTAAATATTTAAATATTTTTATTTAATACATAAAAAATAATGATTATTATTTTAAAAATGTAATATGTAGCGAGATTATAGGAAGACATATAACACAATATAGTGTTAGTGACTATAGATTTAGAATAATATTAAAATAGTACCTATGTGATGCTGCAGATAATTTTAATTAATACATATACATATAATAATTTAAAAATCATATAATAATTTTAAGTAAAAATATGAAAAATTAATGATAATGATAAATATTTTTTTATTTAATAATTGATTTAATCTTATCAATAAGTGTGATACAAAATGAACATCATAATATTTTATGAGAATTAAAATAAATATAACTTATAAAAATAGTTATGTATAATAATTTCTCATAAAATAGTAAGAAATTATTTTAAATTCTAATTCTAATTATTATCAAATAGGGTACTGTCTTTTTTTAGTAATTATCAATTCCATTGCCATTTATAAGTAATAGTAAGAAATATTTCTAAATAATAAATTATTTTAAAATTTTAAAAAATATAATAGTAAGAAATTGTTTTAAATGACAAATAAATTAATTTAAAATTTAAAAAATTAGACATGTGACACAATTTTGTGCCGATATTATCTATAATTTTAGTATTATATATTGATATGGATAGAGATAGAGATATGAGTTAGAAATTTGAGATTTATTTATAAATAAATTATAATTGAAATTTCAAGTATAAATGAATTTAAAGTATAATTTATTTATGAATGAGTTTCTATATTTGAAATTATTTATTTTAAAATATGAAATTCAATTAAACTATAATTTTTATATTTAAGATGATTGAGTTATTTATATTTTTTAAAATACCCTTGATGTAATTAATACTATTGGAAAAACTAACACAATTAAAAGTAATTATACCTTATTCTAATTATTATTTAAATTATAATTACAATAAAAAATTTGATTTTATATTTATTAATTTTATTATGGAAATTAGTTATATTTGATTTTTTTTTGTTAAATATGTATAAAATGTGAAATTTTACTTTTATTTTTATGTATATAATACAGCGATTAAAAATAAAAAATAATAACTAACTGTCTATTTTATACAGTTAATTGATAAATGATTAATTCTTTGTTTATAGTTCAGTTTAGATTTGTAATTTTTATAAACTAAAATAGATAGATTTTTTTTTTTTAATTTTGTGGTTGGATTAATTAAATCTTGAGCACCTGATAGTATTCACGACTCATGCCACCTATGAACATCATACATTTAAATAGCCTCTGTTCGAATTACCAAAACTTTGATGCAATGTGCAGTTCTAGAAAGCATGGGAAATTTGTTTTATTGGATTGTGTACTTACAAAGAGCCAAATGCAATATATACAAATCTCTAAAAAAATTCACTAAAAAAATTTCAAGAGTCAATTCACTAAAAAAAATTCCCGGATAGTAACAAAAAAATTTATCACTAAATCTTTTAGTGATGAAATTGTTCGTCACTAAAATGCTATCATTAATTTTATTATGATGGATTTCTAGTCCGTCACAAAATTTAGTGATGAATTTGAGATTGAAAAATCATCATTAATTAGTGATGGATATCATTCCATCACAAAAAAAAAAAATTGATGAGAAGTTTGCCATTATTCATGACAGATTAGGGATGAAAAAGTCTGTTACTAATTAATAACGGATATTTTCATCACAAATTGTAACAGATTTGTGATGAATGGTACGTCACAAACTCTTTACAATTCGTAAACTGATGCTTTCATCAAAAAAAATCTATCACTATTTTTGTGATAAAAAAATTTTATCATTACTATGTCGCTAAATTATAAAAAAATATTTTTTATTTCAAAATATAATTAAATTTAAATAAATATTTTTTCAAATTATTTTTCTTTAGTATAGTGATAATATGATATATGTTATTTTTCATTTGTAATTTTTAAATTAATTTTTAACAATTTTTCAATTAATAAGTTTTTAATTAACATTGAATTTATAAATTTCCAATTAATTTTAAATTAATTTCTAATTTTCAATTAATTTTGAGGGATGTTAATAATAATAATAAAAGAAACATTTAAAAAATAATAATATAGATACAAAATGAAAAGGAAGACATTAAAATGATAAAAGAAAAAAGGAAAATAATAAATAAGATGATAACAAAAAGTAGAAAAAAATAAACTAGTGAGTAAAATAAAAAAGAAAACTTCAAATAGTAAGTAACGTGAAGGAGAAAGTTAAAAAAATTATAGACTAAGGAAAATTGAAGAATTAAAAGAAAGATAAAGAGTAAAATAAATAGAGAAATAAAAAAATTAAGAATGTAAAATAAATAATAAAGATAAAAAAGAAAATAATTGAGAAAAATAAGTAATATAAGAAGAAAAAACATAAAGAAGAATGAATGTGGAGGGAGATAAAGATTGGAATGATAGAAATATATATATATATATATAAGTTAGAATTAGTAACGAACTGTTAGAATTAGTAACAAACTATTTTGTCACTAATCCATCCATAAAAAGCTTAAATTAGTGGGAAATAAAAAAATAGAGAAAATAAATTTTTATTACTAATTTATCACTAAAATTATTAAAATAATGGGAAAAGGAAAATTTAGTGAGAAAATAATTTTTAAAATTAGTGATGAGTTTTGATGAGTTTTTTCATCACTAATCTAGTGGCGGATTACAATTTTCATCACTAAAATACTTAAAACAAGTGGAAAGAAGAAAATGGAAGAAAATAAATTTTAAAATAGTGATAGATTTTTCATCACTATTCTATCACTAGATTAGTGATATATTGCAATTTTTATCACTAATTTAGTAATAGATTACAATTTTTATCATTAATCCATCTCTAGTTTGTGATTGATTCCGAATTTGTCACTAAATTAGTAACAAATAACTAAATTCATCACAATTTTTATCGCTAAAATTAGTGACAGACTTGACTTATTTCTATCACTAAATTTTTTTTTGCACATATTACAAATTTTAGTGATAGAAATAATCTGTCACTAATCTATTATAAATTTTTTATAGACAATTGTCACTTTTATTTTATGACAAAAAAAATTTCGCCACAAATTCGACACAATTTTTTATATGACAAAAAATTGTAACAAAAAAATTTTCATCACTAATATCTGTCACTAAAATTATTTTTCGTCACTCATCTATCAGTAATTTTGACGAAAAAATTTCATCATTAATTTCATATTTTCTTGTAGTCATTGGAGAAAAATAACTCACAGTTGTATAACAACCCTTAACTACCTAACTAAACTAGAAACTAATTTTCCCTCTTAGCTAAAATTGTAGTGAACAAGACGTGCTTGACTTACTTGTCATTCTCTGTTAAAACGATGCACATCAACATGTCGCTACTCTGCGTTTTGTTCCAAAACGCTACATATAAGTTGTCTTCAAGTTGAAAGAAAACAAATAAAGGAAATAAAAGGATAAAAATGGAAATAGAAAAATGAAAATGAGGAGAGAGTGTGACAAAGAGAAAAACTGATGAGGAAAAGGGGAAGAGCAAAGGCAGGAGAAAAATGATACTGATTATTGTAATATTTATTTTGTTAATTTATAAAATTTGTTTAAAATTTTTTTTTATTTACTAAATTTTGATGTAAGTATACTTTTTATATATATAAGTTGAGGGAAAAGAAAGAAATATAAACTACCACATAATGTATATATGTAATATAATAAGAAAAAATAAAGAAAACAAACTATTAAGCTCCTAATTGAATGGAAACTTTAATGGGACTTCTCCTTTAGTTAATAGTTTGTTATGAGAAAATGTATAAATAAGCCCCTGAAATTTTTTTTGAAGATATGCATTGGCCCTTAATTAATTTTGAGTTAAATATTAAGCATGAAATTCTCTAAATCTCACTATTTAAGTCCTTCCTTTAACGAGAAATTAAAACCCATTATCTCATGGTTATTTGATAAATAAAAAAATTATATTCAATAAAAAAATTTAAATTGATTAAAAAAATTTATAAATAAAAAAGATATCATTTATCTTCATCAATATTTAACTGCTCTTGATTATAATTGGTTGGATTTTATTTTCATTCATACTTGGTGATTGTATGTGTGTGTATAATGCATTTCAGCTTATATACGTGTTATATAGCGCACACACACATAGATAATGTGTTTCAGCTTAAAGAATATCATATATAATCATATAATCTTTTCATCACTAGTTGGTGATTCTATATGTGTGTGTGTATATATATATATAATTTTTTCCATTTATATCTCGCTTTTGTTCAATTGTTGGTTATAAAAATTGAAAATTTGTTCTTCCTTAGAATTTGGTTATTTTAAATTTGGATTTGTGTCAGATTAATTTTGTACTAATAATTTATTATTGTAAAGGAGAAAATTTTTGCTATGCAATTTCAACATTCTGCTAATTTAGACACAAATTTAGGCAAAGTAAACGTGCAAGTTTTTCAAATAATTGATGGGCCCAAAATACAATAGTTGAGTTCCAGACTTGGATTTGTAATTTACTCCTAGAACTTATTTTGGAGCTACCTCTTATGATGTGGGTGTGAGATGGTAAAATTTTATAAGTTCAAGCAAAATAAAAGAGATTAAACAATTAAAAGATCAATTGAGAATTATGACATCTAGATATGATCAAATAACAACACAATATAATGAAATATCTAAATCATTGTAAGCTTTGAGTACATTTATTCATGAGATGTACTTTGGACATCACTGGATGCCAACAATTTTAAGGTACTAACTTTCAATTATAACTTATCTAATTTAAAAGTTCTTATATTATAAATCTTTATATTTTACTTTTTTATAATTTTAACATGATCTCTCAAACGATCTTCAAAATGCACTTTTTTTCTAACATTTACTTTTCTTATTTGAGCTACAAACCTCAAGAAAATAATTAGTTATTAATTTTATTTTGAGGGTTATTTTTGGGCTTTATTTTTGAGATTTTATAGCCTATCATGACAATAAAAATTGAAAGAATCGATCTTTTAAATGACAAATTTTTATTAAAATTTCACATATTGTAGTTTTATGATTTTTAATTTTAGTAATATAATATTTTATGGGATTGTAATGTATATCCAAATAAGCAAGATCAAGTAGATATGGATAAAAGAATATAATATAAATAAATGAAAAAATATTTGTAGAGGCGGTTTAAGCCATCCTTATATGTGTATTTAATAATTAAATAGAAATAATATAACAACACATTTAACTGCCCCTGTAATATAAAATTTTGGCGTCAATATGTGGCAAAAAATACTAGCGATAATATAGATGTGGTTATCATTACTCCTGAGAATTTAAACTTCAACTACTTCATATTTTTTAAGGCACTAACAATTGCCTCTATAATTGATGAATCCGTGCTTACTCTTGATCAATATTGAAAAGATGTCTATTTTATTTTGTTCTTTGAGGATTTTGTTTGTATGATAAAAAAATATTTTTATTTGCAGATCTAATATTTGGAGGCTTAAGATTAAAAAGAAAGAGCTTTAAATGAAGAAAATGGTGAAATTTAGGAGCATTATGGTCAGCATGATCGTGCCGATTATCCCATATATGCCAATGCTAAAGAGATTGAAGCCGTGAACTAAAGAGTAAAAAGTTCTAATAGCAGATTTTTCTGCACGGGTATGTCGTTTCTCAATGACACAGCCATGCAGAAAATAGCGGAAGCAAATTACATGTCAATGCAGAAAATATCAGAGACAAAAAAGATGTCAAGAAGCAATTTTATTTGCATGGGCGTGCCAAATTCAAACAACATGTCCCTTGCATATAAATTCGACACTGTGTCATGAAATCCAGTTTGACATGGGCTTACTGATTGGACCCGCATGCCCATGCATATCTAAAGTGAGTTGAAAGTGCAGATTTCGAGGCAAAAATGAGAGAAAACTCTAAGGGCATCTAAGGGACATATGTGGCAGAGTATAAATATATCTTTTTAGTCATTTAAGAGGGGGCTAACCTCATATCTTACCATTTTTAGCAAATTTGGGGATTCAAGCTAAATGAGAGAGAGAATCAAGCTATTCTAAGAGATTTTCTGCAGATTTTATAACTTTTGAAGATTTAGAAGTCATATTTGCAAGATTGAAGACATTTATTTGGGTTTATTCTTTCTTTTTCTCTTGTCATTTTTATTCTAGCTCTTTTTACATAGATTCATGGAAATTGTAATTAGGATTTATAGTTTTTGTTTAATTTTTGTTATGGGTAACTAATCTCTTTGTAGGATTAGATGGATTTGGGGTGTTTGAACAATGAGTTTTTGATTATTAGTAAATACACATATAAAGGTATTTCTTATACCTTGATTTGTTAATTTTGGATTAATTGTTAGCAATTGTTTGGCCACCAATTGTTAAAATATATTGAATCATATATTAAATGAGAGTTGAGTATGTTTTTAGATATAAAATCAACAACTTTAGGTAATTAGCTTAGAGATAAGTAATTACTTAGAGATCTAGAGATAATATTTTGTTAAAATTGAATTGGGCATTGTTTAATTGTTATGAGAATAGAGGATTAAACTTTATCCAATCATATTCCTCTTGCTTGAGAGAGAAGTGGGTGAATTTTGTGATATGTAGATATCTAAGATTTAAGAATTGAGCTTAATTGTTGAAATTAATTAAACCCATTTGAAAAATTCCAATGAAACTTAATCCTACTATTTTATTATTGATTGTTTAAAATTTAATTTAGAGTAATTAGTTTAATTAGCTTAATTTGGTAATCAAATTATTATTTCTTAGTAATTTTCGGATAATAGTTGAATTGAATTTAAGTTAATCAAGAAACACCTTTCCTGTGGAGATGATACTCATACTCTCACTTTGTTACATATTACGATACTGTGCACTTGCAGTGTTAGATACAGTAGCATTTTCATACACTCATAACCCACAACAACAATAATAAAAGTAGCGACGATTATGTATGCCTCTATAATAGAAGTAGGGACGATTATGTATGCCTCCATGAAACCACCGCTACAAGCTACTATACCTCAGCGATATCAAAAATCACCTCTACATAATAAAAATAGTGTAAAAAGCATCGGTTTAGGGGCGGCTGCAACAAACACCTCTAGAAGGTGTATAGGCGATTGTAACGATCTCCACAGTTCTGCTTTGTTGCAATGTCTTATGAATGCGATTTGATATTTTATTGTAGCCCATTTTAAATATTATACTTCAAAAATATATATATATATATATATATATATAACCATGTTATTGTTATTACAAGATTGTATTTTGATAATTTATTTATTAGGCCTTTTGCTCTTTTCCCAATAATTAGTATATTAGATCTTTATTATACCATATTCAATGTATTTAATTATTAAAAACATTTAATAAATATATTTTCTATTAACTTAGTAATATAAAAAAAATTATATTTTTAATAATAATTATTATTTTTTAATTTTAGTGATATAAAAATGTATATAGTCATTCGAAATAAAGAAAATACTAATTTTTTAATATTAGACTTATCATTATCCGAGTATAATGGAAATAATAATAATTAGCTATACATAGTTAAATATATTATGAACAATTAAAGATATTAATGAGTGGATGTTTCTCCTTATCTCTTTAATCATTTTATCTTATCTCCTTAATCATCTTATCTTATCTTCTTAATTATCTTATCTTGTCCCTTTAGTTATTTTGTCACTTTATTTTTTTTATTATCTTAATAATTAATATGTAATACTTTGTTTAAATTTTAACTCTATAAATAGGAAATGTTGTAAGGTTTTTGGAGATATGATAAAAAAAGTGAAAAATACGTATTTTTCCTCAATAAATTGCTTCTAAGATAATTAATTTTTGTTCTTTATTTTCTTTTTTTAATAATTTTATCATTAATTTTATAACATGTTATTGGTACGAGACTCTACTAATTTATTTATTCTATGCATCCAAATTCAAACTTAATTTGCGGTGTATTTTTACCAAAAATTCTAAGGTAAATCTCCTATTTTCATCTCTTTTACTGAAAATTTTAAGGTAATTATCATCATGTTTTGATCTTTCTTTATATTTTATAATATATAAAAGATAACTAGTTGTATATTTGATTCCTTGGAAATCTTTAATTAGTTGATCCTTCTTACGCAATTACGCAAAGAAATAAAAATAACGATGTTGCTATTAATTTTAGAATTTTATTTCCTATTCCACTATATATAAAGGGAGTAGATCCATTAATATTCTATTAATTATAATCTTTGGAAGCTCAATATATACTTTGTTGGATTAATTTTCATATTATACTATATATATGTTATTGTTGTTGATGATTTTAGTATTTGAAAATATTAATCTATTTTCTATCTGATATAAATTAAAAAAAGGGGCTCTCCATATTTGTTGGGTTACAATTTAATTATATATATATATATATATAGATTGTTGATCGATTTAGGGTTACTGATTATCAATAATATTATATTGATAGAATATTGTTAATTTTTTTAAGTGATAATCTAATTAATGGATTTTGGTTATAATTTATACTGAAATGATGCCCTTGTATTGCTTCAGGGATATATATTTTATTATTTTTTTATAAAATAATCTTGGTCATTTAGTTATATAAAAAATATTAAATATTTAAAATATATCGTAACAGTTAACTTGTCAAAATCGAAGAGCAAATAAAATTAGTAGATAAATATTAAATTTATTATTTATTAGGATTAATAATACATGATATGCTATTGGATATATTTATTTAAAGAGTTAAAATATGATTATAATGTTATAGATAAATATTAAATTTATTATTTATTAGAATAGATAATTAATTAATTGTTAGATGTATTTATTTGGGGAGTTTAAATCATTCTACTTTGGTTATAATGTACTCACCAACACATGATCACAACTCCCACTTATATGTGTGTGTGTGTGTGGAGGGGTAAAAATGGAAAAAAAAGAAGCAAAATCATTGTTCATCTATTTATTAGAATTAATAATACATTTGTTATTAGATGTATTTATTTAGAGAGTTTAAATATGATTATAATATTATAGATAAATATTAAATTTATTATTTATTAGAATAAATAAATAATTTATTATTAGATGCATTTATTTGGAGAGTTTAAATAATTCTACTTTGGTTATAATGTAATCACCAACACATGATCACAGCTCCCATTTATTTATATATATATATATGTGTGTGTGTGTGTGGAGGGGTAGAAATGAAAAAAAAAAAAAGATAAGCAAAATCACTGTAGATGGACACTAATCTTGCTTTTTTTTTTTAAAAAAAATTATAGAATAGATTATTTGTGATAACTTTTGTTAACTAATAATGGATTTGCAAGACCCAATATATATCATCACCAAACTAAAAGGCTACTGTTTATTCATATATATGAAACATGTTTTTGTTGTTTGTAAAGTATTATTGTACAAAGTATGAATATATACTCATGTTGAAAGAATTAAAAAAAAAAATAAGTGGCCATGATTTTTCTTTTTCAATGGCATGAATGAATTGTAATTATAAAAAAAATATGGGCGCTAAAGGAGTTGTAATAAAATAGCAGCACCTTTGGAAGATAATAAGAAATGGAATTTAATTATGTGTTATAGTAAGTATTTGTATATTGAATGAGGTTAAAAAACTAAATTGATATTTATTATGATTTGATATGATTATTTATAATTTTAGAGTTATGATATTTAAACTTTAATTATAATTTTTATTCTTTATTTATTTCATAGCTATATAATTTATTTAATTTGTGATTCTTATTTAAATTTAGTATATTTATAATGTTAAGCTTGAATTTATTATCTTTAATATTTTTTAAAGAAATTATCTGTTAAGTATACTTGAAAATGAGATTCACCTTGATAAAGATATTATGAAAAAGAAATCTCAAATCCCCGTAAGATCACTTAAAAATATTAATTTTCTTTTTAATTATTCATGTGAAAAATTAAAATTTGATTATCTTATTAATGATAATTTATTACAGTTTTTTGAAGAATATTAAATTTTTCATGCCTCAAATATGCTCCTACAATAGTAATATTAAGGGCATAGATTTATAAAATATTCTAAATTAATTTCTTATTTACCTGTAGCTAATCAAAATTTTTAGTTTTTGATAAAAAATCATCAAATTTGTCTAATTGGCATAATATTTTTTCTGAAGTGAATGTAATATTTTTATTTTTATGACCATGAATGAGATCTTGATAAAAAAAAGTCGTAGTGAAAAAAACATTTTCTTACAAATTCTGAAAATAAAATGTGGTAGAAGGATATATATTGACACAACTTTCATAATTCTTTATGATAAAAAAATATTTGTTATAATTAACATCAGTTGAAATTAAAGTTAATATAATATCTGATTCTGCAAATATAGTTGAAGAATTCATAAGACTCCATCTTATATTTTGAATTTAAACAAAATTATATATCAATGATTCGTTGTATTCAAGTAGATCTCGAAGAAATTTACTAAGTTTTAAAGATATTCATAATAATAGATATCATATTTAGACTATGAGTAAGAGAAAATCAAGAATACTTACATATTACAAATATTATATTAGGAGAAAAATATATATTAAAGTAAAAGATTTTTAGTTCTTTCTTTTAGTTTTGTACTATACATGAATTAATACAAGTGAAATAAATTTTATAATAAATTTGAAATTTACAAATCAAAATATTTTTATAGTTAGACATGATCAATTAGGTCATCCTGGTTCTGTAATGATAAGAAAAATTATTAAAAATTCACATAGACATCCATTGAAAAACTAAAAAGATTCTTCAAAAAACTAAATTTTTTCTACCTACATGGTCTCAAAGAAAATTAATTATAAGACAATCATCGGCTAAAATTAAAATTGAATTCTTTGCATTTTTAGAATGTATTCACAGTGAAATTTGTGGACATATTCATCTACAATGTGGATCATTTAAATATTTTATGATTCTAATTGATGTATCAATGATAAGGTCACATGTATGTTTATTATCAACTCGCAATATGATATTTGCGGGATTACTTGCTCAAATAATTAGTTTAACATAATAGTTTTTTGACTTGATAATGCTGGTGAGTATATATCTCAAATTTTTAATGATTATTATATATCAATTGGAATAATAATTGAAAGGTATATTGCTTATGTGTACACACAAAATGATCTAACATAATTACTTACTAAATGTCTCTAATTAATAGTTAGATCATTATTTATGAGAATAAAACTCTCTATTTTTGCATTAGGATATGCTATTTTATATGCATTAGTACTTATACATCTTAGGTAAATGAGTTATCATAAATTCTCTCTATTACAATTAACTTTTGGTCAAGAATCAAATATTCTATCTTAGAATTTTTTTTATTATACAATATATATTCCAATTACTACACCACAATGCACAAAGATGGGTCCTCAAAGGATGTTAGAAATATATGTTGAATATAATTCTCATTCTATAATTAAATATCTTGAATAATTAACTAGAGATTTATTTATAGGAAGATTTGATGATTGACATGAAACAATTTTTCCAATATTAGGGGATGAAAATAAACAATTGAAAAAGAAGATTACATGAAATACATTAGCATTATCTCATTTTGATCCTCGAACAAAGTAATGTGACTTGAAAGTTCAAAAGATAATACATTTATAAAATATTGCAAATCAATTACTAGATACATTTACTAATTTAAAGAGAATTAATAAATCTCATATACTAGTTGTAAATGCTCTTGTTCAAATTGATGCTCATGTAGGATATTCTGATAATGCAAACACTAGTAATCTACGCTTGGAGTGTGGTAGACCAACCACTTCTAAATATTAAAAAGATCCTCAAAAAAGGAGAGGAATAAATAACTAAGTGGTCATGTTTTAGAGGAGGGTACTTCTGAAGAGACTCAAAATGTAACTAATCATACAATTTCAAAAGAGGTTCAGGTACCTGAAAACATTGAAAATATTGAGATCTTAATAAGTTATGTCATTACAAAAAAAAAATGGAATGGAAAAGATATAATTGTCGATAACATTTTTGTCTATAATATTGTTATTGATACTTTAAAACAAAATGATGATCTTGAACCTACATTTGTTGAATAATATAAGTATATAAATAATTGGCCAAAATAGAAAGATGTAATTCAAATGGAACTGAATTCACTTTAACAACGTGAAGTTTTTAGACATATAGTCTAAATACCTAAAGGTGTAATATTGATATGGTACAAATGAGTATTTGTATGAAAATGCAATAAGAAAAATAGAATTGTAAGATATAAAGTATGATTAGTTGCACAAGAATTTTCATAAAGGCCTAGCATTGACTATGAGAAGGCATATTCTCTAGCGGTGAATATAATCACTTTTAGATATTTGATTAATTTGACAGTATGGGAAGAGCTTGACATGTGTCTAATGGATGTTTTTATAGTCTATTTATATGGCTCATTTAATAGTGAAATTTATATGAAAATCCTTGAAGACTTTAAAATACCTGAAGCATGTAAATATTTTCAGAAAGTCTGTTCAATAAAATTACAGAAATTATTGTATGGATTAAAATAATCAGGGCATATATGGTATAATCATCTAAATGAATATTTATTGAAAAAAGGATATAAAAAAGATTTGATTTATCTATGTATTTTTATAAAAAGATCTAGATAAGAATTTGTCATAATTGTTGTATATGTTAATGATTTAAACATCATTAGAACTCCTAAAGAGCTTTAAAAGACAGTTGACTGTTTAAAAAAGGAATTTAAAATGAAAGATCTTGGAAAAATAAAACTGTACCTCAGCATGCAAATCGAACATCTAAAAGATAAAATTTTTGTTCATCAGTCAACTTATACAAGAAAGATCTTAGAGAAATTTTATATGGATAAAACACATCCATTGAGTACCTTAATGGTTGTGAGATAGCTAGAAGTGTATAAAAATTCTTTTCGTCCTTGAGAAAATGATGAAGAACTTTTTAATCCTGGAGTACCATATTTAAGTGTTATATATACCAACATATTTTGCTAATAATACAAGACTAGACATGATATTTGTTATAAGTTTGTTAATAAGATTAAGTTCTTGTCTAATGTGGAGGCATTGGAATGGAATTAAATATATTTTTAAATATCTTCGAGGAATAATTGATATATGTTTATTTTATTCTAATAAATTTAAATCATAATTAGTTGATTATGCATATGTAATATATTTATTTGGTCCACATAAAGCTCGATCTCAAACATTGTATTTATTCATATGTGGAGGTATAGCTATATGATGATGATCTATAAAACACATCTTAGTTGCTACTTCTTCAATCTGTGTAGAAATAATAGCAATGTATGAATCAAATTGAGAATGTATTTGGCTAAGATCATTAAGTCATTATATCCAAAAGATGTATGGCTTTTCATTTCAAGAATATAATCAAATAATATTATATAAAGATAATGCAGCATGTATAGCTCAATTGAAAGAAAATTATATTAAAAGTGATAAAACTAAACATATTTTGCCAGAATTTTTCTTAACTCATAATCTTCAAAAGAAATGCGAAATAGATATCTAATAAATTTGTTCAAGTAATAATCTAGCAGATTTATTCACTAAGACATTACTCACTGTAATATTTGACAAATTTAGATATAGTATTAGAATGCGCAGACTAAAACATGTAAAGTGATGTTTTCATGAGGGACAGTAAAATATAAGTTGTACTATTTTTTTCTTTAGCCAATATTTTATCCCATTAGAAGGGGAGCCTTGGCGCAATGGTAAGTGTTGTCGCCGTGTGACCTGAGGTCACGGGTTCGAGTCGTGGAAATGGCCTCTTGCAATTAATTGCAAGGGAAGGTCGCGTACAAAGATTCAATGGGTCCGACCCTTCCTCGGACCCCACTCATTGCGGGAGCATTCGTGCACTGGACTGCCCTTTTTTAATATTTTATCCCACTAAGTTTCCTTACAAGGTTTTTAACGAGGCAACATATATATATATATTAAGAATATTCTTTTTTTTTCACTAGATTTTTTTCATACAAGATTTTTACCTTGTAAAATTTTAATGAGGCATATTCTTAATAGAAAAATATTTAAGGGGGAGTGTTATTAATAATTAAAGATAATAATATGTGGATATTTTTATTTATATCTTTAATCATCTTATCTTGTCTCCTTAATCATCTTATCTTGTCTCTTTAATCATTTTATTACTCTATTTTTTTTATTATTTTATTAACTAATATGTAATACTACATGACCGTGAATTGGCAGTTCGGTTCATGAATCGGACCAAAATCGAAAAAATCAGCTCTTAACCGGAACTAAGATTGAATTATAAGGTTCTGGTTCAAATTTATAATTTTTTGAACCGAAATCGAAATCGGAACCGGTGGTTCTGAACAGTGAAAAATAAAAAAATAAAAATTAATATATATATATTCTAAAAATATATATTAAAACATATTTAATTTTTAGTTCAAAACTAAAATCTTAGAGTTCATTTTTTAAATTTTTTTACATTTCAATTTCAATATTAAATATATAAAATTATATAGTTTAATACATGTATTTATCATAAAAAAATTATATTCACAAAAATTTATCATTATTATTACCATTATTATTACTATTATTATTTATTATTAATAATTGTTATTTTTTAACAATTGATATTATGTAATTTAATTTATATTATTAAATTTATGAGTTAAGTATTTAATCTCATGAAAAATATTATTAATTATGATTTTTTATTAAATAAAATAAATTCATAAAATTAATTTAAACATGCGGTTCAAATCAAAATTCAAACTAAAATCATTATGCCTTTCAAAAATTTAAATATTAACTAAACTGACTCTTATAGATTAAAATTAAAATTTATAATTTTTATGAACTAATATCGGTGATTCTTAACTTACCAGTGGTCATGGTCATAAAATACTTTATTTAAATTCAAATCCTATAAATAGAAAAGATTGTAAAATTTTTAGAGATATTGTAAAATTTTTAGAGATATAATAAAAGAATGAAAAATTTATATTTCTTCTTTTTAAATTATTTTTAAGATAATTAATTTTTATTTTTTTATTATTTTTATTATTTTTATTTATTAATAAATTTATTAATAATTTTATAATAAAATAGACATAAACAGTTTATTTAATTTGTAAGAAATATCGCTGTAGAAATTAATTAAATAACATGACCAGTCATCCGTCAATAAAAAACAGCTGCAACACAAGATGTGGTGCAGGAAGACTTGTACAAGTCGTTGGCAGGAAACTTGTTTGTTTTGGAAAAGCATCTTTAATATCTTAAATAATAAATATTTTTTTTTTTGAAAGCCATCTTAAATAATAAATATGTACTAGTGGGCCAAAATAAATTAATAAGACATAATTTGGCGGACCCAAAGGTTGGAATATCCAATCCCGCGGCATATTGGGGGCAATTTTTTTTAATAGAAAAGAATTGAATGTATTTTGAATTTATTATTTAGGAGAATATATATTTATTATTAAATTATTTTAAAAAAACTTTAGGGGTATTTTTTTTGGAAAAGCTTATCCAAAATTTGTGCATAGTTCTACATTTATTGTTATAATTTTCCTTTTGTATGTGTAATTGAGAAATATGAAGTTTTCTTTTGGCCGGATTAAAATACAAATTCATGAGTAAACTGTATGCAGTTTAGTGATCTTAGAGTTATATTTAAAATTATTTTTGCATATATATATTTAAAATTATCTTTGTGTGTCTGTTTAAGTTTTAAATAAATTTATTATTTTAACAGTACTTTTATATTTACATTATTTTTGGTAAAATTCTCATTTTTTATAAGTAAATAGCAAAGATCACATATCTAAAATGAAAAAAAAGACTCATGCGACTGTACTAACTTTTTTTTTTTTCAAATATAAATTTTAGTTTAAAGAAGAGATTCAAATATGAAATTATTATTTGAATTACAAACACAATTGTCAAAGTAATTATTCAATTAAAAAACAAAAACTATTTACTACTGGATTAAATTTGTCATTTTAGTTCAATTTTTTTATAGAATGATCTGTTATTTATTAAAAAAGGGAAAAAAAAAAAGGAAAAAGCAAGAACAGGGAAAAAGAAAAAAAAAACATAAATATGCACATCACATGAATAAAAAGGAAAAAAAAAGGGAAAAAGCAAGAACAAGAGCAATACATTTTTATTGGTAAAAAAAAGAGCAATACATTTTTGTATCACTAGAGAAGAGTCGTATGATATGACCATTCTTAATTGGTTTTAATTTTAGTGGAAAAATAGACTTGGCAAACTGCGAACAATACCATGAATCTTCGTCCGGATTTGTCCCTACGTACAGCATTGTCATCTTTCTCGTTTCTATGGTGCTCCTACTCCCATCAACCTGACTGGAGTATGGAAATGTCATATATCGAAGATTTATGTAAGTCTCCCGGTCAATGTGCAACTTCAACCTAATTTACAACTCATTAATAAAACATTTTAAGAATTATGTTATTGGTGTCTAAATTTTTTTAATATTTTTTTATTTTAGTATATATACCAATATTTTTTTGTTATTTCAATGTCTTAATTTTAATAAATATTATCAAATAATTTGTTCTTACATCATACTTGATTTACAACAACTTGCTGCCAAATTATATTCGCTTAATATAATTGAGATATTTAAAGGCGTTCTGTATGAAAAAAAAAAAAAAGAACTCTTCGGCTGGCTAATATATAACTTACGGCGAAGTTTTTATTTTTCCTTCATTTCGATTTTCTTTTCATGTAGAGAGTTTGTTTAATACATAATGCATATAAAATCAAGAGTTTTAAATCCTTATATCTTTATTTCAAAATAAATTAAAACTTATGATGCATCAACAAAAAATTGTTTCTTATGTTATCTCAGTATTTTATAATGATTAGTTCAGTTTACATGATCATTACACATTTTCCCGAATTTAATTTGTTGTGCACAATACTGATAGAGAGGTGAACTGAAAAATCTTTAAAAAAAATCTTTGAAGGCAAAAAGTAATTATTATAAGATGAAAGACAGAATACAAAGGAAAATTATCAAAAATGAAATTCATAACATGTATGCATTGATAAATATACTATCACTATTGGCTATATGCATAATTAACGAGCTAGTCCACTTCAAAACTCTGATTTCAAGTCCCTCTAAGTATTACATTAACTTATACTAACTAAGCTAATCGGAGTGTATCTCATCGCGCTTTTGGATTCTTGATTTCGGAAAATACAGCACCAGACATTATGTTCTCAGAATTTTTACTGAGAAAACTTTGCTCATCACTGCTACTAGTTAATGTCATTCCACTTAGCCGAGAACCTATCACAAGCCTACTGTCACTACTGAACAAATCATCACTGCTATCATCAACTGACGACCCTTTTAGCGGCATCCCTACATCATTGTCAATTTCAGATTTAAATGTGCCCTGCTTAGTAGCAGTTTCTTGCAATTGCAATGCAAATTCAAGACCCCAAACCACATCACTCATTGATGGTCTGTCCATCCCATTGTCTTGTAAGCAACTTACAGCGACTTCAGCAAATTTTCGCAAACAATCAGGCACAATCATTCCATCTAAATATGGATCAACAATATCACCAAATTTTCCTTTGCGGTAGCTTTGCCTTGCCCACTCTGCTAGGCTTGTACTATTACCTGCTGACCGAAACACAGGAGGTCTTGCTGATAATACTTCACACAATACAACACCAAATGAGTAGACATCAGATTTTTCAGTCAGTTGCTGAAGTCTGTAATATTCTGGATCCAAGTACCCAAAACTGCCTTTTACGACAGTACTGACGTGTTGTTTTGACATGCTATTGGGCCCTATTTTCGACAATCCGAAGTCTGAAACCTTGGCTACCCATTTCTCATCTAACAAGATATTTGTTGTCTTGACATCTCGATGAATGATTTTGTTCTTTGCACCTGAATGAAGATATTGCAGCCCACGTGATGCACCAATGCAAATCTCTAGCCGTTGAGTCCATGGAAGTGGAGGATTATCGGTCTTGTAGAGGTGGTCGC
This sequence comes from Garcia nutans, assembly GCA_947685225.1. Classification (NCBI taxonomy): domain Eukaryota; kingdom Viridiplantae; phylum Streptophyta; class Magnoliopsida; order Malpighiales; family Euphorbiaceae; genus Garcia; species Garcia nutans. Next base: position 52,924,655 of record CANTUV010000012.1, read on the forward strand.
GAAGTGTTCCACGACCCATGTAATCATAGACTAGGATCATCTCATTATCCTCATAGCAGTAACCAATCAGAGAGACTAAATTGAGGTACCGAAGCTGGGAGAGCATCTCAATCTCAGTCCTGAACTCCTGTGCTCCTTGTTGTGATCCTGGATTCAACCTTTTGATCGCAACAGTAGTGGCCCCATCGTTAATCAATCCTTTGTATACATTGCCAAATCCCCCAACACCAATAATGAATATATCGTCAAAGTTATTGGTAGCATCTTTAATCTCAGCCAGGGAAAAGCGCCGACAAATATCAACTGGGAGAGTTGATGAGCCTTGGGTCTTGCCGGAAGAAATAGAAAATTGACCCAACCATGAAGCTCCATTACTTTTAGCGGAGTCCTTAACTTTAAATCGTCGCCGGAAAATGAAGAGAAATAGAAGAGAAAGTACAATAAAGCCTGATACAGCACCAGCAACAATGGCGCCTATTTCTGTCCGATTACTCTTTGACTTTGTTGAATTTGAAGCGGGCGTTGTAGGAGTCCTTAGAGGCAGATCAGGATTTGGAGCTGCAAGACTATTGTCTGAATTACTCAATTTGAAGATTTCAATCCCATTAAGAATTGCATCAGAATGTCTAGTAAGCGTCTCTGGCTTGGGATGCAGAGCAATAGAGAGATTATCTATCTTTGCATTTCCTTGTGATGATCTCATTAACACAGCATAATCTCTATATACAGGAATCGAATTTCCGCCGCTCCAAAGAATTACATCAGCTTGAGAATCGGCCTTTTGATCATCCATATAAATGAGAAACACTCTATCGCCTACTTGAGTTATAATCGGATAAAATTCACAGAAAAAAAGCCTAACAAGATAAGTGAACTTAGAATCAACTGGAAATTCCCAAGTGAGGTTATAATTCTCGTTTACATTCTTGTCTTGCCCCATCGACCTGGCGGTATTATATACTTTTTCTGGCGCAGCGTAACGAGTATTGTTGTCAGTGTATTTAAGTTGGGTGACATTGTTATAAGCAAAAGCACTTGGTTCTGCAATTGTCAAGTATCCGTTATCTTCAAACCAGGTTCGAAACATTCCAGTGTCGTCTTTGGGTGAAGTCGTCTTACCGCCCACATTTATTCGATGCATTAACTCTAAAGCAATATTGGTATCAATTTGCATAATTGGGTTAAGTGCGCCAACAGTGGGGAACCCTGATTTTCCTGGTGCTGTGTAATATAGATTATCCGGCATGGAAACGATTTCAATCCCATTGATGAAAGCATATGCATCAGCCATACCAGGCGTCGGATTGAAAGTTATGTTTAATAAACCTTCGCCATCTTCAACATTTAAGCAGAATTCTCTGTTAAAGCCTTCTAATTCAAGAGCTTGGCCATGAAGGGCAGCGCTAAAGTTGTTAAGAAGAGTGTATCGACTGGCTTTTACAGAGAAAAAAGCATTAGAAATGTTGAATTTATCCGAGTAAGATGCAGGGTTAAAGTAAAGGCGAACAAATTTTGGGCCTTTGGTGACGGGAAATGAGTAGGTGAATTGGGAAAGAGAGAGGCGTGCAGTTTTATACGGTATAGGATCCAGCCCTTTTTTTGAGGGTTCAATTGCGTTGGAGATAATTGATTCTCTGTTCTGTTCTACGAGGAAGGAACTTTTATCTGCTCTCCAGGCTCGGCCATTCAAATCATTGCTGCCGCCGGATGAGCCACAATCAAGAGCTATGTCGTCTAGAGGAACATAAGGAGGTGATGATTCGCCGGTGGTGAAGATAGTGAGGTAATAGAAGAACAATATGAAATAGAGAGGAAGAAAAATCCATGCGTTCAGGCGATCGAAATTTTTGTTTCTGGCGTTCCACCTTCTTAGAGAGGGGCTGAGAGACATCAAGCTAACAAATATATGAAAGGGTATTAAGAAATAGGTTGAATTTTACTACTCCCTCCATTATCTTTATATAGAAAAATTTCTATGTACAATGTTCTTTTTATATAGAAAAATATTTAAAATAAAAATTATAAAAGAGTGTTTCTTAAAAAAATTTTAAAATTATCTTTATAAGTAACTGTATTTTACATATTAAACAAGACTAGTGACAGATAAATATAAATTATATAATTAAAATGCTTTACTTTTTAATGCATAAATTAATACTATGATTATGAGAGATTTCGCTAAGTTGTATTCTGTTTTACTAATTAGGACACAACTATAAATTAGTTTTTATTATATATCACAATATGAACACTAATTTTATCTATCAAACCATAGTTATTTAAAAGAGGCGACGGTATTTGTATCAGATTAATAATTGAGCACAATTTTAAATTATATCGATCGATATGATTTGATATTTTTATGTCGAAATTGTTGACTAATTTTGAAATAAATTCATTTCTGTTAAATGACACGTCATTTTTAGGTCACAATTACAATTGATATTTTTGTGTCCGAATTTGTAGATTTGTACACAATCGCTGTATATTTTTCTTCCATCTTCAATATTTTGTGCATAGATTTATAAAGTATTAAACCATATGAAAATGATCTAATTACACAATGATTCATGTTGTTTGCATGCGAATATGTTTATTTATTATATAAGTGGATGATAATTTATCTCCTCAATTGTAAAATAAAAATTTAGATCATAAATACTTCCTAGAGTATTATGTCCATTAGTTATTTCTTTCTTAACATTATAAATATACAAGGTTAGACTTATGTCCATCAGTTTTCTCTATATAAAGAGAACAGATAGAGTATTAATTAGAGTATATTTAATGGTCAATGGAGTGGGACAAATAAATTAATACTCCCTCCATCCTTAATTGGCAAACTTCCTTTTCACAAAAAAAAAAAAAAACTTACTCCCTTATTCTAAAATTATAGTCCCATTTTCTTTTATGAATGTCTCAAAATAGTAGTGCAATTTCAATTTTTTATTTTAAATATAGTCTATATTTCCTGTTATATCCCTCAATTAATTAGTATATATTTTTAATGTTAGGAAGCATTTTCTATAAAATTATTAATTTCAATTTTATCATCATTAATTAAGAAAGATAAATGAAATAAATAAAGTTTGAATATAATACATATTAAAAATAATTGTTTGAAAATTTTTTTCCTTATTCTCGATAAATATATTTCTATTAAATAGATTGTTATTTCTATACTAATATTCTTATCATAATTTTAATTCATTAAATAAAGTTTGTAAATCAATTAGGGGTATATATAGAATAATATGAAATATATATATATATATATATATAGTTATACTAACTTAACTACTTTTTTCTTAAACTGTGTAAAATAAAAATGAGACTATAATTTTGGAATGGGGAGAGTAATAATATTATTGAAAATATAAATTTACATATATTGTTTCTATTTTAAATTTATTTTAATATGAGATATATTATTTAATAAGTAATATTAAATATGAGTGTAATAAGAATTTACCATATTAACTAATTTATTAAAATAGTAAGTGGCTATAATTTAAGACGAATGAAAAAAGAAAGTGAGCCTATCAATTAAAGATGTAGGGAGTAACACTCGACAAGCCAGGTTGGATCTTCTTTGAGACTTGATCCAAAAAGAATTTTGGATCACATAGCTAGATTCATAGTTCGACTCATAATTCTAATGATTCATATTTACTTGATCTATTCGAATTTTTTTTTATTTTTTATTTTGGGACTAGGTTGTTTGAGTCAAAACAAAGTGCTAAATGAGAACACAAAATCCAAAGCCGAAAAATAAGAACTATTAAACAAGAAACCCAAAAAAAATCCAAAACAACCAACATATTCAAAAATTTAAAGCTAGGGACTAAAAACAAGAAGATTTAGAGCCAAAGCAAAAAAAAAACCCGGGAAATAATTATCAAATTACAAATCAATAAGAAATCAAAGAAAGTAAATATGACACAAGACGACAAGATCAAAAAGAGTAAAATTGAAACTAAAAAGCAGCAAAATGCCTCAGATGAGAGACAGAAACGAGAGCAATGCAAGAGGAGGGCAAGGCAAAAGTGGAATAGATGAGATGAAAGTGATGCAAGAGGCCAAGGATGGAAAGATGAGAGAGGCAAAGGAGAGTGGGAGGTGAGAGCATGGAGTGAAGTTAGGAGTGACTGAAAGTAACATCCGTATTTTATAAAAAATTAATTAAATAAATTAAATAAAAATTTAATTGGAAATTTAAAAGATTAGAAGTAAAAAAGTAAAGTGTATATTTGAAATATATATGAAATATACGTAATATATATATATAAAGTCAATATTTTAAAAAGAAAGCCAAAAAATCAAATGGCAAAGTTGTAATTATACTTTATAAAATTAAAATTAATTAAATAATTTAAAATAAATTAATTATGGATGGAAGAGTTAAATTGAAATTTTTTTAAATAATTAATTAATTAATTAAAATAATATTAAAATAATATATATATATATATATATGGTCTTAAAATAAGTGGAAAGAAAGAGAAAATTAAAAGTTTAAATCTTCTTCTTCTTCTTCATAGGGAGGCCGAACCTCCATAGCCCAAGGAGCCAAGCTTTTTTCTTCTTCCAAGCATCACAAATTGAAGAGATTTCAAGGATTCAAGTGGAGTTTTGGTAATTTTTCTCTAATTGGTAAGCTTTCTTGCCAAATTTCTAAGCTTTATGAAAAATTACGAATATGTTGAATTTAGGTTTTTGTAGTAGCATGATTTAATTGCTTGAATAGGTATGTTTGAAGTTATTTTGATTAGTTATTAATGATTCTTAAGTTAGATTGGAGAAAAGATTAAGTTTGAGTGGGGTTCGGAAGAAGAGATGATTTTAGGGTTATGTATAAATTGAAATTTTGAAATCATATGTTTTAATTATGCAAATGGATTCCTAAGGTGTTGTATTGATGCATAAACAAAGATTTTAAAGTAAAATGGTAGATTTAATCAAGTTTGGTTAGTGATTGGGTAAGGTAGTATTGAATTTAGGATTTTAGAAGGAAATTTTTCAAAGTATAGTTGTTTGTTTGATTTCAATGTATAAATCATGTTATTTAATGATATAAATGATGAAAATAAGCTTAGATTAACAATTAGAATAAGATGGAATGAAGAATTGCAAATGATGAAGGTTATAGCATTTTAGAATTTTAGTGAAGAGTATGTGTTTATTTAATGTGATTGGTTAAAACATGTTATAACATGTTTTTAATGATATAAATAAACTTAAAACACCAATTAAAATGGATTAAAATAAAATTTTAATGTTAAAGTAAGGAAAGATAAAATTTTGGGATATTGGTTGGAGTGAGGTTTAATTAGGACTTTATGTTTGAAATGCCTTGAAATGTTATTCTAAATGATTGTATTTGCTTATATTTTGAATAAGCATTAAAAAGAAGTGATTTTTTCAATCTTAGTGTTGAAGGACAATTTGGAAATGTAGGTTGCGGGGTGATCTTTAGCTTGTATATGAGCGCTAATTGAGGTATGTACAAATTTTTTATAACTTAGATGTAATTGCATTAAATTTGGCCTAACACATTTTGGATAGAAAATATGTTAAGCTACTTGGCAATTTGAACATTCATGAACATTTTGTTATAACATGTAAATTGATGTGTATGCATTATGCGCATTGAGTAAATCCATAGTTAATTGCTAAAATGAATGAAATATGATTTATAAGAATTATGTGAGATTGACCCAAAAATATTTGGCAATATGATTGTAATGAGAAATGAAATACATTGAGATAAAGTGATGAAATATGATAAATTAAAGTGATGTGACATTGATATAAATGAGAAAAAATAAAAAAATGAGACAATGTGTTGAGAAAAATTGATTATGGAAAATATAAATTATTTGTGTGCCTCGTATGTTATTCAATTTTCAGAATTCTGTGTTTGGCGGCATGCTTATGAGGTTATCCTCATTATTTGCCTTCGAGGCTAGACGCTGGACATCACTAATATATGATTTGCCTTCGGGCTAGAAGTTGGGCATCACTGATATATCGGGCTAGATATTGAAAATTACTATGATTTGCCTTCTGGCTAGATGCTGAGAATTACTATGATTTGCCTTCGAGCTAGACGTTGGGCGTCACTTGCCTTTGGACTAGAGACTGGGTGTCAATATGGATCAAAATAGTAACTCTGTGATTTGAATAATATATTAGATCATTTGAGCTCATGCTTATGTGTGTGTGTGTTAATGTGAAGTGTATAAAGATTAAAGATTGTATTTAAAAGTGAAATTGTATGTCACATTGTGACAACCTGCAAAAGCATTATGCATTGACATTATATTAAAGTTTTATTATTATCAAAGTTTGTACCGCTAGGCTTTTAGCTTAGCGCGATTGTAATTCATCGCACAGGTGACATGGTTAATTCAGTAGATCTGGATAGTTCTTCTAGACTTGGTCAAGTCTAGACTTGAGGTTAATTGAGTGAATTTTTACTGCTTCAAGATCAAGCCAGTTGTCATCATGTATATAATTTATGTTATAGTATATTTTATCACTTTGTATATTATGGTTATATTTTTAAGTACGTTGTAAATTATAAAGACTTTTTGGATAAATTTTATAATGTGGGAATTTATATATATATGTGTTTGATATATATATATATATGTATATATATAAATGTTTTGAGGAAATAGGAGAAAATTGAGAAGTTGGGGTGAAAAGTGTGATTTATTATTTATTGGGAGTGTGTTTTTGCAGGTTGAGTAATTGTTAAATTTTTGAAATATCCAAATTACAGACGAAACTCTGATGAAATTTTTTCAGAGATTTTTATATAAAATGCTTATTTTAGAAATCTATAATTAATAAAAAAATATTTTATTTACTATTTAAATATACATTTTAAGGTGTTTGAGATTTTTAATTGGGAATATGAAAATTTTTATTGAACCGGGTTGTGACATTCTTATATTGTATATGCATATTTTACATATACTGAGTGTATATATTATACGTATATAGTGTATAAGGGTGTTACTTTGAATACATGAGAGACAATGAATATTCTAAAATAGAATGAAAAATGTTTATAATAGTAAAAAAAACAACTCGGAATAACCAACAAATAGTTAGTGTGAGTTGTTCAACACTCTTATCCCTTAAGCAAGAGGTCGCAAGTTTTATTCTTATGAATGGAGTCACCACTTACTAAGAGAATTTTACTCCTTAGTGGGCCAACCCGATAGTTTGACCCGTTATTTGAAAATTTTCTAATCTCTAACTCGAGGTTCATCTCGTCTTTAAAAAAGAAAATTTGCAAAACTAACTTAAAAACAAAAGTGTTTTCATTTTTACGGAGACTTTGAAAAACTTCCAAAAATACAATAGCGGCTCCATTAATTATAAAATCAGAGTGGATGTAAATTATAATGCTACCATTCCTTATTAAGTTTTACATCTTTTATGTTTCATATATATATATATATATATACTTATACAAAACATATAAGACATAAAAATTAACATATAAAACAACATACAAGACATATAAAATAACATATAAGGCATATAACTCAACAAATAAACTTTTGTATCTTGTTTTATATGTTATATATGTAACATATAATTTATTAAAAATGATAAATTCCAAATGAAGAGCATATACACTCTTTTATATGTTGTTTATAAATTATATATGTTGCATATAATTTAATTATAAATGTGATATGTTTCAAGTTAACAAACATATAAAAACTTTTAAATATCATTTTATATGTTATATAAGTTACATATTAATGGATTTGAGATAAAGAATCATATAAAACTTTTAAATGTTGTTTTATATATTATATATGTTGCGTGTAATTTGATAAATATGATGGATTCAAGACAAAGTAGTGTGTAAAGCTTTTAAATATTATATATGTTGCATATAATTTGATAAAATGTGAACTTTAGACTTTTATATATCATTTTATATGTTATATATGTCACATATATTATTTTATTTATGCTATAAATGTCACTTTATATGTTATATATGTTACATCTAATGTATTAAATATGATGATATCTAGATGAAGAATTGCACATACAAACTTTTATATCTAATTTTATATGTTATATATGTTGAAATATAACAAGTATAAGATGAATCTCACATCAAAAAGAGATGGACTTAGTAAAAAATATATAAATTAGGAGGATCAATACCAAGTAAAACTTTTGATTTAATGAATCACTTTGAAATTTTGAAATACATAAAACAATAATCAAAATTTCTTTTTTAATAGTAGAATAATATAATTGGGTTGGATTTTAATGTCCTAAACAAAATTAGACTATGGTCACGCTATCCTCTTTTATCTATTTTAATATCCCACCATATCCTATATCTGGAGCATCAATCTTAACTATTTTTTAAGCTAATGGGTCAGTTATATGTAGACAATGAATAGTTTTAACTACAATTTTAATTTATTTTACTATACCAGTATGGACTTCAGTCTACGGGCCATAATTTTTTTCAAGCTTATCATGTAATGGTTTATAATTCTATTCAAATTTGGATAAAATTCTATAACATAATTCAAACATCCTAAAAATTTTTGTAGTTGAGCTTTATTAAGAATTTGATCAAGAAACTTATCTCCAAAAGCTAAGTTTATTTTTATAGGTTCTAAAATATCATGTTCTATATAATGACCTAAGAATCTAATTTTAGTCTGAAACAGAGACATTTTAGTTTTACTGAGTACTAATTCATTCTTCTTAGCCACCATAAAAAATATTTTTAAGTATTTGAAATGATCATCTAAAATTGTACTATATATTAATACATCATCAATGTATACTATACAAAATTTAATATAAGAATTAAATATATCATTCATCACTTTTTGAAATTTAGAGGGTACATTCTTTAAACCAAAAGGTATTATATTCCATTTGTACTGGCCAAATAGAACAGTAAATGTTGTTTTATATCTGTCTTTAGGGTTTATCTGTATTTGTCAAAATTCAGATTTCATATCAAATTTACTAAAAATATTTACTTCATATAGTCTTCCTAATAATTTTTTTTTGGAATAGGATACCTACTCAATTTTAAAGCTTTATTTAATAATTTATAATTTATTACTAATCTAGGGGGTTCCTCTTTCTATCTCAGAGGCCTTATTCACATAAAATGTTACACAAGATCATGAGCTTCTAGATTTAGTAATTAATTTTTTATTTTTAAATAAGTTATTTATTTTTATAAAATTCAATCATATCAGACGCCATTTAAATGGGTCGGAGTTTAGTTGTAATAGACTTTTCATTAAAGCCTATTTCATATGGTAAATCAACCATATGCTGCTTTCTATTCTAAAATACATTTGGAATAACAGCACTTAATTTATTTTTAATTTAAAGCTTTAATTTATTAATTTTATCTTGTATAAATTCAGCTTTAATTAATTATTTATTTTTTATAAATAAAAATTATTCTTTAAATTACAAAGTTATTTAGACTTTGCTTTTATTATTGTATTTATTTGCAGTTCATTGATTGAATGAGCTTTAAGTAAGTTTAGATTTTTTTATTTTTTTATAAATAAAAAAATATTTTTTTAATTTTTTACTTTAAAATTTATACTATCATCTTTTACGAAATAAGTGGTAATTAGATTCATAAATAGAGTTTCTAAGATTACCATATGATGAATATTAGCCAAAATAAATATATTTTTTTATTCTAAATTTTTATCAATTATTGAAGCTTCTGTTTTACCAAGAATATTTAATTTAGATTTATTTGCAATTGATAAGCTTTCATTTATTTTCTGTCAAAATTTTTTAAGAACTAGGCTATGTTTAATATAAATTAAGTCAGCTTTTATATCGAATAAAACTATAGTTTCTATATTATAATTATTTAAAAATTTTAATTTTATTTTTATTAAATATTTTCTTAATGTAATATTATGTAATATAAAAATTATATTATGAGAAATTTTATCTTTACTTATTACACTAATTTCATTATATTAATTTCTTCATTATTAACTTTTTCTTCTTTTTCTTCTTTTTCTTCTTCCTCATCAGAAAAAGTAGAATTTAGTAAGAATTTTATTAATTAAGGATCATTCTCTTATTTAATTTATAATTCTTTTAATTCTATTTTTATTTCTTTAATTTTCTTTTATAAATTATTTATAGTTGGTTTAATTTAATTATTTTATTTTTATTTAAGATTGAAGTTAGATTATATGTTTATTTACTAGTACTAGGTACTACAAAAGATTTAGATTTTTAATGTGAATCTTCTAATAATTTATTTAAGAATTTTTTTTAAATTTTAGGATCATTTATATGTTTTATAACTTTTAAAATAGATTTTTGCTCTTTAGTTAAAATATTTATTGATTTACTAGTAGTAGTAGTTTCAGTACTAGTACTTATATCATCTATTTGATTTATTTCTTCAGAATTTGAATAATCTTCAAAATCTAAATATTATAAATATAGTTAATGAATTTTATTTAATGCATATTCTTCTAATTCTAGTTCTTGTAATTTTTTTTAAACTTATAAAATCTAGATGTATGTCCTTTTTTACCATAATTATAATATTCTAAATCTTTATACGTTTTAAATTGTTTATCTTTCTTTTTAAAGGATTTTTTATTGTTAATTTTTTTAGATTTATATGATTTATATTTCTTATAGTAATATTCTTTATTGTATTTTCTTTTATAATATTTTTATAAGATTTTTTATATAGTTTCTTATGTTTTGTAGAACACTGTCCACCGCAGTATTTATAATTTTGGGTTATACTATAATCAAATTATTTATAAAATAAGCTCAATTATTGCTTAGTTTTTCTCATTTCATATTTTAATGAATTTTAAAGTTTTATATCTTGACATAGCTTTAATCATTCTTTTTGAACTATACTTACCAATTGACCATAAGTTAAAATGTCATAAGGAATAGGGTTTTCATATTCCAATTTTATATGGTTTCTAACTTTTTCCCCTAAGAAGAAAACCAATCCTGCTAAGAAATTTTTCTTCCAGAAAGCCTGTATGGAATCTTCTCTAAGCATAATCCTAGTTTGAAAAATTATTTTATAAAATCGAAAAATCACTAAATTTTTTACACCTAAGGTTACTTAGTAATTTAATATTTTTATCTTTCAAATGAGTAAGATTTTCTATAAAGCGAAGTGATATAGTCAGTATCAGTGTTGCTACTGCAATATGAATAGTATCACCATATTCATTTAGTATAGGGATTTCATCTTCATAAGTTTTTATAGCATTTGATATTTCTAAATATTGTTCAACAGTGATATGATTTTTCCACCAACCTTTTTAATTAGCCTATGAAGCCAGCTATAATTAATTCTATCATAGTTCTATCTGACATATCAGTTTGAATTCTACAAGCATTGGCAGCCATTGCCATCCGCTGTAGAATACTCATAATATTATATTCTGATAGGCTATCAATATTTCATTCATAAACTGATGAGGCATTATATTTATACTGTGATAAAGTATTTGGTCTATCTATAATTTCTAAGTCTGGGGTAGATATTCTAGGTACTATAGATTGATGATGTGTTATGTAATTTATTTGCGGATCTATATCTTTACTAAAAGATTCAAGATCTTTAGTTTCAGGTTGGGAATCCTCAACTGATTCTAAATCCTGATCTTGGATTACTATATTAATAGTGTTAGAGATTTTAGATTGAGTTGTTTCTTGAACTACCTATTTTAACTCAGATATAGAATCAATTTTACTTAATTAGTCTTTAATTGCTTTTATAAAATCAGAATCTTTAGATTTGACTTCTTGTTATGCTGTTTTTAAAATCTCAAAAGGTTTAAAAACATGAGTTTTTAATTTTTTTTATCTGAAATTATTTTCTCGACTGATTTTATTATTTCTTTATCTTTAATAGAATTTTTTATTTTATTTAACTGTTGTCCTATACTTAGTAAATGTGCATTACTAAAATTATTTTATTCTAATATTTTTCTATTTGGATCATCTTTTGCTACAGTCTTAAATGGTGCAGCTTGAATTTCTCTATCACCATACATGAATATACTTAAAGTTTTAGGGGGATGTTCATTTTATACAATTTTGTCATTTATTTTTCATTCTGTTTCTTTTTTCCTAACTGTTATAGAATTTATTAATTTTTATGCTTTAACCTTTGCTTTATAAATTCTTTTAAACCAATCAAAGAATTCCATATTAACTTCATATTGGTTTATAAAATTAATATATTCAATCTTTACAGATTCAAAATCATTGACCTTATTATGAACTTCTTTTAATTTATCTATATTCTTTACTAAAGTTAAATTTTTATTTAATTTTTCTTTACTAAAGATAAATTTTTTATTAATTACATTTAATTCTAATATATATATATCTGCTACATTATCTATTACAAAAGAAACTATAGATGACATAGGTGGAGAATGAGACTGTTCTCTATACTGTTCTTGGTTATAATTAGAGTTTATTTTCTATAGAGTTCATATTTTCTGTAGGGTTATAAAAAAAGATGTGGTACAGTTGTACTCAAATCAATACTTTTTAATTTACTACTGATTTCAGATATATTTAATGTAGAATATCTAGGCTTTATCACTGTTTATAAAACAAGTTTAGGTTCTTTTTCTTTATATAAAGCGTATATTATAGAGGATAATTGTGAGGCTCTTCCTATATCTACTATTGAAGCAGAGAAGGAAGAATTAGAATACCTACTGCTTATACTATGTCTACTGAATTTTAATTTAACTTTATCATCTTCATATTGTTAAATTTTACTTAAGTTTTATATTAGGTTTTACTATTTTTTTCAGGTTCTGGAGAGAGAACTGCATTTTTTAAAATTCACTTATTAGGAAGACTAATGTCTTTCCATTGAATAATTTTAGGAATTACTGTATAGCTTTACTAAGGTCTATTTAAAAAATTTTATTTTCTCTTGTTTTAGGTTTCATTATGTATTTAGTTGCAAAGACTGAGACCATGACTTTATAATATATTTTATACATTAATGCTATAGGAATGGATCCTTCTAATATTTTATTATTATGAGTTTGAATTTCTAGTATAACACTTTTTAATATATTAGGATCATTTAGAGATATTATGATATCAGAAAAATAATCAAATGAGATAGGTCCACTGCTAAAGCTAATCTCTATCGTTCCTAAGAGAGAATCATTAAAATTTACAAATTTGGCAACTCTAACTACTGCTAATATACTTGTATTTAAACCTTCCCTAGTTAAGAACTTTATACCAATTTATACAAGTCCTATATGTATATACTTATATTTTTTACTTTTATTGTGCTTTATAGATTTTGGAGAAAATAGTGTAATCTTTTCAAAATGTTTACTTAACTGTACATCCCTTTATTTTGTTTTAATTATATAATCATTTTTAAATATGTTTAATTTAGGTACTTTATAAATTTATTCTTTATCTACTTTAGGTATTACCCAATTATCTATTGCTTTATTAAAATCTTCTAAAATTACTTCATTTCTATTTATGATTCTTTTAATTTTTGATGACTCAAAACTATCAGATTTAGTTGTACTAATAGATTTACATAAAAATAGTTTCATTTTTAAATATTTAAAAATTAGTTTTTAAAGTATTTTCTTGTTGATTTTAGACGCGACCACTGACTTATTGCCTTAAATACCTACCCATTGACTGAAATGAGACTTATTGTATATCCAAATCCTAGTCAACAATATTCACTTTTAGATCTATAAGTCAAATATCTAACTATAGAAATAGTTTTATATCTATCTACTACCACCCTCCTAAAAAATGGTAGGCTCTGATACCAGCAAATTAGAAATGATATCAGAGCCTACTATTTTTTAGGAGTGGTAGTAGATAGATATAAAATTATTTTCATAGTTAGATCTTTGACATATAGATCTAGAATTGTTGACTAGAATTTGGATATGAAGTAAGTCTCATTTCGGCCAATGGGTAGGCATTTAGAGCAATAAGTCAGTGGTCACATCTAAAATCAACAAGAAAATACTTTGAAATCTATTTTTCAAATATTTAAAAATGAAACTATTTTTATATAAATCTGCTAGTACAACTAAATCTGATAATTCTGAGTTCAGAAATTAAAAGAATCGTAAACAGAAATGAAGTAATTTTAGAAAATTTTAATAAAGTAATAGATAATTGGGTAATACCTAAAGTAGATAAAGAATAAATTTATAAAATATCTAAATTAAACATATTTAAAAATGATTATATAATTAAAGCAGAAGAAATGGATGTATAAATAAGTAAACTTTTTGAAAAGATTAGACTGTTATCTCCAAAATCTATAAATCACTATAAAAGTAAAAAAAAAATATAAGTATATACATATAGGACTTGTACAAATTGGTATAAAGCCTTTAACTAGGGAAGATTTAAATACAAATATATTAGCAGTAGTTAGAGATGTCAGATTTATAAATTTCAATGATTCTCTCTTATGAACAATAGAGACTAGCCTTAGCAATAGACCTATCTCTTTTGATTATTTTTCTGATATCACAATATCTCTAAACGACCATAATATATTAAAAAGTGTTATACTAAAAATTCAAACTCATAATTATAAAATGTTAGAAGGATCCATTCCTGTAGCATTAATGTATAAAATATATTATAAAGTTATGGTCTCAGCCTTTGCAACTAAATATATAATGAAACCTAAAATAAGAGAAACTAAATTTTTTCAAACAAACCTTAGTAAAGCTAATATAATAATCCCTAAAACTATTCAATTAAAAGATATTAGTCTTCCCGATGAGTGGATTTTGAAAAATAAACGAATATAGAACTTAGTAAAATTGGACAATATGAAGATGGTAAAGTTAAATTAAAATTTAGTAGACATAGTATAAGCAGTAGGTATTATGATTCTTCCTCCTCTACTTCAATAGTGGATATAGAAAGAGGCTCACAATTATCCTCTGTAATATATGCTTCATATAAAGAAAAAGAATCTAAACATGTTTTACAAACAATAGTAAAGCCTAGATATTCTACATCAGATATACCTAAAACCAGTAGTAAATTAAAAGGTGTTGATTACAGTACAACTGTACCACATCTTTTTTATAACCCCACAGAAAATATGAACCCTATAGAAATAAACCCTAATTATAACCAAGAATAGTATAGAGAACAATTTCCTTCTCCACCTACGTCGCCTACATTTAGTAAATGTAATTAATAAAGAATTTACATTTAGTAAAGAAAAATTAAATAAAAAATTAATTTTAGTAAAGAATATAGATAAATTAAAAGTTTATAATAATGTCAATGATTTTGAATCCATGAAGAATGAATATATTAATTTTATAAACCAATATGAAGTCAATATGAAATTCTTTTATTGGTTTAAAAGAATTTATAAAGGAAAGATTAAAGCAGAAAAATTAATAAATCTTATAACAGTTAGGAAAAAAGAAACAGAATAGAAAGTAAATAATAAAATTATACAAAGTGAACATCCCCCCTGAAACTTCAAGTATATTTATGTATGGTGATAGAGGAATTCAAGTTGCACCATTTAAGACTGTAGCAAAAGATGATCCAAATAGAAAAATATTAGAATAAAATAATTTTAGTAATACAAATTTACTAAGTATAAGACAACAGTTAAATAGAATAGAAAATTCTATTAAAGATAAAAAAAATAATAAAATCGGTCGAGAAAACTATTTCAGATTAAAAAAAATTAAAAACTCATATTTTTAAACCTTTTGAGGTTTCGAAAACAGGACAACAAGAAGTCAAATCTAAAAATTCTAATTTTATAAAAGCAATTAAGGACCAATTAAGTAAAATTAATTCTACATCTGAGTCAAAATAGGTAGTTCAAGAAACACCTCAATCTAAAGCCTCTAAAACTATTAGTATAATAACTCAAGATCAGGATTCAGAATCAATTGATGATTCTCGACCTGAAACTTAAGATCTTAAATCTTTAGTAAAGACATAAATCCACAAATAAATTGCATAACACATCATCAATCTATAGTACCTAGAATGTCTGCCATAGAGTTAGAAATTATAGATAGACCAAATACTTTATCAGAGTATAAATATAACGCCTCCTCAGTTTATAAATGGAACATTGATAGCCTATCAGAATATAATATTATGAGTCTTCTACAACAGATGATAATGGTTGTCAATGCTTATAGAACCCAAACTGTTACGTTAGATAGAACAATAACAGAATTAATTATAGCTGGCTTCACAGGCTAATTAAAATTTTGGTGGGATAATTATCTCACTGATGAACAATATTTAGAAATATTAAATGCTATAAAAGCTTATGAAGATGGAACTCCTATACTAAATGAATATGGTGATACTATTCAGGATGTAGTAGAAATACTGATATTGACTATATTACTTCACTTTATAGGAAATCCTACTCATTTGAAAGATAAAAATGTTGAATTACTAAGTAACCTTAGGTGTAAAAAACTTAATAATTTTTAGTTTTATAAAATAATTTTTCTAACTAGGATTATGCTTAGAGAAGATTCCAACCAGACTTTCTGGAAGAAATTTTTTTTAGCATGATTGCCCTTCTTCCTAGGTGAGAAAGTTAGAAACCTTATAAAATAGGAATATGAAAACCCTATTTCTTATGACAGTTTAACTTAAGGTCAATTAGTAAGTATAGTTCAAAAAGAAAGATTAAAGCTCTGTCAAGATATAAAAGTTCAAAAATCATTAAAATACGAAATGAGAAAAACTAAGCAAGAATTAAGCTCATTTTGTAAACAATTTAAAGTTATAAACATTACGGTGGACAATGTTCTACAAAACATAAGAAACCATATAAAAAATCTTATAAAAAATATTATAAAAGAAAATATAATAAAGAAGATTACTATGAGAAACATAAATCTTATAAATCTTATAAATCTAAAAAATTTAACAATAAAAAGTCTTTTAGAAAGAAAGATAAATAATTTAAAACGTATAAAGATTTAGAATATTATAATTGTGATAAAAAGGGACATACATCTAGATTTTGTAAGTTTAACAAAAAATTACAAGAACTAGAATTAGAAGAATATGTGTTAAATAAAATTCATGAACTATATTTATAATATTCAGATTATGAAGATTATTTAGATTCTGAAAAATAAATCAAATAGATGATATAGATACTAGTACTAAAACTAGTAGTAGTAGTAAATCAATAAATTTTTTTAACTAAAGAACAAGAATCTATTTTAAAAGTTATAAAATATATAAATGATCCTAAAATTCAAGAAAAAATTCTTAAATAAATTATTAGAAGATTCATATGAAAAATCTAAATCTTTTGTAATACATAATACTAGTAAACAAACATACGATCTAACTTCAATCTTAAATAAAAATGAAACAATTAAAATTAAACCAGCTATAAATGATTTACAAAAAAAATAAAGAAATGAAAATAGAATTAAAAGAAGTAAAAATTAAACAAGAGAACGATTCTCAATTAATAAAATTCTTATTAAATTCTACTTCTTCCGATAAGAAAGAAGAAGAAGAAGAAAAAGAAAACAAGTTAATAAAGAAGAAATTAAAAATAATAAAATTAGTATAATAAGTAAAGATAAAATTCCTCATAATATAATTTTTATGTTACAAAAAATTATATCAAGAAAATATTTAATAAAAATAAAATTAAAACTTTTAAATAATTATAATATAGAAACTATACCCTTATTCGATACAAGAGTTAACTTAAATTGTATAAAACCTGGCCTAGTTCCCAAAAAATTTTGGCAGAAAATAAATAAAATCTTATTAGCTCTAAAAAAATCTAAATTAATTATTCTTGATAAAGCAGAATCTTCAATAATTGATAAAAATTTTAAATTAAAAATATATTTATTTTGGTTAATATTCATCATATGATAATTTTAGGAACTCTATTTATGAATCTAATTACCCTTTATTCCGTAAAAGATGATAATATAAATTTTAAAGTAAAAAATTAAAAAAATATTTTTCCATTTATAGAAAAGCCTAAAAAGAAAAATCTAAACTTACTTAAAGCTCATTCAATTTATGAACTACAAATAAATATAATAATAAAAACAAAGTCTGAATAAGTTTGTAATTTAAAGAATAATTTTTATTTACAAAAAATAAATGAACAATTAAAAACAGAATTTATATAAGATAAAATTAATAAATTAAAGCTTCAAATTGAAAATGAATTATGTGCTGATATTTCAAATGCATTTTGGAATAGAAAACAACATATGGTTGATTTATCATATGAAATAAGCTTTGATGAAAAGTCTATTACAACTAAAGTCCGGCCTATTCAAATAATATCTGATATGATTGAATTTTATAAAAAAGAAATAACTGATTTAGAAAATAAAAAATTAATTACTAAATCTAGAAGCTCATGGTTTTGTTCAACATTTTATGTGAATAAGGCCTCTGAGATAGGAAAGGAGCCCCTAGATTAGTAATAAATTATAAACTATTAAATAAAGCTTTAAAATGGATTAGATATCCTATTTCAAATAAAAAAGATTTATTAGGAAGATTATATGAAGCAAACATTTTTAGTAAATTTGATATGAAATCTGAATTTTGGCAAATACAGATAAACCCTAAAGACAGATATAAAACATCATTTACTGTTTTATTTGGCCAGTACGAATGGAATGTAATGCCTTTTGGTTTAAAAAATGTACACTCTGAATTTCAAAGAGTGATGAATGATATATTTAATCATTATACTAAATTTTGTATAGTATATATTGATGATGTATTAATATATAGTACAACTTTAAATGATCATTTCAAACACCTAAAAATATTTTGTATGGTGATTAAGAAGAATGGATTAGTACTCAGTAAAGTTAAAATGTCTCTGTTTCAGACTAAGATTAGATTCTTAGGTCATTATATAGAACAAGGTATTTTAGAACCCATAAAAAAAAACTTAGCGTTTGGAGATAAGTTTTCTGATCAAATTCTTAATAAAACCCAACTACAAAAATTTTTAGAATGTTTGAATTATGTTATAAAATTCTATCCAAACATGAATAGAATTATAAAACCATTACATGATAGGCTTAAAAAAAATATTGGACCATGGATTGAAGTTTATACTGGTATAGTAAAATAAATTAAAACCCTAGTTAAAATTATTCATTGTCTACATATAGCTGACCCATTAGCCCAAAAGATAGTTGAGACTAATGCTTCAGATATAAGATATGGTGGGATATTAAAACAGATAAAAGAGGGTAGAGAGACCATAGTCCAATTTTATTCAGGACATTGAAATCCAACATAATTAAATTATTCTACTATTAAAAAAAATTTTGAGTATTGTTTTATGTATTTAAAATTTTCAAAGTAATTTATTAAATCAAAAGTTTTTACTTCGTATTGATCATAAAAGTGTAAAGAGGTTTTACAAAAAGATGTCAAAAACCTTGTCTCAAAATAAATTTTTGCTAGATGGCAAACTATTTTAAGTATATTTGATTTTGATATAGAATTTATTAAAGGAGAAAATAATAGTTTACCTAACTTCCTTATTCGTGAATTTTTTCTCAGGAATCATGGGAAATAAAAAGAAGAAAGCAGCTAATAAAACTAAAGAAACCCTAAAACCTGAATCTCCTAAAGCTTTGTCTGATCATTCAGATGAAAATCACTAAAAATGCAACTAAAGCCATAAAATCTTGGGCCCAAGTGGTCGAAGAAGACAATAATAAAGCCTAGATGGAATAATGCGTCTCCCAGCTGGCCCATTCTCCAGAAGTTATTAAATCCTTAAAGAATATGTGCTTTGAGCAGCCTAATATCTCAAGTAGTAATGCTCTAATCCCTTATTTAAAACAAGTGATAGGAGAATCTTCAAAAGCTAAAACTCTATCTCAAAATAGTTTTAAAACTGAGTTGGAAGTTTCAAACCCTTCAACTCAAATTGTTTCTTCAAATTTTTCTTTAAAGCACCCTAAAACAGAATGGTTTACTAAAACATTTTTTACTACAAAATTAATAATAGAATATGGACTTGACCAGCAGAATCTATGAAAAATTATTGAATCTGTATGGCCAAAAAATTAGTTTTTTAGACCAACTGAATTTTTAAAACCTTAAAAGTATTGTCTTAATATTCTAGAAGATTCTGGTTCTATATATTTAAAGCATAATTATAATCAGAAAAATAAAGCTATCATAACTTATTCTTCTTTCAAAATAAAGAAAATTTTTCATCAATCTGATTGGGAAAAATCTTTGTACATCTCTGTACAATTTAAATCCCTTCCTCAAAACTCCATCTATTCTCATTATAATTATTGGAATTATATTGATGCCTCGTCCAAAGCCTTATTTTTTTAAAACCCTGGCCAAACTCATTCTTGGCTTATATATTTTGATACCAATATTAAAACTGATAACATTCCCATGTGGTTTATTGACTGGTGGTATTACTGTGGTAATGAAGATAAAATATTATCACAAGACATACTGCTAGACTTTCAATACTTTAAAGCCCATTTTAATCCAAGCCCTTATGAGAAGAAATTTTCTCATCTTCTTCTTTTTTCTATGATTTTCTATATATCTTGGGTGTACCAGTGGTATTTTGATACTATAATACAATCAGGTACCAATATATCCATGGTATTAAGAAAAATGAAAATTAAATGGTGGATTGTCTTTCGCAATTCTACCTATGAGAACACAAAAAAGCAGTGGCTACTAAAGAAAAACTATGGTGGCTTTGATCCAAAGTTGTTTGTCTTTTTAGGGCCCAAAATATAGTCATTTTTACTAGTGCAAAGACTGTAGAAGATTATAAAGCCCTGATGCAACAGATGGTTGAATCTTTTTCTTCAACCTCTGAGCTTATAAAGCCCAGTAAGACTAGCTCTGCTGGATCATCCAATAAAGTCCATTCTAAAAAATCTAAAGCCCAGTCCAGGAGAAGAAAATTACCTTCCTCTTTCTACTTCTCATCTACATCATCCATGACATCATCTTTCACTAATAAAACGTCTGACTCAGACTTAGATTATTGTCTTAGTAATGAAGATGATTGTTATGGTATTTTATCTCCAATAAAGATAAAAAGCAAAAAAGAAAAAGAAAAAGAAAAAGAAAAAGAAAAAGAAAAAGAAAAAGAAAAAGAAAAAGAAATAATAAAGAAAAAAAAAAGAAAAAAAAATATGACTCTGATATAAGCTCGTCAGAAAATTAAAGGCAGAAGGAATCTCATTCCTTTAATTTCTGTAAAAGTTAATAAAATTGGTGTCCACTGACAAAATACTGTTCATCTACAGTATTTACCAGAGAAAACCAATAGTAAAGTCAGAAGAACTGTTCATCTACAGTTCTCCACAGTAAATCAAATAGTATCCCCCCAATAAGATACTATTCATTTACAGTTCCAGACGCATGAAGGTACAGTATAAAGTAAATAGTAATTATATATTACTATTCATCCACAGTATCACATGTGAAAAGAACAGTATAAAGTTTAAGCCATTTGTCTTTATATGGAAGCCATTTCTGAAGCTTAAGCATACTCTTTTCAGAACCTCTCGCCTCCAGAAGCTCTGAAGAACTCAAAACTCTAGTTTAGGTTTTCTTTTTCTCTCTTCACTAAAAAACCTTCTTCCACTTCTGTATTCCTTTCACTATTATTCTCCTGTAAGTTGTTTATTTTTAAAGCTTGTATTTTGTATTTTAAAGTTTATTTTATTTAAGTATGCTCTGCACTTGTAACGAAAAGTTAATTTGGTGCATCGGAAACTTATAAAGTTTTATTTTCTGTGTAAAGATTTATTGGTATAAGCTGGATATCTGGTTGTAACGGCTACTGGCTACGAGCAGAGTTTATAAACTTGTGGTACCTAGTATAACAAAAAGCAATATTATTTTATTAGTTTTTGTCATAGAATTGTATCTTATTTATTATGATGATTATTGTTTTATTTAGGTATTTTGGTAGTTTTAATCTGTTTATTTAGTATTTTCATCAATTTTGGTAGTTTTAATTTATTTCAGTGTTTATGTCATTTTTGTTCTAGTTTTTAGTGTGGTGTTTATGTGTTGTTGGTTAATGTTTATTTGATTCTTGTTTAAAGTTTGTTTAAGTGTTTATTTTAGGTTAATATGCAAACATTTCCTTGGAAGAATAGCATGAAGCATGTCTCACCTTAAGGGCAAAACCAAGGAACCAAGAGAGGAAGGAAAATTTGGACAGTAACTAACATACTCAGAGGACACGGCCAAGCCACTGGCCGTGTCAGGAGCTTGGCCGTGTCACACACATAGCCAAGGAAGAAGACCAAAGAAAGAAGAGCAAAGAACAAAGAGGTCAGTAGGTGACACACCCAGGGGACACGGCCAAGTCACTGGCCGTGTCCCTCCAAACACATCAAACACGTCCAAGCTCACCCAAGCTTGGGCGTGTCACTGTGAATACTCGAATTTTGAGGCTCGGAAAGCCAATTTTCTCAGACTGTAGACGACCGAGCCGGACCGGAGGTCTACGGTAAAGTTCACCGAAAGTATGTCTTCATGGTACTTGAAATGTCCAGAACGATGCAAGGATCACGGATATGGTCTCGGATTAATTTTTGGAGGTCTGTAGCTCCCAAAAAATCAGTTTGAGCGGAAGATCGTACAGTTTTGGGGATCGGACCACCGCGAACGGCGGTCCAATCGCCGGCGACTGTGGTTCGACCGCCGACCACGCCTTTTTCCCGATTTTCCAGCCCGACCGGCGGTCCGACCGCCGGCCACGACATTTTTCCAGATTTTTCGGCCCGACTGGCGGTCCAACCGCCGGCGACGGCGGTCTGATCGCCGACCATGGCTGTCCTACCGCCGCCGTTGACATTTTTCCAGATTTTCCATCCGGACCGGCGGTCCGACCGCTGTATAACCCGAATTTTGTCTATAAAAAGCCTCCAAATTTTCAGAAAAAGGGTTGGCTTTTGGCATCCCGGGACCTCGCGCTGACGAAATCTTTATTTTTAAATACTTAAGAACTTCTAACCTTGTGTTGCAGGAAGCAAGAATCATATTCCAAAGTCCAAGAAAACAAGATCTGGAACTTAGAAGTGAGAAAATTTTAAACAAGGTAATATCTTAATTCATCATTTGTCAATTCGAGCGTATAAAAAACATTCCACCTTATTCTTAATTTCTTTTTGGTCAAAGACCTAATCCTTTTAGGTCTAAGGCATAGTTAACTAATCAATCAATATCTCGGCATTAAGCCATGAATTAATTAATCTTTCGGGCCAAATGCCTAAAATTCGCATCCTTTTGGTACAAAGTACCTAAATTTCATAATATAACACTAAGTGCTTAAAATCTCACAATTTTGGCAAAAAGTCCGACAATGCACGAAGCATACACACACACATGCATGAAGCATAACTTTTATTGCCTTTAAATAGGCTTTTCCGAACTACATGGGCTTTGATCTCTCATAAAAACGAGAGTATGTAGGCATGTTTGGGATTCACCCCAAATAGCAAGTCCACAATCTACTAACAATCTGTTTGTCTTTTTGTCCTTCATCCCTCTTAAGTTTATTTCTTTTTTATTTGCCAAGTTAGTCAAATGCATGACATAGTCCCCGAATCCTCCTTGGGTTCGCAGATTAGAAACCTTTACATTGGATGCATTATTGGAGTCAAACAAGGGTTTTCTTAGTTTTTCCCTTCGAACAAAATAAACTGAGTGGCGACTCCCGACAATGAGTGAACGTTCATCCGAATCCTTTTCTGGTGGAAACTGAGGTTAACAAATTGGCGACTCCACTGGGGACCATAAAAATGATTTATGAAATTCTAGTGGACTACTATTGTTTATTTGACTAACTTGCCCTTCTTTAGGGTACTTTTATTTATTTTGCAGGGTACCTTAGCAATGGTTATCCTTTCTTTAAGGATATTAGAATTAAAAATTGACTAAAAGAATCTTTCTGGGGACCATAAAAAATTAATTTATGGGATCCTAGTAGACTACTATTATTCATTTGACTAACTTGGCCTTCTTTAGGGTACTTTTATTTATTTTGCAGGGTACCTTAGCAATGGTTATCCTTTCTTTAAGGATATTGGAATTGAATATGGACAAAAGGAATCTTTTTTCTTTAATGGACCCCTTATTTGATTAATTTTGTATTTGTTTTGTCATTCAGAGAATCTTTTTCTCTTGCATTATATGGGGGAATCATTTTCCTCCATTGCATAAAAAAATTATTTTCAAATGAATTTCTTCTCTTTCTGTTCAAAATTCTGAGTCTGGATAGCAAGCAGCATTGACCGGCAGGTCTCCTTGATTATGCCGGCGGACAGCCAAAGCGTCCTCCCTGTTGTCGCAAACCATTCCAATCCTTTTGGAGTGGCCCACGAGTAAACGTACTGTTGGACCCACGCGAAGCTCTTTGTTTCACATGTGGTTAGGTATATCTTACTCAAGACTCAAGGGTCCCTATGATAAGCCAATTCTCTATTTTTCATGTAACAATAGAACCTTCCCTTAGGTTGTATGTACCCAATGATAGTGCCACATTCCATTAAAATGAATTATGATGTGATGAGGTGCATCCATGCAACATGACAACATTATTTTGGGAGAAAACCTTTTGGGAAAAACTTGTGATGTATATAAGTGGACCAAGAGTTTTCTTACCCTACACACTACCCTGATCTCTTGCCCTTAACCTTTGCAGGTACCCACTGTCCGTGTGCCTTTACCTATACAAGCTACACCAACTTCAACTGTGCAATCACCCGCAAGTTCTACTACCCCAACTTCACCGACTACTCCAATTACTGAAATGGCTACTATTGAACAGATTAAGGCCTTGCTAGATGGACAGGCTAAGGAAATTGAAGCTAGGATGCAAGAGAGAATTGATGAAGCTTTGGCTGCCCAAAGGGTAGCCATCTTGGCTGAATTGGGAGGGGCACCAAAGACAGCCACTACTCCTGAAAATCTAGGGAAAGAACCTATAGTAGGGCAAACTAGTACCCCCACTGCTCAGAATAATACCCCTGTCATCAATTTGGAGGATTCGCCCTCTAAGAATGTTACAGAAACTGATGAACTAAAAGAGAAACTTGAATTGCTTGAAAGGTCAATCACTGCCATGAAAACTCATAAAGAGGTGGTAGACATGGATTCCTTATCCTTGTTTCCCCAAGCTAGATTGCCTCCAAAATTCAAGATGCCTGGGATGGACAAATTTGATGGGACTACTTGCCCTAAAACCCACCTAAAGATGTATGTGGGAGCCTTAAGCCCTTAGGGTTTAAATGATGAGCTCTTTGCTCAACTGTTCCAACAATCCTTGACTGGTGCTGCCCTTAAATGGTTTGTAAGCCTGGACCATGCCAAGATTAAGACCTGGGAAGACATCTGCAATGCATTTAACACTCAATACCACTACAATATTGAGGTGGATGTCACTAGAAGGGAGCTTGAGACTACTAAGCAAAACAATAATGAACCCTTCTCCTCATTCCTTACGAGGTGGAGGGCAAAAGCCGCTCAAATGATCAATCACCCTTCAGAACAGGAGCAGATTGATATCATAATCAAGAATTTAAGGCCTACATATCAAGCTCAACTGCAAATCCAATACCTGCCTACTTTCAAATCGCTCATTGTGACTGCAACCAAAGTAGAAGACTTGATACA
This sequence comes from Garcia nutans, assembly GCA_947685225.1. Lineage (NCBI taxonomy): Eukaryota > Viridiplantae > Streptophyta > Magnoliopsida > Malpighiales > Euphorbiaceae > Garcia > Garcia nutans. Next base: position 52,950,428 of record CANTUV010000012.1, read on the forward strand.
ATTGGGTAAGATAGTAGATGAGGGAGCTACTTCGAAGTATAAGAAACAAGGCCAAGCTGCTTCCTCCAGCAAGGGTAATGAAGTGGCCAATATTGCCCCTGCGAATCCTTTACGTGTGGGCAATCTTGGGCCGAGAAATCAGCCAAGAAGGCAATATACCGACCTTGGGGTGCCCCTTCATCTGGTGTTTAAAAAGGCTGTGGAAGGAAAATACTTGAAGCCTTTGTACCCAAGACCTCTTCCAAATCCATTACCCTCCAATTATAGGGCCAATGAGTACTGTGAATACCACCAAGGAAAGGGGCATAGAACAGATGCTTGCTGGACTCTGAAAAATCACATTCAGGATTTGGTGGATAGTGGTGACATCATTCCTCTCAGGAGACAACCAAACATTAACACTAACCCTTTGCCCAATCATTCCATCCACGCCATCACTGTGGAAGAAGAGCTGTTTGATCCTTTCAAACTCCTCTTAGAAATGAATGAAGCGTGTGTGTTAGATTTGAATGATCTCGCTGAAGAGGTCGACGCTTTGACAAGAAGCGGAAGACAATATCAGCTACTCGACTTGGGAAAAGCCCCTACAACCTCAAATCACCCCTATAAGAAGACGCCAGAGCCAAAGGAAGACCCTTTCCTTTCTCAGCTTAAACAAACTCAAGCTAAGGTGTCAATTTGGGAGCTCCTTGCTTCCTCATTCCCACACCGTCAGGCTCTCAGCGAAGCTTTGAGTCAACTTGATACATCAGTGGACACAAGCCCAGAAGCTTTGGTGGCCACTTTGACCCAATCAACCAAGGCATTGAGTATCCGGTTTTCTGATACAGACCTACCAGAAGACGGTAGTAAACACAATGATGCTTTATACATCACCATACAAACTGGGGGAAAGACTGTGCCCATGGTTCTCATTAATAATGGGTCAGCCTTAAATATATGTCCCTTGAAAGTAGCAAGCTGTCTGGGGTTGGAGGCTACGGATCTTACACCTTCTGATCAGATTGTCAAAGCATATGATAACACTCGAAGAGAAATTTTGGGTGATGCTACTCTGGAGGTTGTTATTGGACCGGTAAAAATGGGAGTGCCGTGGATTCATCAGAATAATGCTGTCCCTTCTTCTTTACATCAAAAACTTAAGTTCCCTTTTGAAGGAAAAATCATCACTATCAAAGGGGACACATGTGAAACCAACAAGAAAACCACGGATCAGTCTCTTTTTGAGGTTGTTCCTGGTGAAACTGCCATGGCATTAACTGGGTTCCAGTATGACACAGTCCAATGCATTGAAGGAGAAAAGCCCAAAGGGCCATTTATCCTATATGACTTTGGGGAGGTCCAAATCAATTGCCTAGTGGGAATGATGCTGAGGGTAGGTCTGCTACCCGGAATGGAAATGATGAAGTCTGGGAGGAAAACACCCGTAGTGCGGCCATAGGAAGAACCTGAGAATAGGGGAACTTTTGGCTTGGGGTACAAACCCACAAACGAGGAGATAGAAGAGTTTGAGCATGGGAAGAAGAAAAAGAAGACTAGGCGGGCAAAAAGCCTCAAAATGCGCCCTTACTTTAAAACTCTGAATGGTCACTTCTGCAAACCTAGAAAAGCAGTTCCTTATTGTGGTTTCCAGGAGCCATTCTATTCTCCTATGACTGGAAAGAAATTACCGGGTTTTGAAATATTTGCTGATGTTTTGGCCATAAAAGAAGAAGAGCCAGAACCTAAAACTGACCCACAAGTAGAAGACTTCATGCAGCCTAATCTCTTTGATGAGGTTGCTATGATAACCAATTTTGAAGACAAAAGGGACTTCACAAAGCTTATCAAGACAACAGATGGGCCACTGATGAATTGGTATGCCGAGGAGGGACAAGCTACTGAGTCAAATCCTGAGTCAAACACCAAGTCAGAGTCTAATTCTGAGTCTTCTGTAGTTTCAGATTTAGAGAACCCCAATGTCAAATCTAATGTAATCTTGGAGAATGACTCCGCCATTATCAATGAAACTCTTCAAATTTTTGGCTACCCTCTGTCTTTTGCTTTCCAACTATTATCTAGCAAAAATAAATTAAAAGAAATAAAAGAAATAAATGAAAAGATAATAATTGGCAAAGAAAATGAACATACATACATTGCATATGATTGTGTGAATAAGGAATAGGTTGTTGAGTGCATCAGAAGATATGTCGACTGCTTCATGTGGATGGCAAGTGATGTCACGGGAATAGACCCAGCCATAGCAGTTCATAAAATTCCGCTATACCCCAATGCAAAGCCGGTTAAGCAGAAATTGAGAAGAATGAAGCCAGAATGGTCTTTGAAAATTAAAGAGGAGGTTGCCAAGCAACTGGACAATAAGTTCATAGAACCCATTGTCTACCCTTCCTGGTTAGCAAATATTGTGCCGGTCCCGAAGAAAGACGGAAAGGTCAGGATGTGTGTTGACTATAGAGATTTGAATAAGGCTTGTCCCAAGGACGATTTCCCGCTACCACACATCGATTTGCTGATAGACAGGATGGCTGGGCATATGATCATTTGGCACAACAATTCGATGATCTATCCTTCGAATATCTCCCAAGAGCAAAGAATCAGTTTGCTGATGCTCTGGCTACTTTAGCTTCCATGATCAATATCAAGGAGGGGAAAGCCATTCGTCCATTGAAAGTTCAGCTTCAGAAACAACCTGCCCACGTAATGCATTTGGCCGATGGTAAACCATGGTTTTGGAATATCAAGAGTTATCTCAAGGACGGAAGTTATCCGGAGGGATCATCAAAGGTTGATCAGAGGGCAATAAGGCGGCTTGCCACAGGTTACATTCTTAATGGAGAAATCCTCTACAAAAGAAGTTGGAATGGAATGCACCTAAGGTGTGTGAATGAAGCAGAGGCTAAGCAGATAATGGAAATGGTACATGGTGGCGAATCAGGACCGCACATGTATGGGATCACCTTGGCTCGGAAAATAGCCAATCTAGGATATTATTGGTCCACCATGAACACAGACTGTGTGGTATTTGTGCAAGAATGCCATCAGTGTCAGATATTTGCTAAGCTGCAGAAGCAACCTCCCGTTGCCCTGAATCCAATCACTTCTCCATGGCCCTTCGCTACTTGGGGAATAGATATAATTGGCAAAATACATCTGAAAGCCTCGAATGGACATCAGTTTATCTTGGTAGCAGTGGATTACTTCACAAAGTGGGTTGAAGCGGCTTCCTATGCAGAATTAGACGCCAAAAGGCAGCACAGTTTGTCCGAACCAACATCCTTTGTCGGTACGGAATGCCATTTGAGATTATCACTGATAATGGAACTCATTTCCAAGCAGAATTTGCTAAACTCTTGAAGGATAAGAAGATCCAACATCATAAGTCCTCTCCTTATAGACCCCAAACAAATGGAGCTGTAGAAGCAGCAAATAAGTCTATAAAGGTGATCATACAAAAAATGATCAAGGAACATAGGCGTTGGCATGAGAAGTTACCACTGGCTTTGTGGGGATATAGGACGTCAATTAGAACTCCTACTGGGGCAACCCCGTATTCCCTGGTGTACGGAATGGAAGCAGTACTCCCCATTGAACTGGAAGTTCAATCGGCGAGGATAATTCAAGAAAGTCAGATAAATGAAGCTGAATGGATCAGCAATTATCATCATCAGTTGTTGGGTTTGGATGAAAAAAGACTTCAAGCTCTACATCAGATTCAAGGGTACCAGAGGCGAATGGCCAGACATTTCAACAAAAAGGTCAAAGATCGAAAGTTGGAAGAAGGTTGTTTGGTTCTGAAAGAAATCAGAACACCTGTTACAGATCCTCGTGGGAAGTTTCGTCCTCATTGAGCGGGACCCTACATTTTAAAGAAAATACTTTCCGGCGGAGCCGTCATTTTGTCTGATTTGGATGGTTTGGAGTTCACAAACCCATGCAATCTGGATCAGCTAAAGAAATATTATGTATAATCATGCATTGTAAGGAACTACATTAGACCTGATTCTCGCAAACTAATTCGAGATATGTAGGCAGCTCTCCTTGAGCACGGTCTAAATTTTAATAAAAATCATTGATTCATTTTTCTTTTGCCAACATAAAATAATAAAAATAAAAAGAAAAGAAAGAAAAATCCTGCTAAGTCGAAAACCCACAAAGGGCGACTTAGGCAATAGTGGGGCCCGCTAAATCGAAAACTCGCAAAGGGCGGCTTAGGCAAGAATGGGTAAGAACTCGCTAAGTTGAAAATCTGAAAGGACGACTTAGGCAAAAATTAGAGTAAATAAATAAAGTAAATAATGCTTGGAAAGCAAACAAAAGAGTCATTCATTAAGAATCATTCATTACAAAAAGAATCATTCGTTACAAAAAGAGTCATTCATCCCATGAGATATCCAACCAATCAAAAAGGTCAAGTCATACTTCCAAAATGTCAAAAGAACCAAAAAGGTTAAAGTAATCCAAAAAAAGCAGACAAAAGAGTCAACCCTAGGATCTAAATCCTACGCCTCCTACGTGGGGCAGAGTCTTCGGTATCTTCCTTAGTTCCGGAACTCTCTGCAGCACCTATCTCCTCCTCGCTAAGAGGAACCACCTCCTCTCCCTCCAGCTCCTGCAGCAATGCATACCTCCTAGGCTTTTCAACGGGCCAAACTTCAGCTATAAACCAAGCTTCTGTACTCTGGAGTGGGCTGAACAAGAGAAGGCTCGGCAGAAGGCCTGATCATCTGATGGTCCCTGACCCAAGTCTGTAGAACAGCTCGAGTAACTCCGGGAGTAATAAGGGTAGCAATAGTTAACCCAACAGGAAGGGGAACCCTCTGATCAATTCCCATCTGTCTGAGGACGCGAGAAGCACTATACCATGTACTATGAGTGAAACCAAGAAGGTAGACATGGTTATGCATTGCATTTGCCTCCATGAATCGAGAAATTCTATACCAAGAGATGAACCACAATAATTCTTCTGGTCCAAGCTCAAACAACCAGATGGTCCACTTAGCCGTAGAGGAAAAAGAAATCTGAATTTTTCTGGTGCGGTACTGAGAAGGGTTATAGGTCAAAGCATGGGGAGCGGCAACCACTCGGAGATGATCTCTCAGCCAAACCTGAAAAAAATAGATCCTTTCTATTTTACAAAGAAAAAAGAGAGATGATGGAATAAGAAAAAATAAAAGGTATAACAAAGTTACCTGAAGAATGATCGGGGTAACAGCCCAATGTTCAAATCCGAGTACAGTTCTGTCAAGACTTTGAATAGTCTCAGCCAGAATCATACCGCCAATGCAGTTAAGTTCTTTCATTTGCCTAACCATGGGGCAAAGCTTCAAATCTCCAAAGCCAGGATCACGGTTGAAGATAAACCCAACTAACAGGCAGAAAATAAAAGCGCGCATCCTATGCTTCAGTTGAATCTCATTTTCAAAATTAGCAGTCAGGAATTCATCAATCAGAGGAAGCAGCATCACCTTATTCCCATCCACAATCATAGCTTGAGCTTGGGACCTTGTGAAGCTAAAAAGCCTCTGAAAAGATCCCACATAGCCAATTTGAACCTCATGCCTTACAAGAGGGGCATTTGGGTCACATCCAACAATTGAGCAGAATTCCTCAAAAAGAGGACACATCTCTTCCATTCGGGCACCAAATCTAAAGACGTGGGCTTGAGGATCCCAAAATCTGATACAAGCATGCAAGAAATCCCAATCCACAGCTACACCTCTAAGAGTGGCAACAGCTTTTAATCCATATCTCCCCATGTTGATCCTTTCAACATTATGGAGGCTCTTGGTCCAGTTATGCATCACATGGTTAAAAAGAGGGTTCATTGTTGAGAGAAATAAAATTCTGCAGTGAAAAACCTATTTTCTAGCCCGAAAATACACTTCAAAGTTCTATTTTTGACATATATATATACTGCCCCGGGGCCACCCGGCGGTCCGACCGCCGTTCGCCCAGCTTCGAGTTTTATTTTTGTTGTTTTATGAAATCCTTGTGTTTTGGCCCTGTTTAGACTCTTTTAGGCATTATTTTTTGGAGTTATTTCAGGGATGTATTTTTGAAAATAGATTTCTAAAGAAAAAAAAACAAGCATCATGCATACATATTTGCTGTTAATGCTAACAAATAAGTGCAGGTTTACAGATAAGTTCAAATAACAGCTGAAAAACATGGAAAGTACAAAGTACAGGAGGAGAATAATTCAAATACAGCAAACATAGTTCAGGACAAGTATGAAAAATCAGTGCCGAGCTCTCCGTCTTTGCGGCCTGTTCTGCCTCTCATAAGCACCATCAGTCCCAGCACCAGACAGCTCCTCCGACAAAGTAGTGATCAGTGCCACCAGGTCAGCAACTAGGCCCACAGGTACCTGCAAAAAAAGACATAGAATCACAGTCAATTTCAAGAGAACTTTATGAATCCTTTTCATGAAAAGTTCTAAAATAATACCTGGGTAATGTGAGCAAGGCTCTGATGTGGTATACTATCCACATTAATTGGTCGGGTCATCCAACCGTCGGGTACACGATAGCGAACAGCGTAAGGCAGCCTCAGGCCGGCCAAAGCAGGGTCCAATTGAATGCTAGCCGCAATAATAGATGGGGGAGGCTGCAAATGTGATGAACTGCTGCTTGCTCCAGTATATGATGGTCCAGCTCTGAAAGCGGAAGCCTCGGGCCTAGAGGAAGAAGGTCTGTCAGCTCGCCAGCTGGAAGAGGGATGATCTCCCGGAGAGCTTGTAGTGGGAGCCGAAGAATGGGAGGACCGGTAAGGTGGTGCAGGGTCAAACCGTGTTCCAATGCGTGGCATCAGTCGCTGAAGACAGTAAAAATCATAATCCTCATCCGGGGCATAGGCTGACTCGAAGGGTTCACCTTCGTACTGGGACGCAGAAACAGGTAGAAGCGTCAGAGACAGCATATCATCAAGGGGATCCATGGGAGCTACACGGAAGCCGGCAATCTGGAAGGTCACTCTCTCAGCGAGATAATACCGTCTATACTCGGGATGGGGAAGTATGAATCGATGGCGAGTCAGGAACTGTGATCGCTGAAAGCTGTGATCCTGAGCAATCCACTCTGCCAGCCGGCTAGACATCGCTGTAAATACAACCTGTAAAAATTTATTATGTTAGTGAATCATTTTCTCTAATATAATGAATAAGGATGAGGATAAAGTATTTACCGAACTCATGGAGCAGCTGTCGAAGAACGATCTCAGCTCTCTGATAGGAAGCTTCCTCTTTGGTGCTTCTACTCTTTCTTTATACCATCTCCAAGCAATGGGAGAAAGAGGATATGCAGGGCCAGGTTGCTCATGAAGAAAAGGGGCGACACCAGGAAAGTACTCGTATGCCCAAGTCTGAAAAAAGTCAAGAAAATGTCAGAGTTGGTGTATGTCAACATATATGAGATAAAAAGGAATGTTCTTTACATTACCTCCCAGAAGTAGTACAGGCCACATGGAGCAATGCGGGTGTAGCAGAGGTCTGACATGTCGTCATACAACCTACACAGCATCATGCTAGCCCAATCATATGCCGGAAGTCGTGTCAGGTCGAGTAGGCTCTTCAGCACAATGAGACTCACTGCGTCCTTCCTGTTTGCTAAGAAAGAGCTAGCAAACAGGAGAATTAGGGTAAACCTGGCCACCTGGACATCAGTAAGATCGCCTACCTCGTAGCTTGCATAGATGACTGGCGCCTGCTCTAAAAGCCACTTCCGCTGAATGCGGTGAGGCGCCTGATGTCGAGGATAGTCAATCCCGATCAAAGTGATCATGTCAGCTGAAGAAATGTCCTGCCGCCAGTCATTATAGAATTCCACCATCTCAACGCCGAAGGGGATCCCGGAAATGACGGAAAAGTCAGTGGGTGTCATGGTCATCTCCCCCCAAGCAAAGTGGAAGGTATCGGTAGTGGGCCACCATCGCTCGGCCAGTGCGCAGATCAACTCCCTGTGGATATCTCTGCCAACATCTATAGTCCTCAAACGGTGGAGGAAAGCAGGTCGGATAAGATCCCCCACCGGATGCCCGACCTCAAAGATGTAGGCCGGAATAGTGCTCATGGGACGCTCGGCAATGGATATCCTAATCGTAGGGTCCTAAAAAAATAAAAATAAAAATAAAAAATAAAAAATAAAAAAAATTCCTGATTCATTATTGGGAATAATTTGGGGGGCAACTTCAGAAAAAATTTAAGTTCTTTCCCCAGCCGGGTTGACTTCCTAAAAGATTATTTCTATGTTCTTTACTAGAAATAATTATTGATAGCAGAGCATAATGAAGCCTGATATTACTCCTGATTCATTACTAGAGCTAATTCAAGTACATGTAAAGGAAAGATTCCTAATATTTGTTTCTAAGTTCCTTACTGGAAATAAATAAAATTCCTAAGCATGCATACTAGATGAGTAGAGGGGAAGATACTTACCTCATATAAGCCGGTCCGGGAGCTGTGCTTCTCCTCCTCGAGTAAAAGACTGCAGGGAGGGATTGGGATCTCGAAATCTTCTAGGCCAGTGAAATCCATTGAAAGAAAGTTTGAAGGAAAAAGAAGAAATGAAAGCAAATGAAAATGGAATGAAAATGAGCCTATTTATAAGGAAAAGGTGAAAACGCGGGTCTTTTGTACCTCGCTCAAAATTCTCATTTCTGGCGGCCACTGGGCCTCAAAAATCATTTTTATGGACCCCAGTGGGGGGCAATTGTGAATACTCGAATTTTGAGGCTCGGAAAGCCAATTTTCTCATACTGTAGACGACCGAGCCGGACCGGAGGTCTACGGTAAAGTTCACCGAAAGTATGTCTTCATGGTACTTGAAATGTCTGGAACGACGCAAGGATCACGGATATGGTCTCGGAATAATTTTTGGAGGTCTGTAGCTCCCAAAAAATCAGTTTGAGCGGAAGATAGTACAGTTTTGGGGACCCGACCGCCGGAGACAGCGGTCCGACCGCCGACCGCCGACCACGCCTTTTTCCCGATTTTCCAGCCCGACCGGCGGTCCAACCGCCGGCGACGACATTTTTCCAGATTTTCCATCCCGACCGGCGGTCCGACCGCCGTATAACCCAAATTTTATCTATAAAAAGCCTCCAAATTTTCAGAAAAAGGGTTGGCTTTTGGCATCCTGGGACCACGCGCTGACGAAATCTTTATTTTCAAATACTTAAGAACTTCTAACCTTGTGTTGCAGGAAGCAAGAATCATATTCCAAAGTCCAAGAAAACAAGATCTGGAACTTAGAAGTGGAAAAATTTTACACAAGGTAATATCTTAATTCATCCTTTGTCAATTCGAGCATATCAAAAACATTCCATCTTCTTCTTAATTTCTTTTTGGTCAAAGACCTAATCCTTTTAAGTCTAAAGCCTAGTTAACTAATCAATCAATATCTCGGCATTAAGCCATGAATCAATTAATCTTTCGGGCCAAATGCCTAAAATTCGCATCCTTTTGGTACAAAGTACCTAAATTTCATAATATAACACCAAGTGCTTAAAATCTCACAATTTTGGCAAAAAGCCTGACAATGCACGAAGCATACACACACACATGCATGAAGCATAACTTTTATTGCCTTTAAAAAGGCTTTTCCGAACTACATGGGCTTTGATCTCTCATAAAAACGAGAGTATGTAGGCATGTTTGGGATTCACCCCAAATAGCAAGTCCACAATCTACTAACAATCTGTTTGTCTTTTTGTCCTTCATCCCTCTTAAGTTTATTTCTTTTTTATTTGCCAAGTTAGTCAAATGCATGACATAGTCCCCGAATCCTCCTTGGGTTCGCAGATTAGAAACCTTTACATTGGATGCATTATTGGAGTCAAACAAGGGTTTTCTTAGTTTTTCCCTTCGAACAAAATAAACTGAGTGGCGACTCCCGACAACGAGTGAACGTTCATCCGAATCCTTTTTCGGGTGGAAACCGAGGTTCACAGTCACACTCAACTCCAAAGAAGAAAAGATGAAAATCACACAGAAGCGGACACATTCAGGTGACACGGCCAAGCCACTGGCCTTGTCACATGACACAGCCAGGAACTTGGCTGTGTCATTCCATGGACTAAAGGAAGAAAGAAAACCCGGATTTTTAGAGCGCGGTTTCGTATAAATAATAGACGATTAGGGTTTTTGAAGGAGATTAGGGAGATTTTTATCAGTCGTCAGAGAATAACTTAGGGTTTCCAATTGTTTTCTTTGAGATTTTTGATTACACTTTGATGCAAAACAGTCTAGATTAAATTTATTTTTTCCATTGCAACATTCTTCTAGCAAAGATCTGAACAAGAGATTCTTCAGAAGCTGCAGGGAGTTTGTAATTTGGTTTTGTTCTCAAACTTTATCTCTTAAGTTTCATTGGAATTGTATTCATGAATTCTATTATGTCTAAATTGATTTCTTTAAAATTTAATGAGATGAATATGTTTGATAGCATTATTATGAACTAATTTGATCTAGTCTAGGGTTTGTATGGAACTACTATGATTGTATGAATTGGTTATTGCTCTTAACTGAATTATTTCTTTAGCCTTGATTGAATGGATTACTTGTTAATATATAATTGATTGGCCACCAATTATGTGTTTGAGGTATTAGATGAAGGATTGAGAGATGAAGTCTAATGCTGGAACAATTCAATTAGGGACTTAGGTGAATTAGAAATATAAACCTAAGAAAAAGATTATTTCAATTGTAACAAGATTATTTGAAAGAGGTTTGAATGCGAGAGCTTATTTTCTTGATTCGATTAATTAAGTTGCTTGAAATCTAATCTTTGAAATTAAATTGGTTGAGAGGAATAACCGTGCATACATATAAGTTAGTAGATAAGTGCAAACCCTAGACCTTTCTATTAAGTGAATCAATATATCAGCTCAGTTTACTTTTATTGTTTTAAATTCCAATCGATCTGTCTTCATTAGTTGTTAGCAATTTAAATTTATTATAATTTGTTATTTGCAATCTGATAATCAATTAGCTTATCTAGCTTCCTTGTGAGACGACCTTGAGGTGTTCACCAAGATACTACAGCAACCTCGTATACTTGCGAGTGTAGTTCTAGTAGTGTTAATTAGAGCGCAACAAGTTTTTGGCTCCGTTGCCGGGGAAGCTAATTGGCGTAATTGTTTATTAGGCATAAATATTTTAGATTATTTTTCATTGTTTACTTTTGATTTTATTTGTCTTTTGCTTTTAATAATTCCTTTTTCTAGAAATTTTGTTTATGCAAGGCAGGAGATCACTCGGAGGAGAGCTATACCCAGTTATTCTAGAAATTCAGAGAGTTAAAAGGAGCAGAGAAGAGTTTGAACTGTATACCGGATTTGATACAGAGGAGGACACTTCTGATTTTGAGTCGGATACTGCACAATCTACCTATATGGGAGAAGAAAGGCAAAGAACTATGAGGGATTTTGCTAGACCTGTCATTGGAACTTCCACATCTTGTATAAGATTGACGGATGCAGCAAGAAATTATGAGTTGAAGAACATCCATTACAACATGCTGCCATCATTCTATGGAGTTCCAAATGAAGATCCTTTGAACTTTATTCGAGATTTCTACTCTACCCTCAACACATTCCCATTGGGAGGACTAACAGAGGACCAGTTGAGGATGAGGTGTTTTCCGTATACATTGAAGGATAGGGCAAAAAAGCTGAGTTATGATGTTGCCTGAAAACTCTTTGACAACTTGGGAGCAAGTCTATAACAAATTTATGGGCAAATTTTACTCACATCAGAAGACAGCTGAACTGAGAGGAAAAATAGCTACATTCTCTCAATTTGAAGGAGAGCCATTTCATGAGGCTTGGGACAGGTTTAAGATGTTATTGATCCAGTGTCCACACCATCACTACCCACTTCAACTTCTGAATCAGTTTTTCTACGATGGTCTAACCCAGCAATTTCAGAATACTGTTGATAACGCAGCTGGGGGAGCTATGGGAGAAAAGACAGCAGATGAAACTTATGAAATTTTTGAAATGTTAGGAGCTAATTCTCAGCAGAAAATTGTAAGAGGAAGAAGTAAAGGGGTGAATCAACTGGAAGCCAATAGTGAGATGGTCAATCAGATAGCTGAATTGACAAGGCAAGTGCAGATGCTGAACATGAAGAACAATACTTCTTCATCCACTCAAGAAGTGTGTGGAATTTGTGGAACTTTCGGGCATGGAGCAAATATATGCCCCTCCACATATGAGTCTTATGGAAATGAAGCTGAGCAGTCAATGCTCTGGGGGGATTTCAACCAAGGGCCCGGAATGATCCTTACTCAAATACTTATAATCCTGGTTGGCGGAATCATCCAAATTTTTCCTGGGCAACAAATAATTCTCAACAGCCTTTCCATTTGCTCCAGAGACAAAACCAACTGCAAGGTCAATCTTCAAATCAAGGGCAGCCTAAGAGAGAGAGTTTGGAGGATAGTTTACAGGCTTTTATCCAAGTCAGTACTAAGAATCAAGAGATGACTAATAAAAGGCTGGATTCATTAGAAGCATCTTTTAAGAAAGTGGAGACTCAAGTGGGACAACTTGCACAATAGATGCTTATTCAACAAACAGGAAAATTTCCGAGTCAACCTGAGTAGGCACAAGCAGTGGCTGTTCTTAGGAATGGCAAGGTAATAAACAATAATGTTGAAAATAATTCTGTGAATGCAGGTGATCAAGAGAACAAAAAGGAAGGAGAACCAGAGAACAAAGGTGCTGGAGAAAGATCAATGGAAAAACCCCCTTCAGCAGATTTACACAAGGCAAGTAATCCATACCGGCCACCTATACCATTCCACAGCAGGTTGAAGAATGATAAATAAGATAAGCAATTTTCGGACATCTTCAACATGCTGTCTAAGGTAAGTATTAACTTACCCTTACTTGAAGCAATAAAGAACATGTCGGCTTATGCCAAATTCTTTAAGGAACTGAACACCAAGAAAAAGAGGTATGAGCCAAATGAAAAGGTGATAGTGTCAGAGGTAGCTAGTGCTGTTTTGCAGCATAAACTACCTCCGAAGCTAAAGGATCCTGGTAGTTTCATAATTCAAATTACTATGGGTAATGGAAAGGGAACTGATGGCATGTGTGATTTAGGAGCCAGTGTAAATTTGATGCCTTATTCTGTGTATCTTGAATTAGAACTAGGGGAACTTAAACCTACAAAAATGGTGTTGCAATTAGCTGACAGATCTCTTAGATTCCCGAAAGGGGTTATAGAATATGTGTTAGTTAAGGTTGGTGGGTTGATAGTGCCTGTGGATTTTATAGTTCTTGACATGGAAGGAAGTAACTCTACACCATCCGCACACACTATTCTACTGGGTAGGCCTTTTATGGCGACTACCAACACCTTGATAGATGTTAAAAATGGTAAATTGACAATGTCTGTCTTGGGACAAACGGTCAAATTTTCTATTTTTAACACTTCTCCCATTCCCACAACTGCATTATATGAGGATTGCTCTTTAATTGATTGTATTGACGCAGTTGTTTCAGATGTTTTCTTGCAGACAGGTTCCTCGGATAAATTGGAGCTGGTACTGACCTTAGATCGTGGTTTGGATATTTTTTATTCAGAAATAGCCAGTTGCCTTGAGACATTAGAGAGTGCTGAAATAGAGGAACTTAAGGAGGATCCAGTATTTGAACTTCCCTCCATCCAAAAGGAAGAGAAGAATCCTTCACTTGAGTTAGAGCTGAAAGAGTTGCCTAAAAATTTGAAATATGTGTTTTTAGGAGATCATAACACCTTACCTGTGATAATATATAGTAAACTTAGTGAAGGGGAGGAGATGAGGTTGGTGAGTGAGCTTAAAATATTGAAAAGAGCAATAGGATGGGGATTGAGTGACATCAAAGGTATTAGCCCTTCAATGTGCATGCATAGAATCACCTTAGAAGAGGGAGCTAAACCTGTGAGAGAGACCCAAAGGCGCCTTAACCCAAATATGAGTGAAGTGGTTAAGAAGGAAGTGCTCAAATTGCTTGATGAAGGGGTGATATATCCAATAGCTAATAGTGAGTGGGTGAGCCCAGTACATGTAGTGCCTAAGAAATCTGGAATCACTGTGGTGAAAAATGAAAATAATGAATTGGTTCCTACTAGGACTACTACTGGGTGGAGAATGTGTATCGATTATAGGAAGTTGAACAATGCCACAAAGAAAGACCATTTTCCTCTTTCTTTTATTGATCAGATGTTGGATAAACTTTCTGGACACTCACATTATTGCTTTTTGGATGGACTTTCAAGTTATTATCAGGTGCCGATATCACCAGAGGACCAATCCAAAACTACTTTTACTTGCCCTTTCGGGACTTATGCATTTCGGCGTATGCCCTTTGGCTTGTGCAATGCACCTGCAACTTTTCAGAGATGCATGATGTCTGTCTTCACAGACATGATAGATGATTTTATTGAGGTATTTATGGATGACTTTTCTATTTTTGGTAGTTCTTTTGATAATTGCCTCAATAAACTTGTTCTTATGCTTGAGAGATGCATTGAATGTAACCTCACTTTGAGTTGGAAAAAGAGTCATTTCATGGTTACTCAGGGCATTGTCTTAGGTCATGTTGTGTCAAGTAAAGGGATTGAGGTGGATAAGGCTAAAGTAGAGTTAATTGCTAAGTTACCTCCACCTACCTCTATTAAGGGAATAAGAAGTTTTTTAGGGCATGCAGGTTTTTACCGGAGGTTTATTAAGGATTTTTCTAAAATAAGCCAACCATTGTGCCATTTGCTGGGAAAAGATGTTCCATTTGAGTTTACTGCACAATGCATGCAAGCCTTTAATTCCCTTAAAGAAAAACTGACTAGTGCACCGGTAATTGTAGCTCCTGTTTGGTCTTTACCTTTCGAAATTATGTGTGATGCCTCTAATCATGCAGTAGGAGCTGTTCTTGGGCAAAGGGTTGATAAATTTTTGAGAGTAATATATTATACTAGCTTGACCCTGAATAGTGCGCAAATAAATTACACAACAACTGAAAAGGAAATGTTAGCTGTTGTTTTTGCCTTAGATAAGTTTAGAGCATATTTAATTGGGTCAAAAATTATTGTGCATTCTGATCATGCAGCTCTAAAATATCTTTTGACAAAACAACATGCTAAACCGCACTTAATTAGATGAGTGTTATTATTGCAAGAATGTGATTTCCAAATCAAAGATACTAAGGGGAGTGAAAATGTTGTAGCTGATCATTTGTCTAGATTACCCTTCTTTGATGAAAATCTTGCATCTGATAGCATTCATAAAAATTTAGAAGCATTTCCTGATGAGCAGCTGTTTGTGGTAATTAATGCACCTTGGTTTGCAGATATTGCTAACTATCTTGCCTGTGGTATTTTGCGTTCTAACATGTCATTTCAGGAAAAGAAAAGGTTTTTACACTTGAGTAAATTTTATTTTTGGGATGAACCTTACTTATTCCGGATATACAAAGATGAGATAGTTCGCAGGTATATATCTGAGGAAGAACAACTGAGTGTGCTTCAATTTTGTCATGACCTTCACTGTGGTGGTCATTTTGGAGGAAGAAAGACTGCAGAAAAGGTGCTTCAAAGTGGTTTTTACTGGCCTACTCTATTCAAAGATGCTCAAGAGTATTGTAAGCACTGTGACCGCTGTCAAAGAGTAGGTAACATTGGGAGGAGGAATGAAATGCCCCTTCAATCATATATTGTTGTTGAACTGTTTGATGTGTGGGGAATAGACTTCATGGGTCCTTTTCCCAAGTCTTTTGGTTATGAATATATTTTAGTTGCTGTTGATTATGTTTCAAAATGGGTGGAGGCAATCCCCACCCGTACTAATGATGCTAATGTGGTTGTTAAATTTGTGAAGGAAAATATTCTTAGCAGAATTGGCACGCAAAGAGTGATAGTTAGTGATGGGGGAAGTCATTTCTGCAACAAACTTTTTGAGAAATTAATGCACAAATCTGGTGTGAAGCACAAGGTGGCGACCCCATACCATCCACAAACTTCTGGACAAGTTGAAACATCCAACAAGCAAATAAAAGAAATTCTGGAGAAAACAGTCAACTTATCAATGAAGGATTGGGCGAGTAGATTGCATGATGCATTATGGGCATATCAGACTGCTTTCAAGACTCCTTTGGGTATGAGTCCATACCCATTGATTTTTGGTAAGGCTTGTCATTTACCAGTGGAGTTGGAGCACAAAGCGTATTGGGCAATCAAGACTCTGAATTTAGACTTGGACAAGGCAAAGAGAGAGCGTTTTCTGCAAATTTCAGAGTTAGATGAGCTGAGGAATGAGGCATATGAGAACTCGAGGATTTATAAGGATCGCACTCAAGCACTTCATGACAGAATTATAGTGCGAAAGACATTGAGTCCAGGTATGAAAGTTTTACTTTTTAATTCTCGTCTCCGTCTGTTTCCAGGAAAACTCAAGTCTTGATGGAGTGGTCCTTTCAAGATAACTCAAGAATATCCTTCCGGTGCCATAGAATTGCTTAACTCTCTAACAAATGAAACTTTTAAAGTAAATGGACAGAGAGTTAAACCATATAATGAAGGGTTCCAAGAAGTAAGGATCATCGATAGCACTTTGATCTACGATCCTTAAGTCTTGCAGTAATGTCCAGCTATATGACACTAAAGAAGCGCTAAATGGGAGGCAACCCATCGGTTTGCATTTCGTTTCATAGTTGAAATTTTATATTCAGCAATTTTGATTTTATGTTTGGTTTAAATAAATGGAATGGGTGCTTTGATCGGTTTTTATTTTTCTAATGTGTTTTAGGGTTGATCGAAGAAGAGGTTTGCAATTTCTTTAAGATTTGGTGATATAAAAAAAAAAGTCAAATGGCAGTGAGTGACACGGCCACTTGATACGGCCAAGCCACTGGCCGTGTCAAGCAAACCCTAAAATCACCAAAACACACACAGCCCCTGACACGACCAACAAGCATGGCCGTGTCCTTGGCCGTGTCACATGGGACACGGCCAAGCCTCTCCCCAAGTCCCTTCTTTTGTTTTTGCAAGTTTTATTTACAGTGTCAAACACACCCATGGGACACGGCCAAGTCACTGGCCGTGTCCCTCTAAGCACATCAGACACGGCCAAGCTCACCCAAGCTTGGCCGTGTCCCTTCAATTTCACACTTTAAAAATACGGTTTTAGTACTTTTCGTTCATTCCAATTCCTAGTTTTGTTTTTGCTTCTTCTCTCTCTCTCGACTTCTCTCTCACAAAACCTCCATTGTTGTTCTTTCAAAGCTTCCAAACTCCCATCAATTCTCAATTTCCTTCACCAAAACTAAAATTAATCCGTTCAATCTTCTTCTTCTTTCATTAAAAATCAATTTAATCTGTTTAAGTTTCAAATTTTTACAGATCTTTCATTATGCCAAGAACAAAGATGGTGTCTCACCACAAGAGGAAGCGACCTCCAACTGCAGCTGCATCTTCATCTTCTTCATCTTTAAAGAGAGCTACTCTTTTGGCTAGGGGTTTCTTTCCGACGAGGTATGTCAGCGATGAATCCCTTAATGCTCTTCATATTAGGGATAATTTTTATAGGTATGTTCAAACCCTTGGGTGGGAGAAACTAGTCTCCTTTCGACCTTTGCAATTTCATGAGCTTACTTTGGAATTTTTAACATCTCTTAAGGTTGAAAGAGATGAACAGAAGATTTGTTCTAGGTTGAATTTTAAGTTGCTTGGGAAATCATTTGTAGTTAGTATTGAACAATTGAATGTTATATTTGGTTTCCATCAACACGGTGAAAAGTCTGTACCTAAGGATTTTAAACAGCAATTTGCTTGGGAAGCATTGGGCTCGGGAACTTATGTGGCCAAATCGGCCAAGGTAACTAAATTGAGCAATCCCGCTCTTAGGTATTTGCATCGCTTTATGTCCTGTGGGTTCTTTGCTTGGAAGGAAAGCCCAGGTTTAGTGGAACTTAGTGAGCTCTTTTTCTTGGATTGTGCGTGTAATGCAATACCCATTAGTACCGGCTATTGGTTGGCCGATGTTTTTGATAGTGTGGCAAACAAAAAGAAGGGGGCTATTTGTATTGGAGGATTGGTTACCACATTGGCAACAACCCTTATTGATGATTTTGACCCGAGTACCTGTCGTATGACTAAAATTACGGATAATGATTCATTGGATTTGGCTACACTTGAGAAGATGCATATGGTTGTGAGCAGGGGAGGGTCCTATGTGATGGCTTCAGCTGAGCCAGAAGCACCGGGGGGCAGACAAAAGAGAACACGAGTCCAGGAGGAGTCCGACTCGGATTCTCTTGATTTGGAAGAAGATGCTTCGGTTCCGGATAATCAGGAGATACTTAATAGGATAGAGGCACTGGAGAGCAAGGTAGATCGTAACCATGCTGCGGTCTTGCAACAATTGGACCAAATTAATAGCAACCTTGCCAAGATTCTGAGTCTTCATCCCTCAGCTGCTTCATCATCACATCCTCCTTCACCGTAGATCATTTTGGCTCTAATCTTTTGAGAGAATTCCTTAATCTCTTGTTTTTAGTTATAGCATATTTTCATTGTTATTTTTCATTTTTGTTTTTAATGTTAACATTTTGGATATTTTATTTTATATATTGTATTTTGTTTTTGAACATTTGCTGTTTGTGATAAAAGGTAGAGTTTGCCTCACAAGGGATCGATGGAAAACAGGTTGTACCTTTACTCTTTATCTTTATTATCCTTGTTTCCATTGAGGACAATGTCATTTATAAGTGTGGGGTAATCTTTAAGCTTTCCTTTAATTCTTGTTTTGTTTGTCGTTGTGTGTTATATTGTGTGTTGTGCATGGCATGATTGTTGAAAACTTATTGACTTTTCTATGATTCTAGCATTATATTTGAGACTTTAGTATCATCATAGAGATTAGCATTTGAATTCATTCAGGATCAATTTTCACATTTTGCAATTCATGACATATAAATATTTGAGAACCCACCCTTTGTGAGTTTTGAGCCTCATAGATTGAATATTATTATCAATTGATTTTCTTTTCTTAAGTGTGCACCTTCATGATTTTGCATCTCTAGAGCTTGCTTTTGCATACTAATTGAACTCACATTATGATTTAATCTCAAGTTTTAAAATGATGAAGGCAAATTAGGATTATCCCTTTAGCTTAAAAAGACCTCCCTTAATTATGAATTCCTTAGTGAGCAAAGTTGAGCCTTTGACCTTTTCTTAATTGATCAACACAATTCACAACTCAACATTTTCTTATTATCGTCATACCTGCATTAAGGAATGAAGTTTCTTATGATATGACAATAGGGTGGTTTAATTCATAAGTGTGGGGTAAGCAATTTAAAAAAAAAAGCAATAAAAAAATAGTATTGCTTTAGTAAGATTTGGGGCTGATATGCATACTTTGCACATTGTATCTGACTAAGAGTCGATTATTCTTTTCCTCTACATTTTAAGCTAGATGTTCCATGCAATTTTATATTTTGTATATATATATATATATTAAAATAATAATAATAATAATAAAAGAAAATAAAAGAAAAAAAGAAAATAAAAGAGAAGATATATATATATATATATATACAGAATTCATATATTTTCTAGCATTAGAGGAATGTCGACTCATGTACTTTTCTTTAAGTATGCAAGTATGTGAGATTATCGAGGATTGGTGAATATGCCATTTGAGGGAGTTACGAGTTTCTGAGCAAGAGTATTGTCTAATGTAGATACTCCATTTCTTGATGTTCCAACTTAAATGTTTTTTCTTTCACCTTCACCTTAGCCCCATTACATCCAAATAAAAGACCTTCGGATTATTTCTTGAGAAAATCAGTGAGAGAGATTGGATAATTAAGCAAGTTTATGGTAGTATGCAGTCATGAGTGGTTTGAGTGAATTAACCTATGAAATCGAGTGAAACACTTAGATGAGAGATGAGATTTGTATGTCTGGATTAATGAATGAGTTAAGAAGATCTTAATTGAAGTAAAGTGCAATTATTTATGGCTGAGTCTTAAAGGATTTCATCTTATATACTGAAATTATAGTTAAGGTTGTTTGAGTTTTTAATTTATGCCATGTGAATTTGCTTGAGGACAAGCAAAGTTTTAATTGTGGAGTAGTTGTTTTATTAGTTTTTGTCATAGAATTGTATCTTATTTATTATGATGATTATTGTTTTATTTAGGTATTTTGGTAGTTTTAATATGTTTATTTAGTATTTTCATCAATTTTGGTAGTTTTAATTTATTTCAGTGTTTATGTCATTTTTGTTCTAGTTTTTAGTGTGATGTTTATGTGTTGTTGGTTAATGTTTATTTGATTCTTGTTTAAAGTTTGTTTAAGTGTTTATTTTAGGTTAATATGCAAACATTTCCTTAGAAGAATAGCATGAAGCATGTCTCACCTTAAGGGCAAAACCAAGGAAACAAGAGAGGAAGGAAAATTTGGGCAGTAACTGACACACTCAGAGGACACGGCCAAGCCACTGGCCGTGTCACTTGACACGGCCAGGAGCTTGGCCGTGTCACACACATAGCCAAGGAAGAAGACCAAAGAAAGAAGACCAAAGAACAAAGAGGTCAGTAGGTGACACACCCAGGGGACACGGCCAAGTCACTGGCCGTGTTCCTCCAAACACATCAAACACGGCCAAGCTCACCCAAGCTTGGCCGTGTCACACTCAACTCCAAAGAAGAAAAGATGAAAATCACACAGAAGCGGACACATTCAGGTGACACGGCCAAGCCACTGGCCTTGTCACATGACACAGCTAGGATCTTGGTCGTGTCACTCCATGGACTAAAGGAAGAAAGAAAATGCGGATTTTTGGAGCGAGGTTTCGTATAAATAATAGACGATTAGGGTTTTTGTAAACACAGAGCTTTTTCCAATTAAGCCAAAGTATACCCCTACTTTCTTTGGATCGTGACCCCACCAAAAAGAATTCATCATCTTCTCCAACTCTGTACAAAGATCTAAAGATAGTAAGTACACATTCATAGCATAATTTGGCATGGCCTGAGCAATAGATTTGAGAAGAATCTCTCGACCTGCACGAGATAAAAACTTTCTGATCCATTTCTAAATTTGACACCAGACTTTCTGTCGAATAAAATAAAAAATCTCTTTCGTTTTTCTTCCCTCATAGGCTGGAAGGCCTAAATATTTGACATGCTCATCAATTTCCCTGTGATATGTGCATAATTTGTGTCTTTATTGTCTATAATCTAATGCATTTTTGAGTTATTTGAGTGCTTAATTTATTTGTTTAGACATTGTTTATCAATTGGACATTATTTTAATTGCATTTGATATAATATAAGTAAAGTGGTAAAATTCCAGCATTTAGAATGTTTTGATGTATGTTCGGTTTTTCAGGGATATCTGGAGTTGTAGACCTTCAATTAGCAATCTGTTTGATGCGTTGGAAAGATGAGATAGAAATTTACAAGTTTTCAAAGGAATCGAGATTCAATTCAGCCTACATGTTGGTCAAAATTGGCGTTGAAGTTCTGAACACACGAGCTGTGTGAGTAGCGCGACCTGTTCTGTTTCGGACCTCATATCTGGACCTCCGAGTGTCGAAATAAGATGAACCCAGGCCCATTAGACTCCTAAGAAACAGCCCTACAGATGTTATGAAGGCTATTTAGTGAGATGACGTCGTTTTGACTCTCCAAAACGGCATCCAAGTCTGCGTTTCTGCAACAACGTTCACAATCAGGGCTGTTGCGGTATTCTGATCGTAACTTGAGTTCGGAGGCTCGGTTTGGAGTGAGCCTTAGCTTGTTGGAAACGTGAGAAAGATATCTTCGATTTTGTTGAAGAAGTCGTGATCAGATTTTAAAGGGAAGAGGCTGAAAAAGGGGCACGAAATCTGGAATGTTTTTGACTTTCAAATTCTTATCTTCGTGAAGCTTCAGAGGACTGAGGGTTTTTTTTTGGCACAACGGGGAGACAGTTAGTTGACATTCTTTCTTTTTCCATTTTTCATCTTTGATTTTTGTAAGCCATGAGTGGCTAAGTCTTTTAGTTCAATTCAAGGGATTTAATAATCCATGTATATTTGTGAGACTTGATCTTGAATTGAGTATTTCTTCTTTGAATATCTATTGATTCTTGTTTTTATTGATTTAATTTTATTAAGTTCTTTGTTAAAAAGGCCTATTAGTAAAGTGTTTGATAGGATTAACTGCTATTTCAACCTTCATAATCCGTAATTGTTATGAAAGGGTGAATATTAGTAGCAATTAGATGTTACTGATTATTACAGTTTTTCAGTAATATTCTCTAGAAACAATAGGATTGAATTAAATAGTTTATGCTTCATAAATTATTGTTCAAGTTTAACTGCTTCCAGTTCTTAATGCTCTTATTAAATTGAAAGTGATTGCTTAATACCCAATCGTTTAATAATTAGAGTTAATAAGGGTGCTGGGCTCGAGTTAATGAAAATAGAGAAGTTTGAGGATTTATCATGCTTGTTGATAAATTCTAGTTAAGTATTCAAAGAGAAATTTTATCATTAGTTGTCTATGATTAAGTGTGCATTGGATTGGAAATTACCCTGAATTGACTTTCAATCAATTTGCTTCATAACCTTATTTATTTAATTAGTTTTCCTTTCTTTGATTTGTTAAAATTCAGTTTTCACATCAAAAACCCCCCTTCCGCAAACACAAGATTACAATTTGAGTCTTTAGGGTTCGACCTGGATTCACCGTTTCTACAGTTAAATTCAGTTATTTATATTTGGTGGAATCGACGAACATCACCCTGACTCTTAGGCGAGAACTAATTTGATCTCTAGTCTGCTGATCTGTGTTTACACTAAAGAACAAACTTGATTTCTCCACATTAATGGTCTGGCCTGAAGCAAGCTCATAGGGGCGAAGAAGAACAGACTATAGTCTGCAAAAAAATAAGTGGGAGATAACTGGTGCCCCCTATGCAATCCCGCACCTATCGAGTTTTCCTTGTTGAACATAATGCTCAATCAAACAAGAGAGACCTTCTGCACACAAGATATAAAGGTAAGGTGACAGCGGGTCACCTTGCGTAAGACCACGTTGATGCTGAATATGGCCAAGGAGAGAGTTATCTTTAATAATCTAGTACGACACTATAGTGACATTGAGAATCCAAAATAATAGGAGGAATTGCCTTTAACCTGTTTGCCAAAACCTTGAAAACTATCTTGTAAAGGACATTGCACAGTGCAATTGGCCTTAAGTCTGACATAGTCGTATGATCATTTTTCTTAGGAATGAGAACAATTGTTGTGTAATTTAAATCCTCAGGCAGACGACCAGTCCTCAATATATTCAAACAAGTTGTAACATCCCCTCCTACAATATGCCAATACTTCTAATAAAAATTGGGATTCATCCCATGTAGACCTGAGGACTTGTCTGGATGCATATCAAACACAGCATTTCAGATTTCAAGAGCCGTAAAGTCAGCCAACAACATCTGGTTATGCTCCTCCGTAACTTTTCTAGTAACATGTTGTAGCACCGGCTCTATAGTACAAGTTGAGGAGGCAAATAATTGTTGGAAATAGGACACAACAATTTCCTCAAGGGCAGCATTCCATCTCTTCCAAACACCTTGCTTATCTCTTAATTTTATAAAAGTATTTTTGTGCTTTCTCCTAATTGCTATAGAGTGAAAGAATCTAGAGTTTATATCCCCTTATTTCAACCAGAATATTTTTGCCATTTGCTTCTAGAATATTTCTTGTTGATTAAGAGCCTCAAAGTACTCATTTTTGGTTTGTTGAAGTTCAGTAAAAGAGGACCCATCTCTTCTATTATATAAAAGAGAGTTTCTATTTCAAATACTGCAATCTATCCTTAAAATTCTAAGTTAAATGAGCACCCCACTGCTGAAGGTTTTGCCCACATCTATTAATTTTAATATTCAGCCTCCATACAATTCCAACTATAACTATCTTGAATCACCAGTTCACACTCAGCCTCCCTTGTCTAAGCATTTTCAAACTTGAAGCATTTAGAATAGGATCTATAGGAAGGGCCAAATGGGTTTATAAAGATTGGAAAATGATCAGAAGATGAGAATTCAAGATTGCTTACCCGAAATTATTTAAATTGGGTCATCCATTCTGCTGAACCCAAAGCACGATCCAATCTCTCGTAAACCCAGTGATCACCTCCTCTTCCTGTTTCCCATGTAAAAGGATAGCCTGTCACTCGTAAATCTACTAACCTCGCATTAGATAATGCTTTGCAAAATCCTTCAATAAGAGAACGAGGTGAGGACTCTATCCTTTCTTCTTTAACTCAGATAGGATGTCATTAAAATCACCAGCACAACACCAGGGCAGAGAGGAAACAGTAGCCAATTTTCATAATGAACATCAAGATTCTCATCAGCGAGACCGTTCTGGCATACTATAAAAAGTAGTAAATCTCCATGGCTGCTGCCCATCCATTATGACAATCATCGCATCAATGTGATTTTATTGAAAAGCCCAGAAGAGAACATCCACTTACCCTTTTTAGAAAAGGGCTAATCCCTCACTTTGGCCATAAAATCCACTCCAAAAGCTCCATCAAAACCAAGCCTATTTTTTACTTCTTGCACACGAGGCCCATTACATAAAGTTTCCATTAGAAAGACAAGTTTGGCTTCTTAGATAGGACAATGTCCTGAAGGACTTGAATTGCACGTGGGTTGCCCAACCCATAAGAATTTTAATATAAGGAAGCTATGGCTCTAGGCGGGTCCTAGAGCTAGAACCCGCCTCTAATATGTTTTTTTGGTTGCCTTCTCCAACAATTTCCATCATCGAATAGGGCCCAGTAGCATCAACTAATCCCTGACCCATTTCCTCCTCATCTACACGATGATGTTTCATATCTGTAACAATTATTCCATTTAAAAAATTCTCGCCCTCCGTATCTTTAACATTATCTCCCTTGTCCTTATCAGTGCCACAATTTTGGCCAACTTCCTTAGATATCAACCCACGATTAGTGCCCATCATCACGATTCCATTTCCTCCAATATCTTCCTAAAATTGTGGTGCTTTATGGGTAACTTCATTATTGGACTACCTTTCCATTAAGGTGCCATTGGCCGCCATCAACTACTCTTTCTCCATCCTCGATCTCAACCAATGTTCACCAATATGCATTTGTTAATGTCTGGCAAGAGCTCTCAACTAAATTCTATTAGCTTTTTCAATAGGCTTTTGAGGATTATCAAATACAACCGTACAAAACCGTTCACTGTGCCCTGTCTTCCCATAGATGAAGCAAAATGTAGGAAGCCTTTCATGTTTAAATTCACCCAAAACCAATCTTCTCCTATTCTCTTCATCCGTAATCTACGTTTCAACGGTTGATGAACATCAAAAGAAACTTTGATTTGTGAGAAGCTCCTCCATACTCCTTTGAAGTTATTCTAATCAGATTCAATAAATTGGCCAATATAATTACCAACATCCTTGTACACCCTTTCAGACATAAAACCAATGGGGAGGTCATAAATCTGGACCCAAAATGCGGCATGAGATAGAGAGACTTGTTGCGGTTATTCATGTGGTTGAAGATGCTTGTAGAGTAAAAGATGATTATCAAAAGTCCAAGGGCGTCCTAAAATTCTCTGCAAATCAATTTCATGAAAGAATTGGAATAAGTAAAGCATGGGAGTTGGTGCTAGGTTTAAAATTTCAAAGAGACTTTGTTAGATCTTCCAAAATTAATAGACAATAAATTTTGTGCAGCAGTTGGATCGCATAAAATATAATGAAGAGAAAACTTATGATTATTAACGATAATATAAGAATTTTCAACATAGATATGAATAATTTAGAATTATTACCAAAAGTAACTTTTTCAGGTCCAGTATACCAGTATACTTAGAATGAATTACTAAGTTATCAAGATTAGGGCTGTAAATGAGCCAAGCTACTCGAGCTCGGCTTGGATCTCGGCTCGGTAAAAGCTCGTTCAAGCTCGAGCTCGAACTGCTTATTTGTTAAATGAGCCAAGCTCAACCTATGAAATACTCGGCTCGTTAGCTAGCGAGCTAGCTCATTTAAAAAGCTCGTGAGTTAAGCTCGTAAGCTAGCTCGTTCAGTGTATTGAATTAAAAATATATATAATTTAATTTATATATATTAAACTATATATGTGAATATATTAATTTTTGACTAACTTAATTTATATAATTTATTAATATATGGTATATGTGATAAATAAATTAAATAATCTATAATATAAAATAGCTTAATAATTTATAGTAAAATATAAAATTATAGTAATATAATATTTTATTTTTATTAATATATAATTATATTATTCATCTTTCATACAAGCATAAATTTTAGTATATCTTTTATAAAAATTTAGAAAAAGTGAATGAAAAATAAAAATTAAAATAAGTTTATTGAGCTCGTTAAACTTATTTAAATCAAGCTCGAGTTCAAGCTCGAGATACATGATATATGAGCTGGCTCGATACAAGTTCGGGCTCAGCTCGAGCTCGATTCGAGTTCGAGTTCGAACTCGATTATTTTATAATGAGCCGAGCTTGAGCTTTCCAAAGCTCGGCTCGGCTCGGCTCGATTACAACCCTAATCAAGATCAGCAGTTAAATGATGTGTTGTACCATTGTCCATTAGATATGCCTAAGTAGATTGGGATGATATACTTGCCAAATTTGATACTGGTTTCATAGGAGCATGAGTTACTAAAGTATTTACTTTAGGAGTAAGACATACCCTTGCAATATGACTATTGCCATTACAGTTGTGAAACACAATTATGTGATTATTTGAAGAAATAAACTAAGATTGAAAACCATTAGAATAGTTATAACCACGATGTTGAGAGGAGAGAAAGAAGATTGATAATTATTTGGACCACGACTACGACCTCTTCTTCCTCTGCCATGCCCACAGTTTGACTGATAGGGAAAAATTTGAGAAAATTAGATAAATGGAGGAATGATGGCTATCTCTTCCCCACGTTTTAGATGCCTTTCTTCTATCAGAAGCTTACATTAAAGATCATAAAAATCATAATCATCAGTGCGACATTCAATTATTCTAGAAAATAATTTATAGGCTGGTCCAAGTCTAGCAATAACAAATTTAATTAATTCTTCATTTGAAACAGAAAATTGTAAAGCTGTTAATTTATCTGCAATCCCTTTAGCATATAAGACATAGGTCTCAATAGAAGAATTTTTACGCTTCAAATTATTCACGTAAATTTTTAATTTGAGCCTTTGATATAGTTGTATATGTGGAAACACGTTTGTTCCATGATACATGAGTTGTTATTATGCCAACTAACTGAGGCAGAGCCCCTTCAAAAATTGAAGCAACGATCCAGTTAAGTACAATCTAATCCTAGCATTTCTAAATTTTGAATACAGGATCTGATATGTCATCTTCAAGTTTAGGTGATGAAATTGGTTCACTTTGGTCAATGTGATGTTCTAAGTTAACTACTACCGGTTACCATGAGCAAAAGTTATGTCTTTCATAACAAAAAATTTGTAGTAGTAAGTTTAACTGTTAATTAATGTGAAAGATTATGTGAAAGAGAAAAAGAAGAAATTGGAGAAGAAGGGGCTGACACTGATATAGTTACAATAATAGTAGAATTGTGACTATCAATAGTTTTGCTTTCAGTGGAATACATGATGTGGCTAAGGGGTTTTTTTTTTAGTATAGCTAGAGTTTATCTTTGATACCATGAAAGAATTAAAATCTCAGTGATATTCTATTAACCATAAGAGGTATCTATTCAAGAGTATTCCTCGTATGAATAGAAATATTTTACCAATGATATCTAAGATATAATGTTCACATTCCTAAAATACAACTACTACCATAGTAGTATTATATATATTCCTCAATTAGTATTTTAACCATGGATTTCAACTAGTTTTCTTTTTTTTTTTTTTTGAATTCGCTACAGATTCAATATAGATATTTTTTTATAGAGTTCTTCAAGTCCTCAACACATGAAGGGGGCTGGCTGATGGTTCCAATAAATAATCCACAATCCACGTGTTAATTGGCTTCTTAGTGAGGGAAGTTAGACCTCGCAGCTGGGGCCTGGGGTCATAAATCATATGCAAATAATTTTCATATTTAGCCGAAAGCCAATAAAAGTACTGTGTCCACCCATTCTTTTCTCAATGTTTCCAACACGAAGATTGGAAAACCTAATTCCGTGGTACATGGGCCAAGCAAAGATTTTTTTAAAAGTCTTTTGTTAGTATTCGCCATTTTTAGCCTACTATTTAAAATTAAGAAAATATTTACTTATTATATAATTATTTTAAAAATGCTTGGGGTAATTGTTCCAAGTAAAAGCTTATCCAAAACTTTTATAAGATAGTGGACTAATTAGTGACATATATTAAAAATATTTTTGTATCTTGATAGATAGATATAAGTTGGAGTTTTAAATGAATTTAGTATTTTAATATATGCTATTATATGGATAATATTTTGGACAAACATATTTATTCTCCAAGTAAATAGCAAAAATCATGCACATATATAAAAGAATGATCACATTAACAATTTCTTTGAAATATTATTTTTTAAAAATATTCAAAGAAGAGAATTCAAATTTAAATTTATGATTCAAGTTGTAGATACACTTATCAAATTAAAATCAATTTACTATTGAATTAAGTTTACCATTTTAGTTTAATTAAAAATAAATATGCATACCATGTTAAAAGATTAAAAGGAAAAAAAAAACAAAAAGAAACAAGTAGAAGAGCAATATATTTTTATATTACTGTCTCCATCTCATTTAAATTATTATTTTTACAAAAAAAAAATTATTCCACTTATATTTTTACTTTATAATTAATAAAAATTAATAAGTCTTTTTTTCAGTTATACTCTTATTATTAATGAGTTAATAAAAAATATTTTAATTCATTTAAAATAATTTTATATAATATTAGAGAATTTAATTATTTTTTTAATAAATATATATAACTGATAATGTATACAATACTTAGAGAAGAATCATGTGACCATTCTTAATTGGTTGGCAATTTAGAGGAAAGAAATAGACTTGGCAAGCTGCGACAAATAGCACCCTCGAATCTTCACCCACAATTGTCCCTACACACGGCATTATCATCTTTCCCATTTCTACAGTGCTACCGCTCCTCTCAACCTGGCTGGAAATTTGTCATATATCGAAGACTTGCAAAAGTCTCCTGGAAATACTTTAATTATTTTTCCCATTTCTCAATATATAACTCATTAACACGAGATTAAAGATTGATGTTTGATTTTACATACTTGATTTACAACAGCTCACTGCCAAAATATGTTTGCTCATAGTCATATAATTATATATTTAATGAATTTTCACTCTTTTGCTGTGTACAATATTATGAATAGAGACGTAATGAAAAATCTTAACAAGGAATCTTTGAAGGCAGACAAATCTATCCATTATACGAAAATAAAAGGAAATTATCTATCCAAAACAAAACTCATTTCACAATCAATCCAGATCAAAGCGATGTTTACTTATGACCATACAATAAGTCCTGGAAATACTTTTCTATTCCTCTTAATTTATTTCTAATTAGATATCTAAACAGTTGAATTTTCAAATCAGCGTACAATTAGGTAATCTCTGTGTTATTTTTTGAAAATTTTTAATATCCAGTAGAAAGAATTCAACTTATTTTATTTGAAAAAGATTCACAGAACAAGTAACTAAGCAAGTGCCATTGAGAAAATGCCAAATTGCTCTTTATTTAGTTATTTAAACTTCACTTGAATATAACAGCAAATCATTCAAAATTCATGAAAATACTTTTTTTTTTTAGAAATTCATGAAAATACTTAGTCCTGTAACAACCTGCCCTTGTCACTACTGAATTTACCTCGCAACAGACCATAGCCACCCATTATATTTAGGAGGGCTCATATTTCGGTTAACTAAATCGTCTAATCGAAAAAAAAATCAACCGTTGATGAATTTTGGTTTTAAAAAAATTATATTAAACTATAAATAATGAAAATGATTATTAGTTAACCTAATAAAATAGGCAGTTAACCAATATTTTTTATTTTATCCATTATACTACATATATAAAATTCTAAAATTTAATGAATTTATACATATATAACAAAAAAATCAATTATAAATCATTATATAATAATATATCTTAATTCAAACACATAATTAAGATACCAAATACATATTTTAAATCTAAAAATAATTTTATATAAAATTTATAATTTGTTATTATATAATTATAGATATAATTAATAGTATATATAATTAATAAAATTTATACTTTACATATATAAATTATAAAATTTACAAACTTTTATAAAATATACATAAATCCCTTGGTTTGATTAATCAAACTGAATTATCTTTATCAATAAAAATTTAAATTGAAAATATTAAAAATATAAAATTATATGGTTAATTCAGTGATAAAACCATGATTGTGCATGATTTTAAAGATAATTTAGCCATAGTTTGATATTTTAATCAATTGAATTTTATCATTTTTATATTTGTGCAAGCTAAAATATATTTTGTTGAGAAATTTGGCTAAAATCCAAGAACTACAGTCAGAGGCGAAGCCAGACTTTAAAATAAAAGGGGGCAAATTTTTTTTTTGCAAATTTTAGTTTTTCCATAATTATTTATCTCTCCTTTTATTTTAATAGTATTTTATAAATTTATAAATTTATTAATAATATATTTTCATTATTAAAAAATTAATTAATAAAAAAATATTAATATATATGTGTGCAGAATTTTAAATTTATAAGATTGTTCATAACAAAAATAAAATAAAGATAAAAAAATTAAATAATGAATATAATTTTTTAAAAAATAATTAAAATAAATGAGTTTTTTAATTCATTAAATGAGTTTAAATTAATTTAGTTGAAAATTTTATTTATTTATTTTTTTGTATTCGTATATTATCAATATTTTGTCAAATTTTTAAAAGAGAACTATTGCATATAAAATAAATAATTTATTGTAATTTTTTTTTTACTTCTTATAAAATAAAAAAAAAGAGGATGGCGATTTAAAATTTTAAAAAAAATTAATAAAAAATTTTAAAAAATATTATATATATAAAAATTTTCAAAAAGAGAAGAGAGACAACTGTCCCCCTTTTCGTCAAATTGCCTTTGCCCCTGACTACAGTTATTTATGATCAAAGAACTGCTGAAAATGAGAAAATGAAGAGTCCGAGTAAGAAAGGATTTGAGGAATTGAGAAGCAAAAGGGTGGTTGAAGAGTCTGATTATGCATTTGGGGAAGGCACGGCCATGAATTTTGAAGATGCTTCTACCAAATCAAATGAGAAGAGGATATTAAAGTCTAAAAGTACATTTGGTAAGCACAGCCATGCATTGTGATAATGCACGGTTGTGCTCTTGAAGAAGACATATGCATCTCACGAGCAAAAGAAGGATTTACTAAAGATAATTATGCACGGTCATGCCATCATATTAAGCATGCCCGTGTATATTATTTTGATGCTGACAACTAGGGGTGTTCAAAAAATCCGTAGCCCGAAAAATTCGGCCCGACCCGAGCAAATCGGGCCGGGTTTGGCCTGCCCGAAATTTAGTTAGGGTCGGGCTTCGGGTTGAAATTTAAAGCCCGAAGTCGGGTCGGGTCGGGACTCGGGTTATATTTCAGAATTCTCGGGCCGGCCCGACCTGGCCCGAATATTTTTAAATTTACAGTATATATACATATTTAAGTAAAAACCCTAAAAATCTAAACACCACTCTGCCCTCTTTTCTTTGCGCAGCCAACGCTGCCTCTCTCTGCCTCTGCCCTCTTCTCTTTCACGAATCACCATCGATCATCCAGCATCAGCCAGTGGCCAGCTCGTCCAGCAACAGCAATCGCGACCAGCAGGTAGTACCCCTACTGTCCTCTGCCCTCTTTTCTTTGCGCAGCCGGAGCTAGCCCTCCCTCTGCCCTCTTCTCTTTCACCAGCAGCTCATCCCTGCTTGTCCCAGCACCAAGTCCAGCAGGTCTTCCAGCAACATCAATCTCGCCCAACAGCAACAACAGTAGCGATCATCCCAGCAAGCAGCACCTAGCAACAGCCATCGCTCGTCCCAGCAAGCAGCACCTAGCAACAGCAACAGCCATCGCTCGTCCCAGCAAGCAGCACCTAGCAGCAGCAACATCCAGCGATCATCCCAGCAGCAGCCAGTGGCCCAGCGCTCGTCCCAGCACCAGCAGGTCTTCCAGCAACATCAGTCTCGCCCAACAGCAACAACAGTAGCGATCATCCCAGCAAGCAGCACCTAGCAACAGCCATCACTCGTCCCAGCAAGCAGCACCTAGCAGCAACAACATCCAGCGATCATCCCAGCAGCAGCCAGTGGCCCAGCGCTCGTCCCAGCACCAGCAGGTCTTCCAGCAACATCAGTCTCGCAGCAGCAGCAACTCCACTCCTCTCAGCAGCAGCAAACATCAGGTATATAATACTTAAGATATTTGTACATGGATTTTTAACATCAATTCAAATACTTAAGATATTATGAAAATATGATTGTGGTTGTTTACCATTTTAGGCATTTGATAACACATTCTGTTTTTAAAATGCTCTTAGTAAATTCTTGAACAAATTTTTGAGACAGAGAATGCGTTTGATAACACATTCTGTTTTACCCTTTGTCTGTTCCAGAATTTACTCTTAACTTACACTGGCCAAATTAAAATGTGATGTTGATTTAAAGATTAGTGAGTAGATGTGTTCAACTTGCAGACTACAGACACTTGATTTTGATTTAAAGATTTGAGGGTTTGCTCTTAAAGATTTGAGGGTTTGCCTTAAAGATGTGTTTCAACTTGTTACACTGGCCTTAAAGATGTGTTTCAACTTGTTAATGCCTTAAAGATTTGAGGGTTTGCCTTTGTCTGTTGCCTTAAAGATGTTGATTTAAAGATTTTGATTTAAAGATTTGAGGGTTTGCTCTTACAGATGTGTTTCAACTTGTTAATGCATTATTTGATTTAATATTTTTGAATGATTTATATATTATATTGTGTAACTTGTTATTTGGTTATTGAATTAATTTTTTTTTTGTATCTATTTGGTAGAATTGCAAATGGATGTTAATGAACCAAGTGTCAACACACCGATTGATAATGACTCCAATACCATTGACATTGATACCGATCCTCCTAATTCAAATCATACTCTTAGTACCATTGCTTCCCAAACAGAAACTGAATATGGTAATAAACGAAAAGCTCATTCTTAGACTAAATCCAATGTTTGGGAGCATTTTACTAGAATTCCATTAGAACAGACAAAGGGGGAACATAGAGCTAAATGTAACTGGTGTGGGATCACTTATGCTGCTGATCCAGTAAAACATGGAACAAATACTCTAAAGAGACATATTCCGAAATGCACCAAAAATTCATGTATGGAAAAGAAACAACCAATTTTAGCATTTATAAACAAAGGTAGTGGAGTAGAATATGTTGTTACTGGTGAAAAAGAATTGATGGTTCATAAATATAACTTGGAGGATTGTAGACGTGCATTGGCTGAATTAATTATATGTGATGAATTGCCTTTTAGGGTTGTTGAAGGATATGGGTTTCATAAGTATAGCAACCAATTAGAGCCTAGATTTCCTGTTCCATCAAGGATAACAGTTGCTAGGGATTGTTATAAATTGTATCTTTCTGAATTCAAAAAGTTGAAGGCTTTCATTAAAAATTCAAATGCTCGTGTTTGCCTAACTACAGACACTTGGACATCAATTCAAAATTTCAATTACATGTGTTTGACTGCCCATTTTATTGATGGAAATTGGAAATTACAAAAAAGAATTTTGAGTTTTGTTCCAATTGAAAATCATAAGGGCAATACTCTTGGGAAGGCAATTGAGAAGTGTTTATCTCTTTGGGGTATTGATAAAGTATTCACTATAACTGTTGATAATGCAAGTTCAAATGATACAACCATTGCATACATGAAAAGAAGATTGATTAGTTGGAATAAAGCTGTTTGTAGTGGAAATTTTTTGCATATGCGATGTTGTGCTCACATATTGAACTTAGTTGTGACGGATGCATTAAAAGAAATGCATAGTTCTATTGCATCTATTCGTTGTGTTGTTAGATATGTTAGATCTTCTCCTGCACGCCTTAAAAACTTCAATGAATTTGTTGAGATGGAAAAGGTTGAAAGTAGGAGTTCTTTGTGCTTCGATGTTGCTACTCGGTGGAATTCCACCTATAAGATGCTAGATGCTGCTTTAAAATTTAGGAGAGTGTTTGATAGGATGTCGGAGGAGGATGATTCGTATACTTCTTACTTTAGAAATGATATTAAAAAAACTCATCCTACATTTAATGATTGGGAAAATGCTAATGTATTTGTTCGCTTTTTGGCTGTGTTTTATCAAGTTACTTTGAAGTTTTCTGGTTCATTATATGTAACATCTAATACATGCTTTGGTGAAATAATTAGAATACAAAATTTGTTGAAAGCAAGTCATCGAAGTACGGACTTTTATGTATTAGATATGGCAAAAAAAATGCAGGAGAAATATAACAAGTATTGGGGAAATATTGAGAAATTTAATCCTTTAATTGGTGTAGCTGTTGTGTTGGATCCTCGACGTAAATTAGAGTACATTGAGTTTAATTATAATGCGGTATATGATAAAGAAGTTAGTGCTACTATGGTGAAGAGAGTGAAAGATTCCTTAACTCATTTATATGAGTTTTATTCTACTTTTGTTGGTAGTACCACTGATGGGGAAGATGTTTTGATAAATAGAGTGGAGGATAACACTTTGGAGAGTGATGATTTAGAAATGCAATGGGATGAAATGATCTTAAATAAGGAAAAAGTTACTTCAGATTCTATAACTGAACTTGATAAATATTTGACTGAAGGTATTGAAAAAAAGGTTCCTACTTTTGATATTTTGGATTGGTGGAAGGTGAATACCCCTAGATATAAAGTCCTTTCCCTAATTGCACGTGATGTATTGGCTATGCCGGTCTCTACTGTGGCATCCGAGTCTGTATTTAGCACTGCTGGGCGTGTAATTGATGATTTTAGAAGTTCTTTATCTCCTAAAATAACATAGGCATTGATTTGTGCTCAAAATTGGTTGCGACCTTCAGAATTTAAATTTGAATATCGAGATTTTGATCAGTTTGAAGAAACAAATCAAATTGCTAATGGTATGTTATTTATTTCATTAATTTTTATAATTTTTAAAAATGCTTTATTGTTTAAATTTATTATTGTTAATTTTTTTTATTTTTACAGATTTTGCAGCAGGAGTTTCTACAAGTCTAACTCAAGAATCAATATGCACAAAGAATGAGGATGTAGAGATCAACCAACCAATTTGAGATTTTATTTTATTATGTTGAGATCTAATTTTTTTATTTGGAACTTGTATGGTTTAGTAATTTAGTATTAAATTTGTGTATTGCATTGCATGTTTTTTTTTTTTAATTGCATGTTGATTGCATGTTTTTTTTTAATTGCATTTGGAACATGTTTTTTTTAATTCCACCTTTTCTACATTTTGTGGGTGAAGCAGATCAAAATTTGGGTTTTTGAAGGGTTTATTATTATTAGGTATCAACAAGAATGGGAAGGGTAATGAGGAGTCTCATTCAATCAATATTGAAATTTATATATTTTATATAAAAGTTAAAATATTGTTGGAAATGTTTTTTTCTCATTTTAAAGACAATATTAGAAAAATTAAATTATAATAAAAATATTAGAAAAAATTAAATTAAACAGAGATTAAAAAAAATTACAACATAAAAAAAACTCATAAAATTAGCCCAAAAAATACTAAAAAAAAGGTCAAAAAATGGTTCAGCCCGTTGACCCGGCCCGACTGGCCCGGTCAGCCCGAGTTGGCCCGGCCCGACCGGGTTTAGGGCCGGGCTACGGGCTCATTTTTGCAGCCCGAATAAAGTTCGGGTCGGGCCTCGGGCTGGAGGTAAACCCGGCCCAACCCGGCCCGAGAACACCCCTACTGACAACTGTGAAAATTCTCTAAGTTTTGCCCTAGTTTTATTCCTAGTTAGTCCTCCTCTAATTCTGCCAAGACCCTATATAAAGCAGCCTTCAGCCCTAGTTTCAATGATTTCGAATTTTATTGAGTTTTCTTTTGCTGTGTGGGAGACTCGGGAATGAAAGGAGAATGAAGCTAGCTAAAAAAGAAATTCAAGCAAGTTCAAGAGCTTCACTCAATCAATTTCATTTAATTTAATTTTTTTTTCTATGTTCAAGTATAATATTATATCATTATTCTTTATTTTTGTTGCAATTTATATTATGAGTAGCTAAAATTCTTAAGCAGGGTTAGTTTATTTTTCCTGATTCTCCTATGGTATGTTTAATGTTAATTGATTAAAGTTTTATTCTATTTAATTATTTTGTTATCTCTGTACTTATTGGTTATAATTATCTAGTCAGTAATTGCATGGTCTAAGATTTTACTTAATATAGCGAGAATGAAAACATAATATTAGTTCAACCTCTATATTCATGAAAAACTAGGTTAGAGGCAATGTGAAGTACAGTTTGATTGTCACAAATCAGTTTCATACTTTTGACTTATTTGCATCTTAATTGTTGAATAAGTTGCTTTAAACAGATAAGTTCACATGTTGCTAAAGTCATAGCTCGATATTCTGCTTCAGTACTTGATCTAGCAATCACTTCTTACTTTGTACTTCTCTAAGAAATCAAATTGCCTCTAATCATTATACAATATCCTGAAGTGGATAGTTTATCTGAGAACTTGCCAAATCAACATCAGAGTACCTAATGATCTGGTGGTGACCCTTATTTTCATATAGTAATTCTTGTGTTGGTGCTCTTTTAAAATATCTAAGAATCCAAATTACTGTATCCCAATGTTCATTATAAGGAGCTTGAAGAAACTAACTTACTACACTCACTACAAATAAAAATATCAGGTCATGTAAGTATTAGATAGTTTAATCTTCCAACTAACCTCAGATATCTTCCAGGGTCTTTTAATGGTTCCCTTTGTTCAGGAACCAACTTAATATTTAGATCCATATGAGTATCTACAGGCTTGCAGTCTAGCATCCATGTTTCTTCTATTAAATTAGGACATACTTTCTTTGTGAGATAACAATTTCTGCTTTTGACTGTGCTACTTCAATGTCTAGAAAATACTTTAGTTTTCCTAGGTCTTTGGTTTGAAATTTACTGTAAAGATATTTCTTCAATTGACAAATTTCATCATGATTATTGTATGTTATGACAATGTCATCAATATAGATAACTACGTAGATGCATTTCCGATTGCTATCATGTCTAAAGAATACTGAATGATCATATTGACATTACATCATTCAAAACACCTAAATCATTGAACTGAACCTTCAAGACCAGGCTCTTGGAGATTACTTCAAACTATATAGTGATTGTCGTAATTGACATACTAAGTGAGACTGCCTCTAAGTAATAAATCTAGGAGGTTACTTCATATACATATCTTCAATTAATTCTACAGGAAGAAATACATTTTTAATATCAAGTTGGCAAAGAATTCAATGATGCATAGCTTCCATAGAGATAAGAAGCAAATAAAAGTAATTTTGGCTATTGGAGATAAAGTATTATTGTAATCAATACCATAAACTTAAGTGTAACTTTTAGCAATAAGTCATGCTTTAATAAATCAATCAACTTGCCCATCAGGTTTAATCTTAATAGTAAACATCCATTTGCACCTCATCGTAGTTTTTCCTTCCAATAATGGAACCAACTCCCAAGTTTTATTATTGTGTAACACTATCTTTCGCCGCCCTAGATGATGTTCATTCATAATCTTAGGTATAGTGACATTAGATAGGGTAGAAACAAAAATATTATACGAGGATGATAAGTGATGGTAGCTAAGAAAATTATAGATTAGATGTAGATTACGAGTGGAATGAAAACCTTACAATAAGTGGTGTTTCTACATCTATCGGTAGCATGACTAGAGTAGGTGATGATGGAGCAAGAGAGCCGCTGGAATTCAATACTATACCTGTATCAGAAGAAGGATTAGTATCATTAACAGGAAGATAATGTCATCTTGAGTAAACTCAGAGGGATGGTTTTTGTGTTGTCAAATCTGTTTGTGGAGAAGGAAGACTTTGGATTAGAAGAGAATTGAAGATGAAATTTGTGTTTTCAGTAAGTGATGAGAAATATAGTGATGACTTAAAAAAAGTTACATTAGAAGAAATGTAATACTTCTTTCTTGTCAGTTCATAACATTTATAGCCTTTTTGAAGTTGCAAATATCCTAAAAACACACACTTGATGGATTTTACCTTGCATTTGTCCTTCTCCAAAGTGTGATTATGAACAAAATAAGTACAACCTTACACCTGTAATGGTAAGTGATAAGTGTCTTTTCCTTGAAACAAAATAGAATGAGGACTTTGATATGGTAACACTAAAGAAGATATTCTATTGATTACATAAAAAAACAGTAAAAAAGCATCAATAACAAAGTGAAATGTAAGAAAACAAAGTGGAACATTGTGGTGGATAAGAAGAGTACGAGTTGTCTCAATAAGATATCTATTTTTACGTTATGTGGCCCCATTTTGTTGAGAAACGTAAGCACAAAAAATTTGATTAGTGTTTCCATGTGAAGGCAAAAATTTGGAGAAAGAAGAAGACAAGGCAAAAAATTGGAGAAAGAAGAAGACAAGTATTCTCTGCTATTATCACTACGCAAAACTTTTATTGAAGTATTAAATTGATTTTGAATTTCTACAAAGAATTTTTGAAATATAGAAAAAATTTCAGAATGATTTTTCATTAAATATATCCAAGTACAATGAAAATAATCATTAATAAATATAATAAAATAATAAAATTCCATAATTATATTGACTTGACTTGACCCCATATGCCTGAGTTTACTAACTCAAACGTATATGTAGCCCCATTATTGACTCATTTGGGAAAAGAGTTTTGAGTTTTTCCCTAATTGACATGACTCACACTCTAAGAAAGACAAGATCAAAAGACTGGGAGTAAGTTTTCAAAGTTTGTTAGGGGATGACCAATGCAGCGGTGAAAAAGGTTAGCTGAAGTTGTTGAAGTGAAGGGAATAGGAGAATTTAGGTTGTAGAGATTATACAAGCCTTGTGACTTATGTCATGTTTTAATCATCTTTCTTGTACTACAGTCCTACACAATAATAGAATCAGCCACAAAAGTAATAGAACGATCAAGAATTTTTGTCAATTTACTAAATGAGGCAACTTTATAAGGACATGCAAGTGTAAATAATTTTTTTAGGGGATGAAAAATAATTGAACATTTTTAATTCTCTTAATTACAATTTGCAAGGCATTAGTATGAGTAACATTAGGCGAAGTGGAAGTAAAAGTAGTAAAATGATTTTTATTGCCAAAAATATCATCAGAACCATTGAGGTATAGTATTTAGAGACCAAGAGAAGGACTCTTCTTAAGACAAATAAAGGATTTATCAAGTTGTAAACTATCATTCTTTTTTGTGCTTGATACTGCAGATAATCATTGTAATATGCCCTAGTTAATGTAATAGAGTTTGATTATTGGGTGCTTGCCTCAAGTAAAGGAAGTAACCCATCTCCCTAAGTTTGGACAACATGAGCTACAAGTCAATTTTTAGCAAAATGATTGCTCTGTGATGGATTGTCATGTAGAGCCCAACAAGTTTTTTGAGTATGTCCATGAACCCTAGAACTTGTTCCTTTGCCTTTATGTAGACTTACATATTTTGTTTGAACTACTAAGACGGATGGCTCCATCTCACCATTTGATGGTGTGTTCAAAGAAAGCTGCACGAGTCGAGCAAAGATATCTTCTAGTGATGAAATAGTAAAATTTGTCAAAATTTGATCTTAAACAGAGCTCGAGTCAAGTCTTAGTTCAATTAATGCCAAAACCATAAAAAAATATTTCTTTATCGTTCTTGCTTAATAATTTTTCAAAGAAAGGCATGAGAGAGTTAAACTCGTCGTTCAGAGTTTTAGCTTATCCCAAATAACTAGCAATATCCTAAGAGCTTTATTATTGATAGACAAGGTCAGACACAATTTTATAAATACATTGAATATCATTAGCATATAGTGTCTTTGCCGTAGTCTAAACTTTATAACATGTCTTACAAAATTGAAACAAAATAACCGATTTTAGTTCAAGAGAGTGCCACAGCAAACTACATAACTGAGCATCAAATTTAGTCCATGATGTTCTATCTTTATCATCTATATAAGTAGCTTATTTTTCTAGATGATCACTATAGCCTTGACCCATAAACCATAATTCAATAGATACAACCCATGAAATATAATTATCATAGCATTGTAATTTAACAATAGTGACATTAGCAATGCTAGAGATAGATGAAAAGATAGGTTTAATTGATCATGATTGTTCAACCATTTGAGCAGAGTATGTATCAAAGGAAAAAAAAAAGTAGAGGAGAGAAGAAATGTTACTGGAGTTGGCAAAAATATGGTACTATGAAGAAATGTTTCTGGTGCTCCTAGGGATGATGGCGGTGAGAGAGAAAATGGTTTGGGTATAATGATCCAGAGAAACGAAAGTTCAAATCTTCAAGGTTGTTGTTTTCTCCTCTTTCAAAACCCAAAATATATTACAATGAATCAGCCTTTAGCTGTTGTCTTATGTTAGTAACCAAGAGACGTTTATAATGTAGAAAAGTAAAGAGGTAGAAATAGAGGAGATTGATGCCCTTTAAGGCTCTAATACCATGAGAAAAGAGAGATAGAGAAGAGAAAGGACCGTTTCTCTTATTTTTGTGTATAATTCCTCAAATACAATAGGTTTATATAGAAGGAAAAAGTGTACTTCTAGCTACAATTATACAATAATATAGCTAGATATCCCTTATACCCATTCCTCCACCTAGATATCCATTAATCCTAATCTCTATAGCTAGATATCCATTTATACAGCTGGATATATATCTCAATGTTTCCATTTAAGTTTTGATTGAACATTTATCTTAGTTATTGAAACAGTAGGTTTGAGGAAAAATTTATGTATTTAAAATCGAGGAGCTTTTTCAATCTTGGGTTTCCATTTTTATTAGTTTTCCATAGAGTTTAATTTAAACCCTTCTAATTTCATTTTGAAATGAAGATCTCCTTTGATTTAATGCAATTTATTATTTCCTTTTCTATTTTGATTAATTATATATGGAGATATGAACACTTAAAACTTGAATTCTTAACATAAGCGAGAATAATACACAGTCTTAACCATTAAACTATACATTGACAGGTTTTTTTTTTTTCTATTTTCTTCATCGTTGTGAGTAACTAAATTTCCCACTAAGTTTAGAAGTAGGATGATTAATTTGCTTGTAATTATATATGATGTGTGGGATGCCAATAAGCAAATTTTAGACCTATTAGATCTCAAAATAAAATGTATACACACACACACACACACATATATATATATAATTAATAAATTTTAAGCTCCAAAAATCAAATATTTAAGTTGTTTTCAGACCATTTGAAGTTTTAGACCTAAATTTTTAATTTCTATTTTGGTTATGCTTGACTTTATATATCTATTTTATTTTATTTAGATTTAGGATTTCTAAAATCTACTTATGCCTCTTTTTCATTATTTTGAAGTAGACTTAAATTTTAAAACAATAAACATTACCCTAATTTGAGAGCTACTTTCAGATACTTCATTTATTGTGTCATCATATATGTTGTTTGTGATTATATTGCTTGGACTTAATTTATCTTCCTTAAACTCATATACGTGAGTACTTGGAAAATATTTCCAAAATATTCGATGTTGCATAATATAGGGAGAGCGAAAACGTAGATATTATTTTGATGATTATTTACACACTTTATTGAACCTAATGAATTAAATTTAACAACTACTATCAAGAAAAATAGATGTGGGGGAAAAAGACTACGGAAAAGAAGAGAGAGAAGCTCAATGGGCCACAGCTCAGAGAACACTTCATGGCCTTCATCCGCCTGAAACCAACAACTTCTTTTCTGAGAAGAGTAGTTACAGGGAGTTGTCAGAGATTGTAGAGCAAGCCAAACGGCGAGCTGAGGTTGCAAGCACTACGGGTTGCAACCAGACAGAGAGCCAAAAGCCTTCTAGAACAGGAACATTAACTTGCTGTGCTGCTTCGCCTGCATCCAAATTATATATATATATATATATATATATATTCCGAGTAATAGCGAGAGAGAAAGAAGAGAGCAGTGTTTGGGCTAATGCTTGGGATTGTGAAGAAAAGAAGGCCTACTGCAAGATTTCTTGAGCTTCCAAGTACAACATATACTAGAGGAGGAACAAAGCTTGAATCTGTGTATGTGTATATATATATATATAGAAATATTTCCTTCTCAGGTGCATGAAATCAAAGTGAAGGCACATAAGTGATGGTTTTGGCCATGCACGTAAGGTGCTCGATGAAATGGCTAACTTGACTTTTACAATCCAGAAAACAAAGGACTTCGGACAAAGCAACTAGGGAATAGAAGCTCTTGCTTTCGTCAAGCAGTGAGACTTAAGGTTTTGAACTGCCAATGTTTCTCACCACGAAAAATCTTCCTCCACCGGCTCCGGCCCCACCTGGGCCGGGCAGCCAGTCTTTTACCGACGTGTTATGGAATGGAAACTCTAAGGTATGTGTTGATCGCTCTTTTGAATCTTCCAAACTGCATTGCCCCCAACTCTCTAGCAAAAAGCCTTCAAAATTTAAGGGAGTTCCAGCAATTTCATTCATAGCAGATGAGATTTCTA
The DNA here is from genome assembly GCA_947685225.1 of Garcia nutans. NCBI lineage: Eukaryota > Viridiplantae > Streptophyta > Magnoliopsida > Malpighiales > Euphorbiaceae > Garcia > Garcia nutans. Next base: position 52,993,292 of record CANTUV010000012.1, read on the forward strand.
TGCTTTCCCAAGATTTCAAATATGCTCTAATCGGAACTTTTGATTCTGGCCGACCAAATATGAAGTCTTTGCAGAAAAGCTTTGACGCTATTGGATTTAAAGGTTTATTTAAGTTAGGACTCTTGGATGCCAAACACATTCTTATTAACTTTGACTTTGAAGAGGATTATCACAGATGCTAGCTTCTCCAGAATTGGTTTTTTCTAGGGTTTTCAATGAGAGTTTCAAAGTGGACACCAAGTTTTCGCCCCAACGTTGATAGCCCAATAATCCCTGCATGGATTATTATGGAAGGACTGCATATTCACTTTTTCAACAAAGCTGCTCTTTTTCCTATTGCAAATCTTATTGGGACACCATTAAAAGTTGATGCCGCAACATCTACTCTGATTCGACCATCTGCAGCTAGAGTTTGTGTGGAACTAGATTTATCACAAGAATTACCCTCAAAGATTTGGATTGATGATGGTTTCAATGGATTTTTCCAATCAATAATTTATGAGAGCCTCCCACCATATTATTCAGCGTGTTATCGGTTTGGACATGATAATCAAATTTGTACTGCTTGAAAGAATCAGATTAATTCTAAAGTTTTACATCCAGTTGTTGAGTAGCAATCCAAGCCCACGACCTCCAAAATCTGGGTTCCAAAAGATAAAGCTTCTGACCCCAAAAACTCTATGGCAGAAATTCCGCAACATCAGGAAACTTCAACTATTCCCGAGATTAATACTGCTGATTTTATTGATTCACCAGATGTTGGGATTAATAAAACAGTTAGTGATGAATTGCATGATGATAGAGAAAGCTTTGAACCATCTTCACTCAATGGGAAAAGAGACAATTCAGATGAGGCCCCTGTTTACAACAATCTGGATGCTATTGAAGTTTTCTCTGAACATTCCAACTCTACATCGGATGCAGAACAAATTGAGCATCATTCGGATAGTAGTTTACCGACCATGATTGCTATGCATAGCCGGGAAGAGTGGCAAGCTATGGGTGATGTTATTTCTAAAAAACTTAATGCTGCAAAGACTTTATCCATCAACAAAACAGACCATGAAGCTGGTTATACCATGGTAACAAGGAAACGAGGTGCGAAAAAAAAAAGAAACAGCAGTCTCCAGCGATTGTCAGGCGATCTACTCGTACTTTAACTGTTCCTAAGAAATTCGCCCAATGAATATTCTTAGCTGGAATGTTAGAGGTATTGCCTCATCTCTTAATCGCCTTCATAAACTCTGTATTGATCACAAAATAAGTATTCTTTTTGTTATTGAGCCCATGATTGATATACATAAGAAATCTTTTTATGCTTCTAAGCTAGGGTACAACAGTGTTTTTTTATCTTTGGATAATAAAGTTTGGGTTATGTGGAAGGATAATCTGTTTACTCTCTCGGATTTTAATGATGTTCCTCAGCTTCTTACTTGTTCGGCTAGGTGTCTTTCTCAGTCATTTTCTTTCACTTTATCTGTTGTTTATGGCTATCATACCCGATCGAATCGGTTTGCTCTTTGGGATAATCTTTGTAGTACAGCTTCTTTGATTTCTACCCCATGGCTGGTGGGCGGTGATTTTAATGCAATTAAGAGTTTGTCGGAATACAAGGGAAATGGCTCTCCTAATATTCATAGCATGCAAGACTTCATAAACTGCTCAGATGATTGTGGGTTGGTGGACATTCCGTATCAGGGTTGTGCTTATACTTGGTTTGGAGTTAGGAGTAACGATCGCGTCTGGGAGCGGCTAGATCGTTTCATGGCAAATGTTCCTTTTTATGATTCTTTTGATGAAGTCACTACTTGTCACTTGGGTAAAACATCATCTGATCACTCACCAATCCTTTTGTGTTGTAAGAATATTGATCAGAATGTTCCAAAACCTTTTCGCTTTCAGCACATGTGGTTGTCTCATGATACTTTTCTTCTGATGGTCAAGAAACATTGGAATTCGGTCTTATATGGGGTGGTATGAAAAGTCTCTTCCTTAAGCTGAAGTCTCTCAAATCTATCATCCGTGTCTGGAATCGGGATCATTTCGGTAATATTTTTAACAGCATTTCTATTGCTGAGAGTGAGGCAGAATTGGCGGAGAATATTTTTTTAGCCGACCCTACTCCTTACAACAAAACTCAGTGGAATCTTAAACAAGCGAATCTTCTGCATAAGCTTAAACTGGAGGAGACTTTCTGAAAGCAAAAATCACACATCAAATGGATAAAAGAAGGTGAGGCAAATACAAAGTTTTCCATAATTATGTAAAAATGGCACGAAAGCGTCACCGGGTTTCAGCTATCAAAAGTTCTTCTGGTACATGGATTACTAATCAAGAAGATATTGGCCAAGAAGCAGTTCAACACTTCTCTGAACTTTTCAGCCCAAAGGATTCAGTGGAGCCCGCTTCTATGGTGGATTTTATCCCTACCATTGTCTCCGCTGATCATAATGCCGCTCTTGAGAAGATTCCAGATGATCAGGAAATTAAAAATGCAGTTTGGCAATTAGATCCGAATAGTGCTCCCGGTCCAGACGGTTTTGGTGGTACTTTTTTTCGATCTTGTTGGGACATTGTGGGTTGGGATGTCTGCAGTCCGGTTAAAGAATTCTTTTTGGGTCTTTCAATACCCAAGACCTTCAGCAGTGCTAAAATTATTCTCATTCCTAAAGTGGAGAGCCCAGACAACTTTAACAAGTTTCAGCCCATTTGCCTTGCCACCTTTGTTAGTAATGTATGTACTTGAATTCTTGCTAATAGATTTGCTCCCATTCTGGACAAGCTTATTTCAAAGGAACAAGCTGGTTTTATGAAAGGAAGACCCATACATGCCCACATTCTTTTGACCAATGAGATGATCCATGAGCTAGATAGAAAAACTAGGGGCAACAATTTAGCAATTAAACTTGACATGGCAAAAGCTTTTGATAGAGTTTCATGGGAATACCTCAAAGCTATACTTCTTAAATTTGGTTTTTCGGTTAAAGTGGTGGAGCTTATCATATCTAATCTTGCTGCAACCCATCTTTCTGTTATGGTTAATGGCATTAGTTATGGTTACTTTCAACCTCTGAGAGGCGTTAAGCAAGGTGATCCTCTCTCTCCTTATCTTTTCATCCTGGCTTTAGAAAGTTTTTCAAGAGGTCTTAATAATTTGATTAATCAGGGAAGAATCACTCCATATAAGCTTGGAAGGAACTGTCCTATTGTCTCGCACTTATCTTTTGCGGATGATTTGCTTATTTTCATTAATGGGGATACTAAAAGCATTCGCAACTTTAAGCATTTTCTGTTGGCTTATCAATCGGCATCTGGCCAAATGATTAACTTTGATAAATGCTCATTCTTTTGCTCAAAAAAAGCTCCTCCGGCTACTATTGCTCGTTATAAACATCTGCTTAGCATCAGGCATATGCATCTTCCCTTTACATGCTTGGGAGCTCCTATCTACCAGGGCATTAATCGGGCAAGCTACTGTAAAGACCTACTCAGGAAAATTGATTCTAAACTGTTAGGATGGGCTAAGTGTTTTCTCTCTCCTGGAGGTAGGCTTCTTCTAATTAAGCATGTCTTGAATTCTATTCATGTTCACATCATGGGTTCCATGCTTTTGCCAAAATCTGTTCTAAATGCTATTGAGTCTAAATTGACTTCTTTTTTCTGGAGCACTGATGTTACTCAGCATAAATATCATTGGGTCAAATACATGGACTTTTGTTTTCCTAAGGATGAAAGAGGTTTCGGACTCAGATATTTATATTCTCTTCAAGAGGCCTACTCTCTTAAAATATGGTGGTTTTATCTTTCTCATGACTCTCTATGGTCAAATTACATGCACTGTAAGTATCAGAGAAAAGGTGAAATGTCCTATCAAGCTATTGACTCTTGTACCTGGAAACGGATTTGTCATGCTCATTCTTTAGGCTATGATCTTGTGGATTTCCAAGATAATTCGGTCAGCTGGAAAGGTACTATTTCGGGACTATTCTCCTTATCATCAGCTTATGATGCGGTTAGGGAACATAAGTCTACTACCCTTTCTAGTAAGATGATTTGGGATTCTTGCATTCCATTGAAATTATCAATTCTCACTTGGAAAATTTTGAGAGGACCCATTCCCCTTCCAAATCGGCTTCAGAAGCTTGGTATCAAACTTGCTTCAACTTGTCTTTTTTGCTACTCTAATGCAGTGTCCATGGATCATATTTTTTATTTTTGTGACCCGGTTCAGAAAATCTGGAAACTCTATGGTTCTTATTTTCTTTTTGATATATCCATTAAAGCTTCCTTGAAACATGAGCTCATGACTTGGTGGTTGATCTCTTTGCCTAATTCTATGGTGGGCCGTATTAGAAAGTTGGTGCCTTTGGTTATTATTTCTTTCATTTGGTCGGCCTACTGTCGGCTAACCTGGGGTGACGAACCAGTTTTCTTTCCTATGGTGCATCATCAGATATCAAGTTTCATTTTAAACTGGGGTATAGCACATGCTAATGACAGTTTTGCCAGACCGATCCCTGCGTTCTCTGATTTTCTCCCAGATGGCTTCGGTTTGAAAAGCTTAAAATCATCCATTGTTTATTGGAACAAACCTCTACTAGGTTTCTTGAAGCTCAACATAGACGCCTCTTTTACTCCCTCTCATTCCACCGGGGGAGCAGTCCTTCGCGATGCAGCTGGTTCGTTCATAATCGGTCTATCTTTCCCCATTAGTGCTATCAACGCAGCCTCGGCCGAACTTAATGCTCTTCGTTTTGGCCTGGACTTGTGTCTTCATAATCATCTGCTAAACATCCAAGTTGAAAGTGATTCTCAGGCTCTGGTTGCTCTTCTTTCTAGTTCCACTCAAGCTTCAGACCCTACCATTGCTAATCTGAAGTCCCTTCTTAATAGCAGTTCATCTTCTATCCTGCACACCTTCAGAGAAGGGAATCAAGTGGCCCACTATTTTGCTCTTTACATTAGATTAAACCATGTATCTCGAATTTTTAATACATTTGATTCCTTGCCTAGTTTTCTTAAAGGCATTTTGATTTCTGACTGTATGGGTTCGCCCAACATTCGATATAAATAATAATTATCCTTTGTTTAACAAAAAAAAAAGATGTGGGGTTGAATTGGGTGTGAGTAATTTATTTTAAAAGAGGATTTTTTTTAGTTAGGGGGAGTCAACTTCAATTCCATTATTCTTGACTGATTAATTGCACGTAAGAGATCTACAATTGATCATTAATTGAGTCTAAATCCTAATTAAGTTTATTCATATTTGCATTTAATTATAATTTTAGTTATTTGATTGTTTTTTTTTTGTTCTATGGTAGTAGTTTTTTTATTGCTTTAGATGGTATTTATTATAACTCCCTTCAATCAGTTGACTAGATATCAGAAAAATTCTCAATGTATATTTAATACACATTTTTTCATGGGCTTGACAGACTTATTTTTTTTTAAAAAAAAAAAGATTGCTAACTACTATTAACATGTATGCCAAAATTTTATTTTATTTGGAATACTCATTTATTTAATAATTTAATTATTCATTATTTTAATATTTGAAAAATATATGAATAACTTAATAAAAATACAAATACAAATAATCAAAATTAAAAATAAATTAATGAATTTTGAATAATTAGTTTGAGTATCTATTTACTGTGAAAAAATTTGCTAAAAATTTCATTTTGACAAGGTGGAATGCTAGGTGAGTAATAGTTGTATATACATTAAAGGGAGTAGTTGGCCCCTCTTCAATTCCCATATTAAAAGAAAATAATTTCGTTTTTTATTTTTCTGAAAATTTATTGTCTATATATGGTGTACACTCACACCCAACCAAACTAATTTTAAGAATGAATATAATTTTTAGAATTTTGTTAAAAGAAAATCAATGATTGCAGAGAAAAAAGTGAAATCAAATTTCACCAATTAATACATTGGCCCTAATAATGGCTGTCTAGGCCAACTTCATCTTTATATTATAATGCTTTCGCCGTTTGAGTAGCTAGCTCTCACTCACAACCCCATCTTATATAATTATATTACATTACAACTAACAAAGAGATAAGAGAGAGAGAGAGAGAGGCATAATAATGAAACACATTAAAATAAATTTTATTTTATTTATTTATTTATTTTCTTCGTTAAAATAAATTTTATTTTTTTTATATAAATTAGTAACCAAATAAAGCATTATTTAGAAGGAAATGCACAAATTAAATATATTAAAAGGGTAAACTTTATACTTTCTTACTCTTTAAATATAAAAAATTTCTTATATCTCAAATTGTAACAAATTATAAGAAAAAATGATTTGATATTTTTAACATTTTAAATTAGATTCTTATTGTACAATATACTTATTAGTTTTATAATTTTTTTTCTTATCCTTTATTTAATGAATATATATTTATATTTATCTTCTTCCCAATCAATAGGTTAAATGCTTAAATCCAAGGACAATAATTTATGAGAGTCAATTAATTTTTAGCAATTAATAATAATGAATACAAAATAATATTAGATTAATTGTAATTAAAAATGATCAGAATTAATTATTTGGGTAACTGATCCTCCCATGTAAATTTTGAATACTTTTCATCCATTTTTTTAATGTGGTAGTTTATAAAATTACTTATAATTTTATAATTTTAAAATAATTTTTTAATATTAATAAAAAAAATTAATATTAGTAAGATCCAAGTCTAATATTTACTCTTAAAATGATTTCATTTTTAGTTGCCTTTTTTTATGAGAAAGAAAGATAAATAAAATATTACTCCACAAACTTCATGTAACAATAAACGAGAACTGCTAACAGGAGAAGATTACAACCAATGTATTCCAACCCTATGCGTATTCATCATTTTCTTATTTTATTAAAAACTAAAAAAACTTAACAAAATTAAAAAAAATGAAATTTTATGACGTCAATCTTTTCATTATAGAGAAAATTCTTAAAATTTAAATTAAAAAAAATTATTTTAATGAAATTTACCTGTATCAAGTATTGTATGTATATTATTATGTTAAGATCATATGCTTTAATTCAAGTTGCACTGTGCCACAATAGAATAAGAAAATTTAAAAATAAATTAAAATTAAAAATCTTATGATGATTATATGCTATAATAAGCGATTTAAATTATAAATTTCATGTATATATCAATTTTAATTTAATCAAATAAGAAAATTTATAATAATTTCTAATTTATTCACTTCACACTAAGTTATACATATTTATTTAGCTCACATTATATTAGAATCATATCCTTATTTGAATACCTTTAATAAGATAATAAAGCTAAATAATTAAGGATTTAAATTATTAATCTTATTTTAAGTTTGCATTAATTTTAATAATTTAGTCAAACAAATAATCTTATAATAATAATTTTTAATTTATACAACTCAAATTAAATCATGCATATAGTAATATTAAAATAAACTAGAATCATATCTTAATTTGAGTTGTTATGGAATAATATAATAAATGATGATACTCGATATAATATCATCAGCTTGAATTTATTAAAAATAATATTATTTCGAATAAATTTAAAACGTTGTTATTTTTAACAAATATAAAATGGCATTGTTTTAATAGTGTGTAATTTAAAAAATAAATTTCAGGTCAAAAACGAATTATTTTGACAAACTACAAAATTCCAAATAAATTTAATCAAGCATTTTTGTATTTTTTTTTTCTTCGCAAACCAAAGTTTAGCCTAATTTTTTAAAAATTTAATAAACTTGATTCAAATTGTTCCAGTCGAGACCAGCTCGACTGAATTCACGGACGGACCAAAACTCTCAATTTATAAAGATAGACTTAAAACAAAAATAGTACTCATGGAAAGAAAGCAAACATTAAAACTTTTTTTTGTTCCTATCATTATTGAAAATACAATAATTTATACAATAATTTGCGAAAGCGACTCGCCAGCTGGAGCACACTAATATTTTGGAATATTTTGAAAATTATTAATTTCTTTTAAATAAATTAAAAAGTTATATATGTTTGTTTTTATTTATTTATGATTGAATATAATAAGAACAAATAAAAAAGCAAATTTTGATTGTGATCACTCATCAATGACAAAGAAGATCATAAAACTCTCAGTAATGCGAGAAATTATATGATGTCACGGCTACTCCAATTAGTTGGAGTGGCAAACCAATCACAAATGGACATATGCATTTTTAGGGTCCATAGACAATTTAAATACGATAATAGTAATAACTTAATAATTTTTCTATATTTCGTATTCTCCATTAATACTCCGCATCCCTTATTAGAATCTTTCTATCATTATTACTGAAATTTTCATTCTTAAAAATAATGCAATAAATCAATTGCGCGATGAGAATTTAGAAATATATATGAATTTAAAAATATATATACATACATACATATATATATATTATGATTTTGTTAGAGTACTATAATATTATATTTTTTTTAAATAAAACAATAATACAATAAATATTTTTAAATTTTGTATTATTATAAAATCAATCAATTAATATTTATTTTTGTTTATAAGAATAAAAAATTAATAAACAAATATTATAATTAAGATTTTAAAGAATATTTTTTTAAAACATTAATAAACAAAAATTATAATTAAGATTTTAAAGAGTTTTTTAGTGTATTTCGTTATAACTAATATTTTATTATTAATATTTTAGTTAAATTAGAAATATTTTAGTTGTTTTAAAATTTTAAATTCCAGCAGCATAAAAATTAATTAATTTGAGAAAGTGATAATTAAGGTATGGATAATAAAGAAAATGCTGAAGATGGAAAAAATGAACGTGGCTAGCTATTTCGGTAATCATAAAACACCATTAGTATTTTATTTTTCTATAACATGGGCCCATTAAAAATACACATGTTCATTTTTAATTGGTTTACCACTCCAGCTAAGAATCCTAATTGGAGTGACGGTGACGCCATATAATTTCCAAACTTGACCCACTCCTAGCGCTACTCGTAAATCTACAAATTATTTGTTCTAATAGAATTTATTATTTTATTATCTCCTAATAAAATTCTCCAATAATCAGAGGACCATCTAATGTTTGACAATCCCATCAACTTTTTATATAATTAGGATTTTAATTTTTATTATTTCAAAAATAATGTTCTTGAACCCTTTACTTACAATTTAATTTTACTTACAATTTAATTTTTAACTAATTATAAAAAATGAAGAGAAATATGCTTTTTTTTTTATCGTAATTCAAAATTTCTTAATTAAGTTTTTCAAGAAATTAAATAACTTCATAAAATATTTATTTAACAGTCATGTGTCATAAATCATAATAGCATATTCAAAACTCGATTTCACATATAACAATAGTAGATTGTGTTTAAATGAGATTTTCTGAGCATGTGTTTCTAGGAAGTGTGATAAATTTTAAATGAGTAGAAATTTGTGAGTTAAATTTTTAGAAAAAATTTTAATATTTATTTTCTTTTTAACAATGTTTTTAATTTGTAGATTATTTGATCGGTTCAGTTTATTTATGTAATTTGTAGGAGACTTATACATTACGAAAAAAGAACATCATAAATTGAAGATATAATTAATTAGCTAATAATTGTTTGGACATTGAGGAGAATTATGTGTTTTGTGTTTCACTTCTTGTGTTGTATTTAGTTATATAAGTCTATGTATTGGATAGATGTATTTGGTGTTAGCTATATCTTCAATTTATGATGTTCTTTTTTTTTTTCTGGTAGGAAATTTATGATATTCTTTTGATTAGGCTTTTAATCCCCCAAATAAATAAATCAAATTAAAAAATACATAATTTTTTTATAATTTATCCTATTTCAAATTATAAAGGCAAATAATAAGGCGTACTTCTTCCTTTTTTTATTTTTCCAATTTATCTTATCTCTTCCATAACTGATAACATCTTTTATCTTTTATTGATCAAATGGAGGGCTGCAATTCTAAACAAAATGAAAACTTTGGAGTATAATTTGACATTGTTTTTGTGAAAATTCGAATTAAATTAAAAAATAAAAAATATTTTGATCAATTATCCTTTAGTTTTTATGAGTTTTTTTTTTATAAATTAGATATACGGAGGGTGAATGTCTAGGTTTGAAGCTGAGAACTAAGCGGAAGTAACGTATACTCTTGATTAACATACTACACCTTGGTGATTTAGTTTTTATGTGTTTAACATTTATTAATTTTGTGCAAAATTTCATGTTGATGGAAGCATCAATAATTATTATACAGCACATATATCGCTAGATAACAAATTCAATTGAATTTTTAATGGTAAATTTTATTAAATATTGACTTGAATTTGTTTTAAGAATATTCTTTTATTTCAGCATGATTTTTAATTTTTCAAATTACTTTTCTCATAAAGAGCTTTAGGTTTCCATGGTTGGGCCTATATACTGCTATTCACTTATGGGGAGACAAAAGTATTGTATATCATGGTATTTTAAGTTGTTATATTCTTGATCAGCTTTGTATTGCAACAATCTGTCGTGTTCCTCTTTGTACATGTCCATCAAGTTATTGTAATACAGTCCTACATAAGCTTAATTTTATGTTCTCTTTTAAGCAGCTATACTATAAGAACAATGTTGCAAAAGGATTAAATTTAATTCCAATACATTATATATATATAGTAACACAACTTCTCTATCTGTGGGCCATTTCCATATATCAATTGATTGAAGATCAAAAGGAAAAGGAATCAATATTTGCTCTGAGAAGTGAAACGTGACTCGTTTCATGTATTAAATTAGAGCTACTAGACAGCCTAAACTTCAGAAGAAAAAAAAAAAAGCCACTAGCTTAATATGCTTTGCTCATTTTCTACCACCATACGCATTTGGTTAATTGATTAAATCCTAAACACCTTATCATTTTAAGAAATAAAACATGCAACTTTTTCATTAATAAAAACAAAATTATGATTAATTAATCTTGAGGGCCTTGATCTAAATCATTATATTCTCTGGCGACGATTCTTTGTCATATGTCAAAGAATATTGCAAATAAACCCCTGTGATGAACTGCTTTCTTTAGCCATTTTACTATTATTAAAAAACCCAAAGCCTTCTGTGCAAGATAATGTAGTTTTATGCCAATTAATATTGGGCATGAATTGACTAGACAACCATTTTACCATCAACCTTAATTTTGGCCAATTAATATGGCTACGGTATGGTTTAAAACCATAATCAAACCTATCAAAATTGAACCAAAACAAATAAAATTGAAACTATAGCCAAATCGAAACCTAAATTTTATTTTTAATTTAGTTTAAATTTTAAATTTTTATAAATAGTCAAATCGGTGTTTCTTAACAATTTGAACCCTAACTTAGCAACCCATGCATGCATAGGTTGAGTCGGCCCCAAGCAGAAGCCGATCAACAGTCATGAGTCCGTTGACTGGATTGCTGCGAGGCTATTGGCATGGGATAGCCCAGCTATGGCACAACACGTATGCAATACCTAATTCAAAATTTTTTCGTTGCACACTTAAATATTTTTTTATTTTAGTTTTTCTCATTCGTATGTAAATATCAATCTATTTCAAAAATTTTCATATTTTCTAATTCCGACATTCTCGTATTCTCTCTTCTTTCACTCTTCAATCCTCACATTACAATATTTAATTTACATAATAATCTTCAGCCTAAATTATATTACAATATTCAATATTCTCTTTAGTTTTCTCTTCATTTTTATAATGAGTTTAAAATTACATAATATGAAGTTATATAATAGCCTATAAAAATTATATATTAATCAGTTAAAATTATATAATTTTCGGTATTTTATAATTTTAAGTATTATGTGATTTCCTTCAAAATTTCTATATTTTTTCTTACTTTTATATAATTTTTAGCTAAAAAATTACATAATATGAAGTTATATTATAGTTCATAAAAATCACATATCGACTAGTTAAAATTTTATAATTTTTGGCATTTTATAATTTTGAGTATCATGTGAGTTTCTTCAAAAATTTTATAATTTTTTCTTACTTTTACGTAATTTTTAGTTTAAATAATTATATAATATGAAATTACATAATAATCCATAAAATCACATAACGACGGTAAAAATTACATGATCCTTGTTGTTCTATAATTTTAAATATTATGTGATTTTCTCCAAATATTCTATAATTTTTCTTACTTTTATGTAATTTTTAGTTTAAAAAATTACATAATACGAAATTACATAATTGCAAAAAAGTATATAATTTTTTCTTATTTTTATGTAATTTTTAATTCAAAAATTACATAATATGAAGTTATATATTAGTCCATAAAAATCACATATTGATAAATTAAAATTACATAATTCTTAGTATTCTATAATTTTAAGTATTATGTGATTTTCTCATTTTCTCCAAAAAAAATTCTATAATTTTTTCTTATTTTTATGTAATTTTTAGTTATTGACATAATGTAGTTTTTTTTTTTATTTCCTTTTAAATTTTATATAGTTTTTCGTTACTTTTATATAATTTCTAAAGGACAAAACTATCATGGAAGCTCTCTTATTTAATTGTAGCCATCAACTTAGGGATAGTTTAGACTTTTGCCAATAATTAAATCATGAATATGTATTCTCATAATATCAAATTATAAAACAACAGCTCTCATTTATTGTGCAAATTCAGGGATCCAAATTTTAAAATGTAAAAACATAATAAACTTACCATATTTTTAAATTGGGTACCATAGTACTAACCAAATTTGAAATTTGGACCATAGCAATAAATTTAGATGAACCTGTTTCAAGCTCCAAAAATCAAACATTTAAGTTATTTTCGGACCATTTGAAGTTTTAGACTTTTTTCTATTTTGGTTCTGTTTGACTCTATTTATCTTTTTTTTATATTCAAGTTTTTTTAAAAAAATCAAGATTCAGAATTTCTAAAATATATTTGTGCCTCTTTTTCATTATTTTAAAGTAGACTTGAGTTTTAAAACAATAAACTATGCCCTAATTTGAGAGCTTTTTTGTTTTTTTCTTTCAAATACTTCATTCGTTTTGTGTGTTATCATATATGCATGCTATGTTATTTGCGATTATAATGCTTGGAATTAATTTATCTTTCTTAAACTCATGTGCATGATTACTTGGTAAAATATTCCCACAATCTATGATTTACATAATATAGCGAGAGCAAAAATGTAATATTAGTTCATGGAATTGATAAATTTAAAATTAATATCACATAGAAATATGGATATTTTCTAGATAATAATTTACACACTTCATTGAAGCTAATGAATTCTATTTAACACCTAACATCAACAAAAATAGATGCGAGGTTGAATTGGCTGTGAGTAATTTAATTTAAGTGATAATTAATTGAAGTCTAAATTCTAATTAAGTTTATCCATATTTGATTTAATTATAATTTTAGTTATTTAATTTTTTTTCTATAGTAGTAGTTTTTTTATTGCTTTATATGGTATTCTTTATAGCTCCCTTCAATCAATTGACTAGATATCAGAAAAATTCTCAATATGTGTATTTAATACACATTTTTCATAGGGTCGATAAACTATTTTTCAAAAAAAAAAAGAAGCTAAATACTATTAAAAATTAGACCCAAATTTTATTTTATTTGGAATACTAAATTTATTTAGTAAGTTAATTATTCATTATTGTAATATTTGAAAAATATATGAATAATAACTAAGAAAAATAAAAATATACAAATATAATCTAAAATTATGATAAGTGCAATTCGAATATATATTTTTCTATCGATTTTAGCATATAATTGAGTTGAATTAATTTATTTTAAATTTATTTATGTTTTTAAATTTTATTATTTTTGAATTAAGCTTAATTTAAATTAATTTTCTATAGTTTTGTGCCAACAGAGATTTTAGGCAGATTAGACCTCTAGAGATTTAATAAAGATTTCAATGATGATAAAGTGCAAGATTAAAAAAGTTATTTTTATGAAGTTGATAGATGACATCTCAAATTTTTTAGAAAGGTCTAGTTTGTAAAAATCCGAGTTTGTTTGGCCTCTAACTATAAAATCAAAATTGGGCTTAAAATGAAGAAGCAAAATTTCAATCCAACCTGGTAATTGAGCCATAATATGGAGTCTAATTGAGGCGATTCAAAAGTCTAGAATCATCTATTCTTCAAGGGCTATAATTTCTCTGAAGGAGATAATTCAAGATAAAGCTTTTATCTGATATAAAATTGGCTAGTAAATTTAAATTTGAATTTCGACAAAAGTTGAGGAGAAGTATGAGTCTAGTTTTAAGTAGTTAGATGTCATAAAACTTTTTTTTATTAAAAAAAGGTAAACAGTAACAAACAGTAACCATGCTTGGGCAATTTTTTAGATGTTTTTATTTTTCAAGGTTTGATTAGTTTATCTACCATTAGGGATAAAAGGAAGAAGAAGATTGTGCTTGATGATGACTTCGTCAATTTTATAAGATTTTTTATCCGTCTAGTTTGAACACTATATTCGGTTTAGATTTTTAAGTTTACATTTTCTTTTATATTTTTGTTCTGTTATTGATTTGAATATTAGAATTATAGATTTTATGTTTGGTTTCTTAGTTTCTATAGTTTTTATATTTAATTTAGCTATGAACAACTAATCTCCTAAGTGGAATTAGGTGAATTTAGAATTATAGATAATGGGTATTCATTAATTTAATTTTTTATTTATTTCTTGAATTAAAATTTTATTAATTTTGTTCTTAATGTTTGTGATTAATTGGCCACCAATGGTTTATTCAATTGAATCATATATTGAGTGAAAACTATATATGATTTTAGATTAAGAAATCAACAATTTTAGAAAATTCTATTTAGAAATAAAAAAAATAATCTTAAGATCAACTAACTTAGTTACTTTGAGCTTAATAAATTATTGCAGTTTATTATTCATAAAAATAGAATTTATAAATTACATCAATCAGTAATTTTCTTACTTGAAAAAGAGAAAGATTAATATTTGAGGAATTGGTAACTTTGATTAAAGAAAGATTTAAATTAGTTTGAAAAGTTATTTTTACCCATTTGAAATAATTCTATTAAAATCTAATCCTACTTGTTTATTTTAATTATTTGAATTTAAAAAAAATAATTTTTCATTTTAATTTTGAATTAATAGATAAATATCTTAGATTAATTTCATTTTGAATTTGAATTTAATTTTGAGTTTTAATTTGAATTAGGGATTAAGTATTTAATTTTTAAAAATATAAAATTAATTAATTAGTTTTTATATAATAGTCAATTTAAATTTTGATTAATTAAATTACCCTTTTTTATAAGAATGATCTTTACATATATTTTATTATTTGTTACGACTCGTGCACTTACAGTTAGAATTAATATATATAAATAGATCAATAAATTAAAAAAATAATGAAATTTGAATAATTAGCTTGAGTGCCTATTTACTAGTGAAAATTTTGCTAAAAGTTTCATATTTTGTTAAAAGAAAATCAATAATTGCATAGAAGAAAGTGAAATCAACTTTCACCAATACTAGTGAAAATCAATAATTGTTTTTAAATTTTAGTATTTTTGAATTAACCTTAATTTAAATTAATTTTCTATAGTTTTGTGCAAACAGAGATTTTAGATAGATTAGACCTCTAGAGATTTAATAAAAATTTCAATGATAATAAAATGCTAGATTAAAAAAGTTATTTTTATGAAGTTGGACATCTCAAATTTTTTAGAAAGGTCTAGTTTGTAAAAATCCGAGTTTGTTTGGCCTCTAACTATAAAGTCAAAATTGGGCTTAAAATGAAGAAGCAGAATTTCAATCCGACTTGGAAATTGAGCCATAATATGGGTTTTTGGAGTCTAATTGAGGCGATTCAAAAGTCTAGAATCATCTACTCTTCAAGGGCTATAATTTTTCTGAAGGAGATAATTCAAGATAAATCTTTAAACTGATATAAAATTGGCTAGTAAATTTAAATTTGAATTTTGACAAAAGTTGAGGAGAAGTATGAGTCTAGTTTTAAGTAGTTGGATGTTATAAAACTTTTTTTTATTAAAAAAAGGTAAACAGTAACAAACAGTAACCATGCTTGGGCAATTTTTTAGATATTTTTATTTTTCAAGGTTTGATTAGTTTATCTACCATTAGGGATAAAAGAAAGAAGAAGATTGTGCTTGATTAGGACTTCATCAATTTTATTAGATTTTTTATCCGTCTAGTTTGAACACTATATTCGGTTTAGATTTTTAAGTTTACATTTTCTTTTATATTTTTGTTCTGTTATTGATTTGAATATTATAGTTATAGATTTTATGTTTGGTTTCTTAGTTTCTATAGTTTTTATATTTAATTTAGCTATGAACAACTAATCTCCTAAGTGGAATTATGTGGATTTAGAATTATGGATAAAGGGTATTCATTAATTTAATTTTTTTATTTATTTCTTGAATTAAAGTTTTATTGATGTTGTTCTTAATGTTTGTGATTAATTGACCACCAATTATTTATTCAATTGAATCATATATTGAGTGAAAACTATATATAATTTTAGATTAAGAAATCAACAATTTTAGAAAATTCTATTTAAAGATAAAAAAATAATCTTAAGATCAACTAACTTAGTTACTTTGAACTTAATAAATTATTGCAGTTTATTGTTCATGAAAATAGAATTTATAAATTACATCAATCAGTAATTTTCTTGCTTGAAAAAGAGAAAGATTAACATTTGAGCAATTGGTAACTTTGATTAAAGAAAGATTTAAATTAGTTTGAAAAGTTATTTTTACCCATTTAAAATAATTCTATTAAAACCTAATCCTACTTGTTTATTTTAATTATTTGAATTTTAAAAAAATAATTTTTAATTTTAAGTTTGAATTAATAGATAAATATCTTAGATTAATTTCATTTTGAATTTGAATTTAATTTTGAGTTTTAATTTGAATTAGGGATTAAGTATTTAATTTTTAAAAATATAAAATTAATTAATTAGTTTTTATATAATAGTCAATTTAAATTTTAATTAATTAAATTATTCTTTTTTATGAGAATGATCTTTATATATATTTTATTATTTGTTACGACTCGTGCACTTACAGTTAGAATAAATATATATAAATAGATCAATAAACTAAAAAAATAATGAATTTTGAATAATTAGCCTGAGTACCTATTTACTAGTGAAAATTTTGCTAAAAGTTTCATATTTTGTTAAAAGAAAATCAATAATTGCATAGAAGAAAGTGAAATCAACTTTCACCGATTAATACATTGGCCCCAATAAATCAATAATGCTGTGTGGGCCAACTTTATCTTTTATTATAACGCTTTGGCCGTTGAATTAGCTCTCACTCACATCTCCATTTTATATAATTATATTGCATTACAACTATGAATTAACAAAGAGATAGAGATAGAGAGAAAGAGGCATAATGAAGAGTCTCTGCTCCTCAACTGTAGTATTGGCGACCATGATGATGATTCTTCTCAACACAAACAATTGCAGAGCTAGTAATTCCATAAGCATGATGAGTAATAGCCTCGTAAGTATGGCACATGCCGATTTGGATTTAGAGTTGATCATAGATTCAGAATTTAGCAGAATGCTTGTTGTGACCAAGTCCAGCCCTACAGGAGAGGCCAAAAAACCGGAGAAACCTGCCTTAGGTCCAGGTCCGGGTAACCGTTATATTATCCCTCCTCGAAATGTCAAAGCAAACCCGGACTGTAAAGATATTTATAACCGCGCTTGCGGCAAGTAGTACTGTTTAAGATATTAATGTAGAAATTATAAGTTATTAATTTTTTATTTATTTTTATTTATTTTTTAATTAGTCAATTAAATATGATTATGTTGTGTTGTGTTGGATTAATTTTAAAAAATTAAATATTATGTAGTTAGTGACTTAGTGTCACTAGTTTTTTCATTTTCTAAATTGTTTTATTTCTATGTAAGCCTATATAAAGGCATCTTTAATTGTTAATTATGTGTATAAAATAAAATTCAATTTTTTTACTTTAAAAAATCTAACATTTGGTATAATAGCTTTTTTTATTCTTGTGGGACCTGAAGAAAGAAAATGAAGGAACAAATTTGAGGTTTGAGCTTGGATTTGCCAAGCATAGCAAATTGAATATTCCAAGTTAAAAAAAAATGAGCAAGCATATTTTGTTTAAAAAGAAGAATCTCTTTTTTAAAAAAATTAGAGAGAAGTGCTCTAAAATAATTAATTGCAAATTTTATTAAGAATTGCATCAACAATTGAAGAATGGTGAGAAGTGCATCATTATTGAAGAGAATTGCTTCAACATACTAAGATTCAACAAGAAATATTGGAGAGATATTTTTTAATAAGTCAAATTTGGTATCTATAATTTTTACATTAAGGGAGTATTGAAGATATTAATATAGAAATTATAAGTTATTAATTTTTATTTACTACTATTTATTTTTTAATTAGTAGTCATGTTAAGTTGTTGTGGCTTAATTTTAGAAATTAAATATCATGTAGTTAGCGGCTTAGTGTTATTAGTTTTTACATTTTCTAAGTTATTCTATATAAAGTTATCTTTAGTTGTTAATTATGTGTGTACAATAAAATTCAATTTCTTTATTCTAAAAAATCCAACTATGATCTTGGAAAATACCCAACTTTTTCCATTTCTTTAAAGCTGTAATCCAAAGGAATTCGCAGAAAATTTACGAGTCTATTGCATTAATTAATAATTCTCTGTACTATGTTACAAATTTGTTTATAAAACCAAAAATAGTAAATTTCTAGCTGAGTTGCTGGCTTAATTAATTGTTCTTAATTCTCTGCAATTCCTGTTTTGTTGGAATTTATGTGATTTCAACTTCCAATGTTTTGCCATTGGTGCATTCGATTTAGTTTTCAAAGCTTGCAGACCCAATTCTCTTCTGAGGACAATAGTGTCGGCACCGACACCGGTTCAAGGGCAATAATTTATGACAGTCAATTTATTTTTAGCAATTAAGAAAATAATGAATTTAGAATTATATTAGTATTAATTATAATTAAAAATAATTAGAATTAATTATTTGTGTAATTGATCCTCACATATAAATTTAAAATATTCTTCATCTGCTTTTAATATGAAACTTTTTTTTAATATGGCAATTTATAAAATCATTTATAATTTTATAAAAGAATATATATATTAATGGGTGTCATATTAATACTTTTTAAATAATAATAGATATTTTATTTTTTTATTAAAATATATTTTATTTTTATTAAAATTTGTTACAATATTTTTGTAATGTTTATAGTTACTTTATTAATCATTTTGAAAAATAATTATAACAAATTTTAATCAAAGTAAAATTTATTTCTAATATTTTAAATACATATATTTCAATAAAAATAAAATATTTATTATTGATTATGTCAATTTGGTACCGGGTATAAGGCTAGTTTTATTAAAAAATAAAAAAAAATCAACAAAAGAAAAAAAAATGTATACGAAATTTTATGTCAGTCGTTTCATTATAGGGAAAAAATTTAAAATTTATATTCAGAAGCAATTATTATTTTAATGAAAATTACCTATATCAATTATAGTGTGTACATTATTATATTAGGATCATTATTCAAGTTGCAGTGGGACAATAGAATAAGAAAAAATTTAAATTAAATATGTTATGATAATTATATGCTATGGTAAGTGATTTAAATTATAAAATACATTCATCTATATATTAATTTTAATTTAATCAAATAAGAAAATTCAAAATAATTTTAATTTATTCATGTCACACTAAATTACACTTAAAATAGCTCACATTATATTAGAATCATATCCCTATTTAAATAGCTTTGCATAAGATAATAAAAATAAATAATTTCAAATTTGAATACATAATTAAAATTATATGCTATAATTGATGATTTAAATTATGAATCGTATTTTTAAGTTTGCATTAATTTTTTATTTAGTCAAACAAATAATCCTATAATAATTTTTAATTTGTGCAAGTCACATTAAATTAATCATGAATATAGTGATATTAAATTGTACTACAACCATATCTTAATTCGAGCTGTGATATGTAATAATTCAATAAATGATGATACTCAATATAATATCAGGTTAGATATATTCAAAATAATACTATTTCGACTAAATTTAAAACGATATTTTCTTGAACAAATACGACATTATTTTAATAATCTATAAATAAAAATAAATAAATTTTAAGTCAAAACAAATTATTTCGACAAATTTATAAATTCGAGATCTGATCCAACATTTTTGTGTTTTTCTTCTTCTCAACCCAAATTTAACTTAATTTTTAAAATTTTAATTAAATTGATTCAAATTACTCTAGTCAAGATCAACTCATCTGAATTCACATGTTAAACTGTAAATGAGTTAAGATACTCAAACTTTATTTATGTCTCAATTCATTAAAAAGTTTGTTTGGGCTCAAAATCGAGTTATTTATTTATTAAATAAACTAAATTCAAGTTAAGAAATACTGAGCTTGTTAGCTCGCAAGATTATTTATTTAAAAAGGTCATAGATTGAATTTGTAAGGTGGCTTATTTATTATATTAAATTAAAAATATATATAATTTAATTTATATATATTAAATTACACATCTAAATATATTAATTTTTAATTAATTTAATTAATATAATTTATTAATATATATTATATGTGATAAATAAATTAAATAATATAAAATAATTTAATAATTTATAATAAAATATAAAATTATAATAATATAAAATTATATATTTTCTTAATATATAATTATATTATTTATCTTTTATAAAAATATTAATTTTAATATTCTTACACTAAATAAATAAAATAAATAAATAAAAAATAAAAAATTAAATAATTCTATTAAACTTTTAAAATTTAATTAAATTAAGTATGAGTTTAAATTTAAAATATATAATATATGAGTTCCATCAATATAAATTTAATTTCGATTCAAACTTAATTTAAATTTATCTTGAATTTAATTGTTTTATGTCGAATAAAATTTGAGCCTTTTAATATTCTCTTAGGCTCTATTATAATGCTATTTACGGGTACCAAAACTCTTAGATTGTGAAGATAAAATGAGGCTGAAAACAAAAATATCGCATATGGAAAGAAAACAAACATTGTGACATGAAGATAAAAACATGTTTTGTTCCTATCATTATTGAAAATGCAATAATTGCGAAAGCGACTCGCCAACTTATATTTTCTAATATATTGAAAATTATTAATTTTCTTTTAAATAAATTAAAAAAGCAATATGTATTTATTTATTTATTATTGAATATAATAAGGACAAATATAGAAGGAAATAAAAAAGCAAATTTTGATTGTGATCACTCATCAATGCCAAAGAAGATAAAAAAAAAAAAAAAAAACTCACTGAAGCTGACCCATTCCTAACGCTACTGGTGAATCTATAAATTATTTTATTCTAATAAAATTTATTATTTTATTATCTTCTAATAAATTTTTCAGATAATCAGCGAATCATCAACTGTTTAACAATCCCATGAATTTTTTTATATAATTAGGATTTTAATTTTTATTATTTCAAAAATAATTTTTTTAGATAAAAGAAATAATGTTCTTATACCATTTAATTACAATTGAATTTTTAACTAATTCTAAAAATGAAAATAAAAATGATATTTAAAAAAAAATGGCTGTCTCAAACCCTAGTAATTCAAAATTTCTTAATTGAGTTTTTCAAGATATTAAATAACTTCATAAAATATTTATCTAACAGCCATGTGTCATAATAGCATATTCAAAACTCGATTTCACAGATGATAATAGTAGATTGTGTTTAAATTAGAGGTTTTGTGAGTATGTGTTTCTAGGAAATGCAATAAATTTTAAATGAGTAGAAATTTAAGAGTTAAATTTTTTAAATTGTTAATATTTATTTATTTATTTTTTTAATTTGAAGATGATTTGGTCGATCCAGTTTATTCATGTAATTTGTAGTAGACTACAAATGTATGCAAATAATTAATTAGCTAATATGTGTGTTTTGACATTGAGGAGGATATATGCAAAGCCCGACTTTCAAGAGAAGAGGTATAAATTTTATTTGATAATATGTTTAAAAAATAATACATTTGAGAATTAGTTTAATTTTATCTTTGGCTTTGATAAATTTATCTTTTAGTGAAATTTACCTAAAGACGTACATTCAAGAATTAATAGTTTTGAGAATCATGACTTATAATTTTTTATAATGATACATCAAAAAATAAAATAAAAAAGATACTAATTAAATCATGAACATCTTAAAAAATAGTTAAAGCAAAATTCATCATACAATACTAAAAGTATAAATAATAAAAATAAAAATAAAGAAAAGAAATTAAAAAAAAATTAAAAATATAAATTCAAATCTCATATTCTTTCCCAATTTTTTATTTTATTTTATTATATTTTTATATTTGGTTGAAAACTCTGTCCCTTTCCCTAACTTCCATTTTTAACTCTTTAAAACTGATTTAAAGAATACCGGGGAATGTAAAATCTTTAAGAGAGGCAAAAAAAAATTCTAAAAATTTTATTATATATATAATATAATACAAGATTTTTTTTGTTTTCCAAAAAAGAAGGGGAGCAATTGTCCATTTCTTTAGCATATACCTTTATCTGTGGAAGTAGCGGAATTAGCAGATCAGGTAGGAAATGAGGACAAAATTTTTACTCTTGAGAGAGAGAGGGAGAGAGAGAGGGAGAGAGAGAGAGAGAGAGAGAGAGAGAGAGAGATGTCACGGAATTTCTTTCTCACAAGCTCAAATCCATGTGGCACTAACAAATTTTGCCCAACACTTAAAAAAATATTAGTCAGTTTTTTCTCGAAATACTTGCATAGCTTAAACAAGTTAAATGCGGAAGCTAAGTACTAAAGAAAGCAACTCAATCACAAGAGAATAAGAGAGAATTGAGAGAATGTTTGAAAACTCTTATTACTCAAAGAACTTGGATTTCTTGGGTTGTTACAACAAATGAATCTTATCCCCATTTATACTACTCCACCTCCTCAATAGACGGTGGGGATCAATTTAATCCAACGACCTATATTAAAGTTCTATGCAATTTCTAGCATATTCCTTTGAATATTCTATGGCATCTTCCTAAGACATTATCTACCAGATTCTAGAGAAATCTACACATACACAACTCTAGAACTCTATGGAACACTATAGAACATTCTATAGATTATTTACATATAAGATTCTAGAGAATTCCTAGCCAAACCTCCCATTTTGGCTAGTCACATGCAAGTCTTGTGACATTCTCTCCCACCTAATCTGGTAACGTCCTCGTCGTCTTCAAGTCTTCAAGCTCGAATTTGATCCTTGAATTGCCACAAATGTTGGATAGGTTTCCAACTGACTTCACTTTCGGGTAATCCCTTCCACTTGACAAGGAGTTCATGTGTGGGCGGTTGATTGGAATGACGTTTCATTTTATCAGCCAAAATTTCTTCCACTTCCCTGTCATGTTGGATGCGCACACCCATTGGCGCCCTTTGCGATATTTCATGGCTTGGATCTTCCACATCTTCCTTGTATGGCTTCAACAAGCTTACACGAAATATGGGATGAAACTTGATTTTAGGAGGCAACTCCACTTTGTAGGCTTACTTCCCCACTTTCTTGATGATGAGAAATAGTCCCTCATATCTCCTAATGAGTCCACGATGTAGCCCCGTCAACCTTGCATGATTATTCATTTTGACAAGCACAAGGTCTCCTACTTGAAACTTTCTTGGTTGCCTCTTCTTATCGGCCCATTTCTTCATCCTCTTGGATGCTTTCTCCAAGTAGGTTCTAGCGACATCGACATTGTCATTATAACCTTTAGCAAATATATAGGCTGAATGACTAATACCAGTATAGCCTGTGGCAATAGAATTTGGAGTCAAAGATTGTTGGCCCATGACTATCTCGAAAGGACTACGCACCGTGGATTCACTCCTTTGAAGAGTATAGGAGAATTGGGCAACATCAAGCAACTTAGCCCAATCTCGTTGGTTAGCACTCGCATAGTGCCTCAAGTATAACTCCAACAAGAAGTTCACCCTCTCCGTTTGCTCATCCATTTGAGGGTAAAAACTAGTTGAGAACTTGAGGTCAGTACCCAATAGCTTGAACAACTCGGTCCAAAATCTCCCCGTGAAGTGAGTATCCCTATCTCTCACAATAGTCTTGGGCATGTCCCAATATTTCACAACATGTTTTAAGAACAAGTGTGCAGCTTGTTCGGTGATGCACTCCTTCGGTGTTGGGATAAAAGTAGCATATTTGGAGAACCGATCCACTACTACTAACACTCAATTGCATCCTTTGGATGTGGGTAACCCCATGATGAAATCCATAGAAACATTTTTTCAAGGCCTTTCGGGGATGGTAAGTGGCTCGAGTAGATCTGCGAGTAATTGTTGCTCCACCTTGTCTTGTTGGCATACAAGATAAGTCTTCACATATGCCTTAACATCATCCTTTAAGTGAGGCCAATAATAAGCATCTTCCACCAATGCGAGATTCCGATGTATCCTCGGATGACCAGCCCATTTACTATCATCGCACTCTTTCAAGGCCTCCCTTCTTAAGTTGCCATGTGATGGAACATAGAGCCTTCTTCCTTTGGTGTATACCAAGCCATCTTCTACCCAAAAGCGTATTGTCTTCCCCTCTTTGACAAGAGTAATGATGGTTTGGACCATGGAATTATGCTCTAGCCCCTCCTTGATTCGAGTCTTCAAAGTGCTTTGCGGACTGTTAATGTCGGCGAGATCTCCTTTTCGACTCAAAGCATCCGCAACTAAGTTGGCTTTACCGGGCTTGTACTCCAATGTGTAGTCGAACTCTGCTAGAAAGTCTTGCCATCTAGTTTTCTTTGGAGAAAGCTTCTTTCAAGTAAGTAGTGTCGCCATGTGTGCAAATAATGCACTACTGCGGCCATCTCCTTTTCTTGCACTATGTACCGCCTCTCGGTATCATTGAGCTTCCTACTCTCAAAGGCAATAGGATGTCCATCTTGCATTAACACACCACCTATTGCAAAATCGGAAGCATCGGTGTGCACCTCGAATAGTTGAAGATAGTTGGGGAGCGCTAACATTGGCTCCTCCACAATTGCCTTCTTCAACTCATCAAAGGCATGTTGACATTGTAAAGTCCACTCCCAACTTCGCCCCTTCTTTAGAAAATCCGTCAATGGAGCGGCTATAGAAGAATATCCCTTGATGAATCTTCTATAGTAATTCACCAAGCCAAGGAATGATCTTAACTCGGTAAATTTGGTTGGCGGCTCACAATCTTGGATGACTTGCACCTTGGACTTGTCCATCCTTAGCTTGCCTTTACTGATGACATGACCCAAGAATGTAACTTCTTCTTGGGCGAAGGGACACTTCTCCTTCTTTACATAGAGCTTATTTTCTTTCAAAGTGCGGAACACTTGCTTCAAATACTCCACATGCTCCTCCAATGTTTTGCTATAAATCACAATATCATCAAGGTATACAACTACAAACTGATCAAGGAAAGGAGCAAGTACCTTGTTCATGAGTGTGCAAAATGTGGCCGGTGTATTGGTGAGGCCAAAGGGCATCACAAGAAATTCGTATGACCCATACCGTGTGACACATGCCGTCTTTGGCTCATCTCCTTCGGCTATACAAACTTGATAGTACCCCAATCGCAAATCCAACTTGGTGAAGTACCTTGAATCTCCAAGTTGATCAAATAAATCGACAATGAGTGGGATGGGATACTTGTTCTTGATGGTGATCTTGTTAAGTGCTCAGTAGTTAATGCAAAGACGAAGTGACCCATGATGCTTCTTTTGGAATAAAACCAGTGCACCATAAGGAGCTTGGGAGGGACGGATGTAACCGGCATTAAGCAATTCCTTTAATTGCCTCCTTAGCTCTTCTAACTCGGGTGGTGCCATACGATAAGGAGCAAAAGCAGGTGGCTTTGCTCCAACCTCTAACTCAATGGCATGATCCACCTCTCTTCTTGGAGGAAGTTTCTTTGTTAGTTCGGTGGGCATGACGTCTTTAAACTCTTCAAGCACGTCTTGAACTCTCTTTGGTGCATTTACCCCTCCATCCATGGGGCCCTCGTCTACCTTGAGGGTGGTAAGATAAGTTGGCTCCTTCCTCTTCACCCCTTGGAGAGTTGGATTGCGGACAACATTCTCTTCTTACTAATCTCCTTCTTGACGGGAACAACATATGGTTGTCCCTTCTCCATGATGCACATGGTGTCGGCATAGGGAACCAAGAAAGCCTTCACCATGTCTAGAAAATCTATACTCAAATAGAACTTATTATCATCAATGAGAGCGATAGTGATATCGACCTTACCTCTTTATTGGCTGATTTTGATATTGGTGTCTCGTGCTACACCATCAATTGGGAGACTTTTAGCGTTGACCCCCTTTGACGAAGCCCTTCTCCTTGGTATAAGATAAGCCAATCTTGTTTACTAGCTCCTTGGCCATATAGACTGTGTCGGCACCAGTATCCACCAAGGCTTGGATGGTCTTGCCCCCGATCTCTGTCTCCACATACATTCGACCTCGTGGTTGCTCTTTCATTTTGGCTTAGATTACACTAAGTAGGTGCTTTGAAGCAAGTCTTCGTTCTTCTTACTTCTCCTCCTCCATGAATAAGGCAGTAATCTTTCCATGCTTAGGGCACTCAAAAGTCTAATGACGCCTATTGCATAAGAAGCAAGCGATCTTGGACTTGGAAGCATCATCTTTGTCCTCCTTCTTTCCCTTGCCTTTGTCCCTAGAGGCTTGGCCCTTCTTGGGAGATTTATCCCCATCTCCCCCACCTTTTTCATTATAGGTGGATTTCTTACCTTGCTCCTTCTTCGAATTCTTCCTCTTGAATTCGATCAAAGACTCGGCAGCGGCCATTATGGTAGCTAGATCTTGGACTCCTCTCCTTTGGAGTTCAAGCTTGGCCGATCCAGTTAGGCCATCTATGAAGCAAAAGAGAGCATCTTCTTGCCCCATGTTCGGAATCTCCAGCAGCAACTCAGAGAATTCCTTCACATACTCCCTTATGTGATCTTCCTTGTGTTTAAGGCGACAAAGCTTAGCCCTTGCTTCGTTTTGTGCATCTTCGGGGTAGAACTGCTTCTTGAGTTCCCCCTTGAAGTCTTCCCAAGTATCAATGGTGCAAAGACCCTTCTTCACATCATCACACCTCCTTCACCACCACACTATGGCGATGTCCCTTAAGTAGGGAGTGATGCTCTTCACCCATTGAGCATTATAAAACATTTCTACAGCATCAAAGTAGTTCTCGATATCCCAAAGGAAGTTGTCGATTTCACTTGCACTTCTCGCCCCATTATAGGCTTGTGGGCGGGGAATATCCACCTTATGGGTAGGAGTGGCATGCATAGCTCCACCTTCATTGGTTACAGCAGTCATGTATACACTAAGTTGAGTTTGGAGTTTCTCCGCAACTTCTTCAAGGTTGGTAATCCTTACCTTGCAAGCATTCACCTTATCATCATTCGCAGTAACAATGGCCTCTAAGGATTGCATCTTCTTGGATACTATATCCAAGGTCGTGTTTAAGGCACCTTGCATCGCCTCGCGGAGCTCGTCCACCCCAATAGACTCTTGTCCCTCGATGTATTGGTCCAAATCCTCAACTATGTCCCTTATCTCGGACATGGTGGCATTAAACCTTGCCAGCCTTTCCTCCATGGCAGCGAAGATGTCCCTTGACTTATCCTTGTGGCCCTTCCCTCCTTGGGTGGTGCTAGTAGCAACAGAATAATTGGTAGCTTCTGTCATTCTCTTGTGTTGAAGTTTTCTCAAACCGAGGCTCTGACACCAACTGTTACGAGATTTCTTTCTCACAAGCTCAAACTCGTGCGGTACTAGCAAACTTTTTCCAACACTTGAAAGAATGCTAGTCAACATTCCCTCGAAATGATAAAGAAAGCAACTCAATCACAAGAGAAGAAGAGAGAATTGAGAGAATGCTTGAAAGCTCTTATTACTCAAAGAACTTTGATTTCTTGGGTTATTACAATAAATGAATCTTACTCTTATTTATACTACTCCACCCCCTCAATGGACGGTAGGGATCAATTTGATTCAACGGCCTATATTAAAGTTCTACACAATTTCTAGCATATTTCTTTGAATATTCTATGGCATCTTCCTAAGACATTATCTACTAGATTCTAGAGAAATCTACACATACACAACTCTATAATTCTATGGAACACTATATAATGTTCTAGATAATGTTTACATACAAGATTCTAGAGAATTTCTAACCAAACCTCTCATTTTAGCTAGTCATATATAAATCTTGTGACAGAGAGGAGGGCAAAATTTCTATTCTCGCTATAAAAATTATTTGCCAGCCGATGATGAGCAGAGTCGTCGGCCCTCACATAACTCCGCCTAGGTCTGCCCCTAGCTCCTGGATATATGTTTCACTTCCTGTGTTGTATTTAGTTATATTAGTCTATGTATTGGATAGATGTATTTGGTGTTAGCTACATTTTATATTCAACTTATGATGTTCTTTTGAT
The DNA here is from genome assembly GCA_947685225.1 of Garcia nutans. Classification (NCBI taxonomy): domain Eukaryota; kingdom Viridiplantae; phylum Streptophyta; class Magnoliopsida; order Malpighiales; family Euphorbiaceae; genus Garcia; species Garcia nutans. Next base: position 53,021,884 of record CANTUV010000012.1, read on the forward strand.
TAGGCCTCCAAATAAATAAATCAAATTATAAAATACATAATTTTTTTATATAATTTATTCTATTTCAAATTATAAAGACAAACAATAAGGCGTATTTTTTCCTTTTCTTTTTCTTTTTCAAAATTATCTTTTTTCTACCATAACTGATAACTTCTTTTATCTTTTATAGAGCAAATGGAGGGCTGCAAACCTAAAGAAAATAAAAACTTTGGAGTAATTTGACTTTTTTTTTTTTGTAAAAATTTGTTTTAAATAAAAAATTATTTTGATTAATGGAAAATAATTATTTATCCTTTAGTTTTTATGAGTTCAGCATGTATTAATTTTGTGCAAAATGTCCTATTGATGGAAGCATTAATAATTATTATACAGTACATATATCGCTAGATAATAAATTCATTTGAATTTTTAATGGTAAATTTTATTGAATATTGAATTGAATTTGTTGTAAGAATATATACAAGTAAGCTCATGTATAATAGAAGCAATAATGTGTGAGACAAATTAATTTACTCTCCAATTAAATCAGCTCTTGGAATAAGTTGTAGTTGAGAGTCTTATTCTATAGGCAGAAGATAATAATTTTATTATTCATTAGCTAACAATTCTTAAAATTTTGGTTTGCACATAGCACACTCCAATAAATTGGGAATACATTTCACTCCAGCATATTTTACTAATAATTGCTATGAAATCATACCTTCAAAATTAAAACTTGCAAGAGAGAACTTTAATTAAACTTGTATGAGTTTCCAAATGTTGTATTCTATTTAGACTCAGAGCTGGTGGTAAAATTATCAGAGAAGCCATGGCTGGATGTGATAGTACCAGTTTCAAAGAGTAGGAAAGGTAACTCCAGTAGTAATATTCGTATCCTCTTCAAAAGTTGATGATGACCGACTTGCAAGATCAATTGAATTCAGTTGATCATATCCAACAATTACATTATTGTATCGAGAAGCTTTGAATGAAACCTCAGGATACGTATATTCGCTGTCCGTTTCTTTCTTCTCAGCATCAGCAGCCTCTTGCAATTGCAATGCGAACTCGAGAGTTTCCATTACATCATGCATTGAAGGCCTATCATTCCCATTATCACGTAGACATCTCTCTGCAATCTCCACAAACTTATTAAAACAATCAGGAGATATTTTTCCCATTAGAAATGGATCAATTATTTGATGAACAGTTCCATCTTGGATGCATTTTCGTACCCAATTAGCTAAATTCACCTGTTCATCCTCCAATTTTATGTTCACTGCTTTCCGAGCACACAATACTTCAAACAAAACGACGCCAAATGAGTAAACATCAGATTTTTCTGTCAATTGATGGCGTCTTGCATATTCTGGATCCAAATATCCCCAAGTACCCTTTACAACGGTACTGACCGCAGCATTATTTACACCAATTCTGGACAATCCAAAATCAGAAACTTTAGCAACCCAATTTTCGTCTAACAAAATATTAGTCGTCTTGATATCTCGATGAATTACAGTATGTGCTGCTTCAGAATGAAGGTAGTAGAGTCCACGCGAGGCCCCAAGGCATATCTCAAGTCTCTTCTTCCATGGAAGTGCATCTTTGTTAGTTTCATAAAGATGATGTTTCAGAGTACCATTGCTCATGTAATCATACACAAGGATCATTTCACCTTCTTCATGACAATATCCAATCAAAGAAACAAGATGGACATGGCGGAGCTGAGACAGCATTTCAATTTCTGTCTTGAATTCTTGAACTCCTTGACTAGACTCTGGATTTGAGCGCTTGATTGCAACAGCTGTCGCTCCTTCATCGATATCACCTCTATAGACATAGCCAAAACCGCCAACACCAATTATCAAACTCTTATGGAAGTTATTTGTTGCAGCTTTAATCTGAGCCAATGAAAAGTGGCGACATAGTTCGTCCGGTAAAGAAGAAGCTTTAGTCCTTATTGATGAATGCCCATTGGAAAGCTTTGACAGGCAACAGCAGCTTAACGATTCATAATAAGAACTATAACCTTTGCTCTTTCTCTGTCGCCAAATTATCACACAGCAAAATAAAACAAATATCATGACCAAACTGATAACACTCGAACCAACAGCAATCAACAACTTTTTCTTAGTGCCACTGGACCTGTTGATTGGCAGCGATTTTGGCTGACTTGCTGGTTCTGGTTCTGCAGCTGTAGGAAAAGGATTAGGTCCAGCGAGATTGCCTTGAGAATCATTCAACTTGAAAACTTCCATTCCATTCAAGAGAACCTCACCATAAGTACTAGACTCATCAGGGTGTAAAGCTATATAAAGGAGATAATCATTAGTGTTTCCTTTACTCCCAGCCTCAACTATGTAGTCATTATAGATTGGAATCCGTCTACCACCGCTTGATTTAATAACATCAAAACCCAGTTGAGCAGTCTGATTATCTATGTAGATGTTAAATATTCTATCATTGACGGTCATAATATTTATAATTTCACAGAAATGGAGCCTTACTAGATACTTGAATCCTTGATCGACTGGTACTAGCCACGTCAAATTCATCAACAGATTCAATGTTTTGTTTGTTCCTAATGATCGAGCGGACTGATATATATCATCTGGAGCTGTGTAGTTTGGTATTTTTGAATAATTAGGAGTGAAATTAATTTCAAAAGGAACCGAACCCTCCTTGAAGAAATAGATATAGTCATCCCTCCATGATCTAAACATTCCAGTGTCTTGCGGTGGTGATATTGTATTGCCTCCAACATTTAATCTGCACATTGTCTCAAGTGCAGAGTCATTTTTGACGTAAAGTTTCTCCTTTTGGCCAACAAAGGTGAGGCCTAAACTAGCCGTAGGTGGCGTATAGTAAAGATTTGTTGGCATCGAAGCAATCTCTATCCCGTTGATGAAAGCAAATGCATCTCTCGAAGAGGGAGAGAATGTTATATTCAGTTGCTGATTCTCTTCAACATTTACTGAATATTCTTTAACGAAATATTCAACTTTCCAGCCATAATCAGCATAAAGAGAAGCACTGAAATTCTTGAGTAATGTATAAGGCCCAACTTTTATATTGAAGAAGTCGTTAGACCTTTTAAAACCCGGGTATTCAGAAGGGTAAAAATAGAATCGGATAAATTTTTGGCCAGCGCTGACAGGGAAAGTGTAAGTGAACGGAGATTGAGAGAGCCGAGCAGTCATGTAAGGGACTCGTGAGACCGAGGTGCCTTGGATAAGGGCCTCAGCAATTACAGACTTACTGTCAGATGGTTCTCTGGGACCAAATTTTGAACTCAAATCTCCAGTCCATCGGCGGCCTCCATCTGAGACAGTACTCTCTGAGGATCCGCAATTGAGAAGGATGAGATCAGATGGAATATATGGAACAGCAAAGTCGAGAAAAAGGAAGAAGAAGAAGAAGAAGAAAAGGAGAAACAATGAGAGCTTATTCATGGACGTCGTGAGAGGAAATGAAAGCAGTAAACTTCATGCAAGTAATATTTTTTGGAAGTTTAAAATTTCCAAGTCATCTTTTATAGTATCGAGCCCTTTACACAACTTAATTGGAAAGGGATCTGAAATTAAATTTATATTTAATTTTCTAAAATTAGTTGAAGTCAAGTGTCAAGTCAATTGCAGAGTCTTTCTTTTTCTTTACTTCCTTTCATATCATTTCTCTCTTCGATGACTCGTGAGGTTTGCTTCGCATACAGCCATTCCAATAATCTTCTTTACTTTTGGTAGAGGCACGACAATTACTAGTGACATATTTTTCCACAAGAATTCATAGCTAATGATTCCTTAAATTTTCTTTTAACAAACCACCAAGATATAACAGAATGATCAGGGTGCTCAAAAAAATCTATTAAATTAAAAATAAATTGAAATAGATCAAATTTAATTGAAAATTATGGCCAACAAACGGCGGACTGTTTAGGTTTAGATTTTTATTTTTTAAAATTTTTAGTTTCAGTTTTTATTATTAAAAAATCACTCTGTTGATTAACAAAAAAAAATTATATATATTAAATAGGCTAAATAATTATAAAGTTTTTGAAATTTTATATATTATACTGGTCAGTTTCTGTATTTTCAACATTTAATTTTTGTTTCTCTCTATTTTTAAAAATTAAACTGTTTAGTCAATTTATTAATATTTTCATTCTAAAAATATTAATCTACTTTGATATTATAAAATGATTTCTTTACTCTTCCTTTATATATATTTTTCTTTATTATTTGTTAAGTCATACTCATTTTTAATTTTATTTATATTTTTTACACATAATTTATTTTAATTTTATAAATATTATTAAAAAATAATTTTAAACAATACGAATAATATCTTTTATTATTTTACTGATAATCCATATAGATCATTTATTTTAATTTTATAGATATTACTAAAAAAATAATTTCAAATAATATGAATAATATTTTTTATTATTTTACAGACGATCTATATATAAAATAAAATTAAACATGAAATAAATTCAATAAATAATAAAGATAAATATATATAAAAGAAGTGTAAAAAAATTATTTTATAATATCAAAGTAGTTGACTAATAATTTTATGATGAAAATATTGACAAAAGACTAAACAGTTTAATTTTTAAAAATACAGGATACAAAAATTAGATGTTGAAACTACAGAGACTGACTAGTGTAATATACAAAATCTCAGAGACTTTATAATTATTTAGCCTATTAAATATATAAATAATTTATAAATTTATGATTATATTAATTATAAATTATATATAAATAATTTATATTATTCAAAAATTATAAATTATATATATAATTTTATAGAATAAATTATAAATTATATATATTAAATTATTTTAATAGATTATATTTAAATTTAAATATAATTTTGTATTTTAATTATGTGTTTGTGTTAAGATTAATTTTTGCAATAAGTTATATTTAATTTTTTTTATTAAATATGTGCTAAATTTATTTATTTTTATTTTTATTTTTTATATACAGTACAATAATTAAAAATCTAAAATAACAGTTAACTGACCATTTTATGTTATTAATCGTTTTTTTAGGTTTCAGTTTAGATTTAAAATTTTTCTAAATTAAAATCAATAGACTAATTTTTTTTTACTGTACTGTTTAGTTAACTGAATCGTGGAGCACCCCTAATAATAACCAACAATGTGTGTTGCTTCCACTTGAATTTTACATTTGAGTTTACGTGTTACCCTCTATATATATAATTAATGAAAAAAATTAACAAAATTAATTATAATATCCTTGGAAATTGATAAATATCACCATATAAATGAATTTGATTTTATTTATAATATAATCGATAATGTCTGAGAGAGATAAATAAATTGGGCAATTAAATCAGAGCTAGCTCTTGAAATAAGTTCAACATCCCATTTTATTTCTATAGGTAGATGATGCTGATTTTAATGAATGGCAAGGCTCTAAGGTAACAATTCTTAGAATTTTGATTTGCATCTAACACATACCAACAATTTGGGAACTGAAGATAAAACTTAAAAATAACTGAAATATACTTCGCTCCAGCATATGTTTTACTTATTGTTATGAAATCATACCTTCAAAATTACAAATTGAAAGTGACTAAAACTTTGATTAACATAAATTTCAAAATAATATTTATTGTATTCTATTTTAGAGTAAGAGCTGGTGGTAATAAAATTATCAAAGAAGCCAAGGCTGGATGTTATAGTATACCATATTAGTGTACTGGATTTTTATATTTGCTATGACCAGTACTCAAGATTTTCCATTACATCATGCATTATTGAAGGCCTATCATTCCTATATAATTATTAATATAATTTTGCTTTATCATTATTATATATATATATATATATATATATTGTTCCCCATTGGATAAGATTTTTTTTTTGCTGCCACTAATTGCATTATAAGTATTATTACAACAAGAATTAACAGTACTTAATAAAAATGTTATTGACTCCATTAATAGTTCAATGAAAATAACGTGGGATTGTGGTTAAGTGCCATTATTGATCATATTTACCTCTTTACACAAAAAATTTAGCAAATCAATCAACTTTCACTTTAGCAGGATTTGCTTTTATTTTTTTTAAATATTAATTATGTCGCTCTCATTCGCTTGATTCTTTATACCAAATAAAGTAGAGAAAAGAAGGGCAAACCAATCAACTTTTTTTTTTGCCGAAGCAAAGCAATCAACTTTAACTTTAACAAGATAAGTTTGTTTTTTTTTTTTTCTATTCCCATTTTATTCCTCGTAAAGCAGTTATTTGTTTATTTATTTATTTCATTTAATTTCTTTATGTATAATAAAGTTACTATAATGCCATTACCAATATTAATTTGATATTTTATTCAGCTTTTTTTTAAAAGCAATATTTTATTCAGCTTTTAAAAAATCACGGTTAAATATGTAATTTGCTGAGACAAGGAAAAATAGAAATTATGGATTGTATTGTATATATTTCGAATTATTAACTAAAAAAAACTTTCGGTTCAAAAGTTTAGAACTTTACAAAATCAAATGTCATTAGACTAATTGCAAGAATATAGTATTAAACTAGAAAAGAATTCGCGATACTGGAATATTATTAAAAATTATAAAAATTTAATGCAAAATTTTTAAATTTTTAATATTAAGTCTTATAATTTTAACCAAATTTTTTATAAAAAAATATTTACTATAAATAATGCAATAATAGTTAATCCTCCAATATCATGAATGTATAGTTACTGATTATTTATGCAAGATAATAATTACAAAAAAAAAAAATGAAACTGCCTAACTATAATTACTTAATTATTTTACGATTTTTATTTTCTTTCCAAATATTTCAACCATCCAATTTGTTTTTCTGTTGAAAATTTTATTTAGAAAAATAGTTAAGCTATTAATATTTAAATTCTTTCCATGATTAAAATTTTATATTGACAATTCAAAAGTTTAATGATCACTTTAAATTTTGTGACTTTTATGCTATTATAGTCTATTTATATAAATTTAATGATTTTAGTTTTTTTTAGAAAAAAAAATTATATGTAGTTAATTGTTTCAGTTAGTTAATTGTCATAGATATTATTCTATCATGAAAAATTGTGTGATTTTTTTTGTCATGTACCCCAACTGGAGTGCATCAACAATCTCACTTAATTTTTTATATCCATTTAGAAAAAATAATGATCAAATAAAAATAAAAATAAATAAATAATAAACTAAATGAAGTATAAGAAAAAAATTATAAAAAATAAAAATAAAAACATGAAAAATATGATTGGTTACTTACACTTCAATTGCAATTATAATTTAGTAGTTAAATAATTGTGTAATTTTTTTGTCATGGACCCAACTGGAGTGCATCAACAATCTCACTTAATTTTTTTATATCCACTTAAAAAAATAATGATCAAATAAAAATAAATAAATAATAAACTAAATAAAGTACAAGAAAAAATTATAAAAATAAAAATAAAATATTAAAACTACATGAAAAATATAATTGGTTACTTGCACATCAATTGCAATTATAATTTAGTAGTTAAATATCGTAATTTTGAAATTAAATAGTACTGTGAGAAAATAATAATTGATAGAGAAGAGCACATGGTAACATTATGTTATAATTAAAGAGAGAGAGAGAGAGAAAAAAAATAGATCGAGGAGAGCACATAGTAAGATTATGTTGTAATTAACAAAAAAAAACCGAGAAAACCAAACCGACCGAGAAATCGACCGAAAAATTAGTTAATCGACTGGTCGGTTCTGTTTTCGGTTCTAAATTATATCAAATCGAAAATATTTGGTCTGCCAGAGGTTTCATTGCTCAGAAAACCGAACCGACCAAAAACCGACCAAATTTTTTAGGTCTAAACCAAAACCACTGGTTTATAATGAAACCGACTGAATTTTTTTGGTCTAAATTAATTTTTTTGTCTAAACCGAAGTCGACCGAATTTTTTTGATCTAAACCAATTTTTTCGGTTTAAACCGAAACCGACCGAAAATTTTTGGTTCGGTTTTTTTGCGGTTCTCCTCTGATCGGTTTGGTTTTCGGTTACTAAAATATATGGTCGGTTTTTGGTCGATTTTTGCAGATCGGTTCGGTTCGACCAACCGAACTAATTTTGTCCACCCCCTAATTAAAAGAGAGAGAATTGATGATTTTTATTTGTGAGGTACAACATAGGGCCACAAATAGTCTCCAATAAATCAATAGTAGCACTATTTACAACTCTTCAATTTAGTACACAGATTTAAAGAGAGATGTGTTTTGGAAGTAGCAAAAGACCAAACCAAATATGAATAGAAAAAAATTCTTAAAAATAAAGGCAGAAACATTAAAATTATACCAAAAACAAATATTGATATTTCAGTTTATTATCTGATAGTCAATTATTACAATTATTATTCGTTAGTCATTAAATAATGTTTAGATAATAATTAATTTATTATCAATATCAAATAAGATTATAGAACTCTCTAAATATATATATATAATTATTATAATATCAAATAGAATTATTATAATTTTATTTAAATTTTTAAATAAATATCTATTTTAATAAATAATATATATAATTTTAAATTTTAAAAATCAGTACACATAATAAGAAAAGAGCGAAATACATTATACAATATTGTAAGTGCAGCTGATTTAATATATAAATTATAAATATATATAATATATACGCTATCATTATTTTAATTTTTGAATACTTTAATATTTACATGCATTCATATATTAAAATATAAAATTAATCAAAATGCATAATTATCTTATTAATATATTTAATATGTAATATTAAATTATTAATTACATATATTTAACATTTATTATAATATATAAGATAAAATTGTTATTTATCATTTTACAGTCAAATTCTAATCTCAACCGTTCCGCAATTGTTTAGAGTAGTCGACTCTAAATCAATAGTCTGGCTACCAACTCTTTTAATTTGAAATATAATTATTTATTTAAAATGAATATATTTAATTTTGTAAAATTAAAAATAATTAAACTAAATTATAAGTAAATTCTATCATAGACCATTATAAGTAAATTCTATCATAGAACACGCCCTTATACCATATATAAATGAATTTTATATTTTAGACTCATTTATATCAAATAGATTAAGTTATCTCAAATTAGATAGACCACTAATAATAATAATAATAATAATAATAATAATAATAATAATAATAATAATAAGACCACTATAACCTTAAGTGATTTTAGCTGGATATCACATATACCTGGATTAATCTCTTTTGAAATTGAATTTCATTCCATCCTTTCCATTACAAACCATAGATATGTCACATTAATTATTTAATTAATTATTAGTAGCATTGCAGCAGAAAAGAGAAATTAAGGAAGAAAACATACTTTCTAACAATTAAAAAAAAACGCACACACATACAGATCACAATTAAATGCTTAAATATCACTCAAAATTGTAAACAAATAATAAGGAATTAAGGAGGGCAATTGTTCTCGTACATGCCGCAGTCATTAGCCTTTTGTGGCTGTTGATACCCAGGATTGTTGCCATTCATTGGTGGTGGAGTATGACGTCCGATCCAGAACCAGAGGTATATTTTTCTGGACTGCCAGACAGGGAACGGCTAATCATGTACAACTCTATCAATTCCTCAGCCAACACACAGTCTTCTCCGCCATTGAAATAGAAAGTGGTACTGTTGCTCTTTGATAGAACTGCAGCCCTGCAACAATTTTCATTCAAAATTATAATGAACATTATAAACAATGCAACCTGAAACTCTTTGATTCTAATAATATTTATCATCTTTAATTTTCAACAATTAATAATTCTCAAGCTCACTCACAAAACTTCTCTATATATAATCATCAATTCAATTATTTAAATGACTTAAGTACCCACAACATGCTTTTCATGCCGACAAGAGCTTATTTATTTATTTTATTTTTATCATCAATCTGTAAAAGTTGTGGCATTTTGATTCTGCCTTAACGATAGAGGAAAGGACAACTGTAATAGTTTTAGTCTCAAAACCTCTAAAAAGAAAGAGACCATTTTTTTCTTTAAATTTATTAAAGTATATCATATTCAATATTTAATCTAACTTTATTTTTTATTTGTATGAGATCGATATATTTAAATTTATAAAAAATATGGATGTCGCATTAATAAATATATATATAATTAATTAATTATATTCCTTTTTCTTATATATATATCCAAAGGTATGTTTTATTTGTTGATTTGTGCTGACATTGCTTTAATGCTTTTGTCTCCATAAGAGCAAAATCATAATAATGCCTACGATGAACTAATAATTGTAAAAGCATCTCTCCGGTCCATATATGTAATTCCACCAAAAGCGGTAACCCAATGCTAAATTGCTAATTCACTTTCACTTTATCATTTTTTTGTAATAAGATTATGATTAGAAAAAATATTAACATAAAAATAGATTTATCATATTTTATTTTAAAAATTCAAAAAAATTAATTTTAAATTAATTAAAATAAATTTATTTTTTATTTAAGTATTCAGTATTCTATAACTCAGAAATTATAGTCTTTAATAAATTTATTTTAGACAAATTTATTAAAGAGGATAAAATACTTACTCTTAAATTTTAACGATATTTCATTCCCAAAGCTCAAATTTAAAATATCTGATTAAAAGAGAAAAGACTCCTATAATTTTATTTTACTTCTTGAGAATAAAAATAAATTTATTTTTTATCTTTGCATAACAACTGAAAAAATACAAAAAGTAAAAAATAAAAAATATTATTTTCTTCTTCTTATAGATAAATTTATTTTTTTATTGTCTCAAATTATAAGTCATTTATTATTTTAATAAATTAAATATTATGTAAATTTTGTGTAATATTCTTATTTAATATTATTTATTATTAAATATATTTTATATTAAAGTAAAGATATAATAAAAATATATATATTTATATTTTTAATAAAAATAATTAATATTTTTTAATTATTATAAAATAAAAAGTAAGTCTATATTTTTATGTGCTATATATATATTTATATAACACGGTAACTCCTACCGGTAATGATAATTTTTACACCCGAAAGGCCGAAAGAGAAAAGTGACTTCCATAGTAATTATACCACATGAAGCTACAAAGCTTACACGGGGAAATTCGCAGATATACGTGTACCAACTACCACCTACTTCTCCGTATTAATTTAAGAGTATGTCCTTTCACTGATGGAGAGTAAAGCTAGCCACCATTTTATTATATATTCTTCAGCTTGTATACATTATTTATTTGTTACTCAAGGGCTGAAGGCATTTGCAGGTGAAACCTTTTTCGCAGGAGTGGCAGCAACAGGCTTGTTATAGCATATGGTGGCTTGTTATAGAATATGGTTATGTAAGTATATTAGAATAACACTAGCGCCATGATGTAAGTATTTTTAAAAAATTATAAAAATTTAATATAAGCTATTTAGATTTAAATATTAAGTTTTATAATTCTAATCATGTGGATAGTTTTAAAAATTATAAAAATTTGATGCAAGTTATTTAGATTTTTAATATCAAGTTTTATTATTTTAATAGATTTTTTTTATAAGGTAAAAAAAATATTTACAGTAAATAATGCGATAATAGTAACCCCTTAATCATATCTACCTAATATTTAATATTTCAAGCATTTATTAACAATATGAAAGCATAAAAAAAATTAAAAATGATATAAAGAAATTACAAGTAGGGTGCTGTAAAAGGATAGACATCCAGCTTTGTATCGTTATCTCTTTACTTGTCATATTTACCACATACACTTGTATTTATCTCATGGTGGTTGTAATCCTTATCTAAGATTAGAGGGTATTTTTTAAAACTAGAGCTTTTCAGCTTATTGTGAATAAGTAATTTTTAGATTATAATCAGATTAAAAATAAGCAGTTAAGCGTTTCTGTAAACTAGTTAATAATCAGTTGATAATCAGTTTATAATCAGTTAAATGTTTCTGTAAAATCAGCTTATAATCAGTTTTTAATTACAGAAACTGTCAAAATGACTAAACTGTCCCTGAATTTATTTATTGTATAAAAATAATTTTTTAAATGTCAATTCAAAATTTATTTTGCAATAATAATAATAATAATAATTATTATTATTATTTAATAATAATAATAATAATAATAATAATATTGATGTTATCAATAAATTATACAAATAAAAAACTACCATGTAAATATTACCAAATTAATTAGAATCCTAAAAATATTAATTAGAATCCTAAAAATAAAAGAATTTTAATGGGAACAAAAGTGTATAGGGTGGACAAATTTGAAATATTAAAGATTAGGTAGGGATAGTATTGTCTTTTACCTGGTCAAAACTGCTTAAAAAATAAGTGCTTAAAAAAAGTAGCAAAACCCAACTTTTAAAAAACTGATTAAAATCAGATTATAATCTACTATTTAAGTTTTTAGAAACACTTAAATAAACAACTTATAATCTAAAAACTGCTTATAATCAGTTTTGACCAGCTTTTAAGTTTTGAGAAACACCCTCTTAATATATAAAGATCAGTGGCTGATTATTAAATTCAGTCAACAGCATCATTTTTTTTTATGGTATCAGAGCTATCAAATTCAATGGCTGCCACTACTTCATCATTGTCTAATTCACAGTGGCGAAATCAGCGGCTATACAAGAGGGGGTAAAATTTTTACCGGTGTAGCTGCAGGGGGCTCTGTTACAGCGGACAGCCAGAGGGGAGGGAGGGTCGCGCTTCCTGACTCACGTATGTTAACTTTCGGCTGGCCGGCCAGGGGGGTCTTGCGACCCCACACGACCCTGCCTGATTCCGCCACTGCTAGTTCATCTTCTACTCCCCCAACCAATAAAAACACTTTTCTATCAATACCCCACCAATCTCTCATCACTCGATATTCAACATTAGTAATATTAAAAACATTATACCTGAAACCTTAGACTTCTCCAACTTTCTAATATGGAAAACACTTTTCTTAAATGTTATGAATTGTCATCAAGTCAGTAACCATGTGGATGGAACTGCAAAACCGCCAGAGAAAACTATTCAAAATGCAGATGGAATAAACACAACAAATCCAGTCTATACAGTTTGGCAGCAATTTGATCATGTTGTGTTATCATGGATACATGCTACGGTTTCTATAGAAATTTTACAGCACATTATACAACCAGGTAATCAATTGTCTGCGCGTGACACCTGGCTTCAGATTGAAAATCTTTTCCTAGATCATGTTAGTGCCAAGTATATGCAACTCAAGTTAAATTTCAACCAGGCAGAAAAGGGAACAAAATCTATGGCAGAATATTTGAGTTATGTAAAATCAATAACAGATCAGCTCCACGCTATTGGTTCTCCAGTAAAAGATGATGACGTTATTCTTCAAATTCTTGCTGGACTTCCACAAGAATATTCTGATGTAGTAACTGTAATGACATCAAAGAAACCACTTCCATCCTTCCTTGAGCTCAGATCTTATCTGCTACCACACGAACCACGAGGAAAATTCTTGGGAGTTTTATAGTTTCAGGAGATTACACCATCTACAGAAAATTCTCAGGCATTACTCACAACACGAGGCCGTGGTAATTCTTCTCGCTTCTATAGAGGTAGAAATGGTTCTTCGAGAGGACAGCAGTCTTGGTCAGGAAGAGGTAACTCAAACTCCAATCAATTTCACCATAACCAGTATTCTCAAAACCAACCTCGCCAACCCTTTTATCTAAATCTGCCTCGACCAACTTATCATTCACCCAACCGTGGGAGAGGATTTCGTTCACCCAGACCCGATAATATTGTGCAGCAGAAATAAATAGCACGCAAATTATTTACTATTATACAAGTAAATAGTGTATGAAATATTGTACTAAAAATAAATATCAAGAAAATTTTCAGGAAAGGCTGGAGGGATCACAAACGGTCCCGCTTAAAACTCAGTCTCCTTAGACAGAATTTCACTCGGATAATTAATAGTACAATATAACAAAACAACTACCCTTAATAATAGCTATAAAACTGAGACAAAATAACACACCGAATTTAACGTGGTTCACCCTTTTACTTTGGGCTACGTCCACGGAACAAACTCCGAAAATTATTCTTCCACTATTAAAATAGTAGGCTTACAAAAGAGACTTCTCTAGAAATATTTCTAGAGGTACAATTATTACAATTGAGATAAACCCAAAATAGTGGAACTCAAGTATTTTCCAAACACTCCCAAAATTAAACTACTTCACTATTTTGTCACTCCCCAAATAATTCTCTCTCTCTCTCACTCAAACTCATCAAAGCAATTTTGCTTTCGCTTACACCATTTTTCATCACCAATTTTTCTTCTCTCAATTCTTGTCATTGAATTGGAGGAGGAAAGGCCTAAAGGCCTTTTCTTTCAACTACACCTCTCTCTCTTTCTTTTGGTGTTTTTGATTTTTGAGTGTATCTTAGAAGAGGAAATGAATGCCATATATATAGGCTTTCCCATATGGTTGTTGGCCTAACTAATTAGGCAATTCAACATTCAACAATGGTGGCTTCAAAATTGGTGGTTTGTGATGGCTTCAAAAATGGTGGCTTGTTGATCTTCAAGTCAAAAATTGTGGCTTGTTTCTTATGTGGTTAGGTACCACCTTTCAATTCTCCCCCTACCGACCACATGAGTTAACTGTCATTCTTGTAGATGATCAATAGAACTCAAACTTTTCCCTTGGTAGAATCTTTGTCATCATATCTGATCCATTTTAATCAGTATAGATTTTCTCAAATTATAATTGTTTCTTCTCCAACACATCTCTGATATCTCAAATCAATATATTTTGATCCTGAGTGAAAGGAGGAATTCTTCCTAAGGTAGATAACACTCTGACTATCACAATAAAATGAATATCTGTCCTGCCGAAACCAAGTTCATCTAAGAACTTTTTCATCCACAAGAGCTATTTGCATGCTTCAATTGCAACAATGAATTCTGCTTCTGTTGTAGAAAGTAATACTTTTGTAACCTTAACTGCCATGACACAGCTCCCCTGCAAATGAAATCAAGTAACCTGACATAGACTTTCTTGAGTTAACATCGTCTGTCATATCTGCATCTGTGTTGCCAACTAACACAGGTTTTCCATCTCCAAAGCATAAACATATTTTGGAGGTATCACAAAGATATCTCAGAATCCATTTCACTGCAGCACAATGTACCTTACCAGATTTTGAAAGGAACCGACTCACTACTCCTACTGTGTGAGCAATAACTGGCTGTGTGTACACTATGGCATTTATCAAACTCCCAACTGCTGAAGCATATGGAACTCTATCCATCTCTTCCTTCTCCTTTTCTATTGAATGACTTTGTTTGGAATAAAGTTTTGTCTTAATTCTTTCATCAAAATTTAGATTTACTTCGTGTAGGAAAATTACCTTCTTTTTGTAATTCTTGCCAATTAGGCAAACATGTTAAACTTTCTTTTTCAGAATCAATAAATGAGTAAAAATTTCCTTTGGAACTTCTTCACTCAGACATTTGAACTTCTCCAGTCCCTTCATTTTCTGGTTTCAAATACTATGTTTTGTTCCTTGATGATTTTAGTTGATACTGCTGGGTTTATCCTTTAAAATTCAAATCAAAAGTATTTACAAAATTTATCGAATTCAAAACAATGGTTGAGCATAAGTTTTCATTAAAAAATAAATAGTTTCAGTGTGATAATGATGGTAAATTTCATAATACCAAGTTTCAAAATTATTTTCGAGATACTGGCATTTTAGCTCGATTTTCTTGTCCACAAACTCCTCAACAGAATGGTCACGCTGAGCGATTTCATAGAACTTTATTAAATGCTGTTAGAACAATGCTTTTCCATGCCAAATTACCTCTTCAATTTTGGGTTGAAGCATTGATCGCAGCAGCCTATACGATAAATAGAATTCCTCATTCTTCAATTTCTTTTGAAGTGCCATATAAAAAATTACATCAAACCAAACCTGATTTAAGTATATTACGTGTCTTTGGTTGTTTGTGTTATCCACATATCACCAATCCTTCTCCAAATAAACTTCAACCTAGATCACGTGTTTGTATATTTTTGGGCTATGCCAATCAACATAAAGGTTTCAAGTGTCTTGAGTTGTCCACAAAGAAAATATATGCAGTCTAGGCATGTCACCTTTTATGTTGAACCTCCACTAAGAGCATTAGTTTATTATTTACAATAATATAGAATCAGAAATTGTTAGCATCACATTGGCATATTGATATTAATCTTATTCTGAATCTTATTTATAATAATTAAGATTAGCATTAATGAATTATTCTAATCTTAATATTTCAAATTTCTTTGGTATGACTCCCTTCTTTACCAAACCATGCTTCTTTGTTCATAATCTGAATTAATTAATTACCATATTTGATATTAGATAAATTGGACATTACTAAAATTATAATACTCAATCAAGTGTATTCATTATATTGATGATGAATGAAAAATTGAACAGTTTAAATTTTTAATAACCGACAAACTACTGATGATATTTATAAAATGATTAAAAAATATTTTAGAAGAATATAAATTAGTTAATAATTTTTTTTTCAATTTCATTTCAAAATGCATCTACAAATATTGCATCAATTAATGAGCTTCAAAAAATTTATTAACCCAATATTAGAGGTAAATTCTTTCATATTAGATGCATATATCATATTTTAAATTTATGTGTGTAAGATGATTTAAAAACTCTCGATATTTTTATTTCTTCTATTAAAAAGACAATTATATTTTTATGGAGACATCCTCAAATGATAAAAGAATAGACTAAATTTTATAAAATTAATAATAAAATTTCAAAAAAAATTTGAAGAGATGTTCTAACTCTTTAGAATTCAACATATGAATTACTAAAAGAGTTTTATGAAAATAAATATTTATTGTGAATATTTATTAGTAATAATATATCGCATGTAATATTATATCCACATATATAAGATATTTATATATATATATATAATTTTTAGATGTTTTAAAAGTTTTTAACGATGCTATAAATACTTTGAGTGATGTTTATTATTCTACAAGTCATTTATTTTTTTATTAAATATCTTAATAGTACTAGTGAATTAAGTGAGCAATAAAATGATATTGTTTTGAAAGAATATATTTTTAGTATGAAAAATGGTTAAATTATTTTAAAAATATTCTACCAATTTATCTTGTTGCAATTATTTTTTATCCTAGATGTAAATTAAATAGTTTACATGATTATTTATCTCTCTATTATTCTTATTTAAATCTTGATGACAAGGATAAAGTTGATATTTCTAAAATAATTTTTAAAGTTAGAAAAATGATAGTAGATTTATAAAGTGAATTTTATTTTTTTCATGGTTACCAAATAATCAACAAAAATTAAAAATGAGTGATCATGTCATAGCATAAAGACAAAAATAGCCTAGAAGATCAATTGGTGATAGTCTTGAATTTAATATGTATCAAACATCTACTTTTGAGTTTAGTGATAGCAATGAAAGTAAAAAAAAAATATTCTTGATTGGTGGCATCGACATACAAATACATTTTTAGCACTCACATGAATTGCTAGACAAATTTTAACAACACTAATTTCAACAGTTGCTGTAGAATAAGCTTTTAGTCAAAGGTAATTCATTAGATGAGAGACGATATAAAATGACTCTAGAATCCTTAGAAGCTCAAATATGTTTAGCTGATTAGACCAAGGTGAGCTTAAGAGAATAAGACACCCATAAAAAAGTGAAGATAATTTATATAACATGACTGAAGGGATAACTAGAACGCTCAGCAGAGGAAGCGACTAGATAGAGGGTTTTATAATATAAAGTAAGAGAACTACGTTAACTTTGTTACTTTTTTAAACCCCAAGAGAATATGTAGACAACTTAATTTTTTTTAGAAAAAATAAAAATTAAGTTCAAGTCTCATTTTTATTTTTTAATAAATTAATCTCAATATTTTTATTTTTTTACTAATCTTAATTTTAAATAAATTTTCTCTAATTTTTTAAATTAAAATCACTTGTAAATCACATTATGAATTGTTCCAAATCGCCTTGAACAAGCCCAAACCATTTTTAACTGTCTATTTGAATCGCCTCTCGAATTGCTCTCGAACTGTGGTTCGAACCGCAACTGATAATTTCTAAACCGTCTTTGGACTGTCCTATAAAATATTTGGTTCGAATTTAAGAATTTTGTGAATCGGAACCAACACATTTCAGGAACCGAAATCGAAAGTTCTTGAACTGTGGCCATATCTATTGCCAAGTGAAATATTCTCAAGTTGAGACATATATGTATGATTTCCTCCTCCGCACAACCACTTCAATTCGAGCTCAAGTTTCTTTACACTTATACATTGTGGGCCTTATCAAGGAATAAATTTCTAAAAAAAAATACTTAATAGAATTATAAGTTAGCGGTTGTTAAATTTAGAATAATTAATTTTCTACAAATATATTGTAACATTTGTCCACTCATAAACGTATGTACCAAATCTTATCCATCAATACTTTCCCTTGTGAAGCTTTCTTTTCTTTCTTGTGAAGTTTTCTTCTCTCTTTTATATAGTTTTTTTTTTTTTTCTATTTTCTGCTCTAGATCTTTCATTTTCTCTTTATTTGGGTATATATTTTAATTTTGTTAGTATTCTAGGATATTTCTTCCTTAGATCAGATCTATGTAAGATTATTTTGTCCTTCATAGCCATGGAGTTTCATAGATCTATCGGGGATTTTGTTGCAAACTCGAAGACTTTAGAAGCATTTAAATCTCATTTTTCTTTTAGGTCTGAAACATGATTCTCAAACACTCTCTTAGGGTTTTTTTTCGCTTAGTAAGCCCATTGCTTGTTCTAGAGACTTCTATTTTAGCCTTTGTTAACTGAAGTTCTATTAATTATGCTCTAATTTCTCAAGCTCCAAGTTGGGCATTTTTCACCTTCTCACCTCAAAAGTCATAGTTATAACATCTAGGTTTATTAGGAGCTTATTTTCGATTTCTTGCATTTTATGGAGTTTGGTCCTTTTTCTAGCAGATACTATTCTTCTCAGACTCATCTGCAGTTATGTTTAGCTTCTGCATTTTATTTATCTTGGTCTTTATTTTCTGGGAGATGGTTTAATGATTTGTAGTGTTGGCTTTTAAGATGAAGATTATAATGCTTTTGTATGCTTTTGTGCATTTGATGGCCTCTCATGCCACTTCAGGCTTCTTTGTTTTCCTATTTCACAACAACAATCCATTCACAAAATATACATAACATATATATAATATACATATAATATATACATAACATACATAACAAATAAGGTTGTGTGGAATTTCAAAGACCGATTGAACCGACCTAAAGTATTTTAAGCAGGTTCGGTTGGATTAAGATGTAAATATGGGTGATGGTGGGTAGGAATTCTTAAAATTGTTCGGGTTAAAGTGGTCTATAGGATTGGGGTTTAGTTTTCGCATGAACTCGAAATCAACTAACCTCTAACATATATATATATATATGTATTGCATCATTTTGTTTGATCTCCTAACAGCTTAACTTTAGAAGAAATCTAGAAACCAGTAGCTGCCGCCCATTATTTCACGCTTTCTCTCTCTCTCTCTCTCTCTATTTTTCTCTCTCATATCTCAATCAATTCTCTTTCTTAGTTTCTTTCTTTCTCTAAGCATCTTTACTCTTTTAAATCTCAGTTTTTTCTATTGATTTCTTCTAAACCTCCACCAATTTAATCTAATTTTCCATCGATTTCTTACAGTTCTTCACCAATTTAGGACACTTTCTTTTTCAGTTTTCAAACTTTTTGGTGAGTCCTTAAAATTCTCTGCAGCTTTTTAATTTTCTTTTAGTATTAAAGACTTTTGTTTTTGTGTTTTCGTTGATAGTTGGTATTGTCAGTTTATGGTTTTTTTTTTGTTTCATTCAAGATCTTAGTTCAAAAATTTCTTAATTTCTTTTATTAAGAAAGTTTTTTTTTTCTAAATTATAAATGTTTCAGTGTTTCCACATATTTCTTGTAAATTAAGAGTTGTGTTAATGGTGATTTTTTTTTGTTAGAGCTACTTCTTTACTCTTTTTATTCTTAAATTTTCTTTGTGTTAATAAGTTGTATATGTGTTAATATAACATTATTGTTCAATTTATCAAAATATTTTTCACTTATTGTTTCGTGCTCTCTCTTTCTCCCTCTCGTAAACATCACCATTTAATAGTCAATCAAAATCTATCCAATTTAACTGATTGAAACTGATGACAGGCGGGTCGATTAAAATTTTTATTTATTCGATCGAGCTCGCATGTATACTTTGATGAAGAAGTTAGGTTCGGTCGAATTGAAAAATGCCTTCAATCTGACAGAACCGACCCATGCCTAGTCCTAACAACAAATATGCATTCCCATAATATTTATACAATATTTATAAATATCTACAGACATCTATATAATATACTTGTAAAATCTAAATAACAAAATTAATATTTTTAAAATTTTTATTTTGTATGTGAATAATATGATGGATTGAGAGATGAAGTCTAATGCTGGAATAATTCAATTAAGGACTTAGGTGAATTAGAGATATAACCTATTAAAAAGATTATTTCAATTGTAACAAGATTAGTTGAATGAGGTTTGAATGCGAGAGCTTATTTCCTTGACTTGATTAATTGAGTTGTTTGAGATTTAATCTTTGAAATTAAATTAGTTAAGAGGAATAACCGTTCATACATATAAGTAGCAGAGAAGTGCAAACCCTAGACCTTTCTATCAAGTGAATCAAAACATCAGCTTAATTTACTTTTATTCGTTTTTAAACTTCAATCAATCTTTTTCATTAGTTAACAATTTAAATTTTCTTCATTACTTGTTATTCATAATCTGATAATCAATTAGCCACTTTAGCTTCCTTGTGAGACGACCTTGGGGCGATCACCTTTGCTACAGCTACCTCGTATACTTGCGAGTGATGCTTTGTGGTAGAGTTAATTTGAGCGCAACAAACACCCTATGGATTTTCAATCCCTTTCCCTCTGTTAGCCCACATGACAGCGAAAATGCTACAATCTCCAAACCTGACAAACGAACCAGCCCAAGACCTCGCTGCCACCCTCCGAGAATTCATTATGACTTTTAAATCGCAAAGCTAACAGGCACAAACACCACCCCTAAAGAACACTACCCGTCGACCCTACCACCTACCTTTGACCACCCACACAAGCCAGCAGAAGACCTTCAAGTGCCATGGGATCAGGCGAGGAGGAGACCCTATTCCCCCAAACATTTCGAATCCCAATCACAAACTTGCTCAACAAAGACCCCAGCTGGACCCAAGGGAAAGAACATCATCATGACCGAAGATGATGTTAATGCTCTGGTGGAAGAAAAACTAAAAAAGATGCACAGGGGACCCACGTTGTAGTATGAAGCCACCTTCAACTCTCCCTTGTCAAAAGAAATCCTAGAGGAAGTTTATCCGAACTTTTGCATACCCAAGATGGCAGAGTATGATGGGCTTTCTAATCCCCGGGTGCATGTTGATTCCTTCTTCAACACCATCCTCATCTACACAAAGTCAGACTCAACCTTTTGCAAATTATTCTCCAAGACCCTAAATGGCAATGCATAGCTATGGTATAAGAACCTCGAGCCACACTCTATCACCAACTTCAAGTAGCTAACAGAGCTAATCATTAACAAGTTAATGATGTTAATTGACCCTGGGAGAACATCGGCAGATCTCTTCAAACTAGTACAGAAACTGAAAGAGACATTGTAGGAATATATCACAAGGTTCAACAACATGGTAGGGAAGATCCCAAGAGTCAATTTTGAGCTAGCCTTGGAAAAGCTAATTAGGAACACAGAATGCTTTGAGTTTTCAAGGACTCTTAGTGGGAATCCACCATAGGATTTCCTAGAACTAATGGCTCGTGCCTATAAGTACATCCATTCGAATGAGAGTGCCAAAACATGGAAAGAACTCTGAGCATCTCGCATAGAGGAAGTAACAGAGATTCCTCACAAAAACCCTAGGCTAGCCAGCACGGGGTCAGAGCCCACTAGAACTAATCCCCCAAGGTCCAGCAGGTCGAGCTCCTCGTAGAGCCCCTATAGCTGTAGCTCAAGAAAGCCTCCCATTCCCCAAGGCCCTGTAAGGACCTATCATGTATCGAAAGCCTCAGAACACTTTACTCCGCTCATAACTTCTCCATCCAGCATCTTGCGTTGGCTTTGAGACAATACTGAGGTACACTAGCCTCGGCCCATGAGAGAAGACCCCAATAGAGACCGAAGTTTTTATTGTGACTTTCATAGGGGCCATGGCCATAAAACCAACAACTGCAACAGACTAAGGCGAGAGATAGAACGGTTGATTCAAAAGGGTCATCTAAAGCAATTTGTGCTCAACGCTAAGGGTGATAAGCAACTAATGTTGAGTCATCCCAACCTACCAGGAAGACGTCAGCAGGGTTATACATGTTATAGCAGAAGAAGACCATTATGACATAATAGGCACCTCACAAAAATGAAAAGGAAGGCAGGTATTATTGGCAACAAAGACTTTAACCCAGGGAGGCACAATCATCTCCTTCAGGCCTGAAGAATCTCATCAAGTCACTAGGTTACATGTAGATGCTTTGGTCATCAAGGCAATGATTCAAGAGCACCTTGTACAACGTATTTTGGTTGATACAGGTAGCAGAGTAAACCTATTAATGCTGGACATGTACAGAAAGCTTGACCTATCTCAGAATACCCTAAAAACTGGCTCAGTACCTTTAGTCAGTTTGTCCGAACATAGCATTCCAGTACTAGGCTTGATAATGATTGACTTGCCGCTAGGAGATGGTTATGTTGTTCGCAGTTGCTGAGCTTAGTTCATGGTAGTTGATATGGACTTTGCTTACAATGCATTTTTTGGTCGACCGCTATTAGTTAGTGTGGATGCTTTCATCTATATGAGAGGTCTGATTATGAAAATCTCAGCCATCCCAGAATAGCAGTATTAAGAGAAGACCAATAAATGGCTCGGGAGTCCTATACGACCCTCCTAAAGAATAATAATATGGTATTCCCTGTTGACTCGCTGGATGTTACTAACGGCTTGAAAGTCATACCCGAGCCAGTTAACATCCTGAGAAGTATATAGGTCAAGACTGACAAAAAATTGAAGGTCGCAAGCTCGAGCATCCCGAAAAAAGAGCTCGCCTTGACACAGATACTGAGACAATACCAAGCAAGATGTTTTTGCTTAGGAGACATCTGATGTTCGGGGTATCTCTCCCGAGCTAATGACCCATGAGCTCCATATGAACCCTAGTGCAACCCCGGTGAAGCAAAAGAAATGAAACTTAGGGCCAAAAAGGCAACTGGCTGCAAAACAAGAGGTAAGGAAACTCCTTCAGGTGGGATTCATTAGAGAGATCTTATTTCCAGAATGGCTGGCCAATGTGCTGTTAGTGAAGAAGCCTAGGGGGAAGTGGAGGATGTGTGTTAACTTCACTGATTTGAATAAAGCCTGCCCCAAGGACTCCTACCATCTCCTTAACATTGATCGTTTGGTTGACTCAACAACTGAATATGTAGAATACAGTTTCATTTATGCCTCATCCGGCTATCATCAGATTCTGTTGAAAACTAAGGATCAAAGCAAGACTTCCTTCATAACTGCTAGAGCAACTTATCAGAGGCTCGTCAATAAACTCTTTCAGCGCCAAATGGGGCAAACTGTTGAAGTTTACATGGATGATATGATTATCAAGTTCAAGACACCAGCCGAGCATCCTCAGGACCTAGCAGGGGTCCTCTAGATATTGAGGCAAGCAGGTATGAAGCTCAATCTAGAGAAATATGCATTTGGAGTCCAATCTGAAAAATTCCTGGGTTTTATGATATTTGAGAGAGGCATCAAAGCTAACCCCGAAAAGATATGAGCCATCATGAAAATGGAACCACCGAAGAGCATCAAGGAAGTTCAGAAGCTAAATGGGTGGATTACAACCTATGGGAGGTTTATCTCGTGCTCGGCTCGAAGATGCTTGCCATTTTTTAAGCTTCTAAAGAACTTGAAATAGTTCCAGTAGACAGATGAATGTCAAAAAGCTTTTGATGAACTGAAGTAATTTTTGAGCTCGCCGCCCTTGCTTAGCCGGCCCATCAAAGGGGAAATACTATACTTATATCTCTCAGCCTCGCTCATAGCAGTTGGTTCAGTTCTAATCAGAGAAGAGAACAGTCAACAATTCCTAATCTATTATGCTAGCTAGGTTTTGAAGGGGCCAGAACTTCTCTATGCTCCCCCCAAAAAGTTGGTTTTGGCTTTGTGCAGCGCATCAGAAAGACTTATCCCATATTTCGATGCACATACTATTATGGTGCATACCAATTCATGTCTGAAGAAGATCCTTCAATGGCCCAACTTCAAGATGACTTACAGAATGGGCTGCAAAGTTAAGACGATTCAACATTAGATATGAACCAAGGCGGACCATGAAAGCACAGGTCCTAGCAGACTTCATGACAGAGTTGTATGAATAGCCTATAAGACCTCCCCTGAAGAGACCTGGATACTCAATGTAATTGGAGTCTATATTAAATACTCAAAGCCCAGTGTAGGAGCAATCCTCTGAGGCCCAGAGAGGATACTCATTAAATACTCAGTCATGTTTAACTTCGCGGCATCCAACAATGTGGCAGAGTACAAAGCCATTTGTTTAGGGTTGAACCTTGCCCAAGAAGTCTGGCCTGAATCCCTAAGAATCTCTCTCTGATTCCCAACTACTGGTCAGTCAGTCAACCGAAAAATTTGAAGCTAGAGAGCCAAACATGGTACGGTAAAAAGATCATATAGTAGAGCTCCTCTCCACCTTGGGGAAGCATGGATGCTCTTGAGAAATATGTCAGATAGTTCAGGCCGAGAATGAGCCTGCTGATTAACTGGCTAAGGCTGCAGCAACCTGGGAGGGAGCCCACGAGCTCAAAACATTGACCGAGACTATCCACTATCTGAGCTATAAAGTAGTGACCATAATGACAACAGAACTTATGGAAGGGTGGAGGCTTCCAATATACAAGTTTTTGCAGTCTGGCAAGTTGCCAGAAGAAATGGCCGAGGCCAAAAGGATCACAAGAAAATCTAGTTTATATTCCATACATGATGGTTTTCTATACAGAAGATCATTCTTCCTTCTGTGGAGCATATGTGTATCCAAGGAAGAGGGCAAATACTTATTAAGGAAAATTCATAAAGGGATATATGGGGCTCATAAGGGAGCCAGGGCGATGGCTCGGAAAGCGTTACTGTAGGGATATTTCTGGCCATCAATTAAGAGAGATGCAAAAGATCTGGTCAAGAAATGCGACAAATGCCAAAGGCACACTAGGCTACAGCATCAATCTACGGCAGACAAAAAACCCATTCTGAGTCTGTGGCCCTTCGCCCAATAGGGGTTGGACATCATAGGCCCTTTCCTCAAGCCACAACTCAACAAAAGTTTTCGGTTGTAGCCATAGACCATTTTAACAAGTGGGTAGAGTCAAACCCTTAGCTTCCATTACTACTGCTACTGTGATCAAATTTTTTTAACAAGGAGGTCATCACAAGATTTAGCATCCCACGCACTGTCATCATTGACAATGACAAGCAATTTGACTGTAAATAATTTTGGGAACATCAATAACCTAAGAAAATACTTTCAGTAGCTTTTGTTGGAGCTACTGTAATTTTCATATTTTTCTTTCTTGTACTTTTTGTTTGCTTCAGATACCAAAGTGTATCTTAACAATGTACTTCAGATAACAATGTAACAATGTATCCTAAGGTATTAAAGCATTTCCTAAGCAAAATGACACATGCCCTCATCGGGCTTTATGCTTTTAGCATGCACCCTCGTTGTGCCTGAGCTCTAAGCTCCTAGTAAGCGCCCTCGTCTCTCCCGAGCTCATAGCTCTTACCACGCGCCCTCGTTGCACCTGAGTTTTTAGCTCCTAGCAAGCACTCTCGCCACGCCCAAGTTCTTAGCTCTTAGAACGTTCCCTCATTGCACTCCAGCTCTTCGCTCTTAGCAAGTGCCCTCGTCATGCCCGGGTTCTTAAGAGCACCCTCGATGCACCCAAGCTCTTAAAAGTGCCCTACTAACTCCAAACTTCATATTGCAACATAGGATACACATATCCAGTTAAATAAAACAAATCCCATTTGCAACAATCCTAAAAAATTAACCAACACTTCCTTTCATTTCACATATTTCAAAAACTAAACTTACATGTATCTGCAGCCTAGGCCAAATAAATACACCAAACTCAACCTAAGATAAAAATTCTAAAAAAAACTTATTATACATCATCATTCCCCTGATTAACGGCCTCTTCCTGCCCCCTTGGATCAGTTGTCTCAACATCAAGAGCCTGATCGGGATCAACATAGAACACCCATTCATACTCCCCTTCAAGAGACCATCTTTTTAATTCAGCAATGACGAGCTGCTGGAACTTCACAATTCCATGAGCTATCTGGTCTTCCATGCCAGCTTTTTGCTTCGCCAATGCCTCCTGCTCTAGGCTCCCCATACCGACAGTAGGCGCACTACCTGGACATGGCAAACGGCCCCATACAACGGCAAGGACACCATACCGACGACAGGTGCACCATTTTGACAAGGCAGGCACACAACCTCGGCATTTCAAATATTTGCTGGCACGTGTAAGGCTTATCTGCCAGGTACTAGCTATAAATAAGGACAAGCCCCATGTAGGTAGCTCTCCTTTTTTCTCTTCTTCTTTTCTTCGTCATCTTAACCCGAACTACATTTGAGTTCTTTTTACTTGAAACATGACTGACTTAGACATCAGAGCCTCCCCACGGGAGCCCAGTCCCTCTCTCTGTCTTGTAGATAAAAGAGCCATCAGTAGTCAACCCCGAACCACCTAGAGTCCTGAAATCGCCCTTGTCATCACATCTTTATCAAGTTGTTGTAATACTTATATGAATACCTCTACATTTATATAAGAAAATATATGAAACAAAATTCTTGGTTTTCTTGATTTGTCATGGTCTTTACAAGTAAATTGCCTAAATTTTATTATGTAATAATAAACAACTATTAATACTATGATAAACGTAGATATTTATCTTGTTGATAAGCTAGAACAGTTTGCAAAATTAAGGATTAGATTTAATTTCTATATATTATCTTGAAACTGAACTTCTCTATCCGTTGGGGCCTCTTTACATCAATTGATTGAAGATCAAAAGTAAAAGGAATCAATATCCGCACTTAAACGAAATATGATTCGTTTCATGTATTAAATTAAAGCTACAATGCAGACAACCCAAAGATGAAAAGGACAAGCCACTATCTTATGATTTTCTTCATTGTCTACCATCTTTACATATTCCATCACCTTTTTTGATGTAACATCTAAACTTTGTTTAAATTAATTAGTCCTAATTTTACACTTGACTGTTAGAAAAATAAAATAATCCAAAATATTATAAACTAACAAATATCTACTCCATATATTCTATCTCCATATTTTCATTTATGAAACCAATTAATCACAATTTTTTATTTAAATTACAATGTTTAAAAAATTAATTAAAATAATTTTTATTTTCAAATAAAAAAATTGTGATTTATCGGGTCTATAAGTGAAGATATGAACTCGGTCCACCTTAAAATTTTTCATATATATATATATATATTAAAATGGTGTTTAAGAATAATATTCAACATATTTTTAAAAAAACTTAAATTTATAGTATTTATTAATTTTAATTTATTTGATAATACATTATTTAGAAATTTCAATCAAATTATGTTTATGTAAAATAATAATTCGAAATTATTTGATTTGAAATTTAATAGAATAATAATGTAAATTATCAAAATTTTAAATATTTTTATAAGGACTACCTGTGAGCAGGGATTTTCACCCTCACTCCTATGTGGAATGGTTCTTACGACTTCGACACTGTTAGGTTTAGGATTTTAGAGAATATGTGCTTAAATTCGGAGAAAATTGAGTCACCACCCGGACGGGCCGGGAAAAAAAATGGGTGGATGACTCGATTCCTAAAAAATTTTTAATTTTCTAATGAGTTCAGAAAGTTGGGTACATATGGGGAAGGTAAGAATGACCCAGCACCCTCACAACGCTCGATTCATTGGAACCAGCCACCTTTTTAGGTCTAAATATTATATAATTCTTAATTGTTATAATATAATCCATATTATATGCGATAATTAAAATAAAAGCATCATTGTATTAATAATCAAAGTAATGTCCAAATAAAATAAATAAATGGACACCCATCTGAGGATGAAAATATGTCCTTACATCATCTAATATCTAAAACTAAATAGGACACCCACCAAAAGGTGAAAATGCCTCCTTTACATTGATCCCAAAATCCTTTAAATGAATTAAACTATGTGAAACAAATAAATTAAACAAATAAGACAACCACGAATGAAACTATGTCTTTTACATCATTAAAATCCAAATAAATAAGCATAGTTTGATTAAAATTAAAATGTATCATCCATCATAAACTATGTAACAATAAATCAAATAATCCAATCTAGGTTTTAATCATAAATAAAACATTAGATCTACAAAATTAGAGTTTAATCCATAAATAAATATTGACTCCTTCAACGAGACCATACAAGTGGGAGTCAATGAGGTAACGCCCCAAAAAACTAGATGGTTTATATGATATAATTTTTATTAGGGATTTAGGATTTTTCCTAAACTATGATTTTATATTTATACAAATTAGAGTTTTTAAGGTTTTAAAAAAAAATTGATGTTTTAGGGATTTTATAAAACAAAGCAACTGTTTTAGTGTTTTTTAGAAAATAAATCTAGGGTTTTAGTTAATTAAGGTTATGGTTCCAAAATATTGAAAACTAGGATTTAGAAAATAATGGAATAGGATTTAGATTTTGGAAAAACAGATTGGGGTCTGGAAATTGGAAAACTATTTAGGGTTTAGAAAAATCTTAGTTACTGTAAACTTTCAAACTATTTGAATAATTGATCTTTGATAAACATTAATATGGAGTATGGTTTACAGGACATGTTTAAGCTAATGGTAGTGTATTGATGAACATAAATTGAGTGTATCTAAGTTACTGTAACTATTAGATTACTGGAATAATTAATATCAAAACAAATAATCAAAATACCTAAAAAGCAAACATGTTATGGCTATTGTATGCTTAAGTAAGTTATGAATCAAAGGATGAGGCTACTGTAAATAAAAACAAATTAAAGATTTAATGCCAAACCTCCGTTGTCGGTTCCACCAAAATTTGATTTCTGGTTGAACAAGAATAAGGATAGTGTTGCTGCCTTTGGTGTATTAATGACTTTTGTTCTTGTTGCAGATTGGTTACTGAGTATTGCTTGTTGCTTTATTGATCATTCTTGCCGGATCACTCTTGATTGTAAAAATGCCGATGATAATTTGTCGATCCTTTATTTATTTTTTAAACATATATTTATAGGCAAATTCCACGTTAACCCTAAACCTAATTGATTTGATCCATATTTAAAATGAATCCTAGCTAAATCAGGAATCAAATTGCGACCAAAACTAAAAAATACCTAGGCCCATGTCAATCCGGCGTGGCAGGTTGACATGAGCCTTGGCTCATGTCGACCTAGGTCCTCCAGGTTGACATAAGCCATGCTCATGTCGGCCTGGGTCCTCCAAGTCGACATGAGCAATGGCTCAAACCACTTAGGCCTTCCCGACTCGAATTAATGTTGTATTTTTTTAATTTATGGACCACAAACTTTTAATTTGGGTCTAACCAACTTGATTTAGGATTTTACAATTGAATTTATACCTTTTTAATCCGAACCGACTTATTTAAAAATTATTAAATAGGTTTAAATCTTTTAAAGTCGGATCAAATTTATTTTGCACCTTTAATCAGGACAGTACCAAATTTGGGTCACTACACTACCCAATTAGGAAAGTTCCCACTGTCCATTACTTGCTTTATATGCTACTATGTAGGGGTGGACATATAATAATTAATCGACTAAATTTTTTATTAATTGATTGAAAATTTAATTTGATTAATCGATCATATATTAAACACAGTATGTTTAATTAAAAAATATAGTGATATTTGGTTTTCGATCGGTTAATGGTTAACCGATTTTAACAACTCGATTAACTGTTAATCGAAAAAAAATGCTAATATTCTCAGTTCAAAGCTACTGCCTGGAGCTTTGCATGTTCATCCCAAATGCTCTTATACCACTTATATATATATATCTCTCTCTCTCTCTCCCTCCCTCCCTCCATACCTTACCTCTATTCATCTTTGGCTTATATGTTAGAAAAAATCTTATGCTTTTAGAACTTACAAAATAAGGGATTAATATATGAACAAAAAAAAAATAAGGAGAAAAATAAGAGAAATAATCATATAAAACATAAAGATTTATATGGTTTAACAATTTACTTACATCCACAGGAGGTATCTCACTTTATTTCTTGGAGAGAGAATACAATTGAGGTTTTCTTTTTACACAATTTCATATATTATTTACCTTTTAAGGTGCTTTATATGTAGTGTTACATTTACCTTAGATATATAAAGAAATTATTTTCTCATTCTAACTCTTTTTTCCTATTCAAACTCCATTATAAAACTAATAAACCTCCTTTTTGTTAGAACTCTTAATACAAAACTGATTTTAATTATGAGTTATTATTTAATAATCTCCACCTTAGCAAATAATCACCATCTTTAGAAGACTTACTCAAAAATATACCTCCACCTAGAGTTCTAACGTCTTCATAAATTCCCAGTTTGTGACTTTGAGCAAGTCCAAACAATGTTTGAACTTCTCCAAAGGTAGCATCTTTGTCAACTTATCTACTGCATTTTTTTTTATGTATACCTTCTTCAACAGAATCTCACCTAAAAAAATTAGCTCTATGATTTTATAATATCTCACATCAATATATTTTATTCTAGCATGGTATGCTTGATTCTTGAATAACTCTATGACACTTTGACTATCACAGTATATACCAAAAACTTGCTATTTGAAGCTTAATTCCGAGACAAGCCCTTTCAACCATAATGTTTCCTTAGCAGCTTCTATTATTTACATATATTATGTCTCTATGGTAGATAAAATAATCACACTTTGAAAGATTGACCTTTAACTAATTGGATTATTTGTAAATGCGAAAATGTAGCATGTAGTAGACTTTCTATCATCTACATCTCCAACAAAGTCTGAATCAACATATTCATTAATGGAGACCAAATCATTTAATACACCATAGTAAATTCAATAATCAAAGGTACCTCTTAAGTATCAGAGAATCCACTTTACAACTTATTAGCATTCCTTGCCTAGATTAGCCATAAACCTGCTAATCATACTAATCGTATGTGCTAAGTATGGCTTTGTACACACCATTGCATACATCAAACTCCCTATTACACTAGCATATGAAACCTTTTCCATGTATTACAGTTCTTCTTCTATTCTGGGACACTAATGGCTAGACAATTTAAAGTGATTAGCCAGAGGAGTAGTAACTAATTTTGTATTGCCCATACTGAATCTCTCCAATACTCTTTCAATGTAATTCTTCTATGAGAGCCATAGATTCATGTTTTTCTTATTCCTATTAATCTCTATGCTAAGAATTTTATTTGCAGCACCTAAGTCCTTCATATCAGACTCTTGACTTAATAGGGATTTAAAGTTACACACAACTTTCATATCTCTTACAACAATTAACATATCATCAACATAAATCAACAAGTAGATAGAGGATCCATTCTTCAAATACTTAAAATATAGACAACATTCATACTCATAATGGGTAAAACTAATACTTATCATGTAAGAATTGAACCGCTTATACCATTGCCTTGGGAATTGCTTCAACCCATAAAGAGATTTCTTGAGCTTGCATACTAGATGCTCATTACCTTGCTCCTCAAATCCTTCTAGCTATTCCATATAAATTTGATCATCTACTTCATTATGAAGGAAAGTTGTCTTGACATCTAACTGCTCCAACTCTAAGTTTAACTGAGCTGTTAATGCTAACAATATTCTAATAGTTGTATATCTAACTACTGGTCAGAACACTTCATTGTAGTCAATTCCCTTCTTTTGTGAGTATCCATTTACAATTAACTTCTATAAACTCTCTTGCATCCAACTGCCTTCTTCCCTTAGGAAGTTTTGCTAACTTCCAAGTTTAATTCTTAATTAGTGACTCCATTTCTTCAACTACAACTTTAAATCATCTTTCCGTTTCTGGAACTGACATTGCTTCCTGAAAAGAACTTGGTTATCCATCTCTTGTTAGTAAAGCAAAGGCAATTGAATCATCATCTTTACGATATCTAGCTGAAGTTCTAATTATGCATCTAGGTTTATCAATAGCAATACTGCACTCATGTTGATGATGTTACACTATGTACTATCTGAATTATCATCCTTGCTTTCATATTTAACTGATTTTGAAGGGCTATCCAACCCATATTGATATTGGATTGATCAAATTGATGAGAGTAACTTGAAAATTTAAAATAAGTAAGAGAGTAGGATGAAATCAATATGTTTGAAATAGAATCATGAAGTGATAAAAATTTATAAAAATACCCTTGTGACGTTAAAATTAAATTTTACTGAACTAGAATATAAAATACGGATAGTGGGGCTTTAAATTGGTTAAAGAAATTATTTTTACAGTTTTACGAAACTAAAAGTCTATTAAAAATAAGAATTGAGAGCATTATTTGAGAGGGAGCATACCAGCATCCAATCAAAATCTTAGATATTATTTGAGAATATGCTAGAATCTTCTTTCCCTTTTTCTTTCTATCATCATCATGACCATCAAACTTCTTCTTTCATCTTCATCAATGTTCACCATTATCATCTTCTCTATTTTCTATTTTCTTCCTCTTTTCATCAAATTGAGCAAGAATCAAGAGTGATTACAAGTTTTTAGAAGAATTAGTTAGAGTACACAAAGTTATCACCTAAGAATCAAAGAGAAAGAGAGAGAAGAGAAAGAAAGGAATTCTTTTAAGAGGTATGTGTTTGTGTATTGATGATTTGTAATTTAATTAGTTTTCTTTGAATTTCAATGTTACTATAAGATAGTTTAGCTAGTTTAATTGATTTATTTATTAAAGAATTGATTGATTATGTTTTTGTTCATAAAGTTGGATTTGGAGCCTTTGATGAAAATATTTATTTTTATTTCATTTTTACTATATATAAGTGTGTGTTGATGTTGATTTTGGTTAAAGAGAAGATTGGAGTGGCTTTTAACTTGTTAAAAAGGTGAATTTTTAGGTATGGAGAAGTCTGAAAATAATATAAGCGTACGGATATTTTCAACACGGGCGTGCTATTTTCCAGCAGTAAGGTTTTGAAATATATGGGCATGCAGATATTTTCAGCATGAGCATATCGATTTTAAATTTTACTTTCAGTAAGGTTTTAAAATACATGGGCATGCAGATATTTTCAGCATAGGTATGTTGATTTTAAATTTCACTTCCAGCAAGATTTTGAACAGCATGGGTGTGCATATATTTTTTACATGGGCGTATTATTTTTCCAGCATAAAGGTTTTGAACAACATGGATGTGCGGATAATTTCTACATAGGCGTGTTGTTTTTCCAGCAGCAAGATTTTTATATGCATAGGCATGTGGATTCATTGAACATGCCAACATCGACTCCGTAAATCTAGTTTTCTTCTTTTCAACCCTAAAATACTTCATTTCTTTTCTTAATGCAATTTTCCTTTTTAATTAACATTTATAACATAAGTTTGTTTTTAAAAGAATGCAAGATTTCTAATTTGAAAAAAAAAATAGAATTATGCAATATTAGAAGTGTGAAATATGAATTATAGTGATGTTTCATTAAAGTATTGTGTAATTGAATATCTAGATGAGAATGATAAAATGCCCAAATCATACTGGTATTAAACCTATTTTTTGATTGAATGACTAACCAGAGGGTGTATATCCATAGTAATAGCGGATACATCGTGTCATCTGTGATAGTGGGCATTTATTTGCCATCAGTGGCCCGTTATCTAATTGTGAGGTTTAAATTCTATGAGTGTGGGAAAAATAAAAATAGTTATTAAAATAAGAAACTTATGTTAAATGTGAAATTTGCCTAGATCTCTAAAACTATTTATTTTCCAATGTTGTGATTGGTTGATTTATAAATACTCTAAATTTCATGTTTTATTAAGATTCTACAATAGTATTTCCTCTTTCTTTATAAATGATTATTCAACGGACACTTTTCTTTTGTTATGTTCTTTTTACAAATTATAAATACATAAGCACCACTAAGTTTTAGATATATTTCTGGCATGCAGATCAAGCATAAAGAGTTGAGACTGCAGAGTGAGAGTCAAAGGTTTTGAATCAACTACATCGCAAAAAGGTCCTGTAAAAGTGTTTTGTATATTAAATATTAAAATAGTTCACATAGCAAAAGTATTATACTTTGAATGACAATTATATATGTATATATTTTTAGAAAGTGGGTGATGTATAACTATAATAGATATAGTAAATAACTTTTGTATATTAACTGGTGTATGTAAAAACAATATATATATATATGCATGCTATTATAATATTGAGAATTTTACTAAATTTATTTTGTTAATGATAAGATATTGATGGCTTTGAGGATTGAAGGAATGAGAAATAGTAATATGAATTTTATTAGAGAGGTAGGGTTGAATATAATCATACGGATGTGTTAACTTTGTTTAACACAGAGTGTTATATTTAAAAAAAAATCATTTCGAATTCTATCGAGTCGAATATTTTATAGTATCTATTTACAGTAAGTGTATGGACTATGTAAAAGGTGTTACATGCTCATTAAAGATTACATCTCTTTAAATTTCAGGCAGTCGATAGGGAAGGCTAAGATTATCATCAGACATCTAGTGAATTTCTAATCACAATTTGACACATTTTTAATGGTAGTTTTTGAAAATGCACTTCTTGTATAAGAAAGTCTTTGGTATTTGTCATGCACATTCATCTGCATGTTGAAATTAATGAAGGTAATATATAATAAATCAGACCTACTAATTGTGTTGGATTATTCCCATAATTCTGGAGATCGCACAAATAAGTCGTAATAATTAGCAGCCATTGTTAATTTGTTACAAGTATTTGCTAGGAATTTTCTTCTAAATAAATGGAATTTTATTTCACGGACTAGAAATAAAAGGCATAAAAACCACCATGTGATTCTGTTTATAATTCGCACATGAATCTTGTCCCCTAGCCAAAATGCAAAGCTATCTTCACAAATCATTTCCCAATTATCTTTTACAGATATCTTAATAAAATATTTTTGATAAATATATCCGATGCTATTTTTTTAGTGGACGAAAAACTATTTGCTGCTTAATTGGGATGCTTCAAATTTCAGTTGTTACTTATTTTGGCCAATCTTTCTGCTTGCAGTTGGTTCTTCAGTATCTTTGTTACTTATTTTGGCCAATCTTTCTGCTTGCAGTTGGTTCTTTAGTATCTTCTTTTTCAGGATTGTACACCACCGCAATGAAAGCTGCAGGGGCAAGTAGGGGAGTTTTTCAGCTTCTTGATCGTGTCTCAAGCAAGCCAAAATCAGGAGATAAGTGCCCTGTTAGTCTGTTGGTTCATTTCTCTCTCTGTCTCTCTCTCTCTTTTGCATAAATCTTGTATTGGAAATCTGTACTAGAATTTAGCTTATAATTTAGACTCTGTTCAAGAATTGATACAGTACTATGTTTTCCCACTCTTGAGAATGTGTATGAAGAGGATACGGGAAAGAAGTTCACTTAATATTTTAATATATATATATATATATATGCCAACCTAAGTTTGCATTCTTTTATTTTGAAATTTGCATGTCTTATATTGACAGTGATCCAAATGGGGATGTGGAATTGGATGATGTCTGGTTTGCTTATCCTTCTCATCCTAGTCACGGAAGAAGGTTCCTGCAGTGATTCTAGTCTTGCCTATTTTTTTGAGGCTCAGGATAGCCCACGAGAGAGGGCATAAGCAATAGCCCTTAAGGCATACTTGGGATTTTGTATAAATTTTGGTAAATCCTATAGTTATTTATAGATTTTAGATTTATGCAAATTTAGTATTTTTTTTTCTTAACCATTTAAAAGTGCTACATTTTAAGAGATTCAAATGTTGTATGATACACTAATAAGATTAAAGTATGTTCTATTTTTCTGACCAAAAAAGTATATTATATTTTATAATTTTAAGAATACTTTCATATACATTAATATTATAGTTGCATTCTGACATTTTTTTTAAAGATATTATATATATGTAGTCATAGTTATTATATACCTATAAATACTAAAATAAAAGAGTTGCATATTTATATTCTTTCTCCAAGACAATATGTATATATAGGTATATGTTATATATACCTTTATATACTTTCATATACATTTATATACCGTCGTATAATTTTATAAACAATGACATTTTTATAATTATTTAACTATATACTTTTAAAGTTTCAGTTATCACCGTATATTTATAATTTGAAAACATAATTGTCGTAGACTTGAAAAAAAAATGTTATAGTGATATTCTTTATGCAAGATAATATATATATATGGGTATATGTTATATATACATTCATATCTTAATATCCTAAAATATTACAATTAAATTTTGACTTTTTTTTAAAATATAATAATAAATATATATAGTTATAGTTATTATATACTTATAAATATTAAAATGTAAGAGGTGTATATTTATATTTTTAAAATAATAGATATATGTAGGTATATGTTATATATATATATATTTATATATTAAAATAATAACATATATATTTTTTTTGTAATATAATACAATAACTAATATGTGAATTACCTTATATGTTAAAAAATTTAAGTCACTTTGGATGTGTATATAATTTCTAAAGAATTCTTATACAAATTCTTGAGCCAAAGGTAATTAACTGGAGACCATAGTTTGTGAATACATAAAATATATTATTAAATATTAACACGACTCATATAAATAAGGTATGTACAAATAATTTATATCTTGTACAAATAGCTTTTTGTAATATAAAGAATAATTTGTACAAGTAGCTTTTTCTAATAAATAAATAATATAAAGAAGAGTCAGTAATCTACGGATAAATTAATAATAATCATCAGACATTAATACAAGTTTCATCAGTTACAAATATTAATACTAATGTTATTGTCTTATTTTGATTAAAAATAAATCATTTTTTTTATAAATTATATTAATTTGATTAAAAAATAATTGGCCATTTCATAATCTTGAAAAAGTAAGGCGTGGATTTCATAAAATTGAAAATCAAAACATGATGCCGTAAATTTAAAAAGATAAATCCATTTCAAGATAGTTTTGTAATTACCCATTTATATAAGATATATATCATTTTTATTGGATATATATAAATGTATATAATTACATTTTTATATTGTTTTGAAAATGCTTTGTGTATGAAACTTGTTTTTTTTTTGTCGATATTGATTTTTATGTGCATATATAAAAGAGGCGACATCAAATTTAAAAGAAATTATATTTCCTTTCCTAATAAAAAAAAAAGAGACAGAATGTGTCATAAAAGATAAAAAAAAAAAAAAAGAAAGGAAATAAAAGAAATAAGGACAAAAGGTTTAGTGCCGAATTCAAATTAATAAGTCATTTTTTTTTCTTTTCCAAATATTTTTTGGGTCAGATGAATAAGTCATTGTTTAAAGTTTACTTGAATAATTCAATGTCACAATCAATTAATTTGAGGTACCCACCAAATATTATATTCAATTTTCTAAAAATTAGAAGCCTTTTTTTTCTCTTTTTTTAAAATCCTTAAAAAAAGATGCCAAGTCAATTGCAGAGTCTTTCTTTTTTTTTTTTTTTTTCTTTGCTTACTTTCTTATCATTTCTTTCAGTCATGACCCACATTAATCAATGTGAAACAATCTCCATCACTTTTGGTAAAGGCACTACGTACTATTACTAGTCATATTTATTTTTGCACTTGAACAGAGAAAGCATAAGCAACTTAAGAATGCATAGCCAACAAGTCCTTAATCAATGTGAAACAACAAAAGAAGAGCTGTGCTTATTTTCCAAAAGAAGAGCTGTGCTAATAGTTTCAGAATTTGCTTTTACATTTCCTTAATCATTGCTTTCTTTCTTTTTTTTTCAGTTTGTATATATTTTAGTGCTTTCTTTCTTCTTTTTATAACTGTAATCTTCTTCTTTAATTATTTTTCAAAAGTAGAGAATATCAGTCAGGTGAGAATGATGATGATGACGGTGATAAATTACTCTATATGTACCTTGTTTGGCCAATTCACAAAATGTCTGATAAAATGTTGTATGAATAATACTACATGAATATTTTTTTTTATATTTGGAATCATAATAAATAGTAGAACAAGAAACAGAAAATTGTAATAATAATAGCAAAATTAATGTTTCAAAAATTAATATATTATAAGCACACCAATTGAGTCACAATTTAACGCAAAGTGTATATTTATGGAGAATATTTTTTATGTTTTAAACTACATATAAATCATTATTGATAATTAATTTTTTACCACAAACAAATTTCGTTACTAATATAAGCTTATAACAACGATTTTATATTTTTTTTATAATAGCAAAATTAATTATAACATTTTTGGTAGTAGATAAACCTGCCATATAAATGAATTTGATTTTGTGTAAGAGCAATCTCAGGTATAATAGAATCAATGATGTGTCAGACAAATTAATTTATTTGTGCCAATTAAATCAGCTCTTGGAATAAGTTGATCCCATTCTATAGGTAGAGATACTATATGATTTGATTAAATGACAAAGCTCATTTATTATTCATTAGCTAACATTTCACTCCAGCTTGTTCTACTAATTATTCTATGAAATCATACATTCAAAATTAAAACTAGAAAAAGAAAACTTTAATTAAACATATATAAGTTTGCAAAAGTTGTATTCTATTTAGACTCAGAGCTGGTGGTAAAATTATCAGAGAAGCCATGGCTGGATGTGATAGTACCAGTTTCAAGAGTAGGAAAGGTAACTCCAGTAGTAATATTCGTATCCTCTTCAAAAGTTGATGATGACCCACTTGCAAGATCAATTGAATTCAGTTGATCATATCCAACAATTACATTATTGTATCGAGAAGCTTTGAATGATACCTCAGGATACGTACATTCACTGTCCGTTTCTTTCTTCTCAGCATCAGCAGCCTCTTGCAATTGCAATGCGAACACGAGAGTTTCCATTACATCATGCATTGAAGGCCTATCATTCCCATTATCACGTAGACATCTCTCTGCAATCTCCACAAACTTATTAAAACAATCAGGAGATATTTTTCCCATTAGAAATGGATCAATTATTTGATGAACAGTTCCTTCTTGGATGCATTTTCGTTCCCAATTAGCTAGATTCACCTGTTCACCCTCCAATTTTATGTTCACTGCTTTCCGAGCACACAATACTTCAAACAAAACGACGCCAAATGAGTAAACATCAGATTTTTCTGTCAATTGATGGGTTCTTGCATATTCTGGATCCAAATATCCCCAAGTACCCTTTACAACGGTACTGACCGCAGCATTATTTACACCAATTCTGGACAATCCAAAATCAGAAACTTTAGCAACCCAATTTTCGTCTAACAAAATATTAGTCGTCTTGATATCTCGATGAATTACAGTATGTGCTGCTTCAGAATGAAGGTAGTAGAGTCCGCGCGAGGCCCCAAGGCATATCTGAAGTCTCTTCTTCCATGGAAGTGCATCGTTGTTAGTTTCATAAAGATGCTGTTTCAGAGTACCATTGCTCATGTAATCATACACAAGGATCATTTCACCTTCTTCATGACAATATCCAATCAAAGAAACAAGATGGACATGGCGGAGCTGAGACAGCATTTCAATTTCTTTCTTGAATTCTTGAACTCCTTGACTAGACTCTGGATTTGAGCGCTTGATTGCAACAGCTGTCGCTCCTTCATCGATATCACCTCTATATACATAGCCAAAACCGCCAACACCAATTATCAAACTCTTATGGAAGTTATTTGTTGCAGCTTTAATCTGAGCCAATGAAAAGTGGCGACATAGTTCGTCCGGTAAAGAAGAAGCTTTAGTCCTTATTGATGAATGCCCATTGGAAAGCTTTGACAGGCAACAGCAGCTTAACGATTCATAATAAGAACTATAACCTTTCCTCTTTCTCTGTCGCCAAATTATCACACAGCAAAATAAAACAAGTATCATGACCAAACTGATAACACTCGAACCAACAGCAATCAACAACTTTTTCTTAGTGCCACTGGACCTGTTGATTGGCAGCGATTTTGGCTGACTTGCTGGTTCTGGTTCTGCAGCTGTAGGAAAAGGATTAGGTCCAGCGAGATTGCCTTGAGAATCATTCAACTTGAAAACTTCCATTCCATTCAAGAGAACCTCACCATAAGTACTAGACTCATCAGGGTGTAAAGCTATATAAAGGAGATAATCATTAGTGTTTCCTTTACTCCCAGCCTCAACTATGTAGTCATTATAGATTGGAATCCGTCTACCACCGCTTGATTTAATAACATCAAAACCCAGTTGAGCAGTCTGATTATCTATGTAGATGTTAAATATTCTATCATTGACGGTCATAATATTTATAATTTCACAGAAATGGAGCCTTACTAGATACTTGAATCCTTGATCGACTGGTACTAGCCACGTCAAATTCATCAAC
The DNA here is from genome assembly GCA_947685225.1 of Garcia nutans. NCBI lineage: Eukaryota > Viridiplantae > Streptophyta > Magnoliopsida > Malpighiales > Euphorbiaceae > Garcia > Garcia nutans. Next base: position 53,062,761 of record CANTUV010000012.1, read on the forward strand.
AGATTCAATGTTTTGTTTGTTCCTAATGATCGAGCGGACTGATATATATCATCTGGAGCTGTGTAGTTTGGTATTTTTGAATAATTAGGAGTGAAATTAATTTCAATAGGAACAAAACCCTCCTTGAAGAAATAGATATTATCATCCATCCATGATCTAAACATTCCAGTGTCTTGCGGTGGTGATATTGTATTGCCTCCAACATTTAATCTGCACATGGTCTCAAGTGCAGAGTCATTTTTGACGTAAAGTTTCTCCTTCTGGCCAACAAAGGTGAGGCCCAAACTAGCCGTAGGTGGCGTATAGTAAAGATTTGTTGGCATCGAAACAATCTCTATCCCGTTGATGAAAGCAAAGGCATCTCTCGAAGAGGGAGAGAATGTTATATTCAGTTGCTGATTCTCTTCAACATTTACTGAATATTCTTTAACGAAATATTCAACGTTCCAGCCATAATCAGCATAAAGAGAAGCACTGAAATTCTTGAGTAATGTATAAGGCCCAACTTTTATATTGAAGAAGTCGTTAGACCTTTTAAAACCCGGGTATTCAGAAGGGTAAAAATAGAATCGGATAAATTTTTGGCCAGCGGTGACAGGGAAAGTGTAAGTGAACGGAGATTGAGAGAGCCGAGCAGTCATGTAAGGGACTCGTGAGACCGAGGTGCCTTGGATAAGGGCCTCAGCAATTACAGACTTACTGTCAGATGTTTCTCTGGGACCAAATTTTGAACTCAAATCTCCAGTCCATCGGCGGCCTCCATCTGAGACAGTACTCTCTGAGGATCCGCAATTGAGAAGGATGAGATCAGATGGAATATATGGAACAGCAAAGTCGAGAAAAAGGAAGAAGAAGAAGAAGAAGAAAAGGAGAAACAATGAGAGCTTATTCATGGACGTCGTGAGAGGAAATGAAAGCAGTAAACTTCATGCAAGTAATATTTTTTGGAAGTTTAAAATTTCCAAGTCATCTTTTATAGTATCGAGCCCTTTACACAACTTAATTGGAAAGAGATCTGAAATTAAATTTATATTTAATTTTCTAAAATTAGTTGAAGTCAAGTGTCAAGTCAATTGCAGAGTCTTTCTTTTTCTTTACTTCCTTTCATATCCTTTCTCTCTTCGATGACTCGTGAGGTTTGCTTCGCATACAGCCATTCCAATAATCTTCTTTGCTTTTGGTAGAGGCACGGCAATTACTAGTGACATATTTTTCCACAAGAATTCATAGCTAATGATTCCTTAAATTTTCTTTTAACAAACCACCAAGATATAACAGAATGATCAGGGGTGCTCAAAAAAACCTATTAAATTAAAAAAAAATTGAAATAGATCAAATTAATTAAAAATTATGGCTAACAAATGTCGGACTGTTTAGGTTTAAATTTTTAATTTTTAATATTTTTGGTTTCGATTTTTATTATTAAAAGGTCATTCTGTTGATTAACAAATATATATATATATATATATATTAAATAGGCTAAATAATTATAAAGTCTATAAAATTTTGCATATTACACTGGTCAGTTCATTTATTTTCAGCATCTCTCTATTTTTAAAAATTAAACTGTTCAGTGATTTTGTTAATATTTTCATCCTAAAAATATTAATCAACTATTTTGATATTATAAAATAATTTTTTTGCTCTTCCTTTATATATATTTTTCTTTGTTATTTGTTAAGTCATGCTTATTTTTAATTTTATTTATATTTTTTACACATAATTTATTTTAATTTTATAAATATTATTAAAAAATAATTTTAAATAATATAAATAATATCTTTTATTATTTTGCAGACAATTCATATATATTATTTATTTTAATTTTATAGATATTACTAAAAAAATATTTTTAAATAATACGAATAATGTTTTTATTATTTTGCAGACGATCTATATATAAAATAAACTCAATAATAATAAAGATAAATATATATATATAAAGTATAAAAAAATTATTTTATAATATCAAAGTAGTTGACTAATGATTTTAGGATAAAAATATTGATAAAATGATTAAACAGTTTAATTTTTAAAAATACAGAAATATAAAAATTAGATGTTAAAAATACAGGGACTGACTAGTGTAATATGTAAAATCTCAAGGACTTCATAATTATTTAGCCCATTAAATATATAAATAATTTATAAATTTATGATTATATTAATTATAAATTATATATAAATTATTTATATTATTCAAAAATTATAAATTATATACATAATTTTATAGAATAAATTATAAATTATAAATATTGAATTATTTTGATAGATTATATTTAAATTTAAATATAATTTTATATTTTAATTATGTACTCGTGTTAAGATTAATTTTTACAATAAGTTATATTTATTTTTTTTTATTAAATGTGTTAAATTTATTTATTTTTATTTTTATATACAGTGCAACGATTAAAAATCTAAAATAACAGTTAACCAACTATTTTTTATTGTTAATCATTTATTTAGGTTTTAGTTTAGATTTAAAATTTTTCTAAATTAAAATCGGTGGACTATTTTTTTTTATTGTACGGTTCGGTTAACTGAATTGTGGAGCACCTCTAATAATAGCCAATAATATGTGTTGCTTCCACTTGGATTTATATTCAAGTTTACGTGTTACCCTCTCTATATATAATGAAAAAAATTAACAAAATTAATTATAATATCCTTGGAAATTGATAAATATCGCCATATAAAGGAATTTGATTTTATTTATAATATAATCGATAATGTCTGAGAGAGATAAATAAATTGGGCAATTATTTATCTATAGGTAGATGATGCTGATTTTAATGAATGGCAAGGCTCTAAGGTAACAATTCTTAGAATTTTGATTTGCATTTAACACATACCAACAAATTGGGAACTGAAGATAAAACTTAAAAATAACTGAAATATACTTCGCTCCAGCATATGTTTTACTTATTGTTATGAAATCATACCTTCAAAATTACAAATTGAAAGTGACTAAAACTTTGATTAACATAAAATTCAAAATAATATTTATTGTATTCTATTTTAGAGTAAGAGCTGGTGGTAATAAAATTATCAAAGAAGCCAAGGCTGGATGTTATAGTATACCATATTAGTGTACTGGATTTTTATATTTGCTATGACCAGTACTCAAGATTTTCCATTACATCATGCATTATTGAAGGCCTATCATTCCTATATAATTATTAATATAATTTTGTTTTATCATTCCCCATTGGATAAGAACAAGAAACAATTATAATAATAATTTGGTGTGCTTATAATTATTGGAGTCATTATAAATAGTAGAACAAGAAACAAAAAAAAAATAATAATAGCAAAATTAATTTTTTTTCAAAAATTAATATATTATAAGCACACCAATTGAGTCACAATTTAACACGTGTATATTTCTCTAAACCTTGAAAAGAAATGAAATTACGGAGAATATTTTTTTTTGTTTTAAACAATTATATAAATCATTATTGATAATTAATTTTTGACAACAAACAAATTCCGTTACTAATATAAGCTTATAACAACGATTTATATATTTTTTATAATAGCAAAATTAATTATAACACTTTTGGTAGTAGATAAACCTGCCATATAAATGAAATTTTTTTTATATACAAGTAAGCTCAGGTATAATAGAAGCAATAATGTGTGAGACAAATTAATTTATTCTCCAATTAAATCAGCTCTTGGAATAAGTTGTAGTTGAGTCCTATTCTATAGGCAGAAGATAATAATTTTATTATTCATTAGCTAACAATTCTTAAAATTTTGGTTTGCACATAGCACACTCCAATAAATTGGGAATACATTTCACTCCAGCATATTTTACTAATAATTGCTATGAAATCATACCTTCAAAATTAAAACTTGCAAGAGAGAACTTTAATTAAACATGTATGAGTTTCCAAATGTTGTATTCTATTGAGACTCAGAGCTGGTGGTAAAATTATCAGAGAAGCCATGGCTGGATGTGATAGTACCAGTTTCAAGAGTAGGAAAGGTAACTCCAGTAGTAATATTCGTATCCTCTTCAAAAGTTGATGATGACCCACTTGCAAGATCAATTGAATTCAGTTGATCATATCCAACAATTACATTATTGTATCGAGAAGCTTTGAATGATACCTCAGGATACGTACATTCACTGTCCGTTTCTTTCTTCTCAGCATCAGCAGCCTCTTGCAATTGCAATGCCAACTCGAGAGTTTCCATTACATCATGCATTGAAGGCCTATCATTCCCATTATCACGTAGATATCTCTCTGCAATCTCCACAAACTTATTAAAACAATCAGGAGATATTTTTCCCATTAGAAATGGATCAATTATTTGATGAACAGTTCCTTCTTGGATGCATTTTCGTACCCAATTAGCTAGATTCACCTGTTCATCCTCCAATTTTATGTTCACTGCTTTCCGAGCACACAATACTTCAAACAAAACGACGTCAAATGAGTAAACATCAGATTTTTCTGTCAATTGATGGCGTCTTGCATATTCTGGATCCAAATATCCCCAAGTACCCTTTACAACGGTACTGACCGCAGCATTATTTACACCAATTCTGGACAATCCAAAATCAGAAACTTTAGCAACCCAATTTTCGTCTAACAAAATATTAGTCGTCTTGATATCTCGATGAATTACAGTATGAGTTGCCTCAGAATGAAGGTAGTGGAGTCCACGCGAGGCCCCAAGGCATATCTCAAGTCTTTTCTTCCATGGAAGTGCATCATTGTCAGTTTCATAAAGATGCTGTTTCAGAGTACCATTGCTCATGTAATCATAACAAGGATCATTTTACCTTCTTCATGACAATCTCCAATCAAAGAAAAAAGATGTGTTGGAGAAAAATAACTTCTAATCACTTGAAAAGTGATTTGCTGCTACAATTTAAAAGAGGAAAAAATAAAACAAGTGAAACAATGCTTTGAGGAATTTTAACAAGCATCTTATACACAAAAGAAAGACTCTAAAATTGGTGGGATCCTTGATAATTTTATTAAACACAAATCAGCCTTTTTATAGGCTAAACAAAATAACAAAACATATATCAAAAGTAGAAATATCCGGCACTATCTCAATGGTTCCTCAACTAACTTAGAAAATCAAGGAAACAATCAAGGAGTATTAAAGACCAAGTAAAATAACGGTAAAAGAATTGTTCCAGCATTAAAGATATTTTGAATCAATTATTCAACAGCCTCCCTTGATTCAAAATTGCAAACTCCTAGCTGATTTTTGAAGTAGACATGCTTGTTACGTGGCAAAGACTTTGTAAAGATATCAGCTACTTGTTCATTTGTATCGCAATACTCCAGCTTGACCGATCCATCTGCCACAAGTTTTCGAATAAAATGAACTTTAATCTCAATATACTTTGTTCTTCCATGATAGGCTGGATTCTTAGACAAAGCAATTGCTGCTTTGTTGTCGCAATAGATAGTAGTTGCTCCATTTTGCTCTTCACAAAGATATGCTAAAACTAGGGCTATAATCGAGTCGAGCCGAGCTTTGAAAAGCTCAAGCTCGGCTCATTATAAAATAATCAAGATCGAACTCGAATTCGAATCGAGCTCGAGCCGAGTCCGAACTTGTATCGAGCCAGCTCATATATCATGTATCTCGAGCTTAATTTAAATAAGTTTAACGAGCTCAATAAACTTATTTTTATTTTTATTTTTCATTCACTTTTTCTAAATTTTTATAAAAGATATACTAAAATTTATGTTGAAAGATAAATAATATAATTGTATATTAATAAAAATAAAATATTATATTACTATAATTTTATATTTTACTATAAATTACTAAGCTATTTTATATTGTATATTATTTAATTTATTTATCACATATACCATATATTAATAAATTATATAAATTAAGTTAGTCAAAAATTAATATATTCACATATATAGTTTAATATATAAAAATTAAATTATATATATTTTTAATCCAATTCACTAAATGAGCTAGCTTACGAGCTTAACTCACGAGCTTTTTAAATGAGCTAGCTCGCGAACTAACGAGCCGAGTATTTCATAGCTTGAGATTGGCTCATTTAACAAAAGAGCAGTTCGAGCTCGAGCCTGAACGAGCTTTTACCGAGCCGAGATCCAAGCCGAGCTCGAGTGCTTGACTCATTTACAGCCCTAGCTAAAACTCTGCTCAGCCATATTCCTTGGCATGCTGATGATGTGGCAGCTGCATATTCAGCTTCTGATGAAGACAAAGTTGTTGTGGACTGCTTCTTTGAACTCCATGAAATAGCAGTTGAGCCAAGATTGAACACGTAACCTGAAGTGCTTCTCCTATCCTCCAAGCATCCAGCCCAATTACTATCACTAAAACCAACCAGCCTAAAGTCTGAGACTACAGAGCACCACAAACCAAAATCAATAGTTCCAGCTACAAGACGGTGTTTTGATGGATTATGCATAAATCTGGAAATTACTCCAACAGAAAAGGCTATATCTGGCCTTGTATGAGTTAAATAAATTAATCCTCCAACTAAGCTTCTAAAGTAGCTTGAATCTACTTGATCAGTTCCATCATCAGCCTGCAACTTCTCATTTACATTCATTGGAGTAGCTGCAATTTTGTAATTATACATGTTGAATCTTTCTAATAAATCAGTTGCATATTTTCTTTATGACACAAAAACTCCATCTTCAACCTGCTTCGCTTCCAATCCAAGAAAAAAATGCAACAAACCCAAATTTGACATCTTAAACTTTTTCTTCATGCATGCTTTAAACTCATCAATAAGAGAAGAAGAAGAACCAGTGTAAATCATGTCATCAACGTAGAGGCAAACAATGAGAAACTCATTTTTACCTTGTTTTTTGAAGTAAAGAGTGGGTTCATTATTGCTTCTCTTAAAATCATTATCAAGAAATTATGAGTCAATTTTACTATACCATACTCGCGGAGCTTGCTTTAAGTCGTAAAGAGTCTTTTTCAACTTGTAGACTTGATTCTCTTTTCCAGGAGCAATAAAACCTTCCGGTTGAGAGACATACACCTCCTCTTCTAGCTCTCCATTTAAAAATGCAGACTTGACATCAAATTGATGGATGAGCCATTTCAATTGAGTAGCTAAGGCAATCAGAATTCTCACCATTTCAAATCGAGCAACAGGAGAGAAGGTGTCTTCATAATCCATACCTTTTTGTTGTGCATAACCTTTTACCACCAACCGTGCCTTGTGCTTTTGTATGTTGCCATCAGCTTGAAATTTTGTTCTAAACACCCATTTTACTCTAATGGCATGTTTGTCCTCGGGTAAATCCACTAATTCCCATGTTTCGTTCTTGCAAATGGCTTCAAGTTCTTCATTCATTGCAAGGCGCCATCATCTTTTTATGCTGCTTCTTTGAATGTTATCAGATCAACAACAAACAAAGCTTGTGTGGTAGAATAGATTTCTGATAATGACCTGAATCTTTTTGGAGAACTTTCATCATCAGAAGAGCTCTTACTGCTGGAACCAGAAGAAGTAATGTTTGGTGAAGGTGGAGTAGAAGAATCAGATGCATTTGGAGTTGTTAATTGTTGCTCAGGAACTGAGGGATTATCATTTCCATTTGAATCTGAAATCTAAATTTGATATGAACTCTTGTCGAAATTCCAGCTTGCTTCTTCATTAAAAATCACATTCCTGCTAATAACATCTTGCCACTCAATGGGTTAAAAAGCCTATGTGCCTTTGACTGAGAGCAATAACCAACAGATATACATTTCACCGATTTGTCATCAAGTTTGCTACGATTATGCGAATCAATCAAGGAATAGGCTAAACACCAAATATTTTTAAGTGGCTTACCCATGGTCTCCTCCCACACCATGCTTCATATGGAGTTTGGTTAAGCATCTCTTTTGTTGGAGATAAATTCAACAGATAGATAGCAATAGCAACACCTTCAGCCTAATACTCATCTGGCATTCCCTTAGCTTTTAGCAAACTTCTAGCCATTTCATCCACCATTCAGTTCTTACATTCAGCAACTCCGTTCTGCTCTGGTGTATAAGGTGTTGTTAGTTCTTTATGCACACCTTGCTCCTCACAAAAACTGTTGAATTCATTTGACACAAATTCTCCTCCTCGATCGGTTCGCACGGTTTTTATGCATCTTCCACTTTGCTTTTCAACAAAGGCCATAAAATTCTTGAAATGCTGAAATGCTTTAGATTTTGCTTGGAGGAAGAAGACCCAGCTTATGAGGCTATAGTCATCTGTAAACAACAAAAAATAGTGATTTTCACCCAAAGATGGTATTTTCATGGGACCACACAAGTCAGCATATACAAGCTCAAGACACTCGTATGCCCTAAAAGACCTTCCCACGAGAAATGGCTTTTTACATTGTTTCCCATATACACACCCTTCACATATGTCTAAAGACTCAATTCTATGCAACCCAAAAATCATTTCCTTTTGACTTAACAATTTCAGACCCTTTACATTTAAATGCCCATACCGTAAATGCTACAATTTTGACTCACTATTCTCTTTGACAATGAGAGAATAATTCTCAATACTAGAAACTTCAAGTGGAAAAAGATTATTAGGTGCCATACAAATATCAATAATGACATTATCTGATTTTTTATCCCTAATCACACAAGACCCATCATCAAATGTGATAGATTTTCCATTAGTCATAACCTGCCCAATACTTAGTAAATTTTGAGACAAAGAAGGAATAAAATAAACATTGTAAAGGAGCTTCATGTTACCATCACCATTATCAATTACCACAGTGCCTTTGCCTTCTACTTGCATCAGCTTGTCATTACCGAGTCTTACATTCTTCTTGTATGACTCATCAAGCTCCTTGAACAATGATTTTATTCCGGTCATGTGATTGAAATTGCAGCTGTCCAGAAACCAGATATTGCTTGATGCTTTTATATCTTCTGTGTAAGCCATAAACAACTTCATCTCCATCTCGTCTTCAACTTCATCTTCAGCATAATTGGCTTGCTTTTCTCTTTTCCAGCAATATGCTCTTACATGCCCATACCCATTGCAGTTCCAACACTGAATATTGCTCCGATATTGTCTATCAGGTGCCCGGTCTTGATCGCCTTGTCCAACAGCCCGTCCTCTTCCTCTACCTCTACCGCCTCTGCCACGGTAACCTCCTCTGCCACATCCTCTACTTGGAGAATTTCTAGAGTCAACTTGCTATTGGGAGGACTCTCCTACCACTTGAAATGCCTTTTCTTCATTTTTTTTCAATTTTCTGGTTCAATCTTACTTCATGATATTGCAAGGAACCCATCAGTTCATCAAATGAATAAGTAGCCAAATCTTTGGATTCTTCAATTGCTGCAACAACACGATCAAACCTTGGAGTCAAACTCCTTAATACTTTCTCAACAATGGTCTGGCTGGAAATTTTCTCTCCATAGGTTCTCATTTGGTTCACAATTGTTGATACTCTTTAAAGAAAGTCTTGAACCGATTCACCATTTTTCCTCTCCAGTATTGCAAACTCACAACGGAGAGATTGGATCTTCACCGTGACTGCTTTTGATGAGCCCTGATATGCCGTTTGCAACATTGTCCAGGCTTCCTTTGTCGTTACTGCTGCTGAAATTTTTGCAAAGACTAGCTCATGTACAGCTTGTTGAATGAAGAACAGGGCTTTGAAGTCCTTCTTCTTGTTCTCTTTTAATCTAGCCTCTGCATCGGTATCGGAATACCCATTCTCAACCAAGTCCCACAGATCCTGAGACATAAACAAGGTCTTCATTTTGATGCTCCAAAATTCATAGCCTTCACCATTGAAGACAAGAATTGTTGGTTGAGAGACATTCATGACATTGTCGTTCGTCGCCATGAGATTTTCGCTCGATCACAATCGTAACCAGCTCTGATACCATAATTGTTGGAGAAAAATAACTTCTAAACACTTGAAAAGTGATTTGCTGCTACAATTTAAAAGAGGAAAAAATAAAGCAAGTGAAACAATGCTTTGAGAAATTTTAACAAACATCTTATATACAAAAGAAAGACTCTAAAATTAGTGGGATCCTTGATAATTTTATTAAACACAAATCAGTCTTTTTATAGGCTAAACAAAATAACAAAACATATATCAAAAGTAGAAATATCCGGCACTATCTCAATGGTGCCTCAACTAAAAATCAACAAAACAATCAAGAAGTGCTAAAGACCAAGTAAAATAACGGTAAAAGAATTATTCCAGTAGTAAAGATATTTTGAATCAATTATTCAACAAGATGGACATGGCGGAGCTGAGACACCATTTCAATTTCTGTCTTGAATTCTTGAACTCCTTGACTAGACTCTGGATTTAAGCGCTTGATTGCAACAGTTATCGCTCCTTCATCAATATCACCTCTATATATATAGCCAAAACCACCAACACCAATTATCAAGCTCTCATGGAAGTTATTTTTTGCAGCTTTAATCTGAGCCAATGAAAAGTGGCGACATAGTTCTTCCGGTAAAGAACAAGCTTTAGCCCTTATTGATGAATGCCCATTGGAAAGTTTTGACAGGCAACAACAGCTTAACGATTCATAGTAAGAACTATATCCTTTCCTCTTTCTCTGTCGCCAATTTATCACACAGAAAAATAAAGCATCATGACCAAACTGATAACGCTCGAACCAACAGCAATCAACAACTTTTTCTTATTGCTAGTGGACCTGTTGGGTAGCGGCGATGTTGGTGGACTTGCTGGTTCTGGTGCTGGAGGAAAAGGATTAGGTCCAGCGAGATTGCCTTGAGAATCATTCAACTTGAAAACTTCCATTCCATTCAAGAGAACCTCACCATAAGTACTAGACTCATCAGGGTGTAAAGCTATATAAAGGAGATAATCATTAGTGTTTCCTTTACTCCCAGCCTCAACTATGTAGTCATTATAGATTGGAATCCGTCTACCACCGCTTGATTTAATAACATCAAAACCCAGTTGAGCAGTCTGATTATCTATGTAGATGTTAATATTCTATCATTGACGGTCATAATATTTATAATTTCACAGAAATGGAGCCTTACTAGATACTTGAATCCTTGATCAACTGGTACTAGCCATGTCAAATTCTTCAACAGATTCAATTCTTTGTTTATTCCTAATGATCGCGCGGACCGATATATATCATCTGGAGCTTGTAGTTCGGTATTTTTTAATAAATAGTAGTGAAATTCATTTCTATAGGAACCACTCCCTCCTTAAACAAATAGATATAATCATCCCTCCATGATCTAAACATGCCAGTGTCTTGTGGTGGTGATATTGTAGTGCCTCCAACATTTAATCTGCACATTGTCTCAAGTGCAGAGTCATTTTTGACGTAAAGTTTCTCCTTTTGGCCAACAAAGGTGAGGCCTAAACTAGCCGTAGGTGACGTATAGTAAAGATTTGTTGGCATCGAAACAATCTCCCCGTTGATGAAAGCAAATGCATCACTCGAAAAGGGAGAGAATGTTATATTCAGTTGCTGATTCTCTTCAACATTTATTGAATATTCTCTGAAGAAGGTTTCAAATTTCCAGTTTTGAACATAAGGAGAAGCACTGAAACTCCTGAGTAAAGTATAAGGCCCAACTTTGACATTGAAGAAAACGTTAGACCTATTAAAACCCGTGTATTGAGAAGGGTAAAAATGGAATCGGATAAATTTTTGGCGAGCGGTGACAGGGAAAGTGTAGGTGAATGGATATTGAGAGAGCCGAGCAGTCATGCAAGGGACTCGTGAGACCGAGGTGCCCTGGATAAGGGCCTCAGCACTTACAGACTTACTGTCAGATGGTTCTCTGGGACCAAATTTTGAACTCAAATCCCCAGTCCATCAAAAGAGAAAAAATGAGAGCTTATTCATGGACGTCGTGAGAGGAAATGAAAGCAGTAAACTTAATGCAAGTAATATTCTTTGGAAGTATAAAATTTCCAAGTCATCTTTTATAGTATTGAGCCCTTTACACAACTTAATTGAAGTCAAGTCAATTGCAGAGTCTTTCTTTTTATTTGCTTGCTTTCATATCCTTTATTTCTCTGATGACTCATGAGGTTTGCTTAGCATATGGCCATTCCAATATTCTCCTTTACTTTTAGTAGAGGCACGACAATTATTAGTGACATATTTTTCCACAAGAATTTATAGCTAATAAGTCCTTAAATTTTCTTTAACAAACCACCACGATTTAGCATATTATCATTTTAATGGTCAACAATGTGTGTTGCTTCTACTTAGATTTTAGATTGAGTCTAGGTGTTCCATTCTCTATATATAATTAACAAAATTAATTATAATATCCTTGGAAATTGATAAACATCGCCATATAAATTACTTTAATTTTATTTATAATATAATCGATAATATCTGAGTGAGACAAATAAATGGGGCAATTAAATCAGAGCTAGCTCTTGGAATAAATTTAACATCCCATTTTATTTCTATGGATAGATGATGCTGATTTTAATGAATAGCAAGGCTCTCTAAGGTAACGATTCTTAGAATTTTGATTTGCATCTAAGAGATACCAACAAATTAGGAATTGAATATAAAACTTAAAATAACTGAAATATACGTCACTCCAACATATGTTTTACTTATTTCCATGAAATCATACCTTCAAAATTACAACTTGAAAGTGACAAAACTTTGATTAACATAAATTTCAAAATAATATTTATGTTTTATTCCACGTAAAGCAGTTATTTGTTTTTTTATTATTTCATTTAATTTCTTTATGCATAATAAAGATACTATAATGCCATTGCCAACATTAATTTGATATTTGATTCAACTTTCCAAAATCACGGTTAAACATGTCATTTGCCGAGACATGATATTTGTTTGGAAAGGAAAAATAGTAATTAGGGATTGTATTTATTTCGAATTATTAACTTAAACAAAACTTTCGGATCAAAAGTTAGAACTTTTATAAAATCAAATATCATTAGACTATTACATGAATATAATATTAAATTAGAAAAAACTCATGCGATACTTCAAATATTATTAAAAATTCTAAAAATGTAATGTAAGTTATTTAAAATTTTAATATTAAGTTTTTATTATGAGATATATGGATAACTACTTAATTGGATTAAACTTATCTTATCAGAATTATGATTAACTTTATTCTATTCAGATTATGATTAACTTTATAGTCTTTTGTTCTTATCAAAAGTTTATTTACACCACTATATATATCTCATTATGGGCGGTATATTTTACACAACTAAGATTTTTCATATTTCTCATTATCTATCTATCTTTTCTATTCTTTTATTTACAACACATTATCAGCACGAGATACTATCTCTCAAAATTTATATGTATGAATTTGAAAGATCAAAAACTATAAAACTTAATGTTTTCATTGACAATATTGATTCAGGTACACTTTCGCATATTTAATTTATCTTTCTTAATGATTTAATATGATTGATCTTGGCTTAATTGAAATTTAGTATTTTTTTTTAAGTTCATCATATTTATGAGTTTTTAAGTTGCTTATTTCGTCAGCTAGCTATTCTTGATACAATATGATAATTTTTATTCAACAATAAGTTTAGATACTTTTGAGTCTTTGATTTGATATTAATTGATAAATAATTGATGTAATTTTTTTTGAATTGTTTATTAATTTTGTGATCCAATATAAAACATCACCAAAAGGGCTATGATTTATATATATATATATATATATATATATAAAGTAAAAGAGTTGATATTTGTATTGCTTTTTGAATGGATTAAGAAGTATCTGCAGCATTAATATTCACGGTAAGCATATTAAGTTATGTTATATTTTACAGCATAATATAGAAAAGACAACTTTTGACTTGTGAAGCAATTCAATTGATTCTTTTATACATTATTAAATTCAATATGAAAGTTTTGACTTGCATGAATAAAAATTATTTTATTTATTTATTTGTATATATATACAATATATGGTTCTCAATTCAATATATTTTTATTGGATTAAGAGAGTATATAAATACAATATATATATTTAATTCATGATTAAAGTATATATATACATATTTATGGTAACATATTTTGGGTTATTAACGGCATATAGATATTGTTAAAATCATGTATAAATAAATTTTTTTTGAATTTTATTTGTTGAATTTAAATTTAATAATTATTTTTGTATCTATGATTATATTTTTAATAACTCGATATAATATATGAAAATAAAAGATGTTGTCCCAAGATGGCAACCAAGAGGGGGGGTGAATTGGTTTCCTCAAGAAGTAATGACAATTTAAAAAACTCAACAAACAAGAAATGCGGAATAGAGAGTTGGTTGAGTAATGGAAGAAAGAAAGAACACACAAGATTTATAGTGGTTCGGATTTACTTCAATCCTACATCCACTTCCTTAACAACTTGTTAAGGTTTCACTAATCTTTAAAGTTTTTACAAGCTCACTTCCAACTTTGGTGTTTTCACAAGTTCACACCTAACTTCACAAGTGTTTTTCTTAGGCTCACACTTACAACCCAAATAAGAGTTTTACAAGGCTTACTCTCACAACCTAACAAGAGTTTTACAAGGCTTACTCTCACAACCCAAGTGTTTCCCAAGCTCACACTCAAACTTATACAATGGTGTTTTCAATGCTAACACCTAACATTCATTACAATTCAAATGCAAGTTTAAGTAAAAGAAAATTTGTTGCTTGGCTATGAAAATCTTTTCTCTTGTGTCTCTTCTATTTTGTTTTCTCATAGAAGTATTGTATTTATAGTCAATGTGGTCTTACTAGCCGTTATTGATATTGAGAATAAAGTCTTGACAGCTTAGACCTTCTTTACTTAAACTGTCCGAAGCACTTAGCGGTCGCCCTTCATACAAGGATGGTCGCGCTTATGATTCACGCGGTCGTCCTTTTAACCAGGGATGGTCGCTACTTTTGAAAAAGCTTCAACGGTCGAATTTTAGTGCTCTGCAGTTGGAATCTTGCCCATGATGTGTTTGTCGGACCGGTTCTTGCCCATGCTGTATTTGTCGGGACGGTCGCGCCAAGCAAAGGTGCGGTCGCCCTTTTTGAATATTGAAGTGGGTTTACAACGGTCATGTCACGTGTCATTTTCTGACAGAGCAAAAGAGATGTCCGTCATAATTTGAATCTCGCGGTCGCCCTTGGTAGCATTTCGCTGTCGAACTCATATTCTCGCGTCGAACTTCTGGACGCACCTGAGAACGCGAACACTACTGTCTCTTTAAGCAATTTCTTCTTGAATGGTGGGGCGGTCGCGACTTTGAATGGGCGGTCGCTAAAGTGGTAAGCGAGGTCGAGTCATTCACCGTTCTTGTCACCGCGAACCTTACTGTGATTGTAATGATTTAAGTTTCTTGAGAAGCGGTCGTTCACATATTTGGACGGTCGCGATTCTATAGGAGCGGTCGCGACTCAGGTCGAACTTCTGACCGCGAAACCTACTGTGATAAGGTTTCATCCTGTAATTGCATGGAGCGGTCGTCTTTAGCTGAGGTGCGACCGCTAGAAATGTTCTGTTCACCTTCAATTGAAGCAACCTAATCCTGCAACAAGATTCTTCAAACACAAGTTAAATAGATCATCCATTTGAGTTGTCAAGAATCAAAATTAAGATCATTTGTCTAACAATCTCCCCCATTTTGACTTTGACAATCCAAATGGAATGATGAGAAAAAAGATAAGTTTTAAAATGCTCCCCCTTAATATATGCATAATACATGATTAAGAGCATTGTGATTATTAGATTATCTTGGTGCAAACATTTCATTATGTTATGCCATTTTCCCATACCATTTTCTTTCTCCCCCATTGTGTATTCTATTGTTTCATTCCATTTTGTTATTTTCTCCCCCATTGTCATAGGCAAAAATGTTAAAATCAACAATCAAAACAAATAAGGATAGAGGAAAACAAATAACATTTGCAACAAACATGTTTATTAATTATAGAGGAAAGTACAAAGGCAGAAAGTAAAGCAACAAACATATGAAAATGCAAACAACCAAAAAAAAAATCTAAGCTATTCTGAGTCATCATCTACATCTAACTCTTCTTCAACTAAAGGAGCTTTTCCTTTATCTTGAGGAGCAATAGAGGCAGAGCTAGTGCTAATGGACTCTTCTTCTTCAGGAATGCTTTGGGTGTGATCACTTATATCCCAATCTTCAAGGTTGCATTGAGGCAAGTCCAATTTGCCTTGCATGTCATATAGATCATGGTGCATGTGAGATATAAGGTCTATTCTCTTGTTCAAGTGCTGGAATCTCTTGGAGACACTTTTCTTGAACTTAGAGAGTTTCCTGGAGAGAGTTTTGATAGCTTGGAGGATGAGTTGTGTGGAGGATGAAGCAGTTTCTTGAGCAGCTTTTGATGAAGTTGCTTTTGGAGGTAATTCCACAGCAACTTCCACAGAATCTCCCTCTCCCTCAATTGTATACCTTGGCCTTTTCTTTTGTTTATCCATAACTCCTTTCTTTCCAAAGCAGTATACATATGATCCTTCAATCTTCCTTACACATCCAGCATGCTCTAAGTAATCTATTGTGATAGCACTAGAGGCAAGATTGAAAGGGTTTCTCAAGGTAGCTAGATTCAGATCATTTAGAAGGTTTAGGTGCCTAGCTATTTGAGTAATTTGTGAGGATAGGAAGAAAGTACCAGTTCTTGTAACAGCATGATGATGGAGGGTGTCAATCAAGAACTTGGTTGTGTTTATTTTGATGTTGTGGGTGAAAGCATATAGAAAGATGAGGTCTCTTTTGGTTACTTTCTCATTCCCATCTGCTCTTTGATGGATGGTGTAGGTGATAATCCTGTGGAGCATCCAATGGGTGAGAGTTTTAATATGTCTGGCTTTAGATTCTTTTTCAAAAGAAGTTTCAATGGAAATTTCTTGCCAGAAATCAGAAAGGGTTTGGTTAGAGAAGATTTGGTCATTGTAAGAGGTTATACCTTCAGAAGGGAAGTTCCAAATTCTGCCAAAATCTTCTAAGGTTAAGGATTGGTAGTTATCAAAGAGCTTAAACCTAACTCCATACCATCCTAGTGCAGAGTTTGCACTCTTCTCTATTTGAAGAGACATCAGAAACTCTTTACTTAGACTAGAATAGCCTACCTCTTCTGGAAAGACAAATTTTCTCCATCCAAGGACATCCAGCAATCTCTCAATTTCGTCCTTGATGCCCAAGGCAGAAAGCATCCCACCAAAAGGAGATTTGGTGCCTTCAACTTTCTTTTTCTTTAGCATGGCATACCTAATGTCTTCCTCAGAAGTTTGGTGGTGAGGTTTGTGAATTTTCTCACCTCTTCTAGACTGTGGAGGAGATGGAGGATCAACAATGGGTTCTCTAATGGTGATTCCTGGAACTCTCTTGGCTTGACTTTTTATTTTGGAGGTGGTTTTTCTTTTGGGAGCCATTAGAACAAAAAGAGCAGAAGTAAACTGGAAAACAGAGAGTGATTGAAAAACAGATGATTTTGAGAAGTTTTTAGGGTTTCAGAAGGAAGTTTGTGTGTTTTAATAAGAAAAATATCAGATAAACTGTTGTAACATACTCTTAAATAGATGGAGTTAAGAAAATAGCCGTTTATGACTGTTGAAAGTTAAGAGTTGCGACCTGTCACACAGCTAACGGTTATAAATTTTCGAGCAGAGTGTACAGGGTGAGGTTGCAGAATTAATAAGGTGCGATCGCGACAATCAGTCTAGCGACCATTAGTAGGATAGGTACGCTCGCGAGGGAAGAAACTGTCTGTAACAGTTGAAACTATTCAAATTGGTGCGGCCGCGCACAGATTTTCTCGACCGCGCACAGAGATTTTTATTAAATGAAACTGGCAGACGAGATAGCGATCGCTAAAGGACACTGGAGTGACCGCGACAGACTTAAAAAATGAAAGATTCAAGGAAAGATGGAAGATATTTCTAGTGTGTTAAGAAAGATTGAATTCATGCACATAGAAACTTTATTGTAAGGCAAAAGTTTTAATTAATTCAAAGTGATTCCATCAATCATTCCTAAGTTAAGTTTAATGAAGTTAAGTCTATCTTCATTCAAGGGTTTTGTAAAGACATCAGCAAGTTGATTTTCTGTATCTATAAATTCTAGGATTATATTCTGATTTTGTACATTTTCTCTCAAGAAATGATGTCTAATATCTATGTGTTTGGATCTAGAATGTTGGATAGGATTCTTAGACAAATTGATAGCACTAGTGTTGTCACATTTAATGGAGATATTATTAAAGACTTTACCATAGTCAAGCAATTGTTGTTTCATCCATAATACTTGTGTGCAACAAAAACATGCTGCAACATATTCAGCTTTCGTTGTGGATAAAGCAACCGATGCTTGTTTCTTACTATGCCAAGAAACTAGACAATTACCAAGAAAGTGACATGCTCCTGTTGTGCTTTTCCTATCTAAGATGCTACCAGCATAATCTGCATCTGAAAATCCTATAATATGAAATGATGTATTTTTAGGATACCAAAGTCCTAATGCATTGTACCACTCAAATATTTCAAGATTCTCTTAGTGGCATTCAAGTGTGATTCTTTAAGACTAGTTTGAAATCTAGCACAAAGACATACACTATACATTATATCAGGCCTAGAAGCAGTTAAGTAAAGTAGTGATCCGATGATACCTCGATATTTCTTCTCATCTACTGCTTTACCATTTTCATCTTTACCTAATTTCAATGATGTGCTCATAGGAGTTTTGCTAGTTTTGCAGCCATCCATTCCAAATTTCTTGATGAGTTCTTTTGTATAATTGGATTGGTTGATGAAGATCCCATCTTCACATTGCTTGAAGTCCAAGAAAAAACTTGAGTTCACCCATCATGCTCATTTCAAATTCCCTAGTCATACAAGAAGCAAATTCTTTGCATAAGACTTCATTAGTAGCTCCAAATATTATGTCATCCAATAAATTTGTACAATCAAAATGTTGTGCTTATCCTTTTTAACAAAAAGAGCTGTATCTACTTTTCCTTTTGAAAAACCATTTTCAAGCAAATATGCACTAAGTTTATCATACCAAGCTCTAGGTGCTTGTTTCAATCCATATAAAGCTTTGGTAAGTTTGAAAACATGATCAGGAAATTTGTAGTTTTCAAAACCAGGAGGTTGTTCTACATAAACTTCTTCATTTATAAGTCCGTTTAGAAATGCACTTTTGACATCCATTTGATAAAGCTTAAAGTTCATATGACATGCAAAAGCAAGTAATATTCTAATAGCTTCTAATCTGGCTACGGGGGCAAAGGTTTCATCATAGTCAATACCTTCTTCTTGATTATAACCTTTGGCTACCAATCTTGCTTTATTTCTAATGATGCGACCATTTTCATCAAGCTTATTCCTATAAACCCATTTGCATCCTATTATAGAATGATCTATAGGTCTAAGAGTAAGATGCCAAACATTATTTCTTTCAAATTGATTAAGTTCATCTTGCATCGCAGTTATCCAATTTTCATCATTTAAAGCTTCCTCAACAGTTTTTGGTTCAATTTGAGAAACAAAAGCAAAATTAACATCAACATGATTAATTTTAGATCTAGTAGTTACTCCCTTAGATGTTTCTCCAATGATGAGTTCCTTTGGATGATCTTTCTTGTATTGCCAATCCTTAGGTAGATCTTGAGTCTTTTCTTCAAGTTGATTGATTTTTGGAGCATCAATAGATTCAAGAGGTTCAAGAGTACCTGCAGGGTCATTGAAAGTAATACCTTTCTTTTGATCAAGTTTAGATGATTCATCAAATACAACATGCATTGATTCTTCTATAACTAGAGTTTTCATGTTAAATACCCTATATGCTTTGCTATATGATGAATATCCTAAGAATATGCCTTCATCTTATTTGGATGAGAATTTTCCAAGATTATCCTTGGTATTCAATATGAAGCATTTGCATCCGAATACTCTAAAATATCCAATTCTGGGTATTCTTCCATTCCATAGCTCATAAGAAGTTTTATTAGTTAAATGCCTTTTGTAAACACGATTTGCAATGTAGCAAGCTGTATTAACGGCTTCCGCCCAAAAATAAGATGGTAAATCATATTCATTGAGCATTGTCCTAGCCATTTCGATTAAAGTTCTATTTTTCCTTTCGACTACACCATTTTGCTGTGGAGTTCTAGGAGCAGAAAAATTATGTGAAATGCCAAGTTCATTGCAAAAGCCTTCAAAGTTTTCATTTTCAAATTCTTTGCCATGATCACTTCTAATAGATGTGATCACATATCCTTTTTCATTTTGAACTCTTTTTGCAAAAGTTTTGAAGTAATTAAAGGCTTCATTCTTTTGAGCTAAGAAATTAACCCATGTGAATCTAGAGTAGTCATCAACAAGAACAAATGCATATGATTTGCCTCCTAAGCTTGTAACTCTATTTGGTCCAAACAAATCTAAATGAATGAGCTCTAAAGGTCTAGAGGTGCTTATAACACTTTTTGATTTAAATGAGCTTTTATGTTGCTTACCATGTTGACAAGGTTCACAAATTCTGTCTTTATCATATTTTATCTTAGGTAAGCCATCAACTAAGTTCTCATTGCAAATAAATTTCAATTGATCCATACCAGCATGTCCTAGTCTTCTATGCCATAACCATGCATCATTATTAGTGGACATTAAACATGTATGATTTGAATGTATGCTGACATTATAAGTGTTGTTTGTTCTAATGCCCTTAAATATGATAACATCATTTGAATTTGTGATCTTGCATTCTTTGGAATCAAACTTGACAAAGTATGCTTTATCACAAAGTTGACTAACACTTAGCAAGTTATGTTTCAAACCATCAACAAGCCATACATCTTCAATTAAATCCTTACCAATAGAACCAATGGAGCCAACACCAAGAATTTTACCTTTAGCATTGTTTCCAAAAGTTACATTACCTCCATGTTTATAGGTAATACTTGTAAAGAGCTTTGCATTTCCAGTCATATGCCTTGAGCATCCACTATCCACAAGCCATGTGCTTTCATTGATAGTAGATTTTAGGCATACCTGCAAGACAATTGTGATCATCTTCTTTTAGGTACCCATATGAAGTTGGGTCCTTGATGGTTAGTAGAAAAAGAGTCTTCTAACTTGAGATGAGCCTTTCTTATATAACAATAGAAGTTTTTGTGTCCAAATTTCATGCAATATGTGCATTGCCATGGCTTTTTATGCTTCTGCATTTTTCTTTTTGCATTATACATACAACTACAAGTATGTGATTTCTTTTGTGCAAGTTTAGTGAACAACAATGCATAGTTATTTTTGGCTTTATCTCCTAGTGAACCATAAGAAGTTCTTTTAGACTTAGTGCAAGCATCTTTGATATGAACATCAGAAATTTCAGTTGTAGATGCTTTCACAAATGTTGGTTTGCTAGGTGCAATATTGGTTGAGCCATTGAATCCTAATCCATATTTCAAGGAAGGTGATCTTTGATTATTAATTAATATGTTCAATGCTTCCTTTCCTTTATGAAATCTGGAAATTGATTCTTTTAGTTCTTTTAGTTCATGCTTCAATGTCTCATTCTCTTTAATCACCTTTTCTAAGTCATGTGAGCTTTTATTTAACTCTCCTATTGTATTCATTAAGTGTTCATTTGAGGTTTTCAATTCTAAGGTAGAGTTCTTTAAGCATATAAAATCCTTTTATAACTTAGAGTTTTTCTCTTTATAGAGCATCATTTTAGAGAAATATTTTTCTATTTTAAAATTCATGTGCTCAATCAAATCACTATCATCTATATCATTTATATCATCATGTGCTACTAGATCAAAGGATTGAGTACTTACCTCATTGGAGTCATCTTCAATAGCCATGAGACAAAGATTTGCAATTCCTTCTTCTTCTTCTTCCTCACTTGAAGAAGAGTTATCCCATGTGGCTTTGAGAGACTTTTTCTTTTCTTTATCCCATTTTCTTTTGTTCTTTAATTTGTAGCAATCCGATTTGATGTGACCAGTTTTTCCACATTCATAGCACTTTACCTCATTTTTCTTTTCTTTATCTTTGAAGGAGAATTTAGGAGGTGTACCTTTGTTTGCTTGTAATCTTTTCTTCCTTTTCCATTCATTGATTCTTTTGGAGAACATTGTCATATCATCTTCATCATCAGTACCTTCATTGCTTGAGCTCTCAGCTTCTTTGATTACTTTGAGTGCAATTGGTTTTCTCTTTTCTTTCTCACCTTGATCTTCTTCTTTCTCACTGTGCAGCTCAAATGTGAGTAATTTTCCAACTAGCTCGTCGGTTCTTAATGTGCTGAGATCATGAGCTTCTTCTATGGATGATACTTTGGATTCAAAGTTCTTTCTAGCTCTTAGGGCTCTCAAGATTTTACTGTTTACATCACCTTGATCATATACCTTGCCATACTTCTTTAGTTCATTGACAATAGCAAGCAAGCGATTTGTCATGTCGGTGACATTTTCATTTGGTTTCATCTTGAATAGCTCATACTCATGGACATGCATTTGTTTCTTGGTAAATCTCACTTGAGTCGTACCTTCATGGTAGTTTTCAAGTGTTTTCCAAATGCAATGTGCACAAGTTAAATGTTGAACTCTTCCACCTTCTTCTCTTGAAATGGAATTCATCAAGATGGAAGCAGCTCTATTATTCTTGAATCGATCTCTGATATTGCTAGTTGACCATTGAGCTTTGGGAAGTGGAACTTGAATGCCATCAACTTCATAAGTGGGAGATTTCCACTCACTCTCCACGAAATCCCATAGTTCAATCCCTTCACTGTCTAGAAACAGGTACATTTTGTGTTTCCAGTATGAGTAATCCGTTCCATCAAAGTAGGGTCTAAGAATAGAGTTAAGATTTCCATGAGAGCTTGATGAAGAAGAAGTTGCCATAGTGGATCAGATTTCACAATTAAGTTTAAGAAATCTCAGGGCTCTGATACCAATTGTTGTCCCAAGATGGCAACCAAGAGGGGGGGTGAATTGGTTTCCTCAAGAAGTAATGACAATTTAAAAAACTCAACAAACAAAAAATGCGGAATAGAGAGTTGGTTGAGTAATGGAAGAAAGAAAGAACACACAAGATTTATAGTGGTTCGGATTTACTTCAATCCTACATCCACTTCCTTAACAACTTGTTAAGGTTTCACTAATCTTTGAAGTTTTTACAAGCTCACTTCCAACTTTGGTGTTTTCACAAGTTCACACCTAACTTCACAAGTGTTTTTCTTAGGCTCACACTTACAACCCAAACAAGAGTTTTACAAGGCTTACTCTCACAACCTAACAAGAGTTTTACAAGGCTTACTCTCACAACCCAAGTGTTTCCCAAGCTCACACTCAAACTTATACAATGGTGTTTTCAATGCTAACACCTAACATTCATTACAATTCAAATGCAAGTTTAAGTAAAAGAAAATTTGTTGCTTGGCTATGAAAATCTTTTCTCTTGTGTCTCTTCTATTTTGTTTTCTCATAGAAGCATTGTATTTATAGCCAATGTGGTCTTACTAGCCGTTATTGATATTGAGAATAAAGTCTTGACAGCTTAGACCTTCTTTACTTAAACTGTCCGAAGCACTTAGCGGTCGCCCTTCATACAAGGATGGTCGCGCTTATGATTCACGCGGTCGTCCTTTTAACTAGGGACGGTCGCTACTTTTGAAAAAGCTTCAACGGTCGAATTTTAGTGCTCTGCAGCTGGAATCTTGCCCATGATGTGTTTGTCGGACCGGTTCTTGCCCATGCTGTGTTTGTCGGGACGGTCGCGCCAAGTAAAGGTGCGGTCGCCCTTTTTGAATATTGAAGTGGGTTTACAACGATCATGTCACGTGTCATTCTCTGACAGAGCAAAAGAGATGTCCGCCATAATTTGAATCTCGCGGTCGCCCTTGGTAGCATTTCGTGGTCGAACTCATATTCTCGCGTCGAACTTCTAGACGCACCTGAGAACGCGAATACTACTGTCTCTTTAAGCAATTTCTTCTTGAATGGTGGGTCGGTCGCGACTTTGAATGGGCGGTCGCTAAAGTGGTAAGCGAGGTCGAGTCATTCACCGTTCTTGTCACCGCGAACCTTACTGTGATTGTAATGATTTAAGTTTCTTGAGAAGCGGTCGTTCACATATTTGGACGGTCGCGATTCTATAGGAGCGGTCGTGACTCAGGTCGAACTTCTGACCGCGAAACCTACTGTGATAAGGTTTCATCCTGTAATTGCATGGAGCGGTCGTCTTTAGCTGAGGTGCGACCGCTAGAAATGTTCTGTTCACCTTCAATTGAAGCAACCTAATCCTGCAACAAGATTCTTCAAACACAAGTTAAATAGATCATCCATTTGAGTTGTCAATGATCAAAATTAAGATCATTTGTCTAACAAAAGAGATATAAAATTATGAGTAAATATTTGTGTATTGAATAAGTTGGTAAATAAATTGATATTTACTTTTATTTAATATGATCAATTAAAATTTTAGAGTTATGATATTTAAACTCTAATTATAATTTTTAGTTTTTATTTATTTGATAGTTCCTTAATCTATCTAATTTATGATTTTTATTTAAATTTGATATATTTACAATATTAAATATCATAAAACTTAAATTTATTATCATTGATATTTTCTGAAGAAATTATTTATTATATGTACTTAATAATAAGATTCACCTTGATATTATGAATCTTAAATATATTATAAAAAGAAATTCAAGCATCATGGCAGGATCGGTTATAAATAATAATTTTTTTATTATTATTCAAATGATAAATTAAAATTTAATTATATCAGTATTAATTATTTATTACAGTTTTTTGTGAATATTAAAACTTTTATGTTTCAAATGTGCTCTTGCAATAGCAATATTGAGAATATAGATTCATAAAAAATTATGAACTAATTTCTTGTTTACCTGTAGCTAAACAAAATTTTTAGCTTTTGATGAAAAATTATCAAACTCGTCTGACTGACTTAGCATCATTTTCTGAAATGAATATCATATTTTTTCAAGACAATGGATGAAAAACTTGATAAAAATGGCCGTAGTAAAGAATTTTTTCTACCAAATTTAAAAATAAAAGTGCTAGTTTAATATCATTCCCTGAAGCAAATGCCATATTTTTTCAAGACTATAAACGAGATCTTGATAAAAAGGAGATGACGAAAATTTTTTTTTCTAATAATTATAAAAGAAAAAGTGCTAAAAAATATATATTAGCACAACTCTCATAATTCTTTATAATCAGAAAATATTTGTTATAGTTAACATTAACAGAAATTAATGTTCATATAATATTTGATTCTGCATATATGGGTGAAGGCTTCAGAAGTGTTCACCTTATATTTTGAATTTGAACAAAATGATGATGTGTTATATTTAAGTAGATCTCGAAGAAATCTACTAAATATTAAAGAATACTTCAAAATAGACATTCTATTGAAATAAAGTGAGAGAAATATTAAATTTTTATGTGTTAACTCTATGAATTTGAATCAAAAGTACATATATTGTACTTTATAAAAATAAATATGGTTGAGTTACACTATATGCACCAGAAGTGCATAAATTCCAAAATTTTTATACTTTTCGCATGACCATGTTGGTCATCCATATTTAAATATATTGCGATGTATTGTTAAAAATACAAATGGACGTCCACTGAAAAATTAAAAAAATCTTTTGTTTGATGATTACTTTTGTGCTTCTTGTGTCTAAGGTAAATTAATTGTGAAATTTTTATCATCTAAATTATATTTAGAGTCCTCTGAATTTCTACAAATATACATGGGGATATTTATGGCCCTATTCATTAATTTTATGGATCATTTAGATATTTTATAGTTTTAATTGATGATGGTCAAATATTTATCTATTGTCGACTCATAATATTTCTTTTTCTAAATTCCTTACTCAAATTATAAAGTTAATGTCAATGTTTCTTGATTATCATATCAAGACAATTTATCTGAATAATGCATATGAGTTCGCTTGAAAAGTATTTTATGATTGAACATTTTATTATATATGTTCATACTCAAAACTTTCTACATCCATTTAGATATATGTTTGGATACATATTATAGTTTATATAGCATCTTTAATTTGTATTTGACTGCCTACACATTACAAGTTTTTCACTTTACAATTTGTGTTTATTTGAAATTAAAATTTGTGATATTAAATTTTTTTATTTGAAATGTATATATTTTTATTACATCCCCTCAAATAACTAAAATAGATCATCAACATTATCTTAATATCTATGTAGGTTTTGATTGTTTATATTAAATATTATGGACTTTTAACGATAAAATTTTCTAAAGCAAGATTTTTAGTAAGTTGATTTTTCTCACCACTAGGTGAAGATAAAAATAAAGGGCCAAAAACTTAGGAGATTAGTTGGAATATATCAACATTGTCTAATATTGATGCATGCATAAATCAATGTGAACTAAAAGTTTAAAAACTAATTTATTTGCAGAATATTACAAATCAGTTACCAGATATCTTTACGGATACCCAGAAGATATCTAAATCATATGTTCCAGCTACTAATACTCATGTTCGATTAATTGTCCCTATAAGATATCTTATTAATATGGCAGCCAATGAATCTAATGTACGCCTGAAGCATGGTGAGCCACTAGATTCAAAATATTATTCTTTGAAATAAGAAAAAATAAATAATTTTAAAATGATACTCCGAGATCAAAAGCAACATAAATCAACAATCCATATTTCCAGAAAAGTAATCCTAGAAGTGGTTTCGATACCGAAAAATTATGAGATCTCATTAAAATTTAGAAATATGTGAAAATGGGTGAAATTATTGTTAATAATATATTTGCATATATTGTTGTTGAAATTATCAAAATATGCTTGAGCCTAAAAATATGTAAATTGTCGACATCGAAGCGATTGGTCAAAATTAAAAGTGATCAAGGCTGAGCTAGATTCATTTGTTAAACATATAATATTTGAACTAGTAGTCCAGATACCAAAAGATGTCAGACCCATAAGGTATTGTATGTAAAAGAAATGAATCAAATAAGATTATGAAAAGAACACATTTTCTCTATTATGAATGTAATTACTCTTAAAATTAGTTTTGCAGCCCCTGAAGGACTCAACATTATACTATAATAATTTGCTCATATGGCTCTTAAGAAAAATGAGTTAATAAAATTGTAAAATACAAGGTACAACTTGTGGTATAATAATTCTCACAAAGACATTGTATAGATTATAATGAGATATATTGTTCTGTCATGAATGTTATTATCTTTAGATTTTTTTTATTTGTTTGATAACCTATGAAAGGCTCAACATATATTTGATAGATGTTGTGATAAATTTACTTATATGGTTCATTAGATAATGATATATATATATATATAAATCTCAGAAGGATACAAGATGCATGAAGCATGAAGCATCTGAAGCATCAAGATGCCTGAAGCATATAATATCTTGACAAATATATTATATTGAGTTTCAAAGATCCTGATATAAGCTAAAGCAATCTAGGCAGATATGGTACAATCGCCTATTTGAATACTTAGAGAAAATGAATATGAAAATAATTATATTTTTCATATGTTTTTATCTAGAAGATAAAATTCAAAATATGTTATAGTTGCAGTTTATGTTTATGATTTAAATATAGTGAGAATTTCAGAAGAGATCTTAATTACTGCAAACTATTTAAATAATAAATTTAAAATGAAAGATCTTGGAAGAATAAAATTTTATCTAAAATTTCAAGTTGAGTATTTGTCAAATAAATTTTTTTTTCATCAAGCATCATATATCAAACTTGAAATAATTTTATATTGATAAATCTTATTTATCATTTACTCCAATAGTTATTCGTTCTATTGATGTAAAAAGAGATTATTTTTGCCCACGAAAAAATAATGAAGAGATTATTGGTCCTAAAGTATCATATCTTAGTGCAATATGGGTGATTTTATATCTTGTTAACAATAAAAGACCAGATATTATTTTTGCAGTTAACTTGTTTGCAAGATTTAGTTTTACACCAACTAGAAGTCATTGAAATTAAGTGGAAAATGTTCTATGTTATCTACATGGCACATCTAATATAGGTTATGCCTTCACATATAATAATATTACTATTTCATGGCTATATGTGAAATAGTAACTGCTGCTTCACTAAATCATTCAGAGATATTAGTCATTCATGAAGCTAATCGTGAATTTGTATGGTTGATAACCATAATCAAATATATTAGAGAAGCTTGTGAATTACCTATAGAAATCATCAAACCAATAATATTGTATGAAGATAATACATCATGGATTACACAAATCGAAGCTACACAAGGGTGATAAAACTGAACATATATCATCAAAGTTCTCTTATACACATGAAAGAATGAAGAAATGAAAAGTCAATATTTGCAAAGTTCGTTTAAGCGAAAATTCAATAGATTTATTTACAAAGACAATGCCGACATCAGTTTTCAAAAGATATGTATACAATGTTAGGATACGTTCACTTAAAATCTTTTAGTTTGATGTATTTTTTAGAGGAAGTTACCTATAAATACTGTACTCTTTTTCCTTCGCTAAGTTTTTATCCCACTGGATTTTTCTTAGCAAAGTTTTGACGAGACATATTCATAGGAATAGTCATCCAAGGAGAAGTATTATGAGATATGTGGATAACTACTTAATTAGATTAATCTTATCTTATCAGAATTATGATTAACTTTATCCTATTCAAATTATAATTAACTTCATAGTCTTTTATTTTTATCAAAAGTTTATTTACACCACTATATATATCACATTATGGGTGATATATTTTATACAATTAATAATACAGAGATTTCTCATATTTCTCATTCTCTATTTATCTTCTTCATTCTTTTATTTACAATAGTTTTATAATTTTAACAAACTTTTTTATAAAAAAATATTTACTGTAAATAATGCAATAATGGTTAATCCTGTGTTAAGAATATGTAGTTACTGATCATTTGTGCAAAGACAATAATTACCAAAAAAAAAAAAGATAAAGCTACCTAATTATAATGACTAAATTATTTTACTATTTCCATTTTCTTTCCAAATATTTCAACCATCCAGTATTTTTCTATTAAAGAATTTATTTAGAAAAATAGGTAAGCTATTAATACTTAAATTCTTTTCATGATTAAAAACTTATATTGGTAATTAAGAAGTTTAATTATTACTTTAAATTCCGTGACTTTTTTGCTATTCTAGTCTATTTATATAAATTTAATTATTTTAGTTAAAAAAAATTATTTATAATCGATCTATTAGGTTAGTTATTTATCATATATATTATTCTATTAAAAAAATTGTGTAATTTTTTATCATATACTCCAACTCGAGTGCATTCAACAATCTCACTTAATTTTTTATATCCATTTAGGAAAAGAATTATAAAATTATAATGATCAAATAGAAATAAATAAAATAAATAAATAATTGACCAAATAAAATATAAAAAAGTATTAAAAACTAAAAGTAAAAATATAAAAATATTATTGGTTACCTACATCTCAATTGTTGTAATTATGATTTAGTAGTTTGAGCAATAGTATTATCATTTTAAAACTGAACGTCATTATAAAATATAAAAAAAAGAACAAAGAGAGAAGAACATATGACCACAAATATAGTCTCCAATAAATCAATAGTAATATTATTTACAACACTTGAATTTAGTACATAAATTTAAAGAAAAAGATAAACAACAATAAAAAAAAAGGTAATATAAACTAGTCTTTTTTTTAGTGTTTTGTAAATAGTAAAAGACCAAACGAAATATGAATAGAAAAAATTCTCAAAAATAAAGATAAAAACACCAAAAATATATCAAAAAACAAATATTGATAGTTCAGTTTATTACATGATAGTCAATTATTATAATTATTATTCGTTAGTCTTTAAATAATATTTAAATAATAATTAATTTATTATCAATATCAAATAAAATAGTATAATTTTATTTAAAATTTTTAAATAAATATATTTATTATTAATATCAAATATGATATTCTAATTATGTTTAAATTTTTTAAATAAATATTTATTCTAATAAATAATAAATATAATTTGAAATTTTTTAGAATATTGGGACAAATGATAAGATAATAGCGGGACACATGATACAATACTGAAAGTACAACCAATTTAGTATAAATATATATATATATAATATATACACATCATTATTTTAATTTGTGAATATTTTAATATTTACATGCATTCATATTATAAAATATAAAATTAATCAAAATGTATAATTATCTTATTAATATATTTTATATGTAATAATAAATTATTAATTACATATATTTAACATTTATTATAATAAATAAAATAATATTGTTATTTATCATTTTACAATCTAATTCTAATCTCAACCGTTCTACAATTGTTTAGATAAGTAGTTGACTCAAAATAAGCGGCCACTTACTGTTTTAATTTGAAATATAATATTTGTTTTACAATGAATATATTTAATTTTGTAGAATTAAAATAATTAAACTAAATTATAGTATTTATTTATGAATTTTATATTGCAAACTCATTTACATCAAATAAATTAAGGATAATTTGTTTTGAAATTAGAATTTCATTCACTCTCTTCCATTACTACAAACTGATAAACATGTCATATTAATTAATTTAATTTATAACAGTAGCATTTCAGCAGAAAAGAGAAATAATTAATTAAGGAAGAAAACATACTTTCTGAAAAATTAAAAAAAAAAATACACACACATATCACAATTAAATGCTTAAATATTACACAAAATTATGAACTATTATCGTATATGCTTTTGATTTTGCTCGAGGCAATTTGTGGCTGTTTATACCTCGGATTTGCGTTACTTAATGGTTGTGGAATATTAGTGGACGATCCAGATCCAGAGGTATATGGTTTTGGACTACCAGCCAGCGAACGGCTACTCGTGTGCAACTCTATCAATTCCTCCGCCAACACACAGTCTTCTCTGCCATTGCAATAGAAAGTGGTACCGTTGCTCTTTGCTAGAACTGCGGCCCTGCAACAGTTTTCATTCAAAATAATTAACATTATAAACAATGCAACCACAAACTCTTTGATTCTAATAATATTTATCATCTTTTTCATCAATTAATAATTCTCAGGCTCAACCCTCTTTATGTATATCAATTTTTAACCGACCTCTCGCACACACCTTATTTATACATGAATTCAATTATTGAAATTAATGTCTTTTTGGGAAATGACTCTAGTGCCCACACACGCATTTCATGCATTGCCGACAAGATTTCCTTCTTCTTTTCCTTTTTAAAATCATGGAAAAATAAATTATTTTGTACTTGTATTTTAGTGTATTTTTTTTTATTGAGTTCTTATATTTTAATTGTGATTTATTAAGTCTCTATATATTAATATATTATTGGATCATGCTAAATTGACTCTTTTTTAACAAATTATTTTAAAGTCAAATTCATTTTTAGGGAGGTTGATTACATAGTTTCAATACAGAATTTCACCTCTCGGTCCATCGTTTAATTTTAAGTGATTAATAGGTGGTCAATCTATCAACCTAACATTCAATTTAATGCAAAAATAATATAGAGCAAAAATAATTATTTTAAACTCTAAACTATACTATTTTTTCTATTAAATCCTTAATTATAACATCGTTAAAATAATTTATTAAAAAGATTAATCTAATATGAGACAATAATATATAGAGACTTAATAAATCACAATTAAAATATAAAAACTGAATAAAAAAACACTAAAATATAAGAGCTAAAATCATAAATCTTAAAATTTTAAGGCATTTGATTCTGCCTTACAGGGAGAGGAAAGGGCAATTGCTAATATAAAGTTTCAAAACCTCTAAAACAGAAAGAGACCACTTTTTTCTTTAAATTTATTAAAGTATATCACATTCAATAATTAATTTAACTTTATTTTTTATTTGTATGAGATTTATTTAAATTTATAAAAAATACAGATGTCATATCAATATATATTATATACAAAATAATTAATTATTTTATTATATGGTATTCCTTTTCCTTATATATATATATCCAAAGGTATGTTTTATTTATTAGTTTATGCTACCATTGTCGAATTAATGCTTTTGTCCCGATGTGAGAAAAATCATAATGCCGACAATGAACTAGTAACAATTGTAAAAGCATCTCTCTGGGAAAAAAAAAATTGTAAAAGCATCTCTCTGGTCCATACAAGAAATTCCACCAAAAGCGTCAACCCAATGCTAAATTGGCAATTCACTTTCACTTTATCATTTTTAGATGTATTATAGCGGCCACATAGTTCCAATAATTTAAAAACAAAAAAAATAAATTTTAATATTTTTATATATATGGCATTTAGTTTAAATTTTAAAATAAAGATTAAAATTAAATTAAAATTAAAATAATTATTTATTATTTTGTTTGATTTATTTTAAAATTAAAATCGAATAAGGAATAATTATTTATTTTTTATTATTTAAAAATTTAAAGGTATTATGATTAGAAAAAAAAATTAATTTATTAGATTTTATTTTGAAAATTAAAAAAACTAATTTTTAATTTTATTGAAAAATAATTTTTTTAATGTTTGCACAACAGCTAAAAAACAAAAAATAAAAATAAAAGTATTATTTATATTACACAGCAACT
Source organism: Garcia nutans (assembly GCA_947685225.1). Taxonomy (NCBI): domain Eukaryota; kingdom Viridiplantae; phylum Streptophyta; class Magnoliopsida; order Malpighiales; family Euphorbiaceae; genus Garcia; species Garcia nutans. Next base: position 53,095,452 of record CANTUV010000012.1, read on the forward strand.
ACCAGTAATGTTTATGTTCGCACCTGGAAGAGAAAAGTGAAAAACTCTCCATAGTAATTATGCCATATAATGGGAAATTGTTGGATATACGTGTACGCAGTACCACTTACTCCATCGTATTGAGTATGCCCTTTGCTTTCACTGATGGAGAATCCAGCATAAAGTTACCCAACATTTTATTAGCTTGGAAGCACTAACATTTCAAATATAGAGTGAAGTGTGTTTAATATTTTTTCTATATCGATATTTATATGATATTTATTGAACTTGTGTCAGATGCATCTTCATATGTATTTTAATTTTTAATTTTTTTTTATTTTTTAAATACACGAAAAACACAACTAAAACATGCACAGTAAACATCAGAAACGCATTTTATAACACTTTTAAGATATTTTAAGATATATTTTATTATAAAATTTTATTTATATAATATTGATAAATTATTAACTAGATAATTATAATTAATCTTAATTGGAGGAGTTACTAAAGGAAGACATTTGGAACCTTGAAGCTAGTGCAGAGGACTTGTGGACAAAAATGAAAGGTGGCATTAAGAAAGCAGGTAGTAAATTGCTTGGGATCTCTAAAGGGGCAGGGCCTCGACTGCACGATGCATGGTGGTGGGATGAGGAGGTTCAAAAGGCTATTAAGGCTAAGAGGGAATGGTATAAAAAATTACCGAATGCGGTTAATAGCGAGGCCTTTGAGGAATATAAGAGGGCTAAGAAAGAGGCAAAGAAAGCTGTTAGTGTAGCTCGTGGCAGAGCCTTAGAAGGGATTTATCAAAAGTTAGGTACTAAAGAGGGAGAAATGGGCATTTATAAGATTGCAAGGATGAGAGAAAGGAAAAGCAGAGATTTAAGCCAAGTCAAATGTATAAAGGATGAAGATCAACGGGTGTTGACAGGAGATGTTGAGATTAAGGAGAGGTGGAAGACTTATTTTGAGCAGTTATTCAACCCTGAACATGAACAAGATTTTCAAGGTCTTCATGCAACAAATGGTTATATCAGCTGGTCTAGGAGGATCTTGCATAGTGAAGTAAGAGAAGCCTTGAAGTATATGAAAGTTGGTAAAGCTTGTGGCCCGGATGGTATTCCTATAGAGGTTTGGAAGAACCTTGGAGAGGTAGGAGTTGCCTGGTTAACTAAACTCTTTAATGCTATTGTGAAAGGACATAAGATGCCGAATGCCTGGAGGAAGAGTATCATGGTACCCATATATAAAAATAAGGGAGACATTCAATGCTGTACAAATTATCGGGGTATCAAACTTATGAGCCATACTATGAAATTATGGAAAATGATTATTGAACACGGATTGAGGAAGCTTACAAGAGTTTCGGAGAATCAGTTTGGGTTTATGCCAGGGAGATCTACCATGGAGGCTATTTCTCTTCTAAGAAGACTAATGGAATTGTATCAAGAGAAGAAAAAAGATCTCCACATGGTATTTATTGACTTGGAGAAAGCTTATGATAGAGTACCAAGAGAAGTGTTATGGTGGGTTTTGAAGAGGAAAGGAGTCAGCGGCAAATATATCAACATCATCAAGGACATGTATGAGAATGCATCCACTAGTGTGAAAACACCTGGTGGAGACACTGAGGCTTTCCCCATTACTACCGGATTACATCAAGGTTCGGCCATGAGTCCATATTTATTTACCCTGGTTATGGACGAGCTAACCAGAAGCATACAAGACGATGTTCCTTGGTGTATGTTGTTTGCTGATGACATTATTTTAATTGATGAGAGTAGTGCTGGTGTAAACCGTAAGTTGGAAGTGTGGAGAAAAACCCTCGAGGACAAGGGTTTTAAGTTAAGTAGGAGTAAAACGGAATATATGCACTGTGAGTTCAGTCTAAGGAAGAAGTAGGAACATGAGGTTAAGTTGGATGGAGTTTTGGTTCCTAAAACCAAGCAGTTCAAATATTTGGGTTCGGTGTTCCAGAATGATGGCCGTATAGATGAAGATGTGGCTCACAGAATACAGGTAGGGTGGTTGAAGTGGAAGGGTGCGACTGAGGTTCTATGTGATAAGAAAATACCTATGAAAGTGAAAGGTAAATTCTATAGGACGGTTATTAGACCTGCGATGCTCTATGGTAGTGAGTGTTGGGCACCAACGGGACAACATTTGCATAAGATGAGTGTGGCAGAAATGAGGATGCTAAGATGGATGTGTGGACATACCAGACTGGACAAAATTAAGAATGTTCATATTCGACAAAAAGTCTAAGTAGCGGATGTCAGAGATAAGGTGAGGGAAGGAAGACTTAGATTGTATGGGCATGTTTTAAGAAGACCTCCTAATGTTGCGGTTCGTAAGTGTGAGAATTTGTTGATTGAGGGGGCTAGAGGTCGTGGAAGACCTAGAACTGTGTGGAAGGAGGTGATAGCAAGAGATTTACGTGCCTTAGATCTTGATGCGGATTTGATTAATGACAGACTTGAATGGAGACGTAAAATCCGTGTCTTGGAAGGGGCCTAAGGCTGGAATATCTTTTTTGGTGTCTTTTGAGCTTATTTTGTTGAGGATCCATACAGCCGACCCCAACTTGTTTGGGACTAAGGCTTAGTTGTTGTTGTTGTTGTTGTTATCATAAATTTTTTTACTTGTATAATTATATTTATAAATAAATAAATTACTATATATTTATTTTGAATATATATTTTTCTCTCGTTATATTTTTTTTAACTTAATATATTTATGTGCGTGTAATTATATTAATATATAAGCAAACTATTATATATTTATTTTTAAAATATATTTATCTTTCATTATAATATATATATACACATATATAAACATATTTTATCCGTGACATATCCTTATTATATATAAATATATATACATATATAAATATATCTTACCCGTATCATATCTTTATTTTTCAAAAATTGCCGTGTTCATGTTTCAATATTGTATCGTATTTGTATTTCATGTTCGTATCCATATTCATATTTCACACTTATAACATTATTTATTTGTTACTCAAGGGCTAGAGGGCATTTGTCGGTGGATCCTTTTTCACGGACCAACAGCTTTAAGCTTGTTATAGCACATGGTCATATAAGTATACTAGAATATAAAACTCACACGATAATAAATATGCGCACATCATTATTTTAATTTTTTTTAATATTTACATACATTCATGTAATAAAATTAATTAAGATGTGATGACAGGTACATCTTCAGGAGTAGTCCTAGCTCTCTGAGCTCGAGCTCCAACCTACAAGATAAGAGAGAGAGGCATATCGGGCTCCACAGGAGAGGCTCTGATGCCTAAGTCAGAGATCAGTTGCTCTATATAAGAGAGAGAAAGATATATATAGAGAGAGAGAGTCAAAGAAAATGGATCCTTTTACCTGTGGAGGTGACCCCTTATTTATAGGCAATGGAAGGAGACAACATCAACGTGATTTGTAGGTGTGTCAGAAGAGTGTCTGCCGGACATCAAGAGCTCGTGGGCTTGGAGTGCCCGAAACCGAGATCTGGCATACTAATGATAGCCTGGCCATAAGGATGACGGACCATAAGCTCGATATGAGAGCTCGACAAAAGTACTGGCAGTATCAGCAGTCCCCCTCTAATTACTTGATATTCATGTCAATATAAAGTGAAGTAATGCACAGGAGCTCGGCAAAGTTCTACAGAAGGTGATGAATCATGATACATATAGAGCGTGGGGTATGTAGGACGCTTGGGGAGCTCGAAAAGTGATAGTACCCTGCTAGTCATTTGATATTTATGTCAAACTAAGACTTGAGACTCAAAGGGGCCAAAACAAGCTCAGTCGGAGCTGCCTAAAAACTGAGAAGTATAAGGCAGAGATCAAGGGAGAAGCTCAAACAATAAGAACTCAAAAAATAAGAGCTCGAGAATCTAGGAAAAAGGGGAGCTCATGGAGCTCGGGGGAAAAATCCGATTATCCAGGTGTAATACGGATAGTACCACTTGTCCCCCTCACAAGTCTTGTCATTCATACCAAGGAGTCGGTGAAAATTTTAGAAGAAAACATGTCATGCAGAGATGAAGTGGCAATTCAAAACCGAGATAACGGTTGGGCAAATACTGAAAAGATGTAACGTCTGTGGCATTAAAGAGGAACATCGGTTCATATGACCGAAGTGGACTTTATAAATAGAGGGTAGTGAAACAGCAGTCAGTACATGACTCAAAAGAAAAAATCTCGGTTTGTCTGACTAGTACGAAGATTATAACTTGAGAGCTCGGTTTCAAATGTTAGTGTTAAGTTTCTGCTTTAAATTTTACATTTCAATAGTAGTAGCAAAATGGTACGAGCAGTTGTCTTCTTGGCTGTGTCAGAGGAGGGAAGAGAGGTGGGCCTACTGGGGGAGGGAACTCGTGCCGAAACTAGGCCGATGGTGACCAAAATGACCAAGTCGGAGACAAGAAGATATCTTCAACTAGTGGATGAAGAGGAAGAAGTAGTTGAAGTCCAGGGAGTGCACCCGAGCTCGAAGAAAGCTCGGGTAAGAGATATCAAATCCACGTTGGCAGAGGTAGACCTTACTGGAATCCGATAGAAGTACCAAATACTAGAGGAGTACAAGATGCTTATCCCGAAAGAGGATGTCCAAGCCTACGACACCTCGCTAGAACACCAATTGACGATCTATGAACAGGACTTGAGGTCGGGGTACGGTTTCTGCTGCTCCTCTTCCCTTTGGCCTTTCTGAACTATCACAAGATCACCTTCGGTCAGCTCAATCCAAATGCATGGCGAACAATCACAAAGTTTGAGATATTATGAGGGTTGCTCGGGGTTGTGCCTATTTTGCGCGTGCTGAGCACCTTCAACGTGCTCAAGATGCACCCAGGAGCGGATGAAGACTTTTTGTACTTACAAGGAAGGTTGGGGCTTTGAATATTTGCAGGAAAATCAGACTTAATAAAAGCATAGAAGGACCGATTTTTTATTCTGGAGAATACTCAGGGGTTCGGTTGCCAAAATATTTAGTGGATTAATCTAGTGGCGAATAGGTGACCAAGGGGAGGTTGGACAAAAATGACCTCACTGTGTTCGAGACAATGGGATGAGACATTCTGAGATAGAAGAGGAATGTCATAACTCTAATAAGGGAGTACTTCCCCCTTTGGAGGACTCCAAAGAAAATTCGACCAAAAGATCGAACAGGTTTGCTCTATGCAATAGTACTTGGTTTTTTGCTTAAGATTAATGTGTGAAGTGCTTGCTCTTAAGTGTTTGGTTAACTTACGGCTCGGTTGAATAGAGAGAGGCTCGGGGTCAGCGAGCAGAAAACTCAAATGCCTGGCCGAGAAGCAGACAAGAAGAGAGGCTCGAAAGAAGGCCAGGATGGCTCTCGATCACCCAAGAGAGCTCATTATGGCTCAAGAGTAGGAGCCTATAATGAACTTGGCTCTTCCTACTGAGATGATGCTAGAGCTCGAGCCAAACAAAGAGGTAGAAGAATAATTGCCTCATAGAAAAGTAGGTGAGGACTTACCTAGGGGAGAGGTGGAAGAACCATTAGCCCGCCGATACAGTATGATTCTGTTGGTGGAGGTGTTTAATGAGAAACTGGTGAGTCCACACAACACCCCGTACTCAATATAAGACACGGGTGTTCAATAGGTGCTCCGATAAATATACCGAGCAATCCCAAAGAAAAGGCGCGAGGATATGCCAAAGAGCTAGGAAGACATAGCAAGGGAGATGGTGACAATGTCTCATGAGGTAAGTGTAAATCTGAATATTGGACTTGGGTTAAAATTCAGTGTAGATGCTAAAGAAAGATTTATTGCAGGTCACCGGGCTTGGCCATACCATAGATGATCGGGCAAAGGGTATGGCGGCCAACTTTACCCAAGCTTTCAAAGATGCGAACGAGGAGCGAGCCAAAAGGCTAGAACTAGAGAAATCTTTAAAGGCCAAAGACGAAGAGCTGAAGGGTGCTCAGAAAGCTCAAAAAAGAAAAATGGAACAGTTGAGCGCCAAAAATGAAGAGTTGCACTTTGCAAAAGAAGCTTTAAAATCCAAAGATGACGAACTACGCCTGGTAGAGGAAACTCTGGAAGCCACCTATCAGGGATTAGTGGCAGAGTCCACAAGGCGCAATAGGCACTACGCTTGGGGTGCTTATGCCTACTAGAACATTGTGTCTGACCAGTTGAAGAAAGAGAATCTAGACATGGACCTGTCCTAGAAGATGGAGATAGACATCGATGAACTAGCTGCCAAGCAAGAAGTAAAAGATGAAGATGCAGACGAGGGGGATGAAGAGGAAGATGAGGAGGTCAACGATGAGGAAGACTAAAATTGATAGACTTTTGTACTGCAGGTGATACTTATGCTCGGTCCATAAAGTTGAAAAGATTGGGCTTATTTTGTTTAATGAATTTGTACTGATTAATAAAATATTTTTTTTGAAACTCAATGCTTGTGTTCTTTTGTGTGATATACTGTTAAATATGGTGGGATGATTAACTGAACCTAACCTCATGTTATGCTATAGTATGAATTTGTACATGCACTTTAAGAACTTGTAAAATATAAAATGAATTGAAAGTTGTAAAGTAATTACTTGCCTGAGATATTATCCACATTGGTCGGTTACAGACCTGCTTTGAAGTTCGACTGCAACAAGAGCCTTTTTTGCCTTTATGGCTCGAGCGAGAGTTTAATGTTAGATTAACTATGGCTTGATTGAGCTTGAGTACTTAAGCTCGACTCCTGGATGAGCCTAGGTGCAGATGCTTGGTATTTAGGAATGTAAGTGCTTAGATGTTGAGGATGTCATTGCTCAGAGATCAGAGATATTAGTGCCCCTCGTTATTGCCTTGACATTCATATCAAGTAAGCTCTTGGGCATGCTTTAAGAGGATTATCAAAACGTTTAACTATGTATATGAATATATATGTTTCTTGTACAATAATAAAGAATAAGATAAGTGGAGCTCGGGACACATACAAAGAGTGATATTATATGAGCCCCAAACTTATAGAATTTAAAGATAAATACAAATTGTAGCTTACCATGAGAGTATTGATGCTTAGTTAGAGCATAGAAGCTCAACCCTCAACAAGGGACTATAACAAAATATGCACAAATGCACTATAAGCAAATTGATACATGAGAAAATATTAAATAGTGCGATATAGTAAATAAAATAAGACAAGTGTACGAGAAGGTGCTAAATAGTTCGGCATTACAAATAAAATAAGACTTTTTTTATTGCTCGATTCTAGGTTAATTCATAGCTGTTATTAGCTTGTTTGTTCATGACGAGTTCAGTTAGCTTAGTTTGTTGTGCTAACGTGTGCATAATATTCCTTCTTATTACAATATGGAAAGTAATAATTGATTACTCAACTGATGAGCTATAGTATGAGAAAGGAGCTAAAAGCTCAGTGCGCGATTACGGCGCTTATGCACAGTCAAAGTGCTATTAGCTCAGTGGCGAGTCACATTGATCTGAATTAATTAGAATGCTCGCTGTGTAAGGCACGATGAGCTTTATAAAGTGCGTAAGAATACAAAATATTAAATCAAGGTACAGTTAGAGTGTTTTTCTTGCAAGAGCGATAAGACGTACTTGAGGTTTCATTTCCTTTACTACGGGATAGCTAAATCCACGCTCACCACACCAATGATGACAGGCTGATTCTCAAGAGTAGTCCTAGCTCTCTGAGCTCGGGCTCGAGTACTGTCTGTGCTCCGGCTTCAACCTGCAAGACAAAAGAGAGAGACGGATTGAACTCTGCAGGGAAGGCTTCGATGTCTAAGTCTGAGATCGATTGCTCTGTATAAGAGAGAGAAAGAGATATATATAGAGAGATATATAGAGAGAGATATATAGAAAGAGATTCAAATAAAATAGATCTTTTTATCTGTGGGGGGCGATGGAAGGAGATCCTTTTATCCTTTTATTTGTGGAGGGCAATCTTTTTATTGAAGTATATATATCACATTTAATATTTAATCTACTTTTATTTACTTGTATGTGACTTATTTAAATTTATAAAAAGTATGGATTTCATATTTATATAAATAATAATGTACATATTAGATTTGATGCACAAAATAATTATTTTTTTTATTATGGTATTATTTTTTTTCTTATATCCCATAAAGTTTATTTTATTTTATTTTATTTTATTCTAACATTGCTGAATTAATGCTTTTGTCTTGATATGAGCAAAATCGTAGTACCCTTAATGAACTAATAATTGTAAAAGCATCTCTTCTCATGCAATTCTACCGAAAGCATAATTCACTTTCACTTTATCATATTAAAATGTATAACAGTGGGTACATAAATCACCAAAGTACGATTTTTTTTATGTGATCATTAAATAAATTTTCTTGAAAATATAAATTTTCTTGAAAATGAGTATCGAAACCGCTATTTATTATTTACCCATTTAATGGTGCACTAAATGTCGGTGACCTTGCCTTTTGCTCTTTTTACGGTCTCTTGGAAGGCTTTTACTTCAATTCTTCCAAGCTGTCAAGCAAAGCATAATGCTTTCTTTTTCTCTGCTTGTCAATTTCTTATCTTTCTTTTATTCATGTCAGGTCGCTTTTCGTAGCCATTCAACAAATAATGTCCTTCACTTTTGATAAAACACGACAACTTATAAAATAGTAAGGCTAAATAATTATTAAGTGTTTAAAAATTTACATATTATATTAATTAATTTTTATATTTTTAATATTTAATTTTTATATATTTATATTTTTAAAAATTAAATTATTTAATTTTTTATTAATATTTTTATTCTAAAATTATTACTCAACTACTTTAATATTATAAAATAATTTTTTTATATATTTTTATTTTTATTATTTATTAAATTTATTTCATGTTTAATTTTATTTTAAATATAGATCTCTGTAAAATAGTAAAATATATTATTCGTATTATTTAAAATTATTTTTTTAGTAATATCTATAAAATTAAAATAAATGATATATATGAATTATCTATAAAATAATAAAAGATATTATTCGTATTGTTTAAAATTATTTTTTAATAATATTTATAAAATTAAAATAAATTATGTGTAAAAAATATAAATAAAATTAAAAATAAGTATGATTTAATAAATAATAAAGAAAAATATATATAAAGAAAGAATAAAAAAGTTATTTTATAATATTAAAGTAGTTGACTAATATTTTTAGAATGAAAATATTAATAGAATTGTTAAACAGTTTAATTTTTAAAAACAGAGTGATGTAAAAATTAAATGCTAAAAATATAGAGACTGACTAATGTAATATGTAAAATTTTAAAATTTTATAATTATTTAGTCAAATAGTAATGTTAATGTGTATACATATATATATATACAGTAATTAGACCACATTACCTGGTCGGGCTTGTGACAGCCTTCGCCTGCATGCAGCATATGGTTTCATAATTGTCGAGTGAATATAAAAATTAAAACAATCAACAAAATTTGAAATTAAATATAACCAATTAGTGAATTTTTAATTTAATGATGCTAAAATCATCTTTATATATATATATATATATATATATATATGAGATTGAGAGTCTGTAACACCAATCCAAATTTAATAAAAAAAAATAAGGATTTTGAAACATTCAGGGTCAAAATCATAAAAAGTTACACATATTTGGTAGAATTTGCCGTCAAGTCAGAAATTTAAGGCTTCAATTCATTTTAAATGTAATTAGCAACAGAATTTAAAAAATAAAAAATAAAAAAACTAAAAACCAAGAATGTTCGTTGAATGGAATTTTTTTTTACAGGTCCTATTGATAAAATTGAAAAGAAATATCAAAGTTTAGGACTTCTTTTTCTTTTGAAATTAGGCTGTAAAATTATATACACAAACAATTAATCGAACTTGGAGCCTCAGTCTTGGATCCTTTAAGTACTATTAGGCCAAGATTTCATTAGCATGGCACAATTTTCTTAAAAACTCAATAAATAATAAATGATTGATCCAATATTATTTGCTTATTATTCCATATCAGGTGGAAATAAAAAAACTTGCCTGTTAGTTAATTCATTTACTCAACATTGCGAGACAACTCTCGAGCTATAATTGGAGAAGGCCTGAGAAAAAAAAAATGTATACATATGATAAGATCGAAAGACGTTCGTTTTGGAAGAATGGAGAGTGACTGACTTGATTATCCGTAGACCCTCCAAGTCATATACTTTTGACAAAAATACTAGAAAAATTTTAAATTTATCATATTTTTTATGTTCAAATTTATAAGAATTTCTAATTAGTTTATCAAGATACTATATTTTTATAGTTATTATGAGTTTACTATAAATTTATAAATTTATAAAATTTATTATTAGTATTATAAAATGATTAAAATATTCTTAATAAAAAAGTAAAAATTTTATAAAAAATTATAGAAGATGTCATTTTTCTAGGTCTTTATTTACATTACACTTTACAGCCCAATATATGGAGAAACTTGGAGCTGGAAATTTGTATTGGGCTTGCATATAAGTCCACGTGAGTTTCGCGAGGGTTCGGTTGGTGCGGTTATTAAATATTATTGAAATCGATATACATTTTTAAATATGCTCAAGTCTAGGTTGTCGCTTGTAGGAGTGTAACTTGGTTTGGAATATTACCGATTTAAACCGAAATCCAAACCGAAATTATTATTTGGATTGGAATTTTGGAATGTGGAATATGGAATGGAATGTATTTTTTTAAATTTTGGAATATGGAATATGGAATGGAATGTTATAATGAAATTCCAAATTCCATTCCATATACCGAAATTTTATTATAAGATTTTTAATAATATAATTAATAATACATATTTAAATAAAATCATTAAATATTAATATTAAAATATGTAATTCAATTTTATACAATATTTTATTAACCCTACCCTATTAGGTTTAATATATATTCGTTTAATATATATTCATTGCCTGCTTTGGCAGCTTTGCTTTGTGAATACCGATAACAAACAAAAAACACAGAAAAGCTGCTAGTCTGCTACAAATCCTAAAGGTTAGAATACTGACTCTTTCTTCTTGGCTTTTCATCCTACCTATTGGCACAATCTATAATAATTATTATTTTATTTGCTTTACAACTAATGATGGCTTAGGGATTATATTTATATAGGTTAGGATTCTTGACACAATCATCAACTTTTATTGCTAGCGTCAGTTTATATATGTATAGTATATTATTTAGAATCATTAGATCCATATATATATAGGATTATATTATGCTTTTCCTCCAAAGTTGTAACAACCATTATGATATTGTAATAAAAACTGTTTTTACGTTACTGGTAATAGTTTTTTTTTTTTATGTTATTAAATGTTTTGTGAGTATTACTGAATATATATATGTATATATATTTTTCAATATCAGATGACTGAAAATAGCGAACCAATTCTCATAGACGGAGAAGGTGCGAACCCTCAACCTACTAATGAAGCAAATGCTCCTTCTAAAGAGATTACTACAAAAAGAAAAAAGATGGCCCTTCGATCTGTAGCTTGGAACCACTTTGTTCGAAAAAATGATCCTAAAAAAGGTATGGTAGCTCAATGCAAACATTGTAATTTACAATATGGATATACACACCTCCTTATTAGGCACAAGCGGTTTGTTGGCACATTTAGACAGATGTCCTAAATATCCATATACTAGGCCTAAGGATCATAAGCAAACCCAACTTAACTTTCCTTATGTCATAAAAGAAAATGATGGTGTGAGTAATCTAAAGTTTCAAGCATGCTTGGACCCAATTGCTTTGAGAAAGGCTATATCATACATGGTAATTGTGGATGAACTTCCTATTAAATGTGTTGAGGGACAAGGTTTTAAATATCTTTTTAGTGTTGTGGATCCTTCTTTTCGTGTTCCTTCACGAATAACAGTTGCTAAAGATTGCTACCAAGTTTATTGTGATTCAAGGATAGAACTTAAAAAAGTCTTACCCCAAAGGAGGATATGTCTCACAACTGATACATGGACTTCTATACAACAAATCAATTATATGTGTCTCACAGCACATTATATTGATGACAATTGGAAATTACAAAAGCGAATTATAAATTTTTGTCCAATTACTAGTCATAAGGGTGAGCAAATTGGAAAAACAATTGAGAGATGCTTATTAGATTGGGGCATTGAAAACGTTTTTACTATCACAGTTGATAATGCAAGTTCGAATGATACAGCAATCAATTATATGAGAACTAGACTTAATACTTGGGGTGGTAGTGTCTTGAAAGGTGATTTTCTTCACATGAGATGTGTGGCTCATATAATTAATTTAGTGGTTGGGGATGGATTGAATGAGGCAAAAGAATCAATTCTCCGTATTCGACAAGCTGTAAAATATATGAAACAATCTCCATCTAGATTGGAAAAGTTCAAAAAATGTGTATTAGAGGAGAAAATTCAAAGTAAAAAATTATTGTCTTGATGTTTCTACTAGATGGAATTCTACCTATATGATGTTGGATGCTGCTTACAAGTTTAAAAAGGCATTTGATAGGTATGACTTAGAGGATACTCGTTATGAAAGTGAGTTAAAAGATAGAGATGGGGGTGGAAAGCCTTCTGATGATGATTGGGTTAATGTTGGTAGGTTGGTGACTTTCTTAGAAAATTTTTATGAGTTGACTTTGCGTGTTTCTGGCTCTTTATATGTCACATCTAATAATTTTTTTCATGAGATGGTTGTTGTAGATGCTCTTTTGAATGAGTTGAATAATAGCTCTGATTTGAACATGAGTTTTATGGTTGAAAAAATGAAAGATAAGTACTACAAGTATTGGGGAAAGCCTGAAAAAATGAACATGATGATTTTTATTTTAGTTGTACTTGATCCTCGCTTCAAAATGAGCTTATTAGAATGGGGTCTTAATCAATTGTTTGATTGTTATACCTCATCTAGTATTCTTAAAAAAGTGAGAGAGACAATTAATTGCATGTTTGAAGAGTATAAGGGTGCTGGTGATTCACCTACAAATGAGGTTGAGGCACAAGTTACTGAAATAAATCTGCATTCTAATGATATGGTGGATAGTTTTCAACCTTCTCAAAAAATAAGGCAAATAATGAAAGAAAAATACAATAAGCATAAATGCGAGAAAAATACAGGGTATATCAAATCTGAGTTACTTGAAGATGATTGCATTGAGGATGTAAATGAATTTGATATTTTACTTTGGTGGAAGCACAATGGTTCTAGATTTCCAATAATTGCATAGATGGCACGTGATGTGTTAGCCATTCCTGTTTCTACTGTTGCTTCTGAAGCTGCTTTTAGTGCTGGAGGTCGTATACTTGATAATTTTAGAAGTTCTTTGAGTCCTAAAGTCGTGGAGGCTCTTATATGTGCACAAGATTGGCTTCGTGTTTCTCCATTTCCAATCAATTATGAAGAATCACAAGAAGATATTCAACAACTTGAGGAAGGTACATATAATAATTTTCATAATTTTAATTTAAATATTTTATTTAATACAAATTTTAACAACCTTTTATTTATTCTTTTTTTTCAATATTCAGATTTGTCAAGACTACCATGATGCGGTGAAGAAATTTTTTGGAAAGATATAGAGGTTCAAAGGATTACTTGAGATGAAAAGCTTTTCTTAAATTATTAAGTGCATTTGTTTTTAAAAAGAATATTATTAAGTACTTATTTAGTAATTTAACTTGAATGATATAATTTTATGAATTTATTTAGCTACTTTGAAATTTAAACTTATATAATGTTTCCATTTTCAGATTTATTTTAAATCTATTCTAATTTTAGTTTTGATGGAAAAATTTTGGAATTACCGAATACCATACCGAATTTTAATGGAATGGTATGGAACGAAATTTTTAAGTCCGAATAATATTTGGATTGGTATGGAATAAAATTCTAAATACCGAAATATTTTGAAATGGAATTGGAATAGAGGCGATTCCATTCCATACCGACCGAATTACACCCCTAGTCGCTTGGTTCAAATTTTCTTTTCTGTTTTATACCGGACCCACCTGACACTTATAGTAGATAGAAATTATAATATATACATAGGTAGAACATTATCGTTTTACATTAGGACAAACAATGTCGTTCTTCCGCCATATATAAGCATCATAATACCCATAAGATGCAACCCTAGTCTCATTTCCTCACACCCTAGCTGCCTTAGAAATTTCTCTCTCTCTCTCACTAAATTCTTCTCCCTCCTTCGGAGAGTTCCTCTTTGTTAGAGGGCTTCTCCGTTCATCCCTCCTTCTTTTCGACAATTCTTCTTTCTCTTACAAATGGAACAAGGAGGAAAACTTTGCTTATGAAGTTCATGAGAGTTTTCAACTTTTTTCTTGTCCTTTTCTGATAAACTTCTCCTGAAATCTCTATCATTATCTTTTTTTTCCTTTATGCCTAACTTGAAAGGTTGTTTCAACTACTTTTTCGCTTCTCATGGATTGTCTTTGTTTTTGAGCTTGAAGTTTACTAATAAGCTCCAAAATAGTCCTGGTTTTAAGGTCACATGATTCTTCAATGGCAGAAATCTTAGCTTCAAATTTTTATGGTAGTGTAACCAGAATCTTCTCAATCCCCCTTTGAGTCTTTAAAATTCTCTCCATACAATCTAATTTTATTAACCAATTGCATGGTTCTGGAGGAGTAATCATTTACCAACTCTCCTTCATTCATGTTCAACATCTCAAATTCTCTTTTGAGAGTCATCATTTTGATTGCCTTTACCCTCTCACTCCCTTCAAACTCTTCTTTTAATTTATCTCATGCCTCCTTGGGTGTTTTACAAGCCATGATCCTGTAAAAAAAAAATGATCTCAGCCACTGCTGAATGATTGCAGGATAAAGCCTTTGGTTTTTTAGCTAAATCCTCCTCATGCTTCTTTAGTTGAGAAAATGTAGGATTTTATCTCAGCTGTACTGGTTCCTCATCTGTTTCAATAATTTTCCATAAAGACATTGCTCATAGGTAAGCTTTTATCTTGATAGCCCAAACTTAATAATTATCCTCAGAAAACATTGGAGGAGCAATTGAGGAGAAACTAGAACTTGACATAAAGAAATAACACACGGATCTCACAAGAAATTTTCTTTGATCAACTGAAAACTCATAATATTTGATAAATTCTATAGCCCTTAAAGATCAAGAGCTTTGATACCACTGTTGCAACTTAAAAACTAAAGAGTATAAACTGTAAATTTAGGAAAATAGAAGAAGAAACTTAGAAGATCTTTTTCTCATATCTTAAAAGTACATAAACGTAGCCTATATATACTAGTTCAAGTAACCTTGAAACTTTAATACATTTAATTCCTAACATAACTTACTAAAAACTTTAATTAGCACAATTTATTTTATTCAGTTTATACATTAAATCACACACCTCATTAATCTAGACATATTTATCCAAAAATAATAAATAAGTAATTAAAAAATTCATTGAATCAAGAAAATCTCATTAATTCCAAAAATTAGTCACCAAATTGCTTGAGAAAGCAAGTGGATCTTGAGAAATAAAAGACTTATGACCAAGTAATTGTCTTTCATATTGAACTACTGGTGAAAATACTTTGTTGATAGAAAGAAGATCCTCAATTAACATAATTTAGGATAAAACTAATAAAAAAATTATCATTGAGTCCTTTTAAGAATCTGATCACGTAATCATTGTTTTGATATAGTCTGATTTTGTCAATAAGGCCACAACTACAGGCAGGGGTGCAAGAACAGGGAGGCAATGGTCTTAGCTTCATCAATTCATCCCAAAGCATTTTTACTTGAGTATAGTAATTAGTTATTATAAGTTCACCTAGTTGTAGAGAGTAGATGTCTTGTTGCAAAATCTGAAAAAATGAAAAATAATTTCCTTGAGAGAATCGATCCTTGAGACCTACCGTACATCATGTGGATTATCTAATCAAATGATAGATTGTGCAATAGATGGTGAAATAGCTCAAATCAACCAAGATAACACCATTGCGTTACACCTTTACCAAGTTGCATATGTTGAATCATTTTCTAAGGTGTTAGAATGGATCAATCAACAAATTTATGCTTATTTTTAGAGAGCAAAGCCATTTTCATTAGGGGTGTGTATTCGGTTAACCGAAATCAAACCGAATCGAAATATGAAATAATCCTAATTTTTGAAATTTTATAAAGAGTAATCGAACCAAACATAATGCTTCAAAAAATGGAATTCTAACCAAACCGAAATACTTCAGTATAGTTAATAAATTATTTCGGTTAACTGATTTTTTTCCAATATATAATAGTGAAACTTTTTAAATCTATCAATTAATAAAATTTCAAAATAAGTAAACTCATATGTAAATATATAAAAACTAGTAACTCATACATAAATATATAAAAATTAGTTGTTTAGCAATATTATTAGAAGCTACAATTAAGTCAACATTAAATATATTAATATTAACAAATATTACTATCTAAATAAAATAGCCTAAAATATATTTTTAATATACAATAATCTCAAAATGGTCAATGAGTTTATAGCTTTAACTAAATTATAAGAATTTTTAACTTCATATAATAAATGATTGAAAATATCATAAAAAATTAAGATAAAAAATTGTTATTTTTAAGTTATATTATTTGCAAAAGTAGATCCTAAGTCAACACACACACACACATATATATATATATATATATAAAGAAAATGAATATTAATAAAATGTTATGTTAATTTTTCATCTATGTAATTTAATATAATATTTAATTACAATATAAAAAGGATAATAAATTTATATATATTTAATACATTTATGCCCTCCTATATTTTTAGAGTAACCATATAGCCTTTATATCCTATTATTTGCTTATTAACTACCCCTTAATTTAACATAAAGAGGTTCTACAAGCGCGTGTTGTTAAAGCGCTCTGACAACAAAAACACATAAATACCACGTAAGAAAAAAAAAATACATGTCTTTTGTGGGTAAACTTTCTCCATGTTGTTTTTTCTCCTTCTTCAAAATCTCTCTCTCTCTCTCTCATGTCTTTCTTTTTTTGGTAATAGTGAAAATATTGTCAACTTTTTTAAAATATTCAGTTTTTAGGTGTTGATTAGAAATTTCAGCAGCCTTGTTCTTGTTATTCTCATGATTTTAGTTCGGGCAACACCCAACAACTCTCAAAATCTCTTATTTCAATATTAATTTTTCTACTTCTTAACCCTAAATTCCCAATTTTATAAAGCTCCAGCTTATTTCAAATCTCAAAATCTTTCTATCTTGCTTCAGAGATGGACGTCCATTTGTTGTTATATAAGGTAAAGGTATTGTTTTATTTTTTTTATTTTTTTTATTTTTTGTATTATGGAATTGTAATGGCATAAAATTATGTTCTCAGCTTTTATGGAGTTTTCTTGCAAATATTTTGTTAAGAATATAATCTCACATTGAAAAAATAACAAAAACATCAATAACTTAAATACGGTGAATGATGATTATTCATATGTCTAATACTAGACATTTTGGGTTAATTATCATAAGCATATCCTCTCTCATTTCTCACATGTCCAAAAATCTCTATTTTAAATCTTAATATGGTATCAGAATAAAAATAACATTTGTACTCTTATTCTAGTGTACTTCAGACTATGATTTCTCTTTCAATTTTTGATCTGTCTTGGATTTAATATCATTTCAATTATTGTCTCATGGTAGGTTTCATTTATCCAATAATGGCTTTTAAAATCTGTTCTTCGTCCGGTATGAGATGTCCCTCGAATTTTCTAATATTTTGCCTGGTATGAAAAGTTCCATGGGCTGCAAATTCTCTTGATTCAATTTATATCATAAATTTACAAGTGTCAACTGGATTTATCAAAAATTCTCTTAGTCTAGTTGTCACTTGAGGGGAGCTGTTAAGTATGATACAATCTCACATTGATAAAAATAGAGTGTTGAATAAGTTTATATATAATTGAGTTCTCCAATCTTACAAGTTAGCTTTTGGGGTTAGTTCTTCTATGAGTATATAAGCCTTCAACATTTCTACATAGTACATACTGATGTTCTTATCAATTTATCAATTGAAGCAAATAATAATAATAATAATAACAATAATAATAATTAAAAGACCAACACTATGTTTATATGGATGATAATATGGTTTATTAATGTATTGTATTATATAATATAATGCTGTAAATTATTTTTTTTCATATTTAAAAAGATAATATAGTATACTATAATTAACTAAACTATTTTTATTTGATTTGATGGTATGGTGTGGTTGCAAGAATAATGAAATGATTAGAATATTCTATAACTAAATCTGATATTAGTTTTAATTAAAATTCATATAAATAATATTAATTTATTTTTATTGTCAATAATTAATTTCAATTAAAAGCATAAAATTCATATTAAATAATATTAAATTTATTTTTTATAGTAAATAATTTATTTTTATAATGATTAATTTCAATTATTAACTGTAATTTTTTTTATAGTGGATAATTAATTTCATTATTATTATTTATTATTTTTTAGAGAATGAATGGGATGAGAAGAAAGAAATATTATCAGATTAGAAGGTTAAGTTTGAGATTTTATATACTTGTTGAGAGTATTAATACTTGTTGAGAGTATTTTTTAGAAGAGAAAATATTTGAAGCATGGGAAACCATCAATTTAGTGATTTAAAAAACTTAGCAAAATCATGGTTTTTAGATCCTGGAAAAACTATAGAAACCCATACCATGGAATTGGAAATCAAAACAAATATAAAATTGAATCATATCATACTATATGAAATTATGGAAAACCAAACACCATCCAAAGAAGTTGTAATTGATTTTGGCTGGATACTTAGATTAATTTGTTTCGAAATTTTAATTTCATTCACTCTAGCAAAAACCATAAACAAGTCATATTAATTATTTAACATATTACAGTAGCATTACAGCAGAAAAGAGAAATAATTAATAAAGGAAGGGAACATATTTTCTGAAAATTTAAAAAAAAAAAAAAAAACCACACACACACACACATATCACAACTAAATGCTTAAATATCACACAAAATTATAAACAAATATATAGGGAATTAAATCATAGAAATATTACTTACTCAATGCACTTAATATATAATTTGTCTAGCAATTCCTGTTATATGAGCCGCACTTGTTATTCTTTTTTTTTGGTGGCACGATATACCCCGGATTGTGGTCATTCTTTTGCGGTGGAGTACGAGTGGGCGACTTAGTTGGGGTGGTTTATTTTTCTGGACTACCAGCCAGCGAACGGCTAATCATGTACAACTCTATCAATTCCTCAGCCAACACACAGTCTTCTCCGCCATTGCAATAGAAAGTGGTACTGTTGCTCTTTGATAGAACTGCAGCCCTGCAACAATTTTCATTCAAAATTATAATGAACATTATAAACAATGCAACCTGAAACTCTTTGATTCTAATAATATTTATCATCTTTAATTTTCAACAATTAATAATTCTCAAGCTCACTCACAAAACTTCTCTATATATAATCATCAATTCAATTATTTAAATGACTTAAGTACCCACTTTTGATTCTGCCCTCACTTTAACTGTTTGCATCATTTTTTTGCATTATTTTAATTAAAAGTAGTTATTTTAAATAGCTTTTATACTTTTCCTTCATATTTCATAAGTTGACTATTTTACCATTTAGATTGCTATATAAAACAATTTGATAGTATGATTTTACTAATCAATCAAATATTTTTTCCGCTGCTAAAAAAATAATATTTTCTCTTTCCATCATTGATCTCAAAAATTTCAAATCAAATCAATGCAATATTTGCAATTAATTATTTTGAACTAAAGAATAATTAAAAGTTCAATAATTTATAATATTTTTCACATATTATATTAGTGTCAATTCAAAATAAAAATCTTTTCTGAACCATCTATCTGAAAACTATAAAATTTCTAAATTCATATCACATATTAAAAAAATAAAATAAAAATTTTAGAATTAATTTCTTAAATCAGATTCAAATTTTTTCCAATTTCATTTAATAGTTTTTTATTTGATAATAATAATAGCGCTCACATTTCCTAACATTTTTCAAAATTAAAATATTTATCCATTCAATTGAAAGTCACTAAATTTTTTCACATGATACTTCATCAAACATTTTATTTTTAAATAATTTAACATCAATTATGACTTTACATATAATAAAAGTGTATTTAAAATATCAAATAAATGCACATTTTAAAATAAATAAATTCTAGGGTTTTGGAGACATAAGTACTCTATTTCCTCGACTACTCGACCATATAAACCCACCCCATTTAGAAAATGAGGTGGACAAAACAAATTTTATAATTTTAACTCAAGTTAGGTTAGGGTCAAATACAATACAATAGACATGATTATATTTTTGTTTTTATGTGTAAATTATCATTTTAGATAAGATAGAATTATAAGAGCAGTTAAAATTCTTTCCATTGAATTTTAATATATCTGTATTGTTTTTTAAAATTATATATTTATTTTAATTTTTTTAATTTATAGTTTATTTTTATGTGAAATATAAAGTTATATTATATTGATATATAAAATCACTCACACAATATAAATATATACATATATAAATGAGTAAACCAAACCTGATGATCTATCATTATCTCCAAAAAATAGTATTTAATATTATTTGGAGAGCACCAATAGCATCTTAAAAATTTATAAAACAAATAACAATCTTTTAATTTAACGATCTAAATTCCTTTTTATACTCTACTTGAGAGCATTTTTAACATATTTTAATAATATATAGTATAATATATCTAATGTAATATAATATAATATGATATAATATTGAAAGTGTATTATGTTTAGGAGAATGGTCTGATATCCGATGATATGGTATGTTTTAAATAGATAAAATAATCAGAATGTCTTCTGGTACTAATATACTATCTTATATATATTCATATAAAAATAAAATTTTTAATCTGCAAATTATAAGACTAATTAAATATATATAAAAAACTAATAAATTTTTTAGCAAATACACATTTTATTCATAAAAATAATAAGTGATTATGCCACTAAAAATAAAAAAAAAATATTAACAAAATTTAATTGATACCTATACATTATGATGGGTTTTTTAGGGTTTTAGAATTTAATTGAAAGTAATTTTAGTATAAAAAAAAATTAAACTATCTCAACACACTAAATTAATGGTTTAATAAAGTTGATAAAAATTAACATTATCATTTTATGACAAACCATAATGAATCATGAAAAATAAGATAAAATACCCTCAAATATGATTTACTTCCAAATCATATTCATGAAAAAAGATATCAGAAATCCTCCTAAATGCAGTGTTAAGGAAAAAAAATTTAAATTTAAATTTTAGTCAACATCAAATTTATAATAAGCAATTATTTAATAAAAAAAGCAATTATAAAAATGTTTTTTTAAATAAATCAGTATTACAAAACTAATCAATTTTGAATCTTAATGTATAATTATGATAAAAAAAAAGTAAAACCATTTATCTATTAATAGAAGAGTAATTTACATAGGTCGTCCCTAAAAAATTTATTTACTCACTTTATCATCTCTAAAATTTATTTTTTATACCAATTATCCCTCAAATTTGATATTTTGTAGCAAATTCATCATCTGCCCCTTTTTCTATTAACACCATTAATGGAAATATAATGTGGTACCACATATATTACCACGCCATATTCTCTCTCTATATTTACCGATTGTTCATCTCCCACATAATTTTTTACATCATCAATTTTTTTCTTCTTTCGCATTTTCTATAAACTTTTTACTATTCATTTTGTCTCCTCAAATCCTAATATATATATGTAGATTCAACTTTAAATCCTAACAATTTTTCATTGATACAAATACTCAAATGCTTCTTCAATCTCCATCTTAAGTTCTTCACAATACCCAAAAACCCAACTCACAGAAATAGGGACAAAGATAGGAAAGATCAGTGAAGTTGGTATGGTGGATCCCTTGATCGACGGTGAAGTGGTAGCAGATTTGATCCTTCTCTCTCTCTCTCTCTCTCTCTCTCTTTCTTAAGTGGATAACGCTTTTCCTCTGTTTCTCTGTAATAGAAAACTAATTCAAGAAGTGATTCTCTAAAATGTTTCGTGGCTCATTTTGGGTCATGTTGGAATGAAAATTTATCAGATCTTGTAGAGAAATATGTGTTTGTTCCTTGAACCAAAAATGATTACTTTCAGTTCCATTTGATTAAGCCTTTACCTCCTAAAGTTCGAACCTTTCCTTCTTTCATATCAACAAGTGGACACACTTGTCCTTCTGCATCACCTGCGTCTCATTTTAATCCATTCTATATAAAGATGCAAAGGTTTATATGTATTGTATCTATTAATAGAGAGATTACAAGAGTTTTTATATACATGTATAAGATGAGACCAGAGCTATCTAAACTACAGCAAAGGAAGAGTCATAGTAAATTACAAATACTAGTCACCATAAGCCACTTGATAACTACTCCTAATATCACGTTAGGATAGTTTCACTAATACGCCCCCACAAGTTAGGTGGTAGTTCCACGACACCTAGCTTGTTACGATGCAAGAGAAACAGCCGCTTTGATTGAGCTTTGGTGAGTGAATATGCTAATTGATCTGCTGAATGTATATGTTGAACAAGAAGTTGCTTCCCATTAACCTGTTCTCTTACAAAATGAAAGTCAATGGCAATATGCTTCATTTTACTATATAGCACAGGATTCTGACATACATATGTGGCACCAACATTATCACAATAAACAATAGGAACACATAATGGATTTTGACCAACAGCTAGCTCTGCAAGGAGATTCTTCAACCAGTTAACTTCAGCTACAGCACTTGCAACAGCTCGATACTCCGCTTCGGTTGAAGATCGTGCCACTGTTCTTTATTTCTTTGATGACCAGCTGATCGGAGAAGAACCGAGGAAGGTGATATACCTAGAAGTTGATGTTCGGTCTCCTGGATCCCCAGCCCAATCGGCATCTGAGTACACATAAAGTTGAGCTGATTTTCTTCGACTTAAGAGTAACCCATAGTGAATTGTGTATTTCAAATACCAGAATAATCTTTTCACTGCTTGCCAATGAGTTGTTGTAGGAGAGTGCATAAATTGTGATAACTTGTTGACTGCAAAGTTAATATCAGGTCGCGTGAAAGATAAATATTGAAGTTTACCAACCGCTTCACGATATTGTTTCTCATCTGTTGATCCCAAACCATCTTGTAATGTAAGCAGTGTAGTACTCAAAGGAGTCGATATTCCATGACAGTCCTGCATATTATACTTCTTGAGGAGATCAAATATATATTTGGACTGAGATAAGAATACTCCTTCAGGTGTATGTGAGACTTCAACTCCAAGAAAGTAGTTAAGTTGCCCAAGATCTTTAAGAGAGAACCGGCTAGACAAGGTAGCAATCACATTAGTAAGAGCAATCTTATTATTACCTGTGATGATTATATCATCAACATAAACCAGAATGTAGAGGAGAACAGCAGACTTATTAAGCACAAAGAGAGAACTATCTAATTTAGATTCATTAAAGCCATATTGTGTCAGAAATGTCTTTAGTGCCATATACCATGCCCTTGGCGCTTGTCGTAAACCATAGATAGCTTTGTTAAGCTTGCAGACATATGTTGGGAATTCCGAACTAATATATCCTTTAGGCTGCCTCATGTAAACCTTATCATCTAATGCTCCTTGTAGGAAAGCATTTTTTACATCTAATTGATGTAATTTCCATTGATTTTGTGCTGCAATTGTAAGGACAAGCCGTACTGTTGCTGGTTTAACTACTGGACTGAAAGTAGAGTGATAGTCGATTCCCGGTCTTTGAGTAAAACCTTTTGCAACAAGGCGAGCTTTGTACTTGTCAATATCACCATTTGCTTTGTACTTGATCCTGAAAAGCCATTTACAATCAACAACATTATATGAATCATTAGGCGGAACTAAGTCCCAAGTCTGGTTTTGAATTAACGCTTTATATTCAGCATCCATTGCTGCACACCACTTTTCATCTTTTCGGGCTTGTGTAACAGTTGTGGGCAAGCTGGGTTTGTTCACTAGTGCAAGATAGTCAAAGATTTTTTTCGGGTTAAAAATGTTGTTTTGTGACCTGGTAATGACCCGATGAATGGGTTGAGGGACTGCAGAGGAGGAAACAACTTGGTGTGCATCTGATTGTGAGGAATCAGATTGTAAAGCAGGTTCTATTGAATTCAATGAGAAAGAATAGGACGTACCTGATAAAGAAGTTGCTGCAGAACCAGAAAGAACCTCTTGCAACACAGTGCTTGAAGATTGATTTGTATGCCTTGGGATGGATATAGAGATGGGAGGTGGAATTATATCAGAAACATAGGATGGACTGGTAGAGACGTTTGATGGTACAGGTTTATCAATATCATGCCAAGTTGGGAGAGTGTTGCTAAAATTGACATTTTTGAACATGGTTTTATAAGGAAATTCGTGCTCATAAAATGTAACATCCCTAGAGAGATAAATTTTTGATGAAGTGGGATCAAAACATTGAAAACTATGATACTGAATGGAGAAACCTAAATACACACATGGGCGTGATCGTGGTTCAAGTTTGTGCTTGGCATAGGGTTTCAACCATGGAAAACATAGACACCCAAAAGTTTTAAGCTTAGAAATAGCAGGATCCGACTGAAACAATACTTGGTAAGGAGATGAGAAAGAAAGTGTTCCTGTAGGTAATCTGTTGATTAAATAAACTGCAGTAACACAAGCAAAAGACCATAAATTGTAAGGTAATGAGGCTTGATGTAACAGAGTGCGTGCAGTTTCAATGATATGACGATGTTTTCTCTCTGCTTGTGCAACACGTTGAGGGGTATATGGAGGAGAGAAGAAGTGTTGAATGCCATGATGACTGAGAAGTTGTTTAAGGGCAAGAAATTCACCCCCACCATCCGAATAAACACTCACAATTCTGGTCTGAAAGAATTTTTCAACTGTGGATTTAAAATTGGTAAAGACTTGAAGAACATCACTTTTATTTTTAATGGGATATAGCCAAGTATATTTTGAAAATTGATCAACAAATATGGCATAGTATTTGTGTTTATCAATGGATTCGATAGGTGATGGCCCCCAAACATCGGTGTAAATTAATTCCAATGCCTTTTGACTTTTAAAAGACATGATTGAGAAAGGCAATCTAACACTTTTATTGCACGAACAAGAGTTACAGTAATGAAATTCTTTAGAATTTGAATAAGGCAAAGCAAAGGAATTCAAAATACTTTTCAAAGTTCGTAAATTCGGGTGACCTAAGCGACGATGCCACAAACTTAGACTTGGAGCAGATACTGCAGAATTGGCGGATGAAAAAGAGGGTGTTGTGGTGGATTTTGAAGTCGGCCAAACATACAAATCATCCTTGTTCACTCCGCGTAGAAGAGGCGCCCCCGTGTTCAGTTCCTTTACAACAAAATCAAAAGGAAAGAATTCAATAGAGGTACTATTTTATTGACAGAATTGAGATACAAAGATTAAGTTTCTTTTGATTTTGGGTGCACACAAAACATTTTTTAACCGAAAACATGTAGATGAAGTGGGTAGTGATACAGAACCTGTATGAGTTATCGGTATACTGTTACCATTGCCCATAGTAATACCTTCAGTTCCAGTGTAGTCATGTGGTGGCATCAGATTCATTGAATGATCTGTAACATGGTGCGTTACACCACTCTCAAGAACCCACGGATTTTGTTCTTGGCGTGCAGCATACATAGCTTTTGCTTCAATGTGATTATGAGATTTGGAACGACAAACACTAGCTACATGACCCATTTTTCCACAGAGTTGACACTGAACAACAGATGAAGAAGATTGCTGCCAAGACATATGCTGAGGGGATCATTGTGTAAAAGATGGTCGTTGATGAGTGGATTGAGAGTACTGAGGCTGAAAAAATCTCTGAGAATTCTGATTATTCCAACGCCGTTGCGGTCGTTGAGTGGTGTGTGACACAGCATTTGATTAAGCAACCTGTACCGTAATTGAGGGATGAGGCTTCTTTGCTTCTTCATGTTTAAGAAAGAGCTCATGATCTGTAAGCTTATCATGAAGTTCTTCAAAACTGATGGAGGTGTCCCTTGCATGGATTGCAGCACTAATTTCCTTATAATCGGGTCCAAGTCCGCTCAAAATTTTGACAATCAACTCTTTATTGTCAATAGGAGAGCCTGCAACTGCTAGTTCATTTGCCAAGTTTCGAATATCTCTCAAATATTCTGCAACTGATTTCGTGTCTTTCTGCATTTTGGCAAGTAAATCACGAAGGGTAAAGATTCTTGTCTGTGACTTATTAGCATAAGTGGTATGAAGATGATCCCAAGCCTGTTTTGAAGTGAGAGCATTAGCAATGGAAGGTGCAATAGCAGGCTCAACCGATGCAATAAGAGCATTGCGTATCATGTTATCTTGGCGAAACCATAACTTAAATTCTGGATTTAGAATATCCAGACCAGCTTGCTTGATTTTCTGAGCAGGTGGTTCAGCAGAACGATCAACGAAATGGAGCAAATCATACCCACATAAAAGAGTTAAAATTTGAGCTTTCCATGTTGGGAAGTTTGTGCTTCCTGACAGTTTAATAGGAGTTGAGATGAAGGGTTAAAAGTGATAATTTGGTTGTTTTGAAGGGTGACAGATGTATGATCAGTGTTTAAAATGGTGGAAGCCTCAGTTTCAGTCTCATGTGCCATTGATTACTACGGATTGATAACCTAAAAAGAAAATGTATCAGATTAGATTGATTGAGATAACTCTGATACCATAAAGATGCAAAGGTTTATATGTATTGTATCTATTAATAGAGAGATTACAAGAGTTTTTATATACATGTATAAGGTGAGACCAGAGCTATCTAAACTACAGCAAAGGAAGAGTCATAGTAAATTACAAATACTAGTCACCATAAGCCACTTGATAATTACTCCTAATATCACGTTATGATAGTTTCACTAATACTATAAAGAATATGGTTTGAACCAGAGGAAGAAGAAGAAGACTACTCATTCATAACCAAGAAAAAAGAATAAGAGTAATAATAGAGCGGATAAATTTTTCTCCTCAGTTCTCCAGCCTCCATATCTAAATTTAATAAAAAAAAATAACAAACTATGAAAAATTTTCCTCTAAAACACCAAAATTTAATCAAAATAATACCCAAAATAAATTTATTAGTTCAATTGAAAAAGGGCAAAATCTTGTTTGTGGAACATCAACTATGGAAGGTGTGGTCGATTATGCCATTGGGTTTTAGATTCAAATGCCTCCCTCCATATGGTCATTGCGGTGTCATCGGAGATAGCAATAGATAAGGGGAGCTTTTTAGTGTTACGATGAACTGTCATCGGAGATGACAGTGGATAAGTTGTTGCTTAGTATTAATTTGCCTCTCCAAAATTGATTTTTAGTTTTTTTGAATTTTAGAAAAAGAGAACGATAAACAGTGAGACATTGAACCAGAAAGAGAGAGAGAAAGAGAGACGAGTCAAAGATAAACAGTCAATAAATATGGAGAGATGATATGATGTGGTAATATATGCGGTGCCACATAATATTTCCGTTAACGGTGTTAATAAAAAGGGGATGGAGGATGAATTTATTATAAAATATTGAACTTGAGAGATAATTGATGTACTTCATCAATGATAGAGTAAGGAAATAAATTCTTGAAGGATGCCACTGTAAATTACTCATTAATAGAACCCATCATTAGGATTTGAAATAATTGTGTTTGGGAACAATTAAAACAATTATTTACCAATAGAGAAAGGGCATACAATGGCAAATGTACTTTGTACGGGGGAATCAATGCAGCAAAAAGTAAGAAAGACAAAGCTCAGCTAAGGACACAAAATTAGGAGGTAAAAACGTTAGACACCCAATGTGATACAAAATTATAAAGCAATGTGCCAAAAATTCTTACGAAAGAGATGACGTAAGAATCCATCCTAATTTCAGTTCATTTTCCTTTGCCTGCCCTGTGCTTGTACTACTCCTAGTACTTTGACAATTGGGGGAGGCAAAATTGTTATAATAATAGATAGACAGAGAGATATATAAATTAAATTATTATGTTGCATTTTGATCATGTCAAATTTTGTTAAATTATTTAAAAATTTAAACCAATTAATTATCAAGTTTTCTCTCATATATATAGAATAATGTGTATTAAAAATGCATAGTGTTTGTTATATATAAATACATAATTCTATATATTAGTTTAATAAAAAAAATTCAAACAGAAAATAAAATAACCTTTATGTCAATTTTTTTACACGCTTATTAGTAAATAAAATCACCAATGATCAATAAAGTCAACAATGTTATTTATCAGCAGTCAGTTGTAATATGAGATAGTTAGCTTGGTTAAATATGATTGAATAAATGAGTACGGACGGTAGTTTAAATTTCACTAAATATATTTTTAAAAAGAAATAAAAAGTCTTAATATGTGATCTATATTCCGAATAAAATTAATTTTATACCTAAATTATTAAATAGTCTAGGTGTAGTGATACATCTTGTTAAAAAAAATAGTCAATTATAGAGAGAATGTTCACTGCTAATTTGCAAGAAAAACTACCAATAAAGATGCAATTGAAAGTTATAACACAAAAAATAAACACATGTTCGTTTATTAGAAGTCATCAACATTACTTGAGTAAAAAAATGAATATTATTCAAAAGTAATAAACATTATTTATCGTTTTCAAGTAAAATCTACAAAAAAAATTTCAATTCAGGAGTCACATCTGTCGTATTTTTTTATCTAATTCAAAGATGTATATTTGCGTGTTGAATTAAAAATTTAAAGTCATATTCACTTTCAAAGCAATTGCCAAAGTTATTAAAATTTAAATTTGAAATAAATGTTATTTGTTTTAATTATAAGAATTTTAACATAGTAACATAATATTTATAACAATATATATTAACAGTAATTTTAATCTTAATGTTAAACAAATTGTAAATGAGTTGTTAATATAATGTCAATGAATTTAACCAAAAATTTCATATAAGCGAATATGTTAAGAAAAAATATAAATTTAATTTATTATTAATGACGAAAATGGTTGAAATTAAAAAGAATTAGTTATTGGGCAGCTAACTCAAGATTTAATGGGCATTGTGTGCCCAAGATCAGTGTATATTTAGATTTTGTTGAGGGGTTAGTCTTCCTCCCTTCTCTTTATTAAAAAAAAAAAAAGAATTAGTTATTAAAGAGGGTCACGTAATTGAGAAAGACTCCAACAGCTTTTATGTATTGTATTCATCATATATATAGTATACAGGTGGTTACAAAGAGATAAAACTGTACAGCTGGTATTATAGAATTTAACTACAATATAACCTTATCAGGCCCCCTCAATTCGAGCATCGGGTGCTGAAGCTCGAATTGATAACTGATACATGAGAGTTCGATGACGAGCTTTGGCAAGCGGTTTTGTTAAAATATCAGCTAGTTGATCCTTGGAGCATATATATCGAACTTTAACCTCTTTCTTTTGAACTTTATCACGCACAAAGTGAAAATCCACCTCTAAATGTTTAGAGTGTGCATGAAAAACTGGATTGGCAGACAAGTATGTAGCTCCAATATTATCACACCAGAGATTTGGAGTCTGTGGAGAAACAAAACCAATATCTCGCAAAAGTGATTGTATCCAAACAAGCTCAGTGACAGCTAAACCGACGGCTCTATATTCAGCTTCAGTAGATGACTTAGCAACAGTCTGTTGCTTTTTCGAATTCCAAGAAATTAGATTAGTTCCCATAAAAATAGCAAAACCAGTGGTGAATTTACGATCATCCAAATCACTCGCCCAATCAGCATCAGAATACACATTTAAATTTGTATTAGACGATTTGGACAACAAAATACCATAACCAGCAGTAGCTTTCAAATATCGCAATATGCGTTTAACAAAAGTCCAATGCTCAACTGTCGGTGCATGCATAAATTGAGATACTTTATGAACAGAGTAACATACCTCAGGACGAGTAAGACTTAAGTATTGTAATCCACCAATAATACTCCTATACAAAGTAGGATCTGAAAACATATCACCATGGGAAGTAGTAATTTTATCTTTGGAACTTGAAAGAGTAGAAATACCCTTGCAATCAATCATTCTAGCTTTTGAAAGCAAGTCCATTATATATTTCTGTTGTGTCAACAACAAACCTGTATCAGTCCAATGTGCCTCCATTCCCAAGAAATAATCAAGTCGTCCTAAATCTTTTAGCAAGAAGACGGACTGTAAAGATTTAATAATATGTTGCACGACACTCAAATCAGTCCCAGTCATAATAAGATCGTCAACATATACTAAAACAAAGATGACAACATTATTTTGATTATACACAAATAATGATGAGTCAGCAGGAGATGAACGAAAACCAAGCTGCAATAAAGCTGAAAACAAGCGTTTATACCATTGTCGAGGAGCTTGACGAAGACCATACAGAGAACGTCGTAAACGAAAAACATAATCAGGATTGGCTTGATCTTTAAAACCTGGTGGTTGCTCCATAAAAATAATATCATCTAAGTCACCATGTAAAAAGGCATTAGAGACATCCAATTGCTTTATAAACCAACCTTTTGAGACTGCCAAGGATAAGATGATATGAACCGTTGTAGGTTTGACCACTGGAGAAAAAGTTTCAAAGAAATCAATGCCTGGACGTTGATGAAACCCCTTAGCCACAAGCCTAGCTTTGTAACGATCAATACTACCATCTGATTTCTGTTTAATGCAAAACACCCACTTGCACCCAATAACATTCTTAGCTTGAGTTAGAGGAACAAGTTCCCACGTTTCGGTTTGCAGTAACGCATTTAATTCAGCTGCCATAGCTTCTCTCCAATGAGGGCTCTTAATAGCTTTGAGTGTAACATGTTGGAGTAAAAGTGAGATAAGAATTATTAGCTCGTGGTGACCAAGGCACTTTTGGTTTCAAGCTCCCAGTCTGTTGCCTTGTAATCATTGAATGCTTTTTGAAAGGAGGACATTCAGCTAGAGAATCGGTGCATGGAGTATTAAGTATGCTGGTTGGACGAACTTCACTGTGTTCGGTTGGATTGCTATCTGATGTGGTGAATTGATCAGCATTGGTTGGAGCGGCTTGATTGAGCTGAGAAGACAGTAGTGAAACGGTGCAGATATGAGTGGCTGTGGTACACGGGCTTGATGAAGAAGGAGCTTGGATGTTGTCGTTTTGCATGGAAATATATGAGGAATTTCTGCGTGTTGGCTTGGAACCCAGAATTCCAGTATTATCTCGAGAAACTTGAGGAATAGGTGGTAAAGGTATGGATCTAGGCTGCTGGTCAGTTGTCCCAGTACCATTATCATCAAGCCTCTGATAAGGAAACACTTGTTCATAGAATAACACATGGCGTTAGATAAATTTCCGACCAGAAGACAATTCAAGACACAAGTACCCTTTATGAATTTTGCTATATCCAAGAAAAACACACCGAGATGATTTTGAAGCCAATTTATGAGGAGCATAAGGCTTTAACCATGGATAACACAGAGAACCAAAGACACTCAACTCATCATAATTAGGCTTAACACGAAATAAAAGCTCAAAAGGTGTTTGAACAGAATTATGAGTATATGGAAGGCGATTTATAGTATAAATGGCAGTGTCAAAAGCATAATTCCAATACGAATAAGGAACATACGAATTATGTAACAAAGCACGTCCTAATTCAACGATATGCCTATGTTTCCTTTCAGCACAACCATTTTGCTCAGGTGTATACGAACAGGACACCCGTTGAACAATACCATTATCTCGAAGATATTTAGTCAAAGACTGAAACTCACCACCCCAATCAGACTGAAAACTTGTTATGGGGACACCAAAATATTTCTCAACCAGCGTTCGAAATTGAACAAAGACAGGAAGCACTTCAGATTTTTGTTTAAGAAAATATAACCAACAGTATTTGCTATAATGGTCATAAAAAATAACATAAAATCGATAACCATCCACAGAAACCACAGGAGAAGGTCCCCAAACATCAGAACAAACTAATTCCAAAGGTTTAGTAGCACGAAACAAAGAATCTGAAAAAGGTAACTTGTGTGATTTACTCACACTACATCCATGACAATATTCAAAATGTTTATTCAAATCAAAAGAAATTTTATTTGTACTAAGAACATGCTATAAATATACAGTGACCATATAAATGGGTTTGGAACCTCATCTCAACACAAAACCAATTGGCTTGTGTTAAGGCCCAATCTACACCACCTTATATGTTATTATATTTTATTATACTTTTCAAATGTGGGATTCATTTATACACTCTCCCTCAAGTGCAACTAGGCCTAGCCCAATTGTCACTTACCAAATATGGATGGCAATCTACCTTTTTTTTTTTAGATCCATCACAAATTGCCTAGGCCTATTTTCACTGAGGCCATAGGTTAACAACGGAGTCCAGGATCATTTGACGGTTAGTCCATTACCTGGTTAGCTCTGATACCATAAAGAGGGTCACGTAATTGAGAAAGACTCCAACAGCTTGTATGTATTGTATTCATCATATATATAGTATACAGATGGTTACAAAGAGATAAAATTGTACAGCTGGTATTATAGAATTTAACTACAATATAACCTTATCAGTTATTGCTTTAAATTTAGACCATGACCGTGATTTGTTTTTCAATGGCGATGTATGGACAGTAGAGAGAAAAAATGGTAATAATATTCAATTCGCCGGTAAATTCAATTAAAAATAATTTTTAATAATTTTGACTTTCTAATTTATTTTAGAAAATTAACTAAATAAATACACATTCACATATCATTAATAAATTTTAGATGTCACTCATCTTAAATAGACATCTTTTGACAAAATTACTCTTCAATAAAAAAAGTCATCTCATTCTATTTCCTAGAATACATCTCTAGTGCTCTCTAATTTCAAATTTCTCAAAATTTCTTACTCTCTGTCTTTCTTTCAAATCTAAAATTTCTAAAAACTTTTCTGATTAAAATTTCTTTTTCCCTCTCTCTCTTTCTTCTAAACCTATCTGCCATTGTTGCCTCGTCAGTGGTATCTAAGATCGTCTCTCTCTCTCTCTCTCTCTCTCTCTCTCTCTCTCTCTGCCTTCGTTACTTCATTACACGATTTTTGTTTTAGTTGGAAACTTGATTTCCACTCTTGCCATGATCATAAGTTGATTTGTGAAAGAGATAGTATGTTTTTGAGACTTGATAATGGGAATTTCAAGTTTGAAGTTCTGATTTTCTTTGCTGCTATTTTATTTCTATTGATTATAGTTCTTTTTTTACATTTATTATATATGAATGATTGCTTTTGCTTGTGTTAATTGTCAGGTTATAAACACTTGTTCTATAGTATTTATAAAACTATAGCAGTTTTATTTCTTGAGTTTGGTCATCGTCTACTTTCACATGGAAAGTTCTTCAATATCATTTATATGTTGCAACTTTAGTACAAAATGATTCCATTTGACTATTGATATCTTTTTTTTTTTCTCAATGTGTAGAAAGACTATACTTTTAGGATTATTTTTATAATTTTTGCAATTCTTAAGACATCATTAAAGTTGAGAACAACTTATAGTCAACATCTAGAAAGTTGGAATGTAATAGTATCCAATGGCATAGTTTCAAAAGTATATAATGTTACAATTGTATTTTTTTTTTACTATCTTTTAGTTTAGATGGCCTCATTATTGGGGCACATACAAAGTGCTTTCGCTTAACTTTTCTAAGCCACAAAATTAGAGTTCATATATTTCTAGATTACAAATACAAAGATAAAAAATGTAAAGTACAAAAATAATAATACAAAATATAATTGAACTTCACTTGTAAGAATTTTGGGATTCTTTTGACCATCATTTCAATGGTAGCAGAATTATTACTAATGCTTCATTATCTTGACTAAGTATTTGTGCACCTTTAACAGTTTGGGAATTGTTTTTCAATCTATCTATTGCCAGGCTACTAAAAAAGAAACAAGATGTAACACAGTTCTCATTTCAACAAAATGGTTTTATGTAATGTTGGAAATTGTAATGAATGATGATGGAATGAGGAATTCTTGGTTA
The DNA here is from genome assembly GCA_947685225.1 of Garcia nutans. Taxonomy (NCBI): domain Eukaryota; kingdom Viridiplantae; phylum Streptophyta; class Magnoliopsida; order Malpighiales; family Euphorbiaceae; genus Garcia; species Garcia nutans. The sequence goes on from CANTUV010000012.1 coordinate 53,129,662, forward strand.
AGAATAAAAAAGAAGTGTTTTTTTTTAATTTCTTGATTGTTGAATATTTCATTGTAGTTGTACAGCAAAAGACATTACTAAATGTTGAGATGGTTTGTTTAGTGATTATTAAAATATGAATCATTTTGTGTACTAATTATTGTTTGAGTGTTTTAAAATGTTGAGAAGTGTGTTTTTATTGATTGATAGTGATTGATATTTGTTTATCTTTATTAATATTGGTTGATATAAATTGTTTAGTTATTATTAAAACATAAGCCATTTTATATACTAAATGTTGTTTGAGTGTTTTAAAAATTCAATAAGTTTTTCTTTATTGATTGATAGTGATTAATCTTTGTTGATCTGTATTGATATGAAATTATGGATGCATAAATACTGAAAAAATGTGATTTTCTTGACTAACATGTGTAGATCTTTGATTATATGAGTTGATATGTCTCGATATAGTTTGATATGTCTTGGTATGGTTTGATATGGTTTAATATTTCTTGATATGTCTTGATAAAGTTTGATATGAGACTACCTAAATATCAAGCATTTGTGTTCTATATATTATTTAGATATGTCAAATAGTGAAAAAAAATATTGTTTTGTTTACTGATCTATATTGATATTTGATAATATGTCTTGATATTGTTTGATATATCTTGATGTGGTTTGATATTAAACTACTAAAATATTAAGTATTTGTATTATTTATGTTGTTTAAATGTCTTAAATAGTGAAATACTACAAAAATGTACCAGATTACTAATAAAAAATAAAAAAAATCTGTCGGTAATTCTTATTTTTTTATCGATAATCATATTTACCGACAGATTGCCGATAAAAAAAAAACTATAGCTATATTCTTTGTCAGTAATGAAAATGCCGACGAAAAAAAACTGTCAGTAAGTTGCCGACAAAAAAATATTTCGTCGGCATTTTTCTACAAAAATATAGTCAATACAATTTACCTACAGAAGAATTTTTTATCGGTAATATTGATAAAAAGATATTATATTGGTAATTACCGATGAAGAATATTACAATACATAAAAATGAGATTTGTAACAAAATAAATTTTTGTCGATAATTATCGATATAATTTTCATCGGTAATTACAGACCATCAATTTTCTGTCAGCAATTATCGACAATACATTATGTCGGTAATTACCGATAAAAAAAATTTTTGTCAGTAATTAAAGACATAAAGTTTTATCGGTAATTATCGATAGAAAATTTTATTTAGGTCCGTATTATCAATAAAATTTTATCATAATTATCGACATAAAAATTGTTAGTCTGTAATTCATGATCTCGAATACATTATCCAACAAAAAGTTCAATCTGTCGGCAAAAAATAATATTTTTTTAAATTTAATTATTTATGAATTTAAAAATATATTTTTTTATTAGTCTTTTTTATTTTTGTAATGTATATAAATAAATGCATAAATTAATTGAATATTAAAAATAATTAAAAAATTAAAAATAATAAATAAAAATTAAATCTAATAAATAAAAAAGTATAGAATAAATTGTATATAAAAATAATAAAAATATATCTATAAAAAGAATAAAATTAAAGTATAAAGTATATATATATAAAATAAAATCAAGTACAAGTAGGAGACAGTCAAAGTGGTAGTGCTGGAGATGGAGGAGACCCACTAGGCAAAAACTGTCTTGATGGATCGAAAGTTCATTTAATAAAGTTGATCATAAACTCATTAAGTTTTTGTTGGACCAACTCAAATCAACAAATATCAATGACCATCAGTCAATACACACATCTTGAATTTTAAAAATAGCTAAAAACATAAAAAATACAAAAATAAAAACACAAAAAAATTCATTCTTTACTAATTTCATATTATCAATACATAAACAATATTTTATAACACAAAATGATTTATTTCTAAGTATTCCAAAAGCATATCAACTCATAAAAATAAGTTCATCTCCAAGTATTTTTCTAGATTAAAAAAATTATTTTTAAAATTTATACAAACTGACAAAGGAAGAATAATATTTATATCACATCATTAAATATGTTTATAACTTATGTAGATCTATGCAACAATCAAGGAAAGTCTGAAAATTGTAATGGGCAATCTAACAATTAACATATTCAAATCCTTTATATATTTAAAGGGAAGATAAACAAAAATATTTTGAGACATATTTGACTATTATTCTGCATATATGACCTATATAAGATAGAACATAGCATATTAGCATTGACATGCTCTCTTATAAGATTTAATATTTTGATTTTATAGTTAATGACACCTAAGAACGATACTTAAAACACATATACAACACTAGTAAATAACTTGGCACTATTGGTGATGGAATGGTTTATAGCCATAAACATCAATAACTACAGATCAAGCATTTATATTCTTAATCTCAAAAGTTTGGCTGACAATTAACAAAGTTAGATTTTTTTTTTATCTTTTTCATTTGTTCCCTTTTTTTACTGAAGTGCAAGATTCAAGTTTCTAGAACAAGGATAATATATTGGCATCATAATCAAATGAGCAATGCATATTGATATTATTAAAACTTGAAAAGGTATTAACATTGCCAATGCTAGAAGTTTCATAAATTACATTAATACCTTTTGATATCATTGCTTGACCAAGTTATAAAACACTACAGACAGGAGGACAATCACTAGTACTAAATTTATCCAAAAAGAAAAAGCTAGTTGCTTGTTCAAAATGCAAAGAACATGATGAAAGTTGTTAAGATGACCTCATCACTCAAACTATGGGCCATATTTAGAAAAGGCATACTCAAGCACTAAATGACATTCCTAGAACTCATTGTTAGAGCAAAAATGAAGTGGGGTCATGATGCGAAACCCATGGATCAAAGATTACATCTAGAACCCTACATATACATCTAACATAAAAATTTAGAACTCGAAAATAAATCCTCCTTACGAAACCCATAACTAACCTGTAATTGAGAACTTAGGTGATTGGGATAAAGAAAATGAATTGATTTAAACTCCACAAGTAAGACTTGATAAGTTAGAACCAATTCTTCATGTAATAAGAATAAGAAGAAAACCTCTCAAACTTGAAAACACATAAATTACAATCAGCATAATTTGAAAATTCATATCAGCCCCTTTAGTTCTTTCCACCCATCTCTATATAGTTGAAAATGAAGAATTAATGGCTTAGAAGCCTAGGCTCACATGTATCTAGTCACACTAGCATTAATTATCCATCCACATTAATATTATATTCTAAATTAATACCCATAATTCTGATAATATTGATGGGTAGATTTTACATGTATTTTGGTGTTGGTTCACATGTATTTAGTCACACTAGCACTAAACCACATCAATATTATATTATAAATTTTTGCTAATTCCCATCAACATATTTATGGGCAGATTCTTCATGCTTTTTAGTGAATTTCTGACTTTTCTTTCATGATTCTTTATATTCAGTACAAGTTAGTCTCCCTTTTCATTAATCCACCTTTGAATGAAGTGTTGGAACACATGCTAAAGTTTCTTTGATTGTGATATTGTGATTGGTTCACTTGGCATAATGATATGATCAACATATTTGTTGTCTTGTGTAGATTCATCAAGCTTACTTATAGTTTCCTCATCATTCTCTCCTTGCTAAAAAAGATGTATTCTCAAATCTGAACCTACATCAAAAGGAGAAAGATCACTAGCATTGAAAGTTGCAGAAACATTATACTCACCTGGTAGATCAATTTTGTAGGCATTGTCATTGATTCGTATTAAAACTTGAAATGGGTCATCTCTCCTTGCATCCAACTTGGATTTCCTTTATTTAGAAAAACTTTTCTTCCTCATATGAACCCATACCCAATCACCAGGTTGGAAAACCACATGCTTCCTTCTTCTATTTGCATTATGGGTAAATATTTCATATTTCTTCTCAAGATGAGCTCATGTCTTCTCATGTATCTTCTTAAGTAACTTCGCTTTTTTTTCACCATCTAAGTTAGTTATTTCATTTAATGGCAAAGAAACAGATCAAGTGGTGTAAGCGAATTAAAACCATAAACAATTTTAAAAGGTGAATAACATATAGAAGAATGTATGTTTTTATTATATACAAACTCAACTAATGGCAAACAATCTTTTCAAGTTTTTAAATTCTTACCCATAACAGTACGTAACAAAGATTCTAAAGTTCTATTTACCACGTCTGTTTGTCCATCGGTTTATGGATGACAAGTTGTAGAGAACAACAATTTAGTACCTAACTTATTTTATAAAACATGCCAAAAATAACTATAGAACTTCACATCTCTATCACTTATAATTGCTTTAGGAATGTCATACAAACGAACTACTTTTCCAAAGAATAAATTAGCAATATTTGTTGCATCATCAGTTTTGTGACATGCAATGAAATGAGTCATTTTGTTGAATCTGTCAACAATAACAAATATGATATCTTTCCCTTTTTTTAGTCATAGGCAGTCCCAAAATAAAGTCCACAGATATATCTGTAATGGTCAAGATTTTAACAGGGACATTTTAAACTAATATTGAAAAAATTGATAGTATATAGTCACAAAAGTATTGTGGAAAAATGCTATATGTAGAGAAGAGTAAATTGTGTATCTTAAAACTTTACTGAAGAGAATATTGTTACTATTTTAAGAGATTAAAACTCAATTTAAAACCAACGGTTAAGAATGAGGGTGCACCATAGTTATGATGAGCATTCCCTCACTTGATTAAAATATTATATATATATATATGTGTGTATTTGTGTAAAAATTTCTTTCTTCCTTCTTCTCTCCATGCCACCATCACCAACACCACTAAAGTTTCTTCTTTCTTCTTTCTTTCCATGATTTGAATCAAAACTTAAGATAAGATCACATCTAAATATAAGTGTTGAGAAGATTAAGTTGGAAAAGTGGTGATTATCAACAAGGTATATGCTTTTGATTTATACTTTGCAAAAATATGAATTTCTATGAGTTTAAATGATTTAATTGACTGGTTGAGTTATGTATAATGATATATTTATGAGAATTGAAGGGTTTAATGTTGTTTTTATCCATTTGAAATGGATGAAAGGTTGATTAAGTAAAGTTGTAGTAACATATTTGATATGAATTGTGTTTAAGTCAAAATATTGAGTTTGATACATTATTTTCTTAGATCTTCAATATGTGTGTGTTTAATGAAGGTAAAAGTGAAAAATACATGTGTTTTGGATGCCACGGGTGTGGCTTATAGGTGCCATGGGCGTGGCATCAAAGTTGAAATTATTGGAGGAAGAATTACTCTGAAAACAGACCTAAAATCAATGCCACAGTCGTGGCAAATGAGTGCCACGGTCGTGGGATGAAAAACGTGATTATTTCTTTACGAATTTTTATAAAACATAACACTTTTCAATGCCACGGTCATGGCCCCTTAAATGCCACGATCGTGGGATTTTCAAACTTCTTGTACAGCTTTATTTGGGATCCCACGAGCGTGGAGTTGAGATGCCACGGCCGTGGGGTACCTAAATAATATTTTTGGCTTGTATTTTGTGATATACGGGCATAGTATGAGGCTAATATGTTTATGTTTCATACTTTTGTGTTGAGAATTTATGTGTATGTGTTAAATGTATGAAAAAGAGAGAGAAACTTTAGATAAGTGACAAATATATATCATACTAAATGTTAATAAGAGTAATGTACTAACGCAATGATAGAAACAAGTTAGTGTTAATCAATGACATGAGACTAATATGTGTGCAGTCCATACTTTTGTGTTGATGTGATAAATGTATGAAAATGAGTGATAAATTTTTGATAAGTGACACACATATATATCCTACAAAATGTTGATAAGAGTATAGTACCAATGAAATGATATAAACAATGTAGTGTTCATCAAAATTAATGAATGGCCCAAATCATACTAAGTTTATATCTAGCTTTGGATTGAATGGCTAACCAAAGAAAAGTTAGCCATAATGATAGTGGGTGCCTCGTGCCATTAATGGACACATTGTGTTATCATTGATAGTGGGCATGGTTACCATTATAAATTCTTGAGAGATGGCATTCAGATTGCTACACTAACATGTTATCCAAACCTATGATCTAAGTTTAGTATGCATGGGCATAATAACTGAAAATATTTAATTGAAAATACATGTGAACATGATAGTTGTGACTAACGAAAGAAATGTAAAATAATAATAGAAGTCAATTACTTGAAATTGAATTACTGTGTTACAGTGTAAAAGTGATTGTTCACAGATATATTAATGTTTACAAGTGAAAGTTCTAATGCATGGAATGGAAATGTTATGCTCAAGATATTGAATTAATCCATAACTTTATCAATGTTGTAATGATTGAAAGTGTATATAATGATGTGAGATACAAAGTGCTCTAAAGTATAGTACTAAAAGTAAGTGCTAAAAAGTATAGATTGAATGAAATGATCCTATATGTGAACTTGAAAAGGAAGACTTATTGAAAAACAAAATAAGCGTATTGTGAACAATGTTATCAAATGAGAAAGCAAGTCTTAAATAAAATGATTCTTAACAAGACAAGTTGCAGTACTGAAAGTATTGTATTACATGATAACTTTTATACAATGATAGCTATTATTTTGTGTAATCAGCATGGTATGTTGAGTTAATGAAATTAGTTCATATATTGAAATACTTCTTAAAACTAAGTGTTATTACTATATTTTCATAAGTATAATTCTTTAATATTAAGTGATATAAATATGTATATACAAGTACCACTAAGCTTTGCTTAGCGTGTTAGAATTATTTTCTGACACGCAGATATCAGAACATCGGAGCAAGTTAAGAAGTGGAATTAAGAATCTCAAGAAATTACCTATAGTACAGATGAAGATCTTGTGTCTATTGTATTCATAAGTTATAAAATGTATATAGATACTTTTGTTTGACTATTTGAGAAAGTGTACAAATTTGCAAACAGGAAAGAAATATATATATTTAAAGGATGAAGTTTGAGAAGTCAAGTGAATGACTCTTAAAGAAAGGAATGTATTATATAATCATTTGATTTGACAAATGTATGATAGTTATCTGATTTGTAATGGATTATTGAAAATTGGTCTAAACATTGGACCTATAAGTGTTGTGATATGCAGATTGTATTATTATTTAAAAATTTTTATTTATGAAGGGAGTTTTCTCTAAATTGATTTAAGCATGAAAAGTATATCGAATAACATTTTCTGATAGTTTTTATATAAGAATTGTCAGAGGATGTTACATTTAGTGGTATCAGAGCGTGATTTAGGCATTTCTGGCATGTGGAGTTATGGGAGAAGTGAAATGTAATTTTCTAAGTTATGTGAAGTGAATAAGTGAATATGTGTTGTGATATAATTGATATTCCATATGTTTATGGAAATAGAATGTTTTCTAAGAATTGATTGAAAATTCGTAGTGTATTGTTTGGAGTGTACTAGATCTATGTGTGATAATAAAGGATGTAAAAAGAAAACAAGATATGAGTAGCCAAAGAGACATGTTAAAGTACCACAGTGCAAGTGTAATAATTTATTGGGATTGATGGAATGAATTATGATAGATAGATAAATTTCGAGCATAAAATTTCTTACGAGAATGAGAATTGTCATGTTGTACAACATTAAGTATTGATGTTCTACATTAAGTGAATTTCTGAGTGTCAAATTGGATTGATTATGATATAAGAGCATTTGGAACTGATAGTGATAAGGTTAAGTAAGACTTAATAAGAGTAACATTCAATCCGACTATGGATAATATACGTATAGTGGAAAAAGATTTCAAAGAGGTAATAAATTATGAAAATACCCTTATAGCTCGAAATGAATTCGAGCTATATTTTAAATGTGAAATATGGATAATAGAGTTTTAAAGTATCAAAAGTAATTGTTTGTATAATGTTTCAACGTTAAGAATTGAAGTGATAGTTAAATGAAAACATGTGAATGCATCGAAACTATTATATAAGTGAGTATATTGGATAACAGGCCTAAAACTTAGTTAAAGATTTCTAGTGTCTTCTATTGTCTTCTAAAATGTCATCAAAATAAAAGATTAAATGAAAAGTGATGGAAGAGTATTGGTAAAGAGGTTAGTGCTTGAATACTACTGAGTGCTATTTAATGAAATGATCTTGATTTTTTATTATGAAAAGAGATTTGTGAATTGATAAAACACCATTACTTGTGAAAGATATGGTGTATTATATAATTGTGAAAACTTTACTTCTATGATAGTAAAGTTATTCGTGTAATATGTAAATGTGTATTTAACTAGAACAATGATTAAATCTATCATTGAATCATTTATGAGTTGCTATATGGTTGTGGAAGAAAGTAAGGTTGAAAGATTTTAGGGTTATGGAAATTGCGAGTTGAATTTGATTGTGCTTTGAAGAGTTGGATCTTGTTTCCTTAATTTGTATGAGTTGAATTATTGATCACTTATTAATTAAATCATGAAAAGAAATTCGAGCAGTGATACGCATGAGTATTTGTATAGTCATGCATATGCTTGTGTAAATTTCTATTCTTCAAACTTTGAGAAGAAATTTCAATAGTGATGTGCATGATCACTTGCATGGTCATGCATTTTCTTATGAATATTTCTACCTTCTTATACCTTCACAAAGTAGGGTTTATGGGTGGAAATCAGTAGAGAGTTATTGAATACATCTGAAATATAGTTAGAATTGATTGCTTATAAGATTGAAATGAAATCAATTCATTAAATGATGAAACTGAAATGTGAAGAAAACGTGAGGAAAGTATAGATAAATGTAATTGGATATGTGAAAGAAGTGTAAAGATAGAGAAAAGATAAAAGACAATTACAAGTGATTAGTGGATTTAACATCTTCATGATGAAATAAGATAATGTCCGAAACAAGGTGAGAAGAATGAGATATTGATAAATCAGTAATGAATGTACGTAATTTGAAGAGCAAGTTAAAGAAACTAAAGAGGTATATACAAATTGATTGAGTAATGAAAGTAAGAATGTGAAATTTATATATTGTGTATGGATGAAATATGTGATAGTAACATTGTTTAGTGATTAAAGACAAGTTATAGATTATATATAGAAGTGTTAAAGAGTTAACTGATATTAATTGAGTGATAATGTAAAAAGGAAAGAATGTAATGAGATTTGAAGATAGTTTATCCCTTCTAGTGAAATGATGTATGGTAGAACAAGTTAGAAATATATGTGTGTGTGTGAATGTGTGTATGAGACATAGAGAAGAAAGTATAAATGTACATATACCCTTAAAGTGAAAGAATAGTTATAAATTCTTAATATGTTAAGAAAAGAATTAAACAAGTAAAGAGTGGAAATCTTTGTAGATTTCATTACTACAGTGGAAACATGGAAATGATTTGAAAAAGATCAAGATTGACGAATAAATAAAAGTAGTCGGATTAATCGAAATATATATGATGTGTATATATGATCATATGATACATGTGTTTGAGTTTGAAATGATTGTTTATATCTTATACACTTACAGTAAGAAACAAACATTGCAAAGAGAAAGTGTTTTATTCCATTCAAAGAGAAAGTGTTATATTTCGAAGGATATTATAATTGACAATAATTTTTAACAATGAAATAAATGTATTGATCGATTATACTGATGTTAAATCTAATTTTCGGATTAGCTAAAAGGTAAATATTCAAAATAATAGTGGGCATTTTATGTCATATTAAAAGTGGGCACTCTGTGCCATAGAGGACACTTATGTCCTATATTGAAAGTGGGCACTTTGTGCCATAGATGACATTTTTTTTATATATGTCCCAATGATATTGGCATCTATGCCATCAGTGGACGCTTTGCGTTATAGAGAACTTTTGGTTCCTTTCTCTCAGTGGTCACTCCGTGACATCATATACAGTGGGCATTCATGCCATAGTGGGCCTTTGGCCATATTGATACAGTGGGCATTTACTTGCCATCAGTGGCCCGCTATCCAGAACTAGGATTTAATGTTCAGTATATAAGAGAAAAAATGAGAGATATATATATATATATATAACAGTGGAATGTAATGATACAAATTATAGATAAAAAAAATCTAAAGAGGAATAAAGGCAATTACTGAATTGAACTTGAAAAGTGTAAGTGTGTAGAGCTGAATCTTCTACAGTTCTATAAGACGATTATTCCGAAAGTGTTACGTTGATTGATATCAGATATAAATAAATGTTATGTAAGTTAAGAAAATCATTGATTTTATGTGAAATTTAAGATTATTTAAAATGTAAATAGCTTATTGCCATAGTATGTAAATTTCGAGGACAAAATTTCTTTAGTGGGGGAGAATTGTAATGGTCAAGATTTCAACAGGGACGTTTTAAACTAATATTGAAAAAATTGATAGTGTATAGTGACAAAAGTATTGTGGAAAAATGCTATATGTAGAGAAGAGTAAATTGTGTATCTTAAAACTTTACTGAAGAGAGTATTGTTACTGTTTTACGAGATTAAAACTCGATTAAAAACCAACGGTTAAGAATGAGGGTGCACCATAGTTATGATGAGCATTCCCTCACTTTATTAAAATATTATATATATATGTGTGTGTATATGTGTATTTGTGTAAAAATTTCTTTCTTCCTTCTTCTCTCCATGCCACCATCACCAACACCACCAAAGTTTCTTCTTTCTTCTTTCTTTCCATGATTTGAATCAAAACTTAAGATAAGATCACATCTAAATATAAGTGTTGAGAAGATTAAGTTGGAAAAGAGGTGATTATCGATAAGGTATGTGCTTTTGATTTATACTTAGCAAAAATATGAATATTTATGAGTTTAAATGATTTAATTGACTGATTGAATTATGTATAATGATATATTTATGAGAATTGAAGGGTTTGATATTGTTTTTATCCATTTGAAATGGATGAAAGGTTGATTAAGTGAAGTTGTAGTAACATATTTGATATGAATTCTGTTTATGTCAAAATATTGAGTTTGATACATTATTTTCTTAGATCTTCAATATGTGTGTGTTTAATGAAGGAAAAAGTGCAAAATATATGTGTTTTGGATTCCACGGGCGTGGCTTATAGGTGCCATGGGCGTGGCATCAAAGTTGAAATTGTTGGAGGAAGAATTACTCCGAAAACAGACCCAAAATCAATGCCACGGTCATAGCAAATGAGTGCCACGGTCGTGGGATAAAAAACTTGACTGTTTCTTTACTAATTTTTATAAAACAGAACACTTTTCAATGCCACAGTCATGGCCCCTTGAATGCCACGACCGTGGGGTTTTCAAATTCTTGTACAGATTTATTTGGGATCCCACGGGCTTGGGGTTGAGATGCCACGGCCGTGGGAGTACCTAAATAATATTTTTGGCTTGTATTTTGTGATATACGGGCATAGTATGAGGCTAATATATTTATATTTCATACTTTTGTGTTGAGAATTCATGTGTATGTGTTAAATGTATGAAAAAGAGAGAGAAACTTTAGATAAGTGACAAACATATATCATACTAAATGTTGATAAGAGTAATGTACTAATGCAATGATAGAAACAAGTTAGTGTTAATCAATGACATGAGACTAATATGTGTGTAGTCCATACTTTTGTGTTGATGTGATAAACGTATGAAAATGAGTGATAAATTTTAGATAAGTGACACACATATATATCGTACCAAATGTTGATAAGAGTATAGTACCAATGAAATGATATAAACAATGTAGTGTTCATCAAAATTAATAAATGACCCAAATCATACTAAGTTTATATCTAGCTTTGGATTGAATGGCTAACCAGAGAAAAGTTAGCCACAGTGATAGTGGGTGCCTCGTGCCATTAATGGACACATTGTGTTATCAGTGATAGTGGGCATGGTTGCCATTATAAATTCTTGAGAGATGGCATTTAGATTGCTACACTAACATGTTATCCAAACCTATGATCTAAGTTTAGTATGCATGGGCATAATAACTGAAAATATTTAATTGAAAATACATGTGAACATGATAGTTGTGACTAACGAAAGAAATGTAAAATAATAATATAAGTCAATTACTTGAAATTGAATTACTGTGTTACAATGTAAAAGTGATTGTTCACAGATATATTAATGTTTACACGTGAAAGTTCTAATGTATAGAATGGAAATGTTATGCTCAAGATATTGAATTAATCCATAACTTTATCAATGTTGTAATGATTGAAAGTGTATTTAATGATGTGAGATACAAAGTGCTCTAAAGTATAGTACTAAAAATAAGTGCTGAAAAGTATATATTGAATGAAATGATCCTATATGTGAACTTGAAAAGGAAGACTTATTGAAAAACAAAATAAGCATATTATGAACAATGTTATCAAATGAGAAAACAAGTATTAAATAAAATGATTCTTAACGAAACAAGTTGCAGTACTGAAAGTATTGTATTACATGATAACTTTTATACAGAGATAGCTATTATTTTGTGTAATCAGCATGGTATGTTGAGTTAATGAAATTAGTTCATATATTGAAATACTTCTTAAAACTAAGTGTTATTACTATATTTTCATAAGTATAATTCTTTAATATTAAGTGATATAAATATGTGTATACAAGTACCACTAAGCTTTGCTTAGCGTGTTAGAATTATTTTCTGACACGCAGATATCAGAACATCGGAGCAAGTTAAGAAGTGGAATTAAGAATCTCAAGAAATTACCTATAGTACAGATGAAGATCTTGTGTCTATTGTATTCATAAGTTATAAAATGTATATAGATACTTTTGTTTGACTATTTGAGAAAGTGTACAAATTTGTAAACAGGAAAGAAATATATATATTTAAAGGATGAAGTTTGAGAAGTCAAGTGAATGACTCTTAAAGAAAGGAATGTATTATATAATCATTTGATTTGACAAATGTATGATAGTTATCTGATTTGTAATGGATTATTGAAAATTGGTCTAAACATTGGACCTATAAGTGTTGTGATATGCAGATTGTATTATTATTTTAAAATTTTTATTTATGAAGAGAGTTTTCTCTGAATTGATTGGAGCGTGAAAAGTATATTGAATAACATTCTCTAACAGTTTTTATATAAGAATTGTTAGAGGATGTTACAATATCAATCTAAGATGTATTAGGGATAGGTAAAGGAGTATACAACCCATGAGGTAAAGACTTAGATTTTGCTTGTTTACATGCAAGACACTTGGCACAAATTCCTTTTAACATCTTTTCTCATGTTTGGCCAATAGAAATATTCATGCAGAATGTCTAAAGTCTTAAATACCCCAAAATGTTCCATGAGTCCTCCACTATGTGCCTCAAGCACAAGCAATTTCCTTAATGAAAAACTAGGCATGCATAATCTTCCATCCTTAAATAAGTACCCATCATGCCTATAAAACTTCTGAAATATAGAATACTCACATGCTTTATAAATATTTGCAAAGTCAACATCATTGGCATACATATCCTTATTTTGCTCAAAGCCTAATAACTTAGAACTAAGAGTTGAGATTAAAGAATACCTTCTTGAAAGTGCATCTGCTACTAAATTGTCTTTGCCATGCTTATATTTTATCAGATATGGAAATGACTCAATGAACTCTATCCACTTTTCATGTCTTTGGTTTAGCTTGGTTTGTCCCTTTAGATGCTTTAATGATTCATGATCTGTATGAATAACAAATTCTTTAGGCAATAAATAATGTTGTCACACTTGTAAAGCTCTTACCAAAGCATACAACTCCTTGTCATAAGTGAAATAATTTAATTATGCACCATGAAACTTCTCACTAAAAAATGCAATTAGTTTCCCTTCTTGCATCAAAACCGCACCTATGCCCACACCTGAAGCATCACACTCTAATTCAAAGGTCTTATCAAAATCTGGTAAAGCAAGAATTTGAGCAGTAGTTAACCTTTCTTTCATCAAATTGAATGCCTTTTCATGAATTTTAGTCTAAATAAACTTTACATCTTTTTTACCAATTCATTTAATGGTGCAGTAATAGAACTAAAATCTTTAATAAACTTTCTATAGAAAATAGTCAAACCATGAAAACTTCTTATCTCACTCACGGTTTTAGGTGCTAGCCAATTTCTTATTGCCTTTACCTTTTCATCATCAACCTTAATTCCTTGTGCACAGACCATAAAATCTAAGAATATGATTTTATCATTATAAAACATGCACTTTTTCAAGTTGGCATATAATTTTTTCTTTCTCAAAACATCAAGAACAACCTTAATATGTTTTACATACTCATCTATTGATTTGATATAAATGAGTATGTCATCAAAATATACAACAACAAATTTACCAAGATATGCATGCAAAACATGGTTTATTAATCTCATGAATGTACTAGGTGCATTAGATAAATCAAATGGCATAACTAACCACTCATAAAGACCATATTTTGTTTTGAATGCAATTTTTCACTCATCTCCTTCTTTCATCCTTATTTAATGGTAACCACTTTTCAAATCAATCTTAGTAAAAATGCAAGAACCACTAAACTCATCAAGCATATCATCAAGTCTAGGGATTGGATGTCTATACTTCAACGTAATTTTATTGATTGTTCGGCAGTCCACACATATTCTCCATGATCCATCCTTCTTTGGGACTAATAAAACCAGAACAGCACATGGACTAAGACTTTCACTTACATATCCCTTTGCTAGAAACTCCTCCACTTGCCTTTGAAGTTCCTTGGGTTCCTCCGGATTACTTCTATAAGCTAGTTGGTTAGGAATTATTAAGCGTGGAATGAAGTCAATTTGATGCTCAATCCCTCTTAAAAGTGGTAAACCTTTAGGCATATCTTCTGGAAAGACATCTCCAAATTCCTATAAAAGAGAACTAACACCACTAGGCAAAGGGTTGTCAAGGTCAGATGTAGAAATCAAGGTCTCTTTGTACCTAAGTATAATCAAACTTTTTTCTCACAAAACCACTCCTTAACTCTTTTTCTTTTGCATAGAAACACTCTCTTTTATTTTCTCTCCCTTTCTCTTTTTCTCTTACCAATGGGTCATTTTTATTATTCTTTTTCTCACTTTTGGCCTCTTTTATTCTATTTTTACTTATTTTACCCTCACCACCAGAATTCCTTTCAAGTGATCTCAAAATTTTCACCTGATCTTCATATACTTGTTTAGGTGATAATGGAGCAAGGGTGAAATTTATACCATTTAAGCTGAAAAAATAATGATTCTTAAATCCATCATGCAAAGCCTTTCTATCAAATTGTCATGGATGACTAAGAAGAATATGGCTGGCATGCATAGGCACAATATCACAACAAACTTCATCTTTGTATCGCCCAATTGCAAAGGAAAACAGAACCTGCTTTGTTATCTTCACCTCTCTACAATCATTCAATCATTGCAGCTTATATAGGCTAGGATGTTTTGTGCATGTTGACCCTAATTTATCCATAAAATCAGTACTAGAAACATTTGCACAACTACCCCCATCAATAATCATGTTGCACACTTTTCCATTCACAATGCAACGAGTATAGAAAATGTTCTCTCTTTAATTACTTTCTTTATCTTTAATTTGCATGTTTAAGGCTCTTCTAATAACCAAAGATTCACCATGTGCAGGATACTCAATGATATGTTCAATTTTCTCTAATGGTGGCATGTTATCATTATCATCATCATTACTTTCATATTCACTAGTATTATTAATTTCACCATTATCTCTTATTAGCATGATTTTCTTATTGGGACATTAAGATGCTATATGCCCTACTCCTAACCACCTAAACCATTTAATGGGACTATATTTTTTTATTAGAGTTAGATGTTTTAGAGTTACCTTTTGCTTTTCCTTTCCTTTCCAGGCAGCCTCCTTCCATTGAGGATTATCATCTTTGTTTGGCCACTTTGAAGTGAAACTAGATCTGGATTTAGAAAATTCATTTGCTGCTCCCTTGAGTTTCAGTTGCTTCTCCACTTTCATGGATATGTGTACCATATCTTCAAGCTCCACATAATGATGTAATTCAACTATATTGGCAATATCCCTAATCAGCCCACTCAAAAAATGAGCCACAGTGATTTTTGAATCTTCCTCTATATCAGTTATACTCATGATCATGTCCATTTCTTTATGGTAATCCTCCATTGACATGGATTCTTGAGTTAACCGCTGCAATCTTTGGTGAAGCTCCCTATAGTAGTAAGATGGTACAAATCTCTTTCTCTTCATAATTTTTATTTCAACCCAAGTAGTGATGGTTCTTTCTCTATTTCTCTTCTTGGAAATCATTAATTGATCCCACCAAACTAGTGCATAATCTGTGAATTCAATTGCTGCAAGTTTAACTTTCTTCATTTCACTATAATTATGATAATTAAACACCAATTCAACCTTTCTTTCCCATTCAAGGTAAGCTTCAGCATCATTTCTCCCTTTGAATGATGGTATCTTCATTTTTATGGAAGATATGTTGCTGTCCCTTTAATCATGTCTTCTTTGGGCCGTTGATTCCTCATTTTCTTCATCATCTTTCCTTTCTACCTCATCATTATTCATCATGTTTCCTCTCCCCCTATTCTGCCCCCTTCTATTAATATTATTTTGTTGTCTTTGCATCATGCTATCTACATCACTCTCATGTTGTTTATGACCAAATCAACCTTTCAAATTTTCTTCGCATTGCCTCTACCTTGAAGGCTATGTCATTCATGGTCATATCACATTTTTCAACTCCAGAATTTGACATGGTATAAGAACCTAAAAGAAAATGGTAGTAAAGAAAAATTTCTTCACCACACTCCCTTACGTGTTTCACTCAAGATCAGATTGTCGCTCTTGCAGTTCACTCAAAACTTGGTCCCTTTTCTATTTTTTTATAAGCTCAAATTCTTAGCCTTTTTATCTCTCAATTCTTCTTTTATCAAGTTGAATTTCAGAACTGGATCCACTTAAATAAAGTAAAACAAGTATTATTTTAAAGACTCTACAAGAAACCTAATGAACAAAATGAATTCAACAATTCTAGAAGCAATTCAATTTAAATCAATAAGAACTGAAAATTAACATAAGAGGCAAGAAGTATTTGTGTTAATCAAACTAAAGTAACTATGATTGATAATTAGCTACTCAATGCATACAAGAAACAAGAGGTATATGAAAGAATGAAACTAAGAGTACAAAGAAAAACAATTCTGGATATTGAAAAAATAGAATTTAAATCACCCAATGAGCAATCTGAATATGGAACCTGAATCTATTCTTAATGTAAGCTATGCTCCAAGTATCATATTTTAAATGTTAAATGGATGCATAATGAGGAACTGATGTAATTTGATCAAATATAATAAGATAGAGAGCTGTTAATAGCATAAATAAGCAAAAACTCTTACACACTTATGTAGAAAAATAATGGACAAAAACATGTATGAATTTTTTTATATATATTGAGAAAGTTGAATTTGATTCTCTTTTTTTGTTTTTCTTGTGATCTTTTCCTTTTTTTTTTTAAATTTTCAGTAAACAAGAATAGAAAGTGAAAAGATAAAAAACACAGATCTAAAGAACAAGAAAAAAGTGCAACAAGAATAGAAGATGAAGAGACATGGATGACAAACAAGAACAAGGATATAAACTGAGATAATTAAAACATAAATGATACCTAAAGATTTATCTTTAAGTCAAAGCTCTAATACCAAATGATGCGGAACCCATGGATCAGAGATTATATCTAGAACCCCACAAATACATCTAGCATGGAATCTCAGAACTCAAAAACAAATCCTCCTTACTAAACCCACAACTAATCTGTAATTGAGAACTTGAGTGATTGAGATAAAGAAAATGAATTGATTTAAACGCCATAAGTCAAACTTGATAAGTTAGAACCAATTCTTCATGTAAAAAGAATAAGAAGAAAATCTCTCAAACTTGAAAACACATAAATTACAATCAGCATAATCTAGAAATTCATATCAGCCCCTTTAGTTCTTTCCACCCCTCTCTATATAGCTGAAAATGAAGAATTAATGGCTTAAAAGTCTAGGCTCACACGTATCTAGTCACACTAGCATTAATTATCCATCCACATCAATATTATATTCTAAATTAGTGCCCATAATTTTAATAATATTGATGGACAGATTCTACATGCATTTTGGTGTTGGTTCACATGTGTCTAGTCACACTAGCACTAAACTATATTAATATTATATTATAAATTCGTGCTAATGCCTATCAACATATTTATGGCAGATTTTTTATGCTTTTTGGTGAGTTTCTGACTTTTCCTTCATGATTCTTCATATTCAGTACAAATTGGTCTCCCTCTTTATTAATCCACCTTTGAATATAGTGTTGGAATAAGTGCTGGAGTTTCTTTGATTGTGATCTTGTGATTGGTCCACTTGGCATAATGATATCATCAACATATTTGCTGCCTTGTGTATATTCATCAAGCTTGCTTATAGTTTCTTCATCAGGTCACCATATTGTATTTGCTAATTTATAATAGCTCAACATGAAAAATGATGATATTAGTAATTGATAGACAAACTACAAATATCAATATTAGAGTAAGTGAAAGCTATTTTAATATATTTCTTGTGAAGTAAGATTTTTTTTCCTTTACATGTGTCAATAATTAAGACAACTAAACAATGAAAATAACTTTTAAAATTTACAACTAATGCTTCATATTGGTTATCTTATCATATCATCATCTACGCAAAACTTGAGAAAGGGAATTAATAAAACACACCTACACTTTCGCTGTCTAAAATATTTTTGATAGAACAAATTGATAAAAGAAAAAAATTGAATATATATTCTTTTATAATTTAAAGATTAACACATAAATGCAATTTGAACAATTAAGAAAAATAATCAAATACACAATTTCAAAATAAAGTCAAATAAATATAAAAAATAACCTAAATTAGTATAATATACTTTGCATAAGCTAACAAAAGTAAGAGCTTAATAAACTGATCAACATAGCATGTAAAGGAGTTTATTTCTTTTTTTACTAAAAAATAAAATTTAAATCAAATACAATTATTAAATATACACTGTATCATGCAGAGATGGAATATATATATATATATATATATAGCAAACATATGTCTTTTTCAAGAATGACTCAAGTAATAGTATACTATTTTTTTTTAGATCGATGGTCTCAGATTTCACCAGTGAAATAATAATGGCGAAGAAAATTTGAAAAAAATAAGAGAGGGATTTTGACATGATAAAGAGAGAAATTTGTAAAGAAAATAATAGATGTGTGTTTTTTTTTATTAAAGAGTAATTTTATTAAAATAGGTCTAATTAAAATAAATAAAATTTAAATTTTATTAGTGATATACGGAGATGTATTTATATGATTAATTTTCTTTATTCTAACCTCTTTTGTTTTTGTTTTAAAAAAAATCTGAAAAGTCCGAGAAGTCCACGGGAATCTTTGTCTCTTTCAACATATCAAAAATTTCCACGACGTAAAAAAAGGGTCAAGAAATTTAGGAAAAATAATAATAATAGAAAAAAAAGCTGACCCATGATTCTTTGTTTGGTAGATGTTGCAGTTCTATGTGGTTGGATAAAACAGCCTCAAAACCAAACGAACTCCAATTTCCGGTGCAAAATAATCTTATTGAGTTTCTTTGATGGGCAAGAAACAGCATTTGGATTGGACATCAAAGTCCATTTCTTCTTCAGGGAGTGAGAGAGTCTCTCTCTTGACAAAAGAGGTTTCATTTCTTTTATGTATTTTTTTTATTTTATAGTTTTGTACGATTCATTCTCTGAAAATCATGTTTTGTTTATTTTAACTATGATTTCTATTCTGGTTTCAATAGTTTTTTTTAGCTTTATGAGTATTTGCTCAATCACCTAGTTTTTTGTTTGATCAAGTCTCGAGTAATGGAAATCTGAACCCCAACACCCCCCCCCCCACATATGAAGCTGAGTGCTCTGGAAACAAAGTATTGTTTTGTGGCATCAGATTTGAGCATGATAATTTAAGAACCAAAGGGGCTTAGGTAATTTGTCCTAAACAAAGATGTAGTTGATGCATATAATGTTGTGTAGGCACAGAGAAAAGCAAATGAAGACCAATCGGCTGATGTTCCAAAAAATGACCTTGAACATGGGGATGGAGTAGAGGTGATCACTGTGCATTTTTGTTTCATGCTATATTTATATTTCCCTAACAGTTCAAGTTTTGAACCCAAGCTAATATTTTTTGGAAATTCAGGCAGCGAATGTTGGATTTGGTAGAGTTTTTGCACTAGTAAGTATTTTTTACTTTTTTTCTGAGCAATTTTAAACAGGATATGTGTTAATTCGTAATCTATTTCTTATTTTACAGGCAAAACCGGATGCTGGGAAACTAGTAGTTGGTACCATTGCGCTGCTGATAGCATCCACATCAAGTATTCTAATTGTAGGATTAAATGAAACACAAGATGAAAACTGACTTTTGAAAAGTAAATAAGCTTCTGTCTTATTGAGGTGTTTGTCTTTTAATGAGGATTAAATTTTTTATGTTGCAGCCCAAATATGGTGGAACAATAATAGACATTGTGTCAGGAGATATAAGGACTCCTGAAGAGCAATCAAAAGCGCTGGATGATGTCAAGAGCACTATATTAGATATTGTGCTGATAGTTGTCGTTGGGTATGACCAAGCTTCTGCATTATTTTTCTGATTTGCAATGTTATCTGTACAGGAAATTATTTCATGTTATGTTATGCAGAGATATTTATTTTAGTTTTTTTTAACTATGCCAGATAATATGTTATCTTATGGCATTTAGTTTTTAATTGAATGAGCTTTATGTAGTCCATATAAAGTTTGAAACTGCATACGTTTTCTCGCAGGTAGCATTTAAATATCTTTTCCTTTTCCCCTTGCTTATATGTGGTAATTCCATTAGTCTGCTATAATTAGAATACTGTTCAGCTATATCTTTGTATATATATTTTTTACCTTATCTCATTTGCTTAAAGGTAGAACATCCAAACTGCGTCAGGTGCAAGGTATGCATAGAATGATATACCCATTAGATTATGTGTAAGTTTGATGGTTGACACGATTGAGTTTCCTGATTTGTCCATTAATTTGCAAAAAAAAAATAAAAAAAAACTTAGCTTCTTTGGTTTTCATTGTCTAGAGAGCTAAATAAAAGAAGATGATGCTTATCTTACTCGTTGAAGGGTCTATTGACTGCCAGTATTCTTTTCACTTGTTTTAGTTCTTTATGCACTGCACTTCGATCATGGCTGTTTGCTTCTGCTAGTGAAAGGGTTGTAGCTCGTTTGAGGAAAAACTTGTTCAGCCACCTAATCAATCAGGTGAAGCCCCTAGTATTGAAATTATAAAACCTGGAAGTTATGTGCAATTGTTTTTCTTTCTTTTTTTTTTTTGAATCTTGATCCACTGGATCGATTAGTGTTGTGGAAATCAGATATATTGAAAATGATATATGCACTGAGAAAACCATGAGTGCTTTGTCTATTCAAGCATATTAAAATATCTGGTTATAGATATTTAAGTCCTATGGGAGCCATTTCAAGAAAGATACTGATTTGCAGGTGCTTGATTTGTTTCCTCTTTAATTATGTGAAACTTGGAGCATTTTAAAATAGTATTTCTTGACAGGAAATAGCCTTCTTTGATGTTACTCGAACGGGGGAACTTCTCAGCAGGCTGTCAGAAGACACCCAGGTCATAAAAAATGCGGCAACAACCAACCTGTCTGAGGCACTTCGTAACCTAACAACTTCATTAATTGGTGTCATATTTATGTTTTCATCATCATGGAAATTAACATGTAGGTAATTTAAGGTGAAATTGCTCAAGTAATTCTCTTTTATCAGAGTAATTATCTGCTAATTCTTTCCTCCCTTTTTTTCATCCTTTAGTGTTGGCTTTGGCCGTAGTTCCAGTCATCTCAGTTGCTGTGAGAAAATTTGGGCACTATCTTCGTGATCTTTCACATGCAACTCAAGCTGCAGCTGCAGTAGCCGCTTCAATAGCTGAGGTTTGTAAGCAACATTAGTTTTTCACTTTATCTTTTATGAAAGTAGTTCTTTTCCTTACAAAGATATCAAGAACTATTATTTCATAATTAGGGTAACATTCACAAGGTATATTGTTGTAAAACAATAAATAATTTGATGAATCTAAGAAGGTTCTGAATTCCCTTTCTTCTTTTCTTTCTTCCTTGAGAAAATATCAGTTTGTGTTAGATATCTTTACAATGCTGAAGCCCAAAAACTGCAAAACTTGGTAGGTTCTTACAGTTGTACGGAGTATTAAATAATCAAGTTTTGATAATCAAATGCATTTTTCTTTATAATTTAAGTAGTTGTGAGTTGAGATAAGAATCATACATTGAGAATCTGCTAATCTGAAGGTTGACTGCTTAATGCAAGAAGATGTCAGTAATGTACTGTACCTGCAGTGACATTGTATCACCTATTAAACAAACCTGCTAAATCATCTTTTAATGCTTCTCTGGTAGGTCTCTATTTTGGAAGTTAACATAATTTTGCACTGTTTTTACATAAGACACTTGGTGCTTTCTCTTTTTCTTTTAATTCTTTATTTGCATCTGATTGATTGAAATGCAACTAGATTAATAAGACAATCAAGTTATCAGTAACATTTTTTCCTAAGTAAAAAATTGATGTTTAGGAATCCTTTGGGGCCATTCGAACAGTTAGATCTTTTGCTCAAGAAAGTTATGCAATTTCAAATTATTCAGAAAAAGTTGATGATACACTGATGCTGGGACTTAGGCAAGCAGTGAGTCTCTGTCTCTCTCTCTCTCTCTCTCAGAATCTAGGAGTACAAAATAAAAGGTTAATGTACTTATGAGTTTTAAATAAAAGGTTTATGTACTTATGAGTTTTTCTGTTTTCTGCCACAGAGAATAATTGGCCTGTTCTTTGGAGGAATAAATGCAGCATCCACTTTATCTGTTGTCATAGTGGTAGTTTATGGTGCATATCTGACAATAATAGGCTCCATGACTGCAGGCTCTCTTACTTCCTTCATTCTTTATAGTCTCACAGGTGCTCTTCCCATTGTATGACTTGGCTGCAAAATGTACTGCTACAGCTCAACTAGACTTAGATTTCAATTAAGAAAAGTATTTGATAACATTTAACCTAACGTATCAAAACTCTATTATAGGGGCATATACAGGTTGGTTTGAGCTATTTATGAGTAATATATGAAACCAAACCCTTATCTACACTTTGACAAATCTTCAAACTGGAACCAAACTAAAATGATGTGAAACTAATAATTTCAGGTTGATTTGCCTTATTAAAATTATATAGGCTTCGGTTTAGACCAAATTGAATTTTATATCAATTTTAATTTTAATTTTTTAATTTTAACTTCTAAAAATTATTAAAAAAAAATTTATAGATATCTTTATAAAATGTTTTTGATAAATATATTGGATGCTATTTTTTAGTGGACAGAAAACTACTTGCTGCTTGGGATTCTTCAAATTTCACGAGTTACTTATTTTGGCCAATCTTTCTGCCTGCAGTTGGTTCTTCTGTATCTTCTTTGTCAGGATTGTACACTACTGCAATGAAAGCTGCAGGGGCAAGCAGGAGAGTTTTTCAGCTCCTCGATCGTGTCTCAAGCATGCCAAAATCTGGAGATAAGTGCCCTGTGAGGTCTGTTGGTTCACCTTTCTCCCTCTCTCTCTCTCTTGCATAAATCTTGTATTGGAAATCTGTACTGGAATTTAGCTTATATTATTTGACTGTTTGTTCAAGAATTGATACAGTACTACGTTTTCCTAGTCATGAGAATTTGTGTCTGGAGGATATGGGAAAGGAGTTCACTTAATATTTTAATATATATATATATATATATATATCAACCTAAGTTTGCATTCTTGTTTTCTGAAATATGCATGTCTTATATTGACAGTGATCCAGATGGGGATGTGGAATTGGATGATGTCTGGTTTGCTTATCCTTCTCGTCCTAGTCACATGGTACTCAAGGTAATAATAAGTAGTATTTAGATCCAGTTATTCGATAATGATGAATGTAGTGTACAACTTGCAGAGGTTTTCAGGTATATTTGATTTTCTTTCTCAGTTTTTAATGGAAATTTGACAGATTTTTCACAATAAAATGTTCATGCGCTCCATCTTGAGGCATGGGACTGTTTGCATGTCCTATTTTTAATCTAAGTATATATACAATTGAGATTTTGTTTTCTGAAGAAAACAAATATTAACATCAATTTATGAAAATGGCCTTATAAGTGGAAGTGTCCAAACACACTTATACAAAATCAATTGGTGCATGCCGGGTCCAATATGTAATTACTTTTAAGTTATTTTATTATTTTTCACTGTGAGTTCACTTCTCTTCAATTTTATGTATATTAGACTCTAACAGCCGTTTGGATAGATAGTAGTAATAATAATATCCAAAATGTGAACCGTATTGAGAGCATCACAAGCATTTGGAATTTCTTGTAGTTGCATTATTTGGAAGGGAAGAATGCAGGGATTTTCATGTGCTTTTAACTTGATGCCAAAGTCCATTAACCATTGTTTGAATTACAGGGTATAACACTGAAACTGAACCCAGGCTCAAAAGTTGCTCTTGTTGGCCCAAGTGGTGGTGGCAAGGTAACATTACCATCATTGCTTTTAATTTTACATTTACTCCCTTCTTCGATTTTCCCTGTCACATAATGCCGACCCACCATCTTTTTCACTTCAGATGAACAAGTGAAGGAAAATGATATCTCAGACAGAGTTTCAATTTGTTTATTTCTCTGTCTATGTATTAATATTTTAATATTTTTTTGTTTGTATCTTGCAGACGACAATAGCAAACTTAATTGAACGGTTCTATGATCCTCTTAAGGGCAAAATCTTGCTAAATGGCATTCCATTAGTAGAAATATCACACGAGTATCTTCACAATAAGGTATTCTGTTATAACTCCATAGAATGTTTTGCAGACTATACTATTGAGCTATCACAGAGTAAAGCCTCAATAATGGACCTCATTTATGATGTTCCACCTGTATATGTTGTCCATGAGGTCCTGGACATGCGATTTTAACAGAATACTCTTCTCAGTAAAACCTTAGTCGTGCAATCATTTTCCATCTGATACCTCTTTTCCACTTATCCTTTTTTGTTGTCTGTTGAAAACATTTCCTTCCCAATCAAACATCACAATTAATGAAAATGGACTGTATCTTTTGGCAGCTGCACTTTCACAGGCTGAACTTGGCAATATAGCAGATAATGAGCGTGATAAATGAAGATAATTGAGTTGGCCACAATTTCTTGAAAAATTATCTTTACTCACCTTAGTGTTATCAATTGTTTTCCACCCTCAGAATGCTATATATTAATCTGTACCTTCAATTATGCATCAGGATTCTCTCTCTCTCTCTCTCTCATATACACACATTCTCACACATGATTACGCGCGTGTACACTTGCATGCACACATCTTATTTGATTTTATCAAAATGCAATAACACGAAGATGTACACATTTCTTAGACATTCAACTTCTCGTGTTTCCTGGGATGCAGGTCAGTATAGTGAGCCAGGAGCCAGTTCTTTTCAATTGTACCGTTGAAGAGAACATTGCCTATGGGTTCAATGGCAAAGCTATTTTTTCTGAAGTAGAGAATGTAGCTGTGAGTATTTAGTTAACCGTTATATTTTTTAATTTACTAGAAGTCCATCAATCTAGTTTTTCATATTCCAAATACATAATATGTGCTAAGAAGTGATGACACTGCAGAAAATGGCTAATGCCCATGACTTCATAGATAAATTTCCTGAAAAATATCAAACTGTGGTCGGTGAGCGTGGACTGAGGCTGTCAGGAGGCCAAAAACAAAGAGTGGCAATTGCAAGGGCACTATTGATGAATCCGAAAATTCTGCTATTAGATGAAGCCACGAGTGCTCTGGATGCAGAGAGTGAATACCTTGTTCAGGTTAGTCGGAATATTCTGCCATACTGTGCTAAGTTTCACTTATTGCTTGAGCCATCTCCTAACTGTATCCCATATTTCGTTACCAACTATACTTCTCATATGCTACCATTTTTTTCATTCATTGGATTAGCTATTCATTCATTCTTTCACAAGTTTGAAGCACTAGTTAAGCTTCCTTTGTTCTTTTTATTCCATGTAAACCACTTCTATTGCTGTTTCAGTTGCGTCCCACACAAGATCATTGAAAATGATGAATATTCTTTTCTAGTTGTTATCGTTTAGGCTGATCTTGGAATTTTACTCTTATCAACAAAATTCAGAATCAATATGTTTTTGTTCTTTGACAAAGATTTAATAATAATATTCTTCATTTGGCCTAGGCTTTCAGAGTTCCTTTCTCCATTCTAATATATATGCTGACCTTTTTTTTTTCAATGGATTATAAGGACGCCATGGATTCTCTGATGAAAGGTAGGACAGTTCTTGTAATAGCACATAGGTTGTCAACTGTCAAGAGTGCAGACATCGTTGCTGTCATATCTGATGGCCAGATTGCTGAAAGCGGCACCCACGAAGAGCTTCTCAGTAAAGATGGCATTTACACTGCACTAGTCAGAAGACAACTACAAGAACGCAGAACTGCTGTAATATAATATTCGATAGGCAACATATCCTTTTGAAACAATGAAATTGATCAAATAGCATAATACAATTGTAGAATAGTTCTCTCCAAAAAAAAAAGCATGGAAAGAATGGCATGTAGCCCAATCTTTGTCAATGGTGAAGATACTGTATTACTGTTATTATGCAAATGGTTCAGAATGCTCCAAAAATAAAATATGGAAGGAATGGCATGTTGCCCCGATGAAGATACTATATTACTGTTATTATGCAAATGGTTCAGAGTGAATGCTTACCTTGTCAATATAGGAAGCGACTAAGAAATAAAGGTGAATTAGCGCCCAATTTTATGATGATCAACCGTAATAAATACAGGTATCTTAGGCTCAAAGACAAAATTGCTGGCCAACAACGATTAAGCAGCAAGCAGATTTTGACCAATGGAGATCTCGATCTATTATCCAATATAATCCATTCTTTTAAGGAAATGATCAGTAAATATAATGGGATGAATAATTCACATAGCAAGCATTGGGATAGTTAGTTATCCACATCAGTAAGCGGCGCAGCAAGAGCTTTGTAGAAAACATGACGATCTAAATCTACCTAAATCCACCATTGCATGGGAGATTCCATCGCATATGTCGATTAACAACATATGAACGTACAACAGAATCACTAATCATACACGCCGTTGTAGGAAATGTTGATTACTGAAAAACAAGCTTCAATTAAAGCTGTTTTTGGAACCAACATTTGGATGCCCAGTGATGAATTTGAAGATTATTTTTCGTAAGCAAAGGAGGGTTCAACATTAAAAATAAATGCAAATGGTTGGAAGATGATACATACAATCCATCTGCAAATCATTCAGCATTGTAGAATGTTAAACTACAAGACTCCTGCGCGTCAAAATTTTTTTCAGTACACTTTGCTCCAAACAAAATAAATCATCGCCCAACATAACATTGCTCAGACTCACATCATAGTCCCATGTATCTCCAGGGTCATCAGAAATAATGGAGGAAAATACAGAACCTCATTGAATCGTTAACCTTTGCATTGCCTGTGATTCATCTTCAGTTATCTTGTTAGCTTGGATGGTGCTTATCACGTTTGCAATATTACCCTGGAAAACATACAAGAAAATCAACATTCCATCAAAAAGCTGGGAATATAATAAGGCCTATTAACAAATGGCAGTTTCTTTCTCAAGATATGTATATAATTGATTATATACTGGGTTTGACAACATAGAACTTCTTTGAGAGTTTACATGCAGAAAATGCATGGTACTGATAGATAATGCAAAAAGCCACAGAAATCCTGGTGTCGAGATTTTACCCTCCAAGCAGCTAGTTTTGTTCTAAGTGTCTGCCACTGTTGCTGCCCAAAAACACGCTCGGCACAGGTACTGCATGTCAAAAAATTGGAGAAAAAAGTTGAATGAACAAGTTAAATCTAAAGTACTCTAGTGCAATATTTGTTATAACCAGAAGCAGACGCAAGAAGTTACCTGATAAGAACAATTTGATTCATCTGGTCCATCTTACAGTTGATTAACTTAGCAGTTATTGCCTTCACTACCCATAATTCCACCTCATCGTCATTAATCTAAAAAAAATGCTTCAATACAATGGATAAAAGACCGAGATAAAAAATGTTAAGCAAAACAGAAAATCTGGTCAATGTAGTGTGTGGATAGATAAGCCAAATTACCCGAAGAGTATCCTTGATAAGGGTATATGGAATTTGGCCAGATTCATTTGAGGCAAGATCCACCAATGACATTAATCTCATCTTTGCTATACAATCTTCATGAACAAGACCTACACAACATGAAGCAAGAATGAAAAAAGAAGTTCAGATTGAAGAAACTTTAGCCCATCTAGCAGCGTATCATTGGCAGAAAAATATTTACCATAGCTTTTAAGTAAAGTAGAATTTGCAGCCTGAAACTCCAAATAGGCATCTAGCCTCTGAGTCAGAAAAATCTTTAAAAGCTGATATACCAATGCATATTTGGCATCCTTTTCCAACTGCCCCACAGCAGGCATATCTAGCAGATCACACTGCAAGATAGCTACAACAATCAATATCTAAGCACCCAATTGGCTAAGAACCCCATATATCAATATCTATATCTGGTGAAACAAAGACAATAAAGAATGCAGAGGAATTTATATGTCTATGCAAACTGCAAAACTAAATTCACATAAAAACAAGAGTCAAATTTCAGGAACAAAAAGAAGAAACACATTCAAGAAAAAATAAGGCAGAAAAGATAGCCATAAAACTAATATCCAGAGTACCCTATGTCTAACGGTCAGAGAAGCCGCATTGTAAGCCGAGCAATAGAAACCATAGGCATGAGACCACAAAATAAATCAGCAACATTGTTGGGTTATTGTTCACCATCATTTCATTTTAGATCAAACATGCTTAACCACGTTCAGATGACCCAAAATTTACAACTGCAGTAACCTATAGAACCAGACATGATAATTTAAGGATTAAACATTAACTTAGTCTGAGAGTCTAAGCTACTTTTTAGATGTTTTGGATTTTTTTTTCTGCTATGACTGGTGCACTTCCATTTAACAAAATAAAACAGCCTGAAAAGCCTGTCTGATATGAGCCTTAAGGAGAAAAATAGCACCTATAACATCTCCAATCTTAGTCAGACATAATACCTGAAACATGTCAGGCGCCTTAATGAATTCAATAATTGTGCGCACGGCTTCCTCCTTGGCTTCACCTATTGCATATGCATCCTCACCAGAAAAAGTTACTAGGTACTTAGTCAGGAATTTGAAACAATCCTTTGCTGAGCTGAATTTTGAAAAAAAAAAGGGGCACAAGTATACATAGATGAATGTCAACAAACAAGAAATTTATTTTTCATGCAATTGTACAAATGAAAAAAAAGGTAATTTCCAATTTCAGGCTTTTTCTTCCTATTGTACCTCTTACTCTCTCTCAATACATTAGAAATGTTGAGAAACAGCTCTCTCTGATCCTTCACCTCAAGATTCCATTCTTTCAAGAAGCTATCAATCTTTTTGAAAGAAGGTACAATATGTTCCGTGACTTTTCCACTCACTGCTAGATTTAGGGCCTTCATGTAAACATAAAACCGGCTGTATGCATTCTCCAGTAGGTTGTACAGATTGAACAAGCTGGTCAAAGAAACACGCATAAGACATTGCTTTCAGAAAAAATATATATATGTGCTAAAACTGAACTCTTCATTTCACATTACATCTTTAATCGCAATGCAGGCTTATCAGTGGGTTGCTGAATAATTTTTCCACATATGAGTGTTGCCATCTCAAGTGCTTCATCTGGACTTTCAGACTTGGTGGCAAGATTGCATATAACAGTGAAGATACACTCAAGTTCTGGCATATATATTAAAAAAATAAAAAAAAGAGCATATCATGTTAATTCAAGTGCAAATAAATATATTTTACCTGTCAAAAGAAAATTCATCAAATTATATCATCCCAATACAACATGATTATTGATAATGCAGGTTTCCACTCAAAATATAAAATTTGCTACTTCTGAATTCACATTTTATCAACATAAGCAGCTTCTGTAATCAAATAAGTTAATGTTGCATTCTTTAAAATATCTCTTTAAGAAATGCAGAGCTTCAAAAATAAATCCAAATTGCTGAAAGCCATATTTTAATGGAAAATACTGCTCCTCTTCAGGAACAAAGAAACAGTCTCTCAAGGATGCTAGAGAAGGCAGCATACTCTGGCCTACCCACACGCCACATTTCCAGGAGCATTGTGCAATGAGTGTCTTTTTATTCTTTTCAAGAACCTTAACTTATCTCCCTTTTGTCATAAAGTTCATGCTTTTTTGAGATAGGATAACAGTGACACATGAGGACGACAGTGAGAGATTTCGTAAGCCAAGCAGTTCCATTAATTCATGTAACATAATAATAAATGGAAACACTTGCAATTATATAGCTATAACAGAATAAAGGCAGCAAATAAAGCTACATGCTTAAATTTATACATCTTTACAAGTCCTTCAGGTTTCAGTGCAGATCAATCTATGGCTGTAAACACCACCAAGATAACATCACCATAATCTATAAAATTAGTAAATACTCTCCTCCCATGATTCTAAAAGTTTCAATGCTTTATTGCATAGATAACTTCAAATAGCATAAAAAATATGGCCATTATCATCTAACTCATCAAAAACATTTGAATAAGCAAAAAGTTCCAACAAGTTTTAACCATATAATCAGACTGAGCATAATCAAATGTCTCTTAACACTGGTGACAATTTTGCTCTCATATATTCAATAATGCACCTGCTCACAAATACATTCTACAATGCCCCTGCAAAAACAATAGCAAATAAGATAACTACCTTTCTCTGAGACCTTAGAATTGGAAAATATCAAGTCAGCTGAAGTGAGCATTAAAGAGACCAGGTCCAGCCATCTGCCCATCACCATACATTCCTGTGCTTCCACACAAAGCCTAGTAACTTGTTGCTCTGCAACCTAAGCAACAACCAATAAACACTTCAATTATAAATCATAACAAATTCACACTAGCACATCCAATAGTTTCTCTTTGTTAAACTAGTAGATGAGGAAATTCCTACATCTTAAGGTCATAATTGCTAAGCTTTATTTTGCATTTTCTGAGTTTCAGATGGAAGCGTTAGCACAATACAGAATTGGCAAGCAATTCTTCAAATCGACTAAAAAAATATAGATTAAAAAATATATATATCAGAAAATCGATATATTTATGTCATTTCGTCGAATCAGTAAAGAAGATAAAAAATTCATAACTTAATCAATATTATTTATTGAAGAAAAATCTGCTCAAAACGCCAAATCATGCGAAATCTAAAACTAGAAAATCACAGGTGGCTTCATAAAAGATATGATAAAGGCACAAACCTTAGAACATAAACATATATTAGTATTAGATATGATTTATTTATACCTCAGGACCTGCGTCGGCCCAGGCAAGCTCAGATGTGAAGCGGACGACGGCAAGAGCCGGATCTTCTTCGGAAGTAGGAACGACGGCCGTCATTGACAGAGCTATCAAAGACTAGCTGTTGCCGCAGAGAGAGAGGGGAAGAGACTGAAAAACCCTAGCCAAAGGTCCTCTTAGATGGCGCTGTAGTATCTGTTTTCACTTATCGGTTTTTATTTCATTTACCGACGGTAAGTATCGCCTGTGGTTTTACGTTATTCATTTTTTTTAATTTATTATTCACCCTTCTAATTTAATAATATTTTTATGTAAATTAAATTAAATTAATTATTTTCATATGCTGATAGACACATGTATGTTTTATAAATAAAAAAAGAGTAATTATTTAAATTATAAATATAAATTTATATATGTTTTTTTCTATCAAGTATTTTTTTTTAATTTTTAAAGTAATTATGAATAAATAATGGTATTATTTTTTTTTTTTACATAAGTAAAGAATTCCTCAAAGACTATAAGTTAACTAATGCAGAGTAAGACACTCCAACCACATTATATTTTTATTCCGTAATTTATTTTATTAAGAAAAACTAGCAGCGTATAGATATTAATTGAAAATTTATATGAAACAAAGAAATTAGGTACAAGAAGCTTTTGGTATAAAATGTGATATAAATCAATCTTTTGTTCTATGTTCATCAGATCTTTAACCTTACACATGAGAGTTGTATTTATATCAGTTTTCATATTGGTTTCACAAAGAAATCGAATCATACATTTATTATTTATCTCTGCTTTGATTTTTTAAATTTTATTATTCTAAGTAAGATAAATACATGATAGACTCTGCAAATTTCAGCTTCTAGAACTAGGGCTGTTCACAGACCAAAAGAAACCGACTAACCCGGCCTGACAAGGATCAGTAGACCGGATTGAGTCGGGTTATATAAATATTAGATCGGATCTTAGGTTGATTTTAAAGAACCCGAATATTTCAGATCGGGCTTCGGATTCGAAGTAAAAAATTTCGGATTGGCCTAGCCCTCCAAAATAATTTATATAATCTATTTTTTTTATTTTTTTAAATTTTATTAGATTAGATAAAATAAATTAAGTAATTAATTGTATATATTTATAAATTATAAATATAAATATATGAATTTATAAATTTATGTGTTATAAATTTATATTTTTTTTTCATTTTAGTTTATGTGTTATGAATTTATTAAATATAATATGTGAATATTTATAAATATAATAATTAAAATATAGATTAAATGTAAAAAATATATATGTACTATATTAAAACAAATAATATTTATTATTTAAACTTATTTGATGTAATCTAAGAATTAAGGTCAAATGAAAATATTTTTAATTAAATTAAAAGCATCAAGCAATTATAAAAATAATTTAAAAAATTTTCTAAAAATAATTGAAAAAATAAAAATATCAAAAATATCAAAAAAAAAAAATTTTGGGTCCGACCCACTGGCCTAAGAAACTCGAGTGGCATGAGAGACTCGGGCCACTAGAGCCACAGGTCGAATTCCAGACTAATTCTATAGTCCGAAATCTGTTCGGGTTAGGCTTTAGACCAGGGCTAAACCCAGTTCATCCCGGCCCGTGAACAACCCTACCTACAATAATATATGACTCAATATTCATGACCAAACTAGTAACCCAAACTCCTCTATCGTTCTTAATATGACTTAATATTCATGACCAAATTAGTAACCCAAACTCCTCTATCATTCTTAATATGACTCAATATTTATGACCAAACTAGTAACCCAAACTCCTCTATTGTTCTTAATAGCTCCTTCAACATAAACCCTTTTAGTGAAAGTTTGGAATGCTCCATCACTGTTCAGTTTGAACCATTCCAAGGGTGGCATATTCCAATCCATATAAACATGTTCTTTGGATTGTATTCACTTCCCCGTAGCTCCTCTAGTTTTATTTACAATAGCCACATCTCTCATCTTTCTTTGGGCTTCAAACATGACTTCTATTATGCTCTTGTGCACTCTAGATAAAAAGATTCATCTCTCATTAACCAAAGGATCCAATAGAGGATGTCAAACACGATATTCCCATTTTCTTGAAATCTATGAGTTCTAATATTGACAAGATTAATATCTAGCGTCCAATATTTAATCTCTTAGAACAAGAAAATATCATTACAATTAATTCCTGTCAAGGCAACCAAACTTTTTTTTCCCAAAAAGGCAGTTTCTAATTACGTGCAAGACTTGATTCACACTTGAAACAGCCGCTGTCACTTTGTGAGCTGCCTTCTCGCCCTTTATTGTTTCGACATTAGCTTACATTTATAAGCTAGCCAAAGAAACATGCAAGTTCGAGGTCCAAATTATTTTAGACTTTGCTCTTATCATGCCAAGAATATTTCAAATTTATCGTGTATATGATCAGACTGTGAGTTGTCCACTAGCATCATGAGTCTAGAATAATTTATCCCTTTTATTATTGTTGTCAGGAGGAGGATATGTGACTAAGATAATAATAACATTGTTTGATAAACGCCTACAAATATATCCTAATTTCAATTTTCGTCAACTTTAACCATAATTAATATTAAATACGAATGCAATAAATATTTAGTATATTAACTAATTTATTAAAATAATAAGTAAGTTTTTT
Organism: Garcia nutans; assembly: GCA_947685225.1. Taxonomy (NCBI): domain Eukaryota; kingdom Viridiplantae; phylum Streptophyta; class Magnoliopsida; order Malpighiales; family Euphorbiaceae; genus Garcia; species Garcia nutans. Next base: position 53,163,962 of record CANTUV010000012.1, read on the forward strand.
TAGATAAATAAAAAAAATGTGTCTATCAATTTGAAATAAAAAGAGTAATATTTAATATATAATTTTCAAGAAATATATATTATATGGTTAAAAGATATTTATTAAAGACACAAATTAATAATATCATAAATTTAAAATAAATAATATGTATAATCTCAAATATAAAATTTATTTATATATTTTATAAAATACAATCAAATTAAATTAAATATATTTCATTTAAATTGCTAAAAAAAATAAAAATTTATAAGAAAAAAATGTTTTCATTTTGTGAACAATAATTTTAATTTTTTATGATTATTTTGTCACGTAGGCCATTAGAAAAATCAAACGGTCAAATTACTTCAAGGCAAACAAAATGAACGATCCTGATCAATCCTACACTAACATACTTATAAGAGCTTGTCCTCTCTCGCGCTAGGTTTTTAAACACTGCCGCTTCAAGCATCACAGAGGCTTGTAAATTCATTTTTGCACGCAGAGCTCTGAACTAGAAGGCTCGAAAATGGTACTCTCTCTCCCTGTCTCTCTGATTCTATGCTTATGTTTATATTTATACATATATGGGTGTGGACAAGTCTAATCCTGTAGATGATCTTGTGGAAATGTAGCCGTCGCATAAGACTTTTAGGATTAAGAAGAAGCTTGCGAAGAAGATGAGACAAAATAGGCCTATCCCTCACTGGATCCGCATGCGCACCGATAACTCCATCAGGTTCTTTCTGTCTTCTTTTTGTTAATTTGTTTTAAATAATTCCATAAATGTTAATTATTTGATTTTTGTATTTTTTTTGGGGATTATAGGTACAATGCTAAGCGCAGGCACTGGCGCCGTACCAAGCTTGGTTTTTGAAGATGCTTTGAGTTAGTTATTCACTACGTATTAGGATATGTTTTGAGATTAAGATGAAAATTACCAAGTTTTTTTTTCGCAAATTTGATGGGATTGAAATTTTTATGATTTGAACAAGTAATGTTTTTGACTAGACTATTGAAACGCAATGCAATTAAGTAATCGATTTGGCCCTTTTTTTTTGGCTGTTATCGTGTTCTTTTGTGTTTTTTTATTGCTTCTGGGTATGTTAAGGGAAGATGATGGTATTTGTGTTGATTAGTATTGTTCCACCATTATTTTGATAAAACAAGGTTTTGTGTGAAATTTTGCTATGATATGATATATGAGGAGACATTAACAGGTTTCATTCGTTTGAAAATTGTCATTTCAATGTGTTTTTATTGTGTTGTGTCATAAAATGTGCCTGCCCTTGTATCTGTTTCGCAGGCTTGTAGTTGTCATGGCATTCAAGTATGCTTGATTGAACAAACAAATTTTCTTTATTTTTTATGGTTCTTGTGAGCTCACCCGTTCTGCATATGCCACTTTGTATTTGTGTATTGCTATATCGGAAAACTCTGTTTTGTGTGTTTTGGGGAATTCTGTCTATGTTAGATGTTAACTTAGTTTAGATTGCTGGCATGGCATTTCCAGTAAGCACCCCTTGTCTGAAGGTCCCTGTTAAGTTTTTTTTTTTTTTTTTTGAAATCCTGGTAACAAGATAGTATCAAAACATTGAAACCCCTTCTCTATTTGAACTACAATCATGGTGAGTAATAATTAGACAAACTCAGTTTCCAAACGCGGCTTTTAATTAAATATTTAAATTTGTGCTACAAAAAATTTCATGAGTGTGGTTACGTCAGTTTTTGAACGACAATGAAGTTACCCAGTTGAGTACGCAGACAGAACATCTTGGATCACCAAATAGATTGCAAGTTATCTTGGATTGAAGCATGAAGAGATAAGGATTTTTTTAATGATTAGGGAGATAATGTGCAATTTGGATATTGCCTGATTGCGCCAAAACTTCAGTCTATTTCAATTTCAAACTGTAACATTGAGTGTATTGTTTTGAAGGTTTATGTGCGCTGAGCACGGATCTTTTATGGTGCGTATGCAAATTGCTAAAATCATTTTGGAGTTTACGAACTTCATAAATCAAATTGATTGAAGAAATACAAGTAGCTGTTTTGTTTGGAGGATTTTAAATTTGGAATGACTAATTCACCTTATGATGTGCCTTCAAGTTTGAGCCAAATATAATTTTATCGGTTTGATGTTTGAAGTATTTCAAATTTGTTGGATTACATCTCAAGATTATTGATTTTTTTTATGAATGAATTTTGATATTAAGTGATCAATGTTAATGATTTAGAAGTTCAATAACTAAATTTGTTAAAAGGTCGAGGTCAACAGCATAAAATTCTTTGACCCATAAATTATTCAAGTAGCTGGTCATTTTATAAAGACGGTTTAAGCTGATTTGATTTCTTTTTTTTTTTTTAATTTCAAATTGAATGTATCTCCATAACCGAAACTGCATACACAGTACACACCTAACATTGATTATTGATCCCAGATTATACAATGAATTGTACATTACGCACTGATTGTGTCCCAAAATCACAGCTACTCCGCTTCACACTGCACAAGAATTAGTCCAGAAATTCCAAGACAACTTAAAAGTTCTCCTAGACCATGCTTAGTATGTGTAAGCTTTTAGTAGTCAAATTAGTTTCCATTCCCACCAAAGAGGTAACCAAGAGAAGATCCACCACCAGAGGCAGCATGCACTTTAGTTGATGGCCGATCCTGCAGGCGCATATTGAAACAAATCGGATTATTACATTATATGCCATTGCAGCAACAACCAAGAAATAATGAAAGTAGAACCAGCTCTTCACACAAGTATGCCACCACCAAAATATACACAACAGAATGATACAAAAAGCTTATGTTCATCTTTTGATCAAGTTATATAGCTTTACAATAACTTGCAGCTGCACTTCTATAAATCACTCCAAAGAATATTCACAATGTAAATCTTCTTCTTTCTTGAAAAACCTTAAGGATCAAGAAATTTTACTAGACCCAAATTCAAACAGAAAAGATCTATCACCTCTCTTTGAAGGGTTTTGGAATCTCACTATTCTAAGGCTAAAAGTTATTCCAAATGGACGAACACGCATAAATACACCAGCAAAAACAAGCATTTATCTAGAAAAATTACTTCCGCAATTGAAATAACATATAGATAATAAATGAATTTGAGATCATAAAGTTCAATTTTTATAGTGGCTTCTAGTTAATATTTTCAATATAGTACTTTTGTTAACAGCATCTCAAATGCCAATCTTAAATAGCTTAAGCATACTACCTTGTATTTTTCCTATTCTACAAAGCCAGTCGAAAGTAGTTCCAAAAAGGTGAACAAGAACAAGCATATATAACATAATAGAAACAATAGATACCCTAGAAAATTACTCCCCTAGTTGACAAAACATATAGCATACAGATATTAACTGAATTTGGGATCATACTGTAATAAAGTTACCGCAGTTCTGTCCCTCTGCCCTGTGGTAATTGTTCGTAAGGTTTCCATGGATGCCTGCTGGAGTATCTTTATCTATTGGTGCAGGCGAAGCAACTGCAGGCTTTTGAGGAGGGCTATCGTTAGCTGCTTGTCCCATGCTTTTTTCAGCAGCTTTAGCATTGGTAGCAGTCTCCCTCTCCCCATTACCAAAGAGGTATCCCAATGAACTTTGTCCACCACCAGCACTAACTCCACGACCCATTTTTGCTATATACCTATTCATGAGAAAAATTGAAAAAAAAAATAGTTGGACTGGACACTGTAGAATAAGAACTCAAACTGTTTAAATCATGAAAAAAAAGGTGGTGGCCTTGCTCACCTTCTTATATCAAGAAGATGAGAGTTATTTCTAGTTCTGCCAATATTCATGTAAAATTCAACGTATTAATAATTGATTATAGGCTGAAACATGTTGCTTCATTTATCAAATAGTCATGCTAAAAATAAAAGAAAACGATTTCTAAGAATATTTCATTAAAGTTATGAGAAGTTATATTATTTTGTTTTTTTTTAAATTACGGAAACAAATGCTGTACGATTTGGGTTAGTATAAAGCTTGAAGCAATCAATCACATTTTAGCTTCAGCAAGACATTATAAAACCTCCAAAAACCAGCATAACTTATTAACAAAAACCAAAATCTCGAATTCAAAAAAAAAAAGAGAGAGAGAGAACAAAATTCACAAAACTTTTGCTCATAGCCTTTAAGATCTCATTCTCATATCAACCTTTAGGAAAATAAAGAATCAAAACTTAGGAAAATAAAGAATCAAAACTATGTTAAATTCTCAGACGTTCAAATTCTACAAATTTCAGTCCACGGGAAAAGCTTTAACCAGATCTAAAATATTACCAAGAATGCAGAATCCAGCACCCAGAAATGAATTTAATCAAGAAATTTCAAAATGCGAAAGGGGAAAAAAATCAAGAAACGGGAGATCAGTAATTCCATACAAAACAAAGCATGAAATGGATTTGAACCTCCGGATTGTATAGAGTTGTATTGAAAATGAAGATCTGTATTGAAATCTTATTGAAGAGAATGACATTTACAAATTGATAAAACTGAAGAAGAAGAATATCAAAAATACAGAATGAACAAAAGAAGCTACTTCATCTAAGTTCTCTAACTTCTATTTAATAACTGTAAAACTTCTCTTTCCTTCTAGAATTTTTAGCTCTCAGCTTGCAGCATTCTAACTAATTCTGTTGTTGATTTTATTGTCAGCCATTTGATCTTGTAACTGAAGGAGACAGCTGGTCCATTTGATCTTCAACTTGCAAGAGTTTTATGCTGCAAGTTGTGAGTTTTATGCTGCAAGTTGTGACAGCTGTTTGATCAAGCTGTTTGATCTTGTAACTGAAGGAGACACCAGTTATTCTTTCTTCTTATTAATCAACTCTCAATTTTCTCTTCTTGCAGCCAGCTCCATTACCCCCCTACAAGCTGGCGAGTATATGTTGACGAGACCAAGCTTGCCCACAAGCCGTGCAAAATCTTGAGGAGGTAAGGCTTTTGTAAAAATGTCAGCTAATTGGTTATGAGTTTTAATGGGCATCAAGTGTATCAAGCCTTTGATTAGTTGTTCTCCGACTAAATGACAGTCGAGGTCAATGTGCTTTGTTCGCTCATGGAAGGCTGGATTGGAAGCAATATGAATAGCAGAGAGATTATCACAGTAGATGCTGACTGGCATGGAATGATCAACATGTAAATCAGTAAGTAAATACTTGAGCCATTGAATTTCACATGTGACAGCTGCTAGAGCTCTATACTCTGCCTCTGTTGATGATCTTGATACTGTGTTTTGCTTCTTTGACCACCAGCAAATGAGTGAATCTCCAAGATAAAGAGAATAACCAGTAATTGATTTCCTGGTGTCCAAGCAGCCAGCCCAATCACTGTCACTGAATGCTTTAAGTAGTGGTGCTGATTTTGCTGAAAGAAATAGACCCTGACCAGGTGAGCCTTTTAAGTATCTGAAAATTCTATTGACAGCTTGTAAATGCATTGTTCTGGGAGCAAACAAATACGGACTAAGTTGATTCACAGCAAAGGTAATGTCAGGCCTGGTGGTGGTGAGATAAAGTAACCTCCCAATCAATCGTCTATATTGAGAGATATCAGGTAATAAGTCACCACTATTTGTACTAAGCTTTGAGTGATAATCAATAGGAGTAGATACTGGTTTTGCATCAATGTACCCTGCATCATTGAGTAATTCTAGATAATATTTTCTTTGTGAAACATGAATGCGATGTTTGGACCTTGCAATCTCAAGACCAAGGAAAAACTTTAGTGTTCTAAGGTCTTTGATACGAAACTCAGCATCAAGTAAACTTTTCACCCTTGTTATTTCTGCTAGGTCATTACCAGCAAGTATGACATCATCAACATAGACTAGAAGAGCAGTAAAACCACTTTGTTTGCTTGAAGTAAACAAAGAGTAATCAGAATAAGATTGATGATATCCCAGAGAACTTAGAAAATTAGTTAACTTACAAAACCACTGTCTGCTGGCCTGTTTAAGTCCATAGAGGCTTTTCTTGAGCTTGCATACATGTCCATGTGGTACTTGGAAACCAGGAGGGGCAGACATATAAACCTCTTCATCAAGATCTCCATGAAGAAAGGCATTATTTACATCTAACTGATGTAAATGCCAATTGTTGATTGCTGCCAATGCTAGAAGAAGTCTCACAGTGGTCATCTTTGCAACTGGAGAAAAAGTGTCTAAATAATCCAATCCCTCTATTTGTGTATATCCTTTAGCAACTAACCTTGCTTTGTACCTTTCAATGCTGCCATCAGATTTAAGTTTGATTTTGTAGACCCATTTACACCCTATTGGATTTTTGTGTGCAGGTAAAGGAACTAAATCCCAAGTGTTGTTGAGTTGCAAGGCCTGCAGTTCCAGATCCATGGCATGTCTCCAGGATTCTGACTTCTCTGCTTGTTTGTAAGTTTTAGGTTCAATGTGACTATGTAACTGACCAATGAAATGTTGAAAAGTGGGTGAAACCAGGTGATAAGATAGGACTTTTGAAAGATTGTGTTTAGAGGGCAGAAAGGATAGATTGCAATGATAATCTTGCAAATATGAATGAGGATGTTTATTTTTTATAGATTGCCTTGCAGGTACTGCAAAAGTATCAGGAAGTGAATGCTGTTGGCTTGATACTGCAGCAGCATCGGGTGAAAATAAAGATTGATCAAGCAAAATGTTATCAGTATCAAGTGTGTTTGTGAATGTAGGCTGAAGGTTTGTATAGAAATTAGAGGTAGTGGGTATTTGTTTTGTTTTGTAAGGGAAGAATTGTTCATGGAAGATAACATTTCTGCTGATGAAAATTTCTCTATTTGACAGGTCCAAGAGTAGGAAACCCTTCACACCAGTCTTGTATCCAAGGAAGACACATTTCCTGGCTCTTGGATCAAGTTTGGTTCTATGAGACTGTAGAGTAGTAGCAAAACACAATGAGCCAAAAACTCTGAGATTTGCATAATCAGGTTGAACTTTGTATAGTCTCCCAAATGGTGTACAATTATCAATGACAGGAGAAGGACTAACATTGATGAGGTAAGCAGCATGAATTAATGCATAATTCCAAAACAAATGAGGGAGATTGGATTGAAACAATAAGGCTCTTGTGATGTTTAACAGGTGCTGATGCTTTCTTTCCACTATGGAATTCTGCTGAGGAGTTTTTGGGCATGACTTTTGATGCAGAATACCATGATGAGAATAAAATTCAGGTAATTCAAACTCTATACCATTATCTGATCTGAGTGTCTTGACTTTAATTCCAAATTGTGTGTCTGCCATGTGTATGAATCCCTTAAGTAATGGCCTGGTTTCTGACTTTGACACCATAGGATACACCCAAACAAATCTACTAAAATCATCAACTATGGTGAGAAAGTATTTATGGCCATGAAGTGAATTTTGAGCAATAGGTCCCCATATATCAGCATGTATCATGTCAAATATGGCTTTAGTAGTAGAAAAACTATTTGGAAAAGTAAGTTTTCTTTGTTTAGCAAAGTAACAAGTATCACATGGTACACTTGTCTTATTACATGTAATGACATCAGACTTTCTACTAAGACTGTCCAGCACCTTACTTGATAAGTGACCAAGTCTATAATGTCATAAATCTTCTTTTACAAAACTCTCTTTTGCTGTGTCATTTTCATTTATTAAAGAATTGACAAAAGTCATCACCTTAGTTTCTCTAAAAATTGAAGTATCTAGCACATAGAGTCCTCCCTTCACTTTAGCTAAACTAATCTTCCTCCACGAATTCCTGGCCTGTATAGCACATATATCATCCAACAAACATAGCCAGCACCTCAGTTGTTTGATGAGAGTAATGACTGAAATGAGATTAAAGTTGAATGCAGGAATATACAAGACATCATGCAAGTAAAAGTCTCTAGAGAAATGCACATTCCCAATCATTTCAGCAATAACAATACTCCCATTAGGTAACTTCACACTAACTGGTTTAATTCTCCTGTAAGTAGTGAATAGACTGATATATGAGACCACATGATCTGTGGCCCCTGAGTCAAGAATCCAGATATGAGAATTAATACCTGCAGCCTCCTCATGCCCTTTTGCTGATGCTGAATTTGCATAATGAGTAGCAATCATGCTATTAACAACATGAGTAGAAATCATGAGCTGTTTGATAAAAATGGGTTTTGCATTTGCATACCTTTTCTTGTCTTTCTTGAACCAAAATTTGATGCTAATGAAATAGAATGATAATGAAATAAAGGCAGGAAAAGTATATATATAGAAATAAAGATTTAAATATTCTCACCTCTGGCTTGTAATATTTAAACTATTAATTTCATTATCTAATGCACTAATTATTTAAAAAAAAACTAATTCTCAATAATGTTTTAAATAAATTTAATTCTGATAAAAATTCAAACACGAAGCTTCTCAATTTTAAATCTGAAAATGCTTATAATTTTTTTTAATGAATTCAAGGAGTGAAATACCATGAATAAAACAAATTATATTTGTAAAGATTAAGGGAAAATAAAAATAATTTTTTTATAATATTATAATTGTAGTAAAAATAATTACTAATTTTTACTAATATTAACGTACAATTGTTCTACGTGAAGGAAAAGAGAGGGCGGGGTATGAGCTGGCTTTAGTTGCTGATTGGTTTGAAACCGTTCGTTTGCTCGGCAATAGCGTTCTATGAGGTAAAGAGGCTTATTCACGTGCTTATTTTTTTTAAAATTATTTTTTTATTATTAAACGGTCTCATTCATAATCTCATTGTGATAAATTGATAATTACATAATTATAAATTGATAATTACATAATTATAAATCATCATAGCCAGCTTCTCTGAGAGAAGGAGGCTAAAAGAGGAGAAAAGAGAGCTGAGGGTTGAAGTTGAGGGGGGCTGAAGGGCTGAAAATTAAATACATGTCCGACTGCCAATAGGGAAAATCGTCAACCCTCACCCGACCCCATCTGACTCCGCCACGGATAATAGCATAAGCATTGTCATTTCAATGCTTAAAAATCTAACTCAATTAAGCCTTCATCATTTAAATTTAAGTCGTTAATATACCTTCTTTTAATTTATAATTATTAAAGTTTTAGAAATCTAAATAAAAATAAAATTTTAATTTTAAAAAATTTATGTTAATATAATAATTGATTATTATATTATTATTGTAAGATTACATTTATTTTATTCTAAAAAAAAAGAGTGCATTTATTTTATCAAAAAAATAAAGAGTATTCTCAGTCTAATTTATGCATAAAATAAGATTAATAATATATTTTTACCCTCGTTCTTCATATATATAAATTATTTTTGTCATATTTAATAAATTAAATATCATAGATAAAAAGGAAATTAAAAAATTAAAATAAAAGATAAAAATAGAATTTTTTACAAAACTATAAAAAAATTTATCATATCTTCAAAATATATTTAAATTTATCAAAATTTATATTTAGTTTAGAAATTTATTAGATTTAGTTTATTATGAATTTATTATAAATTTATTATACATATAATAATTTTTATAAGTTTATTATATATTTTTATAAAATTATTGAAATAAGTCAATAAAATGTAAAATTTTTATAAAATCTAATGATGGATGTAATTTTCTTTAAAAAAAAAAAAAAGCAAACTCAATATTGATGATAATAGACCACATGTATGACAATATTAATGGCTTAACTTAAGAGTTAGGAGGGAGGGTCATAATTGGAACCACAAAAATACACCACACACATGGATGGAATCCCACAAATCTAAACCTTGAGCAAACAAAGAGTGATTAAGAGAGATGCTAAATTAGTGTTGTTATTTTAAGATTCTACTTCTACTTCCACGTAGACTTCCACTTCCACATGGAGTTGTTTTTATTACTTTTTTATATTTTACACTACATGAACCCCATAAAAGCATATATAATATTTTAAAATTTTTTAAATAAAAAATTAATAAAATAAAATATTAAAATTAAAGGAACTCTAAAATAACATATAGCTCTTTACTTCTCTTTCTCTTTTTTCCCTCTAAATTTTAAACATATTTTTATTTTCAAAATAATTTAATGTAAAAAATCTTAAATTAAAAGAATATATTGAATATCTTAAATTAAAAGAATATATTGAATATCTTTAATATATTCATTTTGAAAAACTTATAATAAAAGTAAAATATATATTATACTAAAACTAAAAAGCAATGCCAAAGCTTTTTTTTTATACTTAATATTTTAAGTTAAGTTTTTTTTTTTTTATATTAAAGCATCATTTATTTTAGTACATTAAAGTCTTTTTTATATATTTCAATGTATATATCTTAATTTATTTTTTATTTTATAAAAAATTAAAAGAATATAATAAAAGAACTTGGATATAGAAATGACAAGAGTTAGATATTTTTAAATACCTAATATATTTTAATCTGTTTATATAAGATATAAGTAATTAATAAATAGATTTGAGCTAGTAAGGATAGTATTTTTACTACTAGTACTGATAAAGGATTTGAATATTTATTTTTGAATATCCGTTATTCAAACCTAATTTTATATATTAATTATATTTTATTTTAATTATAAAATTACGTGGCATAAAATTATTTCAGTAAAATTATATTAGTATTAAATATTTATTTTTAATTATTTAATTAAAAAATATAATTTTATAATTATAAATTTATAACATTTTTTTAATTCTTATATTTCAACAAGTAATTAAATGAGTATGAGAAGTAAATGAATAGTAGCAAATTAATTTAAAATGGATACATATAGTAAAAATATAATTATAATCAAATTTAAGACGAGTCCAAATAATTTAAATTTAAATGAATTCAAATTTAGTTTTTTTCATAACTATTACCTGGAGAACGGAAGAACTGAGGACTGGAGATGATATAACCATAAATATTTTTTTTGCTTAATTTTATTTTTAATATATTTTTTTGTGTTATTTTTTTTTTCAGGGAATGATACGAATATTAATATCCTGAGTTTTTCAGACCTAATTTAATAAAAATTAGTTTTACTTGTGAGGTAGTTGAATATTAAAGTAATTCTATTTAAAAAGTTTTGCATTTCTTATAAAATTCTAGAATTGTATAATTTTTTTCTTTAGCAAACCAACCAAAAAATCATTAATTTAGCATATTGATCATAGTTTTATCAGTGGATAAAAGTATTAGTGCTTCCCAAACGAATTTCAGTACTCTAATGCATATTTTTAAAAAAAAAATTTAATTTTTTTTCACTATAAATTTGCCCAAAAAAGAAATCATTCATTTGATAGGGTAGGCTCCTCTTTGTCCAATCTAATATCATTTGAGTAGCCGCGCTTCATTAGTTATCCAAACAAGAAATAAAAGTCACAACCTCCATCCATGGCCGCTTCTAGCAAACAGTATTCGTTTGGTTCAGACCATGACCAGACAAAACCTAACAGTATTCATTTGGCAACAAAACGAAAATGAAAAAGGAAAATACAGTTATAACCATACAAATAAGCAAAAAATAGGTGCATTCAATCTCTGAACTATTCTACAGCACTATCCACCTACCAAACCAACAACCACCTGAAAAATTGACAATTACCAAATAAAAATTGACCATCTTTATCTTTTTCTTGGTAGTTTTGTATTCAAATGAATCAAATACACTCTCTCCCAACAATCCAAATTAGGAATCAAGATCTAACATAATGGCCTCCGTTATGACTTTCCATTCCCCCTCTTCCCCTTCTGCAGTTCTCAGAACCCTAACTTTCATTAGCATAAATGATTATATATATATATATTTCACGTACAAAGTGAAAAAAGGGGAATCCCCAAAAAAAAGAGAGGAAGAGAGAAGGAGAAGGATAGAAACATCTTCTGTGCTCTAACAAGATGGTTGACATTTTTCCTGGAGAATTAAGCACGTAATAATTTTAATGCTATATGCATTTACACAGCCACCCAAATCTGCTCTTCTAACCAGAAAAATGTGAGCGCCAATCCTTGTACCATGCCAAGATGACCCTGAAAAGTCATCTAATTACCCAATCTTTCCAGTTGAAGGAATCTTAGAAATCTCTACCAATATCTTGTGAAGGGCTTGAGGCTTTGAGAAAAAAGGTGAGTGATCAGCACCTTTTAAAAGGAAAACCTTATCAGGAGGGCTTGAGTTTATCATGCTTTCCTGTAGTGCAATGGGTATGGCATTATCTTCTGGCGTTTCTATATAAAACCTTCTAACTGTTCCGTATTTCATGTCTGAAAGAGAAAGCTTCTCTAAAACTGGTGCAAAGGGGATTGGCCTCATTGAAACAGAAGCTAATGCAACATCCTGAGCCAAAAGAAGTAAGAAGGAATTAGCAACAGACATACAAAGATAAACACACAAAATATAAGTGCACACACGCATGGTGCAAAGTCAAAAAATAATAATAATAATAAGACAAGGCCAAGAGATGTTCTTATACACTTCTGAAGAATTTCCTCTGGGAATCCAAGAAACGTACTCAAGATTTGGGGCAAACAAATAAAAATTTGAAACTGAAAAATTCATCTACATAGAATTAGATTCATGAGATTTGTTACGCATACATCTATAATGCACAGACATGGCGCCAAATACACAGGACATTTATCTTCCTAAAAATTCAAGATACAACACCAGTCAAACATCATACACACACAGACACTCATTAGACTCAGGAATTCTAGCATTACATATGTAAATTCTGCTCAACTCAGTTTGATCTCATTTCAATTATAACAAAGTTGAATTTGAATATTTTGTAAGCGGAGATAGAGTAGCTCAACTCATTTACACCCTACTAATAATGTTGCATATATATAAATATATATATATTGCTTTTCAAGATTGAGTACACATGTCTTCACTTCTTTAAAAAAATATTGACTGTTAAAATTGAATAGATATCTGATATTTTTGCATTTTGTTGGGATCCTCAACTTTCTGATTCAATGTGGTCTGAATGATATATAAAAACGGCCTAATAGATCCAAAATTTGACCCATGCCAAGATCTTCATCAACTCGGCAACAAAAGATCTCTCTTGTGTCTTTCTAACATCTCCAAAGAACAGCCAAGCCTGGTCATAAGCCAGACAAAAACATGGTGTACCATTTTTTCTCTAGTCAAGGTTTCTTCATCATTGATGTCAAAAATAGCCTAAGAAGCCATAGCAACTTTTAAAAGTAGAAATGCTTCAAATGCACCATTAAATTTTAGACACCATCACAATTAGACTCCTAACTGTTCCCTAAATGCATATGACCTTGGAGGACAGCCTGCCTAGAAGTAACCTTTCAGAAATAGATATTCATAATTAAACAGTGCTAAGCTAAGGCACCACCAAGATGGTAGTTCAACTTTTATAAAATGCTGATTACTGAAAGTTCATATGTTTTGACAATCAGCAACCTCATATGACTCCTTTAGCAGCCATTGTGCAAACTTTACTGGGATCAGTATGTTCACAGATCTGTGTATACAGAACAGAAGACAACCCTTCCCATCCCAAATCAACTAGAGAAATTACTCTCCTTAACAGTGACAGAGTTGCTAGCCTAAGACCAGCAACTCCAAGCACTGAACTCAATACAGTATACCACCAGGCTGACCATATGGTCTGTGTCTCGAATTCTTATAATGAAAAAGGCAAATAGTCCTATGTTTAGATTTATGAAAAAAATTTAATGACCTGTTGAATGTTGGTAAATGCAAAGAAAAAGAATTGGTAACAGCAATGATAGCACACCTTCGCAAGACTTTGGTTGAACAGCAACTCCCTCAATAATGACTTATCTAGTTCAATAGCAGTTGGAGGATGATCATTCCCATTTGCATATACAAATATCTGCGCCTGTCGCATCAAATCATTTGAATCTGCCTGCAATCAAATTTTGACTTAGTAAGAAAGAGAAAAAGGGGAACAAAAAAATGACAAGAACCTTGTACACCTGTACTTGTCTAGCAATAACACGAACAGGGTATATTCTGAAAAGCTAAGCTGGAATGGGTTTATATCTAATTACCCCTTAGGAAGGGGATTTGCAAACTAAAAACTATCAAGTGCATCTCAAATTATCAAGACATATATTAATCCTGAGGCTAACTAGTATGGGTATCAAGACATATGTTAATGACATGTCCACAAGACTTACTGGTAAATGGTTGGACAACCTCGATATAAAATGAAGAAATAATTCTGCAAATCCAAAATGGGTATAAGTGCAATCAATGAGAATGACCCAAAGAAAAATGCAGAAACCAACATCGAGTATGACCGGAAACAAGTTTTTGTAGGATTCAGAAAACAAAAGCTAGTGGTTTTTGTGCCCCTAGGTCTCTTGTATATGCATGTCCTCACATGCCAAAATGGAGCTAAGGTTGATATAGTCAATTGATACTTTCTTAAAGAAAATAAAAAGGAACCAAGCTCCAAACAGCATCTTTTTATTAGTAGATAAACAAAATGGTAATCAAGTGCAGCAGAGACACAAAGATAAGCAATTCATACAGCAAGGATCCTAAATTTCGTTCAGTAAATGCGATTTCAGAAGTTGCAGTACATATAAAAATGATGCCAAATCAATGAGTTAGTTGAAATGAATAAAGAATTGCATAGGATAAACCTTTTGTGAGAACATATCAAGAGTACTCTGTCCATTGGTCAGCATCGCTGCAGCAATAAAAATAGCTTTTGAAGCTTTCTGAGGAAATAACTCCATTGCATATGACATACAAGTACCACCAAAATCGTGCCCCACCAAAATCACCTGCATATGGTGACACAATAATGCATCTCAAAACAAATTATACTACAAGCTTAAATGTTTTTAAATGCAAACAGCCAATAAAAAGCTGAATCCTGAAGGTTTTAGGTGAAAAAGCAATAAATCTCCCATCCTGACATCAATAGAGAGTCAATCAATTGGGCCCATGATCAGCATTTCTGGTAATTAGTCTCTATGTGTTAATTCAATATTTAAATAAACAACAGAATGCCAAGTAAAATTCATATTAACATTAACTTCAGGATTAGGTGCTCAAAAGTGCCAAATGGCAGAAAATCAGCTTTTTAGCAAAAAAAAAAACGTGAAACATGTAGTACTGTTGATGATACTTCTAATAAGTTTACGGGAATTGGGAAAATATTTGGAACTGAACTGCACGCAGAAAAGGTAGCAAACTTTTTAGCAAACTGAACTGAGCCACAAAGAATGGAAAAGTACCTTCTCTCCATCAGGAAGTTTTTCAAGAAAATCAGTTAGGGGTTTCACATATTGAGAAAGACTTGTTATGCCATTTGTATCAAAAGAATGAATCCCAGAGCCAGTTAAATCAATGGCAGTAACTTTGAAGCCACCCTCTTCTAAAAGTGCTATTGTTTTATACCAGCACCAAGCACCAAAGCCTCCCCCATGCACAAGGACAAAATGGTTTGCTTCAAGACCATCAAGCTCGATATCCTATTGAAAAAGAAAGTGGTTAGGAAAGAGAATTGAATGAACATGATAAAAAGAATAGTGAATGACACAACAATCCAAATTTTGTGTTTCAATATACACTTCTAAACTGTTTATGAAATCAAATCACAAGGTCAAACCATCCCAAGAAGTTCTCTACTGAAAATTTAGATAAGAAATTCAAATAATATGCCTTTCTACTGATAATTTACATAAACTCAAACAATATACCAAAGGCACATGCAAAAAGTGACATAAAGAAGGATCATAAGTAAATAACACCTTATGATAAAAAAAAAACTATAAACTCCAAATGAAATAAGATACGAGAAACAAATAATTATTATCAACTTGCTGATGAACAAGAGACAAGGGTGATCTTGAAATTTTATGGGCATGCTTAAAGCTATCCGATCCAAGTACTTGACATCATGCCAAGTACATAAAAATTATGAATAGATTAAAAGATCTAGATCTGAAACAATCGTTCTCGCAATGCCTACAATATCATTATTAGTCATCATGCTGAATCTTTCTGAAATGATGAAAATCATATGTTGAACTTGTTTGCCTTTGTTTATGCATCACAAGATTAGAACCTTAATAACAACCTAGTTGAATGGTTTCAGTAGCAATTCTGGCAGATGTTAAAAAGCAAGTGATTCTGACTGCCTGTTTTTAAAACTGTTATATCAATCACCAGCACAATTCATATGCCCCTGCACAAAGAACAGAAAAAATATGCATCTAAAAATTCTAAATGAAACCAAAAATGAATTGAGTGAAGGAGCTAAAACAGATTGAAGTGGCCTACAATAATAATAGTCATAGATGAACAAATAAACCTATTTCTTAAGTATTTTCATTTCAATTGCATACATGATCATCCACCAATCTTCATGGCATTTAGAAAACAAAGAACTACTGAAAATGGCAAACTCATGTAATTGAGCTTAAGGTTAGGCATTATTAAGAGGCATGCTTAAGAAAGGACATAATTTATCAATTCATTTAACAAAGGCTTTATGATATCCACACAAATTTTCACCAGAACAGCAAATCCTGAAAGATTAAAAAAAAAAAGATCAACTGCAAAGGAAAAATAAACGTTGCTATAAGACCAGAAAAGCAAAATATATGGCAAACAACAGACTATTAGTCCAACCAAAAAGCCAATTCAGACCTCTAAGCAATCAATACACTACACATGATAGGAAAAAAAATTATTAGAGAACTAAATTTACGATATCTGGCCATCACTATCACTCAGCGAGGATCCAAACAGAATTAATCAAACCCATTAAAATTACTACTATAACAAATAAGCAAAGATAATAGAACATGCTAACCATAAAATCCTCCTTTTCACTCTTAATTAGCAACTAACTCAAAAGCACCATCAAGAAACGTAACATGAAAATCATTAAATATTCTATCTCCTATAAGTAACAGCAACAGAAACATATCCCATGAGTCCATCAACCCCACAAGCACACATCAAACCAGTTCCATAATTAACACCAAAAATGAAAAAATAAAATAAAATAAATGAAAACTCACAACCATAAATCCTATCATTTCCATAATTAACAAAATCCAAAACCATATGCATATGCATGTGTAATATATGTAAACAAATAAACGCAGAACAACATGAACCTGGTTAACTAGCTGGTGAGGTTGCAACAAAGGGTCAGTAAGGGACCGGGCTCTAGAACTGGAGCTCCGGGGCAACTGGGTTTTCTTCGAAGCGGAATTATTCGGGTAGCGTAATGAAGTCGACCGATCAAACGGTAATCTGCCGGTCCCGTTCTGTTGTTGCTGGTGCTGCCTGAAAAGAATGGCTGCAGCCAAAGCCTGTTCCTGAATCAAGGAATCAGTACTGTCTTTGCGGGTGGATCGGACCCGGGTCCACCGATTGCTGGAGTTGGTCAATGATTGCAGGTTACCCGTTAAACGTTTTGTGGGTTTCTTCTTTCTCACTGTTTTGGGTGCGAAACAAGTGCAGAGGTTTCCCATTGCTCTGGTTCGTGCATATAGAATAAATACTATAGTCAGAGTATATACATATATTATATTTATACGTTTTTTGGCATCCAAGAAGTGAAAATGGAGAAAGCAAAAATAGAGGGGAGTCCGGCGGAATTCAGGTGGAAGCCACCGCGGGCGACGGAGGTGCTGCTGACGGCTGAAGTTCGCTAAGATTGTTCTGAAGGAGGGTCCTTTATCGGAAACTTCAAGTTGATGACAAAGAGGCCTTGGTAGGATACGATAATTAGATTTGTTCTTATAAAGCGGCTGTAATTTATTTAAAAATTGATGTATGAAAATAAAAAGTGATTTTGTCATTATTTCTTTACTTTATTAAAATTTTAAAATAAATATTTAGAAATAAGTTTAGGTTGATTTGGTGCAAAAATGGATTAAAAATTAAATAAAATAATTATCTTTTCAATTCTTATGAAATTTATATTTTGTAATTAAAAAAGTTCATTGTATATAATAAATAATTTTTATATTTAAAATTCAATTGAAATTTATGTTATATAAATTTACTATTGAGTAAAATAATTAATTCATATTTAAATGCTTCGAGGCAAAGTACTTAATTACATAACATTCCATTAAATCAAATAAGTCCTTAAATGTTCCATTAATCAAACAAGTACTTAAATGTTGGAATTTTTAGACTAACTTAAAATAAAAAAATAATAATTTCTTTGTTTGGACAAAGGATAAAAATATAATTAATAGGTATGAATCTTTGTTTGTTTTTGTTGTTGTTTTATGTGTTAATGATGATTGAAGAAGTTAGGTAAATAATAATTTTTCATGTATAAATCATAATTTATCCTTTATTTTGTCCACATTTATATATTATTTAATGAAATATGTTCTCTGTGATAGATTTTTTAAATATTATATATTATTTTATTTTCTCAATTACAATGCATAAGTTTTTTAAAGAGAATAAATAAAAATATTAAACTTAAATTTTCAATATTTTATATGCTATTATTTATTAGCATTTCTATTAGTTCATTTGTTGAATTATTAATTAATAATCTACTATAAACTATTTAAATATATGAGCTAAGATATTTTATCAAGAAAGATGAATTATCACATGCGTTTCTTTGGTTAAAAAAAAATAAAATAAAAAATATTACAAATTTAGTAAAAAAATACTGAACAACAGTAAATATTTAATTACTAATCGATCGGCTTTTTGAGATTCTTAACAGTTATGATTATAATTAGATGAAATTTTAGAATTTATATAAACTGCATGCACCATAGAGTGAGACGTTTATATTATTTATCCTAAGTGGAGCACTTTTTTTTTTCTTTAAGTTTATAAATCGAGTAAGTTAAAAAAATAGTTTATAAATAGAGTTTAATTAAGTATTTAATTATCATTAGAAATTAATAATAAATGACATATTATTTCTTATGATAAATTAGTTTCAAAATAATAAAAATTATATATATTTCACTCTTTTTAAATACTGAAAATTATTTTTAACCTTTTTTTAAAAAAAGATTACCCTTAAAGATTAATTTGTAACTTTGACTATTTTTTATTTTCTACTTACTCATGATAGAGTATTTAAAAGTTGAAATTTATTTTGGTACAATTAATTTAATAAAAATTATTTTTTTCTCTTAAATTTAATAGATACACTTCATATTTTTGCAATAATAAAAAATTAATTATTTTATTAAAAATATAAATTTTACATACATTTTTATTTTAATATAAAATATATTTAATAATTATCATTAAATATAAATATAGTAGAATTGCAACAAATTTATTAAAATATTAAATAAATTATAATTTAATATCAACAAAAATATACATTTATTAATTTAGGAGGGAGAAAATATAAAAAAAATTAAATTATTAAAAAAATGACTATAATTTTATTTAAGGTACGATACAAATTTGAGACCTTTCATTTCTTTAAAGAAATTATTTCTCATTATAAATTTATAAAAAACCGTATAACCATAAAAAAATACAAAATAAAAATAATCTATCAGCTACTTTTACTTCCTCCGAAAAATCAACATTGAAAAGACAAGTCACTGGAGGACCATGGAGGAGATTACTTCCTTCAAACAGTTCTAATTTTATATTACAAATTATGTTTTATGTAAACGAATTTTATAAAAATAATTTAAAATTTTATATTTTTATATTCGATATAAAAGAAAAAATATCAATTATATTTTCAAAAATTTAATATAGACACGCAATTCTTGTCCTAAGATTGAATGAAGAATTGAAAGAATTTTCGAAAGAGTTTCTCATTTTTAATAAGAATTTTGGCAATGCATTTCATGGATTGTTTTTTGTAATAAAATATGTAAATAATTAATGCCCAATAAGGCAATAAACATAAACTTCCTAACATTTCATTTTTCTGGTAAAAAAATTCATTTCTGTATTTACACATCTGTTAGTACTCTTTTTATTTTTTTTATTTTTACTTTTTATTATTATTAAGTGGTCATGGTTTGGCCCACTTTTTCACTACGTGCATTTTTATTTTATTTTTTTAGGGGTATAGTGGACCACATATATCTTTTTTGCATTCCATCCAAAAGGAAATTGAGAAAATTAAAATAATAATAATAGTAATAATAATAATGATGATGATGATGATGATAATAATAATAATGATGATGATGATAATGTTAATAATAATAATAATAAAGGCTAGACGAGGGACATGGCATGGCATCTTTCTTTGAAGTTGGTAAATTTTTTAAATTGTATTTTATATTTATTTGCAAATATGAATAACCCTCTTTATAGAGAAAACTCAGAGATTTTATTGATGAGAATAAGCGTTTTCTTTTTCTTCTATGTTTTCTCTCTTGTTTTGTCTGCTACGGTTTCAGAGTTGTTCCTGTGAAGCTTTGATTGATATTTTTATTTCTATATTATATCACCTCAATATATAGAATATTGATTGATTGGTTGAAATATTAAGTTGGAGAGAAGGCCGGGTAGCCCCAGCTTCATCGTCTCCACCATATGGTGTGGTATTTTCTCATATTTACTTAGTTTTTCCTTTGTTTATATAATAAACTGGTTCAAGTTTGAGCCTTTGGCTTGTTTTGTTGCGATCTCCTTCTATGTTAAGGATTACTGCTTGCCTCTGGGTTCATATAGATCTTTGAAGATGTTTGGTATTTTGATCTCTTTTGAGATTTCCACTAAAATAGCAGAAGACCTAAGGTCTCCCTTATTCTTCTCTGGTTTCTATCCGAAGATTTACCCTAACACCCTTATATTTTATATACATAGAATACATACATATTGTAAGTGTACTAATGTAATCTACTTTAAAATCACACTTTAAATGTATTAATTATCAAAAATAAATGTTCTATCAAAAGTTTAAATATTATAGACATATATAAATAAAATTATATATATATATATATATAGTAAATGAGTAGATCTATTTGGAACTTGGCTTGATTTAATTACATACAAATGTCAATAAAAATTTTATCAGAATTTTATCTATAATTTCATAAAAACCCAAATTAAAAAATACACAACATGCATTAAAAACACTCCCAAAATTTTCTTTTCTCAAACCCACAACTACTCCAATTCACTTTAACAAAAAAAAAATAATATAACTTATAAATATTTACACAATATTATAAAATCTCATTACCATAATACACTTGTATATAATATTTATAATATACAAAACTAAAATATGAAGGATGCAAAAATATACATGCAATGCGGCACCGGGAGGATAGGTGTCGTGACAAGATGTTAACTTTAATATCAATTTCAATCCTAAGCCTGCTTAGATTTGTCAGAGCTTCATTTCTTTTTAATTCTGTCAATTACACGATAAAATTTAATTGCGCTAAACTATAAAGTTTAGTGGTATTTACTTTGAAAATGAATAAATAAATAAATAAAAATTTAATTCATTGTGATTTAAAACATAACACATTTCATGTATAAAATAATCTTAATTTAAAAATTTCATATTTTAAATTTTATATATCACAACACATTTAAAATACGCCCATACACGGTTGTTCAAATTTTGATAATATTGAATAGGCTCATCGCGACCCATAGGTCTTGATATCGAAGATAAAGTGTCGCAATACTGTAGTATCTCTCGATGCTATAGTATCTCCCAAAAGCATATGAGTAATTATAAATTACAAGTCTTCCGATACTATAGTGTCTCGATGTCATAACATCACAATATTGTAGTATCTCGTCCGTAAGCGTAAATATAATAATTACATCATGATGCATCCACAATCGTCAGCATGTCAACTCAACAATACTAAATCCAATATTACAAACAAGAACATGTGCATAGTATTAAAACACAATAATGTTTCTATTATTTTCCATCCATGTATGCACATACTTTGCTAACATTTGTTTTACAAGTTTATGTTTGACATTTTGTGTAATATTGATTTGAAATGTGGTTATTTACATAGTTTATGCAATGTTGCATCGTTATATAATGAGTATTGCATTGGACATTTGACCATTGTAACATAATGGGTGGATGAGATTTTGTATGTGATATGTTAGTACATATGTAAAATATTTGAGGTGTTACTAAATGTGTTTTGATATAATGTATATGATTTACTAATGTGATGAAAAAATGTGGGTAATCAATTTAAAAATATGAAAAATATGTGAAATTGTAGGGAAAGAATGAAAATAATGAGAATTGATAAAATATGAGAAATGTGGTGAGAAAAGAATACCATTTGACTCACTTTAAAGAATAAACAATATTCTTTAAAGTAACATTATTATAAATTAATATATTGATATTAATAAGATGATTTTTATAAACTAATGAAAATATGAGATTTTTACATGATTATGGAAAAATATAAAAAAATGTGATAGAATATTTGAAGTGAGTCATATTATGAATGTGACTCAGAAATAAATAATGTGAATATAAAAATCTTCAATTAAACATTCAAATTCCCATCTAAAATCAAGAATTTCAAGTGAATTTTGAGGAAAAAAAAATTGAAGATTCAAGTGAGTATATTATTTTTAAGTTTAATTTTAAGAATTTTAGATTATGTAAATTTAGAATTTTGGGAGAAAATTAATTTATGTTGAGAAATAAGATGTATATAAAGTGAATATGATGTTTATATGTTGAATTTTGATTAATTAGTTGAATTGAATTTGAATTAAGAAATTATGGTTTATGGAACTTTAAAATTTGGAATTTTGATGGGGTTTGGTTAGGATTAATGTAATTAAGAGTTAATTAGAATATTTTTAAATATAAATATGTATTTAATTGAAGAATTAACCTTGTTGATTTAGGGTTATCATTCGGCCAATTTAGTTCAAGGTGGTGGAGAAGTAATTTCTTTTAATATGAGACTTAAGAAGTGATTAAATTGATTTTTGGAGCCAATTAAAATTTGTATTTACTTTAAAAATGTTTAATTAATATTAATTTTTTTATATTTTTTATGTTATTTATAAATTGGTACTTGTATATGTTTGTGAAATTTTTGTTAAAATTTATGAATTATGATAAATATTTTTGGTATTATTTTAAAATTATTAACTGATTATTTATGAAATTCAAAAGATAATTTATGAATTTTTAATATAAATATAAAGAGAGGTTTAGTTTGATTAATTAAATTTAAAATTATTATATTATGAAATTTTGTAGTTTATAAAAAGGATTATAGTATTTTAAAAATTATTTGACTATTAATTTATTTAATTATATGAATGTTAATTTTAAATCCAAATATTAAATAATATATTAAAGGAATTATGAAATTTGTGTATGAATATATATATATATATATATATATTGATTATTTGATTTTGATGAATTATATATGTATGTATTGAATATGAGATTTTAATGAATTATGAAAAATTATGAAAATAATAATTTGAGATGAGCTATGAAAATATTATGAAAATTATATATATATGGAAGAAAATTGATGAAAATATTATTGTGTTTTAATGCCTTGTACGTGTTCTTATTTTATAATACTGAGTTTCATACTGTCGAGTTGATATGTCGATGATTATAGATGTGTTATGACGTACTTATTATATTTATACATACGAGTGAGATACCGCAGTATTAATATACTATGGCATTGAGATACTACGGCATCGAGAGGCTTGTGATTTATGAAATTTTTATGTCTTCAAGTGAGATATTTTAATATCGCGACATTTCATCTCCGGTGTCGAGATTTGCGGGTCTCAATAGGCCTATTCAATATTACTGAAATTTAAACAATCATATATGAGTATAATTTAAATATGTTGAGATATGAAATATTGAAAATGTTGAGCTGTTTAAATTATGATTATTTTATTTATGAAAGGTGATGTGTTTAAGTTAATATAAATTGAGTTTTTATTTATTTATTTATTTATTTTCAAAGTAAGTACTACTAAACTATATAGTTAAGTACTACTAAGTTATGTAGTTTAGTGTGATTAAATTTTACCGTGTGTGTGATAGAATTAAGGGAAAGGAAAGCTTTGATAGATCTGAGCAAATTTAAGATTGAGACTGATATTGGAGTTAGTGTCTTTCTACAAGATTTATCTTGTTGATGCTACATTACATATATATTTTTGCATTTAGTATATTATGGTTTTGTAATTATAAATATTTTATATTTAAGAAATCAATTGAAGTTTTGTAAATATTATATTTACATAAATGTTATATAAATATTATTTTATCTGATATTATTTAGTTGATATTATTACTCTGGATTGGTTAATTTGGAGTAATTGTAGAGTTTATAAAAATTAAATTTTAAGAGTTTATTTTTGTTAAAGGATTTTCAATTTTAAAAATTTGTCAATAATAATTTTATAAATAAAATTTTGATAAATTTTTTTAGAAATTTTTTAAGTGATGTTAAAATTATAATTTAATTAGTATTATTTATTTACATATATATTATTTTAAATTTGAATTGTCTTATTTTTTATTTAACTAAAATTTTAAAAGAGAATTTTTACGGGTGTACCTACTGTGACACTCGTATACTATATATATATATATACATATATATATACATATATATACATATATATATACATATATATATATAAAAGAGTGTTATACTCCCTGTTTAAGTTTGTGTTACGTGGATGGGGATAAGGTTGTTTCGAGCCTCCTGCAGTTGCTGCAAGCTGGTAAAAGATCTCCTTCGGCTTAGCCCCGTTTCCTCTTCAGACGTCCAGTGCCCCTGGTTAGGAAGTTGCTTCCTTCTTTTCCCTCAATTCATCCAGTACCTGAGAACGGCCTCACCCTTGCTCTGTTTTCTTTTCTATATTTTTTGGTGGGTGTGTGGTTCAGCAGACTGTTAGATTTGCTTCTATTTCCAGTGGTGCCTCTCTCTATGGCCAGGATTTCAGAGACCGCTCATCCAGAGCTTCGGCGACTTTACTCCCAAGGGAAGAAGCTCCTTTTCTGCTAATTTTAGTTTGTTACTGTATCGCCTTATCTGGCTTCCCACAACCAGATGATGGTTGATTTGTAATGTGGATTTCGTTTAATGCATCTTGCTTTTCTGATAAAAAAAAAACCCTCTTCATAAGCAATAAATAAACCCAATCAATTTTCAGCTTAAAAATATTTGAAATTCATTCTAAAAATATATATATAGTGAAACAAAACAATTATTTAGTGAAATAACATAAAAAATATTCTATTATGCATAATAATTTACAAGGTTTAATTAATCAATTAATATACTATAAATTCGTCTCAAGTATAACTTATGACAAAAAAACTTTCGTATTCATCTAGAACAAAATCATCCTTTTAAAGATATAACATCAAAATGTTTTTTCATTGGACCAAACTTATGGTATAAACAAATATTTCCACTTATTATTGCTCTTAGTTTTATTTTACAATTTCTCTTTTTTTTTTTTTCTCATTATAATGTTCTCTCAAGTTATGTTATTTTCTTTTTTGAGAAATCCTAATTAATTAGAATAAGTTATTGATTTAGGTATCTAAAATACTTACCAAATTTAAATTTCACATGTTGATGCTCATTCACTCGTCTTACCAACTTCAAAAAGCTATCACAAATTTAATTTTAAACCAGAAAAAAAATGTCATTGATTACTCTTTGAAGATCTTTGAGAATATAAATACAGAACTACATAATTTACAAGTTAAATAACATATATATATATATATATCAGAAAACATTATATAATTTGGTACTTTCGAGATCGGGAAGACGATGAAAACAAGTGTTCTATATTCTATAACATGGCATTTTTGCAAGCCTCTTTATATTATATAATGATATGATAATGATTCAGGTTATATATATATATATATATATAATGATACAAACTATTAAAGTGTAATTGGGTGACTAGAGAATGTGTTATTTTTATTTAAGCCTCGAATTTAAGTTTTAAGTACTATTTCTTCTTGCATGTAATTAATAAAAAAATGATAATGATCCAGTCTATTTAGGTATGCTTTTGAAATTGCAAAATTTAATAGCAATACTAATGGAGTATCCTTACAGTTGATTAATTCAAAATTGATTGCATTGACCTTTGAATTACGAAATTTTACTAATACGACTATTGCTATTTCTAGCAATATTATTGTTTGACTAACATTCCTAACTGACTACTGATTAAAAAAAAAACATTCTGAACTGACTAAAATTCCATTAAGACTTAAAAGTTTATAATTGAATTTTATAGCAAGATAGTTAATAAATATATTAATTTGTTGCAAAGACTATCATAGACTATAGACATAGTACAATTTGAAAAAAATAAAAAGACCAAAGACTAGTAGTTGTAAATTCTCTAGTAGAGATTTCAACAGTACTTCAATACAGTACAAATCATTCCTTCGACATAAAAAAATATTATAAAAAATTTTAAATTATTCAGAGTCTATCGACAACAACAATTCTTGTTTTGAACATTTTTGAAATACTAATTGGACAAGGTAAGATTTTGAGGAATCTCTTATTTTAATGACTAAAAATTTATTTAAAAGTACTATTCAAATCTATAAATTTATTTTTACAGGAAACAAATAAAAATGATAATTCCATAGATTTAAAATCCAAATTATTCTATAAATTTTGAAAAATTTCATGAATTTTAAAATACACAATGCCTAAGATAATTTCATTAATTAGGTCATTGAAAAGAATTAATGCAGTTTCACAAGTATGAAAAGAATGGGAGAATATTGTTTTCATTATCACATGAATTACTTTTTGGACCGCTGGTACTTAATTTTTTTTAATCATATCAAATTAATTAATACATCAATTATTATGAGGCTTTTTGGGCCAGGCTTTGTATTAGAAAAACTTATCATTCATTCTTTTTCCATTAATAAGGTTAAACTAAAAAGAATTATAAATTAATTAAGTTATCATTTCATCAACTTTACAGGCTTTCTAAATCAAAAGTAAGTTTATAGTGAAAGAGTCTGATTTGTTAATTAACTATAGCAGCTAGAGAAATGATTTTTAAGGCAATGATGTTTCGATAAGTAATTATTATTAATTAATTAAGCAGCATATAATAAGAAGTACATGTAAAAAGAAAATAATATATATTCAAATAATAAATTATTGTCTATAAGAGGATATCCTCCAAATTAAAATTTTAGAATTTAAATTTTTATTAAAGTGATTTGGAGTTTAAATTCTGAATATGAAATTTAAGAGGAGTATTCCATTATATAGCTGATAAATATAAAATTAATTAATTTAATAAATATATTTACATCTCTCACTCTATTGTTTATGAATTAATGTTGAATTAAATTATAAATGAAATTTATTTACTTAATATTTATAAAATATATAATTTTAACATGTACATTTTATTTTTAATCGAGGTCCCAAAAATAAATTTATTGCACTTAATACACAAAATATAATATATTTTATAATCTTTAAAATAAACCAAAAAAAACTTTACAAACTCTATTTAATTTCATGAATTTAATATTGTCAATCAACGAACTTGAGATCAACTCAGTGGGTCATTTAGTAGCGAAATTAGCCCCTCGAAGAGAGAAAGACAAAATTTCTCTTCAATTTATGTAAAAAAAAAAGGGAGGCTGAGCATCCACTTCTGCTGCTCCAACTTGCAGAAATTTTTCTTAAAAATATTCTCCAATTGCAGGTGAGGAGGGGTCGTCACCTCCTTCGCCCCTGGGGCCATTCAAAGACTCAAGGTTTTGTAACAAAGTTGACCGTTTTCTCAAGCCATTATAGCTCGGAATGCGTCACTAGCAAAGGACATAAGTAATTCCTTTTTAACTTAATTTGATTCAGATTTAAAAAATATAGTTTTTTTTTTTAAAAAAAAATTCATAATTGAACTAAGGAGTTGAACTTCATAAGTACTTATTGGTATAAGTTTTAATTAAAGTTGTTTGCAGTTGATATAAAAGCTGGTTTTCGGTGCTGAAATTTGGAAATATGAGGGATGACTTTAACTTCAGTAATGCATGGGATGGTGGAAAGTAGTGGTTCGCAAGCTACTACTTTTATTATTTAATTTTAGTAGTAGTACTACTTTTATAAATGGCTATCCATATCTCACTTTACCCCAACCATGCGTATCATTTTAATTAATTCATTTTCTATCTCTCCTCCTCTCTTCTTTCTTTATACTAATTCATTGTTCATTGATTCATTGAACTCTACTTATTTATTTGTAGCTTATGTATCTATATATATATTAATTTTGATTAAAATTCAATTTTAAATCTCTATTATAATTTTATAAATTAAATGATTAGTATTATTAAATTTAAGGGATTTCTTCAAACAATATTTTTTAAAAAATAAAAATATTCAAAAAAAATACTATTTTTCTTTTTTTATTATTTTAAAAATATTTATTTTTTCAACTTTTATTTCAAAAATACTCATTTCAGATGTATACTATACTCTATTTTTTAAAGATATATAATTAATATATATGTACTGATTAAAAATATTAACCAAATAGTGGCATATTTTTTTTTAAAAAAAATTAAATAAAATTGACATAATGTATAATTTTTTTTTTATAAATTAAAATCCCGGCAACAAAAAAGAATTTGGCAATGAAGGTCCGTATTTGCCACTGCTAAAACTTTAATGCAGATGCTAAACTAAGCAGGCATAATTAAGATTAGAACTGAAATTTGGTCATTAATTAGTGCGGCTTATGACTGTGTAACACTGAGACCTCTTCTCACATATCGACCTACATTTCTAATCAACATCACTTCCATTATATATATGTTTTTTTTTTATTTCTACTTGAAAATCCATGAGATGTCAAGTCATTACGCAAGCATGAAGCCATTTCTTTTCTTCGTAATTTGTAGCATTTTCTTTGGACGCCCTTGATTCACTCTTTACTATCCTATAATTTAATTAGATGTTCTTGTAAATTGCTCAATTTGTTAAACCATTTGAATCTTAATTGCGTTCGTTATGTCATATATATGAATCTTTAAATTAGAAATTAAATTCAGTTAAAGTAATTGTTTAACAAAATTATTGTTTGATTTAGAACCACTGTACTTGCCGTGCATTACAACAAGCATGCATATATATATATAAGATTACTATATTATTAATTAGCTATTTTCATATTATTTTTCGTTTTTACTAATATTTTAGTACATAAAAATAGGATATGGTGTTGTAATTATAGCATACATCATAATACACATGATCCTACTAATCCCCTTCCCAGACTATCTCGTACGTGTCAGTTCTATGCTTTTAAGGATATCAGCACATGATCCAACTGCCTCCTTTTTTTTTCATTATTCACTTGCTGAAACTATTCTTATGGAATTATTTGTGTTTGTTATATCACATGTGAATTGATGTGGTCCATCTCCATGAAAGGTGGTTGGACCACAACGAGTCATGATAATTTCAATTTGGGATGGGCTTTCAACGACTGGACTACCACTTGTGTATGCACTGCTCTTTTTCAATGAAAATATTTATTTTACAAAGCTAAAAGTTCAAAAATTCAAAAAATAAAATAAAATAAAATAAAAGTTTCAAATTGGTGCTATGCATGATTGAGCCCAAAAGTGTTTGGATTTATCATATCATATAACAATTAGAAAGGACCAGGATTGTTAAGATTTCGTATTGGCTGAATTCACAAACCAGCTAGCTATTTACACAAACACCTTTTTCCCCCTTTTTTAAAAATAAAAATTTTAAAAAAAAACTGTAGACATTACAAGATATGCCATTTTTAATTTTTTTTTAAAACAACCTATAATTTTTATAAAATTTCAAAAAATATCCTCTTTTTAAATTTAATTGAAAATACGGTATATGTATAGTTTTAATATACTAGATCTAAATATATACTCTTGAGTAGGTATTTTTAGAATTGAGATTTGAAAAAGGAGTCTTTTTTTTTTTAAAAAAAAGAGAATATTTTGAAAGTATCTTCAATTTTTAGGTGTTTTTATACAAATTGCACATTAATACAGTACTGGGCCGTTTAGATTTAAGCGTTTGTCTGGGTGGTTTCGAGTACATTGAGCTCAAATTGAATTGTCAATTGGACTCACAGCCACAGGCCTAGTTTCAGTTCAATATCAACGAAAAACGACTTTTTACAAAACTACTTTTAAGAAAAATTTCATTTTTCTAAAATATTATACCTTCAAAAAATTTTCAAAAACATTTCAAATAAGAAAAATTCTACCATGAATCTTATTATATCCCCATTCATGAACCAGACTAATTATAAATTATGATTTAAATTATAATATTAAAAAAAATAATTTAAATTATTTTTTTTAAATCACAATTTATGATGAGTGGAGACATACTAAATCCATTTTAAAATTTTCCTTCAAACAATATTACTTATACAAAAATATATCAATCTTCATTTTAAATAATTTTTTTAATAAAAATATTTTCTCCCTCACTTCAATAATATTTAGTTCATTTTTCGTCTTTTTTTTCAAAATTTAATATTACATAAATATATTCAAATAAAAATAATAATAATTAATAATTTAAATTATATTTTCAACATATAAAATATATTTTTTTGATGGATAAAATTCAAAAGTTTTATAACCAAAGAATGAAGCAAGTCTCTACAGTGAATATTTACAATTGTCCTCAACCACATAAACTATCTCATCTCCTAAACAACTAGCAGCCGAGTCTATTATAGACATTTAACCAAAAAATGCAGCGTCCATCAACAGCAGAAAAGCAGCCCAGTTGGTAGCATTTAAGCATCCAACAAATTTTTGAAGCTCCCATTATGACCTACAGCTCCAATATTCAGCAAAAATCCTAACTAGACACAAACACAAACCAGCCTCAACACCTACCCACCTAACTCCAAAATTCAGCATCACAATAAATCATCTTTGCCCGAGCGTAATGCCCACATCAGTAGTACAGAGAAAACATCAGCTAGGCATAGCAAGTCCCCTGCAAACCCAAGATCTAGTAACAACCATATCCAGTAGCTGTACATTGAGGGTCCTTCAATGCATCAGCAGCAACAACATAACTTCTAGGCTAATAGCAACCAGCAGCACAGGAAATAGGCAATGGACATCAACAGGATCCGTAAACCATCAGCTCCATATATTCCACTCCTTTAATTCCTGAGCTCTGTCACTACCCACAAATAAACTTTTGACAGATTGTGCTATTTTAAACTTAACCTTCTTACTGTCAGCAGTCTTCTGATGAAAAACACTTGATTCCTTTCCCACCAAATGTAATATGCTGCAGATAAGAGTGCACATAGTCTTAGTCTGGCTTTAAAACTTTTCCCAGTTGCCTTCCTCATAAACCAACTAATTATTCTTCTTCAAGAAAGATTCCTCTAGCCAATATCGCACTTTGCCAATATCTGATTCCAAATCCTATTAATAAAGGAGCATTCAAAAAATAAATGATTGACTGTTTCAGCAACGCAATGGCAAAATACACAATTTTCATCAACAGTACCCCATCTAACCAACCTACTTCTTACTGCTAAGCAAGCCACAAAACAAAACTCTGCCTAGGAATATTTTGTTTTCCCCGCTCTAGTTTCCACCATGGAACTACATTCCCTCTACTCCTCAAAGCATCCCATGCACTACAAATTGTAAAGATACCATTTTTAGTGAGTTTCCATGAAATACTATCCTCTTGTTGAAGCACTCTCTGCTGCTGAATTTCTTGCCAAGCTCTGTGTGTTAGACCATCAATTGGAACAGGGAGACCACTCATTTCCCCTCCAATAATCCTTAACCTTGGCAATTTTAGGAATGTCTGCATCTTCTCTATTAATTCTTGAAAACTTCTCAATAACACTCATGCCATCAAGCCATGGGTCATACCAGAAGGAAAGATCCCATTGACCTAGCTTATACATAAAAAAGCCTTTAAAATTCTCTCTAAGCTTAACAATATTTCTCCATACCCAACTAGCATCAAGAGGTTTAGTAATTCCCCAAAAACTCATTTTTTAAGTGTATTTCTAATTATCCAAGTAGCCTACATGGAGTTTTTCACACAAATTAAGTCCCATATACATCTGCCCACAGCTGCCTCATTCCAAGATGATAGCTCTTTGATTCCCAAACCCCCCTTCAGCTTTAGGTTTGCAAACATCCCGCCATGCTACAATCCTTTTATGAGCTTGATCAACAGTTCCTGACCATATGAAATTCATACACCTCTTATCCACCTCCTGAATTACAGCTTTAGGAAGGATGAAAGAACACCACCAAAAAATGTAAAAACTTCTCAAGACAGAAATCACAAGTTGCACACGGCATGCATAAGAAAGGTGTTTCACAGTCCATGTTGAAATTCTTTCAGTAATTTTCTCAATCAAAACCATACAATGACTCGTCTTTAAACCAGTAGATACCAAAGGTAGCCCTAAATACTTCACCAGGAGAAATCCTTCTCCAAAACTGATCAACTCCAGAATATCTTGGTTAATGCCAGGAGAAACACTACTAAAGAAAATGGAGCTTTTTGATGCATTAACTTGTAGACTTCCTCAAATTCTTTTTAATTTCTCAGCCATCCATCGAACAGAATCCACATTTTCATGACAGAAAAGAAACAAATCATCAGCAAAACATAAGTGATTCACCTTTAGCTCTTTACATCTTTTATGGTACTGGAACTGTCCAGGAACACCCGTATTCAAACCTCTCAAAAGGTATTCTATAGCAAGAACAAACAACAAGGGAGAGATTGGATCATCTTGTCCAAGTCCTTTCTTGCCAGGAAAAAAAACCCTCCAATTCACCATTAACTAATATAGAAAACCATGAATCCCTTACACAAATCATTATCCAGTTAATGAACTTCCTAGGAAACCTTAACCCCAACAACATCTCTTCTATGAAATTCCATTGAACCGAGTCATATGCCTTTCGTAAATCAACTTTTAAAGCACATTTAGTGATGGGTGTCGAATCCACCAAAAATAATAAACCTGCTCTTCCTACAAAAGAAAACTTGTAAATAGGGTGAGAAGGGTCGAACCCAAGGGACTAGCCTTGCCCAAGGCTAACCAGAACCTGACCTGCTGTAATTTAAGAAAAATAAAATAAAACTAGGTTTATGAAAAATAAAACGAAATTAAGTTTAAGAAGTGATCAAGAACAAAATTAGGACAGCAAAAATAATTAAAAACTTGAAACAATGGAAGACAAACTCAGTCAAAGGTAATTCGCGGTATGAAATTCATTTGGATTGATCATCGATTTCAAGATAGCTTTTCAACTCATTATTGTAGATAAGTTATAGTAAAAAAGGAACGTCCTCCCAACCAATTCTACCTTAGTATTAGATTATTAAGGTACGACCTAATAATAATCCCTAATTAACTAGCAACCCTAAGTACGACGAAGGATTTAGCCGTTAACAGCATTAAAAACTAGTAGAACCTTACCCTGACCAACAGAAACTACGAGAATCCATTTAGATCAGATTATGTTTTCCCACAATATAACCCTAAGGCTTTGACACAATTGAATTATATTGACTACCACTTTTATCAACTCGGATTAACAATTACGGATTAAACCTAATTGATTGGTTGTGAGAAACCTATTAGATGAATAACGGGCCCTGTTAAAACAAATAATAGATATCCACTATGGATGATTCTCACCCCAATAATCAAAGAGAAAACACAAATACAATATGAATCAAAAAGCAAAGATAAAGCACATTAAATCTCACAATCCATTAGAAAATCAACGTTGAATTAACTTTCGACTGAAAGAAAGAGTTTAGCCACACATGGCCATGGAAGAATAACAAGAATTCTGTAAAAGATGATGTAAATTCGCAATCATCCAAGAGGAGGTAAAAAGTCCCCTCCCAAAACCCTAAAAATAACTTAAATACTTCATAAAGGGTGGGGCCAACCTAATATATCAAAAAGGCCCACTAAAAACTACTTAAATCCTATTACAATTCGGTTTAGAAGTCCTCCAATACAACTAAATCGTATGGGCCCGCCACTTTAATTAAATCAGCCCGTTCAGGTCTGCCTGGCCATTAGCCTTGGGCAAGGCTAAGGCTCATGCTGCCAATCTGACAATCTGTCATAAAGAAAATTCAGCTTCATGTCCTTTGCTCCAGTACTTCCAATCTAGCTCCAAATAAGCCTCTTTATTGCAAATCCACCGTTCCTGTCCAGAATAATAAAAACCAAGTAAAAGCTCTTCTTTTAAATATAAATAACATCAATTAAGCACAAAAACAAAGTAATAAACATGTTGGATTTGCAGCCTATCAAATATCCCCACACTTATCCCATGCTTGTCCTCAAGCATGACTCAAAACTCAAAATCAATCTATATAGGAGACTACATACTTCACCCAAGAACCCAATAAAACACACACATGTTCCCCAAACAACTCAACATCGCAATTAAGAATTCAACCATCAACATCATTCCATCATTATGAACTCAATTGAAAAAGGTTACACTAAGAATTCTTAAAAACACGTACGCACACATTCGAAGTTTGAATCAACAAGTGTTTTATCGAGCAAGTAACAAAACATTAAAAACATT
Source organism: Garcia nutans (assembly GCA_947685225.1). Taxonomy (NCBI): domain Eukaryota; kingdom Viridiplantae; phylum Streptophyta; class Magnoliopsida; order Malpighiales; family Euphorbiaceae; genus Garcia; species Garcia nutans. Next base: position 53,198,571 of record CANTUV010000012.1, read on the forward strand.
TTCATAGCTTCATTAAAACAAAATTAAAGAACAACCATAGGCTCCCCTCTAAACTCCCTCTCCACTAATGTAGGTCAAGTCTCAATCAAAGATCATTAGGTCTTTACATGGGTTAGGCTAGGTGATGGTTACAAAAGATAGGATAATGTAAGGCTAAGAATAACAAGAAAATAAGTCTTTTACAATTAATTTCAAAAGAACAATGCACGAACTAACTAATGGCGACAAATGCGACTTAAACCAGAGAAAAACTTAAACTAGAGAAAAATTAAAACTGAAATTGATTACACTTTTTTTTTCTTTTTTTCTTTCTTTTCTGATTTTTTTTTCATTTTTCTCTTTTCTTTTTTCACATTCTGTTTTTTTTCTTTCTTTGTCTGAATTTTCTTTTTTTTTTTTCTTTTTTTTTATGGAAGCTAAAAATATCACATGACTATTTACAACCATCTCAAACCCCATAAAAATTAAAACACAAGTCAAAAGGACTATTTATTCCCACAAACTAGACTCAAATCAATGACATTAAGCAAAAATGCAACTGCGCCAATTCTTAATAACATACACGTGCATGCTCAAGAACGACTAAAAAGACCATTTTCTCGTCCAAGGGTGGTAGGCAAAGGGCTTTTTAGTGTATATGGTTATATTGTAGGCTAAGAAAAGATTTTAGAGTACGCATTTAGCATACTTCGTAGGCTAGAAGTGGTGAAAAGAAAGGTAACGTAAAGGTGGGAAAACGTAAAAGGAATGATGAATCGACCAAAAGAATGCCTAAATCATCTCAAAAGTCGAGACTCGCCTAGGATTTCGCCTCAAGGGAGCGTAGAAAAGAGTTCTAGCGTTCGGAAGCTATCCTAAATTTGGCTTCGAAAATTGCTCTCAAAAACACTTATCGAAAGAAACTAAGTTTTGCAATATGAAACTTTTAGAATTCAAAGTGTAACAGCTTGCAATCAAAGTTTATAAGTGCAGTGATGGTTAATTCTCAAGTTAGAATTCTCGCTCACTAGTCTTGTTATTCAAGGTTCTCACATGTGTTCAACTAAATTACAAAAGCAAATTACTCCTCTCTAGAATTCCTAAAAGCTCCAAATCATGTTCAAGGACACAATAAACCCATTGAGTAAATCCCAAAATCAGCATATAGTATCAACCAAACAAAAATTTTACTCAAAAATATCATGGGACAAGTGTCTTAACTTCTAACTCATTAAACACAAACTGAACAGCCAAGTTTAATTTGAAATTAAGCATATGGCAGCAGCAAAAACACATGAAAAATTAATCAAATGCCATTCATATAGCTGAAAAACTTGACCAAAATGGAGCATAACCAAAGAACAAAATAATGGCAGCAGTATATTAATCACATTAAGCACAAAAATTCAGCAAAAATACATCAAAATTTCAGCTGTCTCAATCACATAAATCAGTCCCAAAAATTGCAGAAATTTCAGCTGTCTCAATCACATAAATCAGTCCCAAAAATTTCAGCAAAAACATTCTCATATCAAATCCCCTCCCCACACTTATTTCACACATTGTCCTCAATGTGGACAAATCACAATGAAACACAAATGGAGGATCTCAAGCAAATAAAATTAAAAGAGAGTAGGAGTTAAGAAGTACTGCCCTGTTGATGTTTTTGGGTTGTTGTGATTGCTTATAAGCAAGCTTCATGAGTGGTGGATTAGGAGTAATTTTTGTTCGAGCCATATGGCAGAATTACTGAAGTAATTACCTGCAAGAGTTAAGTGCAAAACGCAACCAAAACAAACAACGAACAAGCACAAACAGGTGCAACGATAAGCAAGCTCCATGTTCAACAAAAACTCTCAGTGGAACCAATCTGAATTGCAAGGTACAGCAGCGACTAGATAAAGATGAGAACAATCAAACTTCACAATGCAATATTAACTAAGTTCCAAGTTTAAAACAACCAAGCATGAGATAGTTATAAAGTGTCTTTGAATGCAGAATTTCTACCTCAAATCAAACCAAACTCATCATTGTTGCTCAATACCAGTAATAAACATTATAAATTCATTCAATTGACTCATTATGGCAAACCAAAAGTGAACCTAACTGTAATCATCAAATCTTATTCTAACACAGTGTCAGCATCCAAAAATTCACAATATTCAGCTCATCCATAGCAACTAATCTCAATACTCAATAAAAATGTCAACCGTTTGGCCTCCAAACACATTCAATTTGCTCATCAAGGAAAACAAAACTCAGATTTCAGAATACCCATGGAAGAGTGACGAAAAAAAAATAGAAACTCACCTGAAACGCAGGAAGAGGAGGTCTGGAATTTTCTTCTTTTTTTTTTCTGGTTTGCAATTTCTGGTTTGCAATTTATGGGTTGCAATTTCTGGGTTTGCTGCGATCTCTGGTTGCAATTTTCTGGTGCAATTTCTGGGTGCGATTTTCTGGTGGAGATTTCTGGTGGTTTGTGAAGCTGCTGGTGGTTTGCGATTGAGGGGCTGTTGCGTTTGGGATGGGGATTTCTGGGTTGCGATTTTGAGAGAGAGAGAGAGAGAGAGAGATGCTGGGTTGAGATTTCTGGTGGATTTCGAAATTGAGAGAGAAAGAGAGAGATGCTGGGTTGCGATTGAGGGGCTGTTGCGATTTCTGGTGGAGATGTTTCTGGTGTTCCGATTGGAAACCTCGAGTGGAGAAGGAAGACGCGTCTGGGGAGAGAGAAAGGGAGGCTTCGTCTTTTACTGCTAGCTGTAATAAAGTAAAAATAAGAAAAATTAATTTCAGTTACCATATAAGCAACAGTTAAAGAACAAATGAACCCAAAAGCCTGTATGACTTAAAAAACATGTCAAAACTTAGTAAAATAAAAGCTTTACTGCCCATTGCATGCTCTCAACCATCAAAACACCATTTTTTTACCATTCATACCCAGAATTTTCAGAACCAAAAAATAAACCCAAGGAAGAAGATGACACTGTTCATTCTTTTTTTTTTTTGAAAAATAAAAACAAATGCAGAAAATTCAAATAAAAAGAAAACACAAAATTTATTAGGCTTGGGTTGCCTCCCAGAAAGCGCCCTCATTTAACGTCTTAGGCTAGACGTTTCCCGAAATTTTAACCGAACTCCGTCGGGGTTCCATAGGCAGCATGTCCTGCCCTTCTACACGCATCTTTGTACTCGTTGCACACCTGAATTAACCTCTTTCCTTGCCCACTACTTAAACCTTTGGGCACTATCAAAGCAATTGGGTCTTCATCATCAATAAACAAATATTTTAAGCGATTCGGCAATCGCCTCAAATCCAATTTCATTGCATTCTTCTCATTCTCAACCTGCAACTTCTCATCAAACAAAACTTTTTCTTTGAACTTATTAGTACAATCAATATCAGAATTATTGCAAGAAACCACATTTAAGTCACTTTTATCATTCAATTGAGAAGAGTTTTCAATACCAGCCTCAACATTAGATATAGCATTCACATTTGACACAACACTAACATCCTTAACTTCACTATACATATTAAATTTGACAACTTCATCGTCCAGCTCCATGGTAAGAATACCATCAAAAACATCAATTTTAGTCCTAGCTGTCCTAAGAAATGGTCTCCCTAAAATGATTTCAGAAGAATTTGAGGATTTAGGATCCTTCATATCAATAACATAGAAATCAGCAGGAAAGATAAGACCATCTACTTTAACTAACACATCTTCTAGCACCCCTTCTGGATAGATTACGGACTTATCCGCCAATTCAATGCAAATACTAGTTTTCTTTAAAGCACCTATATTCAAAGAAGAGAAACTAGACAATGCCATAACATTAATTGAAGCGCCTAAATCACACATAGCTTTCTTAATTTGCACATTGCCTATTCTACAAGGGATAGAAAACATACCTTCATCCTTGCATTTTGGTGGGAGTTTTCTTTGTAAAATAGCAGAGATATTCTCCCCCACACTTACCTTCTCATCACTAGCTTGCTTTCGCTTACTTGTACAGAATTCCTTCAAAAATTTTGCATAACGAGGTATTTGCTTAATTAAGTCAAGTAAGGGAATATTTACCTCGACCTTGCGAAAGACTTCAAAGATATCTTTCTCTTCTTGTTCCTTCTTGCATTGCTTCAACCGCTCGGGAAAAGGAGGTGGAATGACAATTGGTTCGGACATCCATCCTTGCACTTGCTTGGTAGGCTCATCCTTCAAAATCTCAACCTCTTTTTCATCTTCTTCCTTGGGCCTGCTGCTGTTTTTCTTTGGAGCTGCTGTTGTATTTAGCTCTTTTCCACTACGTAAAGTGATGGCACTTACGTTCTCCCTCGGATTGACAATAGTTTGAGAGGGAAGCTTCCCTTGCGTTTCCAATCTGCTCACGGAGGAGGCTAGCTGGCTGATTTGGCTCTCCATATTTTGGATGCTCTTCTTTGTTTCGCTTTGAAACTCTTGCATGTTTTGCTGGAATGCTTGTTGGGTGGTGGCAAGTGATCTAACTATGTCTTCCAAGGACATGTGTGAGTTGGAAGATTGTTGAGGAGGTGGCCTAGCTTGCTGAAAATTCTGCTGCCTATTCCCATAGTTAAGATTCGGGTGCCTCCTCCAACTATCATCAAAAGTGTTGGAGATGGGAAAGTTGGATCTTTGAGGCTGGTTGTAGTAACCTCCCATGGCATTTACTTGCTCTTGATCATTATGCCAAGATGGACATGCATCGGTTGGGTGTTCATAAGAAGTGCATGCTTCACACGCTCTTTTATGACTATTAAGTCTTGCAGCAAAATTTTTAATCACAGAAGTTAGCTCATTAAGTTTAGCTTCAACGGAAGAATTACTTACCTGATAGAGCTTGCGTGATGGCTCTTCAATTTGTCCAAATTGTTGCGTGTTTGCAGCCATGGTTGATATGATCTCTCTTGCTTGGGCTGGAGTTTTGTTAACAAGAGCTCCCCCACTTGCAGCATCGACCATTTTCCTTTCTATATCCAGCATCCCTTCATAAAAATACTGGAGAAGTGATTGTTCGGACATCCCATGTTGTGGGCAGTTTGCACACAACCTCTTGAATCTCTCCCAGTAATCATGAAGACTTTCTACATCTTTTTGTTTGATCCCACTAATCTCCCTACGAATGGTGGCTGCTCTAGAGGCGGGAAAATACTTATCCAAGAATGCATGAGCCATCTCGGGCCATGTGGTTATAGAACCTGGTGGTAAGTTAAGTAACCATTCTTTGGCAGTATCTTTTAATGAAAATGGGAATGCTCTTAACTTGATTTGTTCTTCCGCCACACCTTGTGGCTTCATGCTTGAGCACACACCATGGAACTCTTTCAAAAAATTGTGTGGGTTTTCAGTCTTCATCCCATGGAAAGTAGGTAGTTGATGAATCAAACCCGATTTCAGCTCAAAAGGCACCTCCAAATTCGGATAAGTGATGCACATAGGCTGCTGCTCTACAGGGGCAGCTTGCAACTCTCAGGATCAAATTCCAATTGCAAATTTTCAGATCTGGTCATTCAAAGAAGCAATAACAATAATGTAAACTAGTCCCCGGCAGCGGCGCCAAAATTTGATGGGTGTCGAATCCACCAAAAATAATAAAACCTGCTCTTCCTACAAAAGAAAACTTGTAAATAGGGTGAGAAGGGTCGAACCCAAGGGACTAGCCTTGCCCAAGGCTAACCAGAACCTGACCTGCTGTAATTTAAGAAAAATAAAATAAAACTAGGTTTATGAAAAATAAAACGAAATTAAGTTTAAGAAGTGATCAAGAACAAAATTAGGACAGCAAAAATAATTAAAAACTTGAAACAATGGAAGACAAACTCAGTCAAAGGTAATTCGCGGTATGAAATTCATTTGGATTGATCATCGATTTCAAGATAGCTTTTCAACTCATTATTGTAGATAAGTTATAGTAAAAAAGGAACGTCCTCCCAACCAATTCTACCTTAGTATTAGATTATTAAGGTACGACCTAATAATAATCCCTAATTAACTAGCAACCCTAAGTACGACGAAGGATTTAGCCGTTAACAGCATTAAAAACTAGTAGAACCTTACCCTGACCAACAGAAACTACGAGAATCCATTTAGATCAGATTATGTTTTCCCACAATATAACCCTAAGGCTTTGACACAATTGAATTATATTGACTACCACTTTTATCAACTCGGATTAACAATTACGGATTAAACCTAATTGATTGGTTGTGAGAAACCTATTAGATGAATAACGGGCCCTGTTAAAACAAATAATAGATATCCACTATGGATGATTCTCACCCCAATAATCAAAGAGAAAACACAAATACAATATGAATCAAAAAGCAAAGATAAAGCACATTAAATCTCACAATCCATTAGAAAATCAACGTTGAATTAACTTTCGACTGAAAGAAAGAGTTTAGCCACACATGGCCATGGAAGAATAACAAGAATTCTGTAAAAGATGATGTAAATTCGCAATCATCCAAGAGGAGGTAAAAAGTCCCCTCCCAAAACCCTAAAAATAACTTAAATACTTCATAAAGGGTGGGGCCAACCTAATATATCAAAAAGGCCCACTAAAAACTACTTAAATCCTATTACAATTCGGTTTAGAAGTCCTCCAATACAACTAAATCGTATGGGCCCGCCACTTTAATTAAATCAGCCCGTTCAGGTCTGCCTGGCCATTAGCCTTGGGCAAGGCTAAGGCTCATGCTGCCAATCTGACAATCTGTCATAAAGAAAATTCAGCTTCATGTCCTTTGCTCCAGTACTTCCAATCTAGCTCCAAATAAGCCTCTTTATTGCAAATCCACCGTTCCTGTCCAGAATAATAAAAACCAAGTAAAAGCTCTTCTTTTAAATATAAATAACATCAATTAAGCACAAAAACAAAGTAATAAACATGTTGGATTTGCAGCCTATCATTTAGGCTTACCAGAGTCCCTGTGATAATTTTAAATAAGTTCATGAGCTAATAATATATTATCACCAATTCTTCTTCCTGCCACAAAAGATGATTGAGAAGGATTTATAAATTTCCCCATAACCCAATTTAACCGATAGGTAATCACCTTAGTAATAATCTTATAGAGAAGAAAACAGCAAGCAATTGGTCTATAATCTATGAGGCCTGAAGGATTACTTACTTTTGGAATAATTGTTAGAGAAGTTGCATTTACTTGTTTTAATAGCTTCCCTGTATTGAAAAATTCTTTGATTACCTCTGTCACCTCTCCACCCACTATCCTCCATGACTTTTTAAAGAAAAACTATTATATCCATCAACCACTGGTGCTTTATCTTCACCAATGGACCACAACGCCTCCTTGACCTCTTCATCGGATATTGGGGAGCATAAGAGATCAGCTTCTTCTTCTGATATGACAGGTCCATTAAGAATATCTTCACTAGAGCTAGGAACTCTCCTTACCTCATTAACTCCAAGCAGCTTCGTATAAAACTCCACAATAGCATGTTTTATTCTAGTAGCATCTTCAGTAATAGTACCATCTTCCAATTTCAGGCTAGTAATCCGATTATGAGCTTTCCTAGCTTTAAACTGAATATGGAAATACTTCGTATTTGAATCACCCAATAGAACCCAAGAGCTTCTAGATTTTTACCGATAAAAAACTTCTTGTCTGAGGAGACTTCTAAAATGCATAGTCATTGCCCTTTCCTCGTCTTGCAAAAACTTATTAAGGGGGCCCTTCTGCAAATTTACTTGTAATCCCTCTAACATCTCTCTAGCCTTAGAAACTCTATCAGAGATATCAGCAAATTCCCTTTTGTTCAACCTCTGAAAGCCCCTCTTTAAAAGCTTAAGCTTGTACCACACCCGATACATAGCAGTCCCTGCTACCTCAATTCTCCATACCTCCTCTACAATTCTACTATAGCTAGGATGAGAAGCCCACATATTATAGTACCTGAATGGACTTTTCATTATCTCCCTGCCCACTTTCAAATTAATAATAACTGGGGAATGATCAGACACCCTAGCAACAATCATCTCACAATCAGCTAAAGGAAAAGAGTCCTGCCAAATTGAATTCACAACTGCCCTATCAAGTCTCCTCCAAATATGAGCAGCTCTCTCTTGATTATTTGTCCAAGTAGAAAAATATCATCTTGACATGAGTTCCATTAATCCTACCAACTGTAAACAACTTTGAAACTTAGAACTATCGTGCTGATTAATCATATTTCCACCTATCCTCTCCCTGTCACTAAGAACAACATTAAAATCTCTTTGGATCAACCAAGGACCATCAACTAATCCACCTATACAACCCAAAAATTCCCATAAAACTCTCCTTTCTAGCCTAATATTAATAGCACAAACCAACGTCTAATAACCAGTAGAACCAAACTGAACTTTACAGTGCACAACTTGACTAAATTTCTGCAGAACTTCGATATGAATCCTATTAGGATTATACATCAACCATATTCTACCTAATTCAACCTCAGAATAATTCTCCTCTAACTTCCAATTAGGCAATTTTAACCCTTGTAACACCTTATCCTTATTCACCTCTCTCACTCTAGTTTCCATGAAAATATATTATTTTTATAAAACAAAAATTTTGATTTTGATTCCAAATAAAAAATAACACTTATAAAATTCATATAAAGATATTGCAATAAAAATTCATTAAATTTATTTTTAAATAAATTGTACATATTATACACATAAAAATAATTAAAAAATATTAAATTTATTGTGTATATTGTTTGTATAGTAAATTTTAAATTTTTTATTTACACAATATTTTTATAATTTTTTTACTTATTTTAATTATTTCTGTAAATTTCCCTACTTTTTAAACAGAATTTATTGTAAAAACCAATATATTAAACTTATTTTATTGATTAAAATTTAATAATACATATATGTGCGTTGTAAATTTATGACGGAGCATATTAATTAATTAACACTATATTACTAAATTATAGTAAATAAATATATTGAATTTCAATTCAGCTTCCCTCTGATTTAACAAACTAAATTTAATTTCTCTAATTTGATGAGATGGCAATAAATAGGATTGATACAATATCAAAAAGCTTATTATGAGTTAAAAAAATAATTTCTTTTATTTGTTTATATTAAGCTAATTCTTAAAAATATATTTGCAATTAAATTAAAAGAATTTCAACCTGTTATCAAGTTTATAAAAAAAAATAATTTGTGTCAAGTAAACTCGTTAAAGTTGTAATTATAATAATGAGTATTAGATTCAATATATTAAGGTCATTTTAAGAGTTGTGATGTCTTAAACTTGAATTTATACAAAGTCAAATTTTAATCAAATAAAAATTATGAAGAGAATTTTCATAGTTCTAAAATTCTAATCCTACTTTCCTTCTCCTTCATCCCTTGATCTAGAAATAAATTTACTCAATTTAAATGGGCCGAATGTCTTGCTTTTCTAACTAAAATTGCTTTCATTTTTGCAATAAAAATTGGCACACTTAAATAGTTGGGTTTATTTTTTTATCTTATTAATTAAACTTAAATTTTTGAGTTAAATTATTATAAATAATACTCACCCCATTTCATTCAAACCATCGCTTTTGATTTTTTTTTATGTCATGTAAATTGTCATTTTATAAAATTAAGATACAATTAATTATTTTTTTTTACCCTCTATAAAAATCTGTGAATTTTGATTTGTTTTTTAAAATTATGCATTGTTATTAATGAGTTAAGATATTATTATTAGAAAACAAATTAAAACAAATAAAGTACATTTGAGTTTATTAAGAGTTTTTTTTTTTTTTTGTAGAATTTAGAGTTGTTAATGATTATCTTAAAAGCCTTAAAAAGATAATAATAAAAGTGAAGTTTAGATGAGACGGAGGGAGTAAGAATAATCAAAATCCATGTAACAGGTCAATTCACAACTCGTTAAGGGGCAAAAAAAAAAAAGTTCCGTATCCTTTATTATGAAAACGGAGTCGTTTCAAGTCAAACGAGTAGCAAAAGCGGTGGTTGTTCTGTCGTTTCGAATATTGTGTCTGTCTAAGAGAAGCAACTACTTTGAAATTGTATGTTAAAAAAAAAACTACTTTGAAATTGCGCCTCTGGCTTATATTACGGTCTTCAGTTTTTTCCACGTTCATGTTGTCCTAAAGTCCAGCACTTCTCCAATCCATGTTCTCTTCACATTGAAACTCGCCTACTTTCCAAAGGTACCAACTTTCTCCCTCTCAAATCTAGTTCTATTTTATTTTCTCTTGTATATGAACTCGCTGTGAAGGAATTTGTATCTGCGTATGGTGATTCTTCGTCTTTCGTTGAATGTTTTATTATTATAATCATTATTTCTTGTTTTAGATTTCTGGGTTTTCATTTATTTTCTATTTTAATTTGGAATCTTTGCGGTTTTTCACATTTCTTTTTTATAATAGAAAACGTTTAGATTTTTGTATGGTATGTGCCAAAATTCAAAGATTAATGGTGTTGAATTGCTAACGGTTTATAGTTTTGATTTGTTTTTTTTGGTATTATTTTTGGTTTTAGTTTTGGTATTTCTTTCTTATTTATCTAAGGAATTAGGGCTGATAGACTCTGTTAATGCTTTCTTAAAGTCAATCTTTGTTTCTTTGTTCCATATTTGGGCTTCTTCTTGTTTTTTATAGTGCCCCTTCCACAGCTGCATAATCTTTACACTTTTGTTATGCACAACAGATCATCTCTTTGGGTTCTTGCTTTTAATTATCTTCTTGAATTACCTTTATCTAATTTAATTAATAATCTTTATTTTCAATTTTTTATAATATGATCAAGTGAAAAAGAATTGTTATTTAATTTTCTTTTCCTAAGAGCTTTCTTCGACCAGTGAATATATAATATTCTGTCAACCTTGAATGAGAATAGATGTTAGGCACTCTAAACTCTTTTAGTTAAATGGTAACACCGCATTGGTTTGATAATTTAGACCACGTCTATAGACCTATAGATGCATCAACATAGAAAAGTAATCATGTTGAAGTAATAGGTGCAACAAAGAGGAGAGTTAGACAACTAAGTAAATGAACTAAAATGATTGAAAGTGATTCAATAGCTCTGCAAATCAAGATATTTGGCCTAAAATGAATAAAATATCGCTTATCCAACTAAGATTAAGAGCTTGTTTGATATCAGTGAGTTCCACAAAATGTTATTGGATTTATATATATATATCCACACTTCACCTGTTTGGTATGCACAAAAGTTCAGTTAAAATTTCTACTTCTACATTATAAATTATTTGGAACTCATTATGGTTGAACTTATTTCTACAAAATTGGTAGAATTTTCAAATGAATTTAAACTAGCAAGACTACTAGTCTGACTCAGATAAATTTTTAAATCTGCGAATAGATTTCACATTTAAAACAGATGATACCAAACATGTTAATTCATTTGCAAATATATTTTATATCTGAAATTCAGCTGTTAATTAAATAAATATTGCTTTCATTTGTTCTGAACATAATTCAAAGCAATTGAGTTCAATTGACTTAGGAATGGATGGAGAGTTCAATGAAAGGTGCTGAAAAATGAGCTTGAAACTGATGGGGAATATCTCCTTGAATTAAGTAGATTTATCATTGGTGGAGGAGAGCCTTGGCGCAACGGTAAGTGTTGTTGCCATGTAACCTGAGGTCACGGGTTCGAGTCATGGAAATGGCCTATTGCAATTGCAAGGGAAGGCCGCGTACAAAGACCCAATGAGTCCGACCCTTTCCCGGACCCCGCTCATTGCGGGAGCATTCGTACACCGAGCTGCCTTTTTTTTTTTTTTTATCATCGGTGGGGGGGGCTGAAAACTCCAAGCTAAATACTTTCTTTAACTTGTTCTTTTTCTCAAACTCTATGAAAGGTTAAGTTCCTCATCTATTTCCAGATGAAGACAAGGAAAAGGCTTTCAAAGCTATCTTAAATATTAACTTTATAATTTGCTCTTCTCTTTTAATTTTTCTATTTATACTTCATTGTTTGGAAAAAGCAGTCTTGCTATTAAGGAATTTTCATTTTTCTATTCCTGATGAAGCCTGGTCCAGTTTTCTTCTTCTTATTTTCTCAAAAAAGGATCTTAGATTCAACTGCATAGCGCCAAAGCATAAACCTGTATTCTCCTAATATTCATTCGAATAAAAACATAAAATTTCCAGAAACAAACAAGTCGAATTTTATTTGTCTGCTGTCCTAGAATTCAGCAACTTAGCCACCAAACAGCCTCCTCTTTGGTATTAAAGTTTAATCCAAACATGTCTTTGTAAGCCAATGAAATTGCAATCAAGGGTCCAATTTAGTTTTATAAGTTGGGTTCTTCTTGCCAATAATGTCAACTATGGGTTATATGTCTAGAACATCTGTTTGACCTAAAATTGTCAATGGATAATTTGCTTCTAAAATAGTTCATAACATGTGAGGCTGTACTTTCTAGATTAGACAATTCTGATTTATATTAGGTTCAGGTTCTCCTCAGCAACTACGATTTATGCTTGCTTTTACCATTCCAATTCATAATATGTGTTGCCCGTTTTTGTATGTGCGTGTAAGATGTTCAATTAAGTTGAAATTCAACTTTTGTTCAATTTTCCTCATACTTGCAGAAATCATTTGGCGATGGTAATATAATGCTGTAGAAGAGAAACTGATATTATCAAGGAAATAGGAGAAACCAACAATATTAAATTTATATTGTCAAGGGGTTTCCAGGATAATAATTCACCAAGGTTGAAATATCAATAACTTGTTTGCGGATTCCAATTGCCACATCAAGTTTGAATAATTATAAACACACACATGGTAACAACCAATGATCCTTCAGCAGTCAGCTCTGGGAGCAAAAATGTTCCAAGATTTAGAAGTTGGAGAAAACATAAAGTGCAAGATATTAGCGATATAGCTCATAAGCAGGCTGAGGAAGGCTGCTTGCCTACTACTGATTTGAATAGTTTGTCAAACCTTTGCTTATCAGATATAAAAGATGATGAAACAATTCTTTTATCAGAAGCGAATGAAACTAAATATGTTTCACTTACCATTAGTGACAAAGAGAATGTCTTGCCAGAAAGTTTGCCTTCCTTATCAATAAGACAACCAACTAGAAATTTGAAGAAAAAACTTATTGTTCTTGATTTGAATGGCGTGCTTATGGGTATAGTTTCCTCTCCTCCAAAGGGTTGTAAAGCAGACATAAGGATTGGAAGACTAGCAAGTGAGGACCGACTCTAAACATTATTTACTGATAAGGTTTTGTGTTCCACTACAGCTAAATCTAATGGCTTGCTTCTTGTTAGGAGACCCTTTTATGTTGACTTTCTAAAGTTCTACTTTGAGAGATTTGAAGTGGGCATTTGGTCTTCACGAACTAAGTAATCTTCAATCTATCTTATCAATCTTTGGCTTTCTCTTGTTAAAGTTGGAATTATCTTTCACACAATCTGTTTCTAACTCTTTTTTGCCCTTTATATGCTAGGAATCAGTTTTAGTTTATAATTGTTGACTGCAAGAACTTTTAATTTTTACAGGAAGAATATTGATAATGTCATAGATTATTTGATGGGAGACATGAAGCACAAGTTGCTGTTTTGGTGGGTGAGTACGTTGATATGCACTACAATCTGTAAGTGTAATGCTGCCACTAACAAATTTATCACTTCATCTTTCAGCTTCTTTACTTGCCAATATCCTCATTCAATTCTCAAGTGACATGTCTTGCTAGTGAACCTGTGTCAGTCTATGCCTTAAAATGGGACTATCAGTCTTGTAATAGATTGTTGTTTGGCCATGAGCCCATGACGCTATTTTGTCCTAATTGTATTTGATTAAAACAAATAATATCTTAATCTGTTTATCATTTGTGTTCTTTTAGTAGAGCTGTGGAAAAAATTTTGTTCATTGGTTATTCAAGTTATAGATTGAAGATAATTATCTTTTCCTTGTATCTTCATATATTCTTATTCTTTCAAGATCACTGCTTTGCTTTGCACATTTGTAGATTCTTTAAGACGGTGATACCACATTAAAACGCTATTCTTTTGCAGGATGCCTCCCATTGCACTTTGACACGATTCAAAACCCTTGAGAACAGGCATAAGCCCTTGGTTTTTAAGGAATTAAGGAGAATCTGGGAAAAACATGACCCTGATCTTCCTTGGGAGAAGGGATTTTATAATGAATTAAATACATTGTTATTAGATGATTCACCTTACAAAGGATTGCTTAATCCTGTAAGCTGTCATGCTATTTATTCATCTTTTTATGCACAATACATATTTTTCCTTCTTATGCACCACTCGTATTTATTTCTTTTATTATCTTTTTGCAAATGATTTTTCATTTTTAAATTTGTGCTCAACTTTCATTTTTAGGCACATACTGCAATATTCCCTAATTCATACATGTCAGGACAGGAAGGACCTTAGTTACCTAATTCGCTCAACCCTTCATAGTACCGCGAATTGGCACACACGTTTAAATTCGCGGTACTTCGGGGACCCCAAACGTGCTGGTACACATTTTAGTACGTTAAAAGTAGAGTCCACTTTAAGTTATTCTCCCATGGCAGAAGAGAAGAAGAAGAAAGAAAACGACGAGCAGAAAGAGACAGATGAGAAGTTGGAATGTTTCTTTTCTTTTCTTTTTTTGTGATATTTGTGTTACAGCTATAAAAATAAAATATAAATATTATTAAAGTAAATAAATACAACTGTATCCAACTTTAAACAGAAAATTTCATCATATTCCCACCAAATAACTATTAGTTAGGTTTTTGTTAATTAAATAATTTCTATAACATAATTTAAAATAATTAAAATATAATTAAAAAACTAAAAATATAATTAAAATAATTAAATTATAAGAAAAAATTGAAATGTTGCTGTAAAATAATTAAATAATAGTTAAAAAGAAATAAAAAAGAATATAAACAGTTGAATGATTAAAAAAAATAGGACATTGATCCTGAAGATATTAGATTATTCTTCTATTCAACTAGAAAATATGAGATGGGAGCCTTTAGATGGTGACTTTGGGACCACTAATGATGCAAATGAAGAAGAGTAAGCTGTTGTACTTTGGCAAAAGGAAAGAAAAAGATTATATGATTGTTGTGGTCTTTTAGATTTTGTTAGAAAAAGGTTATGCGATCACTGTGATCTTTTATATTTTGTTAAGTGATTTTGTTTAAGTGATTTTGTAATCACAAATAAAATTTATAAAGTTTAACTTTCAATTTTATAAGTCTTCTTGTTCTAATTATTAGATATATTATGTTATTTAACTTATATGAGATGTAACTGATGTTATTTATTAATAAATAAATTTTAACATAGAAATGAATTTTTATATAATTAAAAGCTCAGTAACCCAGATGCAAATAGTTCACGTGCCGCAATCTAAATTCGCATATCAACTAAGTCTACTCCCAACGTACCTTAATTTAAGATAAATAGCGTATTGTGTATCCATACTCATACCATGATCCGAGCCGTACCATATTCCAGGTAACTATGAGAAGGACAATGCCCTGGGTAAGATTTACAAGACGTTTTCCTACAATACGCTGTTCTATAATATTTTAAATTTTGAGTTGCATGCAAATGTTTTAAATTGCTATCTCTCAACTCATGTGGATGATATTCATACTCGAAAGGCATGGTAAGACCCTGCTGTGCTGACAAGTGATAGCATAGCTAAAGCATGCCATATATGTTTAACTGTATGATATTCTCATCCCATGTGGATTATCCAATCTTCTAGCTGATACTTGTCTTCAGCTTAAAGAACAATCTAATAGAAAAATTTAAATATGCAATGCATCACATATGTTTGTTGTATGATATTTTTGGTCCCTAGATTGGCTGATATTGCATATAGTTTAAATTGCATACAAGGCAAATGAATAAGAATTGAATCCAATTTATGGCAGGTGATGGAGGTGATCTTAGAGTTTATTTGGAAAGAATGACTGAAGCTGACAATGCACAGAAATTTGTAGAGCAACACCCATTTGGTCAAAAACCTCTCACTGAAGGAAGTCAAAATTGGGGCTTCTACCTCAAGGTTATGGAAGCACATTGTATCCATTCCCAACCATGAGATGATTTCTATGTCTTAGCTTAATTTTAAATATGGTTTTGCTAGTTAATTATGAAATTGATATAGGGAAATTCCAATTATTACATTCGAATTATTAAACAAACTACAAGCCTACTAGTAGGTCTTGTGTGATTGCTTGTATTTGCCAGTTGATAGGAGATCATTCATTTTCTTTTCATTGTCTGTTAAGCAAGATAATAATGGCAAAACTTTTAATTTATCAATCATGCATTCAAATAGTTGTGATATTTTTTGGAACTGTAGCATATGGAGATTGCATTTTCTGCTGTTGATGTTGAATGCAATTGCCAATCTTGGAGCATACTCAGGTTACTGGGATGGTGAGTGTTTCTAGGAAGCTGTCAGGATTGATGCTAATTTGGCATTTTCCTTATGTAGAGTTTCAAAATGGAAACATTTTATATAGAATATTTGCACTAATTTCAATGATACTAAACCTCACAGAGATGAGGTTTCTATTATAATCCTCCAATGAAAATTTCATTGATGTCTTATTTTCGCACTGAATAGTAGTATAACATTTTCAACAATGAAATGCTCTTAATAAAAACTTAGTCCAACCATTCATGAGAAGAAAGGAAGCAAAAGTCATAACAGTTGTTGCCCACAAAAAAAAAGATCAGAACTTGAGAAGGAAATGCATGTGCATATGGCCCTAAGATATAAAGGACACTATCTTATAGATCAAAATCAATTATAGGACCCAATATTATTTGTTCTGGTTAGGCCACCAAACATGGGTTCAAGTTTTGAAGTTCTTGTAGGGCGATGATAATGAAAATGTGTATATAATTGACATGCCATTAATATTAGAAAGAAACACTGAGGAGGATAAGGCCAAGAACAGTTGTTTTCTGTACAGCAAATTGATATAACACAATAATTTGGAAAACTTTCTTAATATGAAACTAATTTATGTTAAAAACATCAAAATGGTATAATTTATGTTAAAACATCAAAACCAAACATCATTTATTTTGTAAAAACGAGCAAATATTGTATAAAATCTATATTGGAGATTAGGATTGTTTATTTATTTATTTTGTAGTAGGAGTGCTCGTTTCTCTAAACAATCTGAATCAAATATCACTTTCAGATAAGTCAAATGATAAATTTCAAAGACAATGGCCAAAAAAAAAAAGGAATGAGATAAAATAGCTGACAACATTTAGTGAACAATTCAATGACTTTTGGACATTGGGCATGGTATTGTAATTATACAAATGTTTTGTTCTTAGTCATGAGAAATTTAATACAATGTACAGAGATTTGATATTTGAATGTTAAGAGTTATTTGATAGGACCCCAATGCCCATTCCTGATGATGAATCATAAATCCTACTCTACAAGAAATCTTTCTACACAGAGAGTTTGTTATTGTAAGTGTCATATAAAAAGAGACAATAAAGCAATCACAAAACGTCAGAGTCAGAAAATAAGGTAAAGCCAATTTCAAGAGGGTATGGTTATGGGTAGTGTGCTGTTGGGTTCTTAAATATTGGTATGGCTTCTCGGAGATACTTATGATAATTGTGATGAGGACAAATTTAACAATATTATGCTTAGGCCCACCAGTGCCTATTGCTTTACTCATCGCTATATCAAATATGTTGTGGATTTTTAACTGTCTCCTCGCAATACATATAAACCTCCCTATATTTGTTCATTTTAGTCATTTTATTATCTATATTTATACATTTGCCTATATATATTTACTATTATAATTTTATATATTTACTATTATAATTAATATAATTAATTTAATTATTATATATATTTACTATTATAATTAATACTATTATAATTAATATTTATAATATAAGAATAGAAAAAGAAATAGAAATAAAAAAGAATAGAAAATAATAAAAAAGAATAGAAAAAGAAAATAATTAAAATTAAAAATAAATAAATTAAAAATAATAATTAAATTCTAATAATTAGAATATAAAATAATATAATTAATATATAATAGTATAATTAATGTATAATGATCTATTGTACTTATCTATTTTATATTAACAGACGCTTATATAAATAAATATTAATTACTTTATTTTTTTATATGCATATATTTTACTAAATAGACATTTATATATATAGTGTTATTTTTATTTGAGCATATATTGAGTACGAAATAAATAAATATAAGAGGCAGAATGACTAATATATGTATATATAAGTGTTTGTTAGTATAAAATAAATAAATATAATGAGAAAAATGATAAGTATATAAATATACGGGGATAAAGTAATTAAAATAAATAAATATAGAAAACTTAGGATGTATTAAGCCTTAAACTTTATTAGCTAATTATCCATCTCATACCCCAGTTGGATTCCAAATGAAATGAATGGAATTCTGTAACTATTTAAAATAATTATAAATACTTATTTATATTTGTATATGTATATCTAACCAATGCAATAAAAACACATAAGATAAATTTGAATATGAATGTCTTTTCATTTAAGAATAAATTAAAATGTAACGTTAAATCAACATTTATTTATTTGAATTATTCATAACCTATTTTTGTAAATAAGTATTTTCCCACACAATTCTATATATTCTTGATTTCAGTAGAATTGTTAGTTGGTATTTAGGTTCAAAACCTAGTTTAATTAATAGATGAGGAGAATAATTTGTCAAATTAATACTGTTAAAATTTATCTATATTTTACAATATCTTTTAATGTCATTTTTTTTTCTTAATGTGCTATTTTCTTTTATTTAAAGAAAAAATTATTAAAAGTATGGTTTAGATTGGACCGGGCTAGATGAAGTCGAATTTAATATTAAAATGTCTGATTTAATAAGATAATTCAATTTGATTATGTATATAAAATGAAGATGTGCAAATGTCATATATATTTTTTTTTTGAAGGGAATATATAATGGTTTTAAAAAGTTAAATCCGAATTAAAATAAATGGTTTAACATATATATTATATATTTTACTACTAAACTACTTCAGCTGGTATAAAATATATATGATTAAAAGAAAAGGCCCAGTGTGATTATGTCTTTTGAGGTATATTAAAGAGGTTAGTAAGTTTGTTTTATTTTTATTTTTACACATTAAACATTAAACCAATTTTTCACTGCATATGAGAAAACATATCAGAATTTGAATATTTATAACATTTAGTTATTGTCTAATAGTGATGATTGCTTATATATACTCTACATTGAAGAGAGAAAAATGAAAGAAAGAAAGGCCATGTGCACCATGGATAGGTTATGATTCTATGAACTCGCCATTTGATTGCATGTTTGTTTTTTTTTTTTTTTTTAATTTATGGGTGATTGTCAATCTAATTAATTAATTACTATATATATTAACTGTACAATTAACTATTAATTAATTAGATTCAAAATCAAAGAATTCTTCTGAAATAAAGTTGCTTCTTAAGACGAGAGACCCTAATCAAATTTTGATATGAATAATTATTATTCAAAACAAAACAAAAAATGTTAGTGATATACTAAATCTAGAAAGTAAACTAAAATGCTTTAAAATCTCGATTACATGTCTTATTATTCATTTGCAAAACTTCTCATTGTCTATAAAATAAATGCCAATGAATATGAATATACTATAAATAAACAACTCTTGGAAAAAAAAATAAATTGAAAGTTTAATCTAATTTAATTTTTTAATAATAAAATATAAAAAATATATTATTATTTACTTGATTTATCACTTTAAATAAAAAATTTAATTGGAATTACGTCAACGAGAAGGCCGCTGATCCACAAACTCAAACTTGTTCAGCAATCATCATTTATTTTATATTATGGTATTATAAGTATATATATATATTCAAATTAACAGAATGTAGAAAATCCCTAGAAATAAAAAAAAAAGGCAAAAAAAGAGAAGAAAATCCTCAAATTAAGCGGGTTTTATTGTCCGTTTTTGGTCTATTCTTGGCCCACGAATGAGATTCCTCTTTGTGAAAAATCGATTCTGAATTTTCTCCATGCATACACTACATATATTAATTAATGAATTAATAATTAAAATAAAAAATATATGTGTATAAAATCAGAAATTTTAAAAGTTTAACTTCGGAATGAGTTAACTAAAGACAGCATAGGGATTTTCAAATTCAATTAATAATGAACAATTATAGTAACATGATTGAAACGAAAATCATGACATTGAAATCATAAAAAAAATAGAAAAATAAGTGTGACTAAAATCTAAAATACTTAATCATCAACTAAAGAAGCGGAGTCTGAAGTGCAATTAGATCCATTTTGAAGACGAGCTTTAGGTAGAATGGAGAATTTTTGTCCGGTTGTGATCCAACATGTTGATGAGCCTGAAGTAAACAGGCCCCATGCCGATCTTCGCTTGGGTCGACTCCGAGGCTCTACCCTAGCTTTTCATTGGTTCCTCCCCAGGGCCCTTTATCATATCGCACGTAGCAATCGGGGGAGACGCCGAGTACATACACAAGATGGTCTCAGAAATGAAAGCCAAAGCATAGTTTGGTAGTCAGAAATGTATACTACTCTTATTTAGATCTCGTGTTCAAATTCTCATGATATTTTCTCTCTCTATACGTGTAATTTATAAAAAAAAATATAAAATGCTTTAGTTAAATGAATATTTTTAATTATAATTTTAGATATTATATATATATTATTTTTTCTTTTCAAAGTTTTTAACTAATGCATTTTTTAAGTTTTAATTGCATTTTGTAAATTATAGTTTGAAAAATTAAAAATATTATTTTTAATTTAAAAATATAATCTTTTCAAATTATGATTTTCTAGGATCTAAATACAATAGACAGAATTTCGTAAACACATATATAAACTGTTTAAAAATCTAATAATTATATATTATATTCTTTTTGTAGAGGGTTCTCAAGGGAGTAGCACCTCGATCTTTTTATTTTTATTTTTTCAATATTAAATTTGTTATTTAATAATATTTAGATTTATTTTTCTAAATAAATTTCTTTTTGATGGCTTTTTATTTTTTATTTCCTTTTGTGGAGGATTTTTTATTGGTTTATTAATTGATTGATAGTTCAATCAGAAATGTAAATTTTATTTTGGTATAAATCTATTTTTGTTAATTTTTAAATTGAATTCGTAAAAAAATATTAGAAAAATAATTATTATTTGCGATTGAATGCTGCGATCAAATATTTTAAGGTAAGATTGTTATTATTTTTAATTATACTCTTAATTTGTTTTAATATTAAATAGTTTGAAATTAAAATTATAATACTATAAAGTTTTAATACTATACATATATATTTTTTAATTTTATCAATTAAGAAATACTTATTTTTTAAAAAAAATTATAACAATTAAAAAAAATTTTCACGAATAATTAGGAAAAAGAAAACTGTCATGGTTATTGCCTATTGGTTAGCTAAGAGGCAGCCTGTACAAAATGTAAACTATTCTTCATCATAGACAAATCTCAGTGGCATTATTAGGGAGAATTGTGCATATTTTATATACATTAATGATAATTTAATTATCTTCAATATAATATAATATAATAATTATTTTTCTCGTTGAACTATTGCTAGATTTTTTTCTTTTATTCCACACAGCTCATTGCTGAAAGCATTTTACACCTAATTATCGTATAAATACCTTTTTGCCTATTAAATAAATTAAAATAAAATACGAAAGATATCTTAATAATTCCATGCTTTTGTTTGGATATATAAAAAAAGAATACTATTTGTCCTATTTCTTTATTAAGTTAATTTTTTCGAAAAAAAATTATTATTTTTATCAATTTAATTATTCATTTGTTAATAGAAACAATAATTTTCATAAATAATTAAATATGAAGCAATAATACTAGTAAGTACATGTTTATATTCTTTTATCACTTAAAATGATATATAAATTTGGAATAAAAATAGCATCAGACTATGATAATATATATGAATATTAATTTCAGGGTAAATAATTATTGATCTGTTTCCTAATTAAGATTTAACTAATTAATACTTTATCAAATTTTACAATCGCTAACTTAAAAGGCACAATTTACTAATTATATTTAGTTTAAACTTACAAAACTATTAAAGTATAATTTGATAGATAGGAGCACTTATTTTTTTTATTTAGGTCTCGTGTTTGAGTCTCTTAGACGTTCTTCCTCTTTGTATATAATTTTTTTTTTTAAAAAAAAACTTTGGAAGTGTATATTAGTGATTTGCCTTTGATTTTAATCAAACAACTTAAAATTTAAAGTCATTAAATTGAATCGAGTTCTCGGTTCTTCCTTTGAAATTGGGATGATATACATAACCTAATTAGTTATTAGCTGCCTCAATAATATGTATTAAATAAATAAATTAAAACAAAATAAATTAAAGCATGCCGCGTTTGACAACGAATTAGTAAGCAAAGCACGTGACATGCTTCCATTCAAATAATTAATTAAGAATAAATTTAATTATTAATTATGGAAGCCAAGTGGCATAAAATGTATTAGGGGTGGCCATTTTCAGTTCGGTTCGCTGAACCGAATCAATCTGCAAAAATCGAATAAAAATCGATCAAATATATTAGTAACCAAAACCGAACCGACCAGTCGATTAATCGAAAAAAAATCAAATCAAAAATTTTCGGTCGGTTTCGGTTCAGACCGAAAAAATTGATTTAGACCAAAAAAATTTGGTCAGTTTCGGTTTAGACCAAAAAATTGGTTTAGACCAAAAAAATTCGGTCGGTTTCATTATAAACCAACGGTTTTACATCAAACAAAAAAAATTCGGTCTGTTTTCTGTCGGTTTGGTTTTCTGAGCAATGAAACCGCTGGCCGACCGAATATTTTCGGTTTGATGTAATTTAGAATCAAAAACCGAACCGACCAGTCGATTAACCAATTTTTCAGTCGATTTTCGATCGGTTCGGTTTTCTCAGTTTTTTTTGTCCACCCCTAAAATGTATATGTTAAATCAGATTTGAGCATTTTCGTATTATAATAAATAATAATTCTAATAATGCTATAAAACAGCTATCTCTACAGTTTTGTTCATTTTTTGTATTCTTAAAGTTTCTTCAACTATTTTTTTTTTTTAAAAAGGACTATAAAGAAATTTAAAGAATAGGAGTGGACCGCCTTGCAAGTTCTGAATCTCACAAGCAGTAAAAAATGAAACTTAAAAAGAAAAAGAACTGAAAGTATATTAAAATTGAAAATGCTAAATGCTAAATAAAAAAATTGATAAAAATTAAAACCTCAAATTGTTGGTGTCAAAAAGTTAACAATAATAAATGCAAATTTGGCACTTAGCTATTACTATTTCATACAAGGACAAAAATTGGTTAAAAAAAGGTAAAAAAAAAAAATAGGTTTATTATACAATTATTATAAGAGGACCACAAAAACACCTGTTTTTACTTGCCAATAATTAAGAAAAATATATTCATTATATTATATATATAGGAATAGGAGGACCGCTTTATATATATATATATACATACTTTTATTATGACCAAGATATACAAGTATAATATCATAGTAATTCGAATTATTTTAGATGTCAATTTTTTTATAAGTTTGAATTAGGTCATTTCGGAATTTGAAGGGTTCTAATTATTCATCTAGCTAATTGAGTTTTAAAAGAAAATTTCAGATTAAATTTATGTATTAATGAATAGGAGTTTAAAATAAAAATATTGGGTTGTGATGCTGGGACTATCTCAGAGGGGTTCTCCTAGTTCTCTAAGCTCGGGCTCAGATATTGTTTGTACTCGGTCTCTTACCTGCAAGACAAGAGAGAGAGGCAGATCGGGCTCCGCAGGGAAGGCTTCGATGCCTAAATCAGAACTCGATTTGAGGGTAAATGGAGTAATAATGGAGGGAAGAGAAGAAGAAACCCTTTTATCTGCATGGGTCTACCCCTATTATAATTGCGCACATGCCACATTGGGACCGTGCGCCTGTTGTGTCAGAGGACTTCCAGGGAGCTCGGTAGGACAAGGGTGCCAAGAGTCGAGGTTTAGTCTTCTTATGAGAGCTCGTCTAAAAGGCAACCGGCCATGGACCTCGGTCCATGAGCTTGGTTAAAGGAGGGATATTATCACTAGACCCCCTTAAGTCATCTGACATTTATGTTAGATTTAGAGGTGCCATGCAAGGGAGCTGAGATGAGCTTGGGTGACAATGCTGACTCATGATACAAAGATATTGTATGAACTTTTATAGAACTAGCGAGAAACTCGGCACACGAGCTCAGGAGGCGGGAGTACTATCAGTAGTCCCCCCTCGATCATTTGACATTTATATCAAACTCAAATCTATTACCTAGAGAGGTCGAATCAACCTCGATCGGAGCCATAGAAAAACTAAGAAATACAGAGTAGATTTCGCACAACTAGAGGGGTTAGGCCCGATTTTTTAGGAGTAGTAGTACCACTGGATCACCTGAAAAGTCTTGGCATTTATGCCAATGAGAGTTGGTTAAGGTTCCATAAGGACACATGTTAAAAAGGAGTGAGGCGATGCTTCGAGTAGCTTGCCAAAAGTTCGGGTGGGCCAGTAATGTTTCGAAAAAAGTAACGCCTGTGCCACGGAATAATGACATTGATTTATCTGGCCGAAGTCTCTCCTATAAATAGAGGGTGGGGTAAGCATTAGCTTTTCACTTGACCAATTAAGAATAGCTCGGTTGCTCTAATAAGGCTGTGTGAAGGTTTTGAAGGCTTGGGAGCTCAGTTAAAGAGGTTAGGTCTAAGTTTTTTGTTTTTAAATTTGTATTTCAGTTATAGTTGCAAGATGGTGAGAGCAACAGCGAGTTCGACTCTGCCAGGAGAGGCAAGAGAGTAGGGCTCTCCAAGTGCTATGGGTAAGGGGACCATCACAAGGAAGGGGCTCGGGTTGAGGCTGGGTTGGCCATGACCTAACTCACCGAGCAAGATGTCATGAGACCTCTAACTCTGATGGACGAGGAGGAAGAAGATGCAACTAAAGTTCAACAAGTTAATCCGAGCTCACAGAAGGCTCGAGTGAGGGATATCCGATACTCAGTAATAGAAACATACTTGGCAGAGATCTAGAAAAAATATCAAATACCAGAAGAATACAAAATGTTTGTCCTTAGAGAGGATGTCCGAGCCTATGACACATTACCTAAAAATCAACTGACGATTTTCGAAGAGGATTTGAGATCGGGAGTGAGGTTCCCTCTATGCCCCTTCCCTCGAGAGTTCATGAACTATCGCAAGATAGCTCTTGGCTAGCTCAACCCTAATGCATGACATACTATCACAGGGTTTGAAATTACGTGTGGGTTGCTCGGGATGGTGCCCACTCCTTGAGTGCTGAGTACTTTCAACATGTTCAGAATATGCTTGGGAGCAGATGGAGATTTTCTTTACTTACAAGGTCGGTTTGGACTCGCTATATTCAAAGGAAAGCTGGACTCAATCAAGGCTTAGAAAGACTAGTTTTTTATTTTGGAACATGAGGAGTTCAGCTACTAAAATATTTGGTACGTTAATCCTAGTGGTGAACAAGTGACCCGAGAGAAACTGAGCCAAGACGAGCTCAAAACATTTACATTTGTGGAGCAAGACATTCTGAAAGTAAAGAGGAATGTCATTACCCTAATAAGGGAGTACTTCCCCCTTTGGAGGGCTCCGAAGGAAATTCAGCTAGAAATCAAATAGGTATACTCTAGGTTCCAACACTTGATTTTTATTATTGCTTGTTTTGAATATATCGATGCACTAAATTTTGGCTCGATTGTGCACAGTCAGGCTCGAAATTAGCAGGCAGAGATATGAAATGATTGGCCTAAGGAAAGCTAGAAGGAGCGTTAAAAAAAAGCTAGGTCAACTCATGGGCAGCCGAACGAGCAATGTGTTGGGACCAATTTTGCTTGGGAGGAAGAGCCCTATATTGGACTTGACTCTTCCTATAGAAGTAATACTTGAGATCAGGCCACATCTAGAGGTGGAAGACATCTTACCCCATAGAGAAATGGAAGAGGGCTCACCTAGAATTGAGGTGGCAGAGAATTTATCAATTAGAGAAGTGGAAGAACATTAGCTCACTAGCATAGCCTTGCCCAGCTAGTGGAGGCAATGAATGACAAATTAGCAGGCCCGCACAAAACTATGTACTCCTTACTAGACGTCGAACCTTAAAAAGTTCTTAAATATATATTCAAAGTTATCCCAAAAGAGAGGCACGAGAATGCACCAAAGGGCTTAGAAGAGGTAGCAAAAGAAATGGTGACAATGTCTCACATGGTAAGTGATAACTTAAATATTGGAAGTTATACTCAATGTTCAGTACAAAGGCTTACTGAATAATATTTTGCAGGTCACACAACTCGCATACACCATCTAGGACCTAGTGGTAGGCATGACAGTCAACTTTGACCGAGCCATCAAGGACCGCGATGAAGAGAAAATAAAAAGGGTAGAGTTAGAGAAGTCCTTGAAGGCCAAAGATGAAGAGCTAAAGCATGCTCAAGATGAGCTGAAGCAGGCTCAAGAAGCCTTAAAAAAGAAAACTGAAAAGTTAGGCTCGACTAGAGAAACTATAAGAGTAAAAAAATGAAAAGCTACGCTCGGCAAGGGAAGCTCTAAAATCTAAGGATGATGAGCTGCGCCTGACAGAGAACACCCTTGAAGTCATCCAACAAGGGCTAGCTACCGAGCGAACAAATATCAATAAGTGCTACGCTCGGAGTGTTTATGCCTATCAGAAGGCAGTGTCGGATCGGTTGAAGCAGGAGAATCCGGGCATAGACTTGTCATGGATGATGAAGATAGACATCGACGAGCTGGCTACTGAGCACGAGATAGACGATGATGAAAATGAAGATGGGGACTTGAATCAGGAGGACGAAGTCCAGAATGACAAGTTCGAAGATTAATATAGTTTTTTTTAGTGGTTATGGGGTCTACTGAGGCTCAGTCTATGAACAGTGTAAAGACCAGGCCCTTCTGCATTGAAACTTTATATTCTATAAATGAAGTTTCTTTCTTTTTGAACCAAAGTCTGATACTTTATTTTATTTTCTTTTATGTGATGCTATTAGTATTAGTCTAAGGGCTTGGTCAAAATCGAAATTGAAATAAATATTCTTCCTACTATGCTATATTGATTTGTGTGTGAGGATTATTCAATCTGCTCGAGCATGGGGTGCATCAGAGAATTCTGTTATTATAATATGGCTTGGGCACGGTTATACAGTATGCTCGAGTTACATTGCATACTTCGGCGATCGTGTATCGAGCGGTCTGTTAAATATGGTGAGTTGATTTACCCAAACTTCACTTCATGCTACGCTATGACATGAATGTATATATGTACTTTAAGAACTTATAAAATATGTAAAGTGGTAGAATAAGTATGGATGACCTATTTTGTAGTATGGCTCTTGGGAGAGCCTTCTGGAACCGAACGTTGTGGCTCGTTTGTCTATACTATAGGCTTTTACCATGGCTTAGTGTGTAAGATTGAGAAGTTTCTTTCTAGTGAGCTTGATTTCGCTCGGGTTTTTGATGAGCTTGAGTGTATGCTTTAGATTTTGAGGGTATGCCTTTAGGCATTGGGGATGCCAATGCTCGTCAATCGATGATGTTAGCTTGGCAATTAGGCATGCCAGTTGTGTCTCCTTCATTGCCTTGACATTCATATCGAGCAGTCTCTTGGGCGTGTTATGAGGCGCTGAATCGACCAATTGCTTACGTCCTTCACAATACTATATTAGGCTCAAGAATAACAAATATAGACTTCATATAGAGTAACATGGGGTGCTCGGTTTGGGCATTAAAATATATAATTACTGTTAGAGCTAGTTGTGTTGCAAATGCATCGCACCGCATAGGTAAAGAGTTAGCATTATATTAAAAATAGGAGTTTTTAGATACAGATAAAGAGTGTCAGTTCATAGCATTATCGTAAAAATTGATGCATGGCTAGAATGCATTATATTAGAATGCTTGATCACTGTGATCAGTGCTCAGTGTGTTATAAGAGCATGGTGGTCACTTAAGGGGTGCAAAGGGCGCCGTGACATGCACGATCAATGCTAAGAGCTTGAGCGCGGCTAGGGCATGCTGATATGCACCATAAGTGTTTAAAGAGCTTGAGCTTGAGCGCGAAGAGGGCCTGTTGATATGCACTATAAGTGCTTAAAGAGTTTGAGCATGACGAGGGTACTTTGACATGCACCGTAAGTGCTTAAAGAGTTCAGGCACGATTAGGTCACTTTGATATGCACCATGGGTGCTTAGAGCACGACGAGGACACTAAGGGGCTCGGACACGAGGTACGACAAGCTGCAATATATGATAAATGTGTGCGAGGGCATTGAGATGCAAGATTAAAGTGCTTATAACTGGATGCACGACGTGGGTGCTGTAATAGCTCGGTGAGCATGAGGGCGCTGAGATAACACAAGGCGCGCAGGGGTGCCGTGATATGTATGATCAGGGCTTATAGCTTGGTGCACGCTGAGGCGCTGGAGATAACATAAGGTGCGCAGGGAGCCTTAAGAGCCAGGGTCCCAGGGCATCATAAGATGAACTATTAAAGTATCACATAATTAGAGTATTTTTCTTTTGGGAGCTGTGAGACATACCTGAGGCTCCATCGTTTATATCGGAAAATAGCCTGTCCATGCTCACTGCACCACTGATGCTGGGTAATAAATTTGAGTTTGACATAAATGTTAAATGACCGAGGGGGAATAGTAATAGTACTCCCGCCTCCCGAGCTTGTGTGTCGAGCTTCTCGCTGGTTCTACGTAAGTTCATATAACTTCTTTATATCATGAGTCAGCATAGTCACCCGAGCTAGTCCGAGCTCCTTTGCATGGCACCTCTGAATCTAACATAAATGTTAGATGACTTAAGGGGGTCTAGTGATATTACTCCTACTTTAATCGAGCTCATAAATCAAGCTTCATGATCGATTGCCTCTTAGATGGGCTCTCATAAGAAGACTCAAACTCAGCTCTGGGCACCTTATCCTACCAAGCTCATTGGACATCCTTTAACACAACAGGCCCGCGGTCCCAATGTGACAGGCGCATAATCTCAGCATTTCAAATATTTTCTGATACATGCAGGTTTTATCCCCTATGCACCAACTATATATAGGGGTAGACCCCCATAGATAAAGGGGTTTCTTATTCTCTTCTCTTCTCTCCATTATTACTCTCTATATGCTCAAACCAAGTTCTAACTTAAGCATTAGAGCTTCCCCCAGTGGAGCTCGATCCGCCTCTCTCTCTTGTTCTGTAGGTACGAGACCGAGCACATATAACATCCGAGTCCGAGCTTAGAAAGCTAGGAGGACCCCCTGAGATAGCCCCAGGTTGTAATTTTTTTATTAATTTTCAAAAATAATTTGAAAGTTTTTTAGAATTATAATATATATTAATATTTTTTTTAAAATAAAATTGTTTACATTTCGAAAATTAAATGGGTTATCTAAGTAGAATTAATGGGATATACAAAAATTAATTTTTAACATATTTAAATTATTTGAAGTTTAACATGATTTTTTTGAATATTTTATTAAAGAAGCAAAAATTGATCCTAGGTCTATTGTCTAGAGAGGTGCAGTTACTGTTAGAATATGCCTCCACAACTAACATGAAAATTTTTAATTAAGCTTATTATGAGCAAAACTATTGTTGACAAATTCAAATCAAGTTAATGATAGAATAAAAATTTACGATTTCTATAATTAAGACAATTCATTTATTGATAATTCAGCTCTCACTTTGTTATAGGAAGAACGTAACTATATATATATTAAAAAAAATGAAGGAAGGAAATTAGTTGGCAACTAGTTTTTTTTTTTTTTTTGAAAGAAAGCAGGCAACTAGTTATTATTATAAAAGGGTGTGAAATGAAGATGAGAATCAGGCCGGCTTTTAAGGGGAGCAATATGAACAATTGCTGAGGGTCTTTAATTTTAAGTGGGCCTCCTATTTTTTTTTTAAATATAAGTATATATTTTAAAACTTATATACAGAATTAATTGAATTATTCACTTCATAATTCACTAAAAAAATAATATATTTTCATTTCTTTATAAAGAAATTTTTATTTCTTTATAATTATTCACTGAAAAAAATAATTCAATTATTTTTATTTTTTTGTCATTCACTTTATATCAGAATTAATTCAATTATTTTTTTCCCTTATAGCTTGTTTTTTTTATTTATCTATTTTTTAATTTAAGAGTCTATATTTAAATTTTTATTCAAGGCCCCTAAAATATCCGAGACGGCTCTGATGGGGATAGTTTATGAAGGGTCAAGCTCCCCTAATTAGATGAGAATAATTTAATTATTACATGATTTTTAGTTAATTCTTCACAAATTCTTCAATAGTTTGGTCTATGCATTTACATTTGTAGGTCAAAGGTCTGTATGGGAGAATACAGCTACCTAAGCTTAAAGCAACATTCATTGATTTACTGTAGGGGGTAAAAATAATTATTATTGAGGTGTTGGTAAGTATTAAAACAACAGAGAAATTAAATAAATATGAATAACATTCATTTAGAAATGCTTGGATTTAATTAGATCGCTGAAATACAATAATTACAAAATATAATCACGAGAGAGACTCTAAATATTAATTACACTTTTATGATTGTTTTATGGATGATATATTTTTAGAGAAAAATTTGGCATTAGAGGCACTTCGAAAAATTAAATTCTTATAAATCAAAACAGTTTCATAATTTAATTAAAATATTAAAAGAAGATATATCTTAAAATATTATTTAAATGCTTAGAAACCAAGATGAATTAATTTTCGATAAATTATAACCAAACAATAAGAAAATGTTCTCTTATAGAAAAATATTTTCTACATTGAGAGTTAATCTTTAGAAACAAACAAAATCATTAATGACAATAAAAACGCCAAACTTAACAATAAATAAATATTTTTTTTTAAAAAAAATGCAAAATAGTAAATTCGGCTCTTTAGACCATGTGGTAAAATTAATGGGAAGTTGAACAGAAAATTGCAAGATCTACATATATTATAATGTAGTAGATTGCGATGAATCAATTCCACATCTTATGATGAATACGATGGTATTATTGATTTACTCAAAGAATAAAACAACAAAACATACTAATAATTGCCTAATTAAATAATTAATTATCAGACAGTTATTAAGTGCAAATTATTACTCAATCACTTTTGAAACTGAAAATTAATTGTAGTAATGTACTCATCAGAATAATTGATTAAAGCAAGATAATGTGGAATAGTCAACCGTTGTACACTTAAAAGAAGCAACAAGCCGTTGTGTTTGATTGTTAAGAGGACCCATGATGGTTGTGATTATGAAGAAAGAGTTTGTCTTTTAGTAATTTATGAATGATTAATGTATTTAGTAATTGTAGTAATTCTCAACTTCATGATACATTTATTAAAAAATTATTAAATTTTATAAATATTGTAAAAAATTATTTTAAATAAATAAAAATATTTTTTATTAACTCATTAATATTAATATTAATATTTTTTACTTTATTAATTATAAAAAATATAATTAAAAAATTAATTATTTTTTTATTATATAAAATAATAGTTTTAATAAAATATATATTTTTTATAAAAGCGATAATTTTTTTTTGAAATAAAGGTAGCATTTAATTTTAAGTGATAATGTACCTAATTAGTGGCTCAATCCAACATAATATTTTAACTTTTTCTTTTAAAATGGTTAATGCATTTAATTGATGACGCAGTTCAATATATATAATTGTCATTTTCAACAAATTTATTTCAGAGTCACTTTTTTCAATAAAAAAAAGCTATTATGTTTATATAAAAAATTTTCTAATAACATTGATGACAAATAAACTTCGAATTTATTCCTAGATTAATTCATTTTAAGCTAACGTCTATGATCAGGATTTCTGCAAGACAAATAGAGAGAAAGCTTAGATCTTTATGTGAAGATTCTGATATTTAAGTTAGTATCCTACTTATTTATAGGATTAATAAAGGAGTTAAAGGTGATGTATCCAGGTCTGATCTCTTATTTACAGGGAGTGAAAGAGTGAAGGATAAAAAATGGCATCATCCCTAAAGATTTTGACTAAAGATTTCGACTGTATACGTGTTATATAATGATTGCACCGTAGACTTATTCTCCAGTGGCTAGTCTGACTCATCGAGTGAGCCCATACTGGCTCCGTGAGGAGCTATTGATAGCAGGGGTGGATAAAAAAAAACTGTAAAAACTGAACCGATTAAAAAGTTGATTAAAAATTGATCGAAAAATTAGTTAATCTATTGGTCGGTTCGGTTTTTTATTCTAAATTATATTAAACTGAAAATATTCGGTCGGCCAACGGTTTCATTGCTCAGAAAACTAAACCGACCGAAAATCGACCGAATTTTTTTGGTCTAAACCAAAATCGCTGGTTTATAATGAAATCGACCGAAATTTTTTTGGTCTAAACCGAAATCGACATAATTTTTTTGGTCTAAATCAATTTTTTGGTTTGAACCGAAACCGACCAAATTTTCAGTTTGGTTTTTTTTCAGTTTCTATTTTTGTTGGTTTCGGTTACTAATATATTTGATCGGTTTTTATTCGGTTTTTACAAATCAGTTCGGTTCGGCCAACCGAACAGAAAATGTCCACCCCTAATTGATAGCTCGGGTTTGGGGTATATAGTACCAAAGATAAAATTATAAATTAATTACCACTAGATAATAGAATTTTTGGCAATTATATGCATATATATAACTTTATACACCAAAAAGAAAAAAAATATATAATCTTTCATGTCATTTTTAATCTTCCTTAATTTGTCATATTTCTTGTCCACAAGGCAAGCCATAGAATTTATACATAATAAAAAACAAAAGGGAAGTTCTCATTTATCCAAATAACACATTACAAAAGTACCATAAGACAACCTTATAGTCTTATCAAGTGATAATAAATATCACACAGTCCCATGTTTCTGTATAACAGGAGCCTCATCTCAGGCCCTCTGAATATATATATATATATATATTTCTTCTTCCTTTATTTTTTTTTTATCAAAAATACTAATATTGTCTTACATGAAAATCTAGTAACAATGTTTCTTGGACCACGTTTCTCCCTTTATTACAAGTACAAAATTTAAGGCATATATATGGCCAAAGGATAACCTCAAAGGCTTGCACTGGCACTTCATCTTGCTGCCATAAATTAGACAAGTATACTAAAACCAAAATAAAGAGTATTCAACATTTTCCCATGACTATATAAATATTTATTGATAATTAATTGAAATTAGAGGAAAAAGAAAATGTCTACATGTAACACATGCGTATCTTGAAAATCATATATTTAATAAAATTGTAAAACCCTAATTAATATACGAGATTGATTTCCTTTCTGTTGATAATTCAGATGTACATTTTTAAATTTTAGCATTTGGAATTACTTTTCAATAAAAACCTATTAATTTAAAAGATTTTTAGAAGCAAAATAGATTGATAGTGTTATATAGTCCATTTTTTTTATTGGTAGCATTAAAATTGTTGTGAAAACTTTGAATCTCAATAGAGCCATATAACAGAAGTGATAGTAGCTAAGTGGCTATGTCTGTTCATTCAACTTGTTAATTACAGACCTAAGTTATGCTACAAGAAAAGGTGCAAAATGAGAATGCCAACTGCCACTTCGCAATAGCTGCTTGTCATACTAAACAGGTGAAAGCAATTAACTTCCGCATTACAAACAATTGATTGAATAACTTATTTAAAATCTGCATTCACTATCAGACTATATACATTCCTCTAAGCTTAAAATAAAGTTTTTCCAGTGTATACAAAAACTCTTTAATCCGCTACATATTATATTATTAAGTATAAATCTTGCATATATATATATAGGAAAATCATTATTTAGGATTAGTTAAATATTATTGTTTGAGCTACTATTAAAAAACTATTAATTAAAAATTATTAAATTTTATTTTTAAAATAAATTAATCCAATATTTTAATCATATCATCTAAAAATATTTTCTTAAAATACAGTTCAATGTCAAACAAATTAATTCTTAATTTTTGTTGATTAAATTATATTAAAAGATTATAAATCATATATTTTAAATAAAACCCAAGTATTAATTTGAATTTTTATTTTGATTTTGCCATTAATTATTTAATAAATATCTATATTTTTCAATTTAATGTTGTATAGTGTATTACACTATTGAAATTCAGAAAATTTGATTATTATGTTTATTAATTATTACACCCATATACTGAAATGCAGAGATAATAGAGAAATTATTAATATTCTTAGTAATTGTCACGTCAAAGGTGAGAAGTGAAAGGCATCAGGAATCAACTAGCTAATAGATATATATATTTTTTTTTTTTGTAAAAAAGGGAGAAAATATATAGAAAATGAGAAATATGAGAAATTTTTATGTTATTAATTGTGTATGATACACCGTATATAATGAGGCATATATAGTGATGCAAGTAAAATTTGAATGAGAATAAAAGATTACAATTATCATAGAATTGAATTTTAATTTGAATATAATAAAACTAATTATAATCTTGATAGGGTAAACTTAATATAATTAAGTAGTTATCTATATATTATTTAACACCAATCATAATCTTGATAAGGTAAACTTAATATAATTAAGTAATTATCTATACATTATCTAACACTTTTTCTTAGATGACTATCCCTATGAATATGCCTCGTTAAAATCTTGCTAAAAAAAATTCAGTGGAGTAAAAACTCAGCGAAGAAAAAAGAGTACAATATTCATAGGTAACTTCCCTTCAAGAATACAACTGACTAAGACATATCTCTAAGAGCAGTGGAGAATATTGTACTCTTCAAGAAGACATATCTCTAAGTGATTGGACATATCCCAAATCTGTTGACCCTAAAGTTTCAGGTCCCAGGGAATCATTCCAAGTTCTTAACAGGCTTCAGGAAAAACCCCGAAAACCAAGTGAAGGGAAACATGTTTCGACGACTTCTACACTGAAGGATGCTAGGCGATTCTCTTGTGATGAAAGGGAATCAAGAGACTCATTTAAATCTACCATGAAGCTCAAGGAGCTCCCAAGGCTCTCATTGGACAGCAGGGCTGGAAATATGAGGAGCTCTGCTGCTGAAATAAAATCAAATGATCTTTTAGGAAATTTACCGAGAGGAGATGGGGATTTGAAAAAATTCTCAAATCAAGATGAAGAGCCTGAAAGCCGTACACGGCTGTCTAGTGTTGTTGCCCAGCTGATGGGATTGGAATTAGAAGCTCTGCCAGGTTCCATGTCAGCCAAGGGATATAAGGCAAGAGAGAAAAAATCGCACCCAGATGTAGAAAAGAATTCTTTCTCGGGATCATCAAGATCCACTAACGGGAGCAAACAAAATGAAATTCCTGGCTCCCCAAGAAATCTTCCCAGGAACCTATCTCACCCCGGCTCATAAATGTTAATTCAGTTAAGAAGCCCATTGCAAACTCAAAGTTTCCAATGGAACCAGCACCATGGAAGCAGCCAGATGGAAGCAGAGGTTATCAAATAACAGCTTCGAAGGGTCAGACAACTATAAAAAAAGCCCCAGACACCTCTCTCTCTGTTTATGGTGAAATAGAGAAAAGCTTAGCACAACCTGAGTTCAAAAGATCTGGAAAGGATCTCAGAGCTCTTAAACAAATACTTGAAGCAATGCACAAAACCAAGGAGATGTTGGATACCAGAAATGAAGCTGAAAAGTTAGGAACTCGGATTAGCAGTAATAGCAGTCTTCTTCAGAACTCAAAGTCATCTAATCCGCATAATCTCCAGACTAATAGCCCCATTTCTGCTCTTACTAGGGAGATCAATTCACCAAAGAGTTTTAAATCCCCCATTGTGATTATGAAACCAGCTAAACTCATCCAGAAAGCCAGTCCTACTTCCTCAACAAAGCCAACTGAGAGTTTTTCCGTTCTGCATGGGCTCCAGGATGCAGACTCTGCAGATGGCAGAAAGAAATCAATTGACAAACAGAACTCTGAAGATCTAACTCCAAGAGCCAATCCACTTAGAAATAGATCCAGTCTATCCTCTCGTTCCATGGATAAAATTACTGCTGCCAGATTGACAAGACAGTCACAAACTTCAAAGGAGCCTGAGTCCACTACTAGAGATAATGACAACTTAGGTAAGAACGCTGGAACCTTGAACCTAAGGCAGCAGCAGAAAAAGTTGGATTGGAGAAGCAAGCCCGTCCCACAACCCCAACATCGGAATCAATCAGAACCAGAAGGCAGTCGGATAGACAGGCTACAGAATCAGGTTCACCTCGCAGAAACCCAAGATCAAAATTACCCAATTTGCCACCAAGTGATGATGAATTGAGTGATATAGGTAGCGATGTGAGAGATCTGAGCCACCAAGGGGATGCAATTTCTCTGCAATCAGAGAGCAACATTAGCTTGGCCTCACAGGTTGATGAAGAAGTCTCAAGCACGGAGAGATCTAATAAAATAAATAACTGTATCCAGCTAGCTCACCAGAGACAAAAGGTGTGCTTTATTCCCGTTTTTCCTCTGTGCATCATTTATACAGTCTACTTGACAGATTCATTCTCTCTCATTCAGAAACCGGTAGCCAGATCAATGAAAGACAGATCAATAGCAGAATCAGCAGTAGCTTCCTCAGAACAACCAAGTCCAGTATCTGTTCTTGATGCAACATTCTATGGTGATGACTTGCCATCTCCCATTAAGAAGAAATCAGTTGCCTTCAAAGGTGAGAACTCAAGTTCCTCTTTTTGAAGAAGTTCCAACCTGACTTAAGTTGTAGATCAAAGCTTTCCAGATTATATTAATTAATCAAATTTCATGAGAGGGAAAAGGATAAGAAAAGGATACTGGTGATTTAAAAAGTTAGAATACATATATTGAAAAAACATAAGCAAGATAATAGATAGTAATAACGATAAAGAAAGATTATACCAATAAACTTTATCCATGAACATGTCTGAAAGAGAGAGATCTTTTAAAGTTCATGTGTTACACTATGCATTATTTTGTAATTCTCACTCAACTTTCTTGTTACAGAAGATGAGGTTGAGTGGAATCCTGGGCAGGTAAATCACTCATCCAGCAGCACCATCTCCACTCTCAACATGATCAATCATAAGAAAGCGGAGAACATTCAGCTCTTAATTCAGAATCTTACAAAGTTGTCAGCTCATGAGGAACCCTTTGTTGATGAAATTACAACCTTTTACAATGGCCCAAATCCAGACCATAAATACATATCAGAAATCCTATTAGCATCTGGTCTCCTGGAAAATTTTGAATCCGATTTGACAACCATTAACCTCCATCAAGCAGGCTGCCCAATCAACCCCAATTTATTCCTCGTCCTAGAACAAGCTAAGGCAAGCACCAAGTATCCAACTGATAAAGAGAGTGGAACGAAGACTGTCCAGTCAGAATATCACATCAGATTCCAAAGAAAACTTGTATTTGATGTTGTGAACGAAGTTCTAATCCACAAATTACT
Source organism: Garcia nutans (assembly GCA_947685225.1). Classification (NCBI taxonomy): domain Eukaryota; kingdom Viridiplantae; phylum Streptophyta; class Magnoliopsida; order Malpighiales; family Euphorbiaceae; genus Garcia; species Garcia nutans. The sequence goes on from CANTUV010000012.1 coordinate 53,236,212, forward strand.
TCTGGAAAGTTCTTCCAAGAACCAGCTAGCTGACAAAAGACCAAGAGGGCAGCAGCTTTTGGGGGAGTTGTGTTCAGAAGTAGACAGACTGCAAGGAAATGCCTCAAACTGCAGTTCAGATGATGAGTATGACAGTCTGAGAAGCATCTTACAGGCAGATTTGATGCATCAATCGACACATTGGACAGCTTGTACTAGCGAAATTCCAGCACTAGCTCTGGATGTTGAGCGCTTGATTTTTAAAGACTTGGTAACTGAGGTCGTGATTGGTGAGGAACTTGGTCTGAGAGTACAATCTGGTGGGTATTGCAAGCAATTGTTTTCCAAGTAGGACTTTCCATAGGACTATGTCAAACCCAACAATTCAGTCTCTTCCTCTTTCTGGTATTCAAATTTGAGGGATTGTTTAACTGATTAGGTAAAAATCAAAATAAACTATTGAGTAAAAATTAGGTCTAACATGTACATGTTAAAGACAACCTCAATTCAAATTACAATCAAATATATAACCTAAATTCAAATTACAATCAAATAAGTATCCTTACCTTTTTTAGTGATACAAATACCCAGCCCTAATAAAACATGCACACTCTATTCTTTTTGAACGCAGAGATGATCTATAATCAACAAGCTGCATATATTTCAAGTAAAAAATATACCCACGAGCTACTGGAGCTACTCTAATAATTACTCTCAAAGCACATTACAACAGGAAAATTGCTGGTGATGCACAACTAGCTTATATTTGAACTGGGTATACTAATATCAATTGCTATTTTATTGTGTTACTGACTAGCATCCAAGAAGCATACATACTCAGAATCTCATAATTTTCGAGCACATAAAACTCAAGCCTTTTGTGATATCTTCTAAAGTTCTAGCATCCAAGAAAAGCAGGATCATTCATCAACAGACTAGTAATCATGGTAATTTATATAGCTTAATCTGTTTTAAATTAACTCCGCCTGCGAGTATCGTAGCCGGTCCCAAGCCCGGATAAAGGAGGAGGGTTGCGGTAGGTTGGCGGCCAGTGTAAAAATTTTGCCAAACTTTTTATGGATCCTCAAAGCTATCATTATACCGTTGGGACGTGCTCACCTAGGCACGCGCTACATCGGCACCCGGGTGTAGTGTTAAATGAGCAAAGGGTTCCATCACATCGACGCCTGGGTGTGATGGAGTATGAGCAAAGGTTCCCATGCCATGGACGGGTATGGGTAAAGAAGTTAGTCCCGCCATATCAGCGCCCGGATGTGGTGTCAGACAGGAAAGGGCTACCGCATTATGGACGAATGCGGCTAAAGAAGCAAGTCCAAGGGAGCCGATTAAGATTAGGTAGTTGGAATTTTGGCACTCTGACTGGGAAGTCTATAGAGCTTGTGGATACTTTGAAAAGAAGGAAGGTTAGTATTGCTTGTTTGCAGGAAACCAGGTGGAAGGGAAATAAAGCAAAAGAGATTGGTAACTCAGGATATAAGTTGTGGTATTGTGGCTTGGATAACAATAGGAATGGTGTGGGCATTATTATTGAGACTACGCTTAAAGACAAGGTGGTGGAAGTGAAGAGAAAGGGAGACAGGATTATTTCTTTGAGGCTTGTTTTGGGAGATGACACTATTAATGTTATTAGTGCTTATGCTCCCCAAGTAGGTTTGGACGGAGCATCCAAGGTTCAGTTCTGGGAAGATATGGATGAAATCATACAAGGTATTCCGGATAATCAGCAAATTTTCATTGGTGGGGACTTTAACAGGCATATTGGTAAGGACAGTAATGGTTATGACAGGGTCCATGGGGGTTATGGTTTTGGCAACAGGAATGAGGAGGGAAAGAGCATTTTGGATTTTGCGGTGGCTTATGATCTAGTGCTGGCAAATACCTGCTTTGAAAAGAGGGGGTCACACTTGATTACCTTTAAGAGTGGACGAACCCAAAGTCAAATAGACTTCATACTTACTCGAAGACGGTACAAAAGTAAGTGTAAGGATTGCAAGGTCATTCCGGGTGAAGCATTGACGGCGCAACATCGTATTGTGGTTTTAGATATTAAGAATAAAAGTAGCTGGAGGAATGATAAGAAAGTATTAGAACCAAGGATAAGATGGTGGAAATTGAAAGACCTAGCTCAAGGTACCTTTAAGGAGGAGTTACTAAAGGAAGACATCTGGAACCTTGAGGCTAGTGCAGAGGACTTGTGGACAAAAATGGAAGGTGGCTTTAAGAAAGCAGGTAGTAAATTACTTGAGATCTCTAAAGGAGCAGGGCCTCGACCGCACGATGCATGGTGGTGGGATGAGGAGGTTCAAAAGACTATTAAGGCTAAGAGGAAATGGTATAAAAAGTTACCGAATGCGGTTAATAGCGAGGCCTTTGAGGAATATAAGAGGGCTAAGAAAGAGGCAAAGAAGGCTGTTAGTGTAGCTCGTGGCAGAGCCTTAGAAGGGATTTATCAAAAGTTAGGTACTAAAGAGGGAGAAATGGACATTTATAAGATTGCAAGGATGAGAGAAAGGAAAAGCAGAGATTTAAGCCAAGTCAAATGTATAAAGGACGAAGATCAACGAGTGTTGACAGGAGATGTTGAGATTAAGGAGAGGTGGAAGGCTTATTTTGAGCAGTTATTCAACCCTGAACATGAACATGATTTTCAAGGTCTTCATGCAACAAATGGTTATATCAGCTGGTCTAGGAGGATCTTGCATAGTGAAGTAAGAGAAGCCTTGAAGTATATGAAAGTTGGTAAAGCTTGTGGCCCGGATGGTATTCCTATAGAGGTTTGGAAGAACCTTAGAGAGGTAGGAGTTGCCTGGTTAACTAAACTCTTTAATGCTATTGTGAAAGGACGTAAGATGCCGAATGCCTGGAGGAAGAGTATCCTGGTACCCATATATAAAAATATGGGAGACATTCAATGCTGTACAAATTATCGGGGTATCAAACTTATGAGCCATACTATGAAATTATGGGAAATGATTATTGAACACAGATTGAGGAAGCTTACAAGAGTTTCGGAGAATCAGTTTGGGTTTATGCCAGGGAAATCTACCATGGAGACTATTTCTCTTCTAAGAAGACTAATGGAATTGTATCAAGAGAAAAAAAAAGATCTCCACATGGTATTTATTGACTTGGAGAAAGCCTATGATAGAGCACCAAGAGAAGTGTTATGGTGGGTTTTGAAGAGGAAAGGAGTCAGCGGCAAATATATCAACATCATCAAGAACATGTATGAGAATGCATTCACTAGTGTGAAAACACCTGGTGGAGACACTGAGACTTTCCCCATTACTACCGGATTGCATCAAGGTTCGGCCATGAGTCCATATTTATTTACCCTGGTTATGGACGAGCTAACCAGAAGCATACAAGACGATGTTTCTTGGTGTATGTTGTTTGCTGATGACATTATTTTAATTGATGAGACTAGTGCTGGTGTAAACCGTAAGTTGGAAGTGTGGAGAAAAACCCTCGAGGATAATGGTTTTAAGTTAAGTAGGAGTAAAACGGAATATATGCACTGTGAGTTCAGTCTAAGGAAGAAGCAGGAACATGAGGTTAAGTTGGATGGAGTTTTGGTTCCTAAAACCAAGCAGTTCAAATATTTGGGTTCGGTATTCCAGAATGATGGCCGTATAGATGAAGATGTGGCTCACAGAATATAGGTAGGGTGGTTGAAGTGGAAGGGTGCGACTGGGGTTCTATGTGATAAGAAAATACCTCTGAAAGTGAAAGGTAAATTATATAGGATGGTTGTTAGACCTGCGATGCTCTATGGTAGTGAGTGTTGGGCACCAACGGGACAACATTTGCATAAGATGAGTGTGGTAGAAATGAGGATGCTAAGATGGATGTGTGGACAAACCAGACTGGACAAAATTAAGAATGTTCATATTCGACAAAAAGTCCAAGTAGCGGATGTCGGAGATAAGGTGAGGGAAGGAAGACTTAGATGGTATGGGCATGTTTTAAGAAGATCTCCTAATGCTACGGTTCGTAAGTGTGAGAATTTGTTAATTGAGGGGCTAGAGGTCGTGGAAGACCTAGAACTGTGTGGAATGAGGTGGTAGCAAGAGACTTACGTGCCTTAGATCTTGATGCGGATTTGATTAATGACAGACTTGAATGGAGACGTAAAATCCATGTCTTGTAAGGGGCCTAAGGCTGGAGTATCTTTTTTGGTGTCTTTTGAGCTTATTTTGTTGAGGATCCATACAGCCGACCCCAACTTGTTTGGGACTAAGGCTTAGTTGTTGTTGTTGTTGTTGTTGTTGTTGTTGTTGTAATCTGTTTTAAATTATATAAGGTGAACCAACTTATCATTATCTGTTAAATGAAATGCAATTTTACCGTATGCATCATGTAGTATATAAACAACTATGAGTTGCCAGAATCATTGGACTTAGCCAGGCAATCAATCAAACAGATATACACATGTGAAGATTAATTTATCCATATATATATCCATATATATAAGCATAAATATGGAGTCTCACTGAAATACCCTTGTAAACTGAAAATACACCATATTGCAATCTGAATCTCAAGTAAATTTAATAAATAAATTCAATTATAACTTCAGAAGTCTTGCCTACAACATATATTTAAATCTATATGTTCAAAAGTTCTGTTTTGCATTTAGACCTTTTCAAATGCTAGAAATATTTATAAAAAAGGAAATCCGTAGGAATAGGCCACAATCAAAAACTTCAATTAGGTTTGACTCCATTTCCTGCTTTCAAACATGCAAGATCAAAGTTCTTTTGTGTAGTCTGAGATATTCAACAAATAAAAAGTAAAATATACAACTAATTAGAAGCAAAATTTTATCATGCGCTATCAACTTATTTCTCAATCCATTTTTTGGTCATTGTATGCTCTAATAAATATAACACTATATATAGTTATTAATAACTTTTGATATGACATCATCTACAGTTTATAATGATCCTATAGGTGATGGTCAAAGTATACTTTAGCTATAAAAAATTAGTAATAATTTGATCATAACATCATTCCGAGAATTACTAAAAAACTCCCTTCACTTGTATACAATTTTGTTTCATACTATTTCAAAATTAAGCATTTAACTTAAAACATATGATTCAGGGACTACAATGTTTTATAACATAATAATTCAAAGACAAAAAGTACAATCAAATCCTAAAATTTCAGGAGTTAAAAGTACAGTAATGACTAAGGTGTAGTGAAAAATCCATAACATCCGACCTGAAAGACTCAAGTATCACCTAAACAAATTTAAACAACCAAAAGTGCCTATTTTGACATGGCAGATAAGAAGTATATATCAAGTGTTTTAGCTAAGCATCATAAAAAATTGAACCTTTGCGCACAGAAGCATCAAGTAGTCCAATAAAAGTAATTTCATTAGCAAGATGAGATTCTCAAATTATTTCAAACTCCTGATGTATTTATATAATCAGATATCGGATCACCAAATTAATTCTGAACCACACAAGAAAGAATTAGTGTGTTTTTCAAAATCACTTATAAAAATTTAATGATGAACATAACATCTTAATTTCACAAACTGAACAATTCACAACACCAATTGTTAAAATTTCAAGAAAGGAAGTGCTTGCAAGTTGCTCCAATAGTAACTCAAATCTTACTAGGATCTATTTGGATAAGTGTGCATTTGAAATAAAGATGGACTGACTTGTGTTTCAGGTAAAAAGAATAACAAAAACCAAAATCCATTCGTTTACTATCTATCCGAATGGACCCTCACACAATTCGTATCCATATGGTTTTCGAATTCCCAAAAGGAGTCAAGTGCTTGTCTTTTAGACTTGCACCAACTTTTTAATAAGAAACAAATGATAAAATAAAGAATGACAGAGAAGTTGAGGCAGCGCATGGCACAAAAACTTAGCATGTCAAATGTAGAAGGACAAGTACCTAAAAATTTTTTACCTCATATATTTCAGTCTAAAGTCCAAGATTACAATTCAAAAGAAGAAGAAATTATGATCCACAAGATTCCCCAATCCAATTAAACACCAGCTAAAAGAACTCTTCTAAATTTCAACAAAAAGTTGTTGAAATTTAGACAAATGCCAAAGGAGGCCAAAATGTCCTAGTAACTGCATAAGTATATACCAATCCAAAAAAATTCTGTTATTCCTCTCTATCTAAATAAGACCAAACAATAGCCAACATGACAAGCCCCTGCAGAACCTTGAAGCAAATCCGCATCAAGTTCTCTGAAGTTTTCTGGGTTAACTCTTTTCACCAAATATACCGAAAAACTCCATTTCAATTAATTTAGATAACAAAAGAGAGAGAGTGGGAGAGATGGATAATACCTCGAGTGGTCTCCTAAATTGCAAACAGATTGTTAGTGTTAATCCTATTAGACCTGAAGACCCAGAGTTTTAAGCTAAAAGAGGGACCCAGAGTTTTAAGCTAAAAGAAGGCAATTTAGACTTCTATCTACAGTTGGGATAGGTAAAATCCAGATCCTCCTGTGTGCCCCGGAGAGACGTGAAATATCAAAAATATTAGGCAGAGAAAAAGCTATCAACTCTCTTGTTATTAGTATTTTCTGAACATAGAAATTCCAAGAAACAAGAGCCTTTCCAAAGTGTAGAAACTGCTAATCATATCATATGAAAACTATGAATTGTACAGTGACAAGCAAAGGATACAGAAGATGGAAAATTCCCCATCCACATCTTCTGAAAAATGAAAACATGGTCTAATAGCTACCCTTATATTCACTTAAGGGTCCATTTGAATACTCAGTCACTTGAAATTATTGAGCATTTGGAATTTGGTACCATGCTATTCTTTTTTTTAAAAAAATTATTATACCCTTAAACCAAATTCCAAAATGCTCAATCATTTAAAGCGACTTGCATCTGTAGCATTTGGTCTAGTCTTTGCAACAAACCAATTTTCATCTAAGAGACTACTCACTCCTAATTGTCAAATACCATAAGAGGATTGTGTTCCATGGAAACTGCATCACCATTTCTTGACCAAGGCAATTTAACACCAAATTACATTGTCCAGACCTATTTTAGATATTGACTTACAAATAATCCCAATGGACCAAACAATCTAACTTGCTATCACCTACTTGAACTCGAGGATATTCTCAAAACATTCTCCATTCCGTCATCCCATCAGGAAGGATCATGGATAAATGTGATATATAATTGAATACTAGCCAACCATAGCAAATATGGGCTCCTAAAAAGCAAAAGAGCACCCTTCCATTTAGTTGCCCAAATACCTTCTGAATTACAAGGTCTTAATAAATAATGGAACAGAACTACCCCGTGGAGGAATCCATAGGCAAGTCAAATATCATTCTTGAATCATACACTTGCCAAAGACCCAGACATAAAAACACTCTAAGGACCTGAATGCATCATATGAAACCACTTTCAGCAAAGTAAATTTCAAAACCCCAAATTGTTTGCAGGAAAACCCACTGTAAAGAATCCAATTGTATAAAAAGAAAATGTGACCATTAACAGTATACAAAGAAATGTCATCATTAACAAGCCACAAATGAAAAACAGTATCCCATTTCTTACATCCAAGCAGTGGCTTACCAAAAAAAAAATTCAGATAATCAAATAAACATTCAATTGTTTAGCAGACATAACTGGTCTTGGAAATTTTTTTTTTGGGAAAAAGGTACCTTATTTTGTTTCACATTACAGACAAGAATTAGTGTTCATTGGAAAATGTTCATTAAATAGGACAAAAAAGAACTTTATGTTTCTCTATTTATTGCAAATACAACTAAAAAATTAACACAAAAAAATGGTGAACTAGTGATGATATGAGATGATCAATGCTCATTGGTGATCAATGCTAATGGGAATTTGACCATCCGTTTCTTCCTTTTTCTTGAGTTTGTGAAATCTCAAAAAATGATACCCCATTTTGAAAATCAGAATTCAGTTCTCTCAAAAATTACATAGTTTTACCCGGAAAAATTTCTATTAACCAATTTCCTAAACATCCCATGGAAAATATGTTCCAATAAAAAAAATCTTCGGAATAACAAACACAGTCTCATCCCTGAACGAGATGTCTCATCCCTGAACGAGATATCCGCTTGAAAATTCTAAGATGCCAAAAACAAATGCCCACTTCCAAAACAATTAATATAACATTTGGTAGTTTTATAACACTGCCATAACAGAGTGAAATGTTACAATTAAGCAGAGACAAAGCCTCATCCATAATGAGAAGAAAAAGAAGATACTAAGGGCTAGGAATACTGACATCCCTGGAAAGCACTAGTGGCATGCGCATTATCAGAAGAATGTTAAGCGCCAAGAAACATTTCTTCCCAAGAAATTAACTATTAGATATGGGCAAAAACATCGGATACAAATAGTAGATAAAATCATAACATAAAAGACCAAATTTGGGGTTATAAGACATGGCTTTTAAAAAAAAAAAAAAAAGATTATGAAAACAAATGACCTTTCAAGTTCCAAAATCATTATCTGCAAATTGCTAGTCATAGATAACATTCACCATTAATGGTTTTTTTAAAGGCAAAAATTCACATTCAATACAAAGCAAACAATCTCAAGTATTTGTTGGTTAAAACTCATTATGCTTAGCAAGCATGATATTGATCAGGAAAAATACAGCCTATCTTGTAAACACTCGGCATCTTCCAAATATGCATACTGGCGACCAGTGTGGGCAAATTTTTGAATTCTGTATTTATCCAATCATGGAATAAAACCATGAGAAATGCAAGCTGAGAAACATATAGTTGCTCCATAAAGTGTTGACCACAGAGACCTACATAACTTATATATGCATACTCAAAACTTATTCTCCCATCAAAAGAACAATATTATAATTATGAAAGTTCAAAAGTTAATGATATTCGTTTTTCAACCTTCAAAATACAAAGAAAATGCTTACAGTATCTAGCTCTTCAATAGAACTATCTGCTAAAAAACATGACACAATTATAAATTATTCATTCCATTTTTTTGTTTGCTAGAAGTTGAGCAAAATTCAATGTGAACAAAAGGCAATATAGACAAGCCAGTTCCATTGCGAAAAGAACAAAAGAAGAAACAAGAATTTTCACTAAAAAGAATCATTCGCTAACAAGGATGTATGATGACAAACTGACAAGCACTTACCTGCAAAACTTGTTAAAGTGGGAACAATCCCCCATCAGAGTCTGTAATCCCATTCTAGAGCCATATGCAGGCAACATGCCCTGAATTTGACTAACTGGAACCAGCTACTGCTGCTAGTTTCCTAAACATGTATACAGATTCTAACCGAACCTAATTTACAACTGAGCCAGTTCCCCTGGGTTCTCTATAGATTGTTTAAGAATTTTCTCAGCTCTCATTTTCTTGTCATCCTCCTCAATCTCCTTTCCAGAACATGGACCAATCTTCTCACTGCCCTTACTCACTGAGCTCAATTTTAGTGCTGAAGGAGATGATTTCTTTCCAACACCAACCTTAAATTTTATTGCAGGCCTTTGATTCAAAAGAACCTTCTTGTGGCCCTCCTCAGAATCGTATGACCTGCTCTTCATAGCTTCAATGGCTGGTGCAAATGTCTCCAATACTGACAAACGGGAATCCAAAAGCCAATTTTGCTCAACAGGATTTCTCATGGAAGCTTCATTTGAAAGTTTGGCTGGCGGAACAACATGGGACACTTCATTCTCTCCAAACTGTAAGGGAGCTGCAAGAAATGGATTACCTTCAGAGGCTAGTTTTGCACCAGAACCACCAACAGGGGCAATGGAGGAAGGTCCGCCGGACCCATTGTTAGTGAACTGGGATGACAAATTCAATAGAGACCTATCTGTCATTGTGTCAAGCCTTGCCAGCTCAATCTTTCGTGTGTTAGAACCAGAAGCTCCTTCATTCCCTGTAGGCACCTGGAGGTAAGTTTCAGAATCAGGAAATGCAGGTAGCCAAGCTGGAATGTGCTCATCAGGAGGCTCTTCTCCAATTTGCAAAAAACTTGGAACTGGCTTCCTCTCTCTGACAACAGGAAAAGGAGGAACAGAGTAGGCAAATGGGATATATTCCGATGCACCAACATACTGAACAAGTTCTCTAACAGTACCTGAACTTGCAATACAATGATTAGTATCAGAAGCACCAGTAAACCCCTGTAGCGAACCTAACTCTTCCAATCCTTGAATAATATCAAAAACATTATCCTCTGTCCTACCTGATAAATTCGCATAGGAGTGTGAAAGCTTTCCTAGATTGTGTATATACTGGATGGTTATGTCAGATAGTATTTCAAGAGCAGACTGTTGGAAGGCCTGAAACCCAGTAATCTCACATATTTGTGCTACAGCAATCTTCGCAATTGCTCGGGAAAATTCATCACCAGTTGCACCAGAGTTTCTCTTTGGATGCAGTGATTTTTCAAGCACTCTTCCACTCTCCCCACCTCCATGGCTCATATTCAACACCTCATATCACTTCCCCTGAGATAGGATAACCAAAAGAACCATTATCACGCTCATAAATCACCGATTCATTAGTAAACCCTTGTGTGGTACCTGAGAAAATGTAGGAAAAGAAAAGGAAATCAACACCTTGAAAAATCCTAAATCGCTTATTTATGCTCTAATCCAAGTCTAATAAGATAATTACGGGACTTAAACTAATCCCAAATTTGTAACACGCTTCAATGATATGAAAAAATAAATCAGTAAACATACTAATGAACACATCACAAATCAAAATGAAAAGAAGTCTTTGCAATTAACACCTAGAACAACTGCTTACGCAGTTCACAGAAATATAAAACACGAATAATAGCTAAAATTTTCTATCATTTCTTCCATTTCCCAATCAACCTAATATAAAATTCGAGCAAACCCTAAAACACAAGCAATCGAGAAACAGCTTAAGGCTTACCGTTTGCGTTCTAGGGTTTGAAACAGTACCCAGAGCATCAAAAGACCGTAACAAACAAATGAAATAAGCAAAGAGAGCAAAGAAAAATCGGGAACAATACTGAACAAATCGATCACCGAGAGAACCCTAACCAGAGAAGAAACAGTAATTGCATACGTAAGAAAGAGCTTTGTTTTGCATTTGGATTTAGAGTTAGGATTAGAGTTTATTTTTGAAAATATAAACCCTTGTAAAACCCTTAAAATCAAAAGAGGGCAAAGAAATGAGATTTTGAATATGGAGAAAGAGAAGCGTTTGTTACAGTGTTACATATAGACAGAGAAGAGAAATAAAAATGATTTATTTAACAAAAAAAAAAAAAAGGAAATAATGGCTTTACTCTTGTGTGGATTTATATATCGCCTTAAATCTCCATTTTACAGCTGTCACCATTGCAAGCCCTGCTGTTTTTTTTTTTACTTTTTTAAATATTTTTATTTTGTTAATTACTATATTTCTACTAGGTAAACTCTTTTTTTAGTCCGTTGTAAATTATAACATATTTATTTTTTAATAAATTAATTGACATACTAATTTTTTTAAAATTTTTTTATTTAATATTATTTATTAAATATATATTATGTTAAAATAAAAATTTAATAAAAATATATATATTTATATTTTTAATAAAAATATTTAATTTTTTTAATATTTATAAAATAAGAAGTGAACTCATCTATTTATAAAGAAATAAATTGACTAGCAGTTGCTTCACGCCTCATTTATATGGAATATCATACTTATTAATTTATATTAAAATATTTTTTTAAAACAAGTTATTTATATTGACAAATTTGTTATAAATTATAAAAAATAATTTAGAAAATATTTTTAAAAATATTTCTTTGTTTTCAAAAATATCTTAAAATAATATACATTGTGAAGAAATATATATCAAAATTACACTATCTAGAAATATATTAATATATAGTCAAAGCTTAAGATTCGAATGCACCCCCTTAACTATACTGAGAATCTAAATTAGATGCCTATTTTTTTATCCAATTGTAATTTTTGTTTTTGGGCAAAAAACGGCTCAATTATGCCCTCATTACGATGAAAAGTCTATTTTTCTGTTAAATTTTCCCTCCATGGCACTGCATGTCCCTTATTTTATGCATATCCAATCCTCATTAGTTTTTTTTTATATATATAATAAAGAATACAATAATAAAATAAAGAATAAAAAAATTAAAATAAAAAATTATCTTCATCACAGTTGAAAAACCCAAATCACCACCGCCAATCTCCTCCATAGATTCCTCCCTATCTCTCTTCTACCACTTTCACGCCCTCCTTTGCTTTTGCTGTTACAGCTACTACTACCATTGCTAATGGTCACCATTCTCCTCATGAAACCTTTTCTTTTCCTTTTGAGTTTTGCCAAATTTAACTCTACGATGATGTTAAGGTTTATGTTGAGACTTTGAGGTTAATGTTCTGTAATGATCTAAGTAGAAAGCTCATGAAAGAGGATGTGACCACGGTTTTTGGCATTTTGAGAGTAAGTTTTTATTCAGATTAAGTACTAATACTATTTGGTAGCTGGGAATTATATATAGAAATATTGAGAAATTTTGTTAATTTTTTTTAAATTCTCTTGGATTGTGCTGTCATTGAGGAGTTGCATAAAATTATGGGTAGTTTGGGGTCAACGATGTTTATTGATGGATTGATTGGGCTTCAAACGATTGGATTTATTGAGAGATTGGATTTACAATTGGAAGATCGTATTTATGTGAGTTTGAAATCATATGAAAATTTTTAAAAAAATAGCGAAGAAGAAAATTAGAAGATTTGAATGGCGATGCTGATTTGGGTTTGGGTTTTCGAACGGCGATGTCGGTGGTGAGTTGGAAAGTTGAACAGTTATGGCAAAGGTGATTTGAGTTTTCGAACTGCGATGATGATGGTGAGTTAGAAAGTTAAACAGTGACGGCAATGCTGATTTTGATTTTTGAACGACGATGGTGGTATTAAATTTGAACATGGATGGTGATTTTAGTTTTGGAAGCGGGATGGTGATGGTAATTTGGGTTTTTCAGTGATTTAGTTTTATTATTAAATTTTAGTTTTATTTTATTTTATTATCCAAAATATTTATTATTTAATTTATTTAAAATATTATAGATTATAATTTTTTAATATAAATTAAATTAAATAATTTATATCAAAAATTGTACAAAATTCTTAATTTTGGTTTGGAACCAACAAAAGATTATGTACATTGACACGCAACTTTTTCAAACTAATCAAATTGACACTAAATTTGAGAAATATGGACTAAACTTTTTAAAGTTATTCAGTCTTTATTTTAAATTTTGACTTGATTAAAAATATTTTAAATCATTTTTATATTTATTGAAATTAATATTTTTTAAATAAATTTAAGAATATATTATTATTAAGGGTGTTAAAATATATCATAATATTCAAATACATCATGCAAAATAAATACGTAAAATTAATAGATTAAAATTGATATTTAATTAGTTAATATAAAAAAAAGTTAATCCATTTATGATATAGTTTTAAATGGATCATGCAACGAGTTCTTATATAAAGTTTCTATAGTTTGTTTGACTAAAATGACGTAACTCAATTCTACATTATTTTATTATTATTATTTGTTTTAAGCAAATAAAAATAAATTTTATATATTTATTATATTATTATAGTTCTATTATTGTATAAAGTATTATTATTTTATTTAAAAAATAGTTTATTTACATTTTTAATTATTTTTATTAAAAATTTATTAATTTTATTTAATTATTAATTTATTTTAAATTATTTTATTAATTTAATTATCAATTAATTAAGTTAATTCTTTATAAATTTTAGAAATTATTTTCTAAATTAAATACTTTTTATAATTTAAATAATCTAATATTTTTTATTTTATATTAAATAATTTTTTTTAATTTAGAATTTAGAATATAATTTATAAAAAGAAAATAGAATAGAATAAAAATAAAATAAAATAAATTATTTAAAAAATTTAATTGTAAAATTTATATTGACAACTATATATTATCTTCTTGTATTTTTTCTTTATTACTAAGTTTTAATACTAAAATATATTTCACACTTATTATTTTTTCATATTAATTGTGTTATATATTTTAATTTTTGTGTATTTTAAAGAAATTTTTTAATATATTTATATTTTAAAATTATTTTATATTGCTAAATAATTAATTAAAAATTTATTTATTTAATAAAATTATGATTAAAATTATTTCAGAATAAAAATATTATATGGATTACATGAATTGTGTCGAGTTGTATAACCCGCATATAATCTATTTAAGTAAAAATAATATACGTATTGTATTTATATAATCTATTTATTTTTATATTATATTTAATTAATATGATTAATAAATGAATTATATTTGTGTCGACTTTAATTATATCATCAGAGTGGGACAATTATGCATAAATATAATACGTCAATCTATTTCAACACTCTTAATTATCATTTTTGATTTATTATCCATAAGTAGTGACTTTAAAAATTAAACTTTTAATATAAAATAAATAAAATCTCTTAATGATTAGATTTATTTGAAATTATTTTTTAATATTTTTGAGAAAGTTGATAGATTAACAAAATTAATTTTTATTAAAAAATTATGATATATCTAAAAATAATTTTTTATATTATAATCTATAATATTAATAAATTATAATGATTTTAATTTTTCAATATATTTGTATTATTTAATAATAATTTTATTATATGTTAAATTATGATTTTAATTTTTTAATATATTTGTATTATTTAATAATTAATTTATTAATTTATTATATGTTAAATTATGGATTATTAAATTATTATAAATTATAAACTATAAAAAATATTTATTAATATTATAAATTATTAATATTAAAAATATTAATTAATAAATAATTTTTAAAAATATTATATTAATATATTTTAAAAAAATTTAATTTGGCCCTCTTAATATTTAATCGAAGTTCGAATTAAACCATATGATTGACTAATACAATGGTTGCATTAAAAAAGATGCTGGACTAAATTTGAAAAAGTAAATATTAATTTGATAAAAAAATCATAAAAAATTTAATTCAGACTTCTTGCTAGAATAAATGGATCAAATTAGATCTTTGTCCTTTACTTTTATATTCTTCATATACTTGTTCGTGCACTTCTCCTGATTTAAATACTGCAAGTACATCAAAATGATTTTGTAAAATCAATGTTGAAAGATTGATACATTAGTAGAGAACAAAGAACTCTGGTTTTAGTGGAGTGATTTAATGGAAAATTTGTTTAGTAATAGTTTGTTAATCATGGCTAAAAATCAATGTTATAAATATCTTTTGGGCCTAGCTAAATAAGAGATGAGTCAGCGAGTCAAACCCTTTTTTTTTTTTTTTTATAAAAGGATGTTATTATTATTATTATTAATTAAAAATGGGAAAAACATATTTTTATGGATCAACAGTACCCAATACAATATAAAGACAAAAACGTCCCAACCCGTAAACCCAAGCTACCTAAGGAGCTAAACAAATATGCGAAAAAATTCCAGAACCTCATAACCTTGGACAACAACAACTGAAACAAAAACAAGAAATGCAGATCCTTAACACCTGGACCACTTGGCCTCTAAAAAACCACTAACAAACAAGATATTCTTGTCAAAATCTGCAAAAGAATTCTACTAGAGAAATGGAGACAGTCACCTGAAGGCGCAACACAACCAGCCATTAACCAATACAGACTATGCGCACTAACTGGGAAAGGAACCTCATCAAACCAATAGGAAACAAAATAAGTAGAGTAAGCGGGCACTGATCAACTAACCTATGCAACTCAGCCATAAATAAGAGAAGAAGTAGTGGTTAGACCTGATTCCAAAGCGTTGGGGGTTGTCTGCAGGATAGCAGAAGAGTCAGCTACCATATTGACGAAACACAGCAGCACAACCGAGAGCTACAGCATAAAAGAAGGCATTACTAATTACACTAACCATGCAACAAGATCAGAGCTTCTTGATACTCCAGATTTTGCAAGATGATCCGCTACAACATTTGATTCTCTATATATTTTGCAAAATTGTACATCAGGAAGCGAATTAACCAGATTTCAAATATTGCACAAAGTGCTTCAATGACCCCATGGTGCCTTCTCAAAGTTGTTTTGGACCCAAGAATAGCATTCGCTGAGTTAGACTTGATTACCACTTTCTGAGATTTCGCCCAATCATTATTTGATTGAATCTCTAGTACCTTTAGAATTGCAGGGATTTCAACTTTGTTTGAGTCCATAATACCCATCGAGCAGGAGAAAATTGCCACAAAACAACCTTCAGAGTCCCTTAACACACCCCCAAGACCAGCAGGCCCAGGCTTGCCATAAGAGGAACCATCTACATTCCATTTTAGAAATCCAGCAATTGGAGGTAGAGGTAGGGCGAGTCTTGCGCATATTATCCCAATTTTTAACACTGGAAGAGGACTCAAAAAAGGATGAGGCTGAGTACGGAAAGGTAGGGTCAAGAGCTTTTATCCAACTAGATAATCTTATAAGCACCAAATCAAAAGTTCTATCCAGAGCCATTTTCGAGTTATTGAATAATCTATTATTTCGCTCTAACCAGATGGTCCAGCAAACCACCAAGAATGTGGAGAGCCAAACTTGGGATTGAAATTTGGACCCTGACACTATAACCCATTGATTGAAAAAATCGGTAACACAATTTGAAAAAACCCAGGTAAGCCCCCACCACTTAATAAGTTTGTACCATAAGGAGGATGCAAAAGAACATTGAATAAACAGATGATCAATCTCTTCTGGAGCATGACCACACAGAGGGCATGAAGTAAGAGACTGGTCCAAGATTCCAATTCTTGCCAAATAAGCTCTGACTTTTAGCCTACCTTGAAACAGCATCCAAGCAAAGCCCTCCACTTTTGGAGGGGATACATTTTGCCACAACTTAGAGCATACATAATCTGAAATGAAGTTTCTTCTTTCCATAAGCAGTCGCTTGAAGGAACTGACAGAGAATTCTTCATTTCTATTGAATTTCCAAACCACTTTGTCCATTTTTTCTCTAAAGATAGAAGATTTATTTAGCAGATCAAGGAGGTCTCTTAGCAAGTCAAGCTCCCATACAAAAAAAATTCCTTCTCCAAGAACAATCCCATACCCATTTGGAGTCTTGCCAATATCCCATAGCATTGATGCGACTATTTTGCTCTATGGACAGAGAGAATAGTCTAGGAAATTGAGATGCAAGGGTGGTTTGCTCCAACCAGACGTCGGGCCAGAATATGACAGTACTTCCATCACCCACCCAATGCCGGATTCCTTCCTTCATAATCGAATTGCAAGCCACATCTTTGACTGCTGTGTTCTTCACATCATTCTAAATAATTAAAGAAAAAAGTTTTATCTTGTTGTCATTTAGGCGTGGAGCACTATATTTTTTTAAAATAACTGACTTCCAGAGGGCTTCTTTATTCTCCATAAGTCTCCAAACCCATTTTACAAGAAGTGCTTTATTTGCATCCATGATGTTTCCAACCCCAAGTCCACCCAAAGCCTTTGCCTTTTCAACAACATGCAACTAATAAGATGTAACTTCCTTTTGTCTTCATCTCCACCCAAAAAAAATCTTTTTCGAATTTTTGTAATCTTCTTAGCAACACCAATTGGAATTTTAAATAGGGGCATGCAGTACAGAGGCAGACTATTAAGAACTGATTTTATAAGGAGATAGGTGACGAGATTTCCATAGAGCCAAGTTTTCTTTGATCCTTATAATAATTAGTTCTAAAGTAGAGATCCTCCTTGGGTTGGCGCCAATTGGTAACCAAAGGTATTTGAAAGGCAAAGAAACCATCTTACACCCCAATGAGCTGGCAGATTCCGACAACCATTCCGAGCTTGCATTGCAACCAATTAGTGCACTCTTTGAAAAATTGACTTTTAGACCAGACATTAGATCAAAGCATTTAAGGACCCTTTTGAGGTTACGAGTCCTTCCTGATTAGCTGGGCAAAAAATAATGGTGTCGTCAGCTTACTGTAGATGAGAAATACATAAATTGATGCCAATAGGTATTCCTCTAATCAAGTTATTGACCAAGGCATTATTGAGCATAACACTCAGCCCTTCTGCCGCTATAGAGAAAAGGAAAGGCGACAGGAGATCACCTTGTCTTAACCCCTTTCCAAGAGGGAAAGATTCTATTGGTGACCCATTGACTAGAACTGCTGCCGATGCCTGCTTGATACAATTTTCAATCCACAGCAGCCATCTAGATTTAAAACCCATCGCTCGCTGCACTTCCAATAAGTAATTTCAAGAGACTGAGTCAAATGCTTTCTGAAAATCAAGTTTCACCATTTCCCCTTCCAAGTTGTTCCTTTTACACGTGTCAATCACCTCATTTGCGATCAGAACCCCATCTAGAATATTTCTGCCATTAACAAAGGTGGACTGGCCTTTACTGACAACTTCATCAATTACTAGCCTTAAATCTTTGAGATAAGACCATAGCAATAATTTTATACATTGCATTCACCAAACTGATTGGTCTGAAGTCAGAGAGTTTAGAGGCACCTTCACATTTAAGGATTAGCATAATAAAAGAGGAGCAAATCTCATTTGGCAGAAAGCCCCTGTCATAAAATGCCTGAAACAAACATAAGATGTTAGATTTCAATAAAGAGAAATTTTTTGAAGAAGTTAAAGTTAAAGTCATCATGCCCCGGGGCCTTGCCACCTTCACAACTGTTAATCGCCATCCATATTTCATCTTCTGTAAAAGGTTTTTCGAGTGCATCAACTGAGGCTTCAACAAGCTTTAAGAATGGAAGAGATGAAGGAGATGGTCTCCACATTACTGTTTCACTGAAAGCCTGTTTGAAATGGAGAAAAACTTCCTTTTTTATATCCTTCAGATCAGACAACATGCCATAATTACTTTGAAGACACCGAATGATGTTCCTTTTTTTCCTAATGGATGCAGTTAAATGGAAGAACGTGTGTTTCTATCCCCCTCTCGCAGCCACTTCAATCTAGACATTTGGCGCCAGTAAGATTCCTGCTGTTTATATTTGCCCCATAGCTCTGCCCATTTTATCCTTCTTCTACCCACCAATACAAGATGAGAATTAGTTGGGGAGTTCTCTAAATCTTTGTCAATAGAATTGATCTCCTCTTCAAGCTCGCTAATTTTCATTTCTAGATTACCAAACTGATCCTTGTTCCATTGCTTTAGGTTACATTTCAAATTGTTCAACTTTGTGATGACCCCACTAGGCCCAGAAACACTAGCCCCTGCCAAGGACCACCAACCTGTAACCAGCTCCTCAAATCCCGGGTGAAGTAGCCAACAATCTAAGAAGCGAAAAGATTTAGCTCCCCAATTTACTACATAAGACTCAAATAATAGTGGCCTATGATCTGACAACCCTTTGTTTAGTACCAACAGTTTGCCATCCAAGAATTTGATTCATGATTAACTAACATCCTGTCAATTCTGCTCTGACTATAAGAGTTACCCCATGTGAACTTAGCACCTGATAAACGCAGATCTATGAGCTCGCATCTGTTTAAGAAGTCCCTTAACTTATCAGCCCTAGATGAAGAGAAATGCCCAAAACTTCTTTCCTCAGCCCTCAATACTTCATTGAACTTATCATCGGTCCTTCGACTTCTTTCCGCCAGCCAAATACACTATTTTGTACTAAATAGAAAAATCAGTGATTTGATGTGATATGATTTAATAAGTTTGTATTTATAAACTAAGAAACGTAAGTAAGCTATATAATTAAACTAAAAATTTAAAGAATAAATTGACTAAAATCTACAAGTTTAAGGATTACATACGTATTTAGCTGTAATTAATTTTAGTAGAAGTATTTGATTGAGGTACCATTTGTAAGTCATATATATTCTAAGCTTTTAGATTGTGACAAGAGCTTTTCCAATTCAATAAAAAAATTTATGCTCTCTCTCTCTCTCTCTCTCTCTGTTTATTATTTTAGAAATTTATAAACTAAACATATTAATAGCTGTTTAATTTCATTTATTTTTAACTTTTGCTATGCCACATATCATTTAGTAGAAGTATTTGATTGAGGTACCATTTGTAAGTCATATATATTCTAAGCTTTTAGATTGTGACAAGAGCTTTTCCAATTCAATAAAAAAATTTATGCTCTCTCTCTCTCTCTCTCTCTCTCTCTGTTTATTATTTTAGAAATTTATAAACTAAACATATTAATAGCTGTTTAATTTCATTTATTTTTAACTTTTGCTATGCCACATATCATTCCAAACAAACCACACAGAGATAGTATCGAACTTTTGCATCCAAATCTCCAGGGAATTAAGGTTTATTATGGGATTGGGTACTATAAAGGACCTCTTACCCAACCTGATATCTTACTAATGGTTCAATTTTATTTAAGAGTGGCAACTCTTCCTTCCATTTGTGTGGTAACTGTGCCAAAGCATGCACTGAAAATGGAGTTTTGTTTTGGCCAATGAAAATGGAGAACTGTTGTGTCCAACAAGCTACTTTTGTGTAGTATCTTACATTGTGTTGATGGTGACCAAGCACTTGCACAATAGTTAAGCTTAATGATTATATATTAATTCTAAGCAAACCATTACAAAAATATAGCATCGTAATGCCCCAAACAATATAACCAATTTACATTTTAATCCTTCATGGACATTTTATTTATTCATAGATTGCATTAGACTTAAAAGCGTATTCAGTACAACTGAATTTGAATGGGTAAAGAAATAGATTCTATGCGATTACAGAATTTGAGATCCGAAGTTGAAGAAAAATCTCCCAGGACCCAATATGTCAATTCCGTTATTAAAATCCTAATATAAACTAAAGAATTGGGAAAAATAGTTTTTATTTTTTTCCCTTAATTTTCAGAAAAAAGGTGTATTTAAATGTTTCATTTACCATTAGTACAGTTTCTACTAATAGTTACCTTAATTATTGTGTTTATCAAACATTTGAAATTACTTTTAAAAATTCAAACGGTTAATATTAATTCTTAATGTTAATTCAAACGGAGTAAAATTATTAATAAGTTTAGTGATTCCATTTTAGGAAGTTTAATGATGCCCAGTTGCCAACGTCTTAAGTATATTAGAAGCTAAGTAACATCTACTCCCATAGCAAGGGGAAGGAATTATTTATTTTTAGATGGACAGAAATAATTCTAAGTTTATGAAAACAAATTAGCTGATTTTAAAATTATGATTTATAAACTGTCTTTATCAAAGTCAAAAGATAATAATTTCATAAGTAGAAAAAGAATAAGCCTATTAAAAAGAATAAAAACAAATGAAAAACACCAAAAATTCTTCCATAAAAAAATTAATCAAATATATAAACGATAATAACAATATTTGTTAGTATTATTTTTATAATATCATTCCAAGAACATGCATGTTTCCTTTCAACCTTCTTTATCTTTATCTTTTCAGAATATGGGAAGACACTTCAAATTTGAGTCAATATATTGTCTAATGTACTTATTGTATGTTATGCTCTTACTGATAGAATATGCTCGGTTTTATATTCCTTTGTACTCTTTCTTTCTTGATAAAAAGTACAAACTTTCCACTGCCAATTAACTTGAGCTTTAAAATTGGAAAAATATAGAAGTTGAGTTTGATAAGCATGTAGAAATTTCAAGTCTGTATAGAAATTGATACTCTACTCTCTTCCTTTTTTAATATTATTTTTTTATCTCTTAATATATGTCAAGTTGTGCATCCTTCTATAGCATCCACAAGTGCTCAGACTGTCTAAATGATTTGCTGCATGCAGACGACATGCATTATCTAGGACAGCAAATTATACTCAATAATAATGACCCAAAACCAGTGGCGAAACGACCATGGGTCGTGGGGGGGTCACACGACCCTCCCTCACCGGCAGCCAGACGTGAAGGATACCTGTTGCCGGCCCAAGCGAAGAAACTCAGCCCCCGCTGAGTTTCAGACGAAATTGCAGCGAGGGGTAGACAAACCCCTCGCTGTAATTTCATTTTCTTTTTTTTTATAAATTAGTTCTTGACGAAAAGGCGCCGTTTCGCCAGGGGTTTAACAAAAAAAGAATAAACCGGCCCAAGCGAAACGACGCCGTTTCGCTTGGGCAGGTTCAAAAAATAAAAAGGGCTGCGTTTCTTCTTCATCTTCAGTCTTCTGCTCGCCCCGCCCCCTCTCCCTGTCCCCAAACCCAGTAACCCAGCAGCACCACAGCCAGGCCAGCCGCACCGCCGACCGCCGCCACAGCCACCCACAGCACCGCACGGCCGCCCGCAGCAGCAACAAGCCGCCCACGCCCACCAGCAGGTATTTTTTATTTTGTCTAATTTTTTTTATAATTTTTTTATTTTTGTCAAAAAAAATTTCTAATTTTTTTCTAATTTTTTTAATGAAATATTAATTTTGTGTGTTTTTTAATTGTTGTAATGTGATTTGTGATTTTTTTAATTTAATTAGATTGATGTTTATTTTTGTGTATTTTTAATTTTATTTATTAATTAGATTTATTAAAAATTATATATAATTTATTTAATAATTGTTAATTGTTAATTTGATTTAATTTATGTAATTTGAGATTTTTTTTAGAAATATTTAATAGGATTAGATTAATTAAAATTTATTATTGTAATATTTAATAATAGGATTATTTTTTTTTAGAAATATTTAATAGGATTAGATTAATTAAAATTTATTTTTGTAATTTGATTATTTTATTTTATTTAATTGTTGATTATTTAATTTTGGTTTGTTTTGATTTTAATATTGTAATTTGAGCTTTTATTAGAAATACATAATAGAATAAAAATAATTAAAAATGACATATAGTTTATTTATTGATTATTTAATTTTTGTTTTATTTGATTTAATTAATGTAATTTGAGATTTGTTTTATAAATATATAATAGGATAAAATTTATTTAAAAATTATATATTTTTTATTTATTGATTATTTAATTTTGATTTAATTTTGATTTTAATATTGTAATTTGAGATTTTATTAGAACTATATAATAGAATAAAAATAATTAAAAATGATATATAGTTTATTTATTGATTATTTAATTTTGGTTTTATTTGATTTAATTAATGTAATTTGAGATTTGTTTTAGAAATATATAATATGATAAAATTTATTAAAAATTATATATATTTTATTTATTGATTATTTAATTTTGATTTTATTTGATTTTAATATTGTAATTTGAGATTTTTTTTAGAAATATATAATAGAATAAAATAATTAAAAATGATATATAGTTTATTTATTGATTATTTAATTTTGGTTTTATTTGATTTAATTAATGTAATTTGAGATTTGTTTTAGAAATATATAATAGGATAAAATTTATTAAAAATTATATATATATTTTATTTATTGATTATTTAATTTTGATTTTATTTGATTTTATTATTGCAATTTGAGATTTCCTTATAAATTTGATTTAATAAATACTGATTATATATTATAACAGAAATGGATAAAATTTTAATCAAGACAAAGAGAGTGCGGAATGAATGTGGTGAATCTTCAAATATTCCCAAACCAATTTCAACATCAAGTAGTCACGCAATTGGCGAAGAAACTAGCAATAAAAAATGACGTCAAGAGTTAAATTTAGATGATATTATTAGTGATCCCGCATTGCGTAAACCCATTGATGAGTTTGATGTTAGGATTAGAGATGATGTTAGGAGACAATATGTGATTAAAGGACCTTGCCAACCAATTGGGCATAATTTTCCACAAACAAATTTTTCAAAAATTATGAGAAGCTTTAGAGATCACTGGTTCTCTAAATATGAGTGGTTGGAATATAGTATTAGTAAAAATGCGGCTTTTTATTTTTGGTGTTATCTTTTTAGATCAAATAGAGGCTCCAAGCATGGGGATAATGTCTTCACAGATATTGGATTTCGCAATTGGAAAAAAGCAATGGATAGGTTTAATAAACATGTTGGGGGTCCAAATAGTCCACACAATTATGCTAGAATGTAATATGTTGGTTTTAAAAACCCGAGACAAAGTGTGTCTCATGTCTTATCTTCTCATAGTCATGAGATTGAGATTACTTACCGCACTCGTTTGACCGCTATTGTTGATTGCATTCGTTTTCTTCTAGTTCAGGGGTTGGCTTTTCGCGGGCATGATGAGTCAGTGAATTCAACAAATCGGGGTAATTTTCTTTCACTTCTTAGTTGATACAGCGAACGCAATGTTGATGTTGGGAATGCAGTTAACTCAAATGCTCCTGGTAATAATCAACTCACCTCTCCATTAATCCAGAAGCAAATAGTTAATGCTTGTGCTTTGGAGACGACACAAGCCATTGTTAATGATATTGGAGATGACTTTTACTCCTTATTAATTCACGAGGCTCGTGATAATTCAGTAAAGGAGCAAATGGCTGTGGTATTGAGATATGTTAACAAATTGGGACAAGTGGTTGAGCGATTAATTGGAGTAGTACACGTGAGTGATACATCTGCTTTGTCTTTGAAAAGTGCACTTGATGATTTCCTGGCAAAACATGGGTTATCAATAAGCAGAGTTAGAGATCAGGGTTATGATGGAGCTTCCAATATGCGAGGTGAATTCAACGGGTTAAAAACTCTCATTTTAAATGAAAATCATTCGGCAAGGTACATTCATTGTTTCGCTCATCAGCTCCAATTAGTACTTGTTGCAACAGCAAGGAGCAATAGATTTGTAAGTAATTTTTTTGATTATGTTGCAATGATTGCAAACATTGTTGGAGTTTCATGTAAAAGGAGGGATGCTCTCCGTCAAAAACAACATGATAAAGTAGTTCAGCGTCTAGAAAGTGGTGATATTCAAACTGGAAGAGGCTTGCATTAAGAAACAAATTTAGCTCGACCTGGTGACACGCGATGGGGTTCTCATTATAAAACAATTGTGCGTCTTCTCTCAATGTGGTCTCCTGTGAAAGAGGTTCTTGAGAATATTTTTGAGGATGGTTCTGATCTGAGAAATCGAGGGGCAGTTGTGGGCTTGCTTGATAAAATGGGAAGTTATGAATTTATTTTCATTGCTTTCTTGATGAGAAAACTTTTAGGAATGACAAATGATTTATCTCAAGCCTTACAAAGAAATGATCAAAATATTGTTAATGCAATTCATTTAATTGCAACTGTTAAACAAGCATTGCAAAGCTTCAGGGAGGATGGATGGAATAAATTACTGGACGTTGTTAATGATTTTTGTATAGATCATGATATCGCAGTGCCTAATATGGAAGATAATGCAGGTTATCTAAGATCTAAGCGTGTTGGTACTCCAATTACTTATTACCACCACTTTCGAGTAGAAATTTTTTGTCAGGTACTATTTTATTAATTAATAATATATTTAACTTTTTATTATGCTATTACCTAATATTTTTTCATCCAATTTTTAGGTTATTGATTTCATTGCTCAAGAAATGGAAAATCGCTTTACAGAATCAAGTACGGAATTGCTTTCATGCATTGCTTGTCTTTCTCCTAGAAACTCATTCTCCAGCTTCCAGCTTTCTAAATTACTTCATCTCGCTGAACTATATCCATATGATTTCACGAGTACTGATCGGATGGTACTTGAAGATCAACTTGAGACTTACATTGCTGATGTAAAAAGAAATATACATTTCTCTGATCTAGATGATATTGGAGCTCTTGCTCAGAAAATGGTTGAGACAGGTTATGACACTATATTTTCTTTAGTCTATCTGCTTATCAAGTTGGCGTTAATCTTACCTGTTGCTACTGCTACTGTTGAAAGAGCTTTTTCAGCAATGAACATTATCAAGACGGATTTGCGCAATAAGATGGGAGATGAATTTTTGAGTGACTGTTTGATTTGTTATGTGGAGAGAGAAATTTTTTTAAAAATTGAAAATGAGGCTATTATGCAACGTTTTCAAAAAATGCAGACTCGTAGGATACAATTATCGTCTCTTAGTCGTAGTCAAACTGATAGCACAAATTAATTTTTGAACTACTGATACTGTAATATTAAATGTTTAATTTTATTGTGAACTCGTCTGTAATTTTTATTCTGTATAAATTTTGACCCCCCTCGATAAATTCCTGGTTCCGCCACTGCCCAAAACTCTAAGAGTGCTATTAATAGCAACCATAATAAAAAAGCCCAAAAAAAAAAGAAACAAACTAATGTAACAGAGATTTGTTCAAATAATAGATAAGTATTTATGCATGGTGAATAAAGGGTACATGGCTAGATAATTTTGCAAAGAAGGCATATTTAGGGAGCTTTGGGGTGAATTGGCTAGCTGCTCCTCCTCCTGATACTGCAGTCTTGCTGTTGGAAGATTATGCAGGAGCTTGTTTTATCCGTAGGGTCTGACTTATTGGGTTTAATCCCTCCTCATCGTGGGAAAAAAAAAAAAGGTACATGGCTAGACCTGGCCTATATGAAAAGCAAATTTTATAAATCTTTTCTCTCAAATGAATAAAATAAAAAAAGCTGAGACTTCCAAAGCTAATTAACCTCGTCTTCTTCACACTTCATATTTTGCCAAAAGACCACTAGTTCATATCTTTTCATAGTCTCTTTTGACCATCTAAAGCTGCTATGTCCTTCCATTAACTATTATAATATGTTGTTGGATCTTGTGTCAATTAAGTTGGCACTGTAGCTTTACTATTCGTCCTAAATTTATATGGCTATATATTCACTATTCTTTTTCTTTTCCAGACTCTGAAAAAGAGACTTCTATTGTGTCAAAAGAAAAAAAGAATCCTTCTCTAGTAGTCTTTTCTTTTATCTTATTCTTCTTTAATTAGGGTTTCAATTTTTGACTTTTAGAATAGTTCTCACATAAGTAAGTTAAAGGTATGATCTCTCTAATTTTCTTCTAATTTGATCCACAGCTACACGATGTAAAAAAAAAATTTTAATCATGTAACAATTATTTAATTACAATATAGGTTTATATATGATAATTGAACTCAAAATATTAATTATAAAGAGAAATCAAATTCATCACACCACAAGTATCAAACTTTTCATACAAGAAAAGAAAACAAAAAGGGAAGGAAAACAAAAGTCCGTAGAAAATAAAACCAAAAATAAGATCATAACTTATGTAATAAACAAATTCATTAACATCAAAAGAGACTTGTCTTCTTGCAAAGACTTGTAAAACTAAGGAAAAGTAGATAAAAAGGATCTTTTTTAGAATATTTATTAAGGTTAATATAATAATTATAATGATAATTTTAATACCTTTCTTTTTCCACACTCGCCTGGGACAGCAGCAATAACAACATCAAATCCTCAGGCTTTTGCTTGTTTCTTCTAATTCATTGGCTTTGCTTCCTTCAATTTTATTGTCTTGTAATCCTTGTACATTTATTTGTTATGTATAAATGTCATTTACAAGGAAACTACTGGTCCTTGTTATCAGGCTGTTGATCATGACTTCCAGTATTGTGTGAATCATGGAAAAGTCTAGGAGTTACACTGAAATGGAGAGGTCTAGCAGATTGGTTCATAGTGTATGGGGTAGTACTTCCTGTAGTTAAGGAGTTTGGAAAGAGGTTTTGAGTGCTTGAAGTCAACATCTGAAAGTGGTTTATTTGTGATCTTGGATAAATTTCATGTGAAGGGAAATAAGATTGTGCTGTTCCTGGTGGACATACTAAAATTTGAGAGCCAGATGATAAAGATAAAGTGGATGGTAATGGCATTGCATTTAGGTTATGAAGATCATGATGATGATGATGATGATCTGTTGTTTGAGCTGCAAATCCATGGTTTCCCAAATGAGATAAAGGGAAATTTGGATGTTCTAATTGGGAAAAAGAACCATATGGGATTGCATTGTTTATAAAACCACCACCAGCCAATGAAGAAGATGAAGAATGAGTAGGTCTAGGAAAAAAAGTACTACTCGATGGAACTTCATTGCTTTCTTCTGGTTTATTATCCTCTTCTTCATTTGTTTTTGTCCAATTTTCTTTCTCATTCGTAGAATCTCTCGCAATTTCTTTTGATTTAGCCTTCAAAAATGCATCAGTATTCCAAAACTTCGGTCTTGTTAACAATACACCTTGATTGTTGTCTTCCCAATTGATCGTGCTGCTATTCAATTTAAAACCTTCTAATCTGTTGGATTGAGAGGAACTAATTTCATGATTGAGGCTAAAGTTTATTGGTGGAATTGGAAGTGGAGGGAGTTCATCAATTTCATGCTTAGCTGCATTGAGTAACCAATCAATAACTTTGCTAGGCTGATTAAGTCCAAGCCTATCTTGAAGATCATACAATTGAATTGCTGTCGGAACTGAAAGCCTAACTCTTCTATCTCTTAACCCTCTTATTGTGCAAACTTTGCTATGCCTGTCCTTTCCTCCGAAAGCACGCGAAACTCTAACAATTCTTGGATCTTTCAATTTTAACCATGGTGCTGTTGAGCTAGATGACGATGCCTTGATAATCTTTTCATCACTTGTAGTATCTCCCTCCTTTTTTCTTTGAGAATCAACTTCTTTTGAACTAGTAATCATCTCTTTTGCCTCTCATCATTAGTGCATGAGTAAATGAACTAATATAATTATAGTGTAAACTTTCTTGATGCCATATATCATGATTATTTAGCTGCAGATCCATTAAAAAGAACAAAATAAAGCCCCAGCAATTGAATAAATACAATCTTAATTAAACTCTAGATCTATTCAAACCCCAATTTCCCCATACATAAATTGGAAAAGTTAAATCAAGAAAATAAAGAAGATCAATATCTTAGTATTTTATGGGAATTGAAATTGAATTTTATTAATAAACCTCAAGAAACCTTATCATAATTCTCAACAACATAAAGTTTGAAAAAAGAAACAACAAAATCACAGTGTTCATATAAAGAACAAAGTTAAAAAAAAAAAAAGAGTAGTCATGCTAATTAATATAGTAGCAGAAGAAGAAATATACTTATTAAAGAAGGAAAATTTAGACTGATTTTAGCAAGGTTATATATAAATTTAGGAAAAATTGGACTTACAGTGTAAAAAGAAAGGTAGAGATGGATCAATTAATCGATCTTTGCACTGCTTTTGCTGGTACTCTTCAGTTGAATTATTGAATTAAGCTAGATATGTTAATTCCTGCATACAAGTTTGATGCCGTATAAGCATAAGTTTGCTTTAATTGCAAAGAGAGAATAAAAGTTATTCGTGAATAAGAAGCATTTTGAAGAAAGGGAAGATGCCGGAATTCAGCCGACCATGCTCCACGGAAAGACGCAAAGGGAAAGCAATGGTAGTTGTTAAGCCACCTGGCATCCCTCGCCTTCAGTCAAAATTAATGTGCTAAGTCAGTATCTTATCATTTCCTTTATCACGCATGTTGAACAATCATTGTCTCAATCTATATTTGCTAATTACTCTAATTAAGTTATATATACTGAAGAACTAATGTTGATTAGCAACTAAGTCCTAAATTCATCAATTCGGGACCATGATCTAAGCATTTCGAAAAGCGGCGAGCCATGTTTTATCGACAACTACAAAATAAATAAATAAAAAAAAGAGGGTTCTGTAATTCTGATAAATCCTTATCAATCTCGGTCGAAAAATGCATGCTTAATTAATTTGTACTCCATAAGGAAAAAAAAATGAAAATTAATGGAATAAGAAGCTAAATATATAGAAGTGAGTCATTTAATTAATTAATCACCTAAAATAATTAAGAAAGAAAGAGTGTTAATTAATGTAGAGCTCGCCACATATATATAAAAGATATATATGTGTGGTATATAATGGAAGAAGACTAATTGTTGATAGCTATCAAAGACTCTATAGAGTAGCTAGTATACCTTCTTGTACAGTGTGAGAGGGACCATCTTATAAAAGGCACCCTCCAATTAATAGGACCATACCCAAAACTTTTGCTGCAGAAAGATGTGCATGGAGCAACTTGAACTCTTCAAACCTAACAGCTGACACAGCAATGGGTTTTATTTTATGGAGGAAGAAGAGGACGACTAACTATAGCTTATAATTATATGGTTACAAGAAATGGGTTTTGAAAGAAAAAAATAATAAAGAAAAAGAAAAAAGAAAAAAGAGAGAAACGTGTCTGATTTTATTTCTTCTTCTTCTTTAATTCTTTCAAAACAATTAGTTATATTTTTCTAAGTGACAGGGATGTAATACTTTTGGGGAGGCGGTGTGGAATCCACTTCCAAAACCCTGCATGGCTGAATTATTTGACTGTAACTAGGTTTAGCCGTGGCAGCGGTGGATGGACGGTGATAAAGAATTTATACTGAAATTTTCATCAGAATCCACCTCTGATGAATTTTTTGTATTATTTTGTTGTTATCAATGCTGCTAAAATTAACTGCAAAATAAGTAGAATGATCATATGTGTTAAAATTGTACATTTTTTTTAAGAAAAAGGAGAGAAGAAAATTGTGGGTTTATATATAATTAGATTATAGAGGTTAAAAGACAAAAGAAAATAATGGGTGGCCTTCCAAAAATTGTAAATCTCTGTCATATAAGCAGACTCTTTGGATTTTACTTATTTATGTGAAGAGGTTAAGTGTTTGCTTGCTTCTGGATAATTTTCTTTGGAGTGAAAAATGAATGATATTGAAGAAAATTGCCTTCTTTTTTTTTTTCGTTTCTTTGACATGATACTGGAATAATGATAATTAAAGGTCTAATTATTTAGGCTAAAAGCTTTTAGATCTCATTTTTTTTAAATTTGGTGGAAGCAGAAAAAAAAAATCTATTTTTCCCCTAAAATTCAATAAATTATAAAATAAAAGTAAAGAAAGTAGGTCTTCAAATAAAAGTAGGCTCTGATACCAGCAAATTGGAAGGACCGTTTACAGGGGATAAAATAATTTTTAAAAGAATTAACAAAAACAATCAAATAATTAAGCATAAACAACATAGATATAAACAGATTAATTAAAACAATAAATAAGAAACAGAAATAAGAAACAGAATGTAAAAGAATATATTAAAATAAATTACAGAAATAATTTAAAAGCATATATTAAATATAAATAATAAAAACATATAAAGAATAACTATAATCTTTTCTTAAAGGGTGCAGCGGCGTTGTTTCATACCCGGTGCAAAGGAGGACTTCAGACAAGTGCAAGTCTGACGTTGCTCCAATTTATATTTGGGTTTCCAGCCTTATATACCACTTTTAAAGATTACAATTAAATCTTTAATTAAACTTGTATCTTAAGTCTAAAATATTTTAATTAAGTTTTATCAAAACACACTCTTATGTCTATATCTTTTAGTATTCCTAATTATACTATGTCTGGTATAAGTATACGGATCCCGTATAAATATACAGCGTAGAATAAAGAGAGAAGAAAGACAGAAAAGGATAGAATTAGAGGTCCTTTTCAGTCTGTAAGTAGTGCAATAATAATTTCTGATGTTTTAGTTCCAGATCAAGCTCAACTTGCTCGTTTTTTGCTTGCAAGAACTAGAACAGAGCATACTTAATATGAGAATGAGAGAGATATAGAAAATTTAAATTTATTTAAATAAACAAAATAGAATACAGAGTATAAATAAACTTTAAAACAAAATACAAATTATAATTTATAATTTATAAACTTAGACTACCTTATATAAGGAGATCAATAGGTGTTGAGTACAGGAATGGAAGAATAGTAAATGAAAAGAGAGGGAAGGAAGAAGCTAAAACTAGGCTGAGAGGTTCTTGAATGTCTTCTGTGTTGAGAGAGAAGTGTTTCGGATCCCCTTTACCTTCAGAATGAGCTTTACTATATAGACAAAGGCTTTAAAATTCCACTATTCTCGTCACATGCTTGGTCACTGTAGAGGAATAGTAACCTGTCGTTACTATTTACTTTTACTGTACCTTCACGCGTCCGGAACTGTGGATGAATAGTACCTTGTCTGGTACTGTTGACTTTACTGTGCGGAACTGTGGATGAACAGTTCTTCTGACTTTACTGTTGGATTCCCTCTGGTGAATACTGTAGATGAACAGTATCTTGTCAGTGGGCACCACCTTTATTGACTTTAACAATCTGAGTGGAGAAATAAGGTTTCTCCTGCCTTTAATCAGACGAACCAGATGAACTTGAATCAGATTCATCTTCTGATTCAACTATCTTTTTATTTTTCTTTTCTTTTTTCTTTTCTTTATTTTTTCTTTTTTCCTTTTCTTTTTTCTTTTCTTTATTCTTCTTTTCTTTTCTTTTGTCTTTTTTCTCTTTTTCTTTTTCTTTTTTTTTCTTTTTCTTTTTCTTTTTCTTTTTTCTCTTTTTCTTTTTCTTTATTCTTTTTCATTTTACCTTTACTTTTCACTTTGATGGGGGACAATATACCATAGCAATCATCCTCATTACTGGGACAGTAATCCGAGTCAGATGTCTCGGTGGAAGATGATGTCATGGATGATGTAGAGGAATCCGAAGAAGAGGAAGGAGATTTTCTTCTTCTGGATGAGGCTTTAGAAACTTTAGAATGAACTTTAGTTGAGGATCCAGCAGAGCGGGTTCTACTGGGCTTAATGGGCTCAGATGTTGAGGGAAGAGACCCAACCATCTGTTCCATTAAGGCTTTATAATCTTCTGCAGTCTTGGCAGCTGCAAGAAGGGCAATATTCTGGGCTCTTTGAGCTCCAAAAGAGGTTTGTAGCCTTGGGTCAAGACCACCATGGTTTCTCTTAAGGAGCCATTCTTTAACTGTTTCAATAGTGGTAGAATTGCGAAAGGCAGACCACCACTTGACTTTAGACTTTCTTAATACAACAGGGATATTGGTACCTGGAATAATGGATGATTCAAAGTACCATTGATATACCCAAGGTATATTGAAAGTCAAATAAAAGAGAAGAAGAGGAGAAAAATTCTTCTCAAAAGGATTAGGGTTTAAGTGAGCTTTATAATGCTGGTAAGCTAACTGTACTTCTTGTGGGAGACAACGGTCTTCATTACCACAGAAATACCACCAGTCAACAAACCAGGATGGGAGATTGTTTATCTTTAAGTTGGTTTCATTATAGATGAGCCAGGAATGGGTTTTACCCGGGTTTTGGAAAAATAGGGCTTTGGTCCAGGCTTCTATATAGTCCCAATAATTATATGAAGAGCAACATGATAAGGAAGGAAGGGTTTTAAATTGCACAGGAATGTGCAAAGGTCTTCCCCATTCAGAAGGATGGAGAATTTTCTTTATTTTGAAAGAAGAATAGGCTATGACAGCCTTATCTTGCTGACTATAATTGTGCTTTAAAAACAAAGAACCTGAATCCACAAGAATATGTAGATAATATTCTTGAGGTTTTGAAAATTCTTTTGGTTTAAAAAACCATCCTTTAGGGTAAACAGAATCAATTAAATACCATGGGTTCTGCTGAGCATTACCAAAATCAGTAATTAATTCTGTAGACAAAAAATTTTTATTGTGCCAAAAGGTTTTTGACTTTAAAGGAAAATTTGAAGAAACAATTTGAGTTGAGGAGCTTGAAACATTCAACTCATTTTTAGAAACATTTTGAGCTAGGGTTTTTGAAGATTGACCTAACTCCGTTTTAAAAGGGATTAAAGAATTCATACCTGGGGCTTCAGGAGGCGGGAAGCCCATATTTGCAAGAGCTTTAAGAACCTCAGGAGATTGGGCCAACTGAGAGACCCAAAGATCCAATTTAGCTTTATCATCCTCTGCTTGGACAGCATCAGCCCAAGACTTTATAGGTTTAGGGTTCAGTATACTATCTGAATGATCAGATAGAGCTTTAGGAGAGTCATCTTTAAGGGTTTCCTTTTCTTTATTGGCTGTTTTCTTTTTTCTCCCCATGATTCCTGAGAAGGAATTCACGAGTAAGGAAGTCAGGTAAACTATTATTTTCTCCTTTAATAAACTCAATATCAAAATCAAAAATACTTAAAATAGCTTGCCATCTAGCAAAAATTTGTTTCGAGGCAAGGTTTTTAACATCTTTTTGCAAAACATCTTTTGCACTTTTACAATCAATTCTCAATAGAAATTTTTGATTTAATAGATCAGATTGAAATTTTGAAATACATAAAACGATACTCAAAATCTCTTTCTTTATAGTTGAATAGTTTAATTGGGTTGGGCTCCAATGTCCTGAATAGAATTGGACTATGGCTTCTCTACCCTCTTTAACCTGTTTTAAAATCCCACCAAAACCTATATCTGATGCATCAGTCTCTACTATTTTGGAGGCTAATGGATCAGCTATATGTAGGCAAAGAATAGTTTTAACTAGGTCTTTAACTTGTCTAACTATGCCAGAATGGACCTCAGTCCATGGACCTGGGTTTTTCTTTAGCCTATCATGCAGAGGTTTAATGGTTCTATTTAGGTTGGGAAAGAATTCTATAACATAATTCAGACAACCTAAAAATCTTTGTAACTGAGCTTTATTAATAATCTGATCAGGAAACTTATCCCCAAAAGCTAAGTTTCTTTCTATAGGTTCTATGATTCCCTGTTCTATATAATGTCCTAAGAACCTAATCTTAGTTTGAAACAGAGACATCTTCGTTTTACTTAATACTAAGCCATTATGTTTTATTACCATAAAAAATGTTTTTAAATGTTTAAAATGTTCTTCTATGGTTGTTGAATATATTAAAACATCATCAATATAAACAATACAAAATTTAGTGTAAGGGTTAAAAATATCATTCATCACTCTCTGAAACTCAGAGGGTGCATTCTTTAAACCAAAAGGCATAACATTCCATTCATATTGTCCAAATGGAACAGTGAATGCAGTCTTATACCTATCTTTAGGGTTAATCTGAATTTGCCAAAAACCAGATTTCATGTCAAATTTACTAAAAATATTTGCTTTATATAATCTTCCTAATAAATCTTTTTTATTTGGAATAGGGTACCTAATCCATTTTAAAGCTTTATTTAAAGGTTTATAATTTATTACTAATCTAGGTGCACCTCTTTCTATTTCAGAGGCCTTGTTTACATAGAATGCAGCACAAGACCAAGGGCTTCTAGATTTAGTTATTAATCCTTTATTTTCTAAATCATTTATTTCTTTTTTACAAAATTCAATTAAATCAGGCGCCATCTGAATGGGCCTAGCTTTAGTAGTAATAGACTTTTCATCAAAGCCTATTTCATAAGGTAAATCAACCATGTGTTGCTTTCTATTCCAAAATGCATTTGGAATATCAGCACACAAATCTTTTTCTATTTGAGATTTTAACTTATTAATTTTATCTTGCGTAAATTTATTATTTAACTGTTCATTTATTTTTTGTAAATGATAATTATTTTTTAAATTACAAAGTTGTTCAGACTTTGCTTTTATAAGAGCATTTATTTGTAATTCATTTATTGAATGATCCTTTAAAAGATTCAAATTCCTCCTTTTAGGTTTTTCTAAAAATGGGAAAATTATTTTTTGTTTTCTAACTTTAAAACTTATACTATCATCATTTACTGAATAAGGTGTTATTAAATTCATAAATGGTGTTCCTAAGATTACCATATGATGAATATTAGTTAAAATAAATATATTCTTTATTTCTAAATTTTTATCTATAATTGATGCTTCTGCTTTACCAAGTATATTTAGCTTAGATTTATTTGCTGCTGATAAACTTTCATTAGTTTGTTGCCAAAATCTCTTTGGTATTAAACTAGGTTTAATGCAGTTTAAATCAGCTCCTGTATCAAACAATGCTATAGTTTCTATATTATAATTATCTGAAAATTTTAATCTTATTTTTATTAAATATTTTCTAGATGTTATTTCATGCAACATAAAAATTAAATTATCAGGAATTTTATCTTTACTAATTAAACTAATTTCATTATCAGTTTCTTTATCATTTATTTGTTCAATATCTTCTTCAGCTTCCTCATCAGAAGAAGAAGTTGAGTTCATTAAAGATTTTATTATCTGTGAATCTTGTTCTTGCTTATTTTTTAATTCTTTTAATTCTAATTTAATTTCTTTAATTTCCTTTTGTAAATCATTTATAGTTGGTTTATTTTTTACTGTTTTATTCTTGTTTAAAATTGCAGTTAGATCATATGTTTGTTTACTAGTACTAGGTAACATAGAAGTTTTAGGTTTATCATTTTCTAATATCTTATTTAACATTTTTTCTTGAATTTTAGGATCACTTATAAATTTTATTGCTTCTAATATAGATTCTTGTTCTTTAGTTAATACATTTAATGATTTACTACTATATTCAGAACTTGATTCTGATCCTATGTCGTCTATCTGGTTTAATTCTTCAGAATCTGATTAATCTTCTGAATCTGAATAATCTAAATATAATTCATAAATTTTATTTAATACAGATTCTTCTAAATTTAATTCTTGTAATTTTTTTATCAAATTTACAAAATCTTGATGTGTGGCCTTTTCTTCCACATTTATAACATGTTAAATCTTTATATGATGTGAATTTTTTATCTTTTTGTTTATATGGTTTTCTACTAGGTTTTCTATATTTGTAAGGTTTATAAGGTTTCTGTTTTTTATAATAATCATCTTTATCTAATTTTTTCTTATAACTCTTTTTGTGATATTTTTTATAAGGTTTTTTATATTTTCTTGTAGTAGAACATTGTCCATTACAATCTTTATGTTTCTGTGTTATACTATAATCAAATTGTTTACAGAAAGAACCTAATTCTTGTTTAGTTTTTCTCATTTCATATTTTAACGATTTTTGAAGTTTTATGTCTTGACAAAGCTTTAATCCTTCTTTCTGAACTATACTAAACAGTTGTCCATAGGTCAATAGGTCATAAGGAATAGGGTTTCCAAATTCTTGTTTTATATGGTTCCTAACTTTTTCTCCTAAGAAGAAGGGTAATCCTGCTAAGAATTTTTCCTTCCAGAAAGCCTGGTTGGAATCTTCTCTAAGCATTATCCTAGTTAGGAAAGTTGTTTTATAAAACTGAAAATCACTAAGTTTCTTACATCTAAGGTTACTTAGTAATTCTGCATTTTTATCCTTTAAATGAGTAGGATCACCTATAAAATGAAGTGATATAGTCAAGATTAGCATTGCAACTGCATCTTGAATAGTATCACC
This sequence comes from Garcia nutans, assembly GCA_947685225.1. NCBI lineage: Eukaryota > Viridiplantae > Streptophyta > Magnoliopsida > Malpighiales > Euphorbiaceae > Garcia > Garcia nutans. Next base: position 53,273,309 of record CANTUV010000012.1, read on the forward strand.
AGACTCATCTAAAATAGGTATTCCATCCTCATAAGTTTTTACAGCATTTAAAATTTCTAAATGTTGTTCATCAGTGAGATGATTATCCCACCAACCTTTAAGTTGTCCTGTAAAGCCAGCTATAAGGAGTTCAGCTATAGTTCTATCTGAAGTTCCTGTTTGAGTTCTATAGGCATTGGCAGCCATTGTCATCTGTTGAAGAAGACTCAGAATATTGTATTCTGATAGGCTATCAATGTTCCATTCATAAACTGAAGAGGCATTATACTTATATTGTGATAGGACATTTGGTCTATCTGTTATACCTAAGTCTGGAGCAGACATTCTAGGTACTATAGATTGATTATATGCTATACGATTTATCTGTGGCTCTAGGGCTTTACTAAAGGTTTCAATTTCTTCAGATTCAGGTTGAGAATCCTCAACTGATTCTGATTCTTGTTCTTGGGTGACTATACTTATAGTTTTAGAAGCTTTAGATTGAGGTGTTTCTTGAACTACCTGTTTTGACCCAGAAGATGAATCAATTTTACTTAATTGTTCCTTAATGGCTTTGACAAAATCAGAATCTTTAGATTTTACTTCTTTTTGTCCTGTTTTAGAAACTTCAAAAGGTTTAAAAACATGAGATTTAAGTTTTTTATCTTTTACTTCTTTTTCAATTTTTACTATTTTACTTTCTTTAATAGTGTCTTCTATCCTGTTTAACTGTTGCCCTATACTTAATAGGTGTGCATTACTGAAATTATTTTGTTCCAATATTTTCCTATTAGGATCATCTTCAGATATAATTTTAAATGGTGCTATATTTATTTCTTTATCTCCATGTAGAAAAACACTTGATGTTTTAGGTGGATGTTCACTCTGTATAATTTTATCTTTTACTTTGCATTCTGTATTTTTATTCCTAATAGTTACTGGATTTATTAATTTTTCTGCTTTAAGTTTACCTCTATAAATTCTTTTAAAGCAGTACCCATGGTATTTAATTGATTCTGTTTACCCTAAAGGATGGTTTTTTAAACCAAAAGAATTTTCAAAACCTCAAGAATATTATCTACATATTCTTGTGGATTCAGGTTCTTTGTTTTTAAAGCACAATTATAGTCAGCAAGATAAGGCTGGCATAGCCTATTCTTCTTTCAAAATAAAGAAAATTCTCCATCCTTCTGAATGGGGAAGACCTTTGCACATTCCTGTGCAATTTAAAACACTTCCTTCCTTATCATGTTGCTCTTCATATAATTATTGGGACTATATAGAAGCCTGGACCAAAGCCCTGTTTTTCCAAAACCCGGGTAAAACCCATTCCTGGCTCATCTATAATGAAACCAACTTAAAGATAAACAAATCTTTTCATAAGGTAAATCAACCATGTGTTGCTTTCTATTCCAAAATGCATTTGGAATATCAGCACACAAATCTTTTTCTATTTGAGATTTTAACTTATTAATTTTATCTTGCGTAAATTTATTATTTAACTGTTCATTTATTTTTTGTAAATGATAATTATTTTTTAAATTACAAAGTTGTTCAGACTTTGCTTTTATAAGAGCATTTATTTGTAATTCATTTATTGAATGAGCCTTTAAAAGATTCAAATTCCTCCTTTTAGGTTTTTCTAAAAATGGGAAAATTATCTTTTGTTTTCTAACTTTAAAACTTATACTATCATCATTTACTGAATAAGGTGTTATTAAATTCATAAATGGTATTCCTAAGATTACCATATGATGAATATTAGTTAAAATAAATATATTCTTTATTTCTAAATTTTTATCTATAATTGATGCTTCTGCTTTACCAAGTATATTTAGCTTAGATTTATTTGCTGCTGATAAACTTTCATTAGTTTGTTGCCAAAATCTCTTTGGTACTGAGCCATCTTCTTTTAGGGGTGGTAGTAGATAGATATAGAACTGTTTCCATATTTAAATTTTTGACTTTTAGATCTAGAAGTGGACTTAGTGTTGTCTAGGTATTGGATATGCAGTAAGACCCGTGTCAGCCGATGGATAGGCGTTTAGGGCAGTAAGTCAGTGGTCGCTACCAAAACCAACATTAATAAACTTTAAAAATCTATTTTTCAAATATTTAAAAATGGAGCCTTTTCTGTGTAAATCTGCTAGTACAACTAAATCAGATAGTTCTGAGTCATCAGAAGTTAAAAGGATAGTTAACAGAAATGAAGTAATTTTAGAAGATTTTAATAAAGCAATTGATAATTGGGTAATTCCAAAGATAGATAAAGAACAGATTTATAAAATACCAAAACTAAATATATTTAAAAATGATTATATAATTAAAGCTGAAGAAAGAGATGTACAGTTAAGTAAACCTTTTGAAAAGATAACTTTACTCTCTGCAGAATCTATAAAGCATCATAAAAGTAAAAAAATACAAATATATACATATAGGATTAGTACAAATAGGTATAAAGCCTTTAACTAGAGAAGGATTGAATACTAGTATTCTGGCAGTTGTCAGAGATGCTAGGTTTGTAAACTTTAATGACTCACTATTAGGAACTATAGAAACCAGTCTGAGTAGTGGTCCAATCTCATTTGACTGCTTCCCAGACATAACAATTTCATTAAATGATCCAAATATATTAAAGAGTGTAGTATTAGAAATTAAAACGCATAATTATAAAATGCTTGAAGGATCTATTCTTGTAGCATTAATGTATAAAATAAATTATAAAGCTATGATGTCTGCTTTTGCTACAAAATATATAATGCAACCTAAATTAGGAGAAACTAAATTTCTACAGACAGATTTAAGTAAAGCTAACACAGTAATTCCTAGGACTATTCAGTGGAAAGATATTAGTCTCCCTGATGAATGGGTCTTAGAGGATGCTGTTCCTCTTCCTGAACCAAAGACTGTAGTTAAACCTAATATAGAACTCAGTAAAATTGAACAGTATGAAGACGGTAAAGTAAAATTAAAATTTAGTAGACATAGTGTAAGTAGTAGGTATTCAGACTCTTCCTCCTCTGTTTCAACAGTAGACATAGGTAGAGCCTCACAGTTACCTTCTGTAATATATGCTTCATATAAAGAAAATGAACCTAAACATGTATTGCAAACAGTAGTAAAGCCTAGGTATTCTACATCAGATATACTTGAGTCTAGTAATAAATTAAAAGGTGTAGATTATAGTACAACAGTTCCACACTTATATTATAATCCAACAGGAACAATAAACCCTTTGGAACCAAACCCTAATTATAATCAACCTCAGAATATAGAACACTCACCTTCTCCACCTATGTCACCTACAGCTTCCTTCATGACAGGAAATGTAGAAAGCATAGATAGAGAATTAAATGTAATAAATAAAGAATTTGTTTTTAATTATGATAAATTAAATAAAGAATTAACAGCAATTAAAAATAAAGATAAATTAGAAAATGTAATAAAAAAGGTAAAAGATTTTGAATCAGTTAAAGAAGAATATATTGACTTTATAAGAAATTATGAAGTTAATATGAAATTCTTTGATTGGTTTAAAAGAATTTATAGAGGTAAACTTAAAGCAGAAAAATTAATAAATCCAGTAACTATTAGGAATAAAAATACAGAATGGAAAGTAAAAGATAAAATTATACAGAGTGAACATCCACCTAAAACATCAAGTGTTTTTCTACATGGAGATAAAGAAATAAATATAGCACCATTTAAAATTATATCTGAAGATGATCCTAATAGGAAAATATTGGAACAAAATAATTTCAGTAATGCACACCTATTAAGTATAGGGCAACAGTTAAACAAGATAGAAGACACTATTAAAGAAAGTAAAATAGTAAAAATTGAAAAAGAAGTAAAAGATAAAAAACTTAAATCTCATGTTTTTAAACCTTTTGAAGTTTCTAAAACAGGACAAAAAGAAGTAAAATCTAAAAATTCTGATTTTGTCAAAGCCATTAAGGAACAATTAAGTAAAATTGATTCATCTTCTGGGTCAAAACAGGTAGTTCAAGAAACACCTCAATCTAAAGCTTCTAAAACTATAAGTATAGTCACCCAAGAACAAGAATCAGAATCAGTTGAGGATTCTCAACCTGAATCTGAAGAAATTGAAACCTTTAGTAAAGCCCTAGAGCCACAGATAAATCGTATAGCATATAATCAATCTATAGTACCTAGAATGTCTGCTCCAGACTTAGGTATAACAGATAGACCAAATGTCCTATCACAATATAAGTATAATGCCTCTTCAGTTTATGAATGGAACATTGATAGCCTATCAGAATACAATATTCTGAGTCTTCTTCAACAGATGACAATGGCTGCCAATGCCTATAGAACTCAAACAGGAACTTCAGATAGAACTATAGCTGAACTCCTTATAGCTGGCTTTACAGGACAACTTAAAGGTTGGTGGGATAATCATCTCACTGATGAACAACATTTAGAAATTTTAAATGCTGTAAAAACTTATGAGGATGGAATACCTATTTTAGATGAGTCTGGTGATACTATTCAAGATGCAGTTGCAATGCTAATCTTGACTATATCACTTCATTTTATAAGTGATCCTACTCATTTAAAGGATAAAAATGCAGAATTACTAAGTAACCTTAGATGTAAGAAACTTAGTGATTTTCAGTTTTATAAAACAACTTTCCTAACTAGGATAATGCTTAGAGAAGATTCCAACCAGGCTTTCTGGAAGGAAAAATTCTTAGCAGGATTACCCTTCTTCTTAGGAGAAAAGGTTAGGAACCATATAAAACAGGAATTTGGAAACCCTATTCCTTATGACCTATTGACCTATGGACAACTGTTTAGTATAGTTCAGAAAGAAGAATTAAAGCTTTGTCAAGACATAAAACTTCAAAAATCGTTAAAATATGAAATGAGAAAAACTAAACAAGAATTAGGTTCTTTCTATAAACAATTTGATTATAGTATAACACAGAAACATAAAGATTGTAATGGACAATGTTCTACTACAAGAAAATATAAAAAACCTTATAAAAAATATCACAAAAAGAGTTATAAGAAAAAATTAGATAAAGATGATTATTATAAAAAACAGAAACCTTATAAACCTTACAAATATAGAAAACCTAGTAGAAAACCATATAAACAAAAAGATAAAAAATTCACATCATATAAAGATTTAACATGTTATAAATGTGAAAGAAAAGGCCACACATCAAGATTTTGTAAATTTGATAAAAAAATTACAAGAATTAAATTTAGAAGAATCTGTATTAAATAAAATTTATGAATTATATTTAGATTATTCAGATTCAGAAGATTAATCAGATTCTGAAGAATTAAACCAGATAGACGACATAGGATCAGAATCAAGTTCTGAATATAGTAGTAAATCATTAAATGTATTAACTAAAGAACAAGAATCTATATTAGAAGCAATAAAATTTATAAGTGATCCTAAAATTCAAGAAAAAATGTTAAATAAGATATTAGAAAATGATAAACCTAAAACTTCTATGTTACCTAGTACTAGTAAACAAACATATGATCTAACTGCAATTTTAAACAAGAATAAAACAGTAAAAAATAAACCAACTATAAATGATTTACAAAAGGAAATTAAAGAAATTAAATTAGAATTAAAAGAATTAAAAAATAAGCAAGAACAAGATTCACAGATAATAAAATCTTTAATGAACTCAACTTCTTCTTCTGATGAGGAAGTTGAAGAAGATATTGAACAAATAAATGATAAAGAAACTGATAATGAAATTAGTTTAATTAGTAAAGATAAAATTCCTGATAATTTAATTTTTATGTTGCATGAAATAACATCTAGAAAATATTTAATAAAAATAAGATTAAAATTTTCAGATAATTATAATATAGAAACTATAGCATTGTTTGATACAGGAGCTGATTTAAACTGCATTAAACCTAGTTTAGTACCAAAGAGATTTTGGCAACAAACTAATGAAAGTTTATCAGCAGCAAATAAATCTAAGCTAAATATACTTGGTAAAGCAGAAGCATCAATTATAGATAAAAATTTAGAAATAAAGAATATATTTATTTTAACTAATATTCATCATATGGTAATCTTAGGAACACCATTTATGAATTTAATAACACCTTATTCAGTAAATGATGATAGTATAAGTTTTAAAGTTAGAAAACAAAAAATAATTTTCCCATTTTTAGAAAAACCTAAAAGGAGGAATTTGAATCTTTTAAAGGATCATTCAATAAATGAATTACAAATAAATGCTCTTATAAAAGCAAAGTCTGAACAACTTTGTAATTTAAAAAATAATTATCATTTACAAAAAATAAATGAACAGTTAAATAATAAATTTACGCAAGATAAAATTAATAAGTTAAAATCTCAAATAGAAAAAGATTTGTGTGCTGATATTCCAAATGCATTTTGGAATAGAAAGCAACACATGGTTGATTTACCTTATGAAATAGGCTTTGATGAAAAGTCTATTACTACTAAAGCTAGGCCCATTCAGATGGTGCCTGATTTAATTGAATTTTGTAAAAAAGAAATAAATGATTTAGAAAATAAAGGATTAATAACTAAATCTAGAAGCCCTTGGTCTTGTGCTGCATTCTATGTAAACAAGGCCTCTGAAATAGAAAGAGGTGCACCTAGATTAGTAATAAATTATAAACCTTTAAATAAAGCTTTAAAATGGATTAGGTACCCTATTCCAAATAAAAAAGATTTATTAGGAAGATTATATAAAGCAAATATTTTTAGTAAATTTGACATGAAATCTGGTTTTTGGCAAATTCAGATTAACCCTAAAGATAGGTATAAGACTGCATTCACTGTTCCATTTGGACAATATGAATGGAATGTTATGCCTTTTGGTTTAAAGAATGCACCCTCTGAGTTTCAGAGAGTGATGAATGATATTTTTAACCCTTACACTAAATTTTGTATTGTTTATATTGATGATGTTTTAATATATTCAACAACCATAGAAGAACATTTTAAACATTTAAAAACATTTTTTATGGTAATAAAACATAATGGCTTAGTATTAAGTAAAACGAAGATGTCTCTGTTTCAAACTAAGATTAGGTTCTTAGGACATTATATAGAACAGGGAATCATAGAACCTATAGAAAGAAACTTAGCTTTTGGGGATAAGTTTCCTGATCAGATTATTAATAAAGCTCAGTTACAAAGATTTTTAGGTTGTCTGAATTATGTTATAGAATTCTTTCCCAACCTAAATAGAACCATTAAACCTCTGCATGATAGGCTAAAGAAAAACCCAGGTCCATGGACTGAGGTCCATTCTGGCATAGTTAGACAAGTTAAAGACCTAGTTAAAACTATTCCTTGCCTACATATAGCTGATCCATTAGCCTCCAAAATAGTAGAGACTGATGCATCAGATATAGGTTTTGGTGGGATTTTAAAACAGGTTAAAGAGGGTAGAGAAGCCATAGTCCAATTCTATTTAGGACATTGGAGCCCAACCCAATTAAACTATTCAACTATAAAGAAAGAAATTTTGAGTATCGTTTTATGTATTTCAAAATTTCAATCTGATCTATTAAATCAAAAATTTCTATTGAGAATTGATTGTAAAAGTGCAAAAGATGTTTTGCAAAAAGATGTTAAAAACCTTGCCTCGAAACAAATTTTTGCTAGATGGCAAGCTATTTTAAGTATTTTTGATTTTGATATTGAGTTTATTAAAGGAGAAAATAATAGTTTACCCGACTTCCTTACTCGTGAATTCCTTCTCAGGAATCATGGGGAGAAAAAAGAAAACAGCCAATAAAGAAAAGGAAACCCTTAAAGATGACTCTCCTAAAGCTCTATCTGATCATTCAGATAGTATACTGAACCCTAAACCTATAAAGTCTTGGGCTGATGCTGTCCAAGCAGAGGATGATAAAGCTAAATTGGATCTTTGGGTCTCTCAGTTGGCCCAATCTCCTGAGGTTCTTAAAGCTCTTGCAAATATGGGCTTCCCGCCTCCTGAAGCCCCATGTATGAATTCTTTAATCCCTTTTAAAACGGAGTTAGGTCAATCTTCAAAAACCCTAGCTCAAAATATTTCTAAAAATGAGTTGAATGTTTCAAGCTCCTCAACTCAAATTGTTTCTTCAAATTTTCCTTTAAAGTCAAAAACCTTTTGGCACAATAAAAATTTTTTGTCTACAGAATTAATTACTGATTTTGGTACTGCTCAGCAGAACCCATGGTATTTAATTGATTCTGTTTACCCTAAAGGATGGTTTTTTAAACCAAAAGAATTTTCAAAACCTCAAGAATATTATCTACATATTCTTGTGGATTCAGGTTCTTTGTTTTTAAAGCACAATTATAGTCAGCAAGATAAAGCTGTCATAGCCTATTCTTCTTTCAAAATAAAGAAAATTCTCCATCCTTCTGAATGGGGAAGACCTTTGCACATTCCTGTGCAATTTAAAACCCTTCCTTCCTTATCATGTTGCTCTTCATATAATTATTGGGACTATATAGAAGCCTGGACCAAAGCCCTGTTTTTCCAAAACCCGGGTAAAACCCATTCCTGGCTCATCTATAATGAAACCAACTTAAAGATAAACAATCTCCCATCCTGGTTTGTTGACTGGTGGTATTTCTGTGGTAATGAAGACCGTTGTCTCCCACAAGAAGTACAGTTAGCTTACCAGCATTATAAAGCTCACTTAAACCCTAATCCTTTTGAGAAGAATTTTTCTCCTCTTCTTCTCTTTTGTTTGACTTTCAATATACCTTGGGTATATCAATGGTACTTTGAATCATCCATTATTCCAGGTACCAATATCCCTGTTGTATTAAGAAAGTCTAAAGTCAAGTGGTGGTCTGCCTTTCGCAATTCTACCACTATTGAAACAGTTAAAGAATGGCTCCTTAAGAGAAACCATGGTGGTCTTGACCCAAGGCTACAAACCTCTTTTGGAGCTCAAAGAGCCCAGAATATTGCCCTTCTTGCAGCTGCCAAGACTGCAGAAGATTATAAAGCCTTAATGGAACAGATGGTTGGGTCTCTTCCCTCAACATCTGAGCCCATTAAGCCCAGTAGAACCCGCTCTGCTGGATCCTCAACTAAAGTTCATTCTAAAGTTTCTAAAGCCTCATCCAGAAGAAGAAAATCTCCTTCCTCTTCTTCGGATTCCTCTACATCATCCATGACATCATCTTCCACCGAGACATCTGACTCGGATTACTGTCCCAGTAATGAGGATGATTGCTATGGTATATTGTCCCCCATCAAAGTGAAAAGTAAAGGTAAAATGAAAAAGAATAAAGAAAAAGAAAAAGAGAAAAAAGAAAAAGAAAAAGAAAAAGAAAAAAAAGAAAAAGAAAAAGAGAAAAAAGACAAAAGAAAAGAAAAGAAGAATAAAGAAAAGAAAAAAGAAAAGGAAAAAAGAAAAAATAAAGAAAAGAAAAAAGAAAAGAAAAATAAAAAGATAGTTGAATCAGAAGATGAATCTGATTCAAGTTCATCTGGTTCGTCTGATTAAAGGCAGGAGAAACCTTATTTCTCCACTCAGATTGTTAAAGTCAATAAAGGTGGTGCCCACTGACAAGATACTGTTCATCTACAGTATTCACCAGAGGGAATCCAACAGTAAAGTCAGAAGAACTGTTCATCCACAGTTCCGCACAGTAAAGTCAACAGTACCAGACAAGGTACTATTCATCCACAGTTCCGGACGCGTGAAGGTACAGTAAAAGTAAATAGTAACGACAGGTTACTATTCCTCTACAGTGACCAAGCATGTGACGAGAATAGTGGAATTTTAAAGCCTTTGTCTATATAGTAAAGCTCATTCTGAAGGTAAAGGGGATCCGAAACACTTCTCTCTCAACACAGAAGACATTCAAGAACCTCTCAGCCTAGTTTTAGCTTCTTCCTTCCCTCTCTTTTCATTTACTATTCTTCCATTCCTGTACTCAACACCTATTGATCTCCTTATATAAGGTAGTCTAAGTTTATAAATTATAAATTATAATTTGTATTTTGTTTTAAAGTTTATTTATACTCTGTATTCTATTTTGTTTATTTAAATAAATTTAAATTTTCTATATCTCTCTCATTCTCATATTAAGTATGCTCTGTTCTAGTTCTTGCAAGCAAAAAACGAGCAAGTTGAGCTTGATCTGGAACTAAAACATCAGAAATTATTATTGCACTACTTACAGACTGAAAAGGACCTCTAATTCTATCCTTTTCTGTCTTTCTTCTCTCTTTATTCTACGCTGTATATTTATACGGGATCCGTATACTTATACCAGACATAGTATAATTAGGAATACTAAAAGATATAGACATAAGAGTGTGTTTTGATAAAACTTAATTAAAATATTTTAGACTTAAGATACAAGTTTAATTAAAGATTTAATTGTAATCTTTAAAAGTGGTATATAAGGCTGGAAACCCAAATATAAATTGGAGCAACGTCAGACTTGCACTTGTCTGAAGTCCTCCTTTGCACCGGGTATGAAACAACGCCGTTGTACCCTTTAAGAAAAGATTATAGTTATTCTTTATATGTCTTTATTATTTATATTTAATATATGCTTTTAAATTATTTCTGTAATTTATTTTAATATATTTTTTTACATTCTGTTTCTTATTTATTGTTTTAATTAATCTGTTTATATCTATGTTGTTTATGCTTAATTATTTGATTGTTTTTGTTAATTCTTTTAAAAATTATTTTATCCCCTGTAAACGGTCCTTCCAATTTGCTGGTATATATATATATATATATATATATATATATATAAGGAGCAGATGCACTAAGAATGAGTCTTTTTCACTGATATTATCCTGGTTTTGATGATTGTGAAATCTCAAGTTTCAACCTTAGTTAGAAGTCTGAAACCCTAGTTAGAATTCTGAAAAAAAAAAAAGAAAGAAAGAGAGAGTAGATAATTAATGAATACAATAACTTATCAGTAATATTATTTAAAAATAAAAAAAGAGTAGATGAATTAAAGAATATAACTAAATTGCAAAGATAGATAAAGAGTTGAAAAAAAATTCACTTTTTTCCAGCTAAAAAAAATTGCTTTAGCTTTTTTTTTTTTATTTTTTTGGCCCTTAGTTAAATTTGAAAAAAAAAAAAAAGAAACCCTGCTAGTTTATATATATATATATATATATATAAGTTTTTGAAGAGAAGATAGAGGTAATTAAAGATATAAAGATGAGATAATGAAATAGCATTTCTTTAAAATTATCTGCAATGAGTTGAGTAATTAATTAGTAGAGAAGAAGGGTCTGCAGAACGAAAGAGACAGATGAGAATACTTTTGATAACTTTCTGTCTGAATGTATAAACAAAGAGTGGTGGGCATATCAAGAAGCCTCAGTAAAAAGGTTTCTAGCACACTTCTGATCATTGACTCCTCCAACCAAAGGCCACCATTATTATTATTTCTTATTTTCATGGTCCTCCGTATTCCACACTACCTTCTGATTTTTTATTCTTATTTTTTTTTTAAATTTATGTTATTTGAGTAAATCGGCCATCCCTTTTTATATATCATCATTTATGAATCATCGACATTTAGATTTTGAATGATGGACAAAATCTCTTGGTAAGTTTGGTATAAATAGGGTTGATCAATTAGACAAGTACTATTAAACCAGTGAATATGTTTATTATTGAACAAGTAAATCAATTGGTAATAAATTATTTTACTTTAAATAAATATTTTGAGTTTTAAGTATTAAGTATGCAAATGCGTTAAAACTCGATAGAATCAGTTTTTGTAACCAGAGAAATGTCAAAATATGAAGTTCAATTTGATAAAAAAATATGTAACATTTTTCCAACCTCACAGAAGAAAAATAACCCTAAATTAATTCTATAGATCTACTAGGTGTTCGTCCTATCAGAGACATTAATCTGGGCATTAATCTTTGGCTTATATATAATTTCTATCAAATAATTGTATCAGTTTAATTAGTGCAAGGCGCTGCCACAAATGTGTACACTTTAGCTGTTAAGGGGCTAATTAGCCTCCGTTGTGAAATAAAAAAGAACAACAACAACACCCAAATATATATATATAATCCTTTTTTTTAATTTGTAATTTTATCCATTTTTTTCTGGAAGAATCTGATATATTTACAGCTTAAAACAATTAGTTTCAAATAATTAATTATGTACCCATTTAATTAAAATGAAATGAAAATTAGCTATACTCAACAATTCTTTTGCGCGTTCATCAGCAAACTCAATTTCTTCTTTGTCCTTCATTAACATATCCCTAATTTGAAAAAAAAAAAAAGAAGAAAACATTTTTAATCAAAGTTGTTAATTAGAATCATCCATACAAACTCATTAATATCATTTTGCTCCCAATATATAGTAATTTATAGGAATATTGAAACTCAAATCTAAGATAGCATAGCCCAAGCTAGCATAGCAGTTTCAAATTTCACAAAAATTAATCTCTGATAGAGTCCATATATCAGCACATAGATCAGTTCTATCATCAGCCTCACCTAACAAGACTCCATTGTCCATAGTTGAGCTATTATAATTAATATAGCATAGCTAGCTATATTTGAAACTACAATGCACTTTTCTTACTAAGTATATATAGTCTCACCTAATTATGAAACAACATTAACAATATAAATTTATAGCGCTTGTTTAGTGAAAATGAATAAATTTCAAAAATTTTATGTGTAATACCCTACACAAAAATAAAACAAAACAAAACAATAATAAATTATTTATAATTTATATATTATATATATAATAAATGAAAGAAGTAAGAGAAGAAGAAGAAGAAAAAAAGGAAGAAACGGACAGGAGAGAGAGAGAGAGAGAACAGATCGATTTTTAGCTTATCTACTCCCGTCGGATAGCTGGTTGGTGACACGCGCCACATAAAAAGGACGGCCACCTCAAGACGAGTAGACCGCCATGTGACTCGCCGTCAGAAGCCACTGGAGACGGCCGCACGCATTGTTCAATGGTGTCTCTAGCCATCAACTTCTGAGGCGTTTTTCGGTGTCGTCTGGTCTCCGTTCATAGCGATTCCAGAGGCGATGGATTCCTCTATTCTCCAGCTTCGTTTTGGTATCTATTATGCAAATTATAGTTAATATTTTTAATTATCACTATTATTATAATTATTGTTATAAAAAATTAATTTAAGTTAATTAATTTAAGTAAAATAATTTAATATTTAATTAAGATTAATTATTGTAAATTATGAATTGAGATATAAATTTTTTTTAATTGATTTGTGTTAAATAATTAAAACATGGTATTTAAAACTAATTAATTATTTAAATTATAATTATTTATTTTACAAATTTCTTTAAATTAATTAATTCTTAAGTTATAATTAAGTTGTAAATATTATATAAAATTTATTATGTTTAAAATAAAATGAATTATGTTTAAATATATATTTGATAAATAAAATAAAATAATAATAGATGAAAATAATTAATAATATATGTATATGATAATTAAAATTTAAAATTTAATTATTCATGATTTATTAATTTAAAGTATAAATATTTAAGTTATAATTGTTGGTTACAAAATAATAAAGATTAAGTAGTTATTAAACTCATAGTTTAAATTATAATTATTAATTTATGAATTTATTGAATTAATTATGGTAGGGGCTTTTATAAGAAGAGATATAAGAAAGAATAGCACTTATAAGTAAGTTGTGAGAACTAGCGGATACTATAGACATAAAGAAGACCAATATTGTTTGCTTTTAAGAGATTAAATAGGTAAGAGTGAAGAATAAAAAATTGAGAATATATGATTTAAATTGTGGTATAAATAAACAGAAAGAAATAAGAATGAAGTATGAATAATTTTGTATCAGTATCTGAAGGAGGCTGCTGCAGCTATGAAAAGAGTAGAAGATAGCATCATTTCAGTAAAATTAGTTCTACCGAAAAAGACTATCAATATAATCAGTTCATATACTCCTCAGGTTGGACTAGATGGAGAGAGCAAAACAATTTTGAAAAGATATAGATGAGATTATGCAAGGAATTCTGAATGATAAGAATATTTTTTCTATAGAGGGAGACTTCAATAAACACATTGGAATGGATAACATAGGATTTGAGAATGTGCGTAGAGAATATGGTTTCGAAAGAAGAAACAAAGAGGGAAAGAATATTCTTGAGTTTGTTATGGCCTACAATTTAATACTAACAAATACTCACTTTATGAAAAGAAAATTTCATATAATAACATTTAAAAGTGGTATGACTTCATACTTGTAAGACAAAGCTAATAGAGCTCTCTGTAAGGATTGTAAAGTTATCCCAGGTGAGTTTTTAACCACTCAAAATAGATTAGTAGTTTTGGATATTAAGATTAAGACGTTGGCAAGCAAGCCTAAGAGAAACCAAATTACCATGACTAGGTGGTGGACCTTAAAAGGAGTAACAATGTTTAAGGATGAGTTGGTAAAAACTAGAGCTTGAGATGTTAACATGAATATGCCTGCAAATGATATGTGAATGATTATTGGGACTTAGGCTCTAAGCCTTAAAGAATACGGCGTAAACCAGAAGAATAGGAGTCGTCATCCGAATGGGCCGGGAAGATAGAAAGGTTTGAATAACTCGATTTTTAAAGAATTTTCAATCCCTACTAGGTTTTGAAAGTTGGGTACGTATGGAGAATGTGAGAAATAACTCATCACTCCCACAACACCTGGTTCATTGAAACCGACCTTATTTTGAAGTCTAAATGTTATTAAATTTTTAATTATCATGACATTATCCATATTATAAGCATTATTAAAATAAAGAATATCATATTATAAGTCAAAACAAATCAATCAAAGATGAGCACCTATATAAGATGAAAATGTGGCCTTACAAATGTCTAAATGTCCAAAAAAATAAAAAATAAAAAATAGGATACCTACTAATAGGTGAAAACTTATCCCTTACAATAGTTCTAAAACCCTTAAATTAAAATAAACAATTAAAATAAATAAGACACCCATGAAGTAGAAACATGCTTTTTATATGTACTAAAAATTCCAAATGATAATTAAATATAAATTAACCATTCATGATAAACAATTAATTTAAACATACTATTAAACATTAAATAATCTTAAAATTAGGATTGGAATTAATAAGAGTAGAGTTTGGTATTTAATTAGGGTTTGATCAAGAGATTAGGGTTTAAATACATAAATTAGGATTTTGATATACAAATGAGGGTGTTAACAGGAAAAATTAGGGTTTGATTATGAAATTAGTTTTAATCCTAAACTAGAGTTTAATTATGCAAACTTAGGATTTTATACTAAAATTAGGATTTTATATGCAAAATTAGGGTATAACATGCAATTCTAGAGTTTTAATCCTAAACTAGAGTTAATGCAAGCAAAATTATAATTTGATATACAAAGCTAGGGTTTAATCCTAAATCTAAGGTTAAAACATGCAAGATTAGGGTTTTAGATTATAAAGCTAATATATAATTAATATTGTAATTAAATTTAGACCCTAAGCCACAATTTGTTGCATAGTATTTTAAGATCAAACTTCACAAATAAAATGACAATAAATTGTGAAGCAATGAAGATGTTCAAATGGAATTTAATTGGAATAAATTCATACCTACATTGTTGGCTCCAACAAGGTAATTTATTGAACTGCTTTTACTGTGTGATTTGTTGAAAAGCTTGGGTCAATTGGTTTATTGGCTGTTGTATAAACAATCCGAAGATTGGTTGTTGATTCTCATAATATTGGCTATTGAATTGCACTAGGTCTCTCTTTTTGGATTGTTGCTTAAACTGTAAGTTGGCTATTGTATATTACTTTTGTTAAAGATGGTCATCTGTGTTTATTATTTTTGGCTTCTAAGTTCCTAAAGGTAGCTCCTGTGTTTCTTGTCAATTATCCCATTTTGGATGCTGTTTAATTGTCTATTTATAAGCAACTATTAGGGCAACCGGTGCTGAGAAATTCTAATCGGCTAAGAAAAGCCCGAACCATTTGAGTTTAAGTAGAATTCAACTAGGGCCAGGCATGAGAGATCATGGTGAATTGGCTCATGCAAATTCTTCATGAACTTTAGGTCAGCCCAATACAGTCGAACCAGAGCTGATTTAGGCCTTCGTTATTTGATTTGACTTTGATTGGTGACGCGGACCCTTAGCAACGATGGCAGCAAACCCAACGTATAACAATGGTAGAGAACTCCTTGGAACTTGATAATCACCTCCTAAGGAACCCAACGCCTATAAAGAGACGCGAACTCACTATGATTGAAGGATTTAGTTGGTAAGAAGAAGGAAAACGCCACAACTCTTGTTGATAAGTAAACCTAATTCTTGATGCAAAGAAAGAATTAAAGAATCCACTCTAATCTCTCTCACACGAAAATTCACAAGAAGAACTTGTAGAAGAATTCAAAATTTTTTATTAAATGTTGTATCTCAAATTCGGCCTAATAGTGCCCTTAAATAAGGGTTACAAAATTCCTAATTGCATATGGAAAATTAAGACTAAAACATTCCTAATTGAATAAGGAAAACATTCCTAATTGCATAAGGAAAACATTCCTAATTACATTAAGGAAAAACATTCCTAATTGCATAAGGAAAACATTCCTAATTGCATAAGGAAAAACATTCCTAATTGCATAAAGAAAAACATTCCTAATCCACTAAGGAAAATATAAAGTATGGAAATAAAATCCTAATCAACTAAGGAAAATATAAAGTATGGAAACAAAATCCTATTTTTAAGCCTTCCATAATGATATAAAACGTGGCCCATTAAACAGAATTAATAATCTTTAAGCAGTGGGTCCATCCAGCTATTCTCACAGGGCTTCAGAAATCTCACAAGTACGTGTGAAACTGGCTGTACTCCAAGCTTTTCTTCCAATCAATTCCATCATCTTACTAAGGCCTTAAATTACTTCCCAAGGCTTTATATGAATCCCCATGGACCTTTCTTGCACGTTGGACCTCTTTAGCTAGCCTTTAGCTTCCATTTTCACACTAAGCATCATAATCAGCTTTGGTGTGCCTTCTTCAAGCTCTATCTCCATCTTCTTGAATGATAATTCTTGAAGCTCTTTGGAAATCTCTTCTTGAATATGCAAAGCCATACTAGCTTGATATCTCTTTGCCTTGCTCCTAGTGATTGGTCCACTTGCTAGCTTCAAGGGATCCTTTCTTGCATTAATTGGGGCTTCTTTTTTTTTTTAAATTAGATATAGGTTTGATTGGGGGCCTTTAATGGGAACCAGATTTGATTCGATTTTTTTAATTGGAATTGAATTTATTTTGGGCCAAAATTAAGGGTTTATAGTCTTGGCTCATACTTGAACGATCTTGAATTTATTCGGATAGTGAAAAATAATTTGCCATATTGTCAATGAATACTTTAATAAATCTGGGTTAGTTCGAGTACTCCAAATAAACCCAAACCGGTTTGAATGCTTTAAATAAATTCAAAATCTTCTGACGGATACTTTAATAAATCCGAACTAGTTTGGATACTTCAAATAAACCCATAATCTTCTATCAAATGCTTTAAAATTTTTGAACTAGTTTGGATACTTCACATAAACCCGATCTATTATGAATATTTCAAATAAATCCAAGATCTTTTAATGGGTGCTTCAATATATCTGAACTGGTTTGGGTGCCCCAAATAAACATGAGCTGGTTTGGATACTTCAAATAAATCCAATATCTTCATATGGATGCCTTAACAAATTTGATATAAGCTGGAGGTTTAGATGCTTTACCAAATTCGTAAAACTATGCCGTCAAGATACTTCTACAAATTTAATATAGGTTGGATTTTTGGATGTTTTACTAAATTCATAAAACTACACCTTCAGGATACTTCAACAATTCTAATATAGACTGGATGTTTAAATGTTTTACCAAATCCGTAAAACTACACCATCATGATACTTTAACAAATTTAATATAGGTTGGATACTTAGATACCTCAACAAATCCATAAAATTGTGCCATCAAGATACTTCAAATCCAGTATAAGCTGGATGTTTAGATACTTTAACAAATCCATCCAATTGCACCTTCAGAATACTTCAACAAATCCATTATAGGCTGGATGTTTAATTTTGGATACTTTGATAATTCTTGAAAAATGTTTGCCTTCACAAAAATGGATCTTCAACTTGATTCTTAGGAATGGACCTCTGTCCTGCAACGATTTTAGTTTTTTTTAACTAGACTGACCTTCTGTCATTTGTATCTTCATTCATTTGAGAGTTTTAGCTTTCTTTTAGCCATTTGTTCTATTCTTTAATGGATTCTGCTTGGAGGTTGACCTTTATTCGGCATCGACTTCAACTATTCTAGCTTGGCTAAGCTTTTTTCATTTGAGAGTTTTGGATTTTTTTTAGCTATTTGTGATTTCAGCTCTTGTAGTTGGACTAACCTTTTATCATTTGTATCTTCATTCATTCGAGAGTTCTGACTTTCTTCTAGCAATTTGTGACTTCAGCTCTTCTAGCTAAACTGACTTTCTATCATTTGATGCTTTCTTCTTGCCGTTTGTTCCTTTCTTTCAATTCTTCACTTTGCAAAAAATTTATTTTGTAAAAAATTCAGCTATTATTTTAGCCATTATATCCTCTCTTTGCTCCTTGTATGGCAAAATATTTAAAAAAGAATATGAAAATATTTTATATATGTATAAACTCAAAAATTAAAAAAGAGAGGATTTGCCCCTATGTAGGCTCAAAACCAGTGAATTTGTTTTTATGCATGCTCCGACTGATGTTTGTGTTTTATCTCGTTCTCTGTATAAGTATACATCTTTACTATCTTTTGCAATAACCCTTTTCATGCCCCTTGATTTTATATCTGCTTTTGATTGTTTATTTCATAGGGTGTCTGCTGCTCACTTTGATAAAGAATAGACAATACAAGATAAAAATACAGTATGATATGCTCATATATACGTGTATATATGATATACATGGATGATACTTACAATGAATCTATTGACTCACATACCGAGGTGATAATCTAAAGCACTCCCATTGGTTCCTTTAAGATGCTTGTTCATGTCTTACATTAGTAAAGTAGAAGACTTCACATTTATGACTTTATCTCTAAGATGAAAACATGAATAGTGGGGGCCTATGTAAGGTAGTTAGAAATATAGGAGACACCAGTTTCAACATATAATTCAACACATTAGTTGGTAACTTCTCCATGACCTTGAGAATGATCCTTTCATTAGCCACATTTTTCTAATATGCCCTTTGAGGTTAGACAATACAACATTTGATTTTTGTTTACTCTTCTTTTCTGTTCTTTTTTTTCCTTTTATTTAATTTTTGTTTACCCTTTGATTTTCATTTTTGTTCTGTCTCATTCTTCTATGTTGTTTTACATTTGATTATAACTCTATATTAAAAAAAATATTTCAATAAACATTGATAAATATTTTAATATGTAAATATTGTTCATCATCTCTTTCATTTAATTTAGTTTTTTTATTTTATTTTTTTATTTTTTCAGATGGTCAGAAACACTGATGGTAGAAGTCTTAGATGGTTTATCTAATGTAGAAGTGATAGGCTTATGCATTTTTATTTGCTCATGGAAGCAGTGAGCTTAGTAATGGGTTCAAAAGGGCTACAATTTAAATTTTTCATTTTTTTTCTTTCTCGAAACTACCTTTTACCTTTGACCCTAACACTTTCTTTCTTTTCTTTTCCTCTTTCTTTTATTTTCAGCCAATGCTAATAAACACTAGCCTCTCCATCAACTACACTGCCACCTCCAGCCAACATCGACCGAGCCATCCCACCACCGAACCCGATCCTATAAAATTCGACCCACCTCCCACCTATATAC
Organism: Garcia nutans; assembly: GCA_947685225.1. Classification (NCBI taxonomy): domain Eukaryota; kingdom Viridiplantae; phylum Streptophyta; class Magnoliopsida; order Malpighiales; family Euphorbiaceae; genus Garcia; species Garcia nutans. Next base: position 53,293,149 of record CANTUV010000012.1, read on the forward strand.
ACCGAGCCACTACACTTGTCCCTCTCCCTCACATATCGACCAACCCATATGGCTCAAAATACCTAGCCACCATCGAACTATAACCCAAACCAAAACCACTCTACCGCCCCTTATTCGATGGAACCCCCAACTGTCAACGGACTCCAGCCATCATCGACCAGCTCCATACCTGATCAAGCCTTCTCTCTATCAAAACCCAGCAGTAGATTATCCCCTCCCAACTGAGCCATCGAACTCTTAAGACACCAACCCATCAACTACAATATGGACTAAACTAGCAGTGAGGCGCGCAGCTCCCTCCAACCATACGAAAAAGCGATATCATTTAACTCGAGCGGCCAAATCATCTTCTACAACTCTTTTGGTATGTCCACCTAGGCTGATCGACGAAGACTCTAGTACAGATTCTATCCACCAATCATCAGTAGTACCAGCTTCATCTTCTCTGTACTCTCAACACAACAGCCAAACCGCACACCATAGAGTACCCCGAGTAAGTAATCAATCGAATAAGATCACATTCTCAGTAGCACAAATTTGTTGCAGAGGATGCCGAACCCAGTAGCAACTAACCATTTCATTTTGACTTACCAAAGGAGTAACTTCGACATAAGCAGGTAAATGGTTTGCCTATTCCTCCAGGTAAGTATGCACACTTCCCCTCTATTAGTTCTCTGTAATTGTTGAATGATATAGTTCAAATAATTAGAAATATTGGTTGGAAAGAGTTTTTTTTTATTTTGAACTGTCCAATTTTTTAATGTCTCTGAATGAATTTCATTAATCTTTTTGTTTTAGAAATCATGAAGGCTATTTTGATTTTCCTAAGGAATTTAAACATGCCACTGTATATTTTGAATTTTTTGAAAATGCTCCAGCTCCATATAATCCTAGTAAGTCCAAAGATTTATATTTTAAGGACCTTAGCCTCAAATATATTCATCATTTTCTAGCCTACTCTTTTTCTGATAGGAAAGATACTCCAGCTTTAGTTTTAAAAACTGAGTTGTTCTTTTTATGGTGTATGAGTCGGCACAAAAAGGTTATTTGTGTTGTTGATTAGCCTCTCAGTTTGCAAATATTCTTACATTTAAAAGGTCTCTAATCTTAGGATATATTATTACTTAGTTAGCCACACACTTGCACTTGATTGAGATTGAGCACAAATGACTTTGCATTTTATTAGTGAACTTGCTCCTCTACATCTTAAAGCTTTAGATGACATGGGTTTGTTGTGTGAAAGCAATGGTGTATATTCTTTAGCCCCTGCAGGACCAGTAGTACCTCGCGAACTATATATATTTCGAAAGGGTTCTCACCCTCCAACACCTGCTGACGCAACGTCATCCATTTCTTCTGGTCAACCACCCTTGCAGCAAATACTAGACACCTTGCTTCACATTGAACGTAGGTTGAAGCATTTGGAAGCAAATAGCGATGAGAATGCATCACAAATTTTGTGAATTGAATAATAAATTGCTTGGTTAGCCCATGACTTTACCATGCACTGCTCCTCTCCACATTAGCATTCCGGGACAACCTTCCACATAAGGGGAGTATTTTACATTTTCTTTTTCTTTACTTCTTCTTGTTAATTGAGGACAATTCACATAATAAGTGTAGAGGGGGGTGTCAACATATGTTAGTGGAGTTTGATGCAACTTTGATGAGTGTTGCTCAAATCTCTGAAAATTTTTTATGCTCAAATTTCTGAAAATTTTGATGATATATAGGATATGCTAGATTATTGATAAAATTTTGTTGCTTAGGGTATCTTTTCAGTTAGGTTTTGATGAAGTTTGTGGGCATTAATGCTGATTTTTGTTGATTTGTGGATTATTGACATTTTGGTGAATTTATTATTACTATACTGTTAAAAAATTTTGCAAATCTTAAATTATGCCATCTCTTTGTTTGTATTTTGTGATTTTTGACCCCCAACACCCATGTTGTCTTTGAAATAATTTAAAATATGATATTTTATGCATTAAATTGTGTGGTAATTTGTAGCCAATTAATCTAGATTGATTTTTATTATTTCACCGAATTTAGCAATCATAACTGACATGTTTATTATTTTTATAAAATGCTTGAAAGTTTTTACCCCATGATATTTTAAACTTAATTAATTTAATTTGCTGAGCATATTGGTAGGCTTGCTTAGATTATCTTGGTTTAATTTTTGAATTAATTATGAAATATTAATAAGTTAAATGAGCCTAAATAAAGTTCGAAAATGAATATCTTATTCGTTGGTTAAAAGGCCATAAATAGAGCTAGTAGCCACTTAAAAGTTGTAACCGATTAAGTAATCGGGTGCCAGGATCATAAATATTTTTCCTCGTGTCAAAAAATTAGTGACATTTTAGGCAAACAACTAAGGGTGCTCAAAAGTAAAAAAAAAACATTCCTAGTTTAAAATACTTTTATAGTTAAACCTTGATAAGTTAAGTAGAGTCTCCTATGTGTAACTAGTTTGTCACTAGGCAATCAAATTGTCATCAAAGTTGGGTAAGGATCTTGACATTTTATATTTATAATATATGTCAGTTTGATCGCTAGTTTTGTGAAACATTGAAAAACTTATCCTATAAGTTTTTGATTGTTGACTGCCATTCTCTTTGAGTTATTTAAATATTGCAAATTGAGTTGTTAATTGATAAATATAGAGTATGAGATTTTAAGTTGTAAAATGCTTAGGGCAAGCATGATTTAAGTGTATGAAAGTTTGATAGCGAGCAAATATTATTTATATTTTGGATTAATTTGAGGCTCACTATTAGAATTTTCTATTGATTTTTAGATGTTTTTACGTAGAAAAACAACTTAATGAAGAATTTGAAAAGAAGAAAGAAATATGGGCTAAAACTTGAAAGTTTGGAAAAAACTTGCTGGGAGAAGCCTTGGGCAGAAGCTTTGGGCAAGGCTATTGATAGAACTAGACCTGATAGTTTTGACGAAATTTGACAGCTGGCACTTTCTATATTTTGATCCTTGGATTTCTGATTTTGACAAGATTTAGGGAGATAAATCTGATATTTTAATTCCTTATTAGTCAGGAGTTTGATTTAGAATATTATTATTTTACTTTTATTTTTATTTTTTAACTATAATATTCCTAGTTAGACTTAGATTAGGAAGTCTTAGAGGGAAGAATACATGAGCTAGTAATTTCAGCAATCTAGGATGAATTTTGATAGATTTTGGCTGTTGCAACTTGACAATTTATCAAAGTTTTCTTTTTTTTTTTTTTAAGTATGAGCAACTAATTTTACATCTTAGTTGAAAGTTAATCAAAGTTTATATTCAAGAATTGTGAGATTTAAATAATTCTAACTTTTGCTTCTTTAATATTCAGTATTTATATAATTCTCTATGATTTAAATTAATTGTTATTTGATAATTAATCAAAAGGATCCATTGCTTTATTAATTAAATAATATATATCTATTCAAAATTCTTGAATCCGTAATTGTTCTTGATATTTTGATTTAAGTAATAATTAGGTTTATTCTAAAATGTTATATAATCTAATTAAATAAATTTAGCAGTTGGGTTTATTGGTTAGAATAAGGCCCTTCCAATTCTAAATATTGTCAATAATTAAATTCTAAGGACGTTCCTATAGGATAAATTATTAGCAAAAATTAATTAGAAAATATTTTCTAGCTAATTTAATACCTAAGGAAGAATTGATATTGAAAGCTTGTCTAATACTAAAACTGATTTATTGAATAATTAAAAAAGTGATCTTTGAATTTATGATCAATTCAAGAATTGAACTAAAATTATTTCTTTAATTAAGGCTTCTCTCATTAAACTTTTTTAATTATTATTTTTGTCTTTGATTTAATTAGTATAATTAACTTCTAAATTTTATTAGATTTTAATATCATTCAAAACCCTCATTTTAATTTTTCGTTTTAATTAATTTTTCTTAATTATAAAAGAATTATAGTAAGTAATAATTTCTTGATGTTCGACGCCCTATTAACTACTTTTACAATTTAATTTATTTAGAAATATGAATTTTATTTTTTGTAGTTTCGACACTCATTAATTATATATGTAAATTAAATTATTAATTTATAAATTAAAATTTTTTTTATGTAACTTTAAGCAGGTCAGATCTAAAATTAATAGTAAAATTTATTAAAAAATAATTAGACAAACAATATATTAACGTGATACGATACGGCACGACAGTATTATAAAAAAGTCAATAAGTTATGCTGGACTGTTATTTTTATGTTTCCGCATAGTCTAATATGACATAAGTAATTTTTTAAGCCAACACGATATGACAAAAAAAAATCATAAGAATGATGAATTTATATTGGACCTGCACGACACGAATAATTGCCATGTATATTTTAGGGACATTTACATAACTATCCTAAAAAATAACTTTAATTTCAAAAATACTATAAAAGCTAAAAATATTTATAATTTTATAAAAAGTCAAAGTAAAATTTCAAAAATATATCATTTTTTACTACAATAATTTTTTTTTCAAAAATACATTTTCACTCACTACAATCAATATTTTATTTTAATTTTTATCTTTTTTTCAAACTTCACTATTAAATAAAAATATTCTAATAAAATAATAAAAATTAATATTTTATTTTTCATCATATAATAATCACAATTTTATAAAGAAAAAATTTTAATTTTAATTATAAAATAATAAATAGCACTCAAAATAAATAAAAACAAATAAAATATATAAAAATATATTAATAAAAATTGTTAAATTTATTTTAAAACAAATTTTATATATTATACACATGAAAAAAAATTTTAAAAATACATACAATTTCGTTATATAGATATATAGCAGATGTGTTATGTATATTTTGTAGATACTGCAGATGTGTTGTAATTATTATGTGTATGTTATTTATTTATTATTTAAGTTGTATGTATTTTATATAAAAGTTGTTAATTGTTGTATGAATATTGTATGAATGTTTTGTGGATGTTTTATAAATAAGAAATTAAATAAATATTAAATATATTATGTTGATATGTTGTAAATTTATTGTAAATGTATTGCAGATTTTGTAAATGTAGTTTGTATTGTTGAGTATGTATTTTATATATATTATTTATATATTGTATATTTAGTATGTATATGTTTATTTTTTGTGTGTGCATGTTAAAAATATGACAAAATTTTTTAAACAAAAAAATAAAATAAATTAAATTAAATTATAAAAATTAAAAAATAGCACTCTGAAAATAAATTTGTAAATAAAAAGTCAATTTCTCTTTTTAAGTAAAAAAAAAAAAAAACTATTTCAGCATAGTATTTTCAAAAATTGTAAAGTTGCATTGGATGTACAGTGTAATATTCTCTATATTTTAATTGCTCTTTAAACATTATTATCATTTTGTGCTTTAATATTTAATTTACTTGGGTAGAAAAAGTGCTCTATTTTTTATTTTTTATTTTTATTTTTTCAAGAGTTGTTTATGTGGTCCGTCAATGGGAAAATTTTGATATAGTCTGATCTAATCAAACTGAATTGGGCCAAATTAAAAGAAACACAGGCCTAACTTTGGGTTTTATATTGAAGTTCGATTATGTCTTGGGTATTCGAAAAAATTATTTTCGGATCAATCCGGTTAGGCCATACGTAATTTATATATGTAACATTTATATAAGTAAAAAAATAATCGACCCAACCCATTTGTCCAATTGACCAGGCTAACATGAGGTGATCTGGTCCATTCGAGCTTAAGGTCATGTTAAGGGCTGGACGACCAAACCTAAATCATATTTGGGTCACGGTGCGAGCTAAAGATCAACCCGAACGAATCCAGTCCAAATATACCAATAATATTTTCCTTTTTTCCCACTTCCTAGTTCCTACCAATATATTTAGGTTTTAACTCATCTGAGACATGCCCAGTAAATGAAGAATCAATTAAGAAGATGCAAAATAAGTATTGATGTATAGGAAAAGAGCTATTAACTTAAAATGATGAGTACGTAATGCTTCTAAATTTAATCAACTAACTTGTTGAATAATTAACAAAAATGATTAATCTAGTTGTCAATTGATTCGATTTTTCTGATTTTTATTATATTAATTGTTAGTTAATGCCATGAAAATGTTAATAGTTTTCAAAGGCACATCGTCATTTTTAACTCTTTCTTTCAGTACAGATATAAAGAGGAAGAACCAATCCTTGATTTATTGTTGATATATGCACTTACTGCTAAAAATAGCATTTCAACTAAACAAAACAAGAAATTCCAACTATATAATAAAAGCATATGAATGAAATAATCATTTTAAACTACAAGTTGTGCCTGCCTTGAAAATTATAATATTTCCACTTATCAAACTAACATTACAAAAGGACAAAGATATAAATCTTCTGGATTAAATTAAATATCAATAACATATAATATCGTTTAAGAAACACAAATTTAAATATTATATATATTAGCGAAAATGATAATTAAAAAAAAAAGAAATATAATGTCAGTAGTAATTAACATAATAATAATGAAAGCTGTAATCCATTACGATTAATTAATAAAACCATAGGAGATATCAATTAGGGGACACTTTTAACATTGAGTTTCAATAAACTAATCTATAATCATGGTATCACTAAGAGAATTTGAGGTCTGCAAGGTGGCTCCGGCAACAACTCACCGGATTCGGCCGCCATGGCATTATCGCTCTCTCTTACATTTCTTGATATAAGATATTTCAAATTTCCTTTTTCTGAACGAATCTACTTCTTCAGACTCGTTGGATTAACCCTGAATTTCTTCCACTTTAGTAGTCCTTCCAAGACTCAAATACTCACTTTCGAAAACACTCCTCCACTTCCTGCCTCTTGTCGGCCACCTTACATGACCATCTGATTCTGCCAAACCCATCATCCTTTACCCTCCAAATGATGCCGTTACTCTCACTATTGTGGAGTGTGATGCCAATTTTGATCTTTTAATAAGCGATGAAATAAAGGAAGCTGCAGAGTTTTGTTCTTGTGCAGCTGAGCTTCCAATATCAGATACAGAAGCATCAGTAATTGCTTTGCAAATAACATTAGTTCCTAATAAAGGATTTTCTAAAGCCATTACTATGCACCATGTAGTGCTTGATGGAAAAAGTGCTTCCATGTTCCTCAAATCATGGGCTCTTATATGCAAACAAACAGAGAATGGAAAAATCTTTCCAGACCTTTCGCTAGAATTAAAACCCTCTTTTGATCGATCTGCTATCAAAGATCGAGATGGTCTTGAATCATTTTATTTAAACCACTGGGTAGCTACGCCTATATCTGATTCAGAATCCAACCCTCGAAGCTTGAAATCGCTGACAAATCTTCTAGGAGTTCAATCCAATGAGGTTCGAGCCACATATCTAAGTAGAGAATACATAAATATAATAAAATAAAAAAATAGAAATATTAAGAATGGATAAGGTAAGATTCAAGTCTAGCGGTCATGCCTCAGCTGCATACAATATTTCACTTTCACTTTACATCTATACTAATGATAAACGCTCGTCTCATTGAAACATATTAATATATAAGATATTATATTAATATATATTAAGTTAATATATAAATATATATTTAATATGTTTTATTTAATCTATTTAATATATATTTAATTTATATTTTTAAATATTTATATATTTAAATAGAATAAATGTAAAATGAACAAGTAAAATTCTATTTCTTAATTCTAAATCATTTTTTATCATATTGATGAAAAATATTTAAATATAAAAAAATTATTACAGTAGGATAATGACTAGGAGAATTTGAAAGGTATTATGACATTAAGATTTTTAAGATTTAGCTAAGGTTTAGCTTACGACCCACTACTCGTCGTATATTGATCCAATTAAAAAATATATGTTTTGTAATTTCATAATCTAATTTTTGAGTAAATATATTCCATCACTGCCAAAAAAAATTTAAAAAAATACAATATACTTTTGGTAGGTGTTAACTAGATTTTTAGTATAAAATGTGAAATTGTAAAAAAAATAAAAAAAAAGTATTTCATGTAATTTTCTCTTTTTTTACTTTTCACATTCTCAAAATAGTTTTCTAAAAAATAGTTTTTTTAAGAGCGCAAAGAAATTAAGTTATATGATGAATATTAGAGCAAAATTATTTTTGACACTTGGTAATTAGAGGAACTAAATTATATGAAAATATGAGAAGAAAATCATTTTTCAGCTTGATTAAAGTGATGTTAAATAATACATATATTATTATAATTTTTTACCATCAATGTAAAGATATGTATAATCATATTAATTTATTTAATAATAATAAATTAGCTTTTTTGAAAACGCTATTATAAGATTAAAGTAAGTCATGTGAAAAAATATATATATAAAGTAATTAACGATTTAATATATTGTATAGATTTTGACTAGCAGCATATAGATTTAATTAATGATTTTAACAGTGCTTTTTCAGCATAATTAATTGCACAATTCAAAACGCTATTAGAAGATTTCAATTAAATTTAGCATTTTTTTTTATTTACTTTATGTAATCACACTTTAATTGTATATAAATGTATGCGATCACACTTTAACTGTATGTAAATAATGTATGCAATCCCACTGTAACAATTTTTATTTTGTGGTAGAAAGAAAGAAACCAAAATTCGCAAAGCTTCAAATGAATTATTAGATAAGTCACCATATAGTAATACATGTGGAATATATATATAATGAGGACATCTACATATTTCAACTTGTCAATGCACATGTAAAACTGATCATATTATAAAAATAAAAATTTTATTTTGTATGATGCTAGTGCAAGACATTTCAGTATTACGTGCAGTAGAAGAAAATTCTTATAGGCTCGGGCGAATTCAATTAAGACAAAAATATATTATATTACATACTAAACAACCACACAAGTAAACAGGAAATTTCCAATTAAACCATGTTTATTTTTTTAAATTTCCTATTTTATAATATAATAAAATCCAGTACAACAACAAATAAAAAAATAACTTTAATTTGCCAAATCAACCATTTATAAAATGAAAGAATAGTACGTTTTTATATACACTTTAGGTTGTTAATTGTGGTCGTGAATGAAAGGATATGTGAAAGTAGTTGGTGTATTTATAGTATTATACACAAGTGGAGAGGTGTTTAAATGTGCATTCTAAAATGGTCTCAAGTTAGGTTTGAGAAAAATTATATCATGAACCGGCCTATGTTTCTACTCATAGATCCGACTAATCATAATTATTTATTTAAATTATAATATTTTAAAAAATTAATTAAAATTAATTTATATTTTTAAATATAAAATTATAATTACCTGAATTTATGAGTATAGATATGAATATGGTCCACCTTAAAATTTTACTGAGTTTGAAGAGTCATGTATTGACAAATTATTGAATTTGAAAAAGTCATAATGTATATATAGTCATATAACAACACTTTTCAAATTTTGACTTTGCCTATATTTTTATATTCAAAAAATTGATTTACTTTTAAAAATTATATCATTTACGCATGAAATAGTTTAAGGATTTAAAAAGTGAACTTTTTTTTACAACTTTAATAATTTCAAATAAAAAATAATATAAATACTCTAATATTTTTAAATTGGTATCACAAAATTTCTTATCAATTTTATTTATCATTAAAATGTTTAATATAAAAATTTAAAAATTTTTATATGAAAATAAAACATAAAACTCATTAGACAATACATTACAAGTGAAGGAGTTTTTAGATTGAGTTTATATATATATATTCAAATTCTTCACCAGCTTTTTATCAATAAACAAAAATTTCTCTAGGTATTTTTTTACCTTTTTCTCATTATAGCTAGAGTGTGAAATAAAAAAGAATTTTATCTGCTATGATTCTCATAATAATTATGGTTCAATTTTTTTATTTGAACCAATAATATTAATTTAAAATATTAAATATATAAGGAAAACTAGAATTTGGAGAGAGAATTATTAAAGAAAATCTAAATTGTGCTATTAATATGATTAATTTTTGAAATGATATTGTTATAATTTTGAAGATATGAATAAAATATATATATCATTTTAAATTTGAGGTATTTTAGCGGTGACTTTTGATTGCAAAAATTAAATATGAAATATATATATAACTAATAAAAAAAATAAAAGAATTAGAAAATATTTATATTTTATTTAAACAAAAAATGCAAATTATATTTAAAAAACAAAATTTTAAAAAAATATATAGGAGAAAAGTATAATATTTCAAATTTTAGAAGCATTTATACGTTATATGATTTTTATAGGCTAAATAATTACAAAGTCTATAAGATTTTACATATTATATTAGTTAGTCTTTGTATTTTCAACATTTAATTTTTGCATCTCAATATTTTTTAAAAACTAAACTGCTTAGATCTTGTATTAATATTTTTATCCTAAAATTATTAGTCAATGATTTTGATATTATAAAATAAATTTTTTACCTTTGTTTTATGTATATTTATCTTTGTTATTTATTAAGTTTATTTCTTTGTTAATTTTATTTTATATATAGATCGTCTGTAAAATAATAAAACAGATTATTTTTATTATTTAAAATTATTTTTTAGTAATATATATAATTAAAATAAATAATATGTATGGATTATCTGCAAAATAATAAAAGATATTACTCTTATTATTTAAAATTAATTTGTAATAATATTTATAAAATTAAAATAAATTATGAAAAAAATATAAATAAAATTAAAAATAAATATAGCTTAATAAATAACAAAAATATATATATATATATAAAGGAATGATAAAAAATATATTTTATAATATTAAAGTTATTGTCTAATGGTTTTATGATGAAAATATTGACAGAATGACTAAATAATTTAATTTTTTAAAATATAAAGATAAAAAAATTAGATTTTAAAAATATAAGAACTGACTAGTGTAACACGTAAAATGTCAAAAATTTTATAATAATTTAGCCTTTTTTATATTAGTAAAAAAAATTAAAGACTTTCAAATAATATCTAAAAAAGGGTTATTTTGATAAATAAAAAAATTACCAGCAAATAATTTAGATTATTTGGTTTAGGTCTCATATTTCTTCATCATCAAAACTCAATTCCGAATGTAAAATAAAAAAATTATTTTATTATTTGTTTTTAAATTAAAAAAAAAAAAGAAGCAATAACTTTTCAAACAATATCAACTTTTTTAATGAAACATTAGTTTTCATATTGATACGCGGCAATAATTTTTTTATTAACACGATTTTGACAATATAAACACGCATTTAACCCTATGTTAAAAAAGGATTTCAAATTACAAATTCATATAATTGACATGTTTAATATCTATAAATAAAAATTTAAGAAATTTAATGAGCAAAATACATAAAATTTTGAAGTAAAAAAATATATTTTTCTTAATTTTTCTCTTTTTATACACATTTCACTCCAAAACTCATTATCATCATTGGGTACCAACATAAATACTATGGTCACCGGTCTAAAATTCTATTGTCACATTCGGTCATCCTCTAGGAGCTATCCTTCAACACAACTTATTGAAGTTTAACTATGCAATATACATTAACTTAGTAGATTGTGCTTCTCATCAAAGTATATGTAGTTATGTTGTTGGTGTGATATGCTAGTGTAATTTTTTTTTATAATTTTTATATTTATATTTATATTATTATAATTTTTTCATTTATTTATGTATTTTGTAATATTAATATATAATATTAATAGTATTATAAAATTTATTTATTTAAATTATTAATATAAAAAATTATTGGCCCTTATATTAAAATAATTTTTAATATTATAATTTCTAATATTAATAAATTATAATAATTTTTAAGATTATAATTTAAAATATTATAAAATTATTTATTAATATTATAAAATTATTTATTAATATTATAAATTATTAATAATTAAAAAATTATTTATTAATTAAAATTAAATTCAATTTGGACATTGATATTTAACTAAAATCTAAATTGAATCCTACAGTTTGTTCAATTTAATGATTCCATTAAAAAATTTTAATTTGACCTAAATTGAAAAAAATAATTTTATTTTGGCCTAATTTAAAAGAAAAAAATTCAATTTAATATAAGAAAAAAATTTTAAGATTCAATTTTAACTTTACACTATAACACATTGTCCAAATTATATTTTTATCCTTATTCATTAATTTAATTTGTTGAATACTACGTAATAGGGAAAAATTATAACTGCTATAGAATTGGCCATACTAAGAATCAAATATTACAAAATTTAGAATTAAATTTTGAAAGAAAATGTTGAGTTATAATAATTTATATTCTAATTATTTTTAAAGCAATTTATGCCTATTAATTGCAGTACATTGTAATCCATGAAAATGGGTTTAATGATTTTGGAAAAATAAAAATAAAAAATAAAACTTGTGGCAGAAATCATCAGGTATCAAAACAATATATAGATATACACGTACATATATGTATAGGAATCCACTTAGATATGAAGCATTTATGCTCGAAATCCAAGTTGCAAATTTTATATATGGAAACTCAAAAAACAATAGATGAAATGCATGAATTTAACACACATTTTGACAATTATTATATCAATTATCAATTATCAAATAGTTCATCTATTTCCTGCCCAAAATCAGTAATATCCTTTAATTTATATACAATTATGCTTTAATATTTATTTATTATGGATTTATTTACGAGGAAAGAAGTTATAATAAATATTTTTAAACTAATAGGAGAGAGATTATGAACAGTTACTTTTCAAAGTGACTATGAGGGTGTTTATCAAAACTGGAGCTTTTCAGCTTATTGTGAATAAGTAATTTTTAGATTATAATCAGATTAAAAATAAGCAGTTAAGCGTTTCTATAAACTAGTTAATAATCAGCTGATAATCAGTTTATAATCAGTTAAGTGTTTCTGTAAAATCAGTTTTTAATTGCAGAAACTGTCAAAATGACCAAACTGTCCCTGAGTTTATTTATTGTATAAAAATAATTTTTTAAATGTCAATTCAAAATTTATTTTGTAATAATAATAATAATAATATTTATTTAATAATAATAATAATAATAAAATTTATTTGATGGAAACTAAAGTGTATAGGATGGGTAAATTTGAAATATTGAAGATTAGGTAGGGATAGTATGGTCTTTTACTTGATCAAAACTGCTTAAAAAATAAGTGCTTAAAAAAAGTAGCAAAACCTAATTTTCAAAAAACTGATTAAAATCAGATTATAATCTATTATTTAAGTTTTCAGAAACACTTAAATAAACAACTTATAATTTAAAAACTGCTTATAATCAGTTTTGACCAGCTTTTAAGTTTTGAGAAACACCCTCTATAATTAGTATTATTTTTTAAGTATCTAATTATAACTTTTTAAAGTCACTATAATTATAATTCATTTTTTAAGTATCTAGTTATATTATCGGGATTATAAAAAGCTCATTAACATTAAACATTTAGTCATGTAATTATTAAAAAAATCTCAACAATATTATTTATTGTGATTTCTTTAAGCCCAAAAAGTAAAATTATTTTCAAAATGCCAAATTTTCTTTTTCAAAAAAATATATTTTTTATAATTTTAAAAATACATTTTTTTTACAGATAAATTGTCTAATATATTTTTAATATATTCAGTAAATACTTCACTTTAAGATATATATTTAATTTTCCTCAAAAAAGATATATATTTGTTATATATTTGATATATTTTAGTATATCAAAATAATTAAGTTTTTTTAAAAAAAGAATCAAAAAGTAATATGTAGTATAATTTTTTTTAGTTAATCAACTTTAAAATAATAATAATAAACCTTTTTCGACTAAAACAAAAATAAAATTTTTGTTTAATTTTTTTACAAGACAACAACAACTAAGTCTAAAAAAAGTATTTTTTTTATTATTTTATATTTTTATTCTTTAGGTTATAAGTGCATGAACTTTTTTAAAATTGTAATTTTAAAAATAAATTTTCAAATTCAATTGCAATGTTTTTTTAAATGTCGTAATGTAATAACTTGTTAAAAAAATATATAATAATAATAATAATAATAGAAAGAAGTGGGTACAAAAAGAAAAAAGAAAAACGTGTTTTGAAAATGGTTAGGTGAAAGTGGGCGTATTAATTAAAAAGAAAAGGAAAAAGAAAAATGAAACAGAGAGAGAGAGAGAGAGATCAGAGACAAAAACACTGCAAGGGACTCAGAGGTATTGAACGACAGTGGTAGTTTTGTCCTGATCTACCACCTTCCAAGTATTGTCGATAGACAGGCACCGGCCAAGGACAACCGCCGTCAGACAATTTTTTCTACGGTGGCTGACTCACCGTCAACAGACACCAGATCAGCCGACACATGCCATCCCATTAGAATATGGGTGTGAATTTTCGACAACTATTCTAACTATTTTTCAGTCACTTTTTTTTAATAATTCAGATATTTTTAAAATTCTCTCTTCTTAAATTTTAATTTGGCATATTATTTATTAATTATAGAGTAGTTTTAAAATTTTATATATTTACATATATTTAAAACAAAAATTTTAATATTAATTATAATTAATAAATTTTGATTAATTAAGAAATTAGGATTTAAAATGAAATTTAGATGTGTTATATTATTATTTATTTAGAGGTGATTAAATAAAATAAATTTTGAATAAAATACATATAAAAAATAATAAAAATAGCAAATAGTTAATTTAAAAGAAATTAGTTAAGATTAATGGAGTTAGTAAATTAGAAGTAATAAGTTTAATTAGTTGATTAATGATATTTAAAAAGAAAATTTAAAATAAAAAGATAATTAAATATTAAAAATAAAAAGATAGTAAATATGTGATTAATTTAAAATAAAATATTAATATAAAATATAATTAAAGAAATTATATATTTGAGTATTAAATATTTATTAGTGAACTATAGAACAAATTACTTATATTGAATTGATAAATTTATAGATTGATAATTAGTTGTTAGTTAGTAAAGTTAAATTTATCATTAAATAATGTTTAAGAATTTTTGTTAATATAGTTATTTATTTATTGAATTAATTTGTAATTAAAATAGAAATAAGTATATATATATATATGTGTGTGTGTGTGTGTGTATATATTAACTTTAAATAAATATATTTAGGGTCAAAACAAGTTAGAATTTGAAATTATAAATTTTGTTCATAAATTTCATAATAAATCAATCATATTTAAATATAAACATATAAATAAGTATGTATATATATGTGATTAATAAACTAATTAGAAGATAATAAATTAATAGTTTATTAATTAAGTTATATTAAATACTATTAATAAACTATTAACTATATAAGAGTTTTTATTTAAAAATTAAATTAAATTAATTAAATTATTTATGAATTAAATTGAGTTAGTTAATTACTAAATACTCAAAATTAGTTATAAATATATAGTATTTGAAAATTCATAAATTAAATGGTCTATTAAAATTTATATTATTATAAATATATTTGTTAAATATTATTATTTTTACTTAAGAATGAATAATAATAATTGTTAAGAAATAATTAATACTAAGTAGTAATTAAATATTAATATTAATATTGTTATAGTAATAAAATATTATTAATAAACTATCATAAATTCATTATAAATATTATTAGTATTAATTGTTAATTTTATACTTATTGTTATTATTATTTTTATTACAACTGCTATTATCAATATATCATATTTATTACTTTTAAATGGATTATAATATGGTATTGTCTTTGTAGCAACGTTTGGTATACATATAGCTTTTGGGGCGTATATCAAGTGACCGCTCTTTGGGAATAGCTCTACTTATGCGTATGATTATATTTATTTGCTCTTAGTGCTGTCATGTATAATCATTGTGCCCAATATATTAGCATTTGCCCTTATGCTGCAGTAAATATAAATATATTTGCTTCCAACTGTATTTAAAAATATTTATATATTAAGGGGTGAGTTCAACTACTCGGTGAGAAGATAATTATATAACAAATGAGAATAAACAAAGTTTTTCATATTTATATATACTTACTAATGATATAAATGATGAAATAAATATTATAAATGATTACATACTTATGATGAATATGAAATATTTAAATTATAATTTGAGAATTATAACAAGTTAAGTCTATCTTAGCTTTGGAAGAGTTGATGTGTGACACGTAAACTCAATTGCAATATCTTTTTTTACTATTTGTAACATATAATTTACAAATATTGTAATTAATAAAAAAATTCAAGATTTTAAAAAATAAATTTTTCAATATATTAAAACTAATTGTTAAAGTATATTTCAAGATTATTTTGTAAGAAAAATTTGGTCCCGTCTTAATATCTAAGTTTGCGTCCGCAAATATAGAAAGTAAAATGATTAAACATGCTAAGCACACGAGACAAAAAGATGTATTAAGCCTAAAATATTATTGATTTTGGACAAAAAATACTTGCTGCAGAAATCATAAGGTATCAAAAAATAATGTAATAAATATACCACTTGGATATGAAGCATTTATGTTCGAAATCCAAATTACAATTTTATTTATGGGAACTCAAAACACAATAGGTGAATGCATTAATTTTGCACAAATTTCCTCTGCCTATTGAGTTTCATTCTCACAGCAGCAACCAACTCAGTTAAGATACTAGAAATTTGTCGAGTCACTTCTCCTTTAATTGACTCACTTGAGTCTGCTGTTGATTTCTCTCTCCCTCTCACACTCTTTGACGTCTCAAACTATACCCTGTTGAGCATATCTTCTTTTATGAAACTTGCTGATTCAACCTTGCCATTTTTCAACTCAGTCATCCTCCCCAAACTCAAATCCTCTCTCTCCCTTACTCTTCTCCACTTTCTTCCTGTAGCAGGACACGTCGTGTGGCCACATGATGATGCTAAACCAGTCATCCACTACACGCCAGGGGTTTATCTCACAGTTGTCTAATGCAGACTTTACTCGTCTTTCGAGCAATCAAATGAATGAAGCTTTTGAGTCACATCTTTATACACCGGAGTTTCCTGTATCAGACTCAAAAGCAACAATTATAGCTTTTCAAATAACATTATTTCCGAATCAAGGCTTTTCCCTTGGAGTCTCTTCCCATCATGCCGTCTTTGATGGCAAAAGCATAAATATGTTCATGAAAGCTTGGGCTTACATAAGCAAACATATCGAAATCGAGAAAAACCCAACTTTATTGCCAGAGCTAACTCCATTTCTCGATCGAACAATTTTTCAGGATTTTTCATGATCCAGAAGGACTTGATATGATTTACTTCAACAACTGGTTAGACGCCAAATTATCATGCTTCAATGCTAATAACTCCAGAAGCTTGAAAGGGTTACCACCTGCAACATCTCTATCTTTGTCCAACTTGGCTCGAGCAACATTCCAGTTGTCTCACGAAGACATTAAAAAACTCAGACGAAATGTTTTGTCTCAATTATTGGATTATAAAAATCAAACAAAATCATCCATACATTTATCGACTTTTGTTCTTTCATTTGCATGTACTTTGGTTTGCATCGTTAAAGCAAAAAGGATGGAAAGAAACAAAAAGATTGGCATATCATCCAGAGCAGATTGTAGAGCTCGTTTGGACCCTCCACTGCCTGGAAATTATTTTGGTAATTGTATTAGTGTCTACCCCATAATTATAGAAGTAGAAACTCTCCTTGAAGAGACTGGAATTGCCATTGTCGTAGAAAGGATAAGCGATAAGATAAATGTTGGGAAAATCGCTATTTTTCCGCCCTTCGGACCGTATTCAAGCAGGAACAAATGAGAAAATAAAATAATGACTGTGAAATTAAAGAGAATAAAACACAATGATTTAACGTGTAAAACTCCCGAATGGAGAAAAACCACAGTCGTTGTCTAACGACAACCAAGAAAAATATTCACTATGCGGCAAATTGTTACAACCACAAATTACAAAATATTTTTCTAACCGACACCCACAAAACAACCCCAAAATATTTATACTCCAAGGAACTCCAAGAGATTGATTCTCTAATTCCTAATATAAACTACTTGGTGTTTAACCTATAGCTCTCCTTAAGCTACATTTTGTGTTTTCTTGGTGTATTTACAAATGGAGAGAATGAGCCTATTTATAGGCTTCAAATGCAAATAAATTGTCAAACTAAATTAGGTGAAAATTAGGCTAAATTAGGCACCTCCCATTTTCACCTCCCATTTTTGACAATTTCTTCCTTGTTAGGCACCTTGCATTTTTGACTTTCTTTTTTTTCATTTTTATTTTTCAATTTAGGTGTGCTACCACCAACAATAAAAGGGTTAGAGAAAGGAATCCTTGAGAGGGAACAAAGGAGAAGCTTGCAGACTATTTGAAGAGTATGGAAGTAGGTGAAGTAGAAGTGATTCGAGTTGCTGCGTCATCAAAATTTGAGGTTTATGGAACGGATTTCGGGTGGGGGAGGCCAAAGAAAGTGGAGGTTATATCTATAGATCGGAGTAGTGCTATCTATATGGTAGAAAGCAGAGATGAGAGTGGTGGTGTTGAGGTTGGTTTAGCTCGGAAGAAGTGCAAAATGGAGATTTTTAGTTCTCTATTTGTTAAATGTCTCTAAAATCTCTAACCTAGATTTATGAGTGATAAAAATATTTGTCCACCATAGATTAATCATGTGGTAAGAGATTGAGAGAAGAAAGGAAAAAAATGAATAGCAAACAACTTAAAAAATTAATGTTATATTTGTGTGTATTGTCCCCTTTTTTATTATTTATATGCGTGGGAACTTTTAACTTTTGATATATATATATATATAATAATTCAATCATATTTTCTTATGGTATCAATGAAGTAATCAAAATTTTAAAATGGAAAGACATTAATATTAACATTTGTATTTATTATTATTATTATTATTATAAAATAAATATTTGCCCCTAAATTATTGATCTAATTTTTGCAAAGTTTGAAATTATAAATTTCTTTGCAAAATTCTACAAAATAAAAATATTTTCAGATAGTGTATTTAAATGTAGAACTCCTTTTTTCCTAATTTATTAAGATAACAAATAGGTAAATTACACAAGTTGTTTTTCAAAAATATCTATTATCATAACACAGTCCTTAAACTTTAAAATGCTATAAAATCTTCCCTCAATTATCGATATTTATAACACCATTGGTCACTCTGTCTAAAATTCTAATGAAAAGCTGACGTGGTATATAATATGACGGCATACTAGTCTCCTAAAATGAGATGGCATATAACATGGCAAACCACACATATATCACTTCAGCTCACTTAAATGAGCTTTAAAAAATTCATCTAGGTAGATCAAAGAAGGCCCTGCACTTCTAGGATAAATATTAGAGAGTTTAATCATCTGAGTTACATTGCATTTTATATATAAAGTTATACTATTTATATTTTAACTATATTTTTTTTTGTAAAATTATAAAATAATTTCATTTAATAATTAAATAAATTTTATTGATTATTTTTTAACTATATTTTTTGAACAATTATAAATTATAAAATAATTTATTTTTTATCATAAAATAATTTTATTTAATAACTAAATAAAATTTATTAATTAGTTTAATGATGTAACTTCATAAACATAAAATACAATGTAACTCAAATTGTTAAACTCTCTAAATTTTATCCTAAAGATGGAGGGGTTTGGACCCCTTACATCTTCTTGATTTTTAGAGATAAATGAAAGGACGCCAATGTGACAAATTAAATAATCGAGGGATGACAACGTGACAAGGGGTATTGTTAAGGGATAATGAGTGTAATCTACCTTAATGAATTATAAAGCTCATTTAGTTGAGCTGAAATAGTGCATGGCATGACATCACGTCAACCTTCTAAAATGAAGTGGCATAGTGGCAAACTATATGTTACTTCATTTTAGAAGGCTGACGTGACATCATATCATATGTCATATAAGTCTTTCGTTAGGGATTTAGACAAAAAGACCAACGACATTGCAAACATCGATAGTTAAGGGATAACTTTATAATAATCTGAATTAAAAAAAAGAAAAAAAATAAAAAAAAAAAGTTTTACAATGTAAAAGTCAAACCTAGGACCAAAGGGAAGGAATAACAAATTATTTACTATTAGGCTAGATGCATGTGCCCATTTCTTTTTCCTTTCAAATAATATTTAAAGTATAATCTATGTTGACTATTTATAAAAGTCAAAATAAACAAATCTAGCATTAATTAAAAGAGAGAGGGAGTAATTATAAGAGAGAGAAAGTGAGAGGGAGAGAGAGAGAGATGACATACCGATTTTTCTCCAATCTATTATCTTTCGGCCATTGTCAACTAACATGTGCTGGCCAGGAAGAACCGTCATCATCTTACGAGCTCTGAACCACTGAAATAGTGGCCAATGGCCACCGAAAGGCATCACACTTGCCAGACTAAGAACGCGCCACCTAAGGATTTTCGACGACTATTTCGGCCATTTTCAACCTTCTTTTTTTATGAGATATGTACCGTTGAGTTTATCTTTTCACGAGCTTCAATTTGATATTTTATTTGTAATTTTTAAATTAATTTTTAGTTTAGCCAAAATTCGATAATTAGAAGTTTTTCGATGATGCTCCGATGACCATAAAGAAAATATATTCATTAAAATTAAATAATGATAATCAATAATTAATTTTTAAAAAAATTGGTTAAAAACTAATTAGTTGTTATTTCATGAATTGAGTTGCAAATTTTACCTATTAATTAAGTAGAATTACTATTATGAAAGAATAATAGTAATTATTATTAATGTAGTGATTATTTTTATTATTATAAATGATCATTTGAAATAAAGGTAATTAAGTAATATATTAATTAACTTAAAGATGATTTATTAAAACAAGTTGATTAGTTGTAATTATTGATGATCAATGATTAAATTAAATGAATAATGTACTGTTTTTAAAATTTTATAAAACTAATTACTTAATTAAAACTAGTATGGTTATAATTGTAATAATCAAGTTATTATTATTATTATTGTTCTTCTTCTTCTTCTTCTTCTTCTTACTAAGTTTATTCTAGATTTATTTAAATTATTATAATAATTATTAAATGGCATTATTAATATTAGTAATATTATTATTGTTAACATTATATTTGTTATTATTATTGAAATTTACTATAGCAAATAAGGAATATTAATTTAAAAAACCCCTAGACGCCTTCTTTCTCTTTAAACTATCATAGATTTTTCTTTTTTCTTAGTTTAAGGGTGGAATTATCGTCAGTTTACCGACATACGACTTATTTGATTTTTATATTATTTTTCAGTTTTACATTTTTATATGGTTTATTCTCAAAATAATTTTAAGTCAATATAAATATGAAATTTAGCTTTTGTCTTATTTTTGTCTTTCTTTATTTTTTAGAATAAGATTGAATAATATCGAAGTTTTTATTATGATGTTTTGTCCTTTTATATTTGAAGATTTTGTGCCTTTTTCAAATGAAGACTATTTGTCATTCTTTAATAAATGTTTATCTTTCTCTAATATGGGTTGTTTATACTTCACATAGAGGTATCCTTCTTGGATAAAATGTAACAAATGACAGATGAAATGAATATTCTGCTGAAAGCTAGATTGCTCTTGGTATATTACTATTATCCGCTATTTGCATCGAAGAAGTTTAAGAAGATCTAATTTCAGTAACTTTATTAGTTGTGTAAATCTTGTATAGTTTAAAATTTTATAATTTTATTTGTACCTTAGAGATATATTTTTTGACTTATTAATGAGAATTTATTTTGCATTGAAAAAAATATAAGGAAATTAAAGTAAATAATATTTAATTCTAATTTAAGAATAATTAGACATTAATCTCTAAAATTTGTTCATATTAGGTAAAAAGGTGTTTTTCTTTATGAAAAGGATCAAATAATTATTTTATTTTGGAAACAAATAAATCAAATTGTATAATATTCAATTAGATAATAATCTAAATTCTGCCTTTATTATGTGTACTAATTAGTTATACTTTAAGGACAATTATAAAATTATTTTCTCAAAATTATTCAAAATCATTTTTAAAGATATTTTAAAAGCTTAAGTAATTATGTTATGCTGAAAGTGTAGAAAATAAATAAATACTTTTAAAAGTTTAATCGAGTAAATTTATTATAAATATTATCATGCAATTATTTGAACAAATAAATTAAATCAATTTAATAGTATATATTATATCATAATATTTTAAATATTTACCAAGACTTAGATAATAAATTTGATCGATTGGGTTGTTGAGAGTATTGATAGAGGTCCAGATGGAACAGTTAGACTGATGATTATGATAATACTTATTGGAGTATTTTTAGAATTTGGAAAATATCTAATTTACACTAAAACGCTATCGAAATTTCGTTAGAATTAGGAGTCATATTTACACATCCCTTTCATAGTATACATTTTATTGTAGTTCGACAATTCTAGGCCATGTCTTAGTTACTTGTAATTATTATATTACTTTAAAAGTGGATTCAGCTGTATGAGTAAATCATAAAAGTGGTCCTATTAGCTAGGCAAGTATTGCTTTTGGTCAATGTGAATAGATAAATATGTAACATTGTATTTTTAAAAGTATTATATATACATAATTTTAAAAGAAGAATTTACTAAGTTCAGATTGATTACTTATTTTTGAATATTATTTACTTTCTAACAAATTGAGAACAAATAATATTAGTTGAGTTTTTCATATATATAACTGATTAATTCTTTTATGGCTGGATAAATAATTTATTATATACTTTTGTTATGAACTTATATGATTACACCTTGATGCTGAATATTTACAGAATTAAAAATATTATTCTTTGGGGATAACGTTTAATATACATATAGCCTTTGGAGCATATATCGAGTTGTTTACCCTTTAACAGTTTGCTCTGCACATATGTATGACAGGTACTACTCCATGGGTTGCTAGATAAGTCATCATGTACCTTTATGTTGCGAGGGATCTGTAGAAAATTATGTTTGAGTATACAAAAATGATGTTTAAATTGAATTATTTATGTTTTCTAAGAATTAAGAAATGAATGGTTGAAGTAATCGTTGAAAGTTATGTTTGAGATTTCAAATGATATTTATCCAACCGATTACCGAGTGTGTATATATATATATATGTACAATTTAACCCTTATTTATTTTTTTTCTTGTTATGTATTTATCTATTCACTGAGTAGTTGTACTCACTCATTTCTTATTTAACATTTTTTAGATATTGTTGAAGAGCAATCTGGTAGACTTCAGTAAGACATAGACTCTTCTCCTTTCATTCTTTCTGCATGTAGAAGAGACTAAACTAACATAAATGTTTTTACAATATAATATTATTTTGGGATTGTTGTGTGTTGTTTTGGTGTGTAATATTAAAAATCTACTTAATGATATAAGGATGATAATATTTATTTTGGATGATGAAATAAATTTAATACACTCATAATTCCATGTATGCGAGAGATATATATAATGTTCAGATTATAAATAAAAATTTTATAGCAAATTTTGTATTATGAATTTCTTAAGTTAAGGGAGACTATATCCGAGTACATTTTAGATCCACTCATTAGTTTAAAGAGTGAGATATGATAGACTTTGTAGCATTTTGAAGTTTAGAGATTACGTTGGGTATTTTATGAGGGGCGACCAGTGCAATTTACTCGATAACAAATTCTTGAATCATTAATTACTTCAATAATAATTTCTTTAACTAAATTATTAGATCAATTTAAAAAATATATTAATATAGGAAAAATCATCGTACATATTCTTAATTTAAATTATTTTTTTAATTTTATACTAATTTCAAAGTTATATCAATTTGGTATGTAAATTTATTTTTTATCATAAATCTATTAAATCTTGCTTACTCATGTGTGATTGATATATCATGATGATATGACTTTAAATAATATAAATAAATTTATAAGATAGAGAAAAACAAAGGAAAACTATCATATTTGTTTTTAACTAAGATAACATTTTTCAATTATTTCTTAATTATAATTTTTAATTTTAATTTTAAAAATATTTACTAAATATTAACAAAAAATTATACAGTTTAATTTTCTCTCCAAATTTTCAATCAAATCACTGAAAATAATAAAAAATATATTTTAAGTAAAAAAAATTATTATTTACATATCAAGAATAACTAAAATTAAAGTTTTGTATATAGTATATTAATATTTTTTAATATTTTAAATATTATTAATTTTATAAAAATCAAGTAAAATATTAAAAAATTAATATTTAGTTTTAGTTTTTCATCAAAAAAATTGTATTACAGTAGATTTTATGACTACTTGATAATTTATTAAAATATCATTTTAAAATTTTCATTTATTTAAAAATTATATTAGACAACAAATAATTTGTTAAGAAAATAAATATATAAGTACAAACATATTATTCAGATTAAATTTTATAAAATAAATAAATAATGATAAACATAAGATAAATTTTAATAAATTATATTCATCGTCCTTGAGAAATACCCTTTATCACCTTATCGACATTCTTTCGTCTATTTGCCATCTAAAACTATAATAAAAAGTTGACATGACTCGTAATATGGCACTACATCAGCCTATAAAATGAGATAACAAATGACATGATTTGCCACATCATGCATGTCAGTCTTACAACTCTGTTATCATAAACTAAGAGTTTAACAATCTTAGTAATATTTTACTTCTTATTTACAAGGTTACTTTATTTATGTATTAGCTATAATTTTTTTTGAAAATTTATAAAATATAAAATAATTTTATTTAATAATTAAATAAAATTCGTGAATTAAATTAATAAATCTCTGGGTAAGTATTAACAAGATTCAAATTTTCAAACTTATCTAATTTTAAAATTATTTTTTAATAAATAATTTAAAATTTTTTCAAAAAGTAAATTATATTTGCAAATAATCTAAATTCTTTTAATTTTAATCTAAATTATTTTCAAATAATATAAAATTTTTCATTTTTGATATAATTATTAATTATATTATAATCTAAAATTTAGTTATTAATCTCATTGTTTTTATGCAGTTTGAAAGTTTTAATAGTAGCATAATTACATTATATATGTTGTGAATATGTTATATATATGATTGTACATATGTTTTTGCATAATTTACATATATATATATTGTAGATGTTTATATATATCTTGTGTATAAGTGATATAAACCGTTAAAAACTATATATTTAAAATTTAAAAGGTAAAAATTAAAATATTAAAAATGAAAATCTAAGTATATATTATTGTAGATATTGTATATGTTGTATCTATGTAACATAAACTATTAAAAACTACATTTAAAAATAATAAAGAAAAAAGATAAAAATGAAAAAAATAATATATTTTAAAATAAAAGTTAAAATAGGATAAATCATAGGAGTGTGTATTCGGTTAATCAAAACCTAATCGAACTTAAATATGAAGTGACCTAAATTTTTAAAATTTTATAAATAATAATATAACCAAATTTTATATTTCAAAGCATTGAATTCTAATTGAATTGAAATATTTCAGTATAGTTAATTAATTATTTAGGTCAACCCATTTTTTTCCCTATATGTAATAAAAACTTTCCAAATTAATTAATTAATAAATTTTTAAAATAAATAAACTCATATGTAAATATATAAATAATAGTTATTTAACAATATTATTAAAAGCTATAATTAACTTAATATTAAATATATTAATATTTAATATTAACAAATACCGCTATCTAAATAAAAATAGCCTAAAATATATTTTCGTAGATAATAATCCAAAATATTTAATCAGTTTATGACTTTAATTATAGTATAAGATTTTTAACTTTATACAATAAATAATTCAAAATATCATAAAAAATTAAGATAGAAAGTACCATTTTTTAAATTATAAGAAAAATGAATGTTAATAAAATTTTACGTTAATTAAATTGCAAAATTTTCGTTTATACAACTAACTGTAATATTTAATTATAACATATAAAGGATTATAAATTTATATATAGGACTATAAATGAGCCGAGCTGAGCATATTTGGTTCATCAATATATTCAACGAGCTGAGCTTGAGCTCCAGCTTAATTTTATATTCATATAAAACTAGAGCTTATTACCAAATCTGAATATATGATAAAATTAAATATATATATATATATCATAATTATATTCAAAAATAAAGAATAAACATGCATGACTGTAAATAAAAATTTAACCAACTAATAACAATAATATATTATCACAACAATAATATAAAAATAATAGAAATAAAAAAATAAATAATCTTTAAGATAATTTAAAATAATGAACTAAAATTATTCAAAACAATCAAATAAATAATAAATCCAGTTTGTACAACTCTATCTAATACATTGCAACTCTATTATATATAAATTTAATTATTGCAACTCTTGTATAAATAAATTTTAAAAAAATTAAATAATAATTTTAAACATATAATTAGTTTTGATATGTAAATTCACGTAAAATCACGAAACTAAAATATTTCTTTATAAATGGATTGCATGATCAGGGATTTAGAGTATAATGTGCTCTTGAATGTCCTTGGTAGATGTCTTAGTTTTTAACCCTTTTAGTTAATAAAAAGAAAAATAAAAATTATATAATATATTAATATAAATCAATAAAATAAATATTTTATAAATTGCTTTTTGTTTGTTTTAATAATGTTTTTTAAAATAATAAAAGTGATATTAAATTTAAATTGATTAGTCAAATTTATTATTTATATTTTATTAAATTATATTTCAATGTGTATTAATATTAATATATTAATTAAGAAAAAAATAAACAAATTATTTTGTATCTAAAATATTGAGCCATGTATTTAATATAATAATTATTAATAATATTTTTAAAAATACTGAAAAGGTAAATTAAATTTATTTTGGTTAATCAAATTATGCATCTTGTATTAAATTTTATTTAGTTTGTATTAATGTTAATATATTGATTAAAAAATAATAAATAAATCATATTGATGTTTAAAATATTAACTATTGAGCTATGTAATTAATATAATAATTATTAACACTATATTCATTGATAGATAATTAATTGATGATGATGATGATTATATAATTTTCATTTTCAATAATTTATAAAAGATATTATTAAACTTGTTTTTATATAAATATTAATATTGTTTATTATAAATATGTTAAATTTAGTAGTATATGAATATTTGTATATATATTTTAAAGTTTATTAAAATTTAATAAATATTAATTAGTAACTATATAATATTATTATACTCATAATATATAATTAGTTATACCATACAAGAAATATAATACTAAATAAATATAATTTGAGATATAAATTTTTAAAATATGACATATAATTTTAAAATATTTTTTATCTTATCCAATTTTATTATTATATTGAGATATAATTTCATATAAAATTTATTAATTAAATTATTATTTATTATGTACTATAAAAATTAATTTTTTATTATTTTATTTATTTATAATATATATCTAATTATAATAATAAATTATATAAATTAAATTAGTTAATAAATTAATACATTTAAATATTAAATGAGTTTGTTATTGAGTCTAATAAATAAATTAGTTTAAGAGTCTAATAAATAAATTAGTTTAGGAGTCTAATAAATAAGTTAATTTACTAACTTAACTCATAAATTTCTTAAATGAATCAATTTACAAACTTGATAAATAGAGTATCTCTCAATTTAAACTTTGCTCGTTTAATAAATAAACAGTTTAACTCGGCTATTATTTTAAGTCAAAATCAAACTTTACATAAATAACCGGACGCAAAAAAAATTGTGCCCCCGAGTCGATACAGGGGAAATACCTTCACAGCTCACAAGTATTTCGGTTTCTGCCTTTTTTTTTTTCTTGCGCTGACTGTTCTTCTCTTCCATTTCTTCACCTCTCTGTCTCTCTGTACTCTTCGAAGGCACTATCCCATCCTTTGCTTGTAAATCTCCTTATTGCAAGCTTTAACATTCCCATATTAGGTACTTGTTAGCTTCTTCTTTGTGACAGATCAGACCCATTTTTTTAATATTTTTTCCATGCGCAGAGCATTCATTTCATGTTCTATTTTTTTTATTTGTGATTTTTCTCTTTGGTTTTCATTTAAGTGGGATTTTTTTTATTTTTGTCTTCTTTTGATTAGGCATTGTAATGGGTATATTGTTACTTGATTTATTTTGTTTTTAATTGTAATGGGTAATTGTTATCAGTCTCAATATGTTGATAGATTATATAATTTTTGTTATTTTTGCTGATGGCTAATGGGAACTTTTGAGTTTTGTGTTTTTGATATGCTTTAGGGTTTATTATTTTTTTTTTAAAAAAAGGTTTCTGATGTTTGGATCCGAGTAATGTAGTGCAGTAGGTAGGGTGATCTCATTCTTTTTATTCAGTTTGGAAGTTTTGGGATTTTTTTTCCATTCTTGTTACCCTCATGACAGTTTGTGGGGTTCTGAAAGTTTAGGGTTTAATTGCACCTTAGTTGTTATTATTATCAGTATCACTGTTATTATTATTGTTATGATTATTATATTTTAGAATGTGAGTACATTACCTATCATGCCCTTTATTGTTTGTATTGATTCATTGGCCTATAATATTTACTTTTAGCTACTCACCCTGGTCATGGCATGTTTTAATTACTTCCCTGATGCTAATCTCTTTTATAGAAAGGCAGACAATGCATGTGTCCTGCTCGTCTGCCGACATTTACTGTGTGAATGTATTGGAATGAAGGCGATATTCTAAATATGGTTTTTGTTGTGGTAAAGTTTTATATTATACATCAGATACGTTCAATTTGCTTGCAGTACTGTGTGGTTTTCACCTCCTTAAGCATCTTCAATTTTAATGTTGATGCTAACATGAACTGATTATTCTTGTGTCTTGTTCTCGAGTTTAACTTTGCAATTTTGACTCCCTTTAATTCTTTCCTAAGGCAAGAATAGGAAAGGAGAAAAAGAAATAAAAGAAACATAAAGTTTCAACCATCATCCGCCTTATAGTACATGCCTTGATCTTCCTTTTGGCAGTCGGTTCACTGTGTAATTGCATTTGTTGGTTTCTGTTTTATTGGATCTTAGAAGCTTAAGTTTTGTTTTTATTGGCCTCATGTTTATGTTTCCCTGTAATTAGTAGATATTTTTGAATTTGTAGTTGATATGAATTTCCTTTACCTGGTCAGCATAAATAATGTTATTTGGATTCTTAAATTTCATTCATTTTTATATTTGACAAGGATCAGAAGTGTTTTTTAATTCTGTCTTTTTTCTTTCTTTCTTTTCTTTTCTTTTTTTTAATGCAGAATGGCTTTGCAGACTGTCCCTAGTGCTCAAGTGGTTGGAAATGCTTTTGTTGAGCAATATTACCATATCCTTCACACCTCACCGGAATTGGTTTATAGGTTTTATCAGGATTCAAGTATGCTAAGTCGGCCAGATGCCAATGGCGTAATGACATCGGTAGCAACCATGCAAGTAAGTTTTTTGATAGAGTCTTTTTCTTTTTGTGCAGTTGATACTATTTGTTTGTTTGGGCCCGTGTCATGATTTAGGTGAAGCTTCATGCTGGTATTGCTTGAAACAGAAAACCATATTGAATGAAAAAAAAAATCTGTGTTCATTCAGTTATCCAATGAATTAACTTATCAGAATGCAGTCTTATGGTTAATTCAATGTATATGGTCTACTTTCTCACATTAATTTGTTCTTGTTTGAGGCCTAGTAGATAATTGATGTCCAATGAATAGTCTAATGTGATTCAGAAGTATCAAGGCTTTGATTTTGCCTCAGGTTGAATTGGAGATAGAATAGAATTTGAAAAAATTATTAAAAACACGCAAATTTCATTGAATTTAAACAAGTGGTAAAATTCAGTTATTATCCTATCATTTAACCTTCATCCAATATAAAATGTTACCATTATAGTAATAGTTCTGTTATGCTAGTTCTTGATAGATATGCCTATAAGGTGCAGCCACTTTTCATTTTTTTTTGTTGCATTTTATGTTTAAGATCAAGTTTTGCATCTTTCCAGTATTTAATGAAAATCCCTTGAGGTGCTTCAGCTGCCAATAGGCCCAATACAGAAAAAAAAGGTCTGAGTATTGTTCTTCAAACTCAACACTCTGCACCAAACAATAAATATATAAATAATGAGTACATTATGTCCTGCGACTATTCTCCTGCAATTTAATTTATCGTTTCCCCTTCTTGTCAGATGGCAATTGATATAATGTTCTCTTCCCTAGCATTTATAACAAAGAAATTTAACAGAGATATTTTTTCATGGAACAGGGTATCAATGAAAAGATACTCTCATTGAACTTTAAGGACTATAAGGCAGAAATAAAAACTGCAGATGCTCAAAAATCTTATAAAGAAGGGGTCACTGTGTTAGTAACCGGATGCTTGATGGGCAAGGACAATTTGAAAAGAAAATTTTCACAATCATTCTTTCTCGCACCACAAGAAAATGGCTATTTTGTTCTGAATGATGTATTTAGGTTTGTGGAGGACAATGAACCAGTGGAGAATCGACCGGTTGATGGTAGTGATAACACCTCAATAGTCCCCTTAATCCCAGATTCAGGTAAGATTCTGTTATAACAATTTCTATTGTTTATCATTCGTTCAGCTGGTGCATGTGTCTCTTTGTTTATCATTTTTTGAGGTGGCGCATGTATCTCTCCCTCTCCTTGTTCTTCTATCTTTGCTCTCACTAGTATCTTAAAATCATCTTATGTCCATTTTTAGAGCCTTCTCGTGTTCCTGATCCTTCTGCACCAGACCCAGCAACTTCAATTGTGGAACAGGATAAAAAGGTTACTGAAAAAGCTAATGAACCTGTGGACTCTGAGAAACAGCTAGTTTGTGAAAAAGAGGTGGTTGTGGAATCCCAGTCTCATTCCAATGGGAATAACACTTCTATAGTTGTTGAATCAGGTTCTTCTGTAGCTCAAGAGGACACCCCAAAAAAATCTTATGCATCAATTGTGAGTTTGAAGCTGATATTTTTTTGGTCAAGGATTTGCAATGAATAACATTTGAGTGTTCAATAATTCTTGTTGTAGGTTAAAGTCACAAGAGGGAGTTCTGGCCCAACAAAAGTTTATATACCTGCTAATACAACCAAAGTGACTCCTAAGAAACCTGAAACTCAGTCCGCGTCAGTAGCACCAGGTACAGAGCCTGAAGCATCAGTGCCAAGTAGCAGTGAAGTCCCTGAAAGTAGTGATGGTCAAGATGAAGGTATGTCCCTTGTTCATGCTTGCACGTGCACTATGTACTTATGTGTGTTCTGGATATTTTTGCATCGGGCTTCCCTTTCTTTATGTCCTTTTTGGGAGGCCTTTGAATGTACAAAATTTCATGTTTCTAAGAGCTAGTTCAACAGTCATACCAATGAAGGGATTGTAAGGTCTTCATGGATGTCCCATGATATTTGCAATGAGAAGGTTCTATTTCTAAGGACTTAAAGTGTCTTATCTCAAATGTACCTCTAGTAACTACTTTGCATTCACAGTTGAAGGACACTCCATTTACATCCGTAATTTGCCCTATAACGTGACACCTGCTCAGCTTGAGGGGGAGTTCAAGAAATTTGGACCAATCAAACAAGGAGGTATCCAAGTCAGATATAATGAGGTTGTTCTCAAATGCATTGCATAGCATATTTGTAAATTGGTTTTATTTTACCTTATTAGGATTTCTTGGCTTTTTTCTTTCTTTTGATACATATGCTCTGTCTGTACAGCAACAGGGATACTGTTTTGGCTTTGTCGAATTTCATTATTTGAGCTCCATGAACAGAGCCATTGAGGTTTGTCTATTTCTAATCAAAGATTAGTTCTCTTGTATTTTAATGTAACTTTGTTGTGTTATTGAGTTGTTGCATATGATCAAATTCTTTCTTTTCTTTTTTTTTTTTGAAGGTACAAATTCTTTCTTTTAATTTCTCTGTTATCAAACTTGAGTGAGTTTATACTAAGGCTTTTTTTTTCATTATTACTTTTGGAAAATTACTTGTGCTTTTCTTTTTTGTCGTTTTGATTGCTTGTTATTGTCTGTTATACTATTGCTGCTTGATCTTTGTCGATTGTGAATGACTTAAGGCAGCTAATGGAACTTCTATTTGCATTACAAAAGTGAATTAGCTTTGCTATTTATCAGCTTGAAAAGTGGGGCAATGTTATTTCCTTCTTAGGATATTATACTTGTGAAAATTTAGTTTTATTGATGCAATATAAAAACTCAACTGTGGGGGATTTGTTGTTCCTCTCTTGGTTGTTTCAGTCCTTCCTAAAATTTATTCTGGATGGTGGATCAACCCTTTGATGGCAATTTTCCTACATGAATTCAACTAGTGCCTTATTCCTATATTCCACCGTTGCATGGTTTCTTTACGTATGGTTTCCTGCTTCCTCTGTTGAGTTCAGTAGTTAGATATGGAAATGTAGAAGTAATTTTAGGCTCCTTAAGCAGGATATGATATCATACATTGTGATGAAAGCAAGAAATGTTTGGAGATTGAAGCATATGTTATCTGATGGTATATTTCTTTCTTGAGGCACAAGATGTATGTGTAAGGAATTCTATGATCTTTTCATTTAAAAATCACCAATTTTTTCAAACCCAATCCAGAGTAACTGAGAACCCAGATATGTGGCTGGTCTATACTGCTAAAACCCTTTTTGATTTCGATCTCATTGTAACCCACATTATCCGGTTAGGTGACAGGTGAATCTTTCAACCTGATCAGGTTCAAGCAGGTAATATTGGGTTTTTGAAGGATGGTGTGGCAGTTTGAGACCATAGCTTCCCAGTGAAAGCATAGTTGGTGCCGAAGTTGCTGCTATGGAACCTGATCCTGAGCCAGTAGGTTAAGCTTTAAGAGCATAACCATTTGAGATTGAGATTGAATTAGACTCTTGTATTCTAAATTATATTCAAGGCTTTAGAATATCTGTCACTTTCTTTCTGAATTTTTTTTCTAGTATTCAGATTATATCTATTTTGGTAAATTTAACCCATTTTCATTTTTATCAATGCAAGTAAAAGAGTGTCATTTTGAAACTTTGTTTCAACTGTTTCTTTTGTTGCCAATTATTATTTTTTCAAAATTCTAATTCTAATATAATTTTTTAAATAATTGATAGAAGGAGCTTTATTTTATTAAATTCCTTTTGAAAGTTTTTTTTTGACTTTGTGTTTGTGGTAGCACACCAAAATTGAAAAATAAAAATGAAAAAAAAAGAAAGTAAAAAATGCAAGGTGCCTAACAAGGAAGAAATTGTCAAAAATGTGAGGTGAAAATGGGAGGTGCCTAATTTAGCCTAATTTTCACCTAATTTAGTTTGACAATTTATTTGCATTTGAAGCCTATAAATAGGCTCATTCTCTCCATTTGTAGATACACCAAGCAAACACAAAATATAGTTTAAGGAGAGCTATAGGTTAAACACCAAGTAGTTTATATTAGGAATTAGAGAATCAATCTCTTGGAGTTCCTTGGAGTATAAATATTTGGGGATTGTTTTGTGGGTGTCGGTTAGAAAAATATTTTGTAATTTGTGGTTGTAACAATTTGCCGCATAGTGAATATTTTTCTTGGTTGTCGTTAGACAACGACCGTGGTTTTTCCCCATTCGGGAGTTTTCCACGTTAAATCATTGTGTTTTATTCTCTTTAATTTCAGTCATTATTTTATTTTCTCATTTGTTCCTGCTTGAATACTGTCAGAAGGGCGGGAAAATAGCGATTTTCCCAATAAGTGGTATCAGAGATTAGGTGTTATAATTTTTTTCAAAAATCTTAGTATGCTCTGTGGTTGCAGCTTGGTCTGATCTGCCACATCAGAAAAGATTTTTGTTAAAAAAACTATTTTTTTTGGTGGAGCCTTTGGAGCTGGTGGAGCTTTGGAAAAGGTGGAGCCGTTTTGCTTTGATGTGCTTGTGTATTGGTGGTGAGATAAATAATTACATGTCGAGGTAAATTCTGTCAAATGACATGAATTTAGTCTAAGGCAAGTGGATTTTAAGTGAGACCATTGTGACTCCTCCTCTTACCTGGGAATTTACCTGGTGTAATATTTATTTCTGGTCCTTTATTAAGCACAAAGTAAGCATGTCGGTAATTAGATGCGAGATTGAGAAATTTGATGGGAGAATGAATTTTGCACTGTGGCAAGTGCAAGTCAAAGACGTGTTGATACAGTTTGGACTACATAAAGTTTTGCAGGGTAAACCAGTCAGTAGAAAGAATTCAGGCAAAGACGACTGTAGTGGAGACTCAGAAAAATCCAAGATTAGCGATGAAGAATGGGAGGAGCTGGATATCAAGGCGGCAAGTCAAATTCGCATGTGTTTAGCAAAAAATGTTCTTGCTAATGTGCTTGGATTGTCCACGACAAAGGAGTTGTGGGAGAAACTGGAAGAATTTTATCAGGGGAAAAATATATCCAACAGGTTATATTTGAAGGAGCAATTTCATACGTTGAAAATGGCGGAAGGTACAAAGCTGTCCGATCACCTGAGTGTCCTCAACGGTATCGTCTCTGAATTGGAAATTCTTGGAGTGAAAACCGAAGATGAAGATAAAGCTCTCCGGCTCATCCTGTCACTTCCTTCAACATATGAGCACATGAAACCTGTTCTGAAATATGGTAGTAAGGAAGTGGTGTATGCGGATGTGGTTAGTAAGCTCATTACTGAGGAGAGAAGACTGAATGAAATGGAAAATAAATCTTATGAGAATTCAGCTTTATCTGTCGGTATCAGGAAAAAGAATAAAGGCTTCGGAAAGAGGAAGGTTGTCTGCTGGGGGTGTGGTCAAACTGGACACGTGAGGAAGGATTGCCCGAACGGTGGAGCTGATTCGGCTAGAAGCTCTAACGTTGTTGCTGCCAATGCGATCTCCTGTGGCGAAGGAGATGATGCGTTCTCTCTGTAGTTGAGAGGTGTATCCTCATGGCATGATTGCTACCCATTGAGATGCCATGGAAGAGGACGAAATATTGGTAGCTGGTCCACGGAAATGCGCGAGGCATTGGTTGACAGTTGATGCAAAGTGCGTGGTGGAAAAATTATGTCGATGGCTAATGAACTCTCGGAAAAGTCAACAGGAGGGTTGCACCATAAACTATTAGCAGGATCCGACATGGCCGATGAAAAATTCTTGGAGTTGACGAAATAATTCCAAGTGGCGATACTCTTTTATGGTGGAGTATGTTAATTCTTGACGTTAAGAATTATGATTGTCGGTAACAGACAGTGTTGTGTTTTTATTTTGCAAGGTGGAGATTGTTGGTGGTAGCACACCAAAATTGAAAAATAAAAATGAAAAAAAAAGAAAGTCAAAAATGCAAGGTGCCTAACAAGGAAGAAATTGTAAAAAATGTGAGGTGAAAATGGGAGGTGCCTAATTTAGCCTAATTTTCACCTAATTTAGTTTGACAATTTATTTGCATTTGAAGCCTATAAATAGGCTCATTCTTTCCATTTGTAGATACACCAAGCAAACACAAAATATAGTTTAAGGAGAGCTATAGGTTAAACACCAAGTAGTTTATATTAGGAATTAGAGAATCAATCTCTTGGAGTTCCTTGGAGTATAAATATTTGGGGATTGTTTTGTGGGTGTCGGTTAGAAAAATATTTTGTAATTTGTGGTTGTAACAATTTGCCGCATAGTGAATATTTTTCTTGGTTGTCGTTAGACAACGACCGTGGTTTTTCCCCATTCGTGAGTTTTCCACGTTAAATCATTGTGTTTTATTCTCTTTAATTTCACAGTCATTATTTTATTTTCTCATTTGTTCCTGATTGAATACGGTCAGAAGGGCGGGAAAATAACGATTTTCCCAACACTTTGATGTATTTATTTTAATTGTCTTAACTGCTGATAAAAAAATTTCTAAATTTATATAATTTAATATTCAATTCAACTTCTATGTACCCTGGTTGAACCTTAAACCTGTAACACTCTACCGGTTCACAAGCTAGGATGGGTTTGAAAATCTTGAAATTTCCTTTCAGTGTTGTCTGTTGGAAAAATTGAAATTGGAGATTTGGAGTAACTACACTAAAATCCTATCCAGGCTTAGTGCAATGCGATAGAGACATTAGTACAAAGTCAAACTTGGAGTTATCTAGAAGAAATGGTGGCAGTTAGACAAAACATTTGGTCATGAGCTTGTTTCTCCCTTACCTCAAAGTAACAGTTAAACGTGGATACTAAAGGACTCTGACCCTATATTCTGCTAGTTAATGCATCAGTGCTGAGCAGCCAAAGAACTTAATGATCTGTTGAAGTCTTGTATGTTCATTTTTGGCTCTTTATGAATTGTTGTGCATCCGATATTCTTGTTGAGGGCGAGCCTCTGCTCCTGTTGGTCTCGCTTAAATCAGTGGTCTAAAGGGAAAACTAGCACCTGCTAGGAATGGATGGTCCTTGTTATTTGTTGAATGTAGGACAGATTTGGCAAATCTGTTTGTGGGATTGGTGAGCCTAGGCCTAGGAAGTTTTAAGATTTTGGATTTTTTACTTGTATAAAAAAGATATTTAGGTTTTGTGCATCAATCATTGTGTATTTTTCAATCATAGTTTCAACTGGTTGAGTCTTGAAGTCATCTGGTGTGGGGGAATGTTTTTTTTTTCTAATTATTATAATGTTCATGTATTCTTCTTCTTTGGATAGAAGAGGTAATTTTTTTTACTTAAGAAGATAGTAAAGGTAGAATCCGTCATGAATTCCATAAAAGTAAATGGTTAAGAGTTTGAAATGTGAGGTTTGAGCATTTATGACAGAATTTGGTTTACCAAGATATCAGTGGCAGAGATGAGCAGCTGGGCCTGTTCGATGGTAAAATGGTACAAAGTGCGTAAGATTCAAGGAGCTTCAGAAAGAGGAATTGAAGGCCTGAATTTATTTTATTCTAAAAGAAAGGTCCTCACTTTGTGATGGAATTAGTTCTATGAAATCTTAAGCCAGTAACTAACTTTGTCCAGATGATAGGGGAGCTGAAATAAATGAAGAATAATATAAAATTAACATATCCACTAGACTTTGACACCTTCCCATAAATTTTACCGTTAATACAAATTTAACTCGTGCTGTGATTATGTTTGGATTGTTTAGTTGAAGAGGTTCGCCAATTGTGTTGGTCATTCATATGAACATGGAGTTATTCCACTTCTTACATGATAGTGTGTACTGTATGATACTGTGTACGAAGGTTGTTCACACAGTGGTCCCCATTTGATAAGATTTCTGTGCTTGTTAACATTGACTATCCTGCTAGATAAGTTGGATATATGCTACTAAGTCTTGTATCTGTATAGTTGTTGCATGATGTATGGCTGATAGAATTTATGCATAATGGTATTCTCTATTTCAGGCATCACCCATGACCATTGAAGGGCGCCAAGCAGTTATTGAGATAAAAAGAACATCCACTCGAGGTAAGACAAATTTGTCATTGATAGGTGCTTATTCGGCTTTGAATAGAGTATCAAGTTTTTTTTGTATATATATATATATATATATGTATATATATAAGCATTAAGTCATATTTTGATTAATGGCTTTCTTGCTGAATGGTCAACCATAATATCTTCTAAAGCTTTGGATGCTTTTTGCAGTTGGTAGTGGAAGAGATAGGTTCCCTTCTGGAAGGGCAGGGTTTTGGAATGAAAGCTTCAGGGGCCGTGGAAACTATGTTAGCGGAAGGGGTTTTCGCAGGAATGAATTCGGAAACCGGGGTGAATTTTTGGGTCGGGGAAGGAGTTCAGCTGGTGGGAGAGGTGAAGGTTACCAGCAAGGGAGAGGGAGAGGTGGCCATTCAAGTAGCGCAGAGAAGATTGCTAATTCCACATAAAACCTAACACCTTGATTTTTTGGCAGTATTTTTTTTTATATCATTTGTGCTTAGCATTCAGAAGGATCAAAGTTTGTTCTGTTTTAGGCATTCGATTGAGGAATAACTTTGTGGATTCAGAACTGGAGTGATGTTGAGACGAAAAGGGATTTGCCGTAGTTTTTAGGATCTTTTTCTTTACATAGAATTAGGGGTAGGCCCAGAGTTTTCACTAGATTTGCTAGAAACTTGGGTTAGGAGCCTTGTTGTCACTCTTAACTGAAGTTGCACAGTTGTAATCATCGGTAGCTGTAACAATCCCAACATTCCAATGGATTGGTCCATTTGCAAGAACGCGTGCGTGTGCAAAAGTGTCTTCATCATATGCTTTACATTCCTTTACTGATGTTTAATTTGTAAATGAAACTCTCATTTCAAGAAATGAATTCATTTGTTTACATGGCCAGCCTAAGGCTTGTGGCTCTGTAAATATAAATTTCTGAAATGTTAGTCCTTGCGAACTTGTCTGCAACTGCAACCTTCTTAAGTGTCCATCTTTATAATATTAGTTAATGAAATTTTATATCATATATTTATTTATCTACCGTCAGATTTTATATTTTTTAAACATACACATTATTAAAAAAAATTATACACGATACACAATTTTTGTATGACATACATGCAAATTATACACAATATTAAAAAAATATTATATTTTTACCAAATTATAAATCATATATGAGCACAAATATAATATATATATCGTATTAAAAATTATACAATTCAACCGTAAACAATCCATAACAATTTATATATAACATAGATACAACATAAA
Organism: Garcia nutans; assembly: GCA_947685225.1. Classification (NCBI taxonomy): domain Eukaryota; kingdom Viridiplantae; phylum Streptophyta; class Magnoliopsida; order Malpighiales; family Euphorbiaceae; genus Garcia; species Garcia nutans. The sequence goes on from CANTUV010000012.1 coordinate 53,331,943, forward strand.
CATAAAAACAACTACACCAAATAAATAAATAAATATATAGAAACACTAAATAAAATCATAACAGAAAACAAAAACAAATAACATAAAATAAAACCCAAAAGAATAACATAAAATAATAAAGGAGAAAACATAACCAAAAATAGCAAAAAAAGGAGGAGATAACTAAAAGAAACAGAAATAAAGAACGAATGAAAAGAAAAACCTACAGAAAAAAATTATATGATTAAGAAAAATAGAATAAAAAATAAACGGAAGAAAAGAAAAAGACCAAAGTAAAAGCAGACAGAAAACACACAATAAAATAAAAGAAACAAGAAAACCATTGGTAAAAAAAAATTTAAGAGAAAAATGTGACGAAAACTATAACAGAAACTGTATATTTGAAAAAAAAATTAAAACAAAATAAAATAAAGCTAAAAATATATTTTTAAAAAAAATTAATCTCCGTATTTTTAAAGAGAAAAAGTAAAAAAAAAAAAATTAACTTGGCCCACTTACTTATTTTCTCTGTTTAAAAGTCACTCATCTTTTCTATGGTTTTTAACCTCAAATCTAGGACTTTTGCTGAACTTTTTGCCCCCAGATTTTTTTTTTAATTTTTATTTAAAAAATATTAATTACAGTCATTTTAAAAAATAATTATTAAATAATTTTTTTTATTAATTAAAAAATATTTATTATAACCAATAAAAAAAATTATCTATTAATTATTACTGCAGACTATAATTAACATTCTTCTAACAAATAAGTGGTTTCATTTTTTAGCTCCAAAGTTGACTTTCAGTACATCTATCTTGATTTCCACCTTTACAATGGCTTTTATTTTTAGGATCTTTTAACAGGGAGAAAACATCAATAATAAGATTCAAAGGTCGGCCTTGTTTTGGTTCGTCCACCATGGCTTCTCGGTGCACCATATTTCACAGAAGAATTTTATTCACTTCTGTATGTGTTGTTAAAAATTTATCTTTTTAGCAAGGGTTACGTGCTTTACTCTTACCCAGAAGGCCGGCAGCAGCCCTGGATCTTTTTTTTTCCTCTTATATTTATCTAGTCTTTTCTTAAGTGGTTTCGTTTTAACTCTAGAGCTGACTTTCAGTAGGCATATTTTGATTTTCACCTTTAGAATGACTTGTTTTTGAGGATCTTTTAACCTGGAGAAAGCATCAACAATAAGATTCAAAGTTTAGCCTTGTTTTGGTTTGTCCATCATGGTTTCGCAGTGCACCACATTTGGCAAAAGAATTTTATTCACGCCTTTATGTGTTATTAAAAATCTATCTTTTTGGCGAGATTTATGTGCTTTACTCTCATCCAGAAGATCAACGGTAGTCTTAGATCTTTCCCTTTTTTTTCTTTATTTTTTCTTTTACTTTTATCTAGTTTTTTCTATAATAACTATGTGGTTTAATTTTTTAGTTCCAGATCTGACCTTCAGTAAGCCTATTTTGATTTCCACCTTCAAGGCCTTGTTTATTCATGGCTTTATGGGCTATTAAAAACCCATCTTTTTAACGAGACTTATGTGTTCAACCCTTGTCCCTTTTACAGAGCCTTTCAACTCATTTAATCTGTAACTCCCAATCAAGTTATAGTTCTTCTTTGGTGTGGACAAACTTAGTTCCTGTTCTAGCCATTTTATCTTGATAATGTTATGGAGATTTTCTAAAGGCTATTCATCTTGGTTATGTTGCCTAGCCTTCTGCCTTTAGTAAGATTCCTGCTGGTTATAGTTACTCTAGGATGTTAATTATAACGCTTCTCTCCCCTTTCTTCTTCACCATGAAAGGGCCTATATCCTTTGGAGTTGCTGTTAAATATATTTTTTCAAATATATTTTTTCTTTCTATTGATAAAAAAACAAAACGCAATATGTAAATTTGTCTTGAAATTAAAAAAAATCCTTTTTAAAATATAAAATTTAAAAATACAATAATTAATAAAATATCTCTACATTTGATTTAATTAAAAAAAATACTGAAAATTTTTCTTCAAATCTGTATATCTGCCGCCATGTAAAATTTATATATATATATATAATCATTTCTTAATAGATAAAGGAAACATAAATATTTATAAGAAAAATAAAATTGAATAATTTTGTCGTAGTAAAATTACAAAGAGGAAGCGAAGCATCTTCTGACCCGACGCATGCGTTGGACTAGTAATGACAAAATAAACTTCTCCATAAAATACGGGACACGTCATATCAGCAAGTTGGATCGTCTTTTTGCTTGCTCAGCTGTCCTCGTCTACTAATTATACGCCACGTGCGTTTCTTTTTTTTTTTTGTTTCCTCAGGACAACTTGTGTACACGTGGTACATACCCAGATCACCGGACATTAAATTTTGTAATAAGATTTTTTAAAAGATTGTAATAAGATATTATTTTCTATAATGTTGAATTTTTGCTCCAGTTTATATATATTTATTAAAAAATTAAAATTTTTAGATATTATAAAAAATTACATTTAATAAATTAAAACATCTCATATTGATTTATTAATATTAAATTTATTATATTCTAATTTTATTAATTAATTTATTAATAATAAAAACATATTTAAAGATATAATTAATTTTTTTTATGGAAGTGATAATTTGGATAATAATTAACAAAAATTGAAAAAAAGGGGGTGCAAGTTGGTCCTCCTTCGCCCCACCACCCAATCTTCTCTTGATTTTTTGCATGTTCGATGGAGATTCCTTTCTGCTTCTATGTTTGATGTGTTGATAGCCGTTGGATTCGAGTAAAACTCGGATGTGAGTTTTTTTGAACATAACTCAGATTTAAGTTACTCTAGTGGAATTATTTCAAAAAACAAAAACAAAAAAATGTCACTCGTCAAATTTTCACTTTTAACTAAAAATTATTATTTTATATAATTAAAAAATAATTAATTTTTAATTATATTTTATTATTAATAAATTAATAAAAAAATATTTTAATATATTTTAAATAAAAATATAATAATTTTAATATTAAAAGCTAATGAAAAATATTTTACTATTTAATTAATTTTATATAATATTTAAAGAATTTAATAGATATATATGAATTAAAAATGACGATTTTACTAAAATAAAAGGAGTATACTTTGGCATAATCTTAAAAAATTATTTTGAGTACAAATATATATTCTGTTGTTTTTAAATAGATAAATATAATTTTATTTTATAAAAATTTAAAAATAATTATTTTTATTAAAATTATAAATTTATTTTTATTTTTATATTATAATTTTATTTTTGAATATAAAATATATTTATTAAAATTAAATATAAATAATATTAATATTTAATATATTAATTAATTTATTAAAACAATAAGTGAATTATAATTTAAAGTAAATGAAAAATATATCTATTAGTTTAATATTAGCAATATATATTATACTACGCAAAATTTATAAAAAGAAAATTATATGGATTTTGTGAATCTCAGGATGAAAGATTTGGCATCATTTGACCCTTAAAAGAGCATAATTTGATTTTTGCATTCCACTTATTCAGATTTCTGTTATTGGTATTTTATTTTGGCTAATATATACAGTTGACCATTTTTGTTATTTTAACATTTTTTTTCTTTGTTAGAGAGTAATTATTCTTACTCAATCCAATCAACTTTAGTATTAAAGAACAAAAGAAAAAAAAACACTTTAGTATTTACTGACGTCACACATGCTAGTGATAGTGCACATTTTAATCCAATAACATTCCCTTCCTGGTGAAGTTTTCCCTTCTCCATAGAACAGCACATCTCATCTTCTTTTGCCTTAGATATAATTGGCGGCAACCATAGATCTTCATCTTGATCTTTTTCCTTTTTCCATTTTCTTTCCATCCTCTTTTAATTATTCTAGCCAATATTCTATTTTCCCTCATTTTTTGGCCGATGACATCCACTATAAAAATATAATATATTATCGGCTAATTTTTTCATCGATAATTCTTATTTTTTTTATCTGTAATAATATTTACCGATATATTATGAGATAAAAAAAATCAGTCGTTAAATTTTTTGCCGGTAATTGAAATACCGACGAAAATAAAAATCTGTCGGTAAATTTACCGATAGATTATTTCTGTCGGTACAAAAGGAAAATTACCGGTAAAAAATTCTGTCCATTTACCGACGAAAAATTATATGTCGATAATACAGACAAACCGACGAAAAATTATCTATCGGTAATACCGACAGATAATTTTTTATCGGTATTACCGACAGAACTCCTATTCTGTCGGTAATATGGAATAAATTACTGACAGAAATAAATATGTCGGTAAATGTTTGTATAATTTTTTTAAAATTTTAAAAATATTTTTAAAATTTTATAATATATAAATGTATGTATAAATTCTTTTATTAATAAGAATAAAAATATAAAAATAAAATTAATATTTTAAAAAATATTATATGTAATAAATAGTCAAATATAAAAAAGATGAACATAAAAATAATAAAATGTATATAACCATATGAAATTAAAATATCATTGTATAAATATAAAAAAATTTGTGTCAGGTAGAGGAGGTAGTGAAGGTGAAGGTGGAGGAGCACTATCAGGCGAAAAATATCATGATGGATCAAAGGCTCTTCCCATGAAGTTGGACATAAACTCATTAAGCTGCTGCTGGACCAATATCTGCACTTCGGTTTGCATCTGTACCTGAATTCGAGATTGAACATGTGTCTCTGCCTCTATCTACACCTGCTGCTGGATCTGCTGCTGAACAGTCTGATCACGTTCCACCAACTGCTCTTTCAAATGCTCGATCTCCTCCCGTAAGACCGATGAACTACTAGAAAAAGAAGAGGAAGCTGTGCTGACATACTGTGAGCCAAGTCCATACAGATTCTTCTTCTTCTTTCCGTCCACAATAAATCTAAATAAGTTATCATCGCCAATAGGCATGTCGAACTTAGAGACTTCCTCCCGAGAAGTAATGAAATGATCCTATATAATATAAAAAAGATTATTAATTCTATATTTTAAATTTAATTTAGGTAATATTTAAAAAATTATGCAATTACTTACATTTATATCCTGTGATTGACGATTCACAAATGAACGTTCGTCGTGACTTCGGGTATGCATATGCACAAATAGCTCTTAGTTGTTCGGCGGCCGACCCATGGTAGACTCCTATTTAAAAAAAATATTAGTTTAATAATACAAAAAAATTAAAATTAAAATATATTTAAAAATATAAATATACTTACGAGTGTACGGGCATGATCTTGATGTGATTGTTTGCCTTCCGTATGTGTAGATAGACCTGCACCATCCACAACACTGGACATCCTGTTACGAGAGACAACGACAGAACTTATCTGCCCCTCGAAAGAGCTTCACAGGGCCTGCAGGTTTGCCCATAACTGATTATCAATAAATAAAAGCTGCTTTCTCGCAGCCTTCACCTCACTCAGCATATTACTGTAGCGAATAGCTGCATTCTTTATGAAGACAATCCGAACAAGGCTATCAATAGCCTGGTCCCAGTAAAAATATTTCTGCAAAAAAAATAAGATAATTAGTATCGCTTAAATAAAAAATATTCAATTGTACATTTATATTAAATATTAAAATTTAATTTTTCTTTTAACCTTAAACTCTTCGAACCAAAATTTATTTTATTTGGTATGTACTCAGAGAACAAAATAAGAGAAATACTATAAAATTTCTACATAACTTGCATACTATGATGTTCATATTAATATTAATGATCCAATAGATATATACTGTTGATTCTAAACTGTCCAACTGGGATAATTTAGTAAGTTCTTATTTTTTTAGAAACAAATGAGTAACTCACCAAAAGACATGAACAATCAATATTAGAAAATTATTTTTATTCAAACAAAAAACATGAACAATCAATATTGAGGTAATGCACCTTTTTTATATTCTAACCAATTATTTACTCATGCAATTTTAAAAAATATGACTAACATTGCTCATAAGGTCTATAAAGTATCGAGACATTTTCTACTCGAAATGAATTCTTTTTATTGGATTAAGAGTTGTGCGAGGGTTGTTTATTACTAATGAAATTATTATTCTCATTACATTTATTAGGTACTTTATAAGTAATAAACTTATTTTATTATTATTGTACTATTAAAATATTTTAATTATTTTATTTTTGAGTCTTGGTTGATTGCATTACAATTGCTTTGAACCATGTTCTAATATTATTGTTTAATAAATAATAGTTCTCCTAATTGCAGGATTTTATTTTTTTATATAATTTATAATCACGTTGATGTATATGTTAAAAATGTACTAGAAATAAAAGGATCATTGTTATGTATGTTAAAAAATTATAAATTTTAAGGGCTATAATTATTGGACCTCATATTTTTTACTATTATTATTTTTAACAGTCACATTTATAGTATAAATTTATAATCAAATTATTCTTTTATTGTTACTATAAATGTCAGCAAATCATAAATTTAATTCCGCTATACCATTTTCTTATGGATTTATAAATTTGAGATTTTTTTAATTTAAGTAAAAAAAATGAATTTCATTATATCGCGCTTTTTTTTATTATTCGAATTATTGGATTATCAGTAAATTATCACGCTTATTTTTCGATAAAAGTATAAAAATAATAATACTTATTCAAATCTATAAAAATAAAAAAATATACATATATAAAAATATATATATATATGTAAAAATCCAATTATAAATACATTAAAAAATATTAATAAAAATACTATTAACATATTTCACAATTTTCTATTATTCAACACATATAATATTAATATTTAATTATTTAACCACAACCTAACAATCACTAAAATGAAAATATTATTAATTAATAATATAACTAAAATTTTAAATGCATACAACTAATTACCTATAAATCAGTAGGATCATAAAATATACCCTAAATAATATACCTTTAAACTAAACTTAAAATATAAAAAAAAATACATTAATTATAATTTTTTAGCTCAACTCCTGCAAAATTACTAAAAATTCATAAAATTATCTAAAATAAATTCAAACTCTAAATTATTTCTATTTAGCAAAAAAATTAAAAATTATAGCAAATATATTAAATTTCTCCAAAATATTTTATATTTTAGATACAAAATTAATTCTTTATATGCAATGAAATTCTATGATTAATAAACAAATATCAAATATTTTATAAGATAAAAAATACCTTAATAAAATCTAACACCATAAAATATTTCTAATTAAAAATAAATTATTAATTATACCAAAAGTTTTAAATTTCTCTAAAACATATTTTATAACCATTAAAAATACCTCCAAATTTTTATATTTTTTCATTATGAAATTTATTAAATTAAATCTAATTTACTAAAATTTTTTAAAAAAAGTCTAATTTACCTAAATTCAATGTAATGTACTAAAATTTTAAATAAACTCTAACAATAATTAAATAAGCTGAAAATATTATTAATCATTATAAAAAATTTTAAAAAATATAAATATTTTAAATTTGCCTAAAAAATTATTTTAGAAATTAAAACAATCACTAAAAATTTATTCATTCTACCTATTCTTTTTAATAAAAATTTTACAAAAATCCAAAATCCTAAAAAAATACCATAAACACAAAAAAAAAAATCTATAATATAACAATAAATATAATTTCACAAAAAAAAAATTTATAACCATTAAAAATACCTAAATTTTTATATTTTTCATTCTACAATTTATTAAATTAAATCTAATTATATTAAATTTTTAAAAAATTCTAACAACAATAAATTAAATCTAAAATATTTATATTTATAAAAAAATTCATAAAATATAATTAATTTAAATTTGTTTAAAAATTTATTTTTTGCCGTAAAAAACATTATAAATTAATTTTTTTACTAAAATTTAAAAAAATTAATTCATTATACCTAATTATTTTATTTTAAATAATTATACAAAAATCTACAACAATACACATATTAATTTTTTTTAACAATTATACGAAAATCAAATAAATAATTAACTTAAATTTTTTAAAATTTAATAATAATATATAATAATAATACATACATACATACATAAACTGCCTAAAATTCTCTAATTTTTTTATTAAAAATTTTACTTTCCTAAAATAATATTATTAGTAAATAAAAATATGTAAAAAAAATTAATTTTTGGATATATTTTTGTAAAAATATAAAATTACCCTAAAAATTCAATCAACAAATAAATAAATATACATATCAACCTAAACTACACAAATATAAATAATAACAACATCCAACACAAAATTTATTATCAATTAAACATTCAACACAAATATAAATAATAAAAAAATATTAATAAAATTTTTAAGAAAACCAAATAAATACCTCTAAATCTCCTCTTTCTTCTTCTTCTTCGTGCAATAGGAGCGAGCTCTCGGTATAAACAAAAACAGCAGCAACAGAAATGACAACAACAAAAACAGTAGGGGAAGGGAAGAAATGAAAATGGAGAGGAAGCGGCGCAAGGAAAATGATAGAGATATTTAATATTTACCGAGTGATTACAATTTCTCTCGGTAAAATTACTAAGAGATTAAAGGTCTCTCGATAAATTTACCGATAGACGGATTTTTTCGTCGGTAAATGATTTTGACTAATTGACTGATTGATACTAATAATTTATCGACAGATAAATATTTATGTCTATATTACCGACAAAAATATTTATCTATCAGTATATTTTCTCAAAAACAGAGTTATATTAATTGTCTGACACTATATAATTACTGACAAAAATATTTTTCATCGGTATTACCAATATAAATTTATTTCTCTCGATAAATGCTTGACAATTGGTTACAAAAATCTCACCACCCTACTTTTCTTTTACCGAGAGACCGTTTATTCTGTCGGTAATTGTCTCTAATGAAAATTTGACTATAAATTTATCGATAGATGTGTATTTTTATCGATAAATTTACCGAAAAAAATCGTCTCCATCTACCATTTACCGTCAATTAAGTCATTCTGTAGGTAAAATTATCAATAACTATAATTAATAATTATATTAAATTTTTTATTTACCAACAGTTAAATATTTTCGTCTGTAATTTGCCGAGAGAAATCGTATTCTCTCGGTAACTCTCGGTAATACTGAATAAATAAATATTAAATATTGTGATATTTATTTATTGACAGACAGTATTTTCGTCGGTACTACTGACAGAAATTTATTTTTTTCGGTAAAGTTAGAAGTAAATATAATTAATAATTATTATGTTAAAATTTTCATTTACTGATAGAAGGATGTTCTCTCAGTAAATGTCTATTATTTACAGAGAGAATATTTTTTAGTCGGTACTACCGAAAAAAATAAATTTCGGCCGGTAAGTTTTGTCGGTAAATTCATCCGCCATAATATCACGCCATTTTTATCGACACAATTTCTGTCAGCAAATAGATTTGTCGTTATTTTATTGGTAATTTTTTAATTTTATTTTTTTAATATTTTCTCTCGGTATTACTACAACAACAACAACAACAACTAAGTCTTAGTCCCAAACAAGTTGGGGTCGGCTGTATGGATCCTCAAAAAAATAAGCTCAAAATACACCAAAAAAGATACTCCAGCCTTAGGCCCCTTCCAAGACATGGATTTTACGTCTCCATTCAAGTATGTCATTAATCAAATCCGCATCAAGATCTAAGGCACGTAAGTCTCTTGCTATCACCTCATTCCACACAGTTCTAGGTCTTCCACGACCTCTAGCCCCCTCAATCAACAAATTCTCACACTTGCGGACCGCAGCATTAGGAGGTCTTCTTAAAACATGCCCATACCATCTAAGTCTTCCTTCTCTCACCTTATCTTCGACATCCGCTACTTGGACTTTTTGTCGAATATGAACATTCTTAATTTTGTCCAGTCTGGTATGTCCACACATCCATCTTAGCATCCTCATTTCTGTCACACTCATCTTATGCAAATGTTGTCCCGTTGGTGCCCAACACTCACTACCATAGAGCATCGCAGTTCTAACAACCGTCCTATAGAATTTACCTTTCACTTTCAGAGGTATTTTCTTATCACATAGAACCCCAGTCGCACCCTTCCACTTCAACCACCCTGCCTGTATTCTGTGAGCCACATCTTCATCTATACGGCCATCATTCTGGAACACCGAACTCAAATATTTAAACTGCTTGGTTTTATGAACCAAAACTCCATCCAACTTAACCTCATGTTCCTGCTTCTTCCTTAGACTGAACCCACAGTGCATATATTCTCTCGGTATTATTAACAAAAAAAAATTCGGTAAAATTCTGTCGGTAATCTGTTGTATTCTTATAGTGATCCTAAGATTTCTGACCTGAAATCGTTTGATCTTTATGGAGAACTTGATATTTCATTCATTTTGCTGCCCCTCAAGGATGTTTGGTTAAACCCAGAAGCAGTTTTGCTCTTTTTGCCCACTCAACTAAGGTGATGCATCCCTTATCTATTTCAACTGAAGCTCATCCTCTATCTCAACGGTAGCTGTTTATATGGGGAAGCTCCTTTCATCTTTTCTACTAAGATAGAAATTTTGACCTTTATCATAGAATGAGCGTTTATGGCAAATCCAAGTTTTATCTGCCTATCAGTATCACACAACCTCATGGAATATCAGTGTGACTTCCCTTGCTGGTTAAGGCTCGGTGCTACTTCACAAGGATGTACTTGTATTTATTCTATTGTTACCCCTTTGGGTGCAATAGCTAGGTTTTGCAAGTTTTGTGATATTTGCTCTTTTAATGCTCTACTGCATTTTTACCATTTCTTTTATCTATATCTCATTATCTGGTTATTTTGCTTCTTTTTAGAATAGGAGTGTTGCTTATTAGCATTGGGGTTTAGGCGGTTTTTTGACATATTTTTAAACTAAATTAATTTTGACAGTTTGAAAGAGTATTAACGCAAACTAAATCACCAAAGAAGAATAAATTAAACCAAACCAAACAAAATCATTTTAAGACAGGCAGTTTGAATGGTTTAAGAGGGTTCAAAATTATCATAATAATTAAATATTATAAATTACAACAACAATAATTCACCAAATATCATAAGCAACAATTAAAAAAAAGTTTACAAATATAACATAACATTATACTATGTTATAAAAAAATTAAATAAATTATTTAAATACAATTTAAAGTCTTGAAAACCAACAAATATATTGATGAGTGAATAAATATATTGATGAGCGATGAATACGATAACTTCACTATATATTTATACCTATTTATATAAGATAAATAAATAAATAAATTTATATATATACACACACAGCAAGCGGTTTGGGAGGATTCTGGCTAAAAGAAATTTCAAATCCAAATTAAATTGTCTAGAAAAACAGTTTAGAGAATTTTAATTCAATCCAAATTATTTTTAAGTGGTTTAGCCACCCAAATCAAACGGTTTGGGCTATTGATAGGTGGGTGAGCAATGCACTGTTGTAAGAAGAATGGAGGTCCTGATGCACTGTTTGTATTTTCTGTTCTTTTTTTGGGTTTATTATTTATATTTCTATTTAATGAAATTCCTCTTTTACTGGGCAGAAAAAAATATTTTAATCCGATAATAAATTTAAACCTAAAGTTTTTATTTTTAATAAAAAACTGATTTGATTATAGAATACAAATAGTTTTTTTACATATAAATTTGAATTATTAGGCTATCAAGTCATAAGAAAATTCTATTCTAAACCGAAGTTATAATATCATCCGTGCACTCAAATCAGTTTTATGATTTTAAATTTTTTATAAATTAATTATACATTAATATGATTAAATAATATTAATTATTTATATATTTTTTTAAAAAATTAAAAAATAAAAAAAATATAACTTTTAAATTTTTTAATAAATTAGTTTATTCATAATAATAATAATTAATTTATAATTTTTAAAAATTTAAAAAATTAAATAGTATAATATATGACTTTTGATATTTCTAATAAATTAATTATATATCAATAATTGATTTAAATACTTAATTTATTTAATTAATAATTTTTTTAATAATAAGTAATTTATATTTTTTTTCTAAATTTTAAATTTTAAAATAAAAAATATATTTTTTAATCTTTCTAACAAATTAATTATATGTTGATAATTTATGTAATAATAATATTTAATATTAATAAAGATTTCAATATAAATTTATGATTATAAATCTTTTTATTTACATTTTTTACCCTATTTAAAAAAATATTTGAGTTTTTATTTTTTTATTTTTTCATTTTTTATAAAATTTATTATTTTTTATAATAAAAATATGTGTAAATTTTATTTTTAATCAGTAAAAACGTCAAATTATAAATAAAAGAATTATTTTATAAAACTTATATTATTTCAGCGAAACTATCATAAAAATTGAGATAAATATATTAGTTTATGATAAATAATTATTCTTTTTTCCACCTTCAAGTTTTTTGTTTTTTATAATATGCAGTAGGTTTGGACTACTGTTTGATACTTCTTAAATATTATATTAATTTATGTTAACAGTTTAATTTTTTTTAAAAAAATATTTTAAGTGCATAAAAATGGGCAATATATTTCTTTTTGAGAATGAAAATAAATATACAATATATTTAATTTTACAATATAATCTTATTTTCCTTTTAGTTTTAAGATTGCATATTGTTTTATGAAAAATTGATAAGAGAGCAAAAAAATAATTTTAATTGCTCATAACACGTAGTAAAGATGGTTTAAATTTAATTGTTATACTTCAATAAATATATTAACCCATTAAAATTATTACTTTTGAAATAAAATTGGTATCTCTCAGATTATTACTATATATAATTAAAAATATTAATTAGTAATATTTTTTTATTCTTATTATTAATGACTTTGTTAATAAAATAAAAATATATTATTAATTAATTAATATAGAGTATTTTAGTTCATTTAAATTATTTTTATGTAATATTTAAAAAAATTAATAATTTTATTAATTAATATGTACGACACAAGCGAGATAATTTTAGTAGTAAAAAAAAAGTATTTAATTAGTAAGTAGAATGGATGAAAATTCAAGGGCTTTAACACGAATCTAAAGATTGTTATAAACAGATGTCTCATGTAATTTCATGCCAATGGACATGAGGTTTCATCCTTATGTTATATATGACGGTACATATATATATATATATATATATATGTATGTATGTATGTATGGAGAAGAGCACGTATATTCTTAAATTTTTTGTATGGATATAATTTAACATTCAATCTTTTTTAAAGCTCAATTATATTCAATTTTTTGCAAAAATAACTATTTAAGGCCTCTAATTAATAGAAGCTTTAACCCTTTATTCCTGCCATTAATTAATATTTACGTGGTCATTAAAAAAAATACTCTTCTTATTTCTAATAACTAAACTTTTTTTTTTCGTCCCAAATTATAATTTATTTATTATTTTAATAAATTAGTTAATATATTAAATCTCTGTAATCTCAAATAAATTAGTTAATATATTAAATCTCTGTAATCTCTTTATTTAATGTTACTTATCAAATATTTTTCATATTAAAATAGAAATATAATAGAAAAGGCATATACAAATATATATTTTCAACAAGTATAATTAAAATTTTTAATTCTTGTAAAATAAAAAAGAAAAAATGACACCTTTCACCCCATTTTAAAATTTTTTTATTTTTTTACTAGGGGCATTTTAGTTATTTTATAAACTCATTATAAACTGTGTAAAATTTATAAACTCATGATAAACTCATAATAAACTCTTTATAAATTAATAAAAATATAGTATTTCGGTAAATATTTTATAAATTCTGATATTTTAATAAATATTTTATAAATATGATAAATTTGAAAATATTTTTAATTTTTCTTGTATTTTTGTTAAAAGTCCAATAAAAAAATAAGCTTATCAATATGGGACAAAAGGATTTTTTTTTAATTAAAGAGGCCATTAACGGCCTCTCTTTCTCTCGTTCCCTTTCACAAATTATAATACCTAATTCTAATTTCTAAATTCCTAAATCAAAATCCCTAAACTTCAAATATAACACATCATCTTAGTATATGTTTAGTTCGCTTCTCCTCAACTAAACTCTCTCTCTCTCTCTCTCTCTCCCCCTGTCCAAATACTACCTCTCTTTATTTACAATCTCATTCGCAACATTAGAGCATCAATTTTTTCCCAATAAAATCATATTCAAAGTAATATGTGTATCCATAAATCAGCATTCACCATCCTAACTAATGCTATTCCTAATTACCGAGCTCCACCACCAATCTTTGCATCATGGGCATAGACTCAACTCGCAGAATATACCGAACTTCGTTCCCAAATACTATTATCCGACCGAGCTCTATAGACATATTTTGACATAGCAGACGCACTATACTAATGCAACAGATGCACTATTTTGACACAAGTACACCACACTGATACAACAGACGCACTACTCCGACGTGGTAGGCGTCATATAGCGATGGCAGGCACACTACTCCGACATGATGGGTGCCTCATACGACGTCAGACGCACCATTCCGACATGGCAGTCACACAATTTTGATATTTTAAATATTCGCTGACACATGTAGAGCTTGCCCGCCAGGTACTAGCTATAAATAAGGACAAACTCCCTACAGGTGAGGATCTTCTCTTCTTGGCCCAAACAATTTTTGAGTTCTTCCTACCCATAAACAACATGATTACTAGCTTAGGTATCGGATCCTCCACGTTGGAGCTCGGTCCCTCTCTCTGTTTTACAGGTAGGAGAATCATCAATAGCTAAACTCGAACTACTCTAAATTCTGAGGTTCACCTCGTCATAACTAATAAAAGCAGTCCAAGAAGAGTAAGAAAAGTGAGACTTATGAGAAGAAAGGAATAGATCAGTTGGATTTCTCACTAGACTCGGCATTACCCATAAATAATTTGCTCGGTGTCTACGTGAAGGGTATGCAAGTTTAGAAATTTTGACACAATAAAGTTGTATATTCTTTTTGGTTGGAGAGAATGTTTAAGAAGACAGGAGAAAAAAAAATTGTGTTCTGAGCTTATGGATTTTCATTTTATGGCTGCTAATATACATGGCAATGATTCTTGTATTTATTTATTTATTTTTGCATGTGTATACATAATTTCTTTCATTGAAATGTTGCTAGAATTTTGCTTTTCCTTATAGTTTTTAATGGTGATTTGGTTATTGATTAATAGCATATGATGAGAGGAAGCATATGATCATTGGCATTTTTTACTCCTAAAAGGTATTTAAAGTTTAGGAATTTAGAAACTATAATTGGATATTTTGATTTATGAAAAGGAATGAGTATTAGGGATAAGTGTACAGCTGTATTTGATAGAGTTTGTTATATTCTTGTATATCAGTTATACTTAGATAGCTATTATTAACATGTATACTGTGTATAAATAGTAATTCACTTAATAAAGAATATCAAGTCTTCTGTGGCTTATCATGGTATCAGAGCCTTAAAAGGTCACGCGACCATGGGAACAAATTCGCAAACTCAGAGTTCTCTTTCTCCTGAATTGACACCTGTGATTAATTCCTCTTCTTCATCTTCTGTTTTTGCTTCTTTGTCCTCAATACCCAATGTTAAAATCAGTGTTAAGTTGGATTCGACCAACTATATTTTGTGGAAAACCCAGTTGCTTCCAATTTTAAGGGGTTATAACCTAGAAAATCGCATCAATCCGAAATTCTCTCCACCTCCTGCCCTGATTGATAATAAACCTAATCCAGCCTATTCTACATGGTATTTGGAGGACCAAATTCTGTTGGGATGGATTAATTCCTCTCTGACTGAGTCACTATTGACACATGTTGTTGGTGTCTCTACTGCGTTGGAAGCTTGGGAAGCTCTTGAAACTTCTTTTGTTGCAGGTTGTCGGACTCAAGTTCGTCATTTGAAGAGTGCGATTCATCATCTTGATCGCAATAATGAGTCTGTTGAGGTTTATTTGAATCGAGTAAGGACTTTGTACAACCAGTTACATGCTCTACAAGGATCTATGAGTGAAGATGACTTTGTAGGTGCAATCCTTGATGGTCTGGGATTAGATTATCGTGATTTTGCTAGATCAATTGAGACGCAACAGCGTTTTTATTCGTTTGCTGAAATTCGGGGCTTGTTGCTATCTGAAGAACAGAATTTAAAGAAACGTGAATCGGGAGCAGCTGCAGCACCAGCTACTTCACTTTACAGCAACAAGGATCAGTTGTCCACACCGTTTTTTGGTGGCAATCGAGGCCGAGGTCGAGGTAATAGAGGTGGAAAATCATCTGGTGGAGGCAGATCATATGGTGGACAAGGCAGGTCTGGTTCTGGTCAGCAGTCTTCAAGCTCTGTTGTGTGTTACAACTGTAATGGTAGCGGTCATATTTCTCGGCAATGTCCAAGCCCAAGGAAGATGCCGCAAGCTCATCATACTGCTCTCATGTCTAGTTCGCAGTCGGGTCAGCCTTGGGTTGTTGATTCTGGAGCATCACATCATTTAACAGGAGCTATGAACAATCTGACTCTGGAAGCTGAGTACACTGGTCCAGATGAGGTGACTGTGAGTAATGGTAATTCTATCCCTATTTCTCATGTTGGAAGTACCACATTGTGTGACAACTCTAGGTTTCGTTTAAATAATATTCTATATTCATCGCATTCTCCGTTCAGTTTACTGTCTGTTAATGCATTTGCTAGTGATAATTGGGTCTCACTTGAGTTTTTTCCTGATTTTTTTCTTGTTAAGGATATCCGCACGAAGAAAATCCTTCACAAAAGTCCGGTTGATCGTGGTCTTTACAAGTTCTTTCCTTTCAAGAGTTCTCCTGTTTCAGCTCACCATGTTTCATTTAATTGTTGGCATTCTAGATTAAGACATGCACATGATAAAGCTATTGTTTCAACTTTGAAATCCAATAATATTTCCTATTTGAGTAATAAAAATTCTTTGTGTTCTGCTTGCTGTGTTTCAAAATCTCATCGTTTACCATATTCGCTATTTACGTTTACTGCTTCTGCTCCTCTTGAGTTAGTGTGTTCTGATATTTAGGGACCGGCAACTGTAACCTCTGTTAATGGAAATCGTTATTATGTTCTCTTTTATGACCATTTTAGTAAGTACTCTTGGGTGTATTGTCTTAAACGAAAGTCAGATGTTTCCTCTGTGTTTGTGAAGTTTAAATCCTTGGTAGAAAATTACTTTCAAACTAAAATCAAAATGTTTCAGTGTGACTGGGGAGGGGAATTTCGAGCTCTTGTTCCTTTTTTGTCTGCCAATGGAATTTCTTTGCGAGTCTCTTGTCCGTATACCCCCCAACAAAATGGGTGTGCGGAGCGTAAACATCGTAATATTGTTGAAACGGGTCTTGCTATTCTTAATCATGCTT
This sequence comes from Garcia nutans, assembly GCA_947685225.1. Taxonomy (NCBI): domain Eukaryota; kingdom Viridiplantae; phylum Streptophyta; class Magnoliopsida; order Malpighiales; family Euphorbiaceae; genus Garcia; species Garcia nutans. Next base: position 53,349,333 of record CANTUV010000012.1, read on the forward strand.
CTGTTCCTCTTCAGTATTGGGATTATGCGTTTGAATCTGCTGTTTATACGATAAATAGAGTTGTCACACCATTATTGAAAAATAGTTCACCATATGAGAAATTATTTGGGAAGAAACCAGATTTGTTTGCCTTAAGGGTATTTGGTTGTGTTTGTTACCCATTAACTCGGCCTTATAATAAAAGCAAGCTTGAAAATAGATCTGTGCCATGTCTTTTTGTTGGATATAGTAATGTGCATAAGGGGTACAAATGCTTAGATGTTCAAAACAATCGGCTCTATATATCCAGAGATGTGGTATTTGATGAGGCTTTATTTTATTTTAAACGAAATTTTGGCAAGTGTATTGGTACAGGCACACAACAGACTAATGCGCCTGGGATTCTAGGACCGCCACCAGCACCTCTTAATAACACGAGCAGGATTTTTCCATTGATAGCTGCTGATTCTGGTTCTGTTGCGTCAGATTCTGTTAGTACAAGATCAGGTGCTGTTGTTCAAGTAGCAGAATCTATGGGTTCCTCTCTCTCTGTTGCCGACCGGTCTGTGGTTTCAGGTTCTCCAGGAGAGCAATCTGCTGCAATTGTTCCGATTCAGCAGGTACAACCTACAACAGTGAATGCTCATCCTATGCTCACTCGGTCAAAGACCGGCCACTCAAAACCACGGGTTCTAGCGACTGTTATTCCACCTAGAAATCCAAGCAGTGTGACTGAAGCTAAAAAGTACTCAGCATGGCGTGAGGCAATGGGAGCTGAGTTGACTTCGTTGATGAAGCTTGGAACTTGGGAGTTGGTTAAGCCACCACCGAATGTGAACCTTGTGGGTTGTAAATGGGTTTTTAGGGTCAAAGAAAATGCTGATGGCTCCATTGAACGTTATAAAGCACGGCTTGTAGCAAAGGGTTTTCAACAACGGCCGGGTGTTGATTTTACAGAAACTTTCTCTCCAGTTGTGAAGCCATCCACAATTCGTTTAGTATTGAGTATAGCTGTTGCCAATCGGTGGGACATTACCCAATATGATGTTTCTAATGCGTTTTTACATGGACGCTTAGATGAAGCGGTTTATATGTCACAGCCACCAGGTTATGTTGATGCTTCGAAGCCTGATTATGTTTGTCGTTTACACCGGTCGCTATATGGTTTAAAGCAAGCTCCCCGGCAGTGGCATGCATGTTTGAAAGAAGGATTGCTTCATTGTGGTTTTGTTCAGTCCAGGTTAGACCATTCTCTTTTTATCTTGCGGAGTAATGGTTCAATTGTGTATTGTTTGATTTACGTTGATGATTTGATTCTCACTGGAAGTAATAAGGGTGTGGTTAGTAGTGTGGAATGTAAGCTGGCTGAACGTTTTCTGTTAAAAAATTTGGGACCACTTCGTTATTTTTTGGGTATTCAGGTTACAAGAAAGAATGGTACTTTGTTTCTATCTCAAGAGAAGTATATCAATGATTTGCTGGCCCGTGTAAAGATGTTGGATGCAAAAGCTACTGCCACACCAGCAGCAGTTACGTCTACGCTGACTGGTGCACTGAACTCTGCTATTTTAATGGACACTGTCTATCGAAGTACAATTGGCAGTTTACAGTATTTATCCTTCACCCGTCCGGAGATTGCGTACTCTGTGAATCGTTTAGCACAATTTATGCAAAATCCCATGGAGCGGCATTGGCAAGAAGTTAAACGGGTTCTTTGGTATCTTAAAGGGACAGCTGCATATGGTATTACAATTAAACCATCTTTGCTAATACAGCTTGTTGCTTACAGTGATGCTGATTGGGCGGGTTCAGTTGAAGATCGCAAGTCAACTACGGGCTATGCTATTTATCTTGGAAAAAATCTGATATCTTGGAGTTCTCGAAAACAAAAGAGTGTTTCTCGCTCATCAACTGAAGCGGAGTATAGAGCAATTGCAAATGCAACTTCAGAGGTGCTGTGGCTTCGAAATCTTATGAGGGAGTTAGGCATACAATCTGCTGTCCCGCTACTTTGGTGTGATAATTTAGGAGTAATTTCTTCCACAGTTAACCCGGTGTATCACAGTCGCATGAAGCATGTTCAAATTGATGTTCACTTTGTGAGAGACAAAGTTGCTGCCAAGGAGCTTAATGTAAGTTACTTATCATCCACAGATCAAATTGCTGATATATTAACAAAGCCATTATTAAAGAATCGGTTTCAGCTACTAAGAGACAAATTGACTATTGCTGCTCCAGGATAGTTCAATTTGAGGGGGTGTATTAGGGATAAGTGTACAGCTGTATTTGATAGAGTTTGTTATATTCTTGTATATCAGTTATACTTAGATAGCTATTATTAACATGTATACTGTGTATAAATAGTAATTCACTTAATAAAGAATATCAAGTCTTCTGTGGCTTATCAACGAGAGAGTGAAAAGGATGTTAATGGCCTCGCTAACTGAAAAAATTAATTTTTTAATAGTCATATGATGATTGACTAACAGCAAGAGAGAATGATTAAAATTTTCTCAAATTAGAGGACTTAATAAAAAACTAGCCATGATTAAAAAAAAAGTATCAAATTGTATCTACGGGATAATTTTGAAGACATATTTGCGCTTTCTCCTTATATGAATATATAACTTTACTTCAACCCAAAATTAAATTTAAGAATGAGGATGATTCACAATATGATATTATTCATTTTTTTTACAATAATTTATTGTATGTTTACGTTATTCATGATTGTTTATTATATAGATATATATATATTTTTAAACCAATTATATAAATAAAATATCAAATTAATTAAAAAGAAAATTAATACAAATATTTAAAAATATTATTTACTTTCTTCACTTTAAATTGATAGACATACTTTTTTTATTTACCTAAATTATCTCATTTATTATTTTAATAAATTAATTACTATATTAACATTTTTATTATTTTTCTATTAAAAAAATTATACCATTGGTGTATGTACTTTTCAATTTTTTTAATTTTAGTGTTTGTATAATTTTTTTGACCAGTTTGTTTGTTTGAACTTTAATTTTTAATATTATTTTAGTTGCTCTAGTCGATTTTGTCCTAAATGGCATATCAACTAGTATGTGTGGGACTTAATTTTCAGTTAAAATTTTACCGCATCAAATTATATATTGTTAGGTGATCAAAATACTCTTATTCCTTCAATCTTTCTCACACTAAACCCTAAATCAAACTTTTAATTTTAAAGAAAAAGAGTCCAAGTGCACTTATGGATGAAAATTGAAAGATTTTTAGAAGATTGTTTTAACAATTGTTATTTTTGCAATTGCAGTTGCAAAATTCAATTTGTTTCTACAATTGTCACTCTCACGACAAAGGAAGAAAAAATTCATCCAATTTTTAAGCATCCGAACAAAATATACACAAGACTAAATAAGAAAAAACATAAAATCTCTCCTTCTCTATTGACAGTAGATCCACAAATATAAACAAGAATAAATCAAACCCAATATCACTCCTTCTCTATTCAAAGAAGACCCACAAACATAAACAAGAATAAATCAAACCCACATCGCTATTAATGAACCAAACAATAAAATACTAATAATACAAGATAAATTAATTTTCTCTCTCCAAATTTTCCTTAAATCTTTCAAGAAATCTCATCCAAAATGAACATTAGCCAAATGCCGATGTACAAAAGTCGATTGACATGGATGAAGAATTCGCATGCCAACTATGTTGCTCAATTTTTTTAACTAACTCATCATTTGGGTTGCAAATTTGACAGTGAAACAATCGAATGGTCATTTTTTAGATAGATGAAGAAATTATAAATTTATTAGATTGAAGAAGACGAAGAACACATTAAAATTAGAAATTCAATTTGGGGAAGAAGAATGCATCAGACTCAGAAATTCAATTTGAGGTATTTTAGTCTTGTTACTAGCTATTTTTAGGATATTTTCGTCACTTTATCAATAAAATATAATATGACATTCCGATGAGAAAAAAATGGTTGAAACAATTAAAATAATACTAAAAACTGAAATTAGAAAACCAAATTGGCAAAAAAAATATTGTACAAATACCAAAATAAAAAAATATTTATACACCATTAGTATAATTTTTCCTTTTATATTTAATATTATTTATTAGAAATATTTAATAAGTATATCTCAAAATATAATACAAAAATATATATTTTATTAAATTTTTAATAAAATAATTAATTTTTATGAAATAAAAAATATGTTTAGAGATTAAGGAAGTATTTAAATGTAACAATAAGAAAATTGGATATTTTTGATGTCCATAATTTTAAATCAGGAGTTAGTCTAATGCCTGATAAATGACAAGCAAATGTATTCCCCATTAATTTTAATCAAAATTAAGGATAGCAATAAAAGTTTATACTAATAATTTGTAAATATTTATTAAAATTTGGTTTAGTAGAAGTTGGCCAAATGAGTAGCATGCATTTGTAAATTAAGATTTTTTTTTATCAAATGAAAGATTTCATTAACATCAAAACCAGAAAACATAAACCCAATTAAGGGTAGAGAAACCCAATTGGGATAGAAAACATAGTACAGAGGCAACAAAGAGAAACAATAGCAACCAACAAACGCAGAAAACAAAATAAACAATGAAAACATCATCACCAAATAGGCAGAATACAATCAACAGATCCTCAAACATTCCCTTAAGTAGTAGGCTCATAGAAACCAACCAAAAAAGACCCTCCACCAACGGCCACAAGAATACAAGGTCACGGCCAAGAATTGAGAAAAAAATGTAAAGCCTTGAAGAAGTCTGCCAACCATATCCAATAAGTCAACGGAGAAAAGAGAACATGAACAGCTTCACTACCTCATGCATCCTCATGTCTTGAATCAATTGAGGGAAAGAGAAAAGGATCAAAGATCTTATCTTGGAGCTATAAAGGAAGAAGAAATTTGCCATAAGATCCACACCAGAGAGCTTCTTCCTTGAACATAAATAAAATTGCCAAGGAAGGCCTAAGAGTTTTGCACCAACTAACAGAGGAATAGAGATCTAAAGTGTGAAAGATGATATTTTTGGGTCAAAAGGAGGGATCTTGAAGCAAATAACCCTAAATAGCTAACAACGTTATAGTATAAAAGGGTTACATATAGAAGTTGAGATTGCTTGAAACTCTCATAAAGAACTAAAAGAAAACAAAAAGAAAGAAAGAACAAGAACTAAATTTACTAACAGTAGAAAGAGACGATGATAGAGTTAGGGCTACCACCGACAAGAGTACCGGTGACAGTCCTAAATCTAAGGTTCGAACTGTAGCAACGCAATATATTTCTAAGGCAGAGAAAGCTTCACAAGGGAAGAGAGAGAGCTTCATTATTATATTTGAAATACTATTTTTAGATATTAGATAATAATAATAATATTAATTAATAGTTAAATATTTATTTTTTAATAATTAAAATATATTTACTCTGGATTTTTGCTTCTAAATGGCCTCCTTTGAGATTTCTCTCTGTGAGAAAGGTGTTGCGCCTCCTTGTACTGACGACGGACGATAAACTAAAAAAGTGAGAATCAAGGATCCAAATTCAGGTGACCCTCCTAATGAAATCAATCTTATGGAAGAGGATATACGAAGGGAGTATTCGCAGGAAAGTTTGGATAGCAATGCTAACAAAAATATGGAGATGCAGTACCCTGACAACAAGTCTAAGGATACAAATGAGAATAGAGAAGTTGAAGTGAACCCTTAGAAGAGCAAAGTCTTGTTTAAGGACAAACTAATTGGAACTGACCCGTTCGACCAAGATCTGGATGACCTTGAGATTCATGAAGAGGATGTCCAATTCAGATTAGAGGAAGGGCTTCACATTGTGAACTTTTCTGATAGAGTTCATAATTATATATCTCAAAGAGTATGAAAAAATCAATTGTCATCCGTCTTCTAGGGAGGCCAGTGGGATATAAAGTTCTTTTGGGACGCCTGCATACTCTTTGGAAACCCTCTAGAACACTCAATCTAATTGAATTGGAGAACAATTATTTTTTGGTGAAACTCACATATGATGAAGATTATACAAAAGCTCTTTCTGATGGCCCCTGGACGATCTTTGGACATTAACTCATAGTGCAGCCCTGGACACCGACTTTCTCTACTAGAAAGACTAATCTACAATCGGTGGTAGCATGGGTTAGATTTTTGGGACTTTCAATCCAATACTATCACAAAAATGTGTTAAGATCAATTACTAAGGTCTTTGGATCAGTTGTTCGTATTGACTATAACACAACAGTTTCAGGCAGAGGGAAATTCGCTAGAATGGTCATCGCCATAAATCTTACCAAACCTTTAGTATCTAGAATTATGATTGATGGAAGATCTCAAAGAGTAGAGTATGAAGGTCTACCCACCATATGTTTCAACTGTGGCTGTTATGGCCATGTTAAAGATCAGTGCTCCAAGACAATGAGCCCCGAAGACACGATACCTCCAAATTTCGATGATCCAAAGGAACATCCGTCGTCGGCGGTGGAGGCTTATAACTCCATGTTCGGACCTTGGATGTAGGTGCAATGGCGAGGGCAGAGGAAACAAAAAAGGAAACTCTACCAATAATGGTAACCAGGTTATTAATAAGGAAAGTTTATCTTCAGGTTCCAGATTTGATTCCATTGCTGATTTATCAGATGAGGACAAGGATATCCCCAACGGGCAAGAGCGAATTAAGTCTGCCTTTCTGGAAGAGCCAAAAGCTGCTTTCCCCGCAACAAAAGAGGAAAGGGAACATCAGTAAAAAAGGAAACTTTCCGGATAATCAGGAAAAGAACAATAATTTTGACATGCACAACCATGCCCATGCACGTATGAAGGGAACAATCACTAATGCTTCTAGTGACAGTAGTAAAGAAAGTAAAGGCCACACTAGCCTTATCTCGATCCACTCCAGAAGTAATATATTGGACCAAACTAAACATACAGTGGTAACAATAAAGGAACCTAAGCTCACGAATGATTTGAGGATTGAGGATATGCCCAAGGAAATTAACCAGGTTAGATGGACTTTACGAAGCAAATTTATAAAATCCCCAAAGCCTCCAGACATACCTTGCAACAAGATAAAACTTAACAAATTTTTGAAAAAAAGCTTGAAATCCAAAAGGAAAACTAACTAGGCATCAGGCTCTTATAATACTACTATTAGATTCTTAGTAGCTAAATTAGGAGAGCAAATTTTATTGGAAGAGGATGAGGATCAAACCTCTAAGAATTACAACAAAGAAGATGTGGACCGATATATGGTGGATTGATATAGTCACAGTACAAACTGGTGTTTCCTTTCCTTTCATTTTATTTTATGGATTTGAAGTTTTTAGTTTGGAATTGCCAAGGGGCTGCTAGTGCTAAGTTTGTCAGAGCCCTTCGATCTTTAATTTCTTTGCATAACCCCTCTCTGATTGCTCTCCTTGAACCTCATATAGTAGGTTTGAAAGCTGAACAAGTTATCAAGGATATTGGTTATAATTATTCCCATCGAGTTGAAGCCCATGATTTCTCTGGAGGGTTGTGGATCCTTTGGAAAGACCATATCCATGTTAACATCGAAGATAATCATAACCAATTTATTCATATGAGAATTTATAAAAATAATAATGAGTTTGCTTTCCTTTTTACAGCTGTTTATGGAAGTCCCAACTGGCAAAAAAGGAAGAAGCTTTGGAGTGATCTTTCTAACTTGAATCACACTAATAATGACCCTTGGTTACTTGCAGGTGACTTCAATGCCATTCTTGATGGTGCGGATAGGAGAGGAGGTGCCCATCATCGCAGTAAAGGCTGTGATCTGTTTAGAAATTTTATATAACGCCAATGCCTTGATTCAAGTGGATCATGTTGGGCCTAATTTTACTTGGAGAAGGGGTACTTTATTCCAACGTCTTGACAGAGCTGTATGCAACCAAACTGGTTTACGAAATATCTAGAAGCCTTGGTCCAACACCTTCCTCAAATTCAGTATGATCACAGGCCCTTATTGATCAAACCTAATCCAGCCAGGAGAAATGACCATAATATGAAACCATTCAGGCTGCTTGTAGCTTGGTTTACTCATCATGATTTTCCTAATATGGTTAGAAATAATTGGCTTGAGAATTTATCTCTTCAAGATAACATTAACAATTTCTAGGAGAATGCTCAACAGTGGAATGAAAGAGTCTTTGGCAATATTTTCAAGAAGAAAAGGCAACTCTTAGCTAGAATTAGTGGTATTCAAAAGAGGCTAGAGAATCATCACTCATCCTACCTTGCTAAGTTAGATTGCCAGCTCCAACAAGAATTGGACAATATTTCTTCTCAAGAAGAGTTACTTTGGATGCAACGAGCTAGGTGCAAGTGGATTGCTTTTAGGGACTGCAATACTTCTTATATTCATGCAAAGAGTATTGAAAGGAAGAAAAGAAATCGCATTGATATGCTTAAGGATGACAGTGGGACTTGGCTTACTGATGAGGATCATTTAAAGACTCTGGCTATATCCTTTTTCAAGAATCTGTATACTGAAGAGGGAAATGTTAATTTACAATATCTAGCTAAGGGTATTTTCCCTATTATTCCAAGGAACATTTTAGCTTCTTTAGAGACATCAGTGACGAATGAAGAAATTCACAAAGCTCTTTTTGATATGCAACCTTTCAAAGCATCGGGTATAGATGGCATTCATGTGGCCTTTTTCCAACGGCAATGGGATGTTGTGGGACAACATGTCTGTGATGCTATTAAGAAGATTTTTCAAGAAGAATTGATGAATCCGGAACTTAATAAGACCTTAATAACTCTTATTCCAAAAGTCACCAATCTTGTGACTATTAAGGAGTTTCGTCGTATTAGTCTTTTAAATGTTCTCTATAAACTAGTTACTAAAGTGATCATTAATAGGCTTAGGAATATTATGCCTACTATTGTTCTCCCTAATCAAGTTAGTTTCATTGCAGGTAGAAGCATTTCAGACAACATTATCATTGCTCAAGAAGTAATCCATTCAATGAGAATTAAAAGAACGGAAGCAAGCTTGGATGGCAATTAAAGTTGATCTTGAGAAGGCGTGTGATCGCCTTAGATGGTCCTTTATAGAGGAAACTTCGATTGATACAGGTTTTCCAAAAAATTTGATTAATCTAATCATGAGTTGTATCACTTCTGCTTCGATGTAGGCCCCGTTGAATGGTAAGGTGATGGAAGAATTTAAGCCTTCTCGTGAAATCCGTCAAGGCGATCCTCTTTCTTCTTACATTTTTGTACTTTGTATGGAGAGATTACCACAATGTATTTCCAGTTTGGTGTCTCAGGGTGGGTGGAAGCCTATTTCTCTTGGAAGAGGTGAGCCAGGCCTATCTTTTTTTTTTTTGGCAGATGACCTTATTTTGTTTAGTAGGGCCACCAGAGATCAAGTACACATTATTAAGGAAACTTTGAGGGAATTTTGTGATGTTTCTGGTCATAAAATAAATGAAATCTTTTTTTCTAAAATATTGACCAAAGAGAAGCTATCTGGATTAGTGATTCAATTGGCTTTCGTCAGCTTGTGATCTTGGCAAATATCTAGGCGTTCCCTTTTTTTTTATAAAAGGATCACAAAGGACACCTTTGGTTATATTTTAGACAAAATCAAGAATAAACTTTTTGGGTGGAATGCCAAATTACTTTTGCTGGCAGGACGCCTTACTTTGGCTAAATCCATTTTGATGTCTATTCCTTCCTATGCCATGCAAACATCAGCTTTGCTAAAATCCTTCTGTGATCAGATTGATAGCATAGTCAGGAAGTTTATTTGGGGCAAGCCAGATGATAATAGGAAAATGAGTTTACTTAATTGGGCATACATGTGTGAATAATGCAGAAGTGGAGGAGGCGACATTCCTAAGTTGAAAATGCAAAATGTTGCTTTTTTAATGAAGTTGGGTTTTGCTCTCTGAACCAAACCAAACCTCCTATGGGTTAAAGTCCTTAGAAATAAATATAAATGGGATACTTGTAGTGGGTACTTTATGAGGAAAGGTTCAACTTCTCATCTTTGGAGAAGTCTTAGTCATGTGTGGGATGATTTAAAGAATGGTGTTTATTGGACCATTGGAAATGGAGAAACAACACGTTTTTGGGAAGACAATTGGCTAAGTGATTGTGGCCCTCTCAAGTTACTTGCTTTTAGACCCATTTCTAAAGCTGAGCTAGTTTTGCAGGTTAAAGATATGGTTATAGTTGATGGCCAGTGGAATTGGAATTTTTTACAAAATCTGCTTCCATCGGGAGTGCTTTTACAAATGGTGGCTATTAGGACTCCCAGTGATCGTAACGGGCCTGATCGCATTTTTTGGGGTCCTTCACAATTAGGTAATTTTAGTGTTAAATCTGTATATCAATTTCTAACTAACGATAGCTTTTGTTCGCATGAAGGAAATTGGAATCTGTTTTGGAAGTGGCCTAGGGCTCAACGTGTTAGAACCTTTTTATGGCTAGCCTTGTGCCATAGACTGCTGATAAACCATGAGAGATTTCAGTGTCACCTTACTAATGATGCTTCCTGTCATTTGTGTGGCACTGCTCAAGAGGATGCCAACCCTTGTGTATTTGCTGGCAAGCTAAGATCCTTTGGCTTAAGTTGATTCCTACCGAGGATATAAATGCTTTCTATGCGGCAAATTTTTCAGATTGGTTCACCATTAATTTGCGTAATGGGTGGAGATGGTGCTCCAAGTTTGAGAATTGGAGAATTATTTTTGGCCTTGTCTGTTGGTCTTTGTGGAAGCAAAGGAATAATTTTACTTTTGAAGGTAAAACTCAAAGTTCAGAAGACCTCTTTCAATCCATCCTTAGAATGCGAAAGTATACAAAAAAATGCTCTGCAGTTCTAGAATGAGAAATGTAGACATCATCTTAAGAGGCAAATCCTTGTTGGCTGGGATCGACCTGCTCCGGGTTGGATCAAAATTAACTCTGATGGAGACTTCCATGCATCGTGTAACCATGCTACATCGGGTGGTATAACCATGGTGTCTGGCTTAGCGGCTATAGTCGAAATATTGGCATTTGTTCAGTCACCCAAACTGAGCTATGGGGAACTTTAGATGGTTTAGAGATTGCATAGAACATGGGTTATAAGAATGTGGTACTCGAACTTGACAGTAACTTGGTGGTCCAAATATTGAGGACTATCGATTATGGCATTAATGCAAACATCAATCTAGTGGCAGCTATAAAAGATTTTCTTGATAGAGATTGACAGGTTCTCATTGGCCACAATTTCAGAGAAGGTAACCGGTGTGCAGACTGTATGGCTAATAATGCTTTCTCATTGCATCCAGATTTAAAGATTTATAATGAACCTCCAGAAGGTATCCAGCCTCTCATCACGGAAGACATTCTAGGTGTTACTTGGCCTCGTTTGAGTGCCATGAATTTTTCATAGTCTTGCTAGTCTGTGTTTTTCTTCTTCTATATTAAAAAAAATCTATTTACTGATTTACTAATATTATTGTAAAATATTTAGTGATATAAAGGTTGTGTATTCTAATATAAAAATTTACATATAAAAAAGCATTCTACTTTGTGGCTATTTAATGACAAATAGATTTTTCATGCTTTTAAAAACAAAATCATTAGTTGGAATATCAATGATAAGTTTTAAATACAATAAATCAATTCCAATATTGTAAATAGTTTAAAAATAAAAATAAGACGCTTCTATGGAAAAAAATGTAATAAAAATTAATTGATAAATTTCTTAATATAGATTTAACAAGTTCATGCAAAAATATACATTAATAGATCTAGAAAATATACATATATATTATAGAATAAAAAATTAAGAAAAAAGAGGAAATGATCAACAATAGCTCAAAAAACATTTTAGAAAAAAAAATCAGATTAATTTTTAGAGGTAATCCTGGTGTCTGTGGCTGTGCCTCTTGTTGTTTTTGTTGCTGTTGCTGCTGCTGCTTCTGTGAAGGATGCTTCTCCATTACCACTTTCACAGAAGCACTTCCACCTACATTTGCTTCCAATCTGAAACAAAAGCGCAATATAACCACTAATTATCAGGAACATTGACTACAGAACAGCAAAATTTTTAAAACTTTTAGCATCTTGTGGATGCTACTGTTAAAACTAATTGATTTTAAAATTATGATTGACAACAAGTGTATATTTATAATAATACTGCTGTCACAAGGTTTTATTCATCAGGTGACATTATGGGTTAATTCTGTATATCATCTATGCTGCTGTTAAAAGAATAAATTTTGTTAAAGGAAAGAATTAGGAAAATTGTTTAACTTACACTGGGAATTGAAAAGATTGTGTGCTGCTAGATGAGTTCCTGATCTCCTCTGCTGAAGGAATCTTTTTTCGAGTAACATTTTTACCATTTTCCTGTGAAACTGGATTACTAGGTGGTGGCAATTGAGGATCCATTTTTGCAGGTTCTTCTGATTTTTTATCATCTATCACTCTAAAGTCTTCGCTCTTTTTATGTGCCTGATTATCTCCATCAATGACAGGAAGAAATTGAGGTGGGGAATTATTGTGTCGTCGAGCCTAGGAAGCTCACCAGATTTATACAACATAAAAACATGATCCCTGGAGAAACTGTTATTTCCTCCCATATGAATACTAAACAATGATTCACTTGAAGCAACACTCCATTCCATAGGCGTTGTAGGCTTATTAGCAAAAATGGATGATGGAATTCGATTTGGATCATACCCTTCACCAGCTGAAGCTGCTGTTTGATTTTGAGGGAACATTATTGTTGATGATTGTCGTATGTTCATGCTTGGATTCTCAACTTTTTTCAAGTCGACACTCTCTTGTTTCGGTTTGAGAAGAGGATAAGTAGAATCATCCTTTTCAGCAGAATCTTCTGAAGATGAGAGAGGAGTTGAAAATTTCTGCTGAGCATTATTAGGCCCCTCTGGATTTGTAGAGTTCTTAATAACATCATTTCCATTATCCATAATATGCCAATTAATTATCTTATCTGTTTTGTGATGATCACTCCAATTCCCTTAAGACCCTCCTGTAATTGTTACCTTGATACAGAAATTCACACTGCAATTGAGGAAACAAACAAATTTTACATCAGATTTTACACAAAAACAATGATATCAACAGAATTTCTTTAGTGTCTAGAGATATATAAATGTGAATAAACAATCTGAAACGAATTTGTTTTAGCTTTTATAGAGTTTTTATGATCGAACGTAACATTTTTTTTTAACAATTATTGTAACAATGCTAAATATAGCTCAAAGATTGAATGAAGAATATACATGATCATTTAGTTTATATTATAAATCAATCATTTGAAATTTTGAATGTAGTCAATTGCAAAAGGCAAAAGCATAAATGATGCATGAAAACTTCCTGTGAAATTATATGGAATTCAGTATATCAATATCTAATCTAATAATTTTAAATGTCATTTTCTCGCTAGAACATGCATGAACAAATCAAACTTTTCCAAAAATAACACAAAAATATGACTGGGTTTTAGGTATAATAATATCTCTAAACAAAATACAAAAAGAAAAAAAATATTTAATTAAAATAAGAATATAAAGGGAGACTACATCAAAATGTTCTTTAATGATGACCCAGTTAAATAAGACCTTCAACTCAATTAAGAACCTATCCAGAAAGCAAATATCTTCAAAATTAATTGGAACCAAAATATATTTATTATTATCTCAAAAGGAAAGGAGATATACAATATTTTTTCTTTTCTTTTTTTTTTTGTGGGGGGTGAGAAGAAGGTAAACACCAATATTAGTCGAATCCCAAAAAAATTAATTAATAAAAAACAAAAATAATAAACAAGAAGATAGAAACATAAAAATCAGTATGCAAGATGTGGAGAAGTAGCAAACGGCAGAAAAATTGAGGAAGAGCTAGTGTTTAAAGTGGAAGGCCGAGAGAAAATTTCGGCTTGGTGTAATGTTGACGTAGGAAAATTTTTAGACTTAGATGATCTATGGCTCTATTTATGAATCAAGTCAATTATAAATTATAAATTGAAAAAAAATTAATTTAAATTATTTTTTAAAATATTATAATTTAAATTATAATTTATAATTGACTTGATCTATTAATAAGGAAGTTCATATCCTAAAAACTAAAAAACTGATATTGGTCATGGTCAATTAGTGCCAATTTTAACTTAGTAACTGCTAGCTCCAAGCGGTAAAAGATTTAGTCTAATATTGTTTTACTTGTTACCATTCAATAATAGTTTGTAGTTGTATCTTTTGTAAAGTTTAGTATTTCTACAATCTTCTTTTGGATTTTCTTCCCATCTATGTTGCCTAAAATCTACATTTCAATTTTTTTTTTAAAAAAAAGCCTAAAATATATGCAAATATAAGTTATATAACTCCCATAATATAAATTTTTTTTATTATAATTTTCTCATTTTGTAATAGATGCAAATGCAATTTTTCATCTCTAGATTTCATCACCACCAAATGCAGTTGGTTTAAACTATGAAAAACATATTATATCAACGATTTTTCAATTATGAGATTATATATTTTTATTGAAATTTAATTTGAAAAAAGGAGATGTTGTTGCATATTTATTTTGATTAATTAATTAATTAATATTTATTTCCAATATTTAAAGGAAAATTCATGTCTGATGAGATAAGAATCTTAAGTTCTACTTTTATTATAGATAATAATAGGTAATTTATTTTTAATTTAATATATGAATGGACTATTTTAAAAAAATAATTTGAATGTTTTTAACTTAATATAATTTGAATGAATTCTTTTAAATTTAATATTTAAAGAATTTTAAAATTTTAAAAAATGTGAAATATGGCAATATCATAGAAAGACACATGACAAAATGTGGCATCAATGACTATCAATTTAGTATAATATATATAAAGGAAATATTTTTTTAATGATTATTGTTGAAATATTTGTATTATGATAGTCGAGAAATTAAAATTCAAAGTTTTCGATTTTAAAGAAGTTTTTTTTACGGATGAAGGTAGTTGCATATTAGAAGAAACGGGCAGGAGCACAAATCACTTGAAAAATGTATATATTATAATTTTTATATAATTAATATTTCTTAATTAATCCTTTTAAAATTTTAAATTTATAAAAATAATTAATTATTATCATTCTTTAAAACAGTATAAGTATTAAAAAAGAATTTTTATTTTTTATTCTCCTATTAATTTTAATTACCTAAGAAAATGATAATGTTACCCACATTCCATCTTCTCTTTTGACAACTTCAAAGTTCAAAGTCATATATCTTAATTTGAGATGCATGTTAAAAAGGATAATTTATATATTAAAAATGAAAAAATAAAGAATTTTTTATTTATTTTGCACATCTTGTTTTACTTTCCTTTAAAACTATGATATTTTGTAATTTTAACTTTAAAACTTGTGTTATCAAAAAAAAAAACTTTAAAACTTGTGATGAATATAACATGAATATAATATGATTAAAATCATCACAAATTTATGTGACAACTAATTTATTTTATGGTCATATTATATTCATTCTACTTGATTATATATTTAAAGTATTTTGTTAGTTTATACTCCACCTTGAAGATTTTATTATGTTATTAAATTTTAAAAAAAAAATACTTCTAATTATAATATAATTTGAAAGGCTGAGATATTAGAAGTAAATAAATTATAAAAATATGTTATATTTTATTGAAATGAATAAAAATATTAAATTTTATTTTGTCTTGTGTATCTAGTCAACTACGTAGGATCAGAATCCTAGCTTATTGAACACCTCTTCTTCTGATATATATATATATATATATTTCAAATTAAACACTAAGCCTCACATAAGTTGGTGAAGGCTTAGTAATAGGCATACAAGGGTAATTAAGCCTCTCAGTTTAGAGAATTTGTAATTTAAAACCGTCATTGTTATTAGACTTAAAAAAAATAGAGATATGGGATTTGGAGTTCGGTTATGGTTTTTTAGTTTTTGCAAAGAGTGCAAACGCCAGCTTGAACGAAAAAAGGCCTTAAAATATTTTCTAATATGATAGACTCCAAGAAGGTAAAAATTCAAACATGTTATATGTACAATTGAGTGATACCAGTCATTCATCATCCATGAACTAATTAACCACAAAAATTTCAATTACACATCAATGACATTGTACAAACAAATAATCTTTCAAAAAGAAAAAGATGATTGCATACACTAAAAAGCGAAGTAGAACTTTACTCCATTTAAATAAAGAAAGGATAACTGAAATCGAAATGAAATGGATAAGAAATCATCATCCGTGGCGGTAAATCATGCATCAGAAAAGGGAACGTGTGAAACCTAGGATTTATAACAGCGAAGGATGATGGTTCAAGAAGCGGCGGCGGAGGAAAAAGAACAATGATCTTTCAATGGTTATGGTAAGCATTTGCTGGCATACAAATACACAAAGTTGTTTTCAGTACACTAATGAAAAAAGTAAAATTTTTTATTTGCTGCCTATTTTTATTAATAGGTTTTATTTTTTTATAAGAAAAAAATACTGACAATGAATAATACGAAAATATTTAACTATTTTATATCATGAATATATAGCTACTTATCAACTATGCAATAATAATAATTACCAAAAGGAATTGAAACTGTCTAATAATAATTTAATTAAAGTACTTCAACTTCTTAATTTATTCTTCTATCAAAGTTTTTTTTTTTTAAATAATAGTTAACTGTTAGTACTTAAATTCAATGCATAATTAAAATTTTATATAAATACTTCGTAGGCTTAATGGCTTCCTCAATTTTATCACATATCATTTTTTATAAACATTTATATTTTACATTTTTTTCTTAATTATTATTATTATTATTATTATTTTAAAGATATGATACATGACGAGAACGAGGAGAATAAAGAAAGATATCTAGCACAATATGAATATAAATTTAGTATAATACAAGAGGAAGTAATTGGAGTAAGAAATAGGAATTTAATTTAATAATTTATAAATATTTTATATTAGAAATTTAATATTATTTTAAATTTATCTGAAAATTTTAATTTGATTTGAAATTTATCTAAATGAATTTAAATTAATTTTAAGTTTATCTAAAGAAATTTAATTTGATTTTAAATTTATTTTAAAAAAATTAATTTGATTTTAAAATTATCTAAATTAATTTAATATTTAAAAATTTAAATTCAAGAAAATTCGATATGTGGCAAATTTAGAAAGAGACGTAGCAGAATATTGTGATAGTAACAATAGTTTTAATATAATACAAACATATATAGATATAGGTTATTTATTTAAAAAATATTTCCTTGTGAGAAGTTCGTATCCACAGGAATCTGCCATTTTTCTTTCCCTCAACGCCGTCGTCTCTTCAATCTTCATAAGCTCCTAAAGCAGCCAACAGTTTATTACATAAAAATGTCGAAGAAGCGAAAGCACGGTGAAACGAAGACCGAAGCAGCAGCAGCCTCTTCTAAGAAAGATGAAACTACTTCAGAACGGCCACAACGCACACTTCTTGGTTGGAAACATAAGAAGGATGAAGTGGAACAATCTGAACCTCAGGGTTTTAGGAACAAAGAGAAGGTTTTAGTTACTTGTTCACGCCGTATCAATTTCAGGTATCGGCACTTGATGTTGAATGTGGTGTCTCTTTTGCCTCATTGTAAGAAGGATAATAAGGTTGAGTCCAAAAGTAGCAAAGGCATGGCTCTTAATGAGCTTGTTGAGTTGAAGAGTTGTTCTTCTTGTTTATTCTTCGAGTGCAGGAAACATAAAGATCTTTATTTATGGATGGCCAAATACCCTAGTGGCCCATCTGTGAAATTTTTGGTTAATGCTGTTCACACAATGGAAGAACTGAAGCTTATTGGAAATCATTCGAAAGGGTCACGACCTATCTTGACTTTCTCAGCTAATTTTGATAAAGATGCCCACTGGAAACTCTTAAAGGAGATGATGATTCAGATATTTGGGACACCAAAGGAGCATCGAAAATCTAAGCCTTACCATGATCATGTCTTTGTTTTCTCCATTGTTGATGATCATATATGGTTCCGCAATTACCAGATATCTGTTCCTCATAATGAATCAGATAAAGTGGCTCGAGGAGGCCTTGATAAGATGACGCTTGTTGAGGTTGGTCCACGATTTTGTTTGAATCCTATCAAGATATTTGCTGGTAGCTTTGGAGGCCCAATATTATATGAAAATCCATTCTATGTATCACCTAACCAGATTCGAGCTGGGAAGTATGCAAAGAAAGTCAAAGCGAAAAAGAGGAGGAAAATACATGAGATGGAAAACCCTTTGGAGACTGATGAATTTGCAGACATGTGGAGGGGCTGATCATATTCTTGTTTTTCCTTTCTAACAGTTTTGTTTTATTTGATCATATTGTATCCAGCATTAAATCTGATTATTGTTGTTTTTGGCTTTACCCAGTTAAAAAATTTTCTCCCCATCGAATGGTTTTATCAAATGGTATCGATCAATGATGGAGATAAATGCTCGTTCTTCTTGAAAAAAAAAAAAGTCCGTATATCCACTGTCAAATGATTATATCATAATACAAGAGTTAAAAGGATTCGTATCTTAATAATTGAGAAAATTATACTATATATCACATTTTTTAACTTTTTTTTTTATAAAAAATCTCTTCTTTTTTAACACACCTTTAATATATATTGGATATATCTAATATATACCTTTAAAAATGAGTACACCTTTAATATATTAAATATATACTAAAAATATATTTTTTAAAAGGGATATTTTTAAAATTGAAAGTTAAAAAATTAATATTTTTAAAATTAAAAAAGAAAAAAACAAGATATTTCTGAAAATATTTTTATTTTTTAAGTTATCTTTAATAATTCCTCCCTTCCAAAATACATAGCTCTGGTCATTACCATTAGAGATAAAGAAATTGGGCCAAATAGTGAATTTTTTAAATATTTCGCAAATTCAATGACTAAAAACTAGAGCTCTTATTGTGATGCAACTGGAAAAATAAATAAAAATTAAAAATTAAAGGGAGGGAAAAAGAAATACTAAAAATAAGAGGGGTATGTTCATAAGTGCGTGAAAACTGAGAGGATAAGGTATATAAGAAAAATAGAGGTTGAGTTTGATGTCTTATCTCCACAGACTGCATCTGATGATCTGCTCTTAAATTATTTGGATTGTTTCTAAAATATAGCTACTGCTGCTTCAATGGACAGAGTCTTAGAGAAACAATTACTAGTTTTGAGTTTTAAATGTAAGTAACTTCTATTTACTAGAATTAATTATTTGGATTGTTTCTTGGTTATTGTGAATTATATTCAATTTTACAAGTTAGTTTATGTGTAAATAGGGCATTTACTGCTGCAATTATGAGCATTGGACACTGTTACTGAGTAGGGGTTTTGTATAATTTGTTAATAAGACCCTTTTTTTGTGTTCAAGGTTCTGTTTAGATTAGTTGTTTTAATTAGCAATCTGATTTTTTTTTTAATAGAATTTGAAGCAGTCTTCACAAACATTTTGTTTCCTAAGGCCTTGTTTGGTTTTTTATGGTTTATTCTTTTTCTAAGTCAAACAGAAAACTAGAATATGATCAATTAACAATTAATGATACAAATCAAATGCTAACTAAAAATCTTACATAAGCACAGAAGTATTGTACCAAATTACTGATAGTTTTTGTCAATCCAAATCTTTTGTAGGTAAAAATAATCTGAGACAAAAGACTTATCAACCATTTTTGAGACCATGTTCAGTTGGCATTCCTGAGAATTTTTCTTCTTCAATTAATCTCAAATACTCTAGCTTGATAAGCCTGCGCCATGATCCAGTAACGGTAAACATTTCTTCTTTAAATCTTTTGTTTCTGGTTAATTTTTATTTTATCTGCAACATTTGTTTTGATGAATCCAATTAGAGTTCAAATATTTGTTTTGGGAATGGATAAAATCAAATTTCTGATATATGCACTGACTTCTAATTTCTAAGACCAGATTTATGCAATGAGAAGGAGAAGGATTTATCAGAAGACAGAGACTTATGTATTATTAGAACCTGGAGAAGATGAGAAGTTCGTTTCTGAAGAAGAGCTAAAAGCTAAATTGAAAGGTTATCTCGAAAATTGGCCACAAAAGGCATTGCCACCAGACCTGGCAAGATTTCAAACTATTGATGATGCAGTTTCTTTCTTGGTTAGTTCAGTTTGTGAACTTGAAATTGATGGAGATGTTGGTTCTGTACAATGGTATGAAGTTCGTTTAGACTGATAATGAATTTCGGTCCAATATCTCACATTAGTTATGGGGAGCTTGCATTGGTAGACGAAATTTTCCATCAGATTTTGTAAATCATAACTTGTACTATTCTCACTATGAAACAACACAAACTCCATGGTTAATTTTCAGTATGATACAGCAAAAGAGCTAAAATATACCAGAACTTGAATTTTACTATGTGAATACATGCCATGTAAACAAATTTATTGTAATTGATACACAATAATATGACTATTCTTCAGAAAAATTAATCAAGTTCAAGAATATGCACAGCTTCATCAGCCAATAATTTTTATATCTCCATCATGAAAGAGATCACTTCCTTTGCTATTTCTTGAACCTGCAGCCAAAATCATGTTCATAAAAGAAATAAAATTTCATTGCATTGGGTTTATAAGCACAAAGAAAATAATGAGAACCAAATTTCACATACAAATGGTGCAAGTGATTTGTCTTAAAATGGAATTTGAATGAAAATGAATTTCTAAACATAAAATTATTCTGAAAGTACCCTTTCATAAAATAATTCTGAAAGTACCCTTTCTGTTCCTTGCAAGAAGGCCTTTTGTAGCAGGAGACATCATCAGATCAGTTGGGCTTCTATACCTGAAATTAAGCAAATCCCAGAACCAGAAAATAATAAGAATAAGCCAAAAATTGGAACATTAATTGTTATTAGATAAAATCGAACTACCAATGAGTTTTATAAAGTCAATGGTGACCTCTCCTCTTCAAGCCTTTTATGAAGCCAATTTGAAAATAGAGAGAGAAAATCAAATCAACCAAAAGTACTGTTTATATACCTTTCAGGGTACTTAAAAGCCTTAGGAACATTGAGACGACCAGGGGTGCTACTTTTTTGCAAATCAGTACTTGAATTTAGAGATTTTGGATCAATTTCTTTATCCTGTTGAGGTGGTGTTTTGATATCTTCAGATAATTTCATTGGCTCTTTGATTGGCATTTCTTGCAGCTTCTCCATTTTATGTATGAACTTGCAAATTCTTGTCTTGATGATGGCAGGCAAAACCCAGAAAATTTATGTGTTTATGATCCACCAAACTCTTTTCAAGAGTTAATGGTAAAAACCCAGATGCTGATCAAAGAGAGTGATTTCATATATTAGTGAAATCTTAACTAATATGAAGAAGGATTATATATAAACATATACATATATATATATATATATATATGTGCAGCATATTTGGCTAACAAAGAATTGGAGATTAGATAAGCCCTTAAAAGTAAAGGGCTTGCAACGGTCCAATTAGGTTCCATTCAGAATAGGAGACCGTTGAAATTCAAAATTAGAGTGGGGGTGAGATTCAGATGAACCTAATAGGTCAGGCCCTAACGGTCAAATTCTATGACCATAAATTAAAAACACAAGATGAAATATTAAAATGATTAGGCTATTATCTAACCAAATTGGTGGGTCCAAAGTATTTCAGCTTTTGGGCAAATATGATGATAAATTATTCAAAGATTGTCCGCTTTCAATAATCATATATATATATATTGTATAATATATAGTTTATTATAAGCCTATAGCTAATGCAGGTTTTGGACATAGTTTTAATACTCTCATATATGGTACTAATTAAAAAAAACTCTCATATGAAGTCATTTTATATGTGGAAATAGAACTTCCTATTAAATCTTATTAAATAATATATTTTTATTTTCAATTTAATAAAAAAAATACAAATATCTCCTTAAAGTTTTCATGAAAATACATATTAGTTCTTAACATAATTTAAAAAAATGACACCCTCTTCCATTTTTTATAAAATTTTTACTTTTTTATAAATAGTATTTTAATTATTTTATTATAAATTTTTAATAAATCCATAATGAACTCATAATAAACTAATGAAAATCTAGTATTTTGATAAACTAATCATAAATTTTCTTAAATTTGAATATATTTTAAAAATATAATAAATTTAAAATTTTTTTTAATTTTTCTATTTTTATTAAAAAGTATGTAATTAGACACTTCATCTTTTAAAAAAACTTAATATTTGAGCCTAAATCTATAATATCAATATCAAATTTATATAAATACAAATTTTAAAGGGATAATTACGCTGTTTATAGAAAAAAAATTCTATTTTTAAATATATTGTACAGTATAAAAATTTTTTCACTTTTACTTTTTATAACGTTGTTTCTTTTCTGTAAATTTTTTTATTTAATTTTATTTATATTTTTTATTTATATTTTTTTAATGTTATATTTTTAATATGTACACAAAAAATAAATATATACATAATTTATAGAAAATACACACTCAACAATACAAACTACATCTATAACACATCTATAATAAATCTAAATTATATTTTTAATATTTGTTTAATTTTATATTTTTAATTTTTTATTCTCACAATAACAATACAACATTCTCATAATATTCATACAATATTCAATAATTTTTATATAAAATAGATACAATTTAAATAATAAAATATATCATGCACACAAAATCTACGACATATCTACATAACAAAATTATTTGTATTTTTTTATTTTTTATGTAGATAATATGTAAAATTTGTTTAAAAATAAATTTAATAATTTTTATTAAAATATTTTTTATATTTTACTTTTTTTATTTTTTTGTGAGTATTATTTTTTTTAATTAAAATTTTATCTTTTATAAAAAATTATATTTTCATATGATGAAAAATAGTTTAAAATATTAATTTTTATTATTTTATTAGAATATTTTTATTGCATAGTAAAGCTTGAAAAAAAAAAAAACTTGAAGTAAAATATTATTGTAGTGAGGGAAGAAGTATTTTTGAAAGAAAAAAATTTTTATTTTAGTGAGGAATAAGGTATTTTTGAAATTTTGTTATAATTTTTATAAAAATATAAATATTTTTAGTTTTGTAGTATTTTTGAAATAAAATCTTTTTTAGATAGTTTTGTAAATGTCCCAATTTTAAATCTCAAAACAGAAATTTTTATATTAAACAATGGATTGGAATTAAATTTGATTATGCCATAAGTCAAGTTTGAAAAACAAATTTAAATCAAATTTTCTAAGTCAAACTTGAATTCCCCTCAAAAAAAAGTCAAACTTGAATTAGTACAAATTGGTAATTCTAATAATTTTTTCTTAAATAAAGAAAAATTGATAAATTAAAAAGATAAATTATATATTAAATATAATCATTTTAGTTGGAAATATTTTAAAATATAAATATATTGTGAAATAAATTTGATAAAATTACTCAAGTGACATGAATTTTAGTTAAAACTTGCACCACGTAATAATTATTTCCAATATCAATTTAATTCATAAATTGAGAATTCAACCTACTGAGGAAAATTTTATTTTATTTATTAGAAAAAAAAAATACCTCCGTATAAATAAACGTATTTATTGGGGTATAGTAGTAGAAAGGAAATTATCCATAGCCACATGCTAAATACATTATAATGACGATCAAATTTAGTAAGAGTTTTGATAATATGTATCTCATGTTAATGATATTTTATTTTTTGTATAATTTTTTCTTTATTTTTGATTTTAATTTATTATTAATATTATTTTGACTAAAGAAAAAAAGATCTTAGATTTGAATATAATAAGCAGGATTATCAAAAAAATTATATGAAGCTAACTCTTTACTCCAAAAAAAAAATAAAGAACAATATATATATATATAGTCCCAACAGGGTGACCCCAATCTCCTCAAACTATAAGCAAAGGTGTTAATTTTAAATTTTGACTAATGACTACATAATTGTATTATTTATATAATAGGGATAATTATATATTTATATAAATATATAATTAAAAATTAAACGAGTGCATGTGAATGCTAGAGGGAATAAATCATCATAAGATCCCTAAATAATTTAATCTCGTCTTTTTATAATTTGCACATTTTGATTTGATCGATTGTTTTGATCTTTTTTCTATTCAAACTTTTCATTGGCCACAATTAAATATTTGATGGGGAACACATACACACATGTATATGTAATTTGGCTTTGAATATGCCTGTTCTACTAATTGATAAGGAATAAATAATAGATTAATACTTTAAAAAAAAATCAAAAACTAATTAATGTTAAATTGCAGATTAATGACTATATCTTTTTGGAGTTGCATACAAAGTCTTAACTAGCTGGCCCTTATGTCATTAATCAAGTAATTAAGATATCAAATACAAATGACAGAGCATGTAGGTTTATGCATGCATTTGATTTAAATATTGAATCTCTTAAGCCTTAAATTAAGGTAATTTTGAGTGTATATATATGATATCAAATTTATTTTTAAGATTATAAAAATTATAAATTAAAATTTTGAATCAAAATTAAATTCAATTTGATAAATTTTAATTTATTCAATTCCAAAGCCAATAAGAATTGAGCAAATTGTGTAGCTATAATGGTTTTATCGGCAGTTGGGGTCTCAAATAGGTATTAATTGTCATAACAAAGTGGGGTTGTTTGAGATAACTCCACACGCCGAATGCCTAAATGCCAATCAACATGTTTCATATATTATCCAATTCTTTGCTTTTATTTATTTATTTATTTGAAACTAATTTAAAATTAACATGTTGGAGAAATTAAAAATATAACTAAAAATTAAACATGTTCACTATATTTAAATATGTTATATATATATATAATCCCATTATTTAGCCATAAAATTGATAAATTACAAGGAACCATAATGATAGCAAGAATATTACAAGTGGAAGAAGAGTCAAAGTGAAAAGAACTAAACATTTTGTTGTTATTTTGAACCAAAATTGACGTACAATAATGTTAAGAATTATTATTGATTAATTAATTTGAAATGTGAATTAAGTTAATAGGTATAGATATTAAATACATGTAGAAACATACCCAATTAGTCAACATCACAAAACTAATATATGAAAATACTATAAAAATATATATATGAAAAGATATTTTTGGACACACTTTTTTCATAATTCACTTCTTGATTTTTGATAGTGTATTAGCTTAGTGTCTTTAACTTTTTGGTTTAATTTCTTTTTTTTTCCGCCTTTAAATATATAATTATATAGTGACTTTAAAATTATTAAAATTTTTTTATTATGGTAGTTCAATTTCTGAAAGAATAATTAAAATTTTATTTTTTTAAGCAAAGGTCACGAATAAATATTTATATTAAAAATTAATCAAAATATATAATGATGTGGTGTGATATGTTAATCATGTCATCTGACATGTCATAATACTATTTTAGTAAGTATTTTGTTTATATTAAAAATTGAAGAATATAGCCGTTGTAAATTATGCACACCATTTTGTGTCCAAGTGTTGTCCAGCTGAGCCGGGTTGCTCGGGCGGGCTTGCGAGTTTTATAAATACCCTCAAGTTCATCTGAAGGCATTCTGCTCATGATGCGATGTTTTTACTTAAAAGCTACACGCAACTTTTTGGTATTAAGCTTCTGTTCAAGCTTTCTTCTTCTTCCTTTCTTATTTTCATTATTTAATAGCAGTTAATTAGAAGTTAGTTGCAACGAATTTGTATTCTAAAAGCTTGTAAATTTGTTTATATATTAGTTGTTGTGGCAAACTTTACGTAAATTGAATCAAATCAATTTTGTTTCTGTTAATTTATATGGTATCAAAGTCTTCTTCATAATTGACACCATTAATTTTTTTTTTCTTATCTAGATATAGAATTATCGTCGGTCTTCTAATCGCCGACTACACTAGATTCTCATTTTTCCTCATTTTTCAATTAGTTTCTCAAATAAATTTGTAATGTCTTTTATCTCCTAGATTTGGCCATTTTAGGAATTTTTTTTTATTCTCCACCTTCATGGTGGTTTTTGGCTAACATATGTTTTATATAAGAAGCAAAAACTTTCCTATGAAGGATGGTGTTTCACCATTTTTGGTGCTCACATGTTCCTCCTTTCCTTGATGAAGAGGCTATGGGCTCTAGAAGGCAGTTTGAAAGTCTATTAGGCAAAAGAGTTCTCTTGGTACTGTCCTTTCTTCTGTAAATTTTAAAACTCAGTTGTTATTAGGCACACATCGTCTAGCAATGCTTATTTTGAAGAATGGTCTCTGAGAGTTGTTAATGACTCAAGATTTTGCCATAGGAGTTTATCAACTAGTTTTGAAGCTCTGCTTCTCAGTTACGAAATCTTATTTTAGTCTTATGTACTTTCTATACTTTTGTTGGATTTATTTGCATTTTTGTTGCCTTAAAATGATTTTTTCTTTTTATTCTGAATTTGTTGTAGTGTTTATTCACGCTAACTCTCTAAATTATCTGTATTTTGGGCTTTTTTTTAGTAATGAATCTTCTCTAATTATGATATTAGAAAAAAAAAACATAAAGTATCAAATGATAATTTCTGGATTGAGGGGTCTAAAATTATTTGAATTTATCAAAATTTATGAGATTAAAAAATGGATTTTAATTCTATAATTTTAAATGGTCTCTAATAAGGATGCTATACAAATGAACATATTTGTTTTGATGAAGTTTGGAGTATGAATTCCTAAAATTCTTTGAATTTATCAAATTTTTAATTTTTTTAATTCATGGGTTAGATAAATTAATTTGGGGTTTTACAAAACTACCCATAAAAATAAATTTATTTTCAAAAATACTACAAAAAAAATATTTACACTTTCAGAAAATTTTGGTAAAATTTTTCAAAATACCTCATCCTTGCTCAAATATTTTTTTAAAATGTTTCCTTTCTTATTACAAATAATATTTTATTTTTATTTTTATTTTTTTAAAACTTTACTGCTAAAAAAATATATATATTCCAATAAAATAATATAAATTAATAATTTAAATTGCATACATTTTCAACTTATAAAAATGTATTAATTTTTTTTATAAAGGAAGATTTTTAATTTTAATAGCAAATAAGAAATAACACTTACAAAAATAATATAAAAAGTAAAATATATTAATAAAAATTATTAAATTTATTTTAAAATAAATTTAATATATTATAAGCATAAAAATAAAATTAAAAATATTAATTTTGTTATAAAAATATTGTATAAATATTATATAGATGTTTTGTATATGTTATCTGTATATTATGTAAATATATGTAAATGCTATATAGATGTTGTGTGTATGTTATATATATTTTGTGTATATTGTGTGTGTATAAAATTAAAAAAAATATATTAAATATGTATAGATGTTATGTAAATGTTGTATATTATATAAATATTGCATGTATGTTTGGTGTATGTTTATATTTGTTATGTGTATTTTATATATGTTGTATATATTTTTATGTATTTTATGTATAGGTTGAGACTTTGAAAAAAATTATTTATAAAAAAATATAATATATAAAAATGAAAAATATAAAACAAAAAATAAATAAAAATCACCATTCTTTTGCTGTAAAAAAATTAAATCTGAGAAATTAAAAAAAGGCTCATATATTTGAAAGGTTAAAACACCGTAATTGGCATAAATTCCTTAATTAATTTCCTTATCCATAATCTTTCAATCCTTGACACCCCCGTTTAGCTCAGCGCCATAGTTTTTTTTTTTTTAAATATTATGCATACATATACAAATTTATATATCCTAAAATCTTTTGATTAATTTCATAATACTTTATAAGATTTATCATTTTATATTTTTTATATTTTCATTTATAATATAAATGATTTTACTTGTTATAATAAATTAATTTTATACCCTTTCAAAAAAAATTAATTAATTAATTTTATAGTATGTTTGGTAAATTACTGAAAAAATTAATTACTGTGAATGTATTTTACAGAGATATATTATAGAGATTATATTTTATTGAGAAATATTATATTACTGTATTTGAAAGATGTAGCAAAATACTGAAAAAATATATTAAAAAAATATTAACTTATTAGGTTACAACCTAACTTTACGGAGAAAATTTAAATAATACATAAACTACCCTTATAATATTTCTTTCTCGTTTTATCATATTTTAAATTAAATGTATGATTATCTTTTGATGTATGAATTCTCCGTTTGATGTATGAATTCCTCAATTCACTTTTTCGGTAAAATATTTTTCTAATTTTTTTTAAGTAAAATATTTTACTAATTAGTTGGTAAAATTTACTGGGTCCGGTATTTTATTTTATATAGATTATTTATAAATAAATATAGTATTTTTGGTCAAATATAATTATATAATCAATTTTTCTAAATTTTTTAAACTACCGAACATACTATTATAATATTAGACAAAATCAAATTCGATTTATTTGCAAATAATTTTTGTACGTAAACAAAATTAATAAGGGTAAAAGTATGAAAAATTTCCTTTAACAATTTTTTCATTAGGAAACTCTTCCGTACTTATGGAACCAGAAAAAAAAAAGTCGAACTACATGATTTATGAATATAAAAAATGATTTTTTTTCTTATTTAATTTAAATAATATATAATAAAAATCAATGATCTTTGATTTAAGTACATCAACAAACTTGTTCTTTGGACGTTAAGAAAGGCATATTTCATCGAACATTAATTATGCACGTGTGCAGAGCATTTGGTCATCTTATCACCTAGAAAAAAAAATCTAATTATTCATCAATCAATTTGACAATGATGTTCTGGAACTTAAGCTCTAAATTGAATGTCGGTAGGTCAAAAGTCTGAAGGAGATTCTTCAGTAAATTACAGAGGGAGAAATATTCTCAATCAGCTTTTTTTATTTTTAATATAAATCTAATTCCAATTAAAACTCGAAATTTGAAATTTCATTATCTATAAAAAAATCGATATCATTAAATTAAACCTTATTTTAAAATCATTTTAAATTGTAGTTTGGTTGTTCTGAGTTTGTTTCTTGTTCTGGGGTTATTTTTTGTTCATGGCTTTATGATGACGATGATGATGAAATTTTAGATATTATAAATAGATATATTTTTTAAAATTTTTACTTAAATTTTTGAAAATTTGGTTTAAAAAATTAGTGTAACGAAATTAAAACTAAGAGATTTATTTAGCTAGCATTTTAAAAAATAAAAATAAATTAATTGATTAAATCTCGTGTCAAAAAAAGAAATTAGATATACCATAAATCCTAAATAACCATAAATAAAAGGTTAAACTTATAAAACTACACAAGTTTTGTGAACGTTGAGTCAAAATATAGAATAGCTATATAAATGAGTTGGAACATCATGATACATAAAATCAATTAATTTGCATTAAAATTTAATTTATAATTACCGAATATATAAATTAATTAATAATAAAAGACTATTATAATTTAATAAAAAATTTAAATTTAATTTTTAAATATATGGCTATATTAAAATTTAATTGGAAAATTTTATTATTATTATTATGATTCTATCTCAATCCTAAAAGAATAATTTATATATATAAATCAATTTACATCACTTTTACGTCACTATACTTTTTTTTTATATACTTTTCGAAATTGAGATTTATTTATTTTCTTCTAAAAAGCAAAGCTAACACATATATTATTAGAAGGGTGTTAGTATATTAAATGTGAAGTTAATTGCATATACAAAGAAAAGTTGGAGATGGAGAAATGCAAAGCAAAGAGAGTTATGGCAGTTTTAACCAAAAAGTTGAGAATTTGATTGGACATTATTTAAGTGTCAAATCGGCGGCACGTGTGAATTAGTAAAATTTGTATTAGCTAAAGTACACTATTCATTCATAAAAACAATAATTATAACAATAATTTTTTTAAAAAATAAAAAATAACCCCACAGTATAATTATGAAACAATGTGGTGGAGATAGTATGTATATATGACATATCACATTATTAATATGTGAAATTTGAACTAAATGCACATATTTAGTGTCCAAAATTAACCTAAGTGATATTTGACATTGACAATATTAATTAAAATTAATCTTTTATTCTTATAAAAAAAATTTAGTCTTTTCTTAACATTATAATTGGAAATTTAATTATGAAATTTATAAAAAAATAATAAATAAAGACACTATACAATAACTAATATAGAAAAAAAATCCACTAAAAATTTTTCAAAGTAAAATTAAGTTCAAATAAGGAGAGATACCATCATTTGAATAATATTAAACTGGGAGAGAAGGTATTTATTCTTTCTTTAATAAATTAATGTTCTCATCACAATTTGTTTTTATTAAATAAAAATCTTAAAAAATAAAAAAGAGAATGCAAGCAAAAGATAAAAAATTTAAAGGGAAGAATATTCATTATCTACTTTCTTTATTAATTATATGTGAGTTAGAGAAAATATCTAAATTTAAATATGAGATCGAAGTAGCTAACATATATTTTTAATTATCAGACTACACCTTAACGGTTATATCAAAATATTCATTATGTACTAATTTATAAGGTACTTATAAGAATATAGGATTTTACATGAATTAAAAAGTAATGGATATACATAGGAGAGAGGATAAATTAGAGTTAATAATTGAAACAAAATTAGCGAAAAAGGAAAGAGCATAAAAAACCACAGTACTCAATAGAGCAAAGAAAAAGAAATAGTGAGGAGACAATGTGGGAGAGAGTGGCGAGAGGGAGGCAATACGAATTCCAAAACAGCCATCATCATTTCCACTATCACTCCTTCCCCTTATTTTTGCATTTCAATCACACCCTTCTCGCGTGCACGGAAAGGGAACCCAACCATCCAAACTAAATAAATTTTAAAGCTTCTTTATTTTATAAAAAGTAATAATTTCTTATTCATAACTAGTAATTAATAACTTTCTTTTTTAAAAAAGAAAAAAAAAAGATTCTTCTAAAAATATTGTTAAAAAAAATTTCATCTTAAATATAGAAGGAATTTTTTTTTAATTATAAATTTATGTGCAAAATTAGTAAAAGCTAGCCATCCCATTTCTATTTCAATTACTTACTCTTGAGTGAGGATGAAAATGGTAAATTATTCTATCTTAATTATTGTCATTCCTATCAGTTTAATATACAATGCAATAATCATTACTTGAACCAAAATAAAAATAAAAATATCCGTTTTTTTAGTAATTATATGCATCGCATTCTTCTTGTCATTAAACTTTGACCTAGACCTTTTGTAAGATTTTATTAAGAACAAACTTTTACGTATTATAATAATAAAATAATTAATAATTGGAACATAAAAATAATTAATAAAATAAATCATATAGAAAATGGTAGTGGTTAAGAAATACATGCTATAGATGAAGTCATTGACTATTAGAAAGTATTATATCGTAGCCGTTTTTGCTATATTTTTCTGGGGTGGCGATGGGTCATTCATTAGTTCTATAGCAGCTTCTGCTGCCGCTGCTGTTTTTGCACCTTTACAGCTCTTTTTTCTGCAACTTCTCCATTATAATTAGCTGCAAATTTAGGTTTCCAAAAGGATCATTGCTTCACATTAAAAATTCAGCTACTATCATATATGACAAATCTTCTTACTTTATTTTTTTCATTTAATATAGTAATAAAACAAACAACTCATCATGTTGAAGCTTATCCAAACTTCTATATATATATATATATATATATATATATATATGTGTGTGTTGGCACACTTGGAGGATTTATTGTAATTCAACTTGGGGTGAAGGTGATCTTTCTGTCTCTGTCATTCTTCCTCAGGTTTCTCGGTTTGTTTATTGTTGGGGCATTATTAATTCTCACTGGAAATTTTCTCAAAATGATTGTGCTTCTTTTGCTGACCTGTTACCGTCTGATTTTGGCTCTCCTCTTCATAAAACTACTTTGGTGCGTTGGACTCGTCCCTCTCTTCCTTTCAAGGTAAACGTTGATGCCTCCTTCACATCTCTCCTGGCATCTGGAGGGGCAATTATTCGGGATTTGCATGGCCATTTTGTAGCTGCTTGCTCCTTCCCAATTAAAGCTTCCAACTCTTTTCAAGCTGAGCTCTATACTACACATTATGTCATTGCTTGGTGTTCTTCGTTAATTAGCCCTCCTTTGCATATTGAAGTTGATTCCCAAGAGGTAATCTCTGTCATTCAGGCGCCTCCCCCATCAAATTTAGTTGCTTTGAGCATATCAAGTTTTCTTCACTCCACAGGCTCATGCATCACTCATATTTACAGAGAGGGCAATCAGATTGCTCATGGTCTGGCTCAAATGGCTAGGATGTCACAAGCTTCTACTGTTTTTTATAATTTTCAATCTTTACCGATTCTGTTAAAAGGACTGGTGAACACTGATTGTATGTGTATTCCTTTTTTGAGATATAAATAATATACTTTCTCCTTGCAAAAAAAAAAATATATATGTGTGTGTGTGTGTGTATAAAAGATATAATTACATATAATACAGGTTAGCAAATATTTTAACCTAATATATAATCATAGAACCTTTTGATTATAGGACTTCATTTTAACTAATAGACTTAGACATAATTAATGAGATGATAGATTATATATATAATGAGAAGTAATTTTCTTTTTAATAGTTTTCATCTCCCCATTAAGATATTAAGGAGGCTTAATTAAATTTAAAACTATCTCTTATTAAATAATTAAATAAAAAAGTATTTGATTGGGAAATTATTATAAGATCAATTAATGTTGTAAGTAGGATTTGATGATGATGCCAACAAAGAGAGGGAGAAAAAAAAGAAAATAAAAAAAGGTAGACAAAGTGTTATATATGAATACAAGAGGAATTAATGGAGGATTGAAGGGACTGTTTCATGGGCAAGTAAAATTCATGTGATCATCCCACTGCCTTAGTTATTATTATTATTATTATTAATTGAAACAAAATTATAAGATCTTCTCCTTTGATTTATTTATGTATGTATATATATATAATTTAAATTAAATATAAATAATTAATTATGTTGGTGTTTTATGTGGACTTACCAAAAATAAAAAAAATATTATTGAAGATTAAACTAAAAAAATAGTAGGGCTATTTTAGTCTTTTCAAAGAGGAGTTTCTCTGTCTATATAGGAAATATAAGCTACAGAGGAGGGGAGGGGAGGGCTAATGGTGTAGCAATAAATGCCAGAGGAGGAGTTTCTCTGTCTATATATTCTATAGTGATCCCATTCAGAAATCAACACTCTTTTTCTCTCTCTTTCCTTTCTCTATTTATTCCAACCCGATTTGCACACGCCAATCTATATTTCATACACACACAAAACTAGGAAGCTCAAAACCCATTTCTTTCCTTCCATTTTCTTTTTCTCCTTTCTTCTCTTGTAGTTTGGAATCATGGGTAGAAAGCAAATCTTTCTTGCCATGGTTTTTGCTTTGCTATTATTAGTTTTTGCTAGTGTTCATGCACGAGAAGAAGAAGAAGAAGAAGCTGATAGAATAACTTCAATCCTGGCCAACCAAAAGTCTCTTTTCAACAATTCTCTGGCTATGTTATTGTCGAAGATGTTGCTGGTAGAGCTCTCTTTTACTGGCTCACTGAAGCTACCCATGATCCTTTCTCTAAACCCTTAGTTGTTTGGCTCAATGGAGGTTAGAATTTACAAATCCTTTTCTTTTATATTTTCTGGGTATATCCTTGGATTAACAAAAAAGTTAAAAAATGTTAGAATTTACAGCCAACTATTTTTAAATTGGAATTTGAACTCCAAATCTTTTAAAAGATGTGAAGTAATTACTCTATTATTGAGTCAGTCAGTATTAGCTTTGTGGCAAGGTTGAACTCTCTCTCTCTCTCTCTCTCTCTGCCTAACATTTTTATGCATGTTGGTAGAAAGCTGTTCCTAATTACTGTTATATTGGTTTGTTAGTAGGATAATTTTTGAAGGTTAACATGGATTTTTCATTAATTTGAAGGGTACTAGCATACTTATACGCAATGTTTTCTTTTCTTTCTTTCTTTTTTCTGCCTTTGTTTCTCTCATTTATATCTATAACCAGACAGTAACTTTTTTGTTGCCGACATCACAATCAATGAAATGATCAACTTCTCTACATATATGTATATATATCTTTTGAAGCTAAAAGAAATTGCAAGCAGCCGCTTTTATTTTATTTTTTTTTAAATAGGGACCCGAAAGCAAATTTTGGTCCATAGACAAGACTATTATGTCTGTAACTCTCTAAGCAGACAAAAAATGAAAATTTAATTCATACCCATTTCAATTTCAGCCTTAAAAGATGAATGACCTAACTACCAATTAATTTGTAGGCTATAGATAGTAAAAATAGAAATTCATATTTTGAGTAGTACTAGTGACTACACAATAGAGATTTAAGGTTCTATCATTACCCAATGAAAAGTCACCGTGCAATACACATAATAATACAAAATTTTTTTGAATAAATACACTAAATAATAAAAAAAAATCTCTCTCCTCTGTGTCACTCTGTGGATAGGGTAATCAGAAAGATAAATGCTTGAAAGCAACTAAAAACAGGACCTCATTATTAGGCCACATCAAATTACAGTAAAATGAGCTATCCATGTCAGCTTGTGTAGATGCAAGGCGAAGGTATATGGGTAGTCTTTTTGAAAATTTATATATATATAATATATTTTTAAAAATTTTTAAATTATTTATTAATTTTTTTAAAAAAATTTAAATAGCCTCTCTTTTTTTTTTAATTTTTATAAGAAGTAAAAAAAATATATAATAAATTATTTATTCTATACGTAAGAGTTCTCTTTTAAAAAATTGATGAAATATTAATAATATATAAATATAAAAAAAATAAAAAAATAGATAAATTTTTCAACTAAATTAATTTAAACACATTAATAAATTAAAGAACTCATTTATTTTAATTATTTTTTAAGAAATTTATTCATTATTTAATTTTTTTCTCTTTATTTTATTTTTATTATAAAAAATTTTATAAATTTAAAATTCTGTACACATATATATTAATATTTTTTATTAATTAATTTTTTAATAATAAAAATATATTATTAATAAATTAATAATTTATAAAATACTATTAAAATAAAATAAAAGATAAATAATTATGAAAAAATTAAAATTTATAAAAAAAAAAATTTACTCCCTTTTATTTTAAAGTCTTCGGCCGGTGCAGCCATCAATACTCCACTAGCTAATTTTTTGTTCTCAGTCACTCTTGCTAAATCTGTCTCAAATTTGCCAACTTAGCAAAATTAAGTACAGATCAATTTTAATTTAATGATATTATTATGGAGGTAAAGGTTACAAGTTTAAAACCATTGAATTTTTAGTTTAGTGGCATTGAAGTCGTTTTCATGAGAATTAAAATTTTAAATTGAATTCCGGTCAAAGTAAAAATTATAAAAAAATTAATAATTTAAATTTCAGTTAAGGTCGTGTAAATGACCTTGCAATTATATATATATATATATATGTCGCTTTCTTATAATTGGTCTGAAAAGTCTGTAAAATAATATTAAGACAAATATTTGCTAGATAAGAAATTCTTGTGGGACCCATCTGAGTTCAATAATATAATTAATTAATTTGTTATTTGTTTGTGTTTATTTTAATTTGATGATAATTAATGTGATGATAATGATCAGGACGTGGTTGCTCTTCTGTGGCATATGGGGCATCAGAGGAAATAGGGCCATTTAGAATAAACAAGACCGCTTCAGGTTTATATCTTAACAAATTTTCATGGAACACTGTGGCTAATCTCTTGTTCTTGGAAACTCCTGCTGGTGTTGGCTTCTCTTATATTAACCGCACCTCCGACTTGCAAGATACAGGAGACATTCGCACTGGTATCATCTTCATTTTTTATGAATGACTGCTATTGTTATTTCTTTTTCTGAAGAATGTGTGCTAGCTAGTCTTTCATCATTTGGTAACAAAGTACCAATAGACTAACCAGGTTTTTATGATCAAGATTTGTCTGATTAATATACAAAAAATTATTCAGCGAGTATAATTACATTTCCGTGGACAAAATGAGTTTTTTGGGTCCAGATTATCAGTGTATAAGGGACCATTTCTAAGAAATTATTGGATTATTCTGATGTAGAAATTTTAGAGTTACCTTACATTTGTATTAAAATTTTCTGGCTAATGGTTCAGCTAAAGACTCACTCGAATTCCTTGTTCGATGGATGAATCGATTCCCACGATACAAACACCGTGAAGTTTATCTTACTGGAGAGAGTTATGCAGGGCATTATGTTCTTCAACTAGCTAGAGAAATAATTATGCGCAATAAGAAGTCTAAGCATCCAATAAATCTCAAAGGAATTATGGTATAAAAAATAACTAATACTTCTTCTATCTTAGTTTATGTTGTATTACTAAAATGAAATGATTTTATTTATGTATTGTATGTTTATAGTTTGGAAATGCAGTTACAGACAACTACTATGACAACCTTGGAACAGTGACATTGGTGGAGTCATGCCATGATTTCTGATAGAACATATCAGCAGCTCATTAACACCTGCGATTTTCGCAGGCAAAAAGAATCAGATGAATGTGAATCTTTATATAATTTATGCTATGGATCAAGAATTTGGTAACATTGATCAGTATAACATTTATGCATCCCCTTGTAACAATTCTGATGGTACCAAATCTACTCGCCAAACTATTCGATTGCCTTACCGACCTTATAAGGTTTATACATTTATAACTTTATTAATATGAATTATATTTATTTTTTTCTTGTTAGTAATATTATTTTCCTGCTACATTCAGATTTTCAGGCAGCTTCCTGGGTATGATCCTTGTACTGAAAAATATGCTGAGATTTACTATAACAGGCCAGATGTACAGAAAGCGCTTCATGCCAATGTTAACAAAATTCCTTATAGATGGACTGCCTGCAGGTAAATTAACTGGACATTAGGCCAGTGGATCTCTAACAGAATATAAATTTCACTCTCAAAAAAAAAAAGAACATAAAATTAATATATATGCTTTTGTTGATACAGTGAACTTCTGAATCGAAATTGGAATGATACAGAAGTTTCAATTCTCCCAATTTATGAAGAAATGATTGCTAGCGGGCTAAGAATTTGGGTATTCAGGTTGAAAATCTTTCTTTTTTTTTTAATTAGTATCAGTCTCATATTATCTTGTATTATTATTTTTATTAAGATTTAAATTTTTTCATTACATTGAACCATATGCAGTGGTGATGTGGACTCAGCGGTGCCAGTTACTGCCTATAGATACTCTCTTGCACATCTTAAGTTGGCAACAAAAATTCCATGGTATCCTTGGTATGTTAAGAAGCAGGTCAGTAAATTAATCCCTTTCTTTTTCTAGTTTTTTTTTAATCCTCAAACAAGAAGGGGGAAATATTTAATTAAAGGGTAATTATACTTAGTTGATTTTAGAGTCTAAAATTATTAGTAGTGATGCAATCTTTGATTTTATGAAGGTGGGAGGATGGACTGAGTTATATGCAGGGCTAACATTTGCAACAGTGAGAGGAGCTGGCCATGAAGTTCCACTTTTCAAGCCCAGAGGCTCTTCAGCTTTTCAAATCATTTGTGAAAGAAAAGCCCTTCTCAAGTCTTGAATTTAAAAAAGAAAAGAAGAAGAAGAAGAAAGTTTTAGTTAGCAAGTTTCATTTTTAACCATTGAAATAAATTAGTAGGAAGAAAAAAGGGGAAATTAAGAGAGAAAAAAAAAGTTTTAATTGTGTGATAGATCAAGAAAAAGCAAAAATGGTTGGGGTTTGGAGAAGATTTTGGTTTATGTAATTATGAATTTACTTTTAAAATTTTAGATATTGATTTCAATTATTTGGTGGGAATAATTGAAAGCCAAATTTAATTACAATTAAGTTCTTAGTTTATTGTGCCTTTATATATATATATATATCATATATCATATATAAAAAAAAATACTAAAAAAGACTGGTCAGCATTATCTTGATTGGAATTTTTTTGGTCAATGTTTGGTTTATAATACAAAGGTATCATATACCTATATCTTTGAAAATAGCTATCATGAAAATCTTATAGTATGTATGTAACATATAGTGTCGTCATTGGGCAAATGGATATTATTCTCTAGAAGTTTCATCTTAATATAGGCCAAAACGGGCCTCGAATACTGTACGCTACATTATGTGAGCCCTTCTCCTTTTAATTAATTAATATTTAATAATTTAAAAACTAGCATGAAGGCTTGAATTTTCTTCTAATCTCATTGATGAGAACTTAATTTATGAGATTATAATTTAAATAAAAAGTTTTTTAATTTATAATTTTTTTTATTTTGATGTGGTAGTCATATCTTTAATTAGATTAAAATAAATAACATAATGCACAACATTTTATGAAAAAATTATTTTTTTAGTTCTTAATATATATGATACTCCTTCTATTTTATTTTAAATATCGTATAAGAAAAAAATTTTATTTTACTTTAGTTATTATTTTTAAAACTTTTAAAAAAATATTAATTAAAAAATTTTAATATTATATTTATTAATTAATAAAAAAAGAAGTGAATTGAAAAAGACGATAAAAGATATTTAGGTAAATTATAATAAAAATTTTATAAAATTTATAATAATAAATTATTTTTTTTTATCTATGTATGATATTTTTGCATAATACTCAAAATGAAATGGGAAATTAGAAAGAAAATTAAATGTATATCCAAATTGAAATAAGGAAATATTCTTTCTACATATATAATAATTTAGAATAAATAAAAAAATTGTACATATTTATTACTAATTTGACATGAATAATAATATTAGCATTGCATATGACTTATGGAAAGAACAATTATTTGAAATTCCAAAAGTTGTGGAGCTTGGAATTACAAAATTCTGTTGCAATATACAATTAAATTTCTTAAGTCAATTACAAAATTCTCAATAAGTGGCTCAAATGAAAGTTTCAAATTTTAGTTACAAAATTTTAAATTCTCCAAAGATTTTTAAAAAAAAATCTTACTATTTCTTTCATTTCTTTCTATTTACTATTTCTTTCATTTCATTCTATTATTTAATAATTCTTTATTATAATTTATTATTATTGTACAGATTTCTTTTCTTATTTATGAATTATGTTTATGACTTCAATCTATATGCTATAAAAGGCTCTAGACCTTATTTATAGCACAAAAAGTGAATGCAAAAAGCTAGTATTTAACTATTTATATATGTATGTAAAAATTTTAACTTTGACTAATATTAATTTCAAAAAAAAACTTTGACTAATATTAAAATTTAAAAATTTTCAATTTAAAAAAAATGATTTTAATATGATTTAATCAAACCTTTATAAATTATATTTATACACTAAAATCATAAAGTTATAACAGTTGAGTCCGCTTTCCTTTATTATTAATTTATACAATATAATATAATTTCTAAATAATCGGTGTTGGAGAACCAACAAATCATTAGAAGTGGGAAACAGAAAACATGTGTTAGAAAAGTAATTAAGGACTTTTACTTTGCGAAAGCACCTTATTTTTTGGGCGAAAATGACAATCCAAATGCCGAAAATTATATAATGCAAATGTTTTTTCAACTAAATATTTTATCCAACTTTTAAAAAAAAAATTAGATATTTTATTTGAAATGATTAATTAATTAGATAATAATATATTTTTTAAAATTTTATTATTGAAAAATTAAATAATTCACCTAAAGAAGTTTTAAAATATATATTTTTTAAAAATATCATCATATATTATTATTTAATTTATTTATTATTTCAATTAAAATAGACAGTACAATTATTTTTATACCATATAATTTCTCCCCAAAATTTCATTTTCTATCCTAAAAAAATAAAAGTAAAAGAGTTGGGTACATGAAAATTAAATTCATTCAGTCACTGGGCTTGCATCTTATGATAATTAAAGGAAAAAGAAAAAAGATAAATTTCTATATCTAACTATATATTTATATACTTCTAATTTTTAATTTAAAATTTTAATATAGTATATAGTTCATAATTTT
This sequence comes from Garcia nutans, assembly GCA_947685225.1. NCBI lineage: Eukaryota > Viridiplantae > Streptophyta > Magnoliopsida > Malpighiales > Euphorbiaceae > Garcia > Garcia nutans. The sequence goes on from CANTUV010000012.1 coordinate 53,389,490, forward strand.
CATAGTAAATTAGAACTTTTAATCAATAAACAGATTTAATAAATATCATTGGATTGAATTGAATAATATGGGATTATTTAAATATAAATTTGCTATTTGATTCAACAATTAAGCAAAATTAAAAGTATTTTCTTTATATATAAATTTGAATTATTTTATTGCGGTATTTATTACATAATACTCCCTCTATTTCAAAATATATATCTTTTTAAAAGATTTTACACATTTTAAAATACTAACTAAAATTACTAATATACCCTTAATTCTTAATTAATTATTCCTCTCTCTAACATATTATTTTGAATTATTGAAAAGATAATTATTAATAATAATATTAAATACAAAGAGTAAAATAGTAAATAATATTAAAACTTTATCTCGATACTGTTAAACGTTAAATATTTTAGAATAAAATTAAAATTTTAAAACGACATATATTTTGAAACAGAGAGAGAAATAATAATAATAATAATAATAATAATAATAAGAAATCTGCCTGTCAATAATAAGCGACAAGTAGTAATATGATATATGGAACATGAAGATTAGTGCTACGGTACCCACTTTAAAAATATGGTAAGTTTACTATGTTTTTTTATTTTAAAATTTGGATATTTAGATTTACATAATAAATGACAGTCACTGATTTTAAACTCCTTATTATGAAAATATATGTACATAATTTAATATTTGCCAAAAGTCTAAAGTATCCATGAGTTGGTGCCGATAATTAAATAAGAAAAATTTTATGACAATTATACCCTTGAGAAAAAATTTAATGACTATTAAAATGAGTGACAATAATTGTAATATTGTATTCTAAATGGTCTAAAATTAAAATAAGAACTAAGTGACTTAAATGACCAACAACTTAGTTAAATGTATTTGAAAAAAAAAAGAAAATTTTAAGGGTTTCAATAAAAAAATTTTTGAGGAATGAAGTTTGTGTTTTTCAACTATGAAAAATGAAGGAAGAATTCATTAAATATTGAGATATTTATATTTAAAATTTTATATAAATTTAGTTAAAATTGAGTTTATAAAATAATGTATTATTTATTTTTAATTGAAAAAGAATACATTTTGACCATGAAATATATATATTTTAGGATTATTCCAAGTATTTTAGTAGGAAAAAAATAAATATAATTAGTAGTTAAATATGTCACTATTATTTTACTTTGTTAATGTATAATTTTATGAAATGAATAATGAATATTTGTATCGTCATATCTTAGAGAAAATTATGTAAATTTTATACTAAAAATTCGGTAATAAGAAAAAAATTTATTATAAAATAGAAGCTACATATTATCTATAATTATGTAATTTATAGCATACAAATATGTAGCTTTATTAGAAAATTTTAAAAAAATTATATAATATCAAGAATTATGTAAATTATAGAAGTCAATATGTCATTTTTAAAATTATAGAATATCAGAAATTATATAAATTTGACCGACCCGTATGTGATTTTCACGTACTATTATGTAACTTTCGATTATGTAATTTTTTGAAGCAAAAACGACAAAAAGAAAATCACATAAAATTAAAAATTACAGAATATCAAAAATTATGTAGTTTTGACCTACTTATATGTGATTTTGAGATACTATTGTGAAACTTTAAATTATGTAACTTTTTGAAGCAAAAATTTTATAAATATAATTAAAAACTACATAATTTAAAAGAAAATCACATAAAAATAAAAACTATCGAATATCAATAATTATGTAGTTTTGACCGATTTATATGTAATTTTTATAGACTATTATATAACTTTCAATTATGTAGCTTTTTGAAGTAAAAATTATATAAATGTAATTAAAAACTACGTAGTTTTAGAAAAATATATAAAAATAAAAACTACATGATATCAAAAATTATGTAGTTTTGATCGAATTTTATGTGATTTTGAGTTACAATTATGTAACTTTGAATTATATAACTTTTTGAAGAAAAACTACATAAATTTAATTAAAAACTATAAAATTTAAAAAAAATCACATAAAACTAAAAACTACATAATATCACGAATTATGTAGTTGTGACCGACTTGTATGTGATTTTGAGATACAATTATATAACTTTTAAAGCAAAAACTACATAAATGTAATTAAAAAATACATAATTTTAAAAGAAAATTACATAAAAATAAAAAATTCAGAATAAAAAGAATTATGTAGTTTTGACCAAATTATATGTAGTTTTGATATACGATTATGTAATTTTGAATTATGTAACGTTTTAAAAGCATAAACTATATAAATTTAATTAAAAATTATATAATTTTGAAAGAAAATTACATAAAAATAAAAACTACAGAATTTCAAGAATTATATAATTTTGACCAGCTTGTATGTGATTTTGTAATATGATTATGTAAATTTATATTATGTAACTTTTGAAGCAAAAACTACATAAATTTAATTAAAAACTATATAATTTTGAAAAAAATTATAAAAAATTAAAAATTATAAAATATCAAGAATTATGTAGTTTTGACCGACTTATATGTGATTTTGAGATATGATTATATAACTTTTTAAAGTAAAAATTACATAATTTTAAAAGAAAAACACATAAAAATAAAAGCTACAGAATATTAAGAATTATGTAGTTTTGACCGAATTATATATGGTTTTAAGATACGATTATATAATTTTGAATTATGTAACTTTTTAAAGCAAAAACTATATAAATTTAATTAAAAACTACATAAGTTTGAAAGAAAATCACATAAAACTAAAAATTAGATAATATCAAGAATTATGTAGTTTTGATCGACTTGTATATAATTTTGAGATACGATTATGTAACTTTAAATTATGTAATTTTTTGAAGCAAAAAATACATAAATATAATTAAAAACTACATAATTTTGAAAGAAAATCACAAAAATAAAAACTATAAAATATCAAGAATTATATAATTTTGACCGACTTGTATGTGATTTTGAGACGCGATTATATAACTTTGAATTATGTAACTTTTTGAAGTAAAAACTATATAAATGTAATTAAAAACTATATAATTTTGAAAAAAAAACACATAAAACTAAAAATTACAAAACATCAAGAATTAGTTTTGACCAACTTGTATATGGTTTTGATAAACTATTATGTAACTTTAAATTGTGTAACTTTTTGAAGCAAAACCTACAAAAATATAATTAAAAATTACATAATTTTAAAAGAAAATTGCATAAAACTAAAAACTATAGAATATCAAGAATTATGTAGTTTTGACTGATCTGTATGTGGTTTTGAGGAATTATTTATAACTTTTGATTATGTAACTTTTTAAGACAAAAACTACATAAATGTAAGCAAAATCTATATAATTTTCAAAGAAAATCATATAAAACTAGAAAATATAGAATATCAGTAATTATGTAAAAGCATGTGATTTTGAGGGGGCTATTATGTAACTTTCAATTATGTAACTTTTTAAAATAAAACTACATAAATGTAACTAAAACTATATAATTTAAAAAAATCACATAAAATTAAAAACTATAAATATCAAATATTATGTAATTTTATCCGATCTATATGTGATTTTGAGAGACTATTATGCAATTTTTTAAAACAAAACTACATAAATGTAAGAAAAAACTATATACTTTTCAAATGAAATTACATAAAACTAAAAATTATAGAATATGAAGGATTATGATTTTCAAATGTAATTTTTAATTATGTAACTTTTTGAAATAAAAACTAAAAAATTGTATTTCAAAGAAAATCACATAAAACTAAAAAATCATAGAATATTAAGGATATATGATTTTAAGGGACTATTATATAACTTTATAAAATAAAAGCTACACAAATGTAAGAAAGAAAATCACATAAAATTAAAAACTATAAAATATCAAAGATTATATAATTTTAATCGATCTGTATGTAGTTTTAAGTCTATTATGTAACTTTTGATTATGTAACTTTTAAAATAAAATAAAAAACTCCATAAATGTAAGGAATTTTATATAATTTTTAAAATAAATCACATAAGAATATCAAGTATTATAGAATATTTAGTGTCAATATGTAGTTTTCAATAAGTGTTATGTAATTTCATATTTTGTAACCTTTTAAACTAAGAATTCAAATATTAAAATACATGATACCAAATAATATATAATTTTTAGTAGTCAATATGTTGTTTTTAATAAGTATTATGTAATTTCACATTATATAATTATTTAAAATAAAATTTACATAAGAATTAGAAGAAAACTACATAAAATTTACATGAGATAAAAAAAATATAATATTGTCGATAATGAATCATTTTTTACTGCTTCAAAGTGTCGATATATTTGTCATTAATAATATTTTATGACATAATATTAAACCTGACACTAACACTTATTTTATTTTTTTAACTTATATATTTTTTAAAAAAAATTACAATTAGCTCTAAAAAAATATGCATTTAAATCAATAATATACATAATTTCAAGATAATATATGACCAACTACTATTTGTAATTGGTTCTCTAAAAATTTTTCAATAAAAATAATTAGAAATAATTTATTTAAAAAAAATTATAGTAATAGACCATAAGTAGCTTGTAAACTACCATAATATAGTTCAGTAAAATGAATAAGAAATCTTAAGTTGTTATTAGTGACACTAATCATATAGTGTGACCTCCATCATTACTATTAGTGGCATTAATCAGCCAACTTATAAAGCAATAAAACTTAATTACAAATAGAGACAAAGCCACTCGTCATCTAATTTTAAAAAATATAAATTTAGTTCAATAAAAATAAATTACATTACATAAAAGGAGATAATTAAATATTGTAACGAGCATTTTATAATAGAAAAACTCGGATAATCGTAAAAATCACAGCTATTGCACATTATTAATTAAATAAAGTAAAAAAATTATTTTGTTCTTTTATTTTTTTATCATTTCTTTTGTTATCTCCTTTTTTCTTTTTTTTTTTTCATCAAGTTTGAAGATAAATCTTAAGAAAATAAAATTTTCTAAGGTAAAAAATAAAATGTTTATACATCAAATAAAGTTAATAATAATTCAGGTATCTACAAATAATAAGTGAAATGCTTATATTTATCTTTGTTTTTTCTTCACAAATCTTAATTTCAATTTGATTCATTTTTAGTTTTATTTATAAAATTAAAACAAAATTGAATTTTAATGAAAGGTAAATTAGTATATTAAAGGTGACAATTTTTCTAAAATTTTATTGCATTATTAAAATTATCATCAAAATCTTTGTAATTTTTACAAATGAATTAATTTGCATACCTCATCAACAATAAGTAGCAGATCACCATACATCCAACTCCAATAGATCCCAGCACATATCCAATACCATGAAGATGCAGCAACAATCAAAACCATAACATTATAGCCAGAAAATTGTAGAAGGTTGTCTCCACAATAACTAAAAATTGCATAAATGCAGAACCAATAGCTCAATATAGGACTAATGCAGCTAAGAAGAAACTGAGATGAGGAGAGTAAGAGCAAGAGCAAGATAATGAGCATTGATGAAGCTAAAAGATGTGACAGAAACTGAAGGCTGCAACAATAACATAGAATCGCATACTCCAGGACAGAGAGAGTAATCTGTAACAAACAGCATCAAACAAAAAATCCAATGATACACAACATACCTTCAGCACCATAAAACCAGTGAGTGTGGTAGGAAGCAATCAAAATCCAACAATAGAATCTCAACAATCATAACAATAACCCAACACAGTCATAAACTCACCGAGGTACAGTGAGGAGCAAACCATTATAACTATATCCCAACAACTATTCTCAACATATCATAAGAAGCAACCAGATACCAATCACCAACTAATATCATAGCTTAAGAAAAGACAGTCAAAATAAATCAACGAACTCATTCAAAGAATCAAATGTAATCTTGTTTAGAATTTGAAGTAAAAGAGTTCCATCAATCAAGCAGGCTCTAAATTACTCAAATGAAGCTTTCAAAGGCAAATTCACATTGGGGAGAATATTGTTTATCCACTCATCAATATTGTTTGTTGCTTTGCTAGAAATGAACAAACAAAAAAAGAAAGAAGAAAATTAATTCCTTATTAAAACAAGTAAAAAAAAAAGCTACAAAGATATCACCAACTATCTTACCCTCAATATCATCATTTAGAGTCATAGTTCATTCGAAAACATCTGAACCACCATCAAATCTTCCACTATTGATTCGTCCACATTATTTAACGAGTTTATTTGACAATGAATTCATAATTGAAATTAGGAAATTGCATTTAGCTTCAAATCTAATATGAAAACACTCTCAATATGCAATTCCCTAAGATTGTCATAAGTAGTCCTGAAAAGTGATAAAAATACGAACATTACAACACTCATTCATTCAAAATTGTCAAAGAAACTGACCTGCATTTATCAATTAAGTTCTTGTCTCCTAATGAACAATGTGTGAATAATTAATTAATTGCAAACATGGGTTGCAGAAGGCAGATTATGGTAAAAGAACATGCTTGAACATTACACTTTCACTATCAGAATTAAGAACAAATTGAAGAGTTAGATTAAGCTTTGAAGCCCTTGAAAAGAGAAAAGAAATAAATTAATTAAATAAAAAAGAGAAAAAGAAAACAATATAAATGGTAAATTTCTTTCAAGAAGCACAATTTTATGAATTCAGAAAATAATGTTCACATTAATTGATAAATTTCAGCCTTTAAACTGAAAATTGACAACAATTACACAAGTTCAAGTTTATATAATCAATTAGCAATTAGAATTAATATAAAACCTTCTAGGAATATTAAATTGATTGATAAAAATAAAAATGATCACCTAAAACTTATATTGATATGGCTCAAGAAGGAAAAAAAATACCCTCCATTAACATGCAAATAAAAATTTCTATGTAAAATTAACAAATGGAAGAAATTTTCTTCATATGTATTCAAAGACTAACATTAACAAAAATGTATACATATATGAAAAATAAAATGTGATCAAAATGTTTTTAGCTACAAAGAAACATAGCAATATATGATTCTTTTTGGTTATTATTTCTTTTTGGATGGATAATTTTCAACTTTAAAACAAAAAATAAGAGCAATAACAGAAATAAAAAGTTTATTATTAATCAACAATTAGAATTAATCTAAAAATTCCAAGAAAATTGATTGAAAAAATAAAATTAATCATCTAAAATTCTTACTAATATGGCTGAAGAAGGGCAAGAAAAAAAAAGGTTTACTAATCAATAACTAATTATTATTGTAAATCAAAACATTTTGCTCTTGAAGAGTAAACGCAAGAGCTAGAATAGAAAATTACAAACAACACAAATGATAAAATATTTTGCTCCTGAGTTGTCTGCAGGCACTAGTCGCCAGCCAAAAACTGTATGCCCAAGAGACTCAGCAACCTTAAAAACCAATACAACAAAAAACATTACACCAATATCCTCAAAAGATTGAATTGAAAATGGCATATAATATTTTGCAAATCAATTTAGTAGACGACATCAAAATTACTATAGTGAATACATTTTTGCTTTCTTCCCTTCGGTTATCTGATGTGGGCAAAAAAAACATCTCAACTGCATATCTTTAGCAACCTGATAAAGGAGATTAGACGAACAATCATCACCAATTAGAAAATCATAACCAAAATGCTCCACTAAATACCTTTAAATAAAACTAATTTCAGTTACATGTTGTTATTGTTATTACCGGCAGTAGTTAAACATAAGCTTTTTAAATATTTAAAACTAAATAGAAAAATACATGAGATTAAAATTTTCAGGAATGAGTTTAAAAAAATCGATCTTTATAGAAGATATCTCCTTGTAGAAGTCGTGTGGGAGAGCCACAAGAATCCCAACTCCATCACCAGTATTCATTTCGAAGCCGCAAGCACCTCTATGTGACATGCGTACCAACATCTCCAAAGCATCCGTTACCTAAAACAAGAAAAACATAAATCCATCAATCTAGTCTATATCTACTCCCAATGAGTCCTTATCAAATGATGGTGGATAGCCTTTCTCTATAATATTCAAAGAAAGATTCTAACCCATCACAGCAAGTCTAGCAAGACTTATACGAGAAAGAGCTATTGAAGCCTCCATTGATAGAAAAAGAACAAAAAGATTTGATCATTAATAGAAGAAGACCAAAAAGATTTGATCATTGACATTGAAACAGAGCATAGAAGAGGAGGAAGAAGAAGGGGTTGGTGAGATATAAATATAATTTAGATTTATTGTTGTTTTTTAGGATTTTTTTAAGAGAAAAAAAGAGAAAAAGAAAAGAAAATAGTTGAGAAGCAAATTAAACTATACCTGAAAGGGACGACGATGACTTCTCTGTAGAATGGTGATAGCTGGTAGAACTGGCTTGAAGATTTAAGGCTGGTGGAATGGGTCAATGATGAAGAAATCACAATTGAAAAGGTGAGCATTGGAGTTGAAATTTGAGAGGCTGCTGAGTATTTTTAGGATTTGAGTTTGAGAGTTTTATACTGTACATTTATTCTCTCATTTAATTATAAGGTTATTTTAGACTTTTAAAAAAATCGGATCATCTGCATGTATTTTTATAATATTAAATTATAAATTAATCGATCTCATTTATTATGCATATCCAACAATCTAAAAAAATACGATAAATTTATCATTTTTTTTACGTGAGTACTCTAGCACCCACTGAGCATGGAAATGGATAGTCAATTGTCAGAAAACAACAATGCATAAAATACAATAATAGAGAACTCTTCTTCCTCTCTTCCCTTAAAAAGAAAGAAAAGAGATCGGCATAGAAATTGTACCCTCAAATCTTTACCCATATACTATTAAAATAATAAAATACAAGACCTGCAAGTTCCTGGAAACTCTAAAAAGAAAGTTTTTTTTTTTTTTGGGTTCATTTTCTTTGTACTCATCTTTTGCTTCTGGTATCAACTTTGCACTTTCTTTTGCTTCTTTGCTTTTGATTCTTCTTTCAGATCTTGCTCATCTTTTCAGGTTTGTGCTTCAAAGTTTTGTTCTTCTATTTATTCTCTGTTTTTCAGCTTCTTTTTGTCTTTGTTTCATGCCAATTCTTTAGAACCCTTTGTGTGATTTGTTCATTTTTTCGTTGTAGCTTTAGCGATCTTGAGCTTTTGGGTCTTCTTAGTTATATTTTGGGTTCATTAGATGACTTGGGTTTCCTTTGTTCTTGTTATGAGTTTAATAACTAACTAGTTTGTTTAGTGGATAGAAATTATTAGCTCTTTATGGTTATTGTAACTTTTAGTAATTATATTGACCATATTTAGCTTTTTTAATTTCATTCTTTTTCTTTGCTTGATCAAGTTCATGCTTTTCCTTTTTCAACAGTTATCATTTGGCTTTCCATTTTGGGGTGTGCATTTTAATTTTCTAATTTTTGGGAATTAAAGCCTGTTTCTTAAAGTTTAGAAGCCAATTTGAGCAGGGTGGAAAGGAATTTTGATCGTTGACTGAAAAAAGGGATCAACTGGGAGGTTGATGTTAGTGAATTTTATAGCTATGGGCGACTGTGGTTCTGTGACCCCAGAATTTGAAAGAGAAGAAGACTTAATTGCTGCAGCAAACACATAACAAGGGTGTTGGAATCAAAGAAGAACCTTACAGATGATGCTAAGAAAATCTTGGCAGACCTTAGCGCCCAATTGTCGAACATAACTGTAATCAATGAAGACAAGGTTGAGGGAGTAAGTGAGATCGAAGGACGGCTAAATACTATTCAGGAGAAGATTTTGAGCTGGGAGACGGATCAATCTATGATATGGGATTCTAGTCTTGATGAAGCTACCGAATATCTAAATGCCGCTGATGAAGCCAGAAAGTTGGCTGAACGGTTGGAGACTTTGTCTTTTGATATAAATGATGGGGAAATGGAGTTGTTGCGGAGGGCACGTGATATCCTTCAAATAGCAATGGCAAGGCTTGAGGAAGAGTTCAAACACATGCTTGTTCAAAACAGGCAACCTTTTGAGCCGGAACATGTGTCTTTCCGTTCAAGTGAAGAGGATACTGTGGATCTGGGCTCCGTAATCTCTCTTGGAGATGATTCAGTTGAGGAATCAATAAATAGAGATAGTGTTAGCAGAACTTCAGAGGAATTCATCATTGATTTGGTTCATTCGGAAGTAATTTCTGAGCTCAGATCTATTGCAAATTTGATGTTCCTCTCCAGTTATGGCCATGAATGTTCCCAGGCATATATCAGTGTCAGAAGAGATGCCTTGGATGAATTTCTCTTCATCCTTGAAATGGAGAAACTGAGCATTGAGGATGTGCTGAAACTGGAATGGGGGAGCTTGAATTCCAAGATCAAGAGATGGGTTCGGGCTATGAAGATCTTTGTGCGGGTCTATCTTGCTAGCGAGAAATGGCTAACTGAGCAGATTTTTGGAGAGTGTGGAACGGTTAATCTGGTTTGTTTTACAGAGGCTTCAAAAGCTTCAATGCTGCAGCTATTGAATTTTGGTGAGGCCATATCCATCGGCCCCCACAAACCAGAGAAATTATTTCCTATTCTTGATATGTATGAGGTTCTTGCAGATCTTCTTCCAGATATAGATTCTTTATACTCAGATGAGGCTGGTTTTTGTGTTAGAAAAGACTGTCGTGAGGTTCGGAGGAGATTGGGTGACTCTGTAAAGGCAGCATTTCTTGAATTTGAAAATGCCATTGCAACAAGTGTGTCACCAAGTCCTTTTACTGGAGGGGGAATTCACCATCTCACAAGATATGTTATGAATTATGTCAACACTCTTACTGACTACCGTGACACTCTTAATTTTCTCCTCGAGGATCGTGATGGCGAAGATCTCATTACATCGTCCCCTGACATGAGTCCACTTGCAGAAGAAGAGAAAACAAGTGGAAGTACATGTGAGGCTTCACCAATGGCTCTTCATTTCCGATCAGTTGCTTCAATTCTGGAATGCAACCTTGATGATAAGGCCAAGTTATATAGAGATGTTTCCTTGCAGCACATTTTCTTGATGAACAACATACATTACATGGCTCAAAAGGTTAAGAATTCAGAACTCCGACATATATTTGGGGATGAGTGGATAAGAAAGCACAACTGGAAATTCCAACAGCATGCACTGAACTATGAGAGAGCTGCTTGGGGTTCAATTCTCTCTTTGTTAAAGGATGAGGGAAGTCCCAATTCGGATTCTGTCCCAAAAACCCTTCTTAAGGAGAGGTTTCGGAGCTTTTATCTTGCTTTTGAGGAGGTTTACAGGACTCAGACAGCATGGATTATCCCTGATGCTGAGCTAAGAGAAGATTTGCAAATTTCAACATCAGTGAAAGTAATCCAAGCGTATCGAACTTTTGTTGGAAGACATACCAATCAAATAAGTGACAAGCATATTAAGTACAGTGCTGATGATTTACAGAATTATTTGTTGGATCTCTTTCAGGGATCTCAAAGATCATTGCATAATCCGCACAGGAGATAAAATATAAGTATATAATAGTTCTATTGTTGTATTTTTAAAAGAGGTAAGGCTTTTAAGTTTTAAGGCTATTGTAATCCTATTTTGTCCTCCTTTGTTCTTGCAAAAGTTTTATTTGATTAAATAAAGAGGTGTTTCTATGCCAAACCCCAAATCAGCCATTATATCTGAAGTCCAAATGCTGGTTCAAGAAAATATAGTTTCTTCTGTTGCTTTCTGATCATATTTCATAACCATAAAGTTGAATTGATAATATAAGAATGTCTTGCTTGGAATGGTCTTTGTTCTATCAATTATTATTTGCCCAAGTTGACAAGTTCAAAATCAAAACGTCAAGATTTTTTAAGTCAGTAGGCAGCTATTGTTTGGGAAATATTGGTATAAAGATCTTCAATGCAAATAAAGGAGTAACATGCAAGTGGTGCTCAAGTTCGTTAATTGGGATGGCAATTTTTGTCCCACAAGTTCCAATACAGTGGCCTTTACAAGCCAAAAACTATTAAAGTATATTTCATATTTTCTTATATAATATAATATATTCTGTCCCTAATTGAATTAATAGGCTTACTTTTATTTCATAAGAACTAAAAGAAATTAATTATTTTTATTAAAAACATAAATTTACGTTTAATTTTCTTATTATATTTTTATTTTAGTATAAGATATATTTAATAAATAATATTAAATAAAGATATTATAAAAAATTAATATATTAAATAACTTATTAAAATGCTAAGTGAAATAAATAAAAATAAGTGAGGATGGAAGAAATATAAATTAAAATTAAATTAAAATTGGGTCAATATTTCTTATTCACATGTATCAATCTCATACCCATATTTCCACATAATAATTTTTTTTTTCCTTGAAACATAATGAAAAATTTCAGTTATTAATTGCAAATGCAATGAACCATAAATGGATCCCAATGGGACCTAAGAAGATGAATGGCTAAGATTGTAGGATCACAATCACTTGAAAAATGTTAATTATGATTAGGAGAAGCCATAAGTGAGGCCAAGTTGGGATCCAAACATTAAATACTCTAATTAATGAAAATTGGAGTCCATTTTTGGAGACAATGGATTTGGATCTAAAGTTGGTTTTGACCTAAGAAACATTTTTTTTTCTTTCTTTTTGGTACATTGTTAGAAATTTCAAAGGCAATGGTCAACTTTCCTTTTCATAATATATAAATATAAAATTGATAAAAACTTGCTAAATTATAATGCAAACAATAAGATTATTTAATAACTCAACCAACATAATTTAATTTGAATTACTTCCTACTCAATTCTTTTGTCTGGATTTTTATGGTTCCATAATACTACATATCAACAGCCTCATATATCAGTTCTTCAATCATTATCTTATTATTATTATTATTATTATTATTATTATTATTATTATTATTATTATTATAAGTATATTTATGCAGCAATTAATAAATGTTTATTTTTGAATTTTAGTACTGAAGAATGAAGATTTCCCCTAATGATACAATAAAAAATTCAAACGAAATTGATAAGTAAATATGTTCTTAATATTAAATGAAATTCATATTATAATTTAGGATTTTTTATGATATTTTCTTACTAAAATTATATGATAGGATGTCATTTCAATGATAATTCTAATTAAATTATTATATTAATATATTTAGTTAGAATCATCGTTGCATTATATAATTTTTTCTATGGGAATTGAACATCTACTCTCCAGATTTTTTGCTATCGTATTTTAGCAAGGAAAAGAAAAGTAATTTTAAAAAAAAAATTGATGCACTTGCAGTGGCGTAGTCAGGATTTTAGATAAGGGGGGTCCAATTCAACTTAAAATTTATAATTCACAAAAATAACATTTATAATAAAATAAATAAAATAAGAAGAAACGTGAGAAAGAAGAGAAAGAGTCACAATTAAGTTATTCTTGTTTGTTTGTAATGGGCAGAGTCATTGACAAATCTTATTTGTTTGTAATGGGCTTGATTAAAAGGCCCAGTTTTAAAGATTGGAAAAAAAATGATGAAAAATGTTGGGAGCGTGGATCGAAGTTGCGTGCTCTCACATAGTAAGGCCAAGCTGTTTCATCTCAACCAATGTAATATTCATTCTCAAATATACCTAAAAAATTTTTATTTTTAACTGAGGGGGGAACAGGGCCCCATGGGACCCCCTTTATCTCCGCCTCTGTGCACTTGAAAGGGCATTTAAGCAATTAAAGTAGTTTTTAAAATATGTTGCGCTGACTTTGACAAAAGAGAAGAGCTGTGGCAATTAGACTAACTTCTTTTCTGGTAGCAATTTTTTATTTGACTCTTTAAAAAATTAGAATCAAATTCTAATCCGAATCTAATTGAAATTTGAAATGACTCATTCGACGTAATTCAAAATTTTGGAGTTCAATGGAATGTATGAAGTCACAATTCATTAGTAATTAAATTGGTTAAGTTAATTTTTGACATATAATATCAAACCCCAATCTAGCATGAAATTGACTTTGAATGAATGAAGAAAAAATTAATATCAAATTTATTATTAAATAAAATTGAATTAAATTGTAATAATATATATGTGTTTTCAAATTTATTATTTAATGTCAATTTTTTTATATAATTAATAAATATATTCAGTATAAAAACAAACTTAATTATCATTAAATTTAGAGAAAATTACACTATCTATTACTTTTTAAATTTCATTTTCATTTTTACTACTTTTTTTTCACTTTTAATCTTTTATGTTTTTATGTATATACTTTTTATGTTTTAATTTTGCAAAAATACGGTAGTGAAGGAGTGTTAAGTGTGGTCCAATTCTAGGCGTGGTACCGCTTACCTTTTTTTTTTTTTTTTTTCTTTCTATTCTCTTTTTGTTGCGGCCATGCTAGAGCTTTTTGTTGTGATCCAAAATAAGCTTCTTTTTTTAATAGTATTTTTGCAATGCAAATTATTTTTTAAAAAAAATAAATATATATATATATAGTTATAGTTGGTATATATCAATATATACTAAAATATAATAGTATTATAATAATATTTTTTTTCTAAGACAATAGGTATATGTAGATATATACTACATATATTTTCATATACTAAAATATTACCGCCACATATTGATATTTTTTGGAAAGACAATAAATATATATGGTTATGTTAGTATATACATTAATATAATAAGATATAACAATTGTATACTGATATTCTTTCTCTAAGACAATAAATATATATAGGTACATATTATATATATCTTCATATACTAAGCTATTACAGCTACATATATTCAGATATTCTTTTTTAAAAAATAATATATATTTGTGGTTATAATTATCATATAACTACAAATACTAAAATATAAGAGCAACATATTAATATTTTTTTTTCAAAATAATAGGTATATGATATATATGTCTTCATAGACAATAGATATATGTAGGTATATATTATATATATCTTTATAGACAATAGGTATATATAGATATATACTACATAATCCTTCATAAATAATAAATATATATAGGTATATGTTACATATATTTTAAATAAAAAATAATATTTTTGTAAATATAGACTCGGTATATTAATAATATATTATAGTATCTATTGGTATCTTTCAATATATATTGGTATCTATTAGTATATATTATATATATTTTTATTAAAGAATAATATTATATATAAGTATTTAAAATAAATTAAAATAGTATATGGTATTTAAAATAAATAATTTTAAGTGACACTTAGTTACATGAAATTATTAAATATTTATAATTTAACATAAATTTCTGTGATTTTATATTTGAAACTCTGATTTAAATATATAATAATAATTTAAACTTATTATATATTTAAATAGATCTCAAAATTAATAATTTATAGGCTAAATTAATAAAATAAAAAAATAACTCAATTTAGTACACTTGGATACAAAAGCCTAGTAAGCAGATACGTTTATAATGATTTAAAGACTTTGTAGTTATTAACTTATGGGTCATCATATTTTGTTAATATGAAAGAGGATTTCGTAAAATTGAAAAAAGAAAGATGGCATCGTATATTTGAAAAGATAAGTGTACTTTGGGTTAGTTTTATAATTACCTCTTAAATTTATTCTTATAATAATAAAAATTAAATTTTATTTATAAAATACCAAATTTATTACATTTGATTAATTAAATATATTATAATTTTAACACTATTATAGTATCATATTTTAAATTTTAAAAAATTTAATAAAATTTGAATAATTTTATTTTCATTAGGTTATTATATATACGTAGGCAATTTACTTATTTATTATTTAATAATTTATATATATGTATATATATTATATATGTAATAAATTATAAATAATTTTATATTTTTTAATTAAATCGTATATGTGATATTTTAGAATTATAATATTCATTTTAATACAAAATTTTAAAATACTTAAATATAAAAAGTTTAATTTTATAAAAATATTAAACATGACTCGTCTCAATTCTTTTTTATTTTAATATTCAATAAATTAAACTTAAAAATAAGTCGAACCTGACGGAAGCCATTCTCATCCATTCACCTGAATTCCGAGTGTAACCGGCAGAACAAAAACAACCCGATCCAAAAATGATAGAAATAGGAAATCACATGAATGTAGTTGCCAACTCTAATTACATGTATGAATCTAACTTTGATCACCATCGTGGAATATAAGTTTTCTTCTTTTTTTTTTTAAGGGAAAAAATAGGATCACTCCACTGAAAAAGAGAACAAGCCTTCATTCATTAAATCAAATTAAACTACAATTATCTCCAAATCTCTTATTTGAAAATGATTTTATCCCATCACAGGGAAGCCACATCCTCAAAAAAAAAAACACAATATCCTCGACTTCAGAGCACAGAAATATTGTAATTCTCCTTTCTGTTTGGGCAAGGGGCAAAAATACCATATTGAGCCAAAGTCTCTACTCCTAAAATAAGTATCAGGGTACAACAACTATTAATGTACATTTATCCCCAAAATAATAATAAAAAAAATCCTACAGCACTCCCACAGACAGCTTCGGAACTCCTGAACACCATACATCGAATGATGAGCCGACAGCCAACATCAAATTCCCATACTTCAGGACATTTTGCTGTAACAAAATTGTAATTCTACATGCGCATGCAGCAGTCCAAAAGAATCTCCTGTTCATTGCCAACCCTCCATTAGCTGAACCACCAATGTCAGTCATAAAGCCCAAAATGGTTTTTGAACTACCACTGCACTGGAGACGCCATCATTAGATTCTTCACTGGTTTCCTCGAGATCATCTTCCTCTCCATATTCCATTAATTTGACCAACGTATCTGACACAACTACGAAGGTCAATATAAAAATGTAAGTAGACCAAAAGCATGATTGTGAATGACTAATAGTGATCAAACAATGGAACTCCCAATAATCTGTGTCTATTATCAGTTAGTTATTTCATTTAGTTTTCATTTTCTCCAAACAATGACACTGCTCATGCTGGGTAAACAATTAGCAATAAAATAAGACAGTAGATTCATACCCGGGATAGCATCATATTTGCTCTTATTGGAAATATTGTTATTCTTAAGCAGTTCACCTGAAGTATTTGAAGTACTAAATTTTGGCGGAGGGGGTGGGAGGGGCTTGGTAAATTTTGGTGGAGGTGGGGGTGGCATTCCTTTTGATGATGATGGTGGGCATGTAGTTCGTGGAGGTGGTGGGGGCATGTTTCGAGGAGGAGGTGGTGGCATTCCAGTTAGAGATGGATTAACTGATTTCTTTGGAGCTGGCATAGTTGATATATTTCTCACACTGTCAGCTAATGCTTGCTCACCAGACTTCAACAATTCCGATCCCTGCAACAAGTTAGAAGGAAAACAAATGCAAGCCTGGATTCTCAATATCAATTGGATATTACAAAAACATAAAAATAATATTCTCGAAAAAAATAAAAATCTCAAATCACATTTAACAGAATATAAAGGTCAACATTGCTATAACAACATTAATAGGAAGCGATGGTGACAGCTGAAGGTATCAGAAATAGGGAAATGTCATTCAGTATCCTTTATATGTAGGAACACCAATTACTAGTAGAGCCTTGACTCATTGAAATAAATAGGAAGTACATGTGATCATTGAAGTTGGTACCATTTGAAGGAAATCCTTTCTGATACCACAAAAACAAGAACAAGAATGTTCCTTGAACAAACAGAAAAACAAGAACATACCAAGGTAAAAAAAAGAAAATTGGTGGAACCATGTCCTTGACATATATCTTCAACATTATGCATTTGCGACTGTGTGTGCAGTGAACAAAATGGTGTATGCAAAAAGTTAAAACAAAGTTAGCTGGACTGATTAAAATGCAACAAACAAGAAAAAAGGTTCCTGCTACTTGTGAAGAGATTAAACCAATGCCAGCTTTGAGGAAAATCCCACCAAAATACAGTTGTTTGGCCTATTATTTTCTCTACTTTCATATATTTGTTTTATTCGGTGCAGTCGATGCATTAGTTTACATCTGAAAGTAACTTTAAGAACTATAGTTTATATACTATCTCAAACAAAAGGTATTTGCCCCCAACTTAATTTTAGTGGTATTGATATCAAAGTGGCTTTTGAAACTTGTCTGACGGGAATTCAGAGGCATATATAGGCAGTGCCTCACAATGAGATACCAGTATGAGGTATATCACATCTAAAGATATTCAAATTATCAACCTCCTGATAAAAATAGCCAAGTCAGAATATCTTATAGGCTTTTGATCACAGCTCTGAAGCACTAAGAGTCCATTGCGAGAATCCTTCAAAACTGAAAATCCTGTGAAAACATACAAACCAATGGCCCCAACAGAGAAGACCAGCATCAGCCTGTTAGCTTCTTAGAAGGTCAGAGAAAATACCTGGAATATTAAGCAGTGAAAGTCAGCATGAGATTTTGAAAAATTGTATACAGGAAGAAAAATATATACCCTTCTAAGGATTACTCAATCAGTAACACACTTGTATCGATCAATAACACAACAATAACAAGCTGTCATCCACCCTCAGCAAAATTATCAGTTTATGATATGTGTAAATTATGCATCAAGTAATCCTAAAAAAAATGTGGAGACACTTGATAATAAATTCAGGATCGTGCAAATTGCAAAAGAATTTCGATAACCAAGCTCCAACACACAGCTAGTGAAACTCATGCCTACTTAATGGTAAAACTGCACAAGACAAGTTGTTACTTTAGTTGGCAGAACCACCAAATCATTGGTGAACTTTCTGTTCTATAACTTATTCTGCTTATATGTTCCAATTCAAAAAGATAAATAAATTTAGTTGGAACTTGACAACAAAAACCCAAAAAGTACCAATGGGATCATGCGTACAGCAGCATCTAACTGCAAATTTAAGCCCTGGACATCTTAGTGTTGTAATTAGCATTGCAAATTCTCACAAATAAGATTCAAGTATATAAATTATGACTTTGAAAACTATTATAGTCGTCCCAATATAAATAAAGAAACAAAACAACGTTCACAACATAACTGCGCTCATAAGGAATTCTACCGCATAATTGGACACAGCCATTACAAATCAATCCTTGTGAAATAACTTTCTTAACCTTGAAGTCCATTACAGTAAGGTCATTATTGCTTAATGATGGCATAATTTAGGTAAAATTTTTATGTACTGATCAAGTATGGCAGCCTTACAGCATATCAAATGGCAGCCCTACAGCATATCAAACAATAAATTTACTTGGTTATCAAATAAACAATAGCATAGAAATTTTATCAAAATTTAGCAATAATGACTTTATTGAAAATCAGAATCAAGTGATTCACTCGTACAAGATTGAAAGCTCAGTGACAGTGCTGAAATTGATATGAATAAATTCAACGACCATAGGTGAAACTAATCCTTCACATGACAAAACAGGTTTACCAATAAAATCTGGCCAATTATCATATTAATGCATTTTCTGATTATTTATTTCATCATGTAAAAATATATAACAGTACAGGCAATTGATCATATTAGGTCAAAATAAGTTGGATATATTAATCTTGTCGAGCTAATCATATTAGCAAAGTTGCTGTTGTCCTGACAATAGAAATGTTCATAATTATCATAAATCAATCCATAGGCACCATGCAACTAATATAAATAAAATTGGGAAATGTTCCGCATTACCACTCTAGAGGAAATTTGCAAAACATAAATTAATTCAGCCAAAAAAAGCTATGCAGTTTATTTCCTCTTCACAAACTCAATTAGTTTCCTTTTCATGGAAGTTAACGTATTCCAAACAACACTCTTCCCTCATTAATACTTCCTAAGATATTTTTTGGAAAGGGAAAAAATTAAAGTGAAATTCTAGGAACATGAAAGTCAATGACCCAATAATAATTTAATTTTTTCTTTTTTCCCCCAAGGCCAAGGCATTCGCAAAACAGTGCTCAGCTACACTTTTCACACAAACATGCTCCAAGAAAAAAGCACACAGATACCTGATGAGATTTTGCAGGGCCCTTGGATCCTGTTGGTAGCTCCTGAAACTTCCGCTTCTGTGTAGGACGTTTCTCCTTTTCAGGAATCGAGCTCATACTAGGGGATGTCACTGTGCTTGCAACTGATGATGTTGGTACAAGTGTAGAAGTCGGCGGGGATGTTGACTGTCTAAGGGCTAGAGCAACTTGTTGCAATGGTGTGGCCTGAGGATATATCCCGCCATATCCACAATAGCTTGTTCCTCCATTAACTAAAGGCGGGGTTTGGCCAACCAAGTTCGATTGAGGCTGCCCAGAGTTAACAAGTACCCCAGGTTGATATACAGTCCCTTGGGAAGTTGTCCCATGGATTGCGACTGAAGAAGCCATAATAGGTGGTGTGGAGCTCATTGCCAATGATGTCAAACCAGCAGTAGGACTTGTATTTACTTTGTGCTCATTCCCAGAACTCTGAACCCCAGCTAATAATTGCTGTGGTGGTGGAACAGCATTATAAACCTTGCTTGATGAAACCCTTATCAAAATTAAAAGTTCAACATCAGTTAACCCAAATAAAGATTTGCAAAACCCATTGCAAGGGACAGATTGATGCATCACCTGTTCGTCAATGCAAAATACACATGCAAAAAGATGGAACACAGAGTTCTAGATATGCTACACAGATGACTGATAAAAGCCAGAATTGCATTTCAGAAGCACAGCGCACATCAATCCATGATCACATTCCACAAATAATAACATCATTATTCATAGCCAAATTACCTGGAGGCACCACACTCTAAACTAATTGTATCCAGAAGGTTTTCAGCCAGGCGCTTTGCCTCTTCAAGACTCTTTAAATTATTGGCTGACAAGAAAAGATGAAGCGATTGCTGTGCTTCTGTACCAAAATGAAAAAATGACAAACAAATTAAATAAGGAAAAGAAGGCAAACAGTATAAGTCAAATACTGGCAAGAATGTCACATTGCAAGCAACCAAAAAAAAAAAAAAGAATACCTCCGCTAATTGAGTTTTCAAAATGTCCAGAACCTCGCCCTTTTAGTACAACAGTTGCTCCTGTTTCATTCATAATGTGATTTATATACTGGTCCTGCATGTACAAAATCCAACCACCACCAACACAAAAACAAGCTCTCCCAATGGTATGGAGATGTGAGAGAAAGCTTTAAACATTAGAATCTCTCATCTTCATCAAACATGATAAAAAATTAAAATAAACTAATCAAACATTGCAGCTGTAACCAAGCAACTAAAGCTCAACTAAATATATACCAAACAATTCACATGGCAGAACTAGATATATCCTAGGTATCACAATCACACATAATGATGAAATCCTGACAACAGTTTGATTGTTTACAGATCGACAATATGAAATGGCAACAGCATGAAGTAATCCTGCAAAATCCCATGAGCAACAATAAAAAGAACAACGAGGCAAGAAAAATAGAACTTACATTTGGTCCACGAATTCGAGCAGTAATGTTCAGTGATGGGTCCGCATCAAAACCTAAAAACACACACGTGCTCAAAGCCTGAGCAACCTTATTCAGTTAGTGATTTTTGCTTTGTGATTGTATCAATGCTGTAGCTTATAAAGGATCTATTTGTCATTGCTTTTAAAACTGCTGTTCAAGCCTTTCACGTGTTTTCACAGAAAGAAGCTATAATTTGTGTTGGAGTTTTTCTCAAAACATGACAAAAATACCTTGAATCATTATCATTTTCAAACAGAAGTGTCATTTTCAACAGCAGTAACGGCATCAATGCCAAATAGAACCAAGGCATGAAATCAAGGCATGTATACCTTCAACCCGCTGCCTGTAGCCATAGGGTAAATTGAAAAGGCAGGTTCCACATTTGGACCCTGTTTCAGCATTTCTTCAACCATGGCAGCTGCACGATCAACTGCTAAAATCCTTTCTGCAGTATCTTTCAACTGCACAGGTTGAATTTCTGTTATTCTGTAACTCAGATACAAATGGAGAACAGAAAGAGATCTCTTTCCTGTAGGAATCCCTACTACAGCAATCTCATATCTTCAATTTTTTGTTAAAAAAGAAAAGGCAACAGCTTTCCATAGGTTAACATTTGTAAAAAAAAATGCCTTGGAATACTAAAAATTGAGTAGCAATCCCCTCATATATACAACTCATGAATTGAATTTTGGTCAAATGGACGCCTAATACTTCGACCCAAAAGGCCATAAGGGGGAAGCAGGAAGTCAAGCAAACAAATTAAATCATTACTAGTCACTAAAAATGTTCGAAAATATTATATTGACCTGGTCAAATATAATAAATCTGTAAGCAATAGTTGCATGGACCTTATATCACTGTTTTGGAAGTCAATATTCAACACAGAAGTTGGTTGTAGACTGAAAATCAAAAAGTTCATGACTACAACCATGGAACCATTATAAGAATTCAAGAATTATACTCACATGAGCCCCAGAAGATATGTGAAGATACAATGGCCTTTCACCATCAGGCAGTGAATTTGGTGGACGATACTTGCCCCTGCAAAGGCATTCAAGTGAACTAATGTTTTTAGATAGGTGTCGATTCAGAAAACAATTTGGTCATAAAACACCTAAAACAAAAACCACAAAAATAATCACTCAAATATGCCTTGGAGGATCGCTAACCTAGTTATCACCACAGCACCAGTGCACTTCTGAATCTGCAAGGTATATAAACATTTAGTGGGTTCTTAACAAAGGAGAACCATCAATTATTCAATTCAATCCCACAAAAGAAGAATCTCTTGCATATGAAGACTGATATCACCTCTTCTTGTGTCTGACGCTTTGTGAGCTTGTAACGAACAGAGGATTCAGCATCATTTATAACAATTTCTCGTGCTATTATTAACTCATCCTGTATTTTAGGCTGAAAAATAAAATTGATAAAGAAAAGTATACACGAACCCGTGAGATATGAAAATATTTAACAGCAACTGGAAGTACACAAACATTGAGATTGAAAATGCGAATGCCTGGTGAAAATAATTAAAGTAAAAGTACACGCTGTTATCACCTTATAAGTGAATAGATTAATGAAACAACATCAAAGCACAACATTTCTCGTATTCTTGATAATAGTCTATAATTTTTTAAAATGCTCTTTTAGGCAATATAGATAGAATTATTAGAAAGGGGAAAAACAAAATACTATGTAAAGATTCTCACTTGATTTGGTTTTGGGATCACTGCAGCAACTTTCTGTGGTGTATATGGCACCTGAAACACTGGTGAAACGGTTGCAGAATTAGCCAAAATTTGATTAGTGAGAAGAGCACCAGAGACTGAAGCAAGTCCAGGAAGAGAGATTCCAGCAAGAGATCCAATGTTTCCCAATGGGACAACACCACCTGAAACAAATGACTCCGCAGGCTGATCCCACTTTCTCTTTTTCCTAAACCAATGACCCCGCAGGTTATTATCACAGTTCTCAATTATAAAGGAAAACTTTGTAACATCAAATTTTTGCCCAAAACCTTCGATTATCATAAATACATCTCCCGCAA
This sequence comes from Garcia nutans, assembly GCA_947685225.1. Lineage (NCBI taxonomy): Eukaryota > Viridiplantae > Streptophyta > Magnoliopsida > Malpighiales > Euphorbiaceae > Garcia > Garcia nutans. The sequence continues at coordinate 53,413,025 of CANTUV010000012.1, forward strand.
TGCAAACAAATATATCTAAAGCAATAAACATACAGCTATAAACCCTAATCCAGATCAATTAGCAAAAGATAAAAAAGATAAAAACAAAAATGGGTATAATAATTAGGAATGTTACGAGACTTAGGGTTTGTTTAGTTATTTTACGTTCTATTATTACCTTTGCCTCGTTTGTGAAGCATCGGTGTTAGCAGTTGGATCGTCGGAGGAAACCCTAGTGCCACTCTCCTCTGTCATTTTTTTTCTTATTGTAATTTCAGGTTTCCACTGAATTTTTTTTTATCTACAGTTGTGGAGTACTGGCGGGGGAGATTGTCGCGGAGGCGGTGACGGATATGGATAAGAAAGAAGAGAGGAGAGGTCGTGCCGTCAATATACTATTTCTTTAACTAACTGGTGGTTGAGTTGGGTGTGGGGCTATTTGACAGTGACAGGTCGAGAGAAGTGGACAGCCAAATGCTTTGCAACGCGTCGTACTCCGACACAGTACCTTACGCAGCATGTATTCTTTTTTTTTTTTGGCTCTAAGTGACATGTCGTTTGCTATTATCTTTAAGTTTTTAACTTTTAAGCCAACATTTCACTGTAAGCCAGTCTCAATAAAAGTAAGCTCAATCAATTATTTTTACAGACAAGTTATTTTTTACGCAATTGATCGGTTTTTATTTTTCATCAATTCAATTAATTATCTAAATCTAATTAATAAGTTTGATTAATTTTATATTTAACTGAATTAATATTAAAAAATCAAAAAATATTATATAATACAAAAGATAATAATATAAAAAATCACAATAAAAATATATAAAATAAAAATAAAAATATTATAATTTATTATATTTACATATGGTCTCTTAAATAATAAATTATTCATAATTATTATATGTACTCTTAATTTATTTGCTAATTTAAATTAAATCAAATAACTGATAATTGATAAGTAAATTTTTTAATTTGTTTACCATTTTAATTAATTTATCACCATTTAACTCTTCTTAATATATTTTAATTTAAAATTTATAAAATTTTATTTAAAAATTTTATATTTGATTTGGTTCGAATAAATAAAAATAAATTTTTTTTAGTTAATAATTTATTTATTCGGTTAACCATTAATTGACCGAAAATAAAACTCCACTAAATTTCAACCAACTCGACTATAAATATTTACAGTGTAACATCTCCTAACAATTCTCACATAAAACTATCAGAAAATGTTACTTGATATATTGTCGGTGCTCTAATCAATTCATTTACAAAGTTCTTTTTTAACTAATAAAAATTTTTAAATAATAATACAATTTATATAATACAACACTTATAAATCCAACATTTCAATATATCTCCAACATCTTCAATAATTCAAATACTAATTATAAATCAGATAATCATCATAATTTTGTCAAATCAAATAAATATATAATGCATTACTTTATTTGAAAATCATTCACTGAAATCTCAAACTTTTTCCTCTAAATACATATATTTTTTTCATATTTATAAATTTATACAATCTCTCAAATAGCCAAATTAAATTGTATATAGACATTTCACAACTTATGAGTACAATATACAAAATATCTCTATATGTACTGTAAATAATTTCTGAGATTCTTAATTTCACTGCTTAACTTACTCTGATGACATGATATATGCGTGTCAGAAAATAATTCTAACACGCTAAGCAAAGTTTAGTAATTCTTATATAAATATATTTTTGTCACTTAATATTGAAGAAAAATACATATGAAATATAGTAATAACACTCAGTTTTAAAAAATATTTCATTATATTAACTATTTTCAATAATAAACCAACATAATATTTTGATTACACAAAATAATAACTCTAACTTTATAAAATTCATCATGTTATAATATACTTTCAGTATTGCAACTTTTCTCTTTATGAATCATTTTATTTAAGACTTACTTTCTCATTTGTTACATTGTTCATATTATACTTATTTATTTTTCAGTAAGTCTTACTTTTCAGTTTTACATATATGATAATTTCATTCAATCTATAATTTTTGCACTTAGATTTAACACTATACTTTGGAGCACTTTGTTTCTTATATCATTATATATAATTTCAATCATTATAACACTTAGAAAGTTATTGATCAATTCAATAACTTGAGCATAACATTTATATTCCGTGCATTAGAACTTTCACTTGGAAACATTTATATATACATTACCAATCACTTTCACATTATAACACAATAAGTCGATTTTAAGTATTTGACTTACATTATTATTTTGCATTTCTTCCATTATTCATAACATCATATTCACACATATTTTTTCAATTTAGATACCTTCATTAAATATGTCCATATATACTGAACTCAGATCATAAGTTTGGATAATAGGTTAGTGTAGTAATTTTAATGTCAAATCTCAAGAATATATAATGGCAATTATGCCCACTGTCACTGATGACACGATGTGTCCATTAATGGCACGAGGTGCACACTATCACTATGGCTATTCTTCCTCTGGTTAGCCATTTAATCTAAAACTAGATCTAAAATCAGTATAATTTAGGCAATTCATTAGTTTTAATTAACATTGAATTATGTATATCACTTCAATGGAATAATTCTTTGATTAACACTTTGTATTACACATATTTATCATATATTCAAAATTTATTGCACTATTTGTTATGGTTAATTTTAATAATCATTTACACTTTAAAGCCTTACAATCATTTATGCCGAAATCATGGATTAAAAACAAGAAAAAGAACCACTTTAGACAAATTTTTCAAGTGACACGCCCAACGACATGGGCGTGTCAATGACCATGTCACTTGCTCATTTTACAGAAGTTTTGACACGTCCAATGACATGGACGTGTCACTGCCCGTGTTACTACTCTTGCATTACAGTAGCAACGACATGCCCAACAATACGAGCGTGTCATGCCCAACAACACGAGCGTATCATTGGTCGTGTCATTTAATTTTTATCACAGTAACTATGACACCCAATGACACGGGCGTGTTCCTAATCATGTAATCAACACTGAAACACAACAATATCGACACGCCCAGTGACATGGCCGTGTCACTGGTTATGTCAAGCAAAGTTATGTATTTCGAACACTTATCAACTTACACTCCATATATCCAAGTATATGATAAAAATGGATCAAAACTAGTTTCTTTAACATAGATAGAGTCTATACCAAATACTTTAATCACATTTCAATTAATCAATTCTTCAATTATCACTTATGGCTAAAAATAACATCAAACCCCTCAACTATTTTAATGATTGAATTAAGAATCATACTCATCACTACATGTTCCCTTAACTCATTTTTCACTGATCAAATCCATTTAACTAATACTTTTCAGTAATAATTCATTATAGATGACTCAATCAACTAATTCAAATATTTATAAATTAAAATACACAAGCACATACATCTTTCAAAATCTTTCTTCTTCTCTTTTTTTCTCTTTTTTTAATCATTTGTTGATAATCTCACTTTTTCTAGCTTATTCTTCTAAAAATCTATAACTAAATGTGATTTCCTCTTAAATTTTAGCTAAATTCTTGAAAAGAAGGAAGAAAGGAGAAGTTTTGGTGATGAAGATGATGATAGGCATGGATGATGAAGTAAGAAGAAAGAATGAGAAGTTTCCACACATACATACACCTATCCACATATATATATATATATGATATAATCTAGTGTGGTCACTCTCATTTTAATTATAGTGCATCCTCACTCTTAATCTTTGATTCTAATTCGATTTTTAATTCCATAAAATCTTAAAAATAATCTCTTCAGTAAATTTTTGAGATATATTATTCATTATTCTCTACTTATAGCATTTATCCACATTACTTTTATCACTATACACTATCAATTATCAATATTAGTTAAAATATTTCATGTTTAAAATCTCAACCATTACAATTCTCTCCCACTAAAAAAATTTCATTCTCGAAATTTACCTGTTATGGCAATAAGCCATTTAATTCATAAATAATTTTAAATCTCATATAAAATTAATTATTTTATTAATTGACATAACTTTTATTTATTATTTTTTTAATTATGTTTGATATTACTCAATGTAACACTTTCAGAATAATTTTATTATAGAACTGCAGAAGATTCAGCTCTACACACTTACACTATTCAAGTTCAATTCAATAATTGCCTTTAATTCTCTTTAGATTTTTTTAAAAAAAAATATAATTTGTATCATTATATTCCACTGTTATAGATATATCTCTTTCTTTCCCTTATATACTGAACTTTAAATCCTAGTTTCGAATAGCGGGTTACTAATGACAAGTAAATGTACACTGTATAAATATGGTCAAAAGTCGACTATGGCATGAATGACCATTGTATATGATGATACAGAGTATCCACTGAGAGAAAGGGATCAGAGGTCCTCTATGACACAAAGTGTCCACTGATGGCATAGATGTCAATATCCTCTATGGCATAGAGTGCCCACTTTCAATATAGGATAAAAGTGTCCTCTATGGCATAAAGTGCATACTTTTAATATGGCATAAAATGCCCACTATCACTTTGAACATTTACCCTTTAGATAATCCGAAAACTAGATTTAACATTAGTGTAATCGATCAATACATTTATTTCATTGTTGTAAATTATTATCAATTATAATATCTTTTGAAATATAACACTTCCTCTTTGAAGTATTTGTTTATTACTGTGTATTTATATGATATGAGCAATTATTTCAATCACATTTATCATATGAACATATCTACACATTATATTTGTTTTTTATCTATTTATCAATCTTTATCTTTCAAATCACTTCCATATTTCCACTGTAATAATGAAATTTAAGTAGATTTCCACTTTTACTTGTTTAATGCTTTTCTTAACATATTAAGAATTCACAACTATTCTTTCACTTTAAGAGTATATGTACATATATAATGTATTTACTATATTTAATACACACACTCACACACATATATATTTATAACTTGATCCACAGTGCATCAGTTCACTAGAAGGGTTAAACTACCTACAAATCTCATTACTTTTTTTCTTTTCACATTATCAATTTCTTTTTTCTATTATAATCAATTAGTATCAGTTCACTCTTTAACACTTTTATATATAATCTATAACTTATCTTCAATCACCAAATAATGTTACTATAAAGTATTCCATAAGTACACAATATGTAAATATCACATTTTTACTTTCATTACTCAATCAATTCGTATATAAATTTTTTTTATTTTCTTTATCTTGCTCTTCAAACTATTTAAAATCATCAATGATTCATCAATATATCATTCTTCTCACCTTGCTTCGTAAATTATCTTATTTCTTCATGAATAATGTGAAATTTACTAATCACTTGTAATCATCTTTTATCTTTTCTCTACCCTTACACTTATTTCAAATATCCAATTACATTTATTCATACTTTCCTCAAGTTTTCTTCATATCTAAGTTTCATCATTTTATGGATTGATTTCATTTCAATCTTATAAATAATCTTTCGCCAATTACAACTGTTTTCAAGATGTATTCAATAACTCACTACTAATTTTACCTATAAACTCTACTTTGTGAAGGTATAAGAAGGTAAAAATATACATGTCCATGGGAATGATTATGCGCCTCACTGTTGAGATTTATTCTCAAAGTTTGAAGAATAAAAATTTGCACAAACATACGCATGACTATACAAATAATCATGCGTATCTTTGCTAGAATTTCTCTTCATGATTTAATCAAGAAGTTATCAATAATTCAACTCAAATAAATTAAGAAAACAATATCCAACCCTTCAAAGCACAATCAAATTCAAATCCAAACTTCCATAATCCTAAAATCTTTCAAAATCTTATTTTCTTTTACAATCTTATATCAACTCATAAATTATTCAAAGACGAATTTAATCATTGTTTTAGTTAATAATCAATAAATACACATTTACATATTGTAAGAATAACTTTACTATCATAGAAGTAAAGTTTTATACTCGTATTTTTTACAATTATTTAATATACTATATCTTTCACAAGAAATGGTGTTTTATCAATTCACAAATATCTTTACATAGTAAAAATTAATATCATTTCAATAAATAGCAAAATAAGTATTATACATGCACTAACCTCTTTAAAAATATTCTTCCATCACTTTTCCTTTCAATCTTTTATTTTGATGATGTTTTAGAAGGCAAAAGAAGATACTAGAAATCTTTAAATAGGCTTTAAGACTTTTACTCAATACACTCAATTATACAATAGTTTCGATGTACTCACTTTCTTTAATTAACTATCACTTTAATTTTTAATACCGAAATATTATAAAAACAATTACTTTTGACACTTTAAAATCTCATTATCCATATTTCACATTTAAATTACATCTCGAGTTGATTTCGGGGCTATAAGAATATTTTTATAATTTCTTACCTTTTCAAAATCTTTTCCAAAAATACTGATATTATCCATATTCGAATTTAATGTTACTCTTATTAAGGCTTATTTAACCTTATTACTATTAGTTCCAAATGCTCAAGCTACACATAATATCATAATCAATCTATTTTACACTCATATATTTGCTTAATGCAGAAAATCAATACTTAAAATTTTATAGCATGACAATTCTCATTCTCAAAATTTATCTATCTGTCATAATTCATTTCTCATATTTCAATAAATTATTACACTTTCACTGTGTTACATTGATATATCTCTTTAACTACCCATATTCTATTTTCTTTTCACATCCTTCTTATTAAAAAATATGTCTAGTGCACTACAAATAATACACCATGAATTATCAATCAATTCTTAGAAAATATTCTACCACCATGAACACATGAAAAATTAATTATATCAAACACATACCCACTTATTCGATTCACATAACTTAGACAATTGTATTTTACTTCTCCCATAACTCCACATGTCATAAACGCCTAAACCACGCTCTAATGCCACTAAATGTAACATCCCATGATAATTCTCACATAAAACAATCAGAGAATATTATTCGATATACTGTCAGTACTTTACTCAATTCATTTACAAAGTTCTCTTTCAACTAACAAAAATTTTCAAATAATAATATAGTTTGTGTAATACAACACTTATAAATCCAACATTTAAACCAATTTTCAACATCTTCAATAATTCAAATACTAATTATAAATTATATAACCATCATGAGTTTGTCAAATTAAATAAATATATAATACATTGCTTTATTTGATAATTATTCACTGGAATCTCAAATTTTTTCCTCTAAATATATATATTCCTTTCATGTTTATAAATTTATACAATCTCTCAAATAGCCAAATTAAATTGTATATATGCATTTCATAACTTATGAGTACAATATACAAAAGATCTCTATATGTACTGTAGATAATTTCTGAGATCCTTAATTCCACTGTTTAACTTACTCCGATAACATAATACCTGAGTGTCAGAAAATAATTTTAACATGCTAAGTAAAACTTAGTGTTGCTTGTATAAACATATTTTGTCACTTAATATTGAAGAAAAATACTTATGAAAATATAGTAATAACACTCAGTTTTAAGAATTATTTCAATATATTAACTATTTTCTATAACAAACCAAAATAATATTTAGATTACATAAAATAATAACTTTAACTTTATAAAAGTCATCATGTTATACTGTACTTTGGGTATTATAATTTTTTTCTTTATGAATCATTTTATTTAAGACTTACTTTCTTATTTGTTACATTGCTCATATTACACTTATTTATTTTTTCGTAAGTCTTACTTTTCAGTTTCACATATAGAATAATTTCATTCAATCTATAATTTTGGCACTTAGATTTAGTACTATACTTTGGAGCACTTTGTATCTTATATCATTATATACACTTTCAATCATTATAACACTTACAAAGTTATTGATCAATTCAATAACTTGAGCATAACATTTATATTCCATGTATTAGAACTTTCACTTAGAAACATTTATATATACATTACCAATCACTTTCACATTATAACACAATAAGTCGATTTAAAGTAATTGACTTATATTATTATTTTGCATTTCTTCCATTATTCACAACATCATATTCACACATATATTTTTAATTTAGATAACTTCATTAAATATGTCCATACATACTAAATCCAGATCGTAGATTTGAATAATAGGTTAGTGTAGCAATTTTAATGCCAAATCTCAAGATATATAATGGTAATTATGCCCACTGTCACTAATGATACTATGTGTCCATTAATGGCACAAGGTGCACATTATCACTATGGCTATTCTTCCTTTGGTTAGCTATTCAATCCAAAGCTAGATCTAAAATTAATATAATTTGGGCAATTCATTAATTTTGATTAACATTGAATTATGTATATCACTTAAATGAAATAATTCTTTGATCAACACTTGGTATTACATATGTTTTTCATATATTCAAAATTTATTGCACTACTTATTAGGGTTAATTTTAATAATGCTTTTCACTTTAAAGCCTTACAATCATTTAGGCCGAAATCACGGATGAAAAATAGGAAAAAAATCACTTTAGACAAATTTTTCAAGTGACACGCCCAACGACATAGGCATGTCAATGATCTTGTCACTTGCTCATTTTACAGAAGCTTTAACACTCCCACGTGTCACTGCCCGTGTTACTACTCTTGTATTACAGTAGCTACGACACGTCTAACGATACAAACATGTCATTGGCCATGTCATTTAATTTTTATCACAGTAACTATGACACGTCCAATGACACGAGCGTTTTTCTGATCATGTTATCAACACTGAAACACAACAACATTCACACTCCCAGTGATATGGCCGTGTCACTGGTTATGTCGAGCAAAGTTCTGTATTTCGAACACTTATCAACTTAAACTCCATATATCTAAATATATGATAACAATGGATCAAAACTAATTTCTTTAATATAGATAGAGTCTATACCAAATACTTTAATTACACTTCAATTAATCAAGTCCTCAATCATCACTTATGGCTAAAAATAACATCAAACCCCTCAACTCTTTTAATAATTGAATTAAGAATCATGCACATCACTACAAGTTCCTTTAACTCATTTTTTACTTATCAAATCCATTTAACCAATACTTTTCAATAATAATTCATTATAGATGACTCAATCAACTAATTCAAACATTAAAATTCATAGAAATTCAAATATTTACAAATTAAAATACATAAGCACATACCTCTTCCAAAATCTTTCTTCTTCTCTCTTTTTTCTCTTTTTCTTTGATCACTTGTAGATAATCTTACATTTTCTAGCTTATTCTTCTAAAAATCCATAACTAGATGTGATTTTCTCTTAAATTTTAGCTAAATTCTTAAAAAGAAGGAAGAAATGAGAAGTTTTGGTGATGAAGATGATGATAGGCGTGGATGATGAAGCAAGAAGAAAGAAAGAGAAGTTTTCACATATACACATACATGTCCAGATTTATATATATAATATAATCTATTGTGGCCACTCTCATTTTAACTATAGTGCACCCTCACTCTTAACCTTTGATTCTAATTCGATTTTTAATCTTATAAAACCGTAAAAATAATCTCTTTAGTAAATTTTTGAGATATATTATTCATTATTCTCTACTTATAGTATTTATCTGCATTACTTTTATCATTATACACTATCAATTATCAATATTAATTAAAAAGTTCAATGTTTAAAATTTTGACTATTACATACAATCATTTAATCGAATTAAGTTCTCAGTCGATTAACTAAAAACTCGATCGATTAATCATTTGATGGCCATCCCTAACTAGTAGATTTGTACATCCGATGAGTCAATTTGGCCTAATCAGCTTGGACAGATTTAAAAAAGGACGTATTGAATTATGGCTTAGTTGGAGAGTCATATATCATTTCAAATTAGGCTTTGAATTCAATGAGAAATATCCTAGAGTGGCCTAGTCCTACCCGACATATTTAGAAAAAAAAATAATTATTTTTGTTTTGAAGTAAAAATAATTAATTATTAATTATATTACATTATTATTTATAAATGGTTAAATTTATTTTTTAGTGTGGTTTATTTTTTGTATAATAAAAATTTTAGTATTTATGACTAAAAAATATAAAAAATAAATGCAACAAAAAAATATATAATTTTAATAACTAAAAAATAATAAAATAGTTTAGGTCAAAATAGCTCAGACCATTGGCCCAAGCTATTTGGGCCACATGTCGAACTTATGGCCTCATTTTTACCTAAGCTAAATAAATCAATTTTTTCTAGGTTTTTCATAAAAATAAATGAAAAGTTGAAAAAAATTTCTAAATTTATCTTATTTATAAATTTTTTATTAAAATACTAAAATTTATAAAATATTTATCAAAATATCAGATTTTTTATTAGAATACGATGAGTTTACAATGAGTTTATTATAAATTTATAAATTTTATATAGTTTATTATGAGTTTATAATAAAATAACTAAAATACTCATTATAAAAAAATATAAATTTTAAAAAATATGGTGAAAGATTTTATTTTCTTTTTTTTTTTGGAACATAGCACTATCATTACTAATCAAATTTTTATTATACGTGGATATTTGTCCAATGCGTTTGCCTATTTCTTTTTAGTGATAATTTTTGGATTAATTAAACAGTTATTATTTACAAAGTTTTCAATGTTGAATCTTTTTTAAATAATTTATATTTATTCAAACAAAAACATTAAAACATCTTTTTCTTTTGGCTTACAAAGGGGAGAAATCTACACAAAGCCTTACTAGCTTACAAGTCACTAACTATATATCATTAAGTCTGCTGCAAAGTTAGTCTCTTTGTATATGTGTATTATCCTAACTTGTCAATCTATTTTGAGGAAATTCTTAATTGCTATTAGAAGAGTTGTGTTAACGGAGCGGACCTACCATTAAAGCAAAGGGGGCTCTGGCATCCCCTGTATATATATATATATATGTGTGTGTGTGTGTGTATGTGTTAAGTTGTCAAGTTATTATTATTATTATTATTTAACACTAGTTGGGCGTCTATTGTTCTTCAACGAACCATCTAAATTAAGCTTGAAGAAATCCATGCTAGGGAGTTGCAACTAGAGGTGAGTATGGTCTGATTCGATCAAGAAATGTAGAAATCTTTAAAATCGAACTGAAATTCAGATATTTTAAAATTATTAAAATCGAAACCGAACCGTATATATAAAATATCTGTTCCGAACCATTTCAAAAAAATGGGTACAGTTTGATTCTAATATTCAGTTCTAAAGCATGATGCAGTTTCTGGTTTCAAATAGAAATAGAGATTCGAAGATTTAGATTTTTTTAAGTAATAGAATAATAATTAATAATATTTATAAACTATTCATAAAATTAAATTGCTATCCATATTTAATATATAGTGTAAATTAAATTATAATATGAACATACCATTATGTTATTATAATATAAAAATATAATAGACTATAAAATTATATAATTATTTGGTTGCTTCATCGATCCTTTTATTTTTCTTCTTGCCCTTTGAATTCAAGTCTAACACCCCCATAAATTTTTGTTTATTGTTGTAAGAGAGTATTTTAGTTTATCCAAATAATACTTTTCAACCAAATAGTATTTTTAGTTTAATCATTCGAATTAATACTCTCTGCATCATCTTTTTGGAGATAAAACAGAAGTTTCAAAAGAAATTGTACAATATTATATATAGTTATTAAAATCCTAATTGTTCACTATATAGATATATTTTATTTTTACCATATATTATTATAATTTTTCTATTTGTTTTACTTCTTATTAAATTTTCATATATGATTATTGTTGGAAAAATCGTTATTTTCTTGCCCCTCGGACTGTCTTTAAGCAGGAATAAATGAGAAAATAAAATAACAATTGAGAAATTAAAGAGAATAAAGACACACAGATTTAACGTGAAAAACTCCCAAATGGAGAAAAACCACAGCCGTTGCCTAACGACAGCCAAGAAAATATTTACTATGTGGAAAATTGTTACAACCACAAATACAAAATATTTTTCTACCCGACACCCAAAACACCCCGAATATTTATACTCCAAGAGACTCCAAGAGCTCAACTCTAATCTCTAATATAAAATACTTGTTGTGTTTTGGTGTATTTTGAAACAAAAACCTAAACTCCCTTATATAGGAAATTTCATCCCTTCCTTTTGCATCATTTCCCGATGTGAGATTGTTTAAGTTTTATATTTTATATTTTTCCTTTCTTTTTGTCAACAATAATGGCCAACAATCTCCACCTTGACAAAATAAAGAAAAATACAACATTATATGTTACCGACAATCATAATTCTAATAACAAGAATTATCATACTCCACCATAAAAGAGTATACACACTTGAAATTACTTCAAAAACTCCAAGAATTTTCCACCGGCCATGTCAAGATCCCGCTAATAGTTTATGGTGCAACCCTCCTGTTGACTTTTCCGAGAGTTCATTAGCCATCGACATAATTTTTTTCACCACGCACCTTAAATCAACTGTCAACCAATGCAGCGCGCATTTTCGTGGACCAGCTACCAATAATTTGTCCTCTTCCATGGCATCTCAACGGGTAGCAATCATGCCATAAGGACACACATCTCTCAACTACAGAGAGAACGCATCATCTTCTTCGCCACAGGGGATCACATTGGTAGCAACAACGTTAGAGCTTCTAGCCAAATCAGCTCCACCGTTCTGGCAATCCTTTCTCACATGTCCAGTTTGACCACAACCTCAGCAGACAACCTTTCTCTTTCCGGAGCTTTTGTTCTTTTTCTTGCTACCGACAGACAAAGTTGAATCTTCATATATTTTATTTTCCATTTCATTCAATAATCTCTCCTCAGTAATTAACTTACTAACCACATCCGCATACACCACTTCCTTACTACTATATTTTAAAACAGGCTTCATGTGCTCATATTTCGAAGGAAGTGATAGGATGAGTCGGAGAGCTTTATCTTCATCTTCGGTTCTCACTCCAAGAGTTTCCAACTCAGAAACGATGTCGTTAAGGACACTCAGGTGATCTTATAGCCTTGTACCTTCCTCCATTTTCAACGTGTGAAATTGCTCTTTTAAATATAACTTATTAGATATATTTTTTTTCTTGGTACAATTCTTCCAATTTCTCCCACAGCTCCTTTGTCGTGGACAATCCAACCACATTAGTAAGAACATTTTTTGCTAGACACATGCGGATTTGACTTGCCGCATTTAAATCTAGCTCAATCCATTCTTCGTCACTAATTTTGGATTTTCCTAAGTCTCCAATTATCGGTTTATCCTGTAAAACCTTATGCAGTCCAGACTGGATCAACAAATCTTTGACTTGCATTTGCCACAGTGTAAAATTCATTCTCCCTTCAAATTTCTCAATATCAAATCTCATCGTCGACATGCTTACTTTGTGCTAATAAAGGACTAGAAATAAACAATTACACCAGGTAAATTCCCAGATAAGAGGAGGAGTCACAATGGTCTCACTTAAAATCCACTTGCCTTAGACTAAATTCGTGTCGTTTGACAGAATTTACCTAGACATGTAATTATTTATCTCACCACCAATACTTAAGCACACCAAAACAAAACGGCTCCACCTTTTCCAAAGCTCAACCAGCTCCAAAGGCTCCACCAACTTAAAAACAAAAATATTTTCTGATGTGGAAGATCAGACTAAGCTGCAACCACAGAGCATACTAAGATTTTTGACAAAAATTATAACACCTAAGCTCTGATACCACTTGTTGGGAAAATCGGTATTTTTTCGCCCCTCGGTCTGTCTTTAAGCAGGAATAAATGAGAAAATAAAATAACAATTGAGAAATTAAAGAGAATAAAGACACACAGATTTAACGTGAAAAACTCCCAAATGGAGAAAAACCACGGCTGTTGCCTAACGACAACCAAGAAAAATATTTACTATGTGGAAAATTGTTACAACCACAAATACAAAATATTTTTCTACCCGACACCCAAAACACCCTGAATATTTATACTCCAAGAGACTCCAAGAGCTCAACTCTAATCTCTAATATAAAATACTTGTTGTGTTTTCGTGTATTTTGAAACAAAAACCTAAACTCCCTTATATAGGAAATTTCACCATTTCCTTTTGCATCATTTCCCGATGTGAGATTGTTTAAGTTTTATATTTTATATTTTTCCTTTCTTTTTGTCAACAATGATGGCCAACAATTATGTACTAGTGTGTGTGTATATATCGACGCACATTCACTGTATTTGTATCATTCATATTCCCTTCAAATTCATTTATTATTATTTAGTTCTTATATTCATAAAAAATAATATTAATAATCTGACTTATTATAATTAACACTAGATAACAATTATATATGTTAATAAATTATACTTGGTTATTCTTATAGTGTGTTTGGCTGTACAAAAATTCTAAAAAAGTTGACTAAATAATCATGTTTGATAAAAAATATTATATTTATTTGCAAATAATCTATGTAAAAATAAAATATCGGACTCATTAAAATTTACCAACTAGTTGGTAAAATATTTTACCCAGTTAAGAATAAGAAAAATGAAAGTGGTTTGGAAGGTCCATATATCAAAAGACAATCATATCATTAATTTAAAATATGATAAAATAAGAAAGAGATATTGTAAGTGTAGTTTAGATATTACTTAAACTTTTTTTGTAAAGTTAGATTGTAACTATAAGTTAATATTTTTTCCAATATATTTTTTTAATATTTTATTCCATCTTTCAAACACATTGATATAATCTTTTCCGGTAAAATACATTCTATATAATATATATTTATAAAATACATTCTCAGTAATTAATTTTTTCAGTAATTTATCAAATGCACTGTTAAATTAAATTATAAAATTACTTTGACTTGTAACAAGGTAATAATTATATATTTTAATTACTAATTTAATTACAAATGGTTTAACCATTAATTATATTTTTTATTTATAGTAATACTTCGGAAGTTAATACTTAAGGAATTCAACAAAAATAAAGTAGTTTTTAATAGTTAAAAAATGGGTTATGTAATTAGATTTTATTTTATAGTTAAAAAATTATTTTATGAAATTAATATAAATTATAACTATAATTAGTATGAATTACTATCATTAGTACTAATGAAGCGATAACAATTATTCATATAAATATATTAATAAATTACATACAGCTATAAAATTACTTTGATTAATGATAAAATATAAAGTAAAAAAAAATAAGGTATATATATAAAGCATAGTATATAAAATTAGAAATTTCAATTTAAATATATAACATGACATAATATGAATTAATAAAATAATTTCAATACATTTCAAAAAAATATAAAATATAAAATAATAAAATATAATTTTATATTATTAATAATAAATTATTTATTATTTCAATTATTCAGTTTGGTACGATATGAATCTTAATGTGATTATAGATTAATATCTAGAACCGTTCTATATTTAAAAAAATCAGTTAAGAGAAAGTTAAAAAAAAGTCAATATATTTTCGATTTTAAATATTTTAGTTTAAATATTTAGGCCAGTTTAAATATTTTTATAATTTGTGCACAGCCTTAGTTGTCACGCAATCATCTTGTGTGTCTCCACCTGAAGTTTGAAATTATTGTCTAGATAATTGGCCAACCCAATTGCGTGGCTTCTTCTGTAAATATCCGAAATAATCTCACGCATTATGCTGTTTGGTTATTAAACACCGTTTTATTTCTATAATTCCATATTTTCCAGCAAGTTATTCCAAACAGAAGAGAGCATCTTTGAGAGCCTTAATTAGCCGTGCGATTGGATGTGACCCAAGAACAAAGAAGCTCGAATTACTGTTATTGTTTAGGAGCCTCCAGCAAATCCGCTTTGCTAGCTAGTGGGCAATCTCTAATGGCATGGGCGCCGACATTTATCCCAACAAACAATTAGTTATCCTTCATAGTCAACATTTAACAGCAAAATCAGCTATCAACAACGCTTAACTGACAATTAAATTTGATGGATGATGGACCATTACGTACCATAAATACTCTATTAAATATTATAATAGAAAATTATATTATACACTTTTTAAATTTTTTTACAAAAATACTCTAAAGTGTTTAAGAAATTATAAACATATTTCTTTCAAAATTTAATTAAAAATATGCTACATGTATATTTTTAGTATACTTTTGGAATTTAATATCTTTTAAATTAAAAGTTGAAAAATAGATGTTTGAAAAAAATATATTATTTTTAATATTGTTTTTACTATTTAGAGTATTTTTGTGCAAAATCCTCAGTAATAAAATATATATAATATAATATTTTAAATAAAAAATTACGTATCTTTTTTATCAGTAATAAAATTAATCATCTTACTTTTCATCAAATACTAAATTATATATACATATAAAAGGGTGCTCTTAACTTTGATAATATTAATTCTAAATAATTTTACGAATTCTTTCAAGTTTCCTTCGTTTTCTTACCTCTTTATAATTAATTGGTTAAAATATCAATAATATTTTAAATTCTTAAAAATTGTATTTATAAATATAATAATTAAACCACATATCATTTTGGATATAACTAGAAAAGAATTTGCGTCATGCTGTTTTACTCAATATAGATATTAATTTTTAAATCTTATAATAATTTAAGAGTTTAATATATCTGTCAACTTCTATATTTGACACATTTTATCATTTTATCGTGTATTCTTTCAAATTAACCATTTAGTATATATATATTTTTTAATTCATTGGAGGGATTTAACCCATGGACTACACAATAGGGGTAGTCCTCCCCTATCAACATTCATCACAAGAATGATCAACACTCACCACAAAGGTGACGGAATGAGAAATTAAACTCGTGACTAACTGGTCACATCACAGCGCACTAACTAATTAGACTAGGCCCTCGACCCCAATCATTTAGTCTATATTATTTGTCAATTTCTTAATACTTAGCCTCTTAGTTGCTGATTTATCGCAAATATGTATATTTTACTCGCTGACAGCACGTGAACATAACTAAAATAGCTAATATACATTATAAAATATTTTAAATGTCCTTTAATTAATTAAATTTTTACTTTTAGAATTTTCATTGCTATTTATTCAATTATTTTCTTAAAATTTAAAATAATTATATTGAAATTTATTTAAAATATTTTATTAACTTATTTGTAAAATTAATTTAATTATTTTTAATTGAAATTCAAGTGAAAATTCAATTAAAATTTTTAAATTAGACCTTTATTTATAAATTTATATTATCAAATAATAATTATAAATAAATTTAATTTAAAAAAAAACTAAAAAAATCGTCAGCCTCCACAAATGCCAGCCTCTTCTAATCTCTTCTTCTTCTTCTTTCTCCTCCTTCTTCTTCTTCTTCTTCTTTCAATAAAAAACAAAAAACCCAATTCATAACATCAAATACTCAATTAAAAAATCAAACCAATAAGAAAAACAGAGAAATTGACATTAATTCTTTCAATACGACTCATCGTCGTTGGTCTCTATGCCGGGCTCCGTCAGACTCATCTTCTCAAATTCATCGACACATTATTGAAAATGGAGTTATGATGATACCACGAAGAGTGTGTGCATAGCAAACAATAAACTATTTGAGTGAGGGGCGTATAAAAAAGGAGTGTTTGGGTCATGAATGTTCTCATGCTTGTTAGCTATCAATCTTTTTAAAACTTTAACATCAAAAAAGTCATTGCTATCAGTGAAACTTTCACATTCTAACTACCAAAAATCATAACCAAAACTAGAAACAGAGATTCAAAACTAGAAACAAGATCATAAAGGATATGTAACTGAGATTCAAAATATTTGCTTGTGGGCAAAGATTAGTGGAACCAAAGACATTGCCGATAATATTTAAATAAAGATAAAAAATATTTTAATAAAACTTAAATATTTATTTTAATAAATTATAATAATTTTTATTTAATAAATTTTAATGATTAAAATAACAAACAAAATTGAAAGTTAGTAGCCAAAAAATGTGTCAATATTATTTTATCTTGTATGGGCCTACTTATATGTAATGTTTCACACACGCATCTAATTTTCTAGTAATGTTAAAGCAAAGGACTGTTAATTAAATAAATTATCTTATTGAAAGAGTCAAATGGTTACTCAAAAAATATAAAAGGCTAAGTAATAAATATTATCAAGTTAAAGGATCACAGATGTATTAAGTCTAATTTAAATAAATAATCATAAAAAATTGATATAGACATAAATATTTTTTTTATTTAATAATGTATTTAAATTTATTTTTGTTGAATACTATTTCCTTGGAGAAAATCTCCTTAATCTTTCAAATAATTACATGAACCACCCATAATCTTATTATAAAAATTTCTCTCTTAAAAATTTATAAATAAATAATTTATTTATCTCATAAATGGTTTTTTATTTAATAATGTATTTAAATTTATTTTTGTTGAATACTATTTCCTTGGAGAAAATCTCCTTAATCTTTCAAATAATTACATGAACCACCCATAATCTTATTATAAAAATTTCTCTCTTAAAAATTTATAAATAAATAATTTATTTATCTCTTAAATGGTTTTTTATATTGTTTGAAGGAAAAAAAATTAAGTTAACAATTCATATGTCTAATTATAAATAAATGGAAAAAATTAATACTATTAATTACAATTTAAAAGATTTCATCCTATACAAAATCATTAAAATTTAAAAAGTTTAGAGTGTAATTATATCCACCATTTGAAAATTTTAAAGTAATAAAAAATTATAATAGAAATACCTGTGGATAAAATGCGATTTAAGATTATTATAATAGTAGTAGTGTAAATTATTAATTTGATATGTAGAACAAAGAAGATGGTATACAATATATCAATTAATTATCATGTTTATTAAGTTTGAATATTTTAAAATGTAAATCATTTTTCCATATCAAAATTATAAAATAAAATAAACACAGAATTTTAAATAGTTATTACTAATTATTTAAAAGATAGATTGGGAATTGGAAAAAATAAAATTGCAAATAAGATAGCAAGTTTTATCTGCAATAGTACATTTGCAAAATATATTATTTGAGTTTCTTTAATTGAGCTCAAATCAAAACCAAAAAACTTTAAATTGAAGTTTTTTTAAATAATCGTTGATATTATTTTACTTGGATTAAAATTCTAAATTACAATAGTAAACTACTACCATCCCATAGAGTGAAAAATTAAATTTAAAGTTATCTAATATTTAAGATAATTTTATTATGCACAAAACAATATTTTTTTTAGAATCTAATATAAGAAAATAACCTAATAATCATTAATGTCAAAAAGAAAATATATATATTATAATAATACATACCAAAAAGTATTAACTTTAAAATAAAATACTAAAAATAGAAATTTATAAATATAAAATCAATTTTAAAACCAATTACAAAATTTGAAAGGACATGTTGAGGAAAATATTTCTATTATTTTATATTAATATAATATATTAATATTTATATAATACTAATATATTAATACTAAAAAGGAAATGATTGCATATATATTAATATAATAGTCTAAAATACTATATTATATAGTTCATCATTAATTAGTAACCGTAGAAGATTAATTAAAACTGATGTTACATATTGTGATAGGTGTTTTCAATTTAAATATAGACTAAATTTCAGTTGGATTTTAATCTTGACAAAAAAAAAACTAATTAATTATATTCTTTATATAAATATATGTTATATGTTTCTCTCTTATCTAAATAGAATGTTAACTTTTACATTCCATTAAAAGTTGATTGATTGAAACAGAAAAATAAAAAAATCTAACCATTTTATAGTGTTGGCAATTAGATATTGGTTTTTTTTTATAGGAATTTCTATCCGTCTAACGGTCTAGAATTAATTATATTCGGATACTATAGATCAGGACGATTCTTCTAATGTCGTTTTTTTCATGCACAATGCTAGAGTCTAAAATCAAATCTAAAACGTTGCTTAAAAAAATTTAGACCCTTATTCATCTGAGACCAACTATGGTTGGTAATTAGATATTTGTTTTAATTGTCTAGGATCAAATTTGATAACAATAATAAGTACTCAGAATTTTATTAATAAAAAGAATATAAATTACAAATTTTAGAGAGAAAATTTTACACTACAGACATTTTATGCATTAGCTCACGATTTTTTTTCTATCTCACCGCTCTTTATTATTATTATTATTATTATTATTATTATTATTATTGTTGTTGTTGTTGTTGTTGTTGTTGTTGTTGTTGTTGTTTTATCTTATGATCAAATGGCCTTAAGGCCATATATAAATAATTCTAAATATCTAATCTCTTATTAATCTTTTATCTAATTATAAAAAGTATGAGCATGAATATTATCAATCAAGTACCGGTAAAACAATTTTTTCGTTCACTTTGCTAGAGTAAAAAATAAACAAATAAACAAATATTTCAACAACAACAACAACAACAGAATAATAATAATAATAATAATAATAATAATAATAATAATAATAATAATAATAATAATAATAATAATAATTAAATAGCTTACTTGAATCTCATTAGATTGATATACTTCAAACTCTTGTAGCTGAATTTTCTTATAGAGAGATTCGAAACCACAAATAAATAAGCTATAAAATAAAGGAAGAAAGGTTGTATGACGTGATAATATGTATACTATGTTTAATCCTCTTTATGTATACTAGGTGGTATGACGTGATAATATATATATATATATATTTATAAAATCTTCTTTATATTTAATAATAATCTTCGAAAATGATAATTTATTTTTAAAATCAACACTTTTTTAACTAAAAATTAAACAACCTTTTGCATTTTTTTAAATTATAAAAAGATATCATATTAAGTTTATTAATTTTAATATTAAAAAAAATAAGTTCAAATATTCTTTATATAAAAATTGAAATTCAAAATATGAGTTGTAGATTTCTCATAGATTAACTTAAACAATTGGATTGTAAATCATTAGCTTATACAAATATGGAAAGTTATTGAAGAGAACTATATTACTTAGAAATTCATAAAAAGCTATACTTGTTCAAAGGCTTGTTTAAAATTCGTGGTAAAAAAAAAATTAGCATACGCATCTTCTCCCCCGTATTATCAATTAGCTTCATGCATTAACGATTTTAATAGTATAGTAACTGTGGTTTTTTTATTTTTATTTTTTTATTGAACCATAATTATTTTTATCTCTATTCATTTAACAGTTTAAATATGAGACTAATTTATTCGAGGCATAGGTCACAAATTAAAGTTCTTTGTCCCCTCTCCAGCGAGATTTTTTTATATATTTTTTTATATAAATATATAGTAACTAATTATGATTAACATCAAACAATATATCATAATTCTAATTGAACTTTTAAATAAATATAATTATTATCAATATTAAATAAAATATTTTAATTTCATTGTAGCTCTTCAAATAAATATGATTATTATTAATATTAATTCTATTTGAACTCTTCAAATAAATATTTATTATAATAAATTATAATTTAATTTAAAATTTTAAAAAAATTAAGATGCGATATCATAATTTTAAAAGTATTTCATATCCAAATTTTGAACTTAAAACTTCTAACTAAAAGAGAATGAACCCTATCACCTCATCTTGCACCTTAAAGGTTGTGATTAAATAAAAAAATATATTAATTTTTTGAAAAATTCAATTCATCTAGCACATAACTTATCCACAAAATAAAATATGAGCAGACCACACCACAAACAGCTGTTGTAATGGTCAACTTCTATTCCAACCAAGGTTTATATTTATATTAGGTAACCATTAAGTTAGCTAATTCTGTAAAATGATTTTTGATATATTATATTTCAATTATGAAATTTTTTACAAAATACTATAGAATAAAAAAATGAAGATTAAAAATGTGAATTCAAATTGAATTAATCATGTTATTCTTACTATGTTTTATTGCAATCTTTTTTTTTTGAATATTACATTAGGAAATAGGAGAATTAATTTTGGGTCTATTAATTTCGAAGGAGGTGTACTTAACGCTAGACTATATCTAGGCGTGCTGTTTTATTGCAATCTTAACAATTAATTACTATTGTAGTTAATATAATTTTTTAAATCGCATTGACACATTAAATATTAAATTTATAAAAATGTAAATACAATGATATAAATATATTAAGAATATGATTATCCTAATTTCAAATGCTAATCATGTGAATTTCCTTGTTTATTGTTTAATATATCTATTTCTATTCATCAAGAATATTTAGAGAAGTGTTTAAAAATTATACCGCGCAGATTATAATCTTCCACGCATGTGGTGATGCATAGCCATTAAGCATGCATGAGTAAAATAGTTCAGTGTCTGTACTCAAAATTAAAAATGGGTTTGGCTAAGAAAAATTAAAATTAATTACTTTTATGACCCAGTAATCCAGTAAAAAAAAATAACCATTTTCTGTGAAAAAGGGCACATTGTGAAATTACAGTGTTTGAATTAACTATGCGAGATGTTGAGAAGTGGTTCAAATAATTTAATATGAAAAAATAAGTTTAAATATTCTCTGTATAAAAATTAAAATTCAAAATATGAGTTGTGGATGTCTCGTAGAATAACTTAAACAATTGGATTATAAATCATTAGCATATACAAATATACGAAGTTATTGAAGAGAAATATGTACTTAGAAATTCATAAAAAGCTATAATTGTTCAAAGGCTTGTTTAAAATTCGTGGAAAAAAATAATTAGCATACACGTTTTTTCCCAGTACCATTGATTAGCTTTCACGCATTAACGATTTCAATAGTATAGTAATTATGTTTTTTTTTTATATTTTTTATATAAATAGATTTTCTAACTCTTTTTTATATAAAAAGATGGTAATTAATTATTATCAATATTAAATGTTATATCATAATCATAATTTAACTCTTTAAATAAATATAATTATTATTTTAATTGAAAATTTTAAATAAATATAATTATTATCAATACTGAATTTATTAGAACTCTTTAAATAAATGTCTATTATAATAAATAATAATTTAATTTAAAATTTTAAAAAATTAATATATGATATTAAATAGGATATTATAATTTTAATTTAATTTTTCAATAAATATACTTATTATCAATATTAAAAATATCCTAATTCTATTTGAATTATCCAAATAAATATAATTATTATTAATATTAATTTTATTTATGCTCTATAAATAAATATCTATTATAATAAATAATAATTTAATTTAAAAATTTTAAAAATTAAAATACATAGCAATTTTAAGGTAATAATATATGATATAATATTATGTCAGCGTTAGCTATTTTATTATAAATATGTATAGATATAAATTGCATAAAAATATTTTTAATATTTATTTTTAATTATTTTAAAATAAAAATATAATAATTGATGACATGTTTTATAACGCTATATTATTTGTATCAAATTATTATTATTATTTTTGAATGAAAATTTATTATTAAAAGCAAAATAAATAAATAAATAAAAATGCAAAGTAATTACAATGGGAATATAACTCAGAACTCGAAATGAGTTTTTTTTTAAATAATGTACTTGTAAAACCCTTAATTTTTGGGGAAATTGGAGTTAGGGGCAAAATGGTAATTTTACCTTCAATTCACATTCGGGTGAATTTTATAACGTTTGGTGCTTATTTTCATAATGTGGGTGTTGAGATATTTGTTTTGAGTATAATATTGTGTTTTTGGTTTCGGGGGTATTTTGGTCATTTTGGCGGTCGGAAAATTTTTGGGTTTCGTTTTGCTGTTTTTGATGTCATTTTGGTGACCGTGATGTCGTTACGGTTATTTTAAGTATAATTTTGCTAGGGTTCATGTTTCGGGAAATTTTTGGGTATTTATTAATTTTTAATTAAAATAAATTAAATAATTAATTAACTAATTTAAATAATTCTGAAAATAATTGAATTTGGGGTTAGTTGTGAATTTTTATAAGTTAGTTGGGTATTTTTTTGAATTTTTAAAAAGTTTTAGGGTATTTTTAAAATAAAAAAATTAATCTAGGGGTATATTGGTAATTTTACAACTAAAAATTGTATAAATAGGGGTGTTAGGGCACCCAAATGAGTGTCTAATTTCTTGTGCCGCCGGAGAGAGAAAAAAAAATCAAATTTTCCTTTAAATCAGAGCGCCTGTCGTTTAGCAGTGGGTCTGCTTTTTGCCGGTGTCGTTTGGCGAGATGCTGGTGTCGTTCGGCGTGCGAGCTCCTGTCGTTCGGCGTGCTGTGGTCTGTCGTTCGGCGTGCTGCGAGCTGCATCGCCGATGTCGTTTTGGCTTCCAATTTCAGGCAGTTTCGAGATTTTGAGGTTTTTCAATTTTTTCTTCAATTTCTTCCAACTTCTTGGCATGATTTGTGTTGTTGGATGTTTGTATAATGTTTAGGGTGTTAGAAAATAATATTTTTAATTTATTTTGATTTTTAATTAATTAAAAATAATTAAAAAGTTGTATGATGATTTTGGAGGTTCTTGATGTTTAATATTTGATTTGTGAGTTTGAGTTAATGATCTAGTATTTTTGGCAATTGTAATCTGTTCTAGGGATGTTATACTTGATCTAGAAATTTATTTTTGAATTTTCATGTTTGATTTATATTTTTAATTCATTAATAAAGTGAAAAATTATTTCTGCTGTTGATTTCTAATATTTCAGTAACTTTGTCGAATTTTTAAAAATTATTGGTAAATGATCTAGGTCTGAATTTTTGATATGTTTTAGGATATGATGTTAGGTGTTTATAAAAAATATTTTGAGGTCTGGTTCAAATGTTTATATTTCGAAATAAATTTATTTCTCAACTGCTGCCAGTATGATAACTGGTTGTGTGAATCCGTTTTAAAAATTTAATTGAGGGACTTAGAGGTTTCTAAAAATTATGAAATTTTGATATGTTGTTTATTAGGATGTTTTGAATCTGTGAAAAATAATTTTGAGTCTGTTTCTAATGTTTAGGTTCCAAAATAAATTAAGTATGTGCACTGCTGTTGGTTAAGGATTTTCTGATGATGTCTGTTTTGAAAATTATTTTTGAAGGTCTTAGATGTCTTGAAAAAATTATGAAATTTTTATATGTTGTCCATACTGATGTCTATAATATGAGAAAATTATTTAGATAATTTTGTGGTGAAGAAATGTGAAGGATTTATGATTATTTTTTTAGTACTGATTTTTAGTGATTCAAACAGAACCAGAATATTGTAAAATATTTTTGGGGGATCAAATAAATTTGGATTAATCTGAAATTTTGCACACACGTTATTTTGATGTTGGAGAAGCTACTGGAATTTTTCCAGAGTTTTTGAATGATGGAATTATTTTCTGGAAATTTTTGAACTATAGGGAATACTTAAGAATTTTTATCGGTTTTGGGTATTGGTATGAATTATGATTTTTGCATAGGGACCGATGTGATATTATGTGATAAATGAGTATAAAAATTGAGTTGAGGTTCTGGTTCTAATAAATTTTAATTAATTAATTGATTTTGTATTTTTGAGGTGTGATCGGTTTAACCATTGGGTTGAACCATAATTTTGAGTTGAGTCGGGTTGGTTTTTAATTTTGGATTATCTTGGTTAATTATTGGTTTAGTATTGGTCTTTTTGCATTCATAGCATGCATTGCATCCCTCATGATAGATGAGATAGTGAGATTGATTATTAGACTGTGTAATTATTTCCTTAGGCGATAATCAAGCCGGTGTTCAAAATCAGTAGGTTCGTGGGGTGTTGGATTCTTCCGCAAATCAGGTAAGTTTCATGGGTGTATGTGATTACTTGTGATGTGCTACTTGCTAACCAAATACTATATATATATATTACAGCCCTTCTCTATATATAATTATTCTTTTCTATTTTACTAGACTATTCTTTCTACCCAAGCTTTGCATGTGAATAAAAGACAGAGAAACGTATGTGCTTGATTTATTAATTGTATTTAATGAACTTGAAATTCTTTGTGTTGTGTGATGGTGTGTCATATGGGGACGGAGGTTATTGATTGAGATTGTTCATTGACTATTGCTATTGATTGTTCATTGAGGCTATAAGCCTGATTGCTCATTGGGGCTATAAGCCCGATTGTACATTGATATTGATTGAAGGAGGAGGTATTATGATATTGGTAGACCCCGACACACCATCTTGTATGAATTGATTGTGATTGAAGTTCTTGTTATATATATATTGTTATTGTTATAGAAAAGTTTCTCTGCCTCTCATGAGCTTACTGGGCGTCTTTATAACGCTCACACCCCTATAGATTGATTTTGCAGGTTCAGAGCGATTGTTAGCATATGTCGGTATTTCTCCGCAGTCGTTCTTTTGAGTTTCTTGTCATCAATCTTGGTTGACATTTTTTTTGTTTCTAAATAGAGATTTCTGGAATAAATATGGGCGGACCGAGTCCGAACCCTTTGCTTGTAATAAGAGTGTAATATATATTTTTTTTTCTCTCGTTCGTGATTGCATTTAAGAGTGGAACATTTAGATATCTTGCATTATCACTAGAACTTTTGGAACATGAAATTGAGCGTATTGAACTTGTAAAAGGATTATGTATTGTTTAATTATTCAGTATCCAGGCTTGTATTGTTGTACTTAGGTACAGCTATACGCCGGTCCCGGCTCCCCAGTTTGGGTCGTGACAAAAGTGGTATCAGAGCACTAGGTTTCGATTTTATTTTAAACATTATCCAGAAATCATTAGGATACTTCATTTCAAATCCTTTACTTCCTTTCTGCGTTAACCAACATGTTTCTCTGCTAGCAGGTGCAATGTCTCAACAAAACACTCGTTTTCCTTTAATTGGTGGGACCAGCAACGCTGGGGTATCATTCGAAGCTGAGCATCAGCCAGCCACTCATGTTGAGGAGCCTACCCTACCACGTAAACGTGGAAGACCTCGGAGAGTGGTAAATGAAAATGTGGAAGGGATGGAAGATCAGAATTTTGTACCGGAGAATGAAGGGCTATTTGAAGTACCACTTAGTGAAGATCAGGAGCCATTACCTCCAACTCCTGATAATGTGCATGTGCCAGGAGAGGCACCATCTCAAAGGGATCAAGATGCATATTTAAATACACTTCTAACACTACAAAGATCTATGGAAGCCCTTGCTGATGGTGTTATTCGGGTGGTTCAAGGTATGGGAAATAATGCCAATACAACTGTTCAACTTCCAGTTAGAGGTGCAGGGTCAATTGATGAGGTTGATTTGCATAAATTTATTAGAGTTGATCCACCTACGTTCTCTAACTATGCTACTGAGGACCCGCTAGCTTTTCTTAACAGGATTAAGAAGATCTGTGATGCTTTAAAGTGTACAGAGAAGAGAGCCATAGAGCTGGCTGGGCACCAACTCCAGAAGTCGGCGGAAGAATGATACAAAGTCTCTATTCAGGGAAAAGTTGAAATTTGGGAGGATTTCAGCAGAATGTTCATGCAAAACTTCATGCCTCAGAATTTGATGAAGGCTAAGGCAAGGGAGTTTGAAACGTTGACACAGGGCAATAAGACTGTAGCCGAGTATTGGGAGAAATTTCAAGAGTTGAGGAAATTTGCTACACGAGTATCCCAAGATGAAGAATCTATGACAGATAGGTTTGTGGATGGCCTGAATGATAGATATTTTGAGTTGATATCCAGTCATAACTATAAAGAGATGCACTTGGCGGTTAATGCTGCTATGGGTATTGAGAATAGAAAGAGAAAAGAAGACACTGGGGAGTCTAGCAGAAAAAGGAATAGGCAAGAAAATCAGCACAATTACCAGGGACAGTATGGTGGACAGAGAAATAACAATGGCAGCGGACGTCATCCACAACAACAGGGTCCCACAAACCCTATTTGTGATTTTTGTGGTAATCGACATGCAGGAGATTGCCGAAAAATGACAGGTGCTTGTTATAATTGTGGCCAGATGGGTCACCAAGTTAAGGACTGTCAGGTTCCAAGGCGTAATCGAACTCGAACAGGACAACAAACTCAGTTCAGATCAGCCGGTAACCAAGGGTATCTTAATAACTATCAAAACGGTAATGGTTATGGAAGAGGTAATGGAGGTCGTGTTCAGAATGGCAGTCATGGATACCGAGGTAGAGGCTACCAGGGTGGACGAGGTTACAATGGAGGAAGAGGTTACCAAGGTTATCAGGGCCAACAATATCAACAGGGCCGTGAGGCAAACCAGCATGGTAATCAAGGGCAGAATGATAGAGCTGCTCAGCCAATTGGACAGCGTATTGGTCAAAATCAAAATCATAATCATAATCAAGGCCATAATCAGAATTACGCCCGAGTGTTCAACCTGAATAACCAGCAGGCACAGGCTAACAACAATGTGGTGCAAGGTACTCTTTCTGTTTGTTCACTAGATGCACATATTTTAATGGATCCTGGAGCCACTCATTCATTCATATCACCTAGTTTTGCATCTAGATTGAATAAAACATCTGAAATTATGGGTATGCCATTAATTGTACACACGCCTTTAGGAGAAATGGTAGAGTCTGTAAAGGTGTATAAAGAATGTATAGTCAAACTCGAGAATGTTGTATTGCCTGTAAATTTAGTTGTGTTAGATGTGATAGAGTTTGATGTCATTTTGGGTATGGATTGGTTAGCTCAACATGGAGCTAATGTGGATTGTAAAAATAAGACAGTTGTGTTCGCATATGAGAGTGGCAAGACAGTGACATTTTATGGTTCCAAAATCAATGGCACTTGTCATTTAATCTCTGCCATAGGAGCTAGAAGATTGCTAAGAAAGGGCTGTAATGCTTACCTTATTTCCATACAAGATGTGACCAAGGAAGAAGCAAAACTTGAAGATGTTCCTGTGGTGCGAGATTATGTGGATGTGTTTTCAGATGATCTACCCGGATTGCCTCCTAAAAGGGAGATTGAATTTTCCATTGATCTTGTACCTGGAACCAATCCTATTTCTATGCCACCGTACAGAATGGCGCCAGCAGAGCTTAAGGAATTAAGAGAGCAGTTGAATGACCTATTACAGAAGGGGTATATCAGACCGAGTAGTTCACCCTGGGGTGCTCCAGTTCTCTTTGTGAAGAAGAAGGATGGATCAATGAGACTGTGTATTGACTATCGACAGCTGACCAAGGTGACAGTGAAGAATAGATATCCACTACCCAAGATTGATGATTTGTTCGATCAATTGCAGGGAGCAAGGTACTTCTCTAAAATTGATCTACGGTCGGGTTATCATCAATTGAGGGTGAAGAAAAGTGACATACCTAAGACTGCTTTCCGCACGAGGTATGGTCATTATGAATTTCTTGTAATGTCCTTTGGACTTACTAATGCTCCTGCTGCTTTTATGGACATGATGAACAGGGTGTTTAGCCCTTATCTTGATCGGTTTGTTGTCTTATTCATTGATGACATTCTGATATATTCGAAATCCAAGGACGAGCATGAGCATCATTTAAAGTTGGTGTTGCAGACTTTAAGAGAACATCAGCTTTACGCTAAGTTCTCCAAGTGTGAGTTTTGGTTGGACAGGGTTGTCTTTCTGGGACATGTTATATCCACAGAGGGTATTCATGTTGATCCAAGGAAGATTGAAGCAGTCATGGATTGGCCAAGACCGAAGACTGTAACTGAAATACGGAGTTTCCTGGGTTTAGCAGGATATTATAGAAGATTTGTTAAAGATTTTTCCAGATTGGCTGCTCCATTGACAAAGCTTACTCGTAAGGGTATTAAGTTTGTTTGGGATGATGCTTGTGAGGAGAGTTTTGCTACTCT
The DNA here is from genome assembly GCA_947685225.1 of Garcia nutans. Lineage (NCBI taxonomy): Eukaryota > Viridiplantae > Streptophyta > Magnoliopsida > Malpighiales > Euphorbiaceae > Garcia > Garcia nutans. The sequence goes on from CANTUV010000012.1 coordinate 53,442,910, forward strand.
CAAAGAGAGATTGACCACTGCACCAGTACTTATTTTGCCAGAGGGCACTGAAGGGTATTCTGTTTATTGTGATGCATCCGGTATTGGTTTAGGTTGTGTTCTAATGCAACATGGTAAGGTGGTTGCCTATGCCTCTAGACAACTGAAAAAGCATGAGGTTAACTACCCTACGCATGATTTAGAGATGGCTGCAGTTGTGTTTGCACTCAAGATTTGGAGACACTATCTTTATGGTGTCACTTGCCAGATTTTTACCGACCATAAAAATCTCAAGTATGTGTATGCTCAGAAGGATCTAAACTTGAGACAGAGGAGATGGGTGGAGTTTCTTGAAGACTATGATTATAGCATTCAATATCATCCTGGTAAGGCAAATGTTGTGGCAGATGCTTTAAGTCGTAAGTCTGTGGGTAGTCTGTCCCACATTTCAATTTCCAGAAGGCCGTTGATACGGGAGATACATCAACTGCTAGGTGGTGGTTTAACTTTTCATATGTCTAGTAAAGAAATTGAAGGTGATAGAGGTGTGTTGTTGGCTAATATAACAGTCAAACTTGATTTTCTTGATGAGATAGTTTTAGCGCAGAATACGGATGAGGAGTTGTCAACGATCCGCCAGAAAGTCTTGTCAGGTGAATCCACAGAATTCTCGGTTGATGAAAAAGGAGTTTTGCGGTTCGGTTCAAGGTTGTGTGTGCCTTCAGTGGATGATTTAAAGAAAAAGATTTTGAAAGAAGCTCACTCTACTAAGTACACTATACATCCTGGTTCTACTAAGATGTATCGAGATTTAAAGCAGATGTATTGGTGGAAAGGAATGAAGAAGGATGTTGCGGAGTTTGTGTCTCAATGCTTACCTTGTCAACAGGTTAAATATGAACACCACAAACCAGCAGGTTTGCTCAGGGAATTGCCACTACCTGAATGGAAATGGGAAAGACTCACCATGGATTTTGTTGTTGGGTTGCCTAAAACTCCTGGTGGCTATGATTCAATTTGGGTGATAGTTGATAGATTGACCAAATCAGCACACTTTCTCCCGGTTAATACTAAGTATACAGTCTCTCAGTATGCAAAGCTATATATCAATCGGATTGTGAGCTTACATGGAGTACCAGTCTCTATTGTGTCTGACAGGGGTGCCCAATTCACTTCGATATTTTGGCAGAAACTTCAGAAAGGATTAGGCACTGATCTTAATTACAGCACAACTTTTCATCCACAGACGGATGGTCAGTCAGAAAGAACCATTCAGACTCTAGAAGACATGCTGCGGTTGTGTGTTTTGGATTTCAAAGGCAGTTGGGCAGATCATCTTCCATTAGTGGAGTTCGCTTACAATAACAGTTATCAAGCTAGCATTGGCATGGCTCCTTTTGAAGCATTGTATGGTAGAAGGTGTAGAACTCCATTGTACTGGGAGGAGGTCGGTGAGCGCCGAATGGAGGGTCCTGAACTTTTACAATATAATGCTCAAGTTGTGCCAGTCATTCAGGATCGGATTCGGACTGCTTTTAGTAGACAGAAGAGTTATGCTGATCTTAAAAGGAGGCATTTAGAGTTTGCTGTTGGTGATAGAGTATTCTTAAAAGTGTCACCTTTTAAAGGAATTATGAGGTTTGGCAAGAAAGGTAAACTAGCTCCGAGGTACATTGGTCCGTATGAGATCATTGAAAGGATTGGTGAGGTGGCTTATAAGTTAAATCTTCCACCTGAATTGGCAGCTGTTCATCCAACATTTCATGTATCTATGCTTCGGCGGTATGTTGCGAATCCAGATCATGTGTTAGCACCAGAAACCGTGGAAATCAGTGATGACTGTTCATATGAAGAACAACCAATTGCCATTCTGGATCGTCAGGTAAAGAGATTACGTACAAAGGATGTTGCTTCAGTGAAAGTTCTTTGGCGTAATCACTCTGTGGAGGAATGCACCTGGGAAGCAGAGGAACTCATGCTAGCAAAATACCCTCATTTATTTGAGTCTTCAGGTGCGTTATTGATTTCGTGGGCGAAATCATTTTAAGGGGGTTAGAGTGTAGTTTATTAATAGTCTTGATATAGCACCATATGCATGCATACCATTACATCATTATTACATCATTATATCTTTTGTACATCATAAATGTATATGTGTTTTGTCTGGTATTATTTATGATAGTTTGCTATTAAATTGGTTATTGGAAGACGTTTTTAAAAATCTTGATTTGTTGATATCGGATGTCATTCTTGAATAAGTTTGGGTTGTTGGTAGAATGATGAGTATCATATGGATAAGTGTTATATTAGTAATGGTTTTGGTTGATTTGGATTTGACTTGAATACTTGAGTTTTGGCTCTTTGTGATGATTGTTGATGAGTGGAAGTTGAAAAGAAAATGCTTCTATTTGATTTTATAATCAACATAACCTGGAGCAAAACTGGAACAGTCTGTAGCGCTTAGTATTATGGGGTTATGGCCTGATCAACTATAACAACATGTGCTAAGTGAACTATGCTAACCGGATTTGTATATAACTTAAAATATAAAAGTGTTTTGATGATGAGTATGTTATTGGGTAAAATTTCGAGGACGAAATTTGTTTAAGGGGGTTAGATTGTAAAACCTTTGATTTTTGGGGAAATTGGAGTTAGGGGCAAAATGGTAATTTTGCCTTCAATTCACATTCGGGTGAATTTTATAACGTTTGGTGCTTATTTTCATAATGTGGGTGTTGAGATATTTGTTTTGAGTATAATATTGTGTTTTTGGCTTCGAGGGTATTTTGGTTATTTTGGCGGTCGGAAAATTTTTGGGTTTCGTTTTGCTGTTTTTGATGTCATTTTGGTGACCGTGATGTCGTTACGGTTATTTTAAGTATAATTTTGCTAGGGTTCGTGTTTCGGGAAATTTTTGGGTATTTATTAATTTTTAATTAAAATAAATTAAATAAATTAAATAATTAATTAACTAATTTAAATAATTCTGAAAATAATTGAATTTGGGGTTAGTTGTGAATTTTTATAAGTTAGTTGGGTGTTTTTTTGAATTTTTAAAAAAGTTTTAGGGTATTTTTAAAATAAAAAAATTAATCTAGGGGTATATTGGTAATTTTACAACTAAAAATTGTATAAATAGGGGTGTTAGGGCACCCAAATGAGTGTCTAATTTCTTGTGCCGCCGGAGAGAGAAAAAAAATCAAATTTTCCTTTAAATCAGAGCGCCTGTCGTTTAGCAGTGGGTCTGCTTTTTGCCGGTGTCGTTTGGCGAGGTGCTGGTGTCGTTCGGCGTGCGAGCTCCTGTCGTTCGGCGTGCTGTGGTCTGTCGTTCGGCGTGCTGCGAGCTGCATCGCCGATGTCGTTTTGGCTTCCAATTTCAGGCAGTTTCGAGATTTTGAGGTTTTTCAATTTTTTCTTCAATTTCTTCCAACTTCTTGGCATGATTTGTGTTGTTGGATGTTTGTATAATGTTTAGGGTGTTAGAAAATAATATTTTTAATTTATTTTGATTTTTAATTAATTAAAAATAATTAAAAAGTTGTAGGATGATTTTGGAGGTTCTTGATGTTTAATATTTGATTTGTGAGTTTGAGTTAATGATCTAGTATTTTTGGCAATTGTAATCTGTTCTAGGGATGTTATACTTGATCTAGAAATTTATTTTTGAATTTTCATGTTTGATTTATATTTTTAATTCATTAATAAAGTGAAAAATTATTTCTGCTGTTGATTTCTAATATTTCAGTAACTTTGTCGAATTTTTAAAAATTATTGGTAAATGATCTAGGTCTGAATTTTTGATATGTTTTAGGATATGATGTTAGGTGTTTATAAAAAATATTTTGAGGTCTGGTTCAAATGTTTATATTTCGAAATAAATTTATTTCTCAACTGCTGCCAGTATGGTAACTGGTTGTGTGAATCCGTTTTAAAAATTTAATTGAGGGACTTAGAGGTTTCTAAAAATTATGAAATTTTGATATGTTGTTTATTAGGATGTTTTGAATCTGTGAAAAATAATTTTGAGTCTGTTTCTAATGTTTAGGTTCCAAAATAAATTAAGTATGTGCACTGCTGTTGGTTAAGGATTTTCTGATGATGTCTGTTTTGAAAATTATTTTTGAAGGTCTTAGATGTCTTGAAAAAATTATGAAATTTTTATATGTTGTCCATACTGATGTCTATAATATGAGAAAATTATTTAGATAATTTTGTGGTGAAGAAATGTGAAGGATTTATGATTATTTTTTTAGTACTGATTTTTAGTGATTCAAACAGAACCAGAATATTGTAAAATATTTTTGGGGGATCAAATAAATTTGGATTAATCTGAAATTTTGCACACACGTTATTTTGATGTTGGAGAAGCTACTGGAATTTTTCCAGAGTTTTTGAATGATGGAATTATTTTCTGGAAATTTTTGAACTATAGGGACTACTTAAGAATTTTTATCGGTTTTGGGTATTGGTATGAATTATGATTTTTGCATAGGGACCGATGTGATATTATGTGATAAATGAGTATAAAAATTGAGTTGAGGTTCTGGTTCTAATAAATTTTAATTAATTAATTGATTTTGTATTTTTGAGGTGTGATCGGTTTAACCATTGGGTTGAACCATAATTTTGAGTTGAGTCGGGTTGGTTTTTAATTTTGGATTATCTTGGTTAATTATTGGTTTAGTATTGGTCTTTTTGCATTCATAGCATGCATTGCATCCCTCATGATAGATGAGATAGTGAGATTGATTATTAGACTGTGTAATTATTTCCTTAGGCGATAATCAAGCCGGTGTTCAAAATCAGTAGGTTCGTGGGGTGTTGGATTCTTCCGCAAATCAGGTAAGTTTCATGGGTGTATGTGATTACTTGTGATGTGCTACTTGCTAACCAAATACTATATATATATATTACAGCCCTTCTCTATATATAATTATTCTTTTCTATTTTGCTAGACTATTCTTTCTACCCAAGCTTTGCATGTGAATAAAAGACAGAGAAACGTATGTGCTTGATTTATTAATTGTATTTAATGAACTTGAAATTCTTTGTGTTGTGTGATGGTGTGTCATATGGGGACGGAGGTTATTGATTGAGATTGTTCATTGACTATTGCTATTGATTGTTCATTGAGGCTATAAGCCTGATTGCTCATTGGGGCTATAAGCCCGATTGTACATTGATATTGATTGAAGGAGGAGGTATTATGATATTGGTAGACCCCGACACACCATCTTGTATGAATTGATTGTGATTGAAGTTCTTGTTATATATATATTGTTATTGTTATAGAAAAGTTTCTCTGCCTCTCATGAGCTTACTGGGCGTCTTTATAACGCTCACACCCCTATAGATTGATTTTGCAGGTTCAGAGCGATTGTTAGCATATGTCGGTATTTCTCCGCAGTCGTTCTTTTGAGTTTCTTGTCATCAATCTTGGTTGACATTTTTTTTTGTTTCTAAATAGAGATTTCTGGAATAAATATGGGCGGACCGAGTTCGAACCCTTTGCTTGTAATAAGAGTGTAATATATATTTTTTTTTTCTCTCGTTCGTGATTGCATTTAAGAGTGGAACATTTAGATATCTTGCATTATCACTAGAACTTTTGGAACATGAAATTGAGCGTATTGAACTTGTAAAAGGATTATGTATTGTTTAATTATTCAGTATCCAGGCTTGTATTGTTGTACTTAGGTACAGCTATACGCCGGTCCCGGCTCCCCAGTTTGGGTCGTGACAGTACTTAATTGAAATTTTAACATTTTAACACTGTTGGTACAAATTTTTTTTTAGTAGAAAAAGAGAAATTAGCCCTAGCTTAAGCTAACACTCCACGGAAGGACGCGACCCATACAAATCATGCTTCAACCACGGCTGAGTAGAGTTCGGAGGAGTTTGCAGCCTCTGAACGCCAACTGGGAATTGAATGGCCACGAAATTTTTATATTTTAACGCTGTCGGTGCATTTTATTAGCTAAGTCGATCTTTTGACTTAAATGTGTGAAAGAGCATACTCCAAATGGGTTACGTGGACCAATTAATTGATTAAATTAACATATATATATAATTTTATAATTAATAATTTATATCCTTTTAAAATATCCTTAAATTATACATATATAATTATATAAAATTATATAAATTATATAAAATTAAAAATATATATATAATTATACCCTTTTTTTATAAAACTATATACTTTTAATATATTAAAAAATTATATATAAATTATATAAAATTAAAATCATATATATATAAAATTATACTCTTTGTATAAAAGTATATACTTTTAATATATCCATTTGAATTATATATATAATTATATATATTAATAATTTTTTAAATGTTAAATTTTTAATTTTTATTAAAATTTTATAAATAAATTAATAGATAAAAAAGTAAAATAAAAAAATATGTAAAAAATTTAATTAATTGTAAAAATTAATAAATAATATAAAATTTTGAATGATTTTTTTTAAAATTTATAACAAAAATTTAAAATTTATTAAAATATTCAATTTTAACTTTAATTTGCTTATAATTTTTTTTAAAAAAAATTATTTCTCCTTCATTTAATTTTTTATTTTATTATTAAATATATAATATTATATGGTATAATATAATATGCTTCTGAAAATAATATTTATTATATTTAAAAATATGACATATTATATAGTATAGGTAAGTAAAAATATTTTTATTTAATTTGATAATATTTTAAAGATTTTAATATATTATAAAGATGAAAATTTATTTATTAGCATGTATTTAAAATTTAAAAATTTTAATTTAAAAATTTTTAAAAGATAAAATTATAAAATTATAAAAAATTATCAAATCGGTAGTTTAAAAATAAACTATGAGATTAAAATAAAAAAAATTCTTTTTTTTAAATACTCATTTTTACTTTTCAATTTCAAAATTTTTTACGTCTAATATATCACAAATAAAAATATACATATAGTGTATTTTTAGTTAAATATAAAAGAATAAATTTTTAATATTTATTAAAAATTATAAGATATTTAAAAAATTGAAAAAGTGATATTCTATGTAATTCTTCTTAATTAAATTATCTTTAAAAATAATTCTTTGTACTAAATTCACATATCATGAGCTTAAAATTTAATAAAATTTATGAGGAAAATTTTTAAAAATTTTACAAAAAATAAAAATATTTTTAAGAATATTTATTTTTTAATAGTCACTTTTAAAATTTTAGTTTAAAAAAATAGATATTTTTTTTAATAAGCTCTTTTAAAATTTTAGTTTAAAAAAATCTCATTTTCAAAGAGATATATATATAATATCTAATTTAGCTCTTCTACTATAGCCAATAGACTACTTTGGTCTCTAAAATTTTTTTTTGAATCAAACTTTAAAATTAACTCAAATCAACCCTTATCAAATGAAAACCATTAGAAAAATTTAATGATTGCTTCAGCTTATGATGGTTTAATATGGACTTTAAATATAAATTAAGATCTAAATTGAACTCTAAACTAAAATTTATAATTTATTAATATTTTGAATTATATTATTTTAAAAAAATATTAATAAAAATTTTTTAATATTAATAATTCATAACATTAATAAATAATTTTTATAATATTATAATTTATAATAATTTTATTAATTTATAATCTATAATATATTAGAATAATTTTATAAGTTATTAATATTATAAATTATACTTTTAAAAAGCTATTAATAAATATTTTTTAATGTCAATAATTTGTAACATTAATAAATAATTTTTATGATATTAAAATTTATAATAATTTTATTAATTTATAATTTATAATATATTAGAATAAATTTATAATTTATTGATATTATAAATTATATTATTTTAAAAATTATTAATAAATATTTTAATACCAATAATTTGTAACATTAATAATTAATTTTTATAATATTATAATTTATAATAATTTTATAATTTATAATTTATATGATGTTAATAAAAAAATTATAACTTATAATCTAATGGTATAATAGAAGTTTAGTAGAGCAAAATTTTACCAGTTCATGTTATGTAAAGGATTTATTTTAATCATAAATCAAGCATGAATGTAGTTTTAGGCTTGATATTTAATTATTAAAATTAAATGTTAATAAATTATAATAATTTTATTTTTAATATATTTTTTTTATTATTTAACAATTTTTTAATTTTTCATATTATAAATTATTTGTTAAAATCAAATTGATATTATAAATTATTAAAACTAAACTAAAGTAAAATTAAATTTATTTTTAATATTATAAATTATTATAATCTATGATTATTTGTTATTATAATTAATATTATAAAATAATTATAAAGTATAATATTATAAAAATTATTTATGAATGTTATAAATTATTGATATTAAAAAATGAATCTTTGCAATTTTACCAGAAAAATATCATCATGCTATATTTATATTAGTTTTCTAAAAAACTTATAATTTTACTAGAAAACTTAGATCTCTTTTTCATAAATATAATAAAAAATACAGCCCACTATAACTCTTACCAACTTATGAAACAAACAAAAAATAGAAGGGCGTTTGACATAATTAACAAAAAAAATTACTTTTATAAATATATATATATATATATATCATCTCCTAAAAATTATTCCCACAATACTAGATATTTTAATAAACTAACATAAAATACAAAGAAAAATAAAATTCTTACCTTCTTCAAAGATTTAAAGAATAAACATAGAAGAAGCCAATTCAATTTTTTAACACCTTTAATAATTTCATTGCAATTTTTTATTTTGAAAAATTAATATAGCAATTTTAAAATCTTTGCTTTCTATATTTTATTTTTAGTGCCAGTCAAACTTAAAAAATATAATATTATTACTTATAATAAATTTACAAAGAGTTTATATTAAATTTACACTCAGTTTATAAGATGTTAACATTAAATTTATAAAAAGTTTAAATTAAACTTAATAAATAAATATATTTCATTAAAAATCTGGACTTATATTCTAATATAATAAGTTTACATTTAGTTTATAATTCATTTAAACTAAGTTTATTATATAAATATATTCCATCAAAAGATACTCTACTAAAACTAGATAAATTGAATAAAATCATTTCTTACAACTTATAGCTCCAAGTATATCCTATATCAGTAGTAATATTTTCAGTTCAACCATATCCTTTAACATTCATAGCTCAACCACATTCTTTAACATTCATAGCTAATTGCTCCCCACAAGAAAGCAAACTGGCCATTGATTATTGTATAATTAATATCCAAGAAAAATATGAAAAATTCAACTCCTTAAAAATATCTAAAACAACTCACATTAAAAGTGTTTATTGTGACTTATTGTTTTTCTTTTTTTCATAAACACAAATAGTTACAGATTTGAAAATTAATTTGCTTGTAAATCAAAAATAAAAAAAAATAGATCTACAAAAAAATAGAAGAATAAAGTAAAAAAAAAAGGGAAAAGAATAGACGGCTGTAGTTAAAGAGCCCTTCTTTACCACTTTAGGCATTAGCCCAAAAATTTCAAAGGGTGAATCTTCCTTCTCTCTCCAGCCTATTGGTTTGGAAGCTTAATCATTCTCTTGGGCTTAGCCATCTTAAAGGAGATTCAAGCTGGTGAAATGGCTGAACTTGCCAATTGTGTGAATGTCATATAAATAGTATATGCCGGAGATTGTTAAAAAATATATTTAAAATAAAATAGAGAAAATAAATATAATAGAAAAATAAAGAAGAACAAATCAATAGAATAATGTAAATAAGAAAAAAAAACAAGAAGAAATTGCTGCAAACAACACCGTTCTAAGAAGGAATTAAGGGCAGACATTCGGTCTGTCGATTAATTAATTGACCGAACCTAGTAGTTAATCGAATCGATTTAGTTAATTTTTTAAAATCAAATTGACCTATTTTTAATTTCGATCACTTTGGTTAATTAATCAAATTAAATTGGTCGGTTTGATTAATTAACTGAATCGACTAATTTTTTTAATTTTATAATAAAAATTTTATTTATAACAAAAATTAATATAATTAAATGACTTAACAAAGCTTATTAAAAAATTAAAAAAATAACTTTATTTTGCAATAAAAATTTATATTTATAAAAAAATTAATATAATTAAAAAATTAAATAAAAAAAATTAATAACTAAATAAATTTTTATATTAAAATTTTAATTAACGGTTAATAAACAGAACCAAATCAGTTAACCATTAACCGAATAAAAAATTAAAAAAAATATAAAATTATTAATCTAATCGATCGATATATAATAATTTTGGTTAACTGAATAGAATATTTGGTTGGTTAACTGAATATTTGGTCGGTGAATCGAAATTTACCCACCCTTAGAAGGAATGCAAAAAAAAATATTGTAAAAAAATAAATAAAATGATATTTGTGTAAAGTGACAGAAATAACACTGATAAAAAAGAAAACATTAGATAAATATGGTAAAGGGTGTAAGTTTCCCATTAAAAAAATTATCTACTAATAAGTTTTAAAATAATTTAATTTATGATATTAATAAATTAAAAAATTATTATAATATATCATATATTATAAATTTATTAAAACTATAAATTTATAAATTATTATAAATTATAAAATTTTAAAAATCATTTATTAATGTTATAAATTATTAACATTAAAAAATTATTTATTAATAATTTTTAAAATAATATAATTTATAAAATTAATAAATTATAAAGTTTGATTTAAAGTTTAATTTGAACTTTTATCTATACTTAAAGTTCATATCAGACCTTTATAAGCTGCTACATCAATAACTGTTAAGCTCTCTTAGAGGGTGTTTCTCAAAACTTAAAAGCTGGTCAAAACTGCTTATAAGCTGTTTTTAGATTATAAGTTGTTTATTTAAGTGTTTCTGAAAACTTAAATAGTAGATTATAATCTGATTTTAATCAGTTTTTTAAAAGTTGGGTTTTGCTACTTTTTTTTAAGCACTTATTTTTTAAGCAGTTTTGACCAAGTAAAAGACCATACTATCCCTACCTAATCTTCAATATTCCAAATTTGCCTACCTTATACACTTTAGTTCCCATAAAAAAAATTTTATTATTATTATTATTATTATTATTAAATATTATTATTATTATTATTATTGTAAAATAAATTTTGAATTGACATTTAAAAAATTATTTTTATACAATAAATAAACTCATGGACAGTTTGGTCATTTTGACAGTTTCTACAATTAAAAACTGATTATAAGCTGATTTTACAGAAACACTTAACTGATTATAAACTGATTATCAGCTGATTTTTAGCTAGTTTACAGAAACGCTTAACTGCTTATTTTTAATCTGATTATAATCTAAAAATCACTTATTCACAATAAGCTGAAAAGCTCCAGTTTTGAGAAACACCCTCTTAATGATTCCATTGAAAATGATGAATTTGAGTTAATTTTTAAAAAAAAAATTTATAGTTTGGTTCAAAAAATTTTTAAGAATTAAAGTATTCTACTCGTTACAGTATAAGAGCTAAATTAAATCTTTATCCATTAAAAATATATAAAAAAATTGTACATTATTTTTTTTTAAAAAAATGCCGTGTAATTTTCTCAATCTCTAAATACGTTACTAGCCCAACCGTTTTCTTTCTTTTTTTTTTAACCTGGAAACACATATTTTGCCAAGACATATAATGTATTTGGTAAATTACTAAAAAAATTAATTACTTAAAATATATTTTATAAAGATATATTATAGAGATTATATTTTACTAAAAAATATTATATTATTGTGTTTAGAAAATGCAACAAAATACTAAAAAAATATATTAAAAAATATTAATTTATTTATTTACAATCCAACATTACAGTAAAAGTATAAGTAATACCTACATTACCATTATAAAATCTCTTACTTGTTATTGAGAGTACAGTTTTCTTTTAATATGTGGATATCTCAATCTATTTTTTCGGTGAAATATTTTTTTTATTTCTTCCTAAGTAAAATATTTCATCAAATGATTAGTAAAATTTAGTGGATCCGATATTTTATTTTACATACATTATTTACAAACAAACATAATATTATTAGTCAAATAATATTATTTAGTTAAATTTTCTAAAATTTTTGCACAACTAAGCACACTATTAGACGTGTTAAGTGTTATCTAAAACAATTTTCTAATAAATTTGAAAAAACTGTGATTTTTATGTTAAAATGTAAAATTTTCCAAAAATAAAAAATCCAATTATTTTTCTTTATATCAAGTAAATCACTTCTAATTTTTTTTTTCAGTAATTTCCACTCGTCGTAACTCAAAAATTTATTAATGCGTTTTATCATACTTACAGTTTTTTTTATTCATATTTCTTCTACTTCACAGACATCGTCTCTCACTCAAATTTTCGTCGTCTGAGCCAGAACTTGACCCAGGACTCTTCTTAAGACCCAAGATTGGAGATTTCAAGCTAAAAACTTTCTTTATCTTACTAGTCTCAACAGAAGTGAGCGAGCATTAGGTGAGAGGCTTATCGGTGAAGGTGCAGGATACACTCGTCAGAATCAGTGAGTTGGGAGTCGAGTTAGTAGTGTGGAGAGTTGAGAGTTGAGATCCGTTGGAGTCAATTTAGAAGACATTGTTGTTGGCGGTTACAATGGTGGTGGATTTGACTCTCTCATAAAATGGCTTTATGAGAGGGGTCTGAATAGAAAAGCCATTAGATAGATGTATGTGAAATAGAAAGGCAAACACACACACACACAAACAGAGAGAGAGAAAGAGAAATAAGTCTAGACCCCCTTAATCACCTTATTAGAATCAAGATTTAAATCTTTATCTACCAAAATTTTTCCACTTCTCCTGCCATTGACAACAATTTTACGATGATTATAAGAGTTTTCTGGCTATTATATATTATAGATAAAAACATGTTATGCTTATGGGTTTCTTTAATCAGTCATGTTCTCTGACGAATAGATTAATGAGCAATGTTTGGGGACGAGTTGCGGGATTTGCATGGGTGAAATATGCTATAATAAGATAATTTCTTAAAATTTTTGCCTTCTTTCATGGCAGAGGCACGGTTGATTTTTCTTGATCGATTGAATGAAATTTAACCAGATGGGTATTATTTATTTATGTATTTTTTGTTTCTTGAAATAAAGTCAATCCCTCGTGAGCGAAGTTGACGAAGAGAGATTGACAATGGATAATGATCTTGTCTTGTTTTATATAGGAAGAAAATAAGAAATAAAAGAAAGTACATTTCAAGAAAAAAAAAGTTAACCCTTTCATCTTAAAAAAGAATAAGAACACTATATATTTTACATGTATTAAAAGAATTTTGGTTATTTAATTAATTGATAAAATTTTTCTATAAATTATCTATTTTATTCTATATTTATACTAAATAATTATTGATTATTGTAAATATTAAAAAGTTAAAATAATTATTAATTAAATCAAAGATAATTATAATTTAAAAATATAAATAATTAAATATAATATAATATTATTAATTATAAAATATTTAAATAGAATTATAATAGTTAATTTATAATATAATTAAAATTTAAATAAAATAATAAAATTATATTTTAATACATATAAAAAAAGTTCTTATTTTTTTAGGAGGGATAAATTACTACATAAACAGACGCAGGGAGAAATAAAAAAAACAAAAGAAAATAGCAAAGTGCCATGTCGCATTTACATTTCATGAGTTTTACTTTTTGTTTTTTAGTGATTCGTTGTCAAATTGTCATGTGCCCCACATTCAACTTAATCTGAAAAGTGCAAAGCATAGGACCCATCGAAATATTACGATTTGTAATATATTAATAAATAAAAAATATTATATAAATTAAATTAATTTAAATTAAAATTATAATATAAAATTAAAATAATTATTTTTTTAATATATAAATAATTTTAATTTGATCCATTTAATATTATTTTTAATTTTTAATTAATGTTCGTTATTATATTTTTAATAAAGTGTACTAACTTTATTAAATTTTACAGTATTGTTCACTAATATGTCTTTTCATTAATATGTCTTTTCACTCATAATAGATCTGATTAAATTTTTCTTATATAATAAATTCAAACTCAATTAATTTTTTTAAATATATCAATTTTTTAACTTTTTAATTTACAAAATACCCTAATTTTAAAGATATACATCTGATATAATATACCTCATTTCTGGAATTTTATGTATATACAAAAATTATAAATACTTTTAAAAATCTAAAAAAATACATATAGAGAGTATACATTATCATCTCTAAATATATTACTGGCCCAACGAAATTTATTTTTGATGGGAACTCATAATTTTGATAAGAATTAGGCCTTTTTCTAAAACAATTTTCTAAGAAAATTGAAAAAACGGAATTTTTATGTTTAAATGTAAAATTTTCCAATTGTTTTCTCTTAAGGTTGACAAGTCTTCTTCTCTAATTGAAAAAAACGGAGAAAACAGCGTTATGTCACGTCTTCATCTCGTGCGTGTTACTTTTCGTTTTTTAGCAATCGTTATCACGTGCTACGGATTGAAACTGAATAGCATAGAACACATCGAATATTAGGCTTTGTAATATATTAATGAAAATTACTCATTAATTTCTTAAAATAAAATATTTGGATATTTGAATTAGCTTATAAACTTCAATTACTTATGAGTTTATAAGAATTTATAAGTATATATAAAATTTTAATTAATTATATATTTATTTTAAGTATTTATAAATAACTAATAAATATTTAATATATTTATTAAAAAATAATTTATAAATATATTAATTATTAAAATAATTATAAAAGATATAAAATTATTTTATTAAAAATATCTATTAAAATAAATAAAAATAACAAAGTAAATTAATTGATTAAATTAGTTTATAAACTAAATATTTATAAATACTAAATTATAAAGTTAGATCTTTTCGACTTATATTTTATAACTTATAAATTAATAAAATTATCTAAATAAACGTCTCAACTTAAATTTAATATACCAACTTATAAATTCAAACAGTCTTTAATTTAAATTTAAATATCTCATTGAAATAAACTCAAACTCAAACTCAATTAAATTTTATTTTTAAATTAATTAAAATCAATTATATGAAAATTTTTCCCTCTGAAATTTATTAAACTATATTTTCATGTCATAAAATTCTATATATTTTTTGTTTATTATTATTTCCACTAATTCTTAGCTACATTTATATTATAATATTTCTAATAAATGCATCCCTAGTTTTTTTGTTTCAAGTAATTAATTTATGTTTTTTTATTTTTAATAATAAAAATTACTATTCGATCTATTTGTATCAAAATAATATGAACACTTCTTATCTCATACATATTAAGAAAAATTAGATTATTTAATTAATAGATAATTTTTTTATAATCAAATCATTTTATCCTCCATTTATATTAAATAGCTATTGATTGTTGTAAAAATAAAAATAAAAATAGCTATTAATCAAGTCAAAATAATTATAATTTAAAAAATATAAATAATTAAATATAATATTATCAATTATAAAATATTTAAATAGAAAAATGATAGTTAATTTATAGTGTAAGTATAATTTATAAAATAATAAGACTATATTTTAAGATATAAAAA
This sequence comes from Garcia nutans, assembly GCA_947685225.1. NCBI lineage: Eukaryota > Viridiplantae > Streptophyta > Magnoliopsida > Malpighiales > Euphorbiaceae > Garcia > Garcia nutans. The sequence goes on from CANTUV010000012.1 coordinate 53,458,517, forward strand.
AAGAGCATCACTATAAGAGCCCGAGAGTACTATATATTTTTAATAATTAATTTTTATTAATATTTAAAGTGAAATCTTTTAATTTAAGAATAATTTTGGCATCATTAAAAATTACGTACTCAAATTGACTGTTGAGACGATATTTAGTAATTACCAAATTTACGCAGGATGGCGTAACCAGTTGCAACGCTTCTCTCTCTTTCTCTATTTTTTATTCTTTGGTCATGAATCAATAATAAAAAGGGCAAAACGGTGCCAATCTTACTTTCTAATATCTCCACCTTCGTCTCATTATTTTGTTTAATGATTGTAAAATTAATGGTGATCGCCAGTGGTGGATCTAGAACTTCATCAAGAGCAACAAAGTTTTCACAGACTAGTGTGGTCGGTGTTGCCGGTGGGGTGGCCGGTGGCTGATGCGGCTTGACTGGTGGTGGCTGCTAGGAAGGGGGAGAGGGAAGAAAAGGGAGAGGGGAGGAGGGGCTGCAATGCAGCCTCTTTATTATTTTTTTTAAAAAATCCCTCCTCAGCATCGTTTTGTTGAGGAGGAGTTCTATTTTTTTAAAAATGATCCCTGACGAAACGGGTAAAACGATGTCATTTTGCCAGGAACTATTTTATAAAAAAATATAACTTATTTGCAGCGAGAGATTCTTCTGTTGAAAAATGGAGACTAAATAAGCAAAAACAAAACAAATATTTCTTAAAGAAATTTAATCAAATAGGTGGTAGACATACAAATAATGCTGGAACTTAATACCCTTTTTATTCAATGAGAAATTCTTTAAATACAAAGTAGATAGCAAATGATTCCTAAATTGCAGGAAACACGGCTCATGTTCAACAGAAATACAAACCACATTCAACAATGAAACCAAAGGCACTAAGTAACTGTAATTAACTAAATCAAAACTAGAAAGAAATAAATATATGAAAAATATCTGACATCACCTAATTACAGCAGTAAAATAGATTTTAACATTACTTACTAACATATTCCCCCTTAATGTGAAAATCAACTACCCTCAACTTATTTTGAAAATAAACAAACTTTTCTAGAGCAAGTGATTTTGTGAATAAATTAGCAACTTGCTCATTGGAGTTTCAGTGCTTTAACTCAATACTTCCTTCTTCAATTTGCTCTCTAATAAAGTGATGACGAATATCGATATGCCTAGTTCAGCTGTGATGAACTGGATTTCTTGCCATGGCGATGGTGGACTGATTGTCACAAAAAATTGTTGTTGCCCCTTTCTACTCTTGCTTTATATCTTTTAAAATTCTTCTTAACTAGAGTGCTTGGTAGCCTGCAGAAGTGATAGCCATGTACTCAGCCTCGGACGAAGACAAAGCAGCAGATGGTTGCTTCTTTGAACACCAGGATACAACATTTGATCCAAGCATAAAGAGATATCCTGTAGTACTCTTTACGACTGTCTATGGAACCTACCCAATCACTGTCAGAAAAATCGCATAACTCAAAGTTATCAGAGTTAGTGTATAAAAGGCCACAAGAGTAAGTCCCTTTCAAATATCTCAACACCCTTTTGCAGCACCATAATGAATTTTGCTTGGACTTTTGCATAAAACGTGATAAAAGACTAGTGGCATGTAAAATGTCAGGATGACTATTGGTGAGATAAAGTAAACTCCCCACTAAGCTTCGATACACTTGAAGATCTACCTTTTCTTCTCCATCATTCAGGCTATACTTGTGAATGGTGATCATTGGAGTTTTAATTGGATTACAACCTTTCATATTAAATCTTTCAAGAAGACCATTCACATATTTTTGTTGAGTAACAAAAATTTCAGCACCACATTGTTTCACTTCTAAACCTAAAAAAAAACTCATTAAACCCAAATCAGTTATTTTGAATTCAGCCACCATAATTTTCTTGAAATCATGAAGTAAAGCAACACTATTGCCTGTATAAATTAAATCATCCACATAAAGGCAAACTATCAATACCTCATCAGCCCCTTGTGTTTTGACATACAAGGTGGCCTCACTTGCACTCTTTTGAAAGCCATTTTGAATTAAATGCCCATCAATCCTCTCATACCAGGCCCTTGGTGCTTGCTTGAGGTCGTAGAGAGCTTTTTTCAATCGATACACCTTCATTTCTTCACCAACAACTTCATATCCTCTAGACTGCTGCACATATACTTCTTCTTCTAAAACACCATTTAAAAAAGGCTAACTTGACATCAAATTGAAATATTTTCCATCCATAATGGGCAGCAATTGATAAACAGTACGGATGGTATCAAACCTGGCTACTAGAGAAAATGTCTTTTCAAAATTGATGCCTTCTCGTTGCATGTATCCAAGAGCAACTATGCGAGCTTTATGCTTTTGAATAGATCCATCGGGCATGTATTTGAGCTTGTATACCCATTTCAGCCCCACAACATTTTTGCAATGTGGCAAGTTCATAAGCTCCCAAGTTTTGTTTTCTCCAATGCCTTCATCTCCTCATCCATTGCAGCACGCCACTTGTTGCTTTTTACAGCATCTTCAAAACCAGAGGGCTCTTCAATTTATGCAAATTGACAACTCTCTGTTTGTGTATAAATTTCAGCTAACGGTCTCCATTTCTGAGGAGTTGTGCTACTTGAGCAAGAGAAACTTGGTGATGTAGAGCTGGAAATACTAGTAGTTGGTGTAGAAGGACTAATATTAGGTGTTGAAGCACCTGAAGTGTCATTATCACCACCATTTCCAATAGATTCTGGTTGTTCAGCAAATTCACCATCGTCTAGGATGTAACCGGCATTTGGCTTCATCTTAGACCAATCCCATGCATTTTTCTCATCAAACACAACATCACGACTTATTAGCAACTTCTTAGAAATAGGATTATAAAATCGATATCCTTTTGTTTCCATGCTATAACCTACAAATATGCATTTCACACTATTATCATCAAATTTTTCTCTCTTTTAAGAATGTACTAACACATAAGCAACACCCAAATCTTAAAGTGTTTTACCTTTGGTTTCCATTTATGCCATGCTTCAAAAGGTGTTTGATTGGACAATGCTGATGTAGGACTCCGGTTGAGAATATATGCAGCCGTATGGACAGCTTTTGCCCAAAACTATTTTGGAAGACATTTGGCTTTAAACATACTCTTGGCCATTTCTACAAGACTTTGATTCTTTCTCTTTGCCACTCCGTTTTGCTGTGGAGTATAACTAGCTGTCAATTGTCTTTGAATTCCCAAATCTTCACATAATTTATCAAATTCCACAGAAACAAATTCACCACCACAATCTGTCCACAACATTTTGATTACATGTCTACTTTGCTTCTCAATAGAGGACCTAAACTTCTTAAATATTGGTAGCACATCTGATTTTTCTTTAACAAAGAAAACCTAAGTCATTCGGCTATAATCATCAACAAAGACAATAAAGTACCTATTGTCATTAAGAGACGGAGTACGCATTGGCCTGCAAACATCAGCAAGTATCAATTCAGCTTGTTGTAAAGCTCTCCTGCATTTTCCTTTTGGAAAAGAGTCTCTATGTTGTTTACCAAGCACATAACTTTCACACACACCAGTACCAGATTTGATTATTGGCAAACCAAGTACCAAATCATGTTTAGACAGCAAATGCAGACTTGTGAAGTTCAGATATCCATACCTATTATGCCACAACCAATTGCCATCCTCTACTGATGCTGTTAGTGCTTTCTTGTCATCGAGAGTGAGAGGAAACAAATTATTCTTGGCCATAGGAACTTTGAACAACATGTTCTTCTTTGTTTTGTCTGAAAAAACAAACAAGAGAAATCTTCAAAAATAAGTAAGTATCATTGTCTAATAAATTGTCCAACACTCAGCAGATTGGAGTCTAGATCCAGGACATAAAGAACATCTTCAATACAGTTGGTTCCACCCGAATTTATCTTCACAGTTCCATTTTCTTGTGCTTCACGAACTGCTCCATCACCCATCGTCACTCTTATCTTTACCGACTTGTCCAAATTAACAAAGGCCTCCAAGTTAGCTGTCATATGATGGCTACACCTGCTATCCATATACCAAACATCTGATTCACAAGCTTTAGCAGTATAACATGCAAGAAATAAACTTTCACAATCATCTTTATCTTCTTGCTCAATAAAGTTTGCTTGCTTTTGTTTCGCTTTACAATACTTTTCTATATGGCCATACTTATTGTAATGATAACAGCGAAACTTATGGTAATTTCCATCACCTTTGTTACTAAATTGGTCATCGCCTCTAGTGTTGTACTGGTTATAGCCTTTTACCCGTGCTCCTCTTCTGTAGTCTTGTCCACCTCTTCTTCCTTGAAAGGAATTACCTCCACGATTGCTGCTGCTGCTGCTGCGTTCTTGCTTTAATTGATTATCTTTGGACAAGTGCAATTTGGCGTGGAAAGCCTTCTCAATAGAGCTTCCTTCATAGCTTTTCTGGCGATCTTCATGAGATTGTAACGAACCTAGCAATTCGTCGACAGTGAGCTTTTTTAAATCTTTAGACTCTTTAATGGCAGCCACCGCAGATTCATACTTTCTTGGCAAACTCCTCATAATCTTCTCAACAACCTTTTGATATGATATTTGTTCACCATATTTCCTCATTTGATTCACCACTTCAATCAAATTATTGAAGTAGTTATCCATTAAGTCTGTATCTTTCATAAAAGAGCTCTCAAACTTCTAATGAAGTGTTTGAAGTTTGACGGTGATCACCTTTTCTGTACCTTGATAGCCATTCTTGAGTGCATCCCACGTCTCCTTTGATTTTGTTGCTGCTGAAATTCGAGGAAAAATTAAGTCATCTACTGCTTGTTGTATGAAAAAAAGAGCTTTGGCATCTTTCTTTCGAAGATCTTTTAGAGACTCAGTTGATACACCCTCTTCTGCATAACCTTTCTCTATATGTTCCTATAAATCTTGTGAGATGAAAAGAGTCTTCATCTTTGTGCTCCAGATTTCATACCCTCTACCTCTGAAAAATGAAATTGTGGGCAATGTGGGATTAATTATAGTATTGTTGTTAGCCATCAAATTATGTATCCACACTCCTTAACTAAGCAACCTGGCTCTGATACCAGATGTTGAAAAATTATGTGAAGATTTGGGAATTCAAAGACAATTGACAACTAGTTATACTCCACAGCAAAACGTGAATAAAATACTCTTTTCTTTCTGATTTAAGAATTGTCCTCTTTATATTCTTTTATTTTATTTCAAGCCAACATATTTTTGGTATCAGCGCCAATTCTTTGTGTTGTTGGAGAGTGCATTAAAAAAACAGAGTGAGCAAAAAGAGGGCAAAAATAGAGAGAGTAGTTCAACACCAAATTGGTTCACGCAAACCTCAAAAAGGCAGTCAATGGTATAACAGCCTCATCTCAGCCTTTGATTCCTCTATTCAAGGGTGAGAGCTATGAATTTTGGAGCATAAAAATGAAAACTTTGTTCATGTCTCAAGAATTGTGGGAGCTGGTGGAAAATGGGTACAATGACCCAGATGATGATCAACAACGGATTTGAGAAAATAGAAAAAAGGATGTAAGGGCTTTGTTCTTCCTTCAACAAGCAGTTACAGAAGACATTTTCTCTTGAATTTCTGCAGCAAAAACTTCTAAGGAAGCTTAGCAAACTCTTAAAACAGAATTTCAAGGGTCATCGAAGGTAATTACTGTCAAACTTCAATCTCTTCGTAAGATCTTTGAAATGCTTCAAATGGGTACCTCTAAATCTATTCAAATGTTTTTGTCTAGGGCCTCTTCAATTGTCTCTCAAATGAGGGCATATGGTGAGAAAATTACTGATGAAATTGTGGTTTTAAAATTATTGAGGAGTTAAATTTGATCATGTGGTTGCTGCAATAGAGGAGTCCAAAGATTTATCTGCTTATACCTTTGATGATTTAATGAGTTCTTTGCAAGCTCATGAGAACAGGTTGAACAAATCCTACCCGAAAAATGATGAAAAGGCATTCCAAGTACAAGGAGAGTCGTCTCACACCAAATATGGTGACAAACCTTCCACTAGAGGGAATTCTTGTGGTGGCTATCGTGGTAGAGGTCGTGGTGGAAATCGAGGATGAGGAGGACGATTTGGAGAACAAAGGCAGTTCAAGAAGAATCAGAGTCAGATTAAATGTTATTATTGTGAAAAAATTGAGTCATCTACTGCTTGTTGTATGAAAAAAAGAGCTTTGGCATCTTTCTTTCGAAGATCTTTTAGAGACTCAGCTGATACACCCTCTTCTGCATAACCTTTCTATATCAGTTCCCTTAAATCTTGTGAGATGAAAAGAGTCTTCATCTTTGTGCTCCAGATTTCTTACCCGCTACCTCTAAAAAACAGAATTATGGGCAATGTGGGATTAATTCCAGTATTGTTGTTAGCCATCAAATTGTGTATCCACACTCCTTAACCGAGCAACCTGGCTCTGATATCAGATGTTGAAAAATGGAGACTAAATCAGCAAAAATAAATATTTCTTAGAGAAATTTAATCAAATAGGTGGTAGGCATACAAAGATTACTGGAACTTAACACACTTTTTATTCAATGAGAAATTCTTTAAATACAAAGTAGATGGCAACTGATTCCTAAATTATAGAAAACACAACTCATGTTCAACAAAAATACAAACCACGTTCTACAATGAAACCAAGAGCACTAAGTAACTGTAATTGACTAAATCATAACTAGAAAGAAATAAATATATAAAAAATATCTGACATCACCTAATTACAACAGTAAATAGATTTTAATATTACTTCCTAACATCTCTAACCCCTCACTGCAAATATAATAACTCAGCTCCTACAGGGGCTGAGTTATCCTTCACTGGCGTCCACCACTACTACTCTTCTTCTGCGAGCCGAGAAGTGGGGTCGTGAGACCACACATGATCCCATAATGGCTTCGCCACTAATGATCACCACTCTTAATTTGCATCTCGTCTTACAACTGGAGTAAATGTGGTCATGAGTTCAATGAGTAATGATTGTTTTAAGGTTTTTGCTGCTGTCGGAGGTGGTTGTGGTGCCGGCTGTGAGTTTCCTTCATTTCTTCCAAAAAAAAGGTAGAGAAAATCAAAGATCCTTTTGCTAGATCTTTAGCTCAGAGAATCGAGCAGCTTCCCGTTCCGGTACAGATACATTCTTAGATTTTTGTATAAATTTTTGCAATTCATATTTAGCAACTTCATTTATTCCTGATATCCTGAAATCAAATGGTTATATATCAACAAGGTTATTCCTTTGAATTTCATTACCATTACTGAAAAACTTAAAAGTGAAATACCAATAAAACTTGGCTAAATGAAGTATTAAAATTGTTTTTAGGATTTGAAATTATGAATGTTCAAATAATTTAATTAATATTGTCGTGCAGTAAAAAATAGAAAAAAATCTGCACTTTTTTTTTTTTTGTGGCTTTGGCCTTTGAGTTGAGAGATGTTTGGCAAAAAGGGCAAGGAAGTGAGGCACTTTGAAATGGACAAGGGATGATGGGGACCAACCTCCTAAAAAATTAAATGCCAAAATTGGATAAAATTTGGTTTGATATAAAGAAAAAGACAGCTTTTGATTTTATATCGAAAAATAATGCTTTTAAGGTATTCTTATATTATTGAGAATTAATTAGTTAAATCGATTAATAAAATATTTATTATTTATATAATTTAATATAAAATTAATGATAATTAGATTATTTTTTAATACAGAGAAAAAGAAAATGAATTCGCTTATTATTATACTGTAAATTTATATACTATAATTAATATTTCTAATTATTTATTTCAGTTTCTGCATTCCAATCTCTGTTATTTTTATTCTAATTAGCCAACTAGGGTAATAATATCAATTAGGAATTTTCAAGGTTCATATCCATGAGATAGACTTTTCTTCACAATTCATTTTGTCGGTGGTTATTGACTAAAATAATGTTATTAAAAAATATATATATAGAATTTCCCCAAAGAAAATTGTTAATTTCTACTCATAATTAGATTTTTGAAGATCTTGAGGTTTTTTACTCATAATTAGATTTACTGATAAATACTTGGGTATGAGTTATAAAATTTAATTAAATATTATTTTTTTCGATAAAATATTAATTTAATATTCAAGAAATTTAAAATTTCTTAATAAAAGAATGAAATTAAATTAAAAGTTAATTTATATTAATTTAAAAAAAATTAACATTTTAAATTATTTATTAAAAATGAATAGAGATTAATTCATATTAATAATCTCGTTAAAAAAATTAATGCTCTCTCAATTTTAAATTGATACACACTTTTTTTTTATTTGCCATCATTGTGACCTGCTTATCATTTTAATAAATTACTTAATATATTAAATTTATATTAATTTAATATTATTTATTGAAATTATTTAATAAAATACATTTTATATTAAAATAAAAATATAAGAAAAAATTAATGTAAACTTATATTTAAAAAAATAATTAATTCATTTTTTAATTTCTATAAAATAAAAAAGTATATCTATCAAGGAGAGAATAATACTTTATAAATTTAATTTAGTAGGATTTACTTGAACAAGGAATGTGTGTGCAGCAAAGAATTGCTAAGGACTTTTCAAAATGCTGCCAATTTTTGGAATAGTCGAAAGGGTAAGCCCTTTAGATTAAAAAAAATAATAAAATAAGCTGTGTACCTCAATTTTGCCGATGTTGACATTTAATTGCCTGACTGCCTGCCCTGCCTGGAGCTGGAGAGAGTAGACTGAGTGGCGTACTAAACTTCTCTGCTTTCTCCTGTGCCAATTACCTGAAAGTTATTTCATGCTTGTGCAATTTTCAAATTGGAGTGGAAATATGCTCCTAAGGGAGAGAAAGGCCTGTAACAGGAAAGACAAATTCTTATACTTTCACACTGATTTATCCATCCACATGTTGATCAGTTTATTTATATTGTACTTAATTAATATAACTAATATCTTAAAGAACTCCAGTTGATTTCTGTCATCATATCACCACTTTATTTACATATGCACAACTCAATTCAACTAAAATTTAATCTTAAATTAATTGGAGTTAGCTATATGGATTCTCCTGTTCCACTCTAAGAGAGTATAAGCTATGTTTTCGGATAAATATAGGATTATAAAATCAATTTGAACTACTTTTTCTCATGTTAGTTTAGGACAACCCTTATCCCTCTTGGCTATATCCATCTCAAAATGTTCAGTCTTTCTAACAGACACATCTTCGTTTTACAGGATTAAACCACCATAATTTATATTCTCTTATTTTATTCTCAGTAAAAATTATCTTAGCCTTTTCTCTAATACACTCATTATAAATTTTATTCATCTTATTTTATCTGCACATTCATCTTAATATTTTTACTACAACAACACTCATCTTGCCAATATATTGCACTTTCATTTACCTAAAGTTCTGAACTCTGGATTATATCTTGCCAATAAATAATATTATTTATGAAGCACCAACAAATCTAATGACTTCTGAACTCTGGATTATGTCTCCCCAAGTTGGATGTAAATTTGAACCTCAAACCCTGACTAATTCCTTAACTATTTGTCGTTTATCCCTTTAAGTCAACAACAAATATAGCCACGTGCCTACAATAATCATTCTAAGAGTACCAAGCAAAAACTTCCCAGATAACCATAATGTTATGATTTGCCAACAAAGTAGCCTAGGATCTAAAAACACAATAACACAATTCCTTTCATGTGAATCACATTTAAATGATAGCTTTCAAAAAAAAAAAAATGCTTGTGCAATTTTCAGTTCATGTTTAGAATGGAGATGCACCTACCCTTTACTTGAAGAGGCTGGTTTAGAAGCCTGGGCTGTTGATGTTCTTGGGTGGGGCTTTTCTGATTTTGGTTAATTCAAGTCTACTTATACCTTAAACGTCCTTTTTACATATGACATATAATTAACTTCTGTACTTAATTAGCATGTTCTTGAATAATATGACTATTTTTTGCTTGTGTAGTAGATATGCTTCCATCATGTGATGTTGCATATAAACACAATCACCTTTATCAGGTACCTGCTGAGCTACACTCTTAAATTTACTTCAAAATTTTAAATTGTTGGTTTCAGACCTTAGGTTTTGATTGATTGGTTTATTAAAGTTACTTTCTTTTTCCCATTTAGAAAGGGCAAAACGGTACTGATATTACTTTCTAATATCTCCATCTTCGCCTCATTGTTTCTGTTTAACGATTATAAAATTAATGATGATCATCACTCTTAATTTGGCGTCTCGGCTAACAACTGGAGTGAATGTGGTCACGAGTTCAAAGAATAGTGATTGTGTTAAGGTTTTCGCTGCCGCCGGGGGGTGGTTGTGGCTCTGGTTCTGACGGCTATGAGTTTGCTTCATTTCTTCCGAAAGAGGTAGAGAAAATCAAAGTTCCTTTTGCTAGATCTTTAGCTCGGAGAATCGAGCGGCTCCCCGTTCAGGTACAGATTCATTCTTAGATTTTTGTAAAAAAATTTCCAATTCATATTTAGCAATTTCATTTTATTATTGATATCCCGAAATCAAATGGTTATATATTAAAAAAGTTATTCGTTTGAATTTCAGTTTTAATCTTATCATAAAGAATATCATTAACATTGCTGAAAAACTTACAAGTGAAATAACAATAAAACTTGGCTAAATAAAGTGTTAAAATTGATTTTAGAATTTGAAATTATGAAAGTTTAAATAATTTAATTAATACGTAATGTCGTGCAGTCAAAAATACAAAAAGTATGTTCTTCCTTTTTTGTGTGGCTTTGGCTTTTGACTTGAGAGATGTTTGGCAAAATGGGGGAGGGAGTGAGGCGCTTTAAGACGGACAAGGGGTGGGGACCAGCCGCCTCAAGAATTAAATGCTAAAATTAGATAAATTTGGTTCGGATATAAAGAAAAAAGACAGCTTTTGATTTTATATCGAAAAATAATGCTTTTAAGGTATTCTTATATTATTGATAATTAATTAGTTAAATCGATTAATAAATTATTTATTATTTATATATTATAATATAAAATTAATTATAATTAGATTATTTTTGAATACTGTAAATTTATATACTATAATTAATTTTTCTAATTACTTATTTCAGTTTCTACATTCTAATCCCTATTCTTTTTATTCCAATTAGCCAATTAGGGTAATAATATCAATTAGGAATTTTCAAGATTCATATCCATGAGATAGACTTTTCTTCACAATTCGTTTTGTCGGTGGTTACTGGCTAAAATAATGTTATTTTAAAAAATATAGAATTTTCCCTAAGAAAATTGTTAATTTTTAATCATAATAAATTTTCTGATAAATTTTCGGTTTGGAGTTATAAAATTGTAATTAAATATTAATTTAATATTCATGAAATTTAAAATTTCTTAATAAAAGAATGGAATTGAATTAAAAGTTATCTTTTGTTAATTTATAAAAAAATTAACATTTTAAATTATTTATTAAAAAATGAATAGAGATTAATTGATATTAATAATCTCATTAAAAAAATTAATGCTCTCTCAATTTCAAATTGATGCACATTTTTTTTATTTGTCCAATAATGTGATCTGTTTATCATTTTAATAAATTACATAATATGTTAAATTTATATTATATTTATATTACTTTAATATTACTTATTGAAATTATTTAATAAAATATATTTCATATTAAAATAAAAATGTAAGAAAAAATATATGTAAATTTATATCTACAAAATTTAATTAATTAATTTTTTTTAATTTTTTATAAAATAAAAAAAATATCTATCAAGTAGAGAATAATACTTCATAAATTTAATTTAGTAGGATTTTTTTTACCAAATAATTTAGTAGGATTTACTTATACAAGGAATGTGTGTGTAGCAAAGAATTCGTAAGAACTTTTCTAAATGGTCCCAATGTTCGGAATAGTTGAAAGGCAATTAATTCACTTTTTAATTTCTATAAAATATAAAAATATATTATATAATAATATTTTATAAATTTAATTTAGTAGGATTTACTTGTACAAGGAATGCGTGTATAGCAAAGAATTGCTGAGGACTTTTCTAAATGGTCCAAATCTGACCGATAAAAGAAAAATGGTCTAAATTTTTAGAATAGTTAAAAGGGTCAGCCCTTTAGATTAAAAAAAAATGTAAGCTGTGTACGTCAATTTTGCTGATGTTGACTTTTAAGTGCGTGATAGCTTGCCCTGCTGGAGAGTGCGGACTGAGTGACGTACTAAACGTCCAAAATGGCTTCACATGTCGTTGCCAATATCGAAAAGGGTGAATCATTAGATCCCCATTATATTGGTCGGATAATCCACTCTGTCGTAGGAATAAATATTCGTCGTATTAATAACATTTTAGGGCTTATTTTAAGTTGAACATTTAATAATAGTTAAAAAAAAATTTAATAAAAAAAATAGTCTTTGACATTATATTAATAAATTATAAATTTTAATAATCTTAATTAAACTTTATTAAATAAAAATATTTCTCTCAATTTCTTAAAAAAAAATACGAAGAAAATATTTTTTCTCTCGGGCTCTCTCTTTCTCTTCGCCCTCTGTGTTCCATTCTTTCTTTTTTATTTTTCGGTCTATTCTTTATTTTTCTCTTATTCGATCACTTCTCTCTATTTCTCTTTGCCAATCTCATCTCTATCTTTCGCAGTGTCGATATTTTCTGTTCTCTGCAAGTTCATTTATTGGCGATCGATTTGCATTATCTCACCCAAGTAAAAAGGTAAATTGAGTTAGTTTTTGTTTTACTTTAAAAAAATATGTCGAGCTAACATTCAGAGGTTGGGTGTCGAAAAAAACGTTGATTTATACTTGAACAGTAATATAATAATTTTATTTATTTTTTTTAAATGATGGTATGACAAATCTTTATCTTCATCATTCTTTCATTCCTCCTATGTTTTTGTTATTTGTATATGTAAGTTATTTTGGTGAGGATATGAATTTGATATGAGTTGGTATCAGTTTGATGTTAGTATAATTGAAATGAGTATATTTTTAGTATAATATGAGTATATTTTCATCGATACGAGTTTGAAATGAGGTGGTGTTGTTGATATGAGTAGATATGAGCTGATACTAGTTTTATAAGAGTTTGAAAAAGAGTCTGTATTATCAATAACATTATGATATGAGTTAGTGTTATTGATAGTGTTATTGATATGAGATTGAAATGGTTATATTTTTATTGATATTAGTTGGTTTGGGTTAATATGAGTTTTGATATGAGTTGTTAAGATTTAGTATAATTGGTATGATGTATAAATGAGGTTGGTATGAGTTGGTATGAGTTGATATGAATTTGAAATTAGTTGGTATGAGTTGATATGAGTTAGTATGAGTTGATATACGTTTGTATTATTGATATGAGTTTGATATGAGTTAATATGAGTTTTGATGGGAGTTGTTATGAGTTAGTATAATTAGTATGAGTTTGGTATGAGGTTGATATGTGTTAGTATGAGTTGATATGAGCTTGAAATTAGTTAGTATGAGTTAGTATGAGTTGGTATCATTTTGGTATGAGTTTGTATAAATGATTTCAGTTTGATATGAGTTTGTATTATTGTTATGAGTTTGAAATATTATTGATATGAGTTAGTATAATTTGTATGAGTTTGTATGAGTTTGTCTTGAGTTGATGTGGGTTGGTACGAGTTGTTATGAGTTGTCTTGAGTTAGTATGAGTCTGATATGAGTTTATATTATTGATATGAGTTTTGATATGAGTTCTTATGAGTTGGTTTAATTGGTATGAGTTTAATATGAGCTAGTTTAATTGGTATAAGTTTGATATGAGTTGATATGAGTTTGATATGAGTTTGATATGAGTTGGCATGAGTTGATATAAGCTGGTATGAGTTTGTCTTGAGTTGGTATGAGCTGGTATGAGCTTGTCTTAATATAAATAAAAATTAATAATGCTTATGATCAGGTAAAAAATCATATCCGCTCATCGTGCGGACCAACGGCTAGTTATTTTTTTAAAATTCAAGAACTATTTAAATCAATTTTAGGAAAGCACACATACAAGTGTGAATTGGTTCAATTTAATGAGGTGAGTTTTTTGTAGTTTAATTACTCTGTCAGATGATATTATTGTGAAGATACATTTAGAAATTACATATATCATGAAAGATACCTCCTTTTATACAATATATTGATGGGAAGGCAATGATCACAACACACTAATCATAATTCTTCCCCACTTGCATGAATCTATTAGGGGATAAATGAACAAAATTTCCAGCAACAATATAAATCAATATGCTGCCACAATGCACAAATCAAAACATTCAACACAATAACACCGAATTTCTTTAACGTGGCAAAAACTCCTTCGGTGTGAAGGATAAAAAACCACGGGACCTCTCTGCTGGTCCAAGCTAACAAATCTACTATCACAAATTATTGTCTTACAAATTCAGTAGCTCTCAATCACTGAAAAAATAAGGGGCTCAACCACATACAACCATAAACAAGTAGAAAATACACAAATGGAGTAATCTAGTTCTAGTGCTACTGAAATGAGCCAAAACGAAAATGTTTCCACCTTCCAAATACAATCTCCACCGTTCAGAATCAAGAACAATGAGTCATAAACATGTCCACCAAATTTCAGATCAATTGGACAAAGGATAACTGTCCATCCGTTGAAAATGGTAAAACACAACACTGCTGGAAAGTAAAACAGAACAGCTCAAAACAACTCAAAGTTGGGCAGTAGAACCTAACCTTTCAGACCTCCAAAATACATCTCCACCGTTCAGAATGAAGAACCATGAGTCAGGAACTTTCTCACCAAAAATCAGATCAATTGGACAAAGGATGACTGTCCATCAGTTCAGAATGGTGAAACACGACTCTGCTGGAATCAAAACAGGGCAGCAAAGAGTTTGAGGAAGAACCTCCACTTCCAGACCTTCAAACCAGATCTCCACCGTCCAGAAGCAAGAACAAGATGTCTTCTAACTGTCCTCCAAAAATCAGCCTGATCGGACACAAAATCACCGTCGGATTTGCAAATCAAGCAGACTGGCGAAAGACCTAAAAAACTGAGCTCTTCTCTCCTCTCTCTCTCTTTTCTTTTCTTTCAAAATGAAAAATGAAGAATACAAATTCTCATACACGGCCAGCCCTTCTTTTAGCTGCTGAAGTATTTTTGAAAAAAGACACAAATATCCCCAATGGGCTAATTTAAGTGGACTACAAAATATGTGAATTTTACCACATAGGAGGGAACCCAAAACCCAACAATTCTTCCCCTTCCCGACTATGTGGAGGAGGATGTCAAACCGGCATTCAAGCAACATGCTTCAAGTTTCATTCTTGGTAGAGCTTTTGTACACATATCAGCACCGTTATCATCTGTATGTACCTTTTCAAGCTCAACTAACTTGGAATCCAAAACATCACGAATCCAATGGTACCTTACATTAATATGTTTGGATCTACCATGAAATGTAGGATTCTTACCAAGATGAATCGCACTTTGATTGTCACAAAATAGAACATACCTCTTCTGAGTAAACCCAAGCTCACTCACAAACTTTTTCATCCATAGCACTTCCTTGCATGCTTCAGTGGCTGCAATGAATTCAGCCTCTGTAGTAGACAAAGCAATGCACTTTTGCAATCTGGATTGCCATGCAACAGCTCCCCCTGAATAAGTTATCAAGTAACCCGAAGTAGACTTTCTTGAATCAATATCTCCAGCCATATCAGAATCTGTATAACCACACAACATAGATTTTTCAGACCCAAAACACAACTTCATACTTGAAGTGCCACGGAGATATCTCAAAATCCACTTTACTGCATTCCAATGCTCTTTTCCTGGATTTGAGAGAAATCTACTTACTGTACCAACTGCATGAGCTATATCTGGTCTAGTGCAAACCATAGCATACATCAAACTTCCTACTGCAGAAGCATAAGGAACTTTTTGCATGTATTCATTATCTTGCTCATTAGAAGGAGACTGTTTAATACTCAATCTAAGAGATGTGGGAAGAGGTGTTCTTACAGGTTTTGCGTTAGCCATATTAAACCGGAGTAGCACCTTCTCAATGTACTTCTCCTGTGAAAGCCATAACTTCTTGCATTTTCTGTCACGAGTGATTCTTATGCCAAGAATTTGCTTCGCTGGTCCCAAATCCTTCATGGCAAAGGACTTGCTCAACTCTTTCTTCAAATCCACAATCCTGGAAGAGTTGGGACCTACAATGAGCATGTCATCAACATACAGTAACAAGATAATGAAGTCATTGTCAGAAAATTTTTGGACAAAAACACAATGATCAGAAGTAGTCTTCTTGTAGCCTTGCTGAACCATGACAGACTCAAACTTCTTATACCATTGTCTCGGTGCCTGTTTCAAACCATACAAGCTTTTCTTCAACTTGCAAACATAGTTTTCTTTGCCCTTCACCGCAAAGCCTTCAGGTTGCTCCATATAGATCTCCTCCTCTAAATCACCATGGAGAAAAGCAGTTTTTACATCCATCTGCTCAATCTCTAAATCAAGAGTAGCAGCCAAACCCAAAATAACTCGGATCGAAGACATCTTGACCACTGGTGAGAATATCTCCTCAAAATAAATTCCCTTCTTCTGACTGAATCCTTTGACAACTAATCGAGTTTTATACCTGGGAGATGATGAATTCTCTTCTTGCTTCACCTTGTAAATCCACCTGTTCTTCAAGACTTTTCTGTCTTTAGGAAGCTTAACCAGTTTAAAAGTCTCATTGTCATACAAGGATTGCATTTCATCTTTCATAGCTGCAACCCATTTTTCCTTCTCTTCACTCTCAATAGCTTCTTCATAGCATTCTGGCTCCTCTGCATCTGTCAATAGCACATAATCATTAGGTGAATACCTAGTAGATGGAACACGATCTCTGGTAGACCTTCTAAGTGGAACTTCTTGTTGCTCCCCAAGATCCCCATACTGATCATTAACTACCTCATCTTCAGGAATATCCACCTCATCTGTATCTTGAGTATTTTCTTGAAGTTCAACCTGATTTTCAACATCAACTTTATCAGGTGTAGGAGTTGAAGGAACTGGATCTAGATCAATCAAGCTGTCAATCTGAGGCTTCTGCTTCTCCACCTTGCCAATATCTTCAATAGTTTGATCTTCTATAAAGACCACATCACGACTTCTGACAACTTTCTTTTCAATGGGATCATAACACCGATAGCCAAACTCATCTTGACCATAGCCAATAAAAATACATTGTCTTGTCTTGGCATCCAGCTTGGACATCTCATCTTTAGGAACATGAACAAAACACTTACAGCCAAACACCCGTAGATGGTTATAGGAAGGCTTTCTCCCACACCAAAAACTATTAGGAACATCATTCTGCAAAGGAATAGTAGGAGTAAGATTGATAATATGTGTAACAGTATATAATGCCTCACCCCAAAAAGAATTAGGTAGTTTAGCATCAGAAAGCACACATCTAACTCTCTCCATTAAAGTTCTGTTCATCCTTTCTGCCAAGCCATTCAACTGAGGAGTCTTAGGAGGTGTCTTCTGGTGTACAATACCCTGCTCTCTACAATATGCATCAAATGGGCCACAATATTCACCTCCATTATCAGAGCGAACACATTTCAGCTTCTTACCTGTTTCTCTCTCAGCATAAGCATGAAATTCTTTGAATGCACCAAGGACTTGATCCTTTGACTTCAAGACACGAACCCAAAGCTTTCTTGAGTGATCATCAATGAAAGTCACAAAATACTGTGCACCACCGAGTGACTTATCTTTTAAAGGACCACACACATCTGAGTGTACCAACTCAAGCAATTCTTTCTTTCTAGAAGGAGGATGGTGCTTGAAGGAGACTCTTTTCTGTTTTCCAGCCATGCAATGAGAACAAGTATCCAGCTCTCCACCTTTCAACCCAGAAATAAAATTCTTTTTAGCTAGAATATTAAGACCCTTCTCACTAATATGACTCAACCTCTTGTGCCATAATTCTGAAGAGTTCTCATTCTCAACTGCATTCACAAGATCTGAAGAAAGTGCAGTTTGTAGCCAATATAAGCCTGAAGCTCTGAACCCTCTAGCCACTACTAATGATCCTTTGTAAACAGTGTCGTACTCAAACAAATTGGTGCCATATCCAGCTTCATACAATTTTTCACAAGACATCAAATTCAATCTTATATCTGGTGCATGTTTGACATTTTTAAGCATTATCTTCATTCCAAGGTTGGTCTCGACTATCACATTGCCAATGCCCATGACTTTGGATACAGTTTCATTACCCATCTGCACAATTCCAAAATCACCTGGAGTGTAGGATGAGAAGAATTCCCTTCTTGAAACAACATGGTGTGCAACACCACTATCCAGTACCTAAAGTATCTCATTACCAACAACATTAATCATATCTTCATCAGTAACAATTGCCAAATCAATTGAAGTAACAACAGCAACCCGATCATTATCATCATCATTGCCCTTCTTTTCCTGCTTGCCTTTGTCGCCTTTGTTAGTCTTATTCTCCCTTTTCCACTTGTAACAGTACTTCTTAATATGCCCCGGTTTACCACAATGGTGACATTCGAGGTTCTTGTACTTTGACTTTGATTTACTCCTGCTCTTGCCTCTCTTACTGTGATCTTCATTTTTGTTTTTACTTCTCCCCCTGCTTTGTACAACAAATGCATCTTACTGTGATGTGGAAGCCACTTGAGTTTTTCTTCTCACTTCTTCATTCAAGATACCACTCTTCACATACTGCATGTTTACAACACCATCAGAAGCAGAATTAGTTAGAGATACCCTAAAGTTCTCCCAAGAGTCAGGAAGTGTATTCAACAACCAAAGTCCCATAATTTCTTCATCAAATTTGACACCCATACTGAATAATCGATCAAAGATGCCCTGAAATTCATTTACATGATCAAGTATTGGAGTGCCTTCTTTGTACTGTAGACGTGTAGCTTGTTTAAGCAAGAATAACTTGTTGTTACCACTCTTAGAAGCATATAAAGATTCAAGCTTCTCCCACAAAGTTTTGGCACGAGTCTCATTTGTAATATGATTCAACACATTATCTTCAACCCACTGTCGAATAAAACCACAAACTTGTAAATGCTCAAATTCCCATTCTTCATCTGTCTTAGACTCAGGCTTACTAGTAGCAAATACAGGCAGGTGTAACTTTTTAAGATTAAGGATATCCCTCATCTTTCCTTTCCAACTATGATAATTTGTGCCATCTAAACAAATCATTTTATTCAAATTTACCTCCATTATTCAAGCAAGTAAAGCAACCTAATCAACAAATAAACCGGAAGCTCTGATACCACTGTGATGGGAAGGCAATGATCACAACACACTAATTATAATTCTTCCCCACTTGCATGAATCTATTAGGGGATAAATGAACAAAATTTCCAGCAACAATATAAATCAATATGTTGCCACAATGCACAAATCAAAACATTAAACACAATAACACCGAATTTCTTTAACGTGGCAAAAACTCCTTCGGTGTGAAGGATAAAAAACCACGGGACCTCTCCGCTGGTCCAAGCTAACAAATCCACTATCACAAATTATTGTCTTACAAATTCAGTAGCCCTCAATCACTGAAAAATAAGGGGCTCAACCACATACAACCATAAACAAGTAGAAAATACACAAATGGAGTAATCTGGTTCTAGTGCTACTGAAATGAGCCAAAAAGAAAATTTTTCCACCTTCCAAATACAATCTCCACCGTTCAGAATCAAGAACAATGAGTCATAAACATGTCCACCAAATTTCAGATCAATTGGACAAAGGATAACTGTCCATCCGTTGAAAATGGTAAAACACAACACTGCTGGAAAGTAAAACAGAACAGCTCAAAACAACTCAAAGTTGGGCAGTAGAACCTAACCTTTCAGATCTCCAAAATACATCTCCACCGTTCAGAATGAAGAACCATGAGTCAGGAACTTGCTCACCAAAAATCAGATCAATTGGACAAAGGATGACTGTCCATTAGTTCAGAATGGTGAAACACGACTCTGCTGGAATCAAAACAGGGCAGCAAAGAGTTTGAGGAAGAACCTCCACTTCCAGACCTTCAAACCAGATCTCCACCGTCCAGAAGCAAGAACAAGATGTCTTCTAACTGTCCTCCAAAAATCAGCCTGATCGGACACAAAATCACCGTCGGATTTGCAAATCAAGCAGACTGGCGGAAGATCTAAAAAACTGAGCTCTTCTCTCCTCTCTCTCTCTTTTCTTTTCTTTCAAAATGAAAAATGAAGAATACAAATTCTCATACATGGCCAGCCCTTCTTTTAGCTGCTGAAGTGTTTTTGAAAAAAGACACAAATAGCCTCAATGGGCTAATTTAAGTGGACTACAAAATATGTGGGTTTTACCACATAGGAGGGAACCCAAAACCCAACATATATGAATGCTAGTATAATTTTATTTAACTTTTTTGGCAATTAAAATTCTAAGCAACTATGTGCATGCAATAATTTCTTCCATATACAATTTTGTGAGATGAATTTAAATTGCTTCTCATAATTGCAGATGGGTTTCTGGGTTTCCAAGAAAAATATATTATGAGTAGTTGTGTTAAACCATTAATACAAAGTAAAAACAGTCCAGTCGTTCTCCTCCATTGCTTTGACAGGTTTGGTATTTAATTTTAAGCTGCTGATATCAAATTTCTCTGTTTTTTCCTGTGCCAATTACCTGAAAGTTATTTCATGCTTGTGCAATTTTCAGTTCATGTTTAGAATGGAGATGCACCTACCCTTTGCTTGAAGAGGCTGGTTTAGAAGCTTGGGCTGTTGATGTTCTTGGGTGGGGCTTTTCTGATTTAGGTTAATCAAGTCTACTTATACTTTAAACGTCCTTTTTATATATGACATATAATTAACTTCTGTACTTAATTAGCATGTTCTTGAATATGACTATTTTTTGCTTGTAGTAGAAATGCTTCCATCATGTGATGTTGCATATAAACGCAATCACCTTTATCAGGTACCTGCTGAGCTACACTCTTAAATTTATTTCAAAATTTTAAATTGTTGGTTTCAAACACTAGGTTTTGATTCATTGGTTTGTTAAAGTTACTTTCTTTTTCCAGTTTAGAAAGAAAATAATTTTTTTTGTTTGGAGAATAACCAATTTTTAAAAAGCTCCAAGAAAAGAGAAAAGGTATTAGTTTTGGCTTTGTAGGTAAAGCAAAAACAAAATTTATAAAAAGTACTTTTCCAAAGCAGAAGATTGAACCAAAAAATAAAAAAATGACATAAACTGATAACTTGTTATGGTTTATGTTAGAAAAGCATTCAATCTCTTCACTTCAATAATCCTTCAGAAATATGTATCGATCTTATAAATCCTTAATATTGATATATTCTCATATATGTGATGCATTGTTTGGCTTTTTAACTGTCAGCTGTTTATGATAATTCATAACTTAAATAATTAATTTTATCCTTTATACACATTAGCTTTGGAAGTCCTACATCAAAAGGCCAATGATCTTAGTTGGACCAAGCCTCGGTGCCTCTGTTGCAATAGACTTTACTGTCAATTATCCTGAAGCCGCGAGTCAAATTTCTGAAAATTATTCTTGTTTTACACTGTGTGTGTGAAGGGGTTTTATGAGGCTTTGATGCATGTCTTCTTGTTCTAGCTCCTGTTATTGCTTTTGCTTTCATTCTTTTTCTGGGTTCGATGAGTTTATTTGGCTGGTGATTTTCAACTTATAGGCGACCTTCTTTTGTATTTTAAAGGTTGAAAAGCTGGTTCTCATCAACCCAAGTGTGTACGCTGAAGGCACAAACCATCTAGCAAAATTACCAACAATGGTTGCCTATGCTGGAGTATGGTTAAAATATTCTGAATCATCAAACCATGATTTTAATTTGATCAATGGTCATATATAGATAGATAATTGCAAGACAATATCTAGCAGCTGTAACTTGTTTTTGGATGTTCACTGTGTATAAATTGCGCATCTTTGAGCATGAAAACAGTATTTATCAGTTTAGCATTTTTGTTGCTGCATCTTAATCAAGGCAGGTATTACAAGATGTTTTTAGAGTAGATTTTAACTGTAATATTTTTTGTTCATAAAAACTTTAAAACAATTAAACAACACATTCGAACTTTTTGCAACAATATGTAAAGATGTTTATTTGAAAAAGCAATTTGAAGTCAATATTAGGTTACTTATCAAGTTATGTATGGCTAGGAGCTCTTGACCTTTTTAACTGTTTAATGAGCAGGTTTCTTTATTGGGGAGCATTCCACTGCGCCTTTATGCAAATATACTAGCCTTCAATGACATTTCATTCTTTACAATCTTGGATTGGACTAATGTAAGTTCACTTTTGCTTAATTCAACTGAAATTAAGAAGCCATGTATGCTTTGCCTCAGGTTATTTATTGTTCCTGTGCTATGAATCCAGGTGGGTCGCTTACACTGTCTACTACCATGATGGAAAGATGCAACTGTTAATTTCATGTTTAGTGGAGGATATAATGTAGTTTCCCAAATAAAACAGGTGAAGTATTCCATTTTTATGGAGAATTTTTATTCTTATAGTTGATTTAAAGGCAAATTGTGAACATAATATTTTGAAGAACAGGTTAGTGTTTTATTTTCTTAAATTAAATTCAATTGAGATTAAATAAGGGAACTCATAAAAATTCTTGTGTTAAGCATGCAATTAGCATTCTGCTTATTGTCTCTGTTTTTAATTACAGGTATATATGGTGAAAAAGATCAGATAGTAAGCTATAAGCTTGCAGTGGTAAGTTCCTTGCATAAAAGAATCAATGCAAGCAAAACATATTATATAAATTTTATTCATTTATTATATGTATTGCAGAAGCTGCATTCTGAATTGGAGAATGCGATTATGCGACAAGTAGCAGACTCTGATCATCTTCCCCATGTTGATAAGCCTAATTGTGTTGCAAAGTTGATTGTAGATTTTGCTCTACATGATAAAGTGGTTACAGGCCAAATGGAGACTATACTTAAACAAGGCCTAACAGCCTAACTTATTTCCCAGTTTGGTATCATAATTTTAGATTTAGGCTGAGTTAGAGCAGATGTGTACAGAGTTTTGAGTTAACATTAATTACTCTTGCAGTTCTCCTTTTAAAAAAAATGGTTTTACATAAATGGGCATGGAGTGAAATATATGATTTTGTACTTATGAACTTTTATGTGTATTCAGTTTCAAGAATTTGATTTCTGGAATATAATAATTTAGTTGAAGTTATGTAATTCTCAAAAATAAATAAATAATAAATAAATAAATAAATAAATAAATAAGGCACTAGTATCTACCAGCACTATGAATGGCAATAAGCATATAATTGGAATGGCCATTTACATACTATTACAATGAATATTTGGAATATAAACAATCTCAGGAAATTACCTAAAATTAATAAACATAATAACAATTAGAAGGCTACTTATCAATGCCACAACTAAGAGGGTGTTTGGCCAATGTTGCAAAAATTAGCTTATATGTTAATATGAGATTATTTCTAAAAAAAAATTAATATAGGATTATAAACATTTGAAATTTTTATGCGTTTGTTTTAGTAATTCTAAAAAACTGTGCTTGTTTTTAGTAAAAAACAGTTTTTAAGCAATTAAAAATAATAAATATGGATAATATAGTAAAATATTTAATTAAATTAGTTTATAAGTTAAATTTTTATAAATTAAGCTTATAAACTTATAACAAACAAATCGGCTTGAATTTATAGTTTACAAATTAATTTGAAATGTTTATAAGTCATGCAAAATACCCTCTAAATTGTAATATAAGAAGCATAGCAACTAGTTATATTCATAATAAAAATATTTTGAACTTAAATTTCACTTAATCAAATGTATTAAAATAGAAAAACATTAATTGAAAGCTACGTTTTTTTTTTTAAATTATATATATAATATATTTAGAGCTTATTTATTATATTATGAAATCAAGCAGATGCAAATTCTAATATTTAATTAAATTAATTTATAAGTTAAATTTTTATAAACCGAGCTTATAAACTTATAACAGATAAATTGACTTAAATTTATAATTTAAAAATTAATTTAAAATGTTTATAAGTCATGCAAAATATCCTCTAAATTATAATATAACAACCATAGCAACTAGTTATATTCATAATAGAAATATTTTGAACTTAAATTTCACTTAATCAAATGTATTAAAATAGAAAAAAGATTAATTGAAAGCTACATTTTTATTAAAAAAATTATATATATAATATATTTAGAGCTTATTTATTATTATGAAATCAAGCAAATGCAAATTTCATATGAGAGAATAAAGCAAATTTATTTAGATTTATTAATCCAGTAAATGTTAATAGAATCAACTATTTTTTTTAAAATGAAAGAAAACGACATGCCTTTGTTAGAACGACAGTAAAGTTCATAGTCAATATCTACGTCCCTAAAACCCTAAAAACTTGAATGCTGTCCGTCATATCATCACTAAACCCTATTCCTTAATTTTCTTGTCCCTTTTGTTCTCTTCTGTTTCTGCGCGCGCTTCTGTGCTGTTGTAGTTGGAGAAAATGGAAGGCGATATGGAAGAGAGACAGATTCAAGCACGATTCGTTACAAAACTGAAGCCCCCATTCAAAGCCCCTGCAACTGCTATTACTATTCCAGCCAATCTCACTCGTCTTGGTCTTTCCACCATTGTCAATAGCCTCCTTAAAGCCAGTAATCCTGAATGGGAGAATCACCCATTTGATTTTCTTATTGATGGAGAGCTTGTTCGTATGTCACTTGACCAATTTCTTCTTGCTAAGGGAGTTTCTGCGGTAATTAACATTTTGTTTCTCCCTTTATTTAATTTCTCTCTGTTTTGGTTAACATTTTCCCCCTTCTCTTTTTCACCCCGGATATATTACTTGAATTTGTGACCTACTGCAGGAGAAAACGTTGGAAATTGAATACATTAAAGCAGTGGCCCCTCGGAAACAGGAGGTACCTTCTTGGCATGATGACTGGGTTAGTGCTGTTGATGGCTCTTGTCCTAGGTAAGCGGAGATTCTTTTCTTGATAGTATTTTCATAACAAACCCTTTTAATTTCTGTAGTATTGGATATAGACATTATATCTGAAAGCAGTTTAAGGAGTTCGTGCAACAAAAAAAATTGAAGGCTTTAGTTATTTAACTTCCTTTCCCAGTTCTTTTGAATGAGAATATTTAATTTGTCCAGCTCAGTCATATTGAAAGAGAATATTTTTGTTGAAGATAGATGCAATCATGCAGAAATCTGAAGATGAAATATAATTAACAATTCAAGTGTGGCAAGTAGCTCTCTTGTGGAGGGTGGAGGTTCTTTCCATGCTTATGGCATATCTATTAGGTCATAGTGCATCATAGATGAAGAGAAGCAACATCATAGTTTAAGACAGTGCATCATAATGTTGACCTTAAATATCATTGCATGAGTGAATGTTCTAAGTTCCAATTTTTGTTTAGGATCTGCTCTTAAGTTGTGATTGTTGGCAGGTTCATTTTGACAGGTTGCTATGATGGGTTTGGAAGGTAAGAAATGGTCAGAAGTTTTGTCTATCTTTTATATAAGCTGGAGCTTCTTTATGCTTTCTTCTTGTGCCCTTTTAAATTATTTTCTTCATCATAATATGTGAGACCCAATTTATATGGAGTTTTGTTTTCATATTGTTTAGGGTATGGAAAGCTGCCGGATTGTGCACACACATACTAGAGGGGCACAGTGATGCTATTACTTCTGTCAATATTGTTAACCAAAGAGGTATAAACAAGAAACTATCAGTTCTCGCTGAAAGTCGCTGTCGTAGCTATCTCTTTTTAGTTACTTGTCTAAACATGTTAAAAAAATGTCGGCCAATCCATGACCAATCAGTGCATATTGTATATATGTAATTTCTCCTCAAGTTTCAATGCACCTGCTTGTAACTGTGCTTGCTGATGATCAACTATCTTTCTAGCAAGTAATAATTAAGATTATAGCTCTACTCTATCTCCACCACAAGGAACTAACATGTGGGAAATTCAGGATCTAGATTTATTTTTCTTTTACCTGAATCCAAATAACCTCTTTTTTTTTTTGTTAATGTGTCCAAAAATTAGTGTGCTGAAGTAGGGGAAATAAATTGGTCACCATGCTTGTAAGGTGCATTTCAAATTCAGTGCCTTGGATATGTGAACAGCTAATCTTTTCCTTTTTGCTGTTCTCCGTCAGTTTTATTCAAATTTCTTTTTCATATCATTGATGCTTTGTATTTCTAGGTTTGTTTTAGTTTTCTTTTCGGTTGTCTAAAGGTATGTTTTATCCCAAAAGGAAAAAAATAAAAACTGCAGTTCATCACTTCTTTTGTGACGAGGTTCTTTAATGTTTTATTGGAATTTGATTACTCTGCCTTGAATCATCTGCACATCTTCTACATATAAATAATTGATATTTGGTAAGAAGGTCATGCTCATTTGTCTTCATTTGCTTGTTTATTGAGTGTTATTTAATTTATATTTTGTTTTTTTCCTTTAATCATTGGCTGAAATCTGCTACTTCATTTCTTCACGTTGTTGTAGTTAATTCACTATCATACCTTTAAATTGGGCTGTATCTTAATGTTCAGGCATGAATAGTGTTACAGTGGCCACTGCCTCAAAAGATCAAAGTCTCAGGCTGTGGAAGGTAATTGGGACTAAAACTACTGTTTTATAAAACTGAAATGGACTCATGACTTAGTGCATTCCCTTTCTTCTGAAAGATTGATGCAGAAGAGCCTGGAAATCATCCTGCAAAGATTAGGGCTTTCAAAATTTTGCGTGGACATAATGCATCTGTGCAAAGTGTTGCAGCAGAGGCTTCTGGAAGCATGGTTTATGCATCTCTTTTGTCCTTCTTGATAGCAATTTGTATGTGGCCAACTTTAAAACTTGAGCTCATTTCTTCCTTGATCCTGATTATTAACGTAGATTTGTTCCGGTTCCTGGGATTCTACAATCAATTTGTGGTGGACAAATGAGTCTGATATTGAGGGTGATTTAGTATCAGTTAAGAAGAGAAAAGTGAAAAGCAAAGCTGAGGAGTCTCAGTTGGAGGTATTGCATGTCTTTATGCTC
Organism: Garcia nutans; assembly: GCA_947685225.1. Taxonomy (NCBI): domain Eukaryota; kingdom Viridiplantae; phylum Streptophyta; class Magnoliopsida; order Malpighiales; family Euphorbiaceae; genus Garcia; species Garcia nutans. The sequence goes on from CANTUV010000012.1 coordinate 53,485,690, forward strand.
TATGCTTCCGTTTCTTGGATAATTGTGGTTGTCTCACTCTCACTCGCTTCAAAAGCTTTTGAGAACAGATATTCAGAGCTTGTTAACAACTTAACTTGAGCAATTGGAATCTGAAACTAGATAGTATTTATCTTTATCGAGCGTGTTATTTACTGGACTATTGATACTTCAGTTCTTTTATGTGTTTTAAGTTTCCAGTACTTTACATAATGCTGTGTGTGTGATAAAATGCTTCTTACACTTAAAAATTAAATGGACTAGTTTTAAGGTTTTAAGTAATGCAATGAGGGTTCTCTTTGGGGTACATCCTGGTACCCCCTTGGACATTGAAAAATTGTTTATTGGAACAGTTATGTAAAAGTATTTCCTCTTGAAGAGCAATTGAAAGACACTTGCATTTTTTGGGTTAGGGCATGCTGTAAGATGCTTGTATTCTTTTTTTTTTTTTGCATTTGAGTCTAAATGTAGCTTAATAATTTATTTATTTCTTTTTGGTTAATTTATTCTTAACACCTGAAGTATTCAGGGGGAGGCTATGTCTACACTTGTGGGCCATACACAATGTGTATCCTCTGTTATTTGGCCTGAACATGAAACAATCTACTCTGCATCGTGGGATCATTCGGTTATACGTTGGGATGTTGAGACAGGCAAAGACGCATCAAAAATAGTATGGGAAAATAATCTTGGACTGCTTCTCTCTCTCTCATATGCATATGCGCATTGATTTTACATTTTCATGAAGCCATGTTGAAGTTTAAATACTTAAATGTTGTCCTACTTGTGCAGTTCTGTGGGAAAGCCCTCAATTGTGTACACGTTGGAAGTGAAGGTTCGGCTCTCATTGCTGCTGGGGGCTCTGACCCCATCCTGAGGATATGGGATCCTCGAAAACCGGGTATGTCAAATGAGTATTCTCTCACCCTGTCTCTCCTCCAATTCCCTTATCTCTTTCTCTGACATTGCATGCATTTCGTTATTCTTGCAGGGTCTTCTGCTCCTATTTATCAATTCTCTTCTCACTCTTTTTGGATTTCGGCTTGCAAGTGGCATGATAAATCTTGGTTTCATTTACTTTCTGCATCCTATGATGGGAAAGTTATGTTGTGGGATCTAAGAACTGCGGTACCTTATTCTCTGTCTCTCTTTCACTAACTATCACTCTTCCTTTGACTGGACCAGTAAATAAATAAAGGTGATGCTGGTGTATTACCTGCATCATGTCATAAAATTTCATGTTCTCAAATGAATAGATTATACCTAGCCTAATAGAAAAAGAGGAAAGATTGAAGTAGCATTCTGAGTAGTTTATTGTTTTTGCAGTGGCCTCTGGCTGTTATTGAATCACATGAAGACAAGGTATAATTCTGTCTATTACATCTGCTTATGAATATATCCTGAAGGGATTCAAATTTTCATTTGCGGGGGTATGTCCTGCATGCAGGTGCTATGTGCTGACTGGTGGAAAAGTGACAGCGTGATCAGTGGTGGGGTTGACTGTAAGCTTTGCATATCTTCTGACTTTTCTGTGCAGTAAGGTGAGAATTTTAATTTATTTAATTGGTTATATTTACATTATAAACTTGGTTTAAAATGATTGTTCCTTCTGTGGTCCCACCCATAGGATCTGATGCTATCTTCTTCTGTTTTCCTTTTCCATTTTAGCACCTGGTGTATGATATATGTCTGGTGGTGTTTGATGAGATCATGTTATTGCATGCCTGGAGATTCTCTCTCCTCTTAGAATAGTTAAAGGTTTTTATCTCTTTTTTTTTTCTTTTTGATGATATGCATGTATAAAATCAGTTACCTTTGATGCATAGCAACCATTTATATGCTTAAGATCCAATATTGAGGCAGTATCTGTAATATATGACTTAATTAATTAACTCGTGCTATTGAATCCATTGGTTGCATGACGCATACTGGTAGTACTTATTCATGCAACTTTGAAACTATATTGGACAACTAGAGTGCTTTGGTATGGCTGGGGAATGAATGACTAACCTGTTAAATGGCTGCTTTTGTTTTTTTTGTTTTTTGGGTCTAAAGGGAAGAATTATGCTGGAGATGGAAACGTCTATTAGGGAATATAGAAGCTAGTGCAACGAACTTTTTTCAGTGTCAGCCTTATTAACACTATTAAATGGGCAATCTGATTTGTCTTTCAAGAAGCTGATTGAAAGGTTTAGTCTCAGGTCAATTTTGATGAAGATGCATCAATGTATTTGAGCAGCAGGAACTCTGATTTCATATATCAAGTTAATCTGACCGGAATACTGCTTCAGCATCACAAGAATGGTTTCTTGTGAGAGAAACTTTACGAAAAAATATATACGGAGAGAGATTGATAATGTTTGTGCTTTAGTCAAGTAGAACTAATAAGTGCGCAACTTTGATGGAACACACAAATTTACCAGGTAGGGGAAATTAGACTTTGGTGTAAAGGTTTTGCAGTTTGTTGCTCTTGTTTTTTTTGTTGTTGATGATGGCAATTGATTTTGGCTGGATTTCATGCTTCCTTTTCTTTAACTGTTGTTACTACTATTAATTGAACCATTCTAGCCTCTATATTGTTTTAATCGCATAAAAGTTAAATTCAAGAGTTTTTCTCATCTTTCATATATATATATATATATGTATGTATATATTGTTTTTATTACTGCAAGAATTTTACCCAGAAGCAATATGTATATATTGTTTTTATTACTGCAAGAATTTTAGCCAGAAGCAAATTGCAGATAGGAGAAGCCTAGAGAATTGCTCTATCCGTTTTTATTTTTTCCTATGGTAAAAAAGAAACTAACAAAGAAAAAGTTTTCAAATGGGTGAAGAAAGACCCCTTTGCCAAAAAAGTTTCTTCGCTTTAACCGGTCGGTGTACGTGATTGCCCGTGATTTCTACCTAAATTTTTCATAATGACATTTTTACCCTTGCTTTTGAACGTAGTTCATATATATAATTTTGCGAAATTGTTATTTGGTTTCAGGGTCATTGGCCATTTCCTCGAGATAAATTGACACAAGGATATGCGTATATTTTGTTTGCCGTTACTGGATCATGGCGCAGGCTTATCAAGCTAGAGTATTTGAGATTAATTGAAGAAGAAAAATTCTCAGGAATGCCAACTGAACATGGTCTCAAAAATGGTTGATAAGTCTTTTGTCTCAGATTATTTTTACCTACAAAAGATTTGGATTGACAAAAACTATCAGTAATTTGGTACAATACTTCTGTGCTTATGTAAGATTTTTAGTTAGCATTTGATTTGTATCATTAAATTGATCATATTCTAGTTTTCTGTTTGACTTAGAAAAAGAATAAACCATAAAAAACCAAACAAGGCCTTAGGAAACAAAATGTTTGTGAAGACTGCTTCAAATTCTATTATAAAAAAAATCAGATTGCTAATTAAAACAACTAATCTAAACAGAACCTTGAACACATAAAAAGGGTCTTATTAAGCCAACAAATTATACAAAACCCCTACTCAGTAACAGTGGCCAATGCTCATAATTGCAGCAGTAAATGCCCTATTTACACATAAACTAACTTGTAAAATTGAATATAATTCACAATAACCAAGAAACAATCCAAATAATTAATTCTAGTAAATAGAAATTACTTACATTTAAAACTCAAAACTAGTAATTGTTTCTCTAAGACTCTGTCCATTGAAGCAGCAGTAGCTATATTTTAGAAACAATCCAAATAATTTAAGAGCAGATCAGCAGATGCAGTTTGTGGAGATAAGACATCAAACTCAACCTCTATTTTTCTTATATAACTTATCCTCTCAGTTTTCACGCACTTATGAACATACCCCTCTTATTTTTAGAATTTCTTTTTCCCTCCCTTTAATTTTTAATTTTTATTTATTTTTCCAGTTGCATCACAATAAGAGCTCTAGTTTTTAGTCATTGAATTTGCGAAATATTTAAAAAATTCACTATTTGCCCAATTTCTTTATCTCTAATGGTAATGACCAAAGCTATGTATTTTGGAAGGAAAAGTTAAAAAATGTGATATATAGTATAATTTTCTCAATTATTAAGATACGAATCCTTTTAACTCTTGTATTATGATATAATCATTTGAGCGAGGACAGTGGATATACGGACTTTTTTTTTTTTTTTTAAGAAGAACGAGCATTTATCTCCATCATTCTGTAAATTTCCATTTGATAAAACCATTCGATGGGGAGAAAATTTTTTAACTGGGTAAAGCCAAAAACAACAATAATCAGATTTAATGCTGGATACAATATGATCAAATAAAACAAAACTGTTAGAAAGGAAAAACAAGAATATGATCAGCCCCTCCACATGTCTGCAAATTCATCAGTCTCCAAAGGGTTTTCCATCTCATGTATTTTCCTCCTCTTTTTCGCTTTGACTTTCTTTGCATACTTCCTAGCCTTCTGTTTTTTCTCCAATGCTCGAATCTGGTTAGGTGATACATAGAATGGATTCTCATATAATGTTGGGCCTCCAAAGCTACCAGCAAATATCTTGATAGGATTCAAACAAAATCGTGGACCAACCTCAACAAGCGTCATCTTATCAAGGCCTCCTCGAACCACTTTATCTGATTCATTATGAGGAACAGATATCTGGTAATTGCGGAACCATATATGATCATCAACAATGGAGAAAACAAAGACATGATCATGGTAAGGCTTAGATTTTCGATGCTCCTTTGGTGTCCCAAATATCTGAATCATCATCTCCTTCAAGAGTTTCCAGTGGGCATCTTTATCAAAATTAGCTGAGAAAGTCAAGATAGGTCGTGACCCTTTCAAATGATTTCCAGTAAGCTTCAGTTCTTCCATTGTGTGGACAGCATTAACCAAAAATTTCACAGATGGGCCACTAGGGCATTTGGCCATCCATAAATAAAGATCTTTATGTTTCCTGCACTCGAAGAATAAACAAGAAGAACAACTCTTCAACTCAACAAGCTCATTAAGAGCCATGCCTTTGCTACTTTTGGACTCAACCTTATTATCCTTCTTACAATGAGGCAAAAGAGACACCACATTCAACATCAAGTGCCGATACCTGAAATTGATACGGCGTGAACAAGTAACTAAAACCTTCTCTTTGTTCCTATAACCCTGAGGTTCAGATTGTTCCATTTCATTCTTCTTATGTTTCCAACCAAGAAGTGTGCGTTGTGGCCGTTCTGAAGTAGTTTCATCTTTCTTAGAAGAGGCTGCTGCTGCTCCGGTCTTCGTTTCACCGTGCTTTCGCTTCTTCGACATTTTTATGTTGGCTGCTTTAGGGGCTTATGAAGATTGAAGAGACGACGGCGTCGAGGGAAAGAAAAACGGCAGATTCCTGTGGATATACGGACTTCTCACAAGGAAATATTTTTTAAATAAATAACCTATATCTATATATGTATGTATTATATTAAAACCATTGTTACTATCACAATATTCTGCTACGTCTCTTTCTAAATTTGCCGCATATCGAATTTTGTTGAATTAAAATTTTTAAATATTAAATTAATTTAGATAATTTTAAAATCAAATTATTTTTTTAAAATAAATTTAAAATCAAATTAAATTCCTTTAGATAAACTTAAAATTAATTTAAATTCATTTAGATAAATTTCAAATCAAATTAAATTCCTTTAGATAAACTTAAAATTAATTTAAATTCATTTAGATAAATTTCAAATCAAATTAAAATTTTCAGATAAATTTAAAATAATATTAAATTTCTAATATAAAATATTTATAAATTATTAAATTAAATTCCTATTTCTTACTCCAATTACTTCCTCTTGTATTATACTAAATTTATATTCATATTGTGCTAGATATCTTTCTTTATTCTCCTCGTTCTCGTCATGTATCATATCTTTAAAATAATAATAATAATAATAATAATTAAGAAAAAAATGTAAAATATAAATGTTTATAAAAAATGATATGTGATAAAATTGAGGAAGCCATTAAGCCTACGAAGTATTTATATAAAATTTTAATTATGCATTGAATTTAAGTACTAACAGTTAACTATTATTTTAAAAAAAAAACTTTGATAGAAGAATAAATTAAGAAGTTGAAGTACTTTAATTAAATTATTATTAGACAGTTTCAATTCCTTTTGGTAATTATTATTATTGCATAGTTGATAAGTAGCTATATATTCATGATATAAAATAGTTAAATATTTTCGTATTATTCATTGTCAGTATTTTTTTCTTATAAAAAAATAAAACCTATTAATAAAAATAGGCAGCAAATAAAAATTTTCACTTTTTTCATTAGTGTACTGAAAACAACTTTGTGTGTTTGTATGCCAGCAAATGCTTACCATAACCATTGAAAGATCATTGTTGTTCTTTTTCCTCCGCCGCCGCTTCTTGAACCATCATCCTTCGTTGTTATAAATTCTAGGTTTCACACGTTCCCTTTTTCTGATGCATGATTTACCGCCGCGGATGATGATTTCTTATCCATTTCATTTCGATTTCAGTTATCCTTTCTTTATTTAAATGGAGTAAAGTTCTACTTCGCTTTTTAATGTATGCAATCATCGTTTTCTTTTTGAAAGATTATTTGTTTATACAATGTCATTGATGTGTAATTGAAATTTTTGTAGTTAATTAGTTCATGGATGATGAATGACTGGTATCACTCAATTGTACATATAACATGTTTGAATTTTTACCTTCTTGGAGTCTATTATATTAGAAAATATTTTAAGGCCTTTTTTCATTCAAGCTGGCGTTTGCACTCTTTGCAAAAACTAAAAAACCATAACCGAACTCCAAATCCCATATCTCTCTTTTTTTAAGTCTAATAATAATGACGGTTTTAAATTGCAAATTCTCTAAACTGAGAGGCTTAGTTACCCTGACTATTACTAAACCTTCACCAACTTATGTGAGGCTTAGTGTTTAATTTGAAATATATATATATATATATATATATATATATATCAGAAGAAGAGGTGTTCAATAAGCTAGGATTCTGATCCTACGTAGTTGACTAGATACACAAGACAAAATAAAATTTAATATTTTTATTCATTTCAATAAAATATAACATATTTTTATAATTTATTTACTTCTAATATCTCAGCCTTTCAAATTATATTATAATTAGAAGTATTTTTTTTAAAAATTTAATAACATAAAGGTGGAGTATAAACTAACAAAATACTTTAAATATATAATCAAGTAGAATGAATATAATATGACCATAAAATAAATTAGTTGTCACATAAATTTGTGATGATTTTAATCATATTATATTCATGTTATATTCATCACAAGTTTTAAAGTTTTTTTTTTGATAACACAAGTTTTAAAGTTAAAATTACAAAATATCATAGTTTTAAAGGAAAGTAAAACAAGATGTGCAAAATAAATAAAAAAAATTCTTTATTTTTTCATTTTTAATATATAAATTATCCTTTTTAACATGCATCTCAAATTAAGATATATGACTTTGAACTTTGAAGTTGTCAAAAGAGAAGATGGAATGTGGGTAACATTATCATTTTCTTAGGTAATTAAAATTAATAGGAGAATAAAAAATAAAAATTCTTTTTTAATACTTATACTGTTTTAAAGAATGATAATAATTAATTATTTTTATAAATTTAAAATTTTAAAGGATTAATTAAGAAATATTAATTATATAAAAATTATAATATATACATTTTTCAAGTGATTTGTGCTCCTGCCCGTTTCTTCTAATATGCAACTACCTTCATCCGTAAAAAAAACTTCTTTAAAATCGAAAACTTTGAATTTTAATTTCTCGACTATCATAATACAAATATTTCAACAATAATCATTAAAAAAATATTTCCTTTATATATATTATACTAAATTGATAGTCATTGATACCACATTTTGTCATGTGTCTTTCTATGATATTGCCATATTTCACATTTTTTAAAATTTAAAAATTCTTTAAATATTAAATTTAAAAGAATTCTTTCAAATTATATTAAGTTAAAAACATTCAAATTATTTTTTTTAAATAATCTATTCATATATTAAATTAAAAACAAATTACCTATTATTATCTATAATAAAAGTAGAACTTAAGATTCTTATCTCATCAGACATGAATTTTCCTTTAAATATTGGAAATAAATATTAATTAATTAATTAATCAAAATAAATATGCAACAACATCTCCTTTTTTCAAATTAAATTTCAATAAATCGTTGATATAATATGTTTTTCATAGTTTAAACCAACTGAATTTGGTGATGAAGAAATCTAGAGATGAAAAATTGCATTTGCATCTATTACAAAATGAGAAAATTCTAATAAAAAAAATTTATATTATGGGAGTTATATAACTTATATTTGCATATATTTTAGGCTTTTTTTTTTAAAAAAAAATTGAAATGTAGATTTTAGGCAACTTAGATGGGAAGAAAATCCAAAAGGAGATTGTAGAAATACTAAACTTGACAAAAGATACAACTACAAACTATTATTGAATGGTAACAAGTAAAACAATATTAGACTAAACTTTTACCGCTTGGAGCTAGCAGTTACTAAGTTAAAATTGGCACTAATTGACCATGCGCAATATCAGTTTTTTAGTTTTTCTTACACGGACATGGTTCGTGTCTTTATTCATATTCATAGATCAAATCAATTATAAATTATAATATTTAAAAAAATAATTTAAATTAATTTTTTTCAAATTACAATTTATGATTGACTTGATTCATGAGTAGAGTCATAGATTACGTATATCTAAAAATTTTCCTGCGCCAACATTACACCAAACCGAAATTTTCCGTCGGCCTTCCTCTTTAAACACCAGCTCTTCCTCAATTTTTCTGCCATTTGCTACTTCTCCACATTTGCATACTGATTTTTATGTTTCTATCTTCTTGTTTATTATTTTTGTTTTTTATTAATTAATTTTTTTTGGGATTCGACTAATATTGGTGTTTACTTTCTTCTCACCCCCACAAAAAAAAAGAAAAGAAAAAATATTGTATATCTCCTTTCCTTTTGAGATAATAATAAATATATTTTGGTTCCAATTAATTTTGAAGATATTTGCGTTCTGGATAGGTTCTTAATTGAGTTGAAGGTCTTATTTAACTGGGTCATCATTAAAGAACATTTTGATGTAAGTCTCCCCTTTATATTCTTATTTAACATTTTGATGTAAGTCTCCTCTTTATATTCTTATTTTAATTAAATATTTTTTTCTTTTTGTATTTTGTTTAGAGATATTATTATACCTAAAACCAAGTCACATTTTTGTGTTATTTTTGGAAAAGTTTGATTTGTTCATGCATGTTCTAGCGAGAAAATGACATTTAAAATTATTAGATTAGATATTGATATACTGAATTCCATATAATTTCACAGGAAGTTTTCATGCATCATCTTTTTTTTTTTTGGTAAAGGTGGACGGTACCACCACGAATTTTATTAATAATATCAAAAAGAGTGAAAAACCATACAAAATATAATACAAAGCCCTTATAGAAAAACGAGCAAAAAAGTAATTATTTGAACCGGATATATGGCAATCCCATATTATCCGAATTAATAATACACTTAAGGAAATTAGGCAGAGAATCAAAGGACAAGAAAACAGAAGATCGCATATGCATTCTACAATCCATGGCAAGGTAGTTGGCAGCTTGGTTGCATTCACGAAAAGTATGTGAGATAAAAGACTTGGTGCTGTCAATAAAATGCTTAATTTTAACAGCCATAGACGACGCAAGAGGACCTTGAACAGCTATAATTTGTTGAAGAACCCAGGTTGAATCAGTTTCGATTTCTAACGGCAAGAAATGATTTTGAATACACCACTGCACACCAATAAAAACCGCTTGAAGTTCTGCATTATTTGGGCTGGAATGCTGCAAGAAAAAATTAATTGCCGAAACAAAAGATCCGCTGCTATCCCTCACAATAGCCCCACCAGTTGCCTTGTGAACCGTCACCGACGCATCAACGTTCAACTTAAACCAGGAAGCTGATGGCTTACACCAAAATTTCATGCATCATCTATGCTTTTGCCTTTTGCATTTGACTACATTCAAAATTTCAAATGATTGATTTATAATATAAACTAAATGATCATGGAATATTCTTCATTCAATCTTTGAGCTATATTTAGCATTGTTACAATAATTGTTAAAAAAAATGTTACGCTTGATCATAAAAACTCTCTAAAAGCTAAAACAAATTCGTTTGAGATTGTTTATTCACATTTATATATCTCTAGACACTAAAGAAATTCTGTTGATATCATTGTTCTTGTGTAAAATCTGATGTAAATTTTGTTTGTTTCCTCAATTGCAGTGTGAATTTCTGTATCAAGGTAACAATTACAGGAGGGTCATAAGGGAATTGGAGTGATCATCACAAAACAGATAAGATAATTAATTGGCATATTATGGACAATGGAAATGATGTTATTGAGAACTCTACAAATCCAGAGGGGCCTAATAATGCTCAGCAGAAATTTTCAACACCTCTCTCTTCTTCAGAAGATTCTGCTGAAAAGGATGATTCTACTTATCCTCTTCTCAAATCGAAACAAGAGAGTGTCGACTTGAAAAAAGTTGAGAATCCAAGCATGAACATACGACAATCATCAACAATAATGTTCCCTCAAAATCAAACAGCAGCATCAGCTGGTGAAGGGTATGATCCAAATCGAATTCCATCATCCATTTTTGCTAATAAGCCTACAACGCCTATGGAATGGAGTGTTGCTTCAAATTAATCGTTGTTTAGTATTCATATGGGAGGAAATAACAGTTTCTCCAGGGATCATGTTTTTATGTTGTATAAATCTGGTGAGCTTCCTAGGCTCGACGACACGAATAATTCCCCACCTCAATTTCTTCCTGTCATTGATGGAGATAATCAGGCACATAAAACGAGCGAAGACTTTAGAGTGATAGATGATAAAAAATCAGAAGAACCTGCAAAAATGGATCCTCAATTGCCACCACCTAGTAATCCAGTTTCACAGGAAAATGGTAAAAATGTTACTCGAAAAAAGACTCCTTCAGCAGAGGAGATCAGGAACTCATCTAGCAGCACACAATCTTTTCAATTCCCAGTGTAAGTTAAACAATTTTCCTAATTCTTTCCTTTAACAAAATTTATTCTTTTAACAGCAGCATAGATGATATACAGAATTAACCCATAATGTCACCTGATGAATAAAACCTTGTGACAGCAGTATTATTATAAATATACACTTGTTGTCAATCATAATTTTAAAATCAATTAGTTTTAACAGTAGCATCCACAAGATGCTAAAAGTTTTAAAATTTTTGGTGTTCTGTAGTCAATGTTCCTGCTAATTAGTGGTTATGTTGCGCTTTTGTTTCAGATTGGAAGCAAATGTAGGTGGAAGTGCTTCTGTGAAAGTGGTAATGGAGAAGCATCCTTCACAGAAGCAGCAGCAGCAACAGCAACAAAAACAACAAGAGGCACAGCCACAAACACCAGGATTACCTCTAAAGCCTGCAGGGAACAGTTGGTTTTCTTGCATCTCCTGTTGCTCACTTGGTTGTTGATGTTGAAACAGCTTCTTTGGATTTTTAATTCTTGCTTTTGTCTCTAGCTAGGGGTTAAACGTAAATGTTTGACGTATTTAATATCAATGAAGTCTTTTTCTAATTGCAGAACTCATAAACCTACCTTGAATTCTATGAGTCCATTTTGATAGATGTGAATTTGAAATGAAAGGCGCAATTACGTTTCAAGTGGAAAATTATAAAAAAAAATAATATTAATAAAATGTTGAATCTAAAATATTTTTTCATTTCAAATTTTGATGCACACCTAAGTATAGTCTAATTATAATATATTCAAAATCGATTTTTCATTATCGTATTAATACAAAAAAAAAAGTAAATTCTAAATGATTAATGAAGATTATTAATCATTTGCCTAAAATTCTAGATGATTAACAAAAAAGAACCAACTTATTAGTGGACTTAATTAAGGTATTATGCAAAATAATCTTTTGCTTCCAATAATTTCATTCATTGTATAAACGACATATAGAAAGATTAATTTGGTGTATAAAGATTAATCTTTTAAAATTAAAAAAATAAATATGGAAATTAGAATAAAACATTTCATAAGAGCTCACAGAGAAAAATAAAAAAGTTCATAATTTTTATTCTCTTTTAATTAATTTGTTGAACCAAACAAGAAATTTATATTAAACTCATAAATTTCTCAAATTTTCCAATATGAAATATTTCAAACCATTTTGGCTAAAAGAATTTTGAACTTTTAGACTTCATCTTTTGGGAGGATAGAAAAAGAACCAAAAATAATTATATATAATTTTTTAATAAAAATTGGATAAACAAGTATTTTTCAATTTATAATATATATATATATGTAGAGAATTGGTATATTCTTTTAAAACGATATTTACTCATTAGTTAAACATGATATAAAATATTAATATAAATATAATATTAATTCAATACATATAAGAATTTTTAATTGAATTACTGCCCTCTATCTTGATTTGAATATGGGAAGTGAGTACTATTTATATGGGAAGAAAAATTAAAACAATTTGAAAGCAATATCAATTTGACTAGCATTATTTAAAAAAAAATCAAAGAGGAAATAAAATATTAACGTGCTACATCAAAGCTCATTAAATAAACATTAATATTTAAGATTATTTTATTTTGATAACTTAATATAAAAGATTGACAAATTACCTGCGCAATCAAGATTATCACATTTAAAAAGTGCAATTTCTGATTTTTTTTTCTAAAATGTTTTTTGAGCTATTGTTGATCATTTCCTCTTTTTTCTTAATTTTTTATTCTATAATATATATGTATATTTTTCTAGATCTATTAATTTATATTTTTACATGAACTTGTTAAATCTATATTAAGAAATTTATCAATTAATTTTTATTACATTTTTTTTCCATAGAAGCGTCTTATTTTTATTTTTAAACTATTTACAATATTGGAATTGATTTATTGTATTTAAAACTTATCATTGATATTCCAAAGAATGATGTTGTTTTTAAAAGCATGAAAAATCTATTTGCCATTAAATAGCCACTAAGTAGAATGCTTTTTATATGTAAATTTTATATTTATATTTTTATTTTAGAATACACAACCTTTATATCACTAAATATTTTACAATAATATTAGTAAATCAGTAAATAGATTTTTTTTAATATAGAAGAAGAAAAACACAGACTAGCAAGACTAAAAAAATTCATGGCACTCAAACGAGGCCAAGTAACACCTAGAATGTCTTTCGTGATGAGAGGCTGGATACCTTCTGGAGGTTCATTATAAATCTTTAAACCTGGATGCAATGAGAAAGCATTATTAGCCATACAGTCTGCACACCGGTTACCTTCTCTGAAATTGTGGCCAATGAGAACCTGTCAATCTCTATCATGAAAATCTTTTATAGCTGCCACTAGATTGATGTTTGCATTAATGCCACAATCGATATTCCTCAATATTTGGACCACCAAGTTACTTTCAAGTTCGAGTACCACATTCTTATAACCCATGTTCCATGCAATCTCTAAACCATCTAAAGTTCCCCATAGCTCAGTTTGGGTGACTGAACAAATGCCAATATTTCGACTATAGCCGCTAAGCCAGACACCATGGTTATCACGAATAATACCACCTGATGTAGCATGGCTACACGATGCATGGAAGTCTCCATCAGAGTTAATTTTGATCCAACCCGGAGCAGGTCGATCCCAGCCAACAAGGATTTGCCTCTTATGATGATGTCTACATATCTCATTCTAGAACCGCAGAGCATTTTTTTCTATACTTTTGCATTCTAAGGATGGATTGAAAGAGGTCTTCTGAACTTTGAGTTTTACCTTCAAAAGTAAAATTATTCCTTTGCTTCCACAAAGACCAACAGACAAGGCCAAAAATAATTCTCCAATCCTCAAACTTGGAACACCATCTCCACCCATTACGCAAATTAATGGTGAACCAATCTGAAAAATTTGTCGCAGAGAAAGCATCTAAATCCTCGATAGGAATCAACTTAAGCCAAAGGATCTTAGCTTGCCAGCAAATACATAAGGGTTGGCATCCTCTTGAGCAGTGCCACACAAATGACAGGAAGCATCATTAGTAAGGTGACGCTGAAATCTCTCATGGTTTATCAGCAGTCTATGGCACAAGGCTAGCCATAAAATGGTTCTAACACGTTGAGCCCTAGGCCACTTCCAAAACAGATTCCAATTTCCTTCATGCGAATAAAAGCTATCATTAGTTATAAATTGATATACAGATTTAACACTAAAATTACCTAATTGTGAAAGACCCTAAAAAATGCGATCAGGCCCGCTACGGTCACTGGGAGTCCTAATAGCCACCATTTGTAAAAGCACTCCTGATGGAAGCAGATTTTGTAAATAATTCCAATTCCACTGGCCATCAACTATAACCATATCTTTAACCTGCAAAACTAGCTCAGCATTAGAAATGGGTCAAAAAGCAAGTAACTTGAGAGGGCCACAATCACTTAGCCAATTGTCTTCCCAAAAACGTGTTGTTTCTCCATTTCCAATGGTCCAATAAACACCATTCTGTAAATCATCCCACACATGACTAAGACTTCTCCAAAGATGTTAAGTTGAACCTTTCCTCATAAAGTACCCACTACAAGTATCCCATTTATATTTATTCCTAAGGACTTTAACCCATAGGAGGTTTGGTTTGATTCAGAGAGCAAAACCCAACTTCATTAAAAAAGCAGCATTTTGTATTTTCAACTTAGGAATGCCGCCTCCTCCACTTCTGCATTGTTCACACATGTATGCCCAATTAAGTAAACTCATTTTCCTATTTTCATCTGGCTTGCCCCAAATAAACTTCTTGACTATGCTATCAATCTGATCACCGAAGGATTTTGGCAAAGCTGATGTTTGCATGGCATAGGAAGGAATAGACATCAAAATGGATTTAGCCAAAGTAAGGCGTCCTGCCAGCGAAAGTAATTTGGCATTCCACCCAATAAGTTTATTCTTGATCTTATCTAAAATATAACCAAAGGTGCCCATTGTGATCTTTTTATAAAAAAAAGGGAACGCCTAGATATTTTCCAAGATCACAAGCCTGACGAGAGCCAAATGAATCACTAATCCAGCTAGCTTCTCTTTGGTCAATATTTTTAGAAAAAAAGATTTGGGTCTTGCTAGCATTTATTTTATGACCAGAAACATCACAAAATTCCCTCAAAGTTTCCTTAATAATGTGTACTTGATCTCTGGTGGCCCTACTAGACAAAATAAGGTCATCTGCAAAAAATAAATAAGATAGGCCTGGCTCACCTCTTCCAAGAGAAATAGGCTTCCACCCACCCTGAGACACCAAACTGGAAATACATTGTGATAATCTCTCCATACAAAGTACAAAGATGTAAGAAGAAAGAGGATGGCCTTGACGGATTCCACGAGAAGGCTTAAATTCTTCCATCACCTTACCATTCCACAGGACCTACATCAAAGCAGAAGTGATACAACTCATGACTAGATTAATCAATTTTTTTGGCAAACCTGTATCAATCAAAGTTTCCTCTATAAAGGACCATCTAAGGCGATCACACGCCTTCTCAAGATCAACTTTAATTGCCATCTAAGCTTGCTTTCCTTTTTTTAATTCTCATTGAATGGATTACTTCTTGAGCAATGATAATGTTGTCCGAAATGCTTCTACCTGCAATGAAACTAACTTGATTAGGGAGAACAATAGTAGGCATAATATTCCTAAGCCTATTAGTGATCACTTTAGTAACTAGTTTATAGAGAACATTTAAAAGACTAATACGACGAAACTTCTTAATAGTCACAAGATTGGTGACTTTTGGAATAAGAGTCATTAAGGTCTTATGAAGTTCCGGATTCATCAATTCTTCTTGAAAAATCTTCTTAATAGCATCACAGACATGTCATCCCACAACATCCCATTGCCGTTGGAAAAAGGCTACATGAATGCCATCTATACCCTATGCTTTGAAAGGTTGCATATCAAAAAGAGCTTTGTGAATTTCTTCATTTGTCACTGATGTCTCTAAAGAAGCTAAAATGTTCCTTGGAATAATAGGGAAAATACCTTTAGCTAGATATTGTAAATTAACATTTCCCTCTTCAATATACAGATTCTTGAAAAAGGATATAGCCAGAGTCTTTAAATGATCTTCATCAGTAAGCCAAGTCCCACTGTCATCCTTAAGCATATAACTGTGATTTCTTTTCTTCCTTTCAATACTCTTTGCATGAATATAAGAAGTATTGCAGTCCCTAAAATCAATCCACTTGCACCTTTGCATCCAAAGTAACTCTTCTTGAGAAGAAATATTGTCCAATTCTTGTTGGAGCTGGCAATCTAACTTAGCAAGGTAGGATGAGTGATGATTCTCTAGCCTCTTTTGAATACCACTAATTCTAGCTAAGAGTTTCCTTTTCTTCTTGAAAATACTGCCAAAGACTCTTTCATTCCACTGTTGAGCATTCTCCTAGAAATTGTTAATGTTATCTTGAAGAGATAAATTCTCAAGCCAATTATTTCTAACCATATTAAGGAAATCATGATTAGTAAACCAAGCTGCAAGCAGCCTGAATGGTTTCATATTATGGTCATTTCTCCTGGCTGGATTAGGTTTGATCAATAAGGGCCTATGATCATACTGAATTTGAGGAAGGTGTTGGACCAAAGCTTCTAGATATTTCGTAAACCAGTTCTGGTTGCATACAGCTCTGTCAAGACGTTGGAATAAAGTGCCCCTTCTCCAAGTAAAATTAGGCCCAACATGATCCACTTGAATCAAGGCATTGGCGTTATATAAAATTTCTAAACAGATCACAGCCTTTACTGCGATGATGGGCACCTCCTCTCCTATCCGCACCATCAAGAATGGCATTGAAGTCACCTGCAAGTAACCAAGGGTCATTATTAGTGTGATTCAAGTTAGAAAGATCACTCCAAAGCTTCTTCCTTTTTTGCCAGTTGGGACTTCCATAAACAGCTGTAAAAAGGAAAGCAAACTCATTATTATTTTTACAAATTCTCATATGAATAAATTGGTTATGATTATCTTCGATGTTAAAATGGATATGGTCTTTCCAAAGGATCCACAACCCTCTAGAGAAATCATGGGCTTCAACTCGATGGGAATAATTATAACCAATATCCTTGATAACTTGTTCAGCTTTCAAACCTACAATATGAGGTTCAAGGAGAGCAATCAGAGAGGGGTTATGCAAAGAAATTAAAGAACGAAGGGCTCTGACAAATTTAGCACTAGCAGCCCCTTGGCAATTCCAAACTAAAAACTTAAAATCCATAAAATAAAGTGAAAGGAAAGGAAACACCAGTTTGTACTGTGACTATATCAATCCGCCATATATCGGTCCACATCTTCTTTGTTGTAATTCTTAGAGGTTTGATCCTCATCCTCTTCCAATAAAATGTGCTCTCCTAATTTAGCTACTAAGAATCTAATAGTAGTATTAGAAGAGCCTGATGCCTAGTTAGTTTTCCTTTTGGATTTCAAGGTTTTTTTTCAAAAATTTGTTAAGTTTTATCCTGTTGTGTAGAAATTACACAGGCTCTGCGAGTGTTGGGCCAAATATACAGTGGCCATATAATTGGGTTTGGATCCTCATCTCAACACAAAACCAATTGGCTTGTGTTAAGGCCTAATCTACATTGTATTTTATTATACTTTTCAGATGTGGGATTCATTTATATTCTCCAACACTCTCCCTCAAGTGCAACTGGGCCTAGCCCAATTGTCACTTGCCAAATATGGATGGCCATCTACTTTTTTTTTTAGGTCCATCACAAATTACCTAGGCCTATTTTCACTGAGGCCCTAGGTTAACAACGGAGTCCAGGATCATCTGGCGGTTAGTCCATTACCTGGTTAGCTCTGATACCATGTAGAAATTACACAGGCTCTACGAGTGTTGGGCCAAATATACAGTGACTATATAAATAGGTTTGGAACCTCATCTCAACACAAAACCAATTGGCTTGTGTTAAGGCCCAATCTACACCACCTTATATGTCATTGTATTTTATTATACTTTTCAGATGTGGGATTCATTTATATTCTCCAACATGTTGCAAGGTATGTCTGGAGGCTTTGGGGATTTTATAAATTTGCTTCGTAAAGTCCATATAACCTGGTTAATTTCCTTAGGCATATCCTCAATCCTCAAATCATTCATGAGCTTAGGTTCCTTTATTGTTACCACTGTATGTTTAGTTTGGTCCAATATATTACTTCTGGAGTGGATCGAGATAAGGCTAGTATGGCCCTTACTTTCTTTACTACTGTCACTAGAAGCTTTAGTGATTGTTCCCTTCATACGTGCATGGGCATGGTTGTGCATGTCAAAATTATTGTTCTTTTCCTGATTATCCGGAAAGTTTCCTTTTTTACTGATGTTCCCTTTCCTCTTTTGTTGCGGGGAAAGCAGCTTTTGTCTCTTCCAGAAAGGCAGACTTAATTAGCTCTTGCCCGTTGGGGATATCCTTGTCCTCATCCGATAAATCAGCAATGGAATCAAATCTGGAACCTGAAGATAAACTTTCCTTATTAATAACCTGGTTACCATTATTGGTAGAGTTTCCTTTTTTGTTTCCTCTGCCCTCGCCATTGCATCTACATCCAAGGTCCGAACATGGAGTTATAAGCTTCCACCACCGACGATGGATGTTCCTTTGGATCATCGAAATTCGGAGGTATCGTGTCTTCAGGCCTCATTGTCTCGGAGCACTGATCTTTAACATGGCCATAACACCCACAGTTGAAACATATGGTGGGTAGACCCTCATACTCTACTCTTTGAGATCTTCCATCAATCATAATTCTAGATACTAAAGGTTTGGTAAGATCTATGGCGATGGACATTCTAGCAAATTTCCCTCAACCTGAAACTACTGTGTTATAGTCAATACGAACAACTGATCCAATGACCTTAGTAATTGATCTTAACACATTTTTGTGATAGTATTGGATTGAAAGTCCCAAAAATCTGACCCATGCTACCACCGATTGTAGATTAGTCTTTCTAGTAGAGAAAGTCGGTGTCCAAGGTTGCACTATGAGTTAATGTCCAAAGATCATCCAGGGGCCATTAGAAAGATCTTGTGTATAATCTTCATCAGATGTGAGTTTCACCAAAAAAATAATTGTTGTCCAATTCAATTAGATCGAGTGTTTGGATCGAGTGTTCTAGAGGGTTTCCAAAGAGTATGCAGGCATCCCAAAAGAACTTTATATCCCACTGGCCTCCCTAGAAGACGGATGACAACTGATTTTTTTATACTCTGAGATATATAATTATGAACTCTATCAGAAAAGTTCACAATGTGAAGCCCTTCCTCTAATCTGAATTGGACATCCTCTTCATGAATCTCAAGGTCATCCAGATCTTGGTCGAACGGGTCAGTTCCAATTAGTTTGTCCTTAAAGGAGACTTTGCTCTTCTAAGGGTTCACTTCAACTTCTCTATTCTCATTTGTATCCTTAGACTTGTTGTCAGGGTATTGCATCTTCATATTTTTGTTAGCATTGCTATCCAAACTTTCCTGCGAATACTCCCTTCGTATATCCTCTTCCATATGATTGATTTCATTAGGAGGGCACTTGAATTTGGATCCTTGATTCTCACTTTTTTAGTTGATTGGCCGTCGTCAGGACAAGGAGGAGCAGCACCTTTCTCATGGAGAGAAATCTCAAAGGAGGCTATTTAGAAGCAAAAATCCAGAGTAAATAGATTTTAATTATTAAAAAATAATATTTAACTATTAATTAATATTATTATTATTATCTAATATCTAAAAATAGTATTTCAAATATAACAATGAAGCTCTCTCTCTCTCTCTCTCTCTCTCTCTCTCTCTCTTCCCTTGTGAAGCTTTCTCTGCCTTAGAAATCTATCGCGTCGCTACAATTCCAACCTTAGATTTAGGGCTGTCACCGGTACTCTTGTCGGTGGTAGCCCTAACTCTACCATCGCCTCTTTCTACTGTTAGTAAATTTAGTTCTTGTTCTTTCTTTCTTTTTGTTTTCTTTTAGTTCTTTATGAGAGTTTCAAGCAATCACAACTTCTATATGTAACCCTTTTATACTATAACGTTGTTAGCTATTTAAGGTTATTTGTTTCAAGACCCCTCCTTTTGACCCAAAAATATCATCTTTCACACTTTAGATCTCTATTCCTCTGTTAGTTGGTGCAAAACTCTTAGGCCTTCCTTAGAAATTTTATTTATGTTCAAGGAAGAAGCTCTCTGGTGTGGATCTTATGCAAATTTCTTCTTCCTTTATAGCTCCAAGATAAGATCTTTGATCCTTTTCTCTTTCCCTCAATTGATTCAAGACATGAGGATGCATGAGGTAGTGTAGCTGTTCATGTTCTCTTTTCTCCATTGACTTATTGGATTTGGTAGGCAGACTTCTTCAAGGCTTTACTATTTTTCTCAATTCTTGGCCGTGACCTTGTATTCTTGTGGCCGTTGGTGGAGGGTCTTTTTTGGTTGGTTTCTATGAGCCTACTACTTAAGGGAACGTTTGAGGATCTGTTGATTGTATTCTGCCTATTTGGTGATGATGTTTTCATTGTTTATTTTGTTTTCTGTGTTTATTGGTTGCTATTGTTTCTCTTTGTTGCCTCTGTACTATGTTTTCAATCCCAATTGGGTTTCTCTACCCTTAATTGGGTTTATGTTTTCTGGTTTTGATGTTAATGAAATCTTTCATTTGATAAAAAAAAATCTTAATTTACAAATGCATGCTACTCATTTGGCCAACGTCTACTAAACCAAAATTTAATAAATATTTACAAATTATTAGTATAAACTTTTATTGCTATCCTTAATTTTGATTAAAATTAATGGGGAATACATTTGCTTGTCATTTATCAGGCATTAAACTAACTCTTTATTTAAAATTATGGACATCAAAAATATCCAATTTTCTTATTGTTGCATTTAAATACTTCCTTAATCTCTAAACATATTTTTTATTTCATAAAAATTAATTATTTTATTAAAAATTTAATAAAATATATATTTTTGTATTATACTTTGAGATATATTTATTAAATATTTCTAATAAATAATATTAAATATAAAAGGAAAAAAAATACTAATGGTGTATATATGTTTTGTTTTTTTTATTTTGGTATTTGTACAATTTTTTTTTTTTGCCAATTTGGTTTTCTAGCTTCAGTTTTAGTATTATTTTAATTGTTTCGACCATTTTTTTCTCATGGAAGTGACACATTATATTTTATTGATAAAGTGATGAAAATATTCTAAAAATAGCTAGTAAAAAGACTAAAATACCCCAAATTGAATTTCTGAGTCTGATGCATCCTTCTTCCCCAAATTGAATTTCTAATTTTAATGTGTTCTTCTTCTTCTTCAATCTAATAAATTTATAATTTCTTCATCTATCTAAAAAATGACCATTCAATTGTTTCACTACCAAATTTGCGACCCAAGTGATGAGTTAGTTAAAAAAATTAAGCAATACAGAGAGTTGGCATGCGAATTCTTCATCTACGTCAATCGACTTTTGTACATCGGCATTTGGCTAATGTTCATTTTGGATGAGATTTCTTGAAAGATTTAAGGAAAATTTGGAGAGAGAGAGAGAGAAAATTAATTTATCTTGTATTTTTAGTATTTTATTGTTTGGTTCATTAATAGCGATGTGGGTTTGATTTATTCTTGTTTATGTTTGTGGGTCTTCTTTGAATAGAGGAGTGATATTGGGTTTGATTTATTCTTGTTTATATTTGTGGATCTTCTGTGAATAGAGAAGGAGAGATTTTATGTTTTTTTTTATTTAGTCTTGTGTATATTTTGTTTGGATGCTTAAAAATTGGATGAATTTTTTCTTCCTTTGTCATGAGAGTGACAATTGTAGAAAAAAATTTGAATTTTGCAACTGCATTTGCAAAAATAACAATTGTTAAAACAATCTTCTAAAAATCTTTCAATTTTCATCCATAAGTGCACTTGGACTCTTTTTCTTTAAAATTAAAAGTCTGATTTAGGGTTTATGGTGAGAAAGATTGAAGGAATAAGAGTATTTTGATCACCTAGCAGTCTATAATATGATGCGGTAAAATTTTAAGTGAAAATTAAGTCCCATACATACTAGTTAATATGCCATTTAAGACAAAATCGACTAGAGTAACTAAATTAATACTAAAAATTAAAGTTCAAATAAACAAACTGGTCAAAAAAATTATACAAACACTAAAATTGAAAAAATCAAAAAGTACAAACACCAACGGTATAATTTTTAATATAAAAATAATAAAAATTTTAATATAGTAATTAATATATTAAAATAATAAATGAGATAATTTAGGTAAATAAAAAAATATGTCTATTAATTTAAAGTGAAGAAAGTAAATAATATTTTGAAATATTTGTATTAATTTTCTTTTCAATTAATTTGATATTTTATTTATATAATTGGTTTAAAAATATATATTTATTAATAAACAATCATCAACAACGTAAACATACAATAAATTATTGTAAAAAAATGAATAATATCATATTGTGAATCGTCCTTATTCTTAAATTTAATTTTGGGTTGAAGTAAAGTTATATATTCATGTAAGAAGAAAGTGCAAATATGTCTTCAAAATTATCCTGTAGATACAATTTGATACTCTTTTTTTTTTTATATAATCATGGCTAGTTTTTTATTAAGTCCTCTAATTTGCGAAAATTTTAATCATTCTCTCTTGCTGTTAGTCAATCATCATATGACTATTAAAAATTTAATTTTTTCAGTTAGTGAGGCCATTAACAGCCTTTTCACTCTCTCGTTCCCTTTCATAAATCAAAATATCCAATTCTAGTTTCTAAATTCCTAAATTTTAAATACCTTTTAGGAGTAAAAAATGCCAATGATCATACTCTTCATCTCATCATATGCTATTAATCAATAACCAAATCACCATTAAAAACTAGAAGGAAAAGCAAAATTCTAGCAACATTTCATTAAAATAAATTATGTATACACATGCATAAATAAATAAATAAATATAAGAATCATTGTCATATATATTAGCAGCCATAAAATGAAAATCCATAAGCTCGGAACACAATTTTTTTTTCTCCTGTCTTCTTAAACATTCTCTCCAACCAAAAAGAATATACAACTCTATTGTGTCAAAATTTCTAAACTTGCATACCCTTCATGTAGAAACCGAGCAAATTATTTATGGGTAATGCCGAGTCTAGTGAGAAACCGAACTAGATCTATTCCTTTCTTCTCATCAGTCTCACTTTTCTTACTTTTCTTGGACTGCTTTTATTAGTGATGACGAGGTGGACCTCGGGACTCAGAGTAGTTCGAGTTTAGCTATTGATGATTCTTCTACCTGCAAGACAAAGAGAGAGACCGGGCTCCAGTGTGGAGAATTCGATACCTAAGTTAGTAATCATGTTGTTTATGAGTAGGAAGAACTCAAAAATTGTTCAGGCCAAGAAGAGAAGATCCTCACCTGTAGGGAGCTTGTCCTTATTTATAGCCAGTATCTGGCGGATAAGCCCTACATGTGTCAGTGAATATTTGAAATGCTAGAATTATGTGCCTACCATGTCGGAATAGTGCGTCTGTCGTCGTATGAGGCGCCTATCATGTTGGAGTAGTGTGTCTATCATCGCTATATGATGCCTACCACGTCGGAGTAGTATGTCTGTTGTATCAATGTGGTGCACTTGTGTCAGAATAGTGCGTCTGTTGTATTAGTATAGTGCATCTGCTATGTCAAAATATGTTTATAGAGCTCGGTCGGATAGCAGTATTTGGGATCGAAGTTCAGTATATTCTGCGAGTTGAGTTTGTGCCCATGATGCAAAGATTAGTGGCGAAGCTCGGTAATTAGGAGTAGCATTAGTTAGGACGGTGAATGCTGATTTGTGGATACACATATTACTATGAATATGATTTTATTGGGAAAAAATTGATGCTCTGAAGTTGCTAATGAGACGAATGAGATTGTAAATAAAGAGAGGTAGTATTTGGATAGGGGGGAGAGAGAGAGAGTTTAGTTGAGGAGAAGCGAACTAAACATATACTAAGATGATGTGTTATATTTGAAGTTTAGGGATTTTGATTAAGGAATTTAGAAATTAGAATTGGGTATTATAATTTGTGAAAGGGAACAAGAGAAAGAGAGGCCGTTAATGGCCTCTTTAATTAAAAAATTATTCCTTTTGTCCCATATTGATAAGCTCATTTTTTTATTGGGTTTTTAATAAAAATACAAGAAAAATTAAAAATAATTTTAAATTTACCATATTTATAAAATATTTATTAAAATATAAGAATTTATAAAATATTTACCAAAATACTAGATTTTTATTAGTTTATAAAGAGTTTATGATGAGTTTATAAATTTTACACAGTTTATAATAAGTTTATTATGAGTTTATAATAAAATAACTAAAATACTCTTAGTAAAAAAGTAAAAATTTTTAAAAATGTGATGAAGAGTGTCATTTTCTCTTTTTTATTTTACAAGAATTAAAAATTTTAATTATACTTGTTGAAAATATAAATTTGTATATGCCTTTTTTTATTATATTTCTATTTTAATATGAGTAATATTTGATAAGTAATATTAAATAAAGAGATTATAAAGATTTAACATGTTAACTAATTTATTAAAATAATAAATGAACTATAATTTGAGACAAACGAAAAAAAAAGTGAGTTTATTTATTAGAAATAGAAAGAGTATTTTTTTTAATGACCACGTAAATATTAACTGGTGGCAATAATAAAGGGTTAAAGCTTCTATAAATTAGAGGTCTTAAATAGTTATTTTTGTAAAAAATTGAATATAATTGAGCTTTAAAAAAGAATGAGTGTTAAATTATATCCACACAACAAAATTTAAGAATATACGTACTCTTCTCCATACATACATACATTTTTTTTAAATATATATTTTTTTATATTAAATATATAAAAATGGAAAAAACATAACAAAAGTCATAGCACCCTCTTATAGAAAAATGGGCGAGGCAAGAGGCAAAAACTAAAGAAGAAACAATTAAACGCGCCACAGAGAGCTAACTAGCTAAGTAAGTCTAATATAAGGAGTCCCCATGTTGTCTGAGATGAGAATGCCCCTAAGCATGTGAGGAGTTGAATTAAAGTCTTGACAGCAAAAGGATGAAGAGTGCAAGCGGCAAGAAGAGGCTATGAGGTCGGCAGCTTTGTTCCCTTCACGGAAAATATGTCTTAAGCCCGATGTCAAAATAGTCATCAACTCTTGAATCTGAGCCACAACACGAGACGAGAAGGGAGGATGAGCTGCTTGTATACACTGGACAGCAACTTGAGAATCGGATTCAACAAGTAGAGACTTGTAGCTTTGCCTTTCACACCACCGTAAGGCATAGAGAATGGACAGCAGCTCGGCTTGGACAGGGGAGGATGCTGTAAAGTGGAAGCCGATCCCAGCAAGAAAGCTTCCCGAGGAGTCACGAAGCACCGCACCACTAGCCACACCATGTTTTGTGTAAGAGGCATCGATATTTAGTTTGAGGAACCCGGATGGGGGTCGTTGCCAACGCACCAATGTAATTTTTGGTTTTAGCTTTTTACCAAAACTGTCCGGGAGAAACTCTTTGAGTAATGGAAGTGGCCTAGCAAACTTTGCACTTGAATGAACGATTCCCCATTGGAGTAAATAATCTTGGATACCCTTATGGATGCTAGGCAAGTAAAATCTCTCATTGCCCCAAGCCACACGGCATTAAACTGTCCAAATGGAATAAGTAAGAACCAAGGCAAGGAAATTAGTGAACTTACCCATAGTAGTAGCAGCTGGATACTCTAACCACCATATTATCATTTCCTGCCGAAGAGTTTGATGCTCCAATGGCTGAGCGAGCAAGAGCTTACTATAAAAATTCCAGATTGGCCGAATGCAGCTGCAATTATAGAAAATATGGCTAACTGTAGCAGCTGCAGAATAGCAAAATGGGTAGCATGTAGCCAGCTGAATAGCCATCGCCTGTAGCCTGGAGGGTAAAGGCAAAGCATTCTGAAGCAAACGCCAATTGAAGATAGACAACTTCAGAGGTATAGTGGCATCCCAGATCTTAGTAAAGGATAACAAAGAAGATTGTCTAGGCCGAACTGCCTCATAGGCAGTCGCAAGAGAGAAATCATTCAAACCCGAATGCTTCCATTCAACATCAGTACCTCGTACTGAGAAAAGAGTAAGAGCAAGAGGTGTAATTTTGCACAGACTTTTCCAAATGCATGAGTCAATAACTTGATAGCTCATTAGCCCTTTTCCTGTGATATTTTTTATACATAAAATTTGACCAAAAGGAACTCCTCTTAGTGTAAGACCACCACTGTTTAATGGAGTAAGCTTGTTGCAAAGAGTTTAAAGAACGGAGACCCAAACCCCCCTCAGGTGTGGGAAGACAAAAATTCGCATACTTGGCCCAATGATGGTGCCTTTTACCATTGGAGTTCCAGAAAAAAGCCGAGAAACGCTTCTCCAGAATGCTGATAATAGATTGTGGTAACATCATAGCTCCGAGAGTATGGATTGGTATAGAGTTAAGCACATGTTTGAGTAAGATAAGACGGCCACCAGAGGAGAGCATCTTCTTTGTCCATCCCTCTAACTTACTATCAATCTTTTGAGTTAGGTACCTGCAGTAAGCTGCCCTGTTAATGCCTTGATATATCGGGGCTCCCAGGTAACTGAATGGAAAGGAGTGCCACTTAATAGATAAACAATGAGTCACTTTGTCTATATATCTTTGATTGGCCTTCTTGGAGCAATAAAAGGAGCATTTATCGAAATTAATCTGTTGCCCTGACCCAATTTGATAGCACTTGAGAAATTCCAGAAAACGTTTGATGCTTCTCATATCCCCATTTATAAAGACAAGTAAGTCATCCGCGAATCCTAAATGAGATATAGGCGTGCAGCCCCTAGCAGTCTTATAAGGCAAAATCTTGCCAATATTGATTAAATTATTCAAAACCCGTGAGAAACACTCAGCAGCAATAATAAAGAGATAAGGGAAGAGAGGGTCACCTTGTTTAACGCCCCGAGTAGGACTAAAAAATCCAAAATTTTCTCCATTGATATTGATTGACAGCTTATTGGCTCTCAAGTTGGAAATAATAAGCTGAACAATCCGAGTGCAAAAACCGAATTTCAGTAAGACTGCCTCCAGGAATCGCCAAGAAACTCTATCGAAGGCCTTTGCCATGTCAAGCTTGATGGCAAGGTTATGACCAATAGTCTTCCGATCAATGTCATGTATGAGCTCATTAGCAGTCAAAATCTGCTCATGAACTGATCTGCCTTTAATAAACCCTGCTTGTTCCTGTGAAATAATAATATCCAGAATAGGAGCCATACAGTTTGCAATAATCCTAGTACATACCTTACTGATGAACGTGGCAAGACAAATAGGTCTATACTGACTGAAAGAAGATGGATTGGTAACCTTTGGAAGAAGCATGATATTGGTTGCACTAAAAGACTGAGGAATGGGCAAACCCAAGAAAAATTCCTTAACTACATTGCAAACGTCCCAAGAGACAATGTCCCAACAACTCCTGAAAAACATACCATCGAAGCCATCCGGGCCCAGGGCACTCTTAGCATCCAATTGCCAAACCGCACCCTTAATTTCATCATCAACAGGAAGCTTGATTAAAATATCATTTTGATGAGATGTTACCAAAGTAGGAATGACCTCTAAAAGGGAATCAAAATCTGTATCCTCGGCTTGAGAGAACATGTTTTTATAGAAGGAAACCGCAGCAGCACCAATATCCTTTTGATCAGAAATCCAAGTCCTAGATTGATCTTTAATGATAGAAAGGCGATGGAGCTTCCTTTTAACTTTAACATATGAGTGGAAAAACTGTGTGTTGGCATCGCCCTCATTGAGCCATTTTATACGCGATTTTTGTCGCCAAAAGGCTTCTTCCAACTTGTATTTCTAAATTAGACCAGCTTGTTTAGATTGCCAAAAAATGCGTGAAGCATCCTTAGGATCTGCCAAATATTGAAGTTCAGCAGTGTTCGCCTCCTCTTCTGCTGTTTTAATAACATCGAAAATATTCCCGAATGTTG
Source organism: Garcia nutans (assembly GCA_947685225.1). NCBI lineage: Eukaryota > Viridiplantae > Streptophyta > Magnoliopsida > Malpighiales > Euphorbiaceae > Garcia > Garcia nutans. The sequence continues at coordinate 53,513,867 of CANTUV010000012.1, forward strand.
AATGGTTCCATTCCTTTATAGCCAACTTAAGAGATCTCAGTTTAGCAAAAAGACCATGCATTCCACCACCATTGAATGAAGAAGACCAATGCGTCTTGACCAAATCCCTAAATGAATCATTTAATAGCCACATGTGCTGGAACCGAAATGGTTTAGGAGAAGAAAGGGCAGAAAGCTTACAAGTAAATAACAAGGGAGCATGGTCCGATGTAGCTTTCCCCAAATGCCGCAGGTAAACATCAGTAAACTGGTCCATAAACTGAACATTAGCAAGAAGCCTATCAAGATGCTCCCAAACCCTTCCAGTAGAGCGAACCCCTGTCCAGGTGTACTCACAACCATGAAAAGGAATATCAATTAAGCTGCACTCATCTAAACAGTCATTGAAATCCTGAATGCCCAGCAAACAAGGTTGAGAAGAGCCCTTGTATTCCAAAGGAGATCGTATGATGTTGAAATCACCCCCAATAAGCCATGGACCAGAGAGGGACTCCAGAACAGCCAACATACCATCCCACAAATCCCTCCTTCTGACCCTGGAATGACGACCATACACGGCAGACAAAGTAAAATGCTAAGAAAGAGAATGATATTCGGCTGAGCAGGTAAGCAGCTGAGGACTATCAATAAAGTCTGAAAGATGGAAAAAGGCAGTATCCCAAAAAATCCATAATTTGTTATCAGAGGAACAAAACACATTTGAGAAGCCGAGCTTAGTAGAATATAACAAACTTTTAGCAGCATTCACCATGGGCTCAATAACAGTAAGTAGATGAATCTTATGAACAAGACACAACTTCTTTAATCTAGTGAAGGACGAATCTAAACCCCATACATTCCATTGTAAATAATTCATTGAGAAAGAGTAGGGGAAGAAATTAGAGGAGAAGAAACCTTTTTAGCAAGTTTAGGGGGCCTGCCGCGTTTTTTTTTAGTGAGCTTCTTCCTTTGAATTAGAGTAAAATCAGCTTCCATACCATCCCCACCTGCAGATTTAACAGATTTGAGCTTCCTTGAGAGAACAGAATTAGACTCTCTAAACTCAGCACTCGACATGACAGTAGCTGGCAAATTAGAATCAGAGTTGTGTTGTCTTAGTTCATCATCCGAGACTGAAGCCTCTATATCAGAAACATCAGAAGGAGAAGGAGAAATAATACGTTTTGAGGCAGTCTCGACCGTATCTAAGATCAGCATAGGCAAAGCGGTTTCTTGAGGAGGTAACTTATCCAGACCCGGAGGGCATTCTGAGATCTGTTGAAAACCAATAGGCTTTATATGTTCCACAGAAGCCTTTGAAGCAATAGGAACCACAGTAGCGACATTAACAAGACCATGACGTGTTGGAAAAATAAAAAAAGAGCTGGGAACTGTAGTCACATGATCAGTATTCGGGGTATCAACCTGGGCAGGTTCAGCTAATGGTTGTTCCACTTGAACAGGGATAGAATCCTTGGGGACCCAAATCCTCTTTTCCTTTGTAGCTTTTGGATTAGCCTGTAAAGGACATGTGTGGACAGTATGTCCCAATCGATGGCAATCAAAATAGAATTGTGGTAATTCCTCATATAATACGGATTGCCAAAAACCAAAGCCATCGTCTTCAATCCATACTTTAGATGGAAGCTCCTTAGCCAAATCTAACTCAATACATACCCGCGCCACAGAGGGAAGTGAAAGTGTTGCCGTAGCAGCGTCAACTTTGAGAGGTGGACCAATTAAACTAGCAATAGAGAAAAGTGCAGCTTTATTAAAGAGATGAACAGGCAAGCCTTCAAAGGATACCCATGCTGGAATAACTGAACTATCCACATCTGATCTAAACGCTTTGGACCATTTAGATACCCTCATAGAAAAACCATTAAAGTACCATGTTTGCTTGAGCCAACACCGATGAAAATCTTCTTCGAGATCAAAACGAATAAGAACATGTGAAACATCCAAAAGCCCTAGATCGAAATTTCCATTGAAGCCGACTTGATCTAACAGCCTGTGCAAAATCTTAATCGAAGGACGACCAGCATTAAAGGTTCCAACCAAAGTATATCTAAAGGGGGCCGCAAAGGCATCAGATTCTTCTTTGGCGAACAAAATAGCAGGGGAGCCTTTATACGTGCTTGGAGGTTTTGAAAGGGATTGAGGTAACTTGTTCAAAACTGAGGTAAAGGAACGGTTAACGTCAGGAGGTTTTCGGCCATTCTTAAGGACATCACCTTTGACAAGATTAGATATGATCTAAACTTGTCAAAGGCAAAAACCACAGCTAGCAGCTCTTTCTCTGTAGTTGTGTAATTGGCTTGAGCTGCATTCAAGGTTTTACTCGCATAGTAGATTGGCTGGAAGTATTTCTCTTTGCGTTGGCCCAAGACTGCTCCTACTGCAAAGTCACTTGCATCACACATCAGTTCAAAGGGTAGATTCCAATTAGGAGCTACCATGATTGGAGCATGAGTCAATTTCTCCTTTAGGGTCATGAATGCTCTCAGACATTCCTCATCAAAAATAAAATCGACATCCTTCTCAAGGAGTCTTGTCAATGGACGGGCTATCTTAGAGAAATCTCGAATGAACCTTCGATAAAAACCTGCATGCCCTAGGAAACTTCTGATGGCTTTCACAGATGTGGGTGGTGGTAGCTTCTCAATAATGTCTATCTTTGCCCGATCCACTTCAATGCCCTTGCTAGAAATCTTGTGTCCCAACACGATTCCTTCTTGAACCATGAAATGACACTTTTCCCAATTCAGCACCAAATTTGTTTCCTCACATCTCATCAAAACCCTCTCAAGGTTTTCCAAACATTTTTCAAATGAGCTGCCATAGACTGAGAAATCATCCATAAACACCTCCATAATGTCTTCTATGAGTTCATCAAAGATTGCTATCATGCATCTTTGGAAAGTGGCAGGGGCGTTACACAACCCAAATGGCATTCTTCGATATGCAAATGTCCCATATGGGCAGGTGAATGTAGTCTTCTCTTGGTCTTCCGGTGCGATGGGAATTTGGAAATAGCCTGAAAGGCCATCCAAAAAGCAGTAGTATTCATGGCCGGATAACCTCTCCAACATCTGATCAATGAAGGGTAAAGGAAAGTGATCCTTTCTAGTTGCATCATTTAATTTTCTGTAGTCAATGCAAACCCTCCAACCAGTAACTGTTCTTGTTGGAATCAGCTCATCATTTTCATTAGGGATCACTGTCATCCCTCCTTTCTTCCGTACTACTTGAACTGGGCTCACCCAAGAACTATCCGAGATCGGATATATAATCCCTGCATCAAGTAGTTTTATCACTTCAGCCTTAACAACATCCTTCATCTTTGGGTTCAGTCTCCTCTGTGGTTGCACTACTGGCTTGAATTCATCCTCCATCAGTATCTTGTGAGTGCAATAGGATGGACTAATCCCCTTGATATCTGCTATCTTCCAAGCTATCACTTGCTTGTGTTTCTGCAACAACTGGATGAGTTTTTCTTTTTGCTTAGAAGATAGGTGGGAACTCAGAATGATGGGCAATCTCTTTTTCTCTGCCAAAAACCCATACTCAAGGTGATCCGGAAGAGGTTTCAGTTCCAAGTTGGGTGGATCAATCACCGATGGTTTTGGCTTTTCTTCCTTTGGCATTTCAATGGTCTCATATGCCCTGCATTTGAATGATTTGCTTGCTTCAAGAAAAGCAAGCTGCTCCATTGCTTCTTGATCCTCGATATTTTCCTGAAATAAACACAACTCAAGGGGATCCTTGGAAACAATGTCAGTTAAACAATTTACGGTCTCATGCTCAAGTACATCATTGCATGATTCCGCCTCATCAAATGAAAGTGAATGTTTCATGGCATCATGTATCCTAAAAATTACTTTCTCCTCACCCACTCTCAAAGTCAATGTGCCGTCATGAACATCAATAAGGGCACGGGCTGTATTCAAAAATGGTCTACCAAGAATAAGCGAAACATCCACATCCTCATCAATATCAATGACAACAAAATCATTGGGGAAAATGAAATCCCCGACTTTTACCAACACATCTTCTATTATGCCACGAGGGTGGACTACCGATTTATCGGCAAGTTGGATGGTCATGAGTGTTGGTTTAGGTTGACCAATGCCTAGCTCTTGAAACATTTTATAGGGCATAACACTTATGCTAGCCCCCAAATCAGCTAAAGCACTTTTAACCTCAAGATTACCTATAAAACATGGAATGGTAAAACTACCTGGATCTTTTAATTTCTTAGGTAATCTTCTTTGCAAAATTGCTGAACTTTTTTCAGACAAATGCACTAAAGATACTTCCTCAAGTTTCCTTTTGTTAGAAAGGATATCTTTCAAAAACTTAGCATACTTAGGCATTTGTGACAGAGCTTCAGCAAATGGAATGTTAATATGCAATTGTTTAAAGAGTTCAAGGAACTTACCGAACTGAGCATCAATCTTGTCCTTGTTCAACCTTGCCGGATAGGGTACTCTAGGTCGGTATTCCTTCAAATTGGGGCTGCTTGCTTGTGGCTGCTTCATTCTTTCACTTTCAAGTGCAGCTTTCTCTCCCGAAGTGGTAGGAGGATCTTCTTCTTTTTCTTTTTCTTGCTCTTCAGCCCTCTTCTTGTCCACATCTCCATTGATTTCTTTTCCACCCCTTAGTGTAATTGCCTTAAGTTGCTCCTTAGGGTTTGCCTCAGTGTTGCTAGGTAAACTTCCTTGTGGTCTTTCACTGAGCAATTTGGCAATTTGCCCCACCTGATTCTCCAAATTGTGAATGGAGGCTTGTTGATTTCTAAGGGAGGTTTCAGTTGATTGAAACCTTGTTTCAGAAGCTGCTACAAATTTCTCCATCATGTCCTCCAAACTACTCTTTCTTGGAGGAGCAGCTTGTTGATGTTGGGGTTGCTGGAATCCAGGGGGAGGTCTTGGATTATTTTGATTTGTCCATGAGAAATTTGGATGATTCCTCCACCCCGGATTGTATGTGTTGCTGTATGGATTATTTTGTTGTTGCCTTGGCATATTTCCAACATAATCTACCTGCTCTTGCTTGGCAAACATGTTGCCACTTTGGCAATCTTGACTTTGGTGTCCACCTCCACACCATTCACAAGACATCACCTGCATAACTTTTTCAGATGAAGAAGAAGCCAAAGAATCAAACTTCTTATTTAATGCTTCTAATTGAGCTGTCAATGCCACCACCGGATCTAATTGGTGTGATCCCATGGCCTTCAGCTTCCCTTGCTCTCTTGGTGCTTGCCATTGATAATTGGTGATGGCCATATCTTCAATTAAGTCCCTTGCCTGTTCAGGTGTCTTATTGTTGATGGTACCACCAGCTGCTGCATTAATGGATTGTTTACTTACATAATTCAATCCATTGTAAAATGTTTGAATTTGGAGCCATAGTGGAAGCCCATGATGAGGACACCTTCTCAGCAAATCTTTGAATCTCTCCCAGGCATCATAAAGAGTCTCACCATCTTGTTGCAAAAAGGATGAGATGTCATTCCTCAACTTGGCAATTTTTTATGGTGGGAAATATTTTTCTAAGAACTTCTCTGCCAATTGAGCCCAAGTGGTAAAAGTTCCTGGAGGGAAGGATTTCAACCACTTCTTTGGTCTGTCTCTAAGAGAAAATGGGAACAATCTCAGCCTAATTGCATCTTCTGAGACATTGTTTATCTTAAATGTATCACAAATCTCCAGAAAATTCTCAAGATGTGCATTAGGATCTTCATCAGGGAACCCATCGAATTGACAAGTTTGCTGCACCATTTGAATCACATTCGCCTTAATCTCGAAGTTGTTTGCAGCAATAGTCGGCCTCCGGATACTCGATTCAGCCCCATTCAAATTAGGCTTAGCAAATTCCTGCATCGTTCTTGGTCCAGCTCCTTCCATCACTTCGAATACTTCTTCTTGTTCAATTTCCAGATTGATTCTTGAACTTACGTCTTCCAGATCTGCCTCCTCTTCTTCCTTTTGCTTTCTCCTCAATGTTCTTTCTAGTTCTGGGTCTAACTCCAGTAGTTGGGATGAGCTAGATCTGGTCATAAACAATAAGAAACACCTACAACGATAGTAAACCAGCAAGAACTAAAATTAAAAATGATTAAAAAGAAAACTAAATCAACAATCTTAATTATATTACTAATATTGAAACCGTTATCCCCGGCAGCGGCGCCAAAAACTTGATGTGTGCCGTATGCTATATGCAATTACCGCAAGTGCACGGGTCGCTCAAGTAATATAATAGTGAGTGAATGTCGTTCCTCTAGGGACAAGGCCAAGTACTAGTGCAAATCTTAATTGTTGTTTAGTGAATTAATAGTTGTGTGATGTGTTGTAACTAAAATCAACTAATTAATGAATGAAAGGAAATTTAATGCTGTGCACAAAAAGATTTATAATGATAAAACTATCCAGATATTGAATCCCCCTAGCCTTAATGATATTTATAAACAATCCATTCAGCTAAATCATTTAATCAAATTGAATTGGCATTCCTCTAACTTAGATTAAAGCCTCTCTCGAGCGGATTAATCCCTAATCACTAAGTAGAGTGCTGGAATCTCTTCTCAAAACACAATTAAATAGATCATGCATTAATGACAAGGAACTATAAACCAAAGGATCTTGTAGGTCTATCTCTAGTACCCCAATCAATCCTCAATCCTTATGAGCATTCAATCCACATCAAGCTTTCTCAAGTCAATAATATGAAAACAATAACCAATCAACAAGCATGCTATTATCAATTGGAAATAACAACAAGTATCATAAGAATAAAACAACTCAATTAATTGATTCAATTGAATACAATTGTTCAATTCATACAAATTGGCTAGGGTTCATCAATATCTAGATAGAGAAAGATTTAGTTCATATTAACAGCTAGAAAAACAGAGTAAGATAAATGAGTAAGAGAAACCAAACAATTCATGGCAGTGAATCTGTATTTCTTCGCTTGAGCTCTTGATTCTTGGTTTAGGGCTTGAATATGGTGTTGATCTTCCTTCAATCTCAGCTCAAGACCCTTCTCCTTGCTCCAGCAGATGGCTCTCCCTTCTCTTCTTTCTTCTCTGTTTCCAGAAATGCTCCAGCAAAAACTGCTGTTCTTCTCCCTCTCTTCTCTTTTTAATCCCTTCCAAATCTCCAGCCCATACCTCCAGCTCACTCATCCCCTTCATTGTCTACCACTTTCCCTTGGTTCATCACCCTTTTCCCTGATTTAGGCAAGCTTTTCTTTTCTTGTTCTTTCTTTTTGACAAAGGCCAGCTGTTGTCCCCCACTTATTCCCCAATCAGTGCAAAGAATCTCACTTTTCAACAGGTGACACGACCACTGACACGCCCATGTCACTGGGCGTGTCATAGGCACTTGTGATCTTGAACCAAAGGCACGTCCACTGACACGCCCGTGTTACTGGGCGTGTCATAGCTACTGTAAGTCTGAATAAAAGGCACGTTCCTTGGCACGCCCGTGGTACTGGACGTGTGATAGCTACTGTGAGTCTGGACGAATTACACGCTCATTGACACGCCCGTGGTCCTGGGCGTGTTGAAGCTACTGTGACTCTGGACAAATGGCACGTTTGGTGACACGCCTATGAACTGGGCGTGTCATATCCACTGAATGCAGTAACAGGGGCACGTCTAACGACACGCCCGTGTGCGTGGGCGTGTCCATTGACAGATTTTGCTCTTTTCTTCTACTTTCATCCGTAATTGCTCCGAAATAACCAAATGCCTCAAATTATCAAGAATTCCTGAAATTATCCTTAAATTGCACTTTGAACAAACAAATTAAACTCAATTTGATAATAATCATATTAAGAAATGGGAATAAAATATCATTAATTGTGTACTTATCACATACTATTACAATGAATATTTGGAATATAAACAATCTCAGGAAATTACCTAAAATTAATAAACATAATAACAATTAGAAGGCTACTTATCAATGCCACAACTAAGAGGGTGTTTGGCCAATGTTGCAAAAATTATCTTATAAATTAATATGAGATTATTCATAAAAAAAAAATTAATATAGGATTATAAACATTTGAAATTTTTATGCGTTTGTTTTAGTAATTCTAAAAAACTGTGCTTGTTTTTAGTAAAAAACAGTTTTTAAGCAATTAAAAATAATAAATATGGATAATATAGTAAAATATTTAATTAAATTAGTTTATAAGTTAAATTTTTATAAATTGAGCTTATAAACTTATAACAAACAAATCGGCTTAAATTTATAATTTACAAATTAATTTGAAATGTTTATAAGTCATGCAAAATATCCTCTAAATTGTAATATAAGAAGCATAGCAACTAGTTATATTCATAATAAAAATATTTTGAACTTAAATTTCACTTAATCAAATGTATTAAAATAGAAAAACATTAATTGAAAGCTACGTTTTTATTAAAAAAATTATATATATAATATATTTAGAGCTTATTTATTATATTATGAAATCAAGCAAATGCAAATTCTAATATTTAATTAAATTAACTTGTAAGTCAAATTCTTATAAACTGAGCTTATAAACTTATAACAGATAAATTGACTTAAATTTATAATTTACAAATTAATTTGAAATATTTATAAGTCATGCAAAATATCCTCTAAATTATAATATAACAACCATAGCAACTAGTTATATTCATAATAGAAATATTTTGAACTTAAATTTCACTTAATCAAATGTATTAAAATAGAAAAAAGATTAATTGAAAGCTACATATTTATTAAAAAAATTATATATATAATATATTTAGAGCTTATTTATTATTATGAAATCAAGCAAATGCAAATTTCATATGAAAGAATAAAGCAAATTTATTTAGATTTATTAATCCAGTAAATGTTAATAGAATCAACTATTTTTTTTAAAATGAAAGAAAACGACATGCCTTTGTTTGAACGACAGTAAAGTTCATAGCCAATATCTACGTCCCTAAAACCCTAAAAACTTGAATGCTGTCCGTCATATCATATCACTAAACCCTAGTCCTTAATTTTCTTGTTCCTTTTGTTCTCTTCTGTTTCTGCGCGCGCTTCTGTACTGTTGTAGTTTGAAAAAATGGAAGGCGATATGGAAGAGAGACAGATTCAAGCACGATTCGTTACAAAACTGAAGCCCCCATTCAAAGCCCCTGCAACTGCTATTACTATTCCAGCCAATCTCACTCGTCTTGGTCTTTCCACCATTGTCAATAGCCTCCTTAAAGCCAGTAATCCTGAATGGGAGAATCACCCATTTGATTTTCTTATTGATGGAGAGCTTGTTCGTATGTCACTTGACCAATTTCTTCTTGCTAAGGGAGTTTCTGCGGTAATTAACATTTTATTTCTCCCTTTATTTAATTTCTCTCTGTTTTGGTTAACATGTTCCCCCTTCTCTTTTTCACCCCGGATATATTACTTGAATTTGTGACCTACTGCAGGAGAAAACGTTGGAAATTGAATACATTAAAGCAGTGGCCCCTCGGAAACAGGAGGTACCTTCTTGGCATGATGACTGGGTTAGTGCTGTTGATGGCTCTTGTCCTAGGTAAGCGGAGATTCTTTTCTTGATAGTATTTTCATAACAAACCCTTTTAATTTCTGTAGTATTGGATATAGACATTATATCTGAAAGCAGTTTAAGGAGTTCATGCAACAAAAAAAATTGAAGGCTTTAGTTATTTAACTTCCTTTCCCAGTTCTTTTGAATGAGAATATTTAATTTGTCCAGCTCAGTCATATTGAAAGAGAATATTTTTGTTGAAGATAGATGCAATCATGCAGAAATCTGAAGATGAAATATAATTAACAATTCAAGTGTGGCAAGTAGCTCTCTTGTGGAGGGTGGAGGTTCTTTCCATGCTTATGGCATATCTATTAGGTCATGGTGCATCATAGATGAAGAGAAGCAACATCATAGATTAAGACAGTGCATCATAATGTTGACCTTAAATATCATTGCATGAGTGAATGTTCTAAGTTTCAATTTTTGTTTAGGATCTGCTCTTAAGTTGTGGTTTTTGGCAGGTTCATTTTGACAGGTTGCTATGATGGGTTTGGAAGTTAAGAAATGGTCAGAAGTTTTGTCTATCTTTTATATAAGCTGGAGCTTCTTTATGCTTTCTTCTTGTGCCCTTTTAAATTATTTTCTTCATCATAATATGTGAGACCCAATTTATATGGAGTTTTGTTTTCATATTGTTTAGGGTATGGAAAGCTGCCGGGTTGTGCACACACATACTAGAGGGGCACAGTGATGCTATTACTTCTGTCAATATTGTTAACCAAGGAGGTATAAACAAGAAACTATCAGTTCTCGCTGAAAGTCGCTGTCTTAGCTATCTTTTTTTAGTTACTTGTCTAAACATGTTAAAAAAATGTCGGCCAATCCATGACCAATCAGTGCATATTGTATATATGTAATTTCTCCTCAAGTTTCAATGCACCTGCTTGTAACTTTGCTTGCTGATGATCAACTATCTTTCTAGCAAGTAATAATTAAGATTATAGCTCTACTCTATCTCCACCACAAGGAACTAACATGTGGGAAATTCAGGATCTAGATTTATTTTTCTTTTACCTGAATCCAAATAACCTCTCTTTTTTTTGTTAATGTGTCCAAAAATTAGTGTGCTGAAGTAGGGGAAATAAATTGGTCACCATGCTTGTAAGGTGCATTTCAAATTCAGTGCCTTGGATATGTGAACAGCTAATCTTTTCCTTTTCGCTGTTCTTCTCCGTCAGTTTTATTCAAATTTCTTTTTCATATCATTGATGCTTTGCATTTCTAGGTTTGTTTTAGTTGTCTTTTCGGTTGTCTAAAGGTATGTTTTATCCCAAAAGGAAAAAAATAAAAACTGCTGTTCATCACTTCTTTTGTGACGAGGTTCTTTAATGTTTTATTGGAATTTGATTACTCTGCCTTGAATCATCTGCACATCTTGTACATATAAATAATTGATATTTGGTAAGAAGGTCATGCACATTTGTCTTCATTTGCTTGTTTATTGAGTGTTATTTAATTTATATTTTGTTTTTTTCCTTTAATCATTGTCTGAAATCTGCTACTTCATTTCTTCACGTTGTTGTAGTTAATTCACTATCATACCTTTAAATCGGGCTGTATCTTAATGTTCAGGCATGAATAGTGTTACAGTGGCCACTGCCTCAAAAGATCAATGTCTAAGGCTGTGGAAGGTAATTGGGACTAAAACTACTGTTTTATAAAACTGAAATGGACTCATGACTTAGTGCATTCCCTTTCTTCTGAAAGATTGATGCGGAAGAGCCTGGAAATCATCCTGCAAAGATTAGGGCCTTCAAAATTTTGCGTGGACATAATGCATCTGTGCAAAGTGTTGCAGCAGAGGCTTCTGGAAGCATGGTTTATGCATCTCTTTTGTCCTTCTTGATAGCAATTTGTATGTGGCCAACTTTAAAACTTGAGCTCATTTCTTCCTTGATCGTGATTATTAACTTAGATTTGTTCCGGTTCCTGGGATTCTACAATCAATTTGTGGCGGACAAATGAGTCTGATATTGAGGGTGATTTAGTATCAGTTAAGAAGAGAAAAGTGAAAAGCAAAGCTGAGGAGTCTCAGTTGGAGGTATTGCATGTCTTTATGCTCTATGCTTCCGTTTCTTGGATAATTGTTGTTGTCTCACTCTCACTCGCTTCAAAAGCTTTTGAGAACAGATATTCAGAGCTTGTTAACAACTTAACTTGAGCAATTGGAATCTGAAACTAGATAGTATTTATCTTTATCAAGCATGTTATTTACTGGACTATTGATACTTCAGTTCTTTTATGTGTTTTAAGTTTCCAGTACTTTACATAATGCTGTGTGTGTGATAAAATGCTTCTTACACTTAAAAAAATTAAATGGACTAGTTTTAAGGTTTTAAGTAATGCAATGAGGGTTCTCTTTGGGGTACATCCTGGTACCCCCTTGGACATTGAAAAATTGTTTATTGGAACAGTTATATAAAAGTATTTCCTCTTGAAGAGCAATTGAAAGAGACTTGCATTTTTTGGGTTAGGGCATGCTGTAAGATGCTTGTATTCTTTTTTTTTTTTTTTTTTTTTTTTGCATTTGAGTCTAAATGTAGCTTAATAATTTATTTATTTCTTTTTGGTTAATTTATTCTTAACACCTGAAGTATTCAGGGGGAGGCTATGTCTACACTTGTGGGCCATACACAATGTGTATCCTCTGTTATTTGGCCTGAACATGAAACAATCTACTCTGCATCGTGGGATCATTCGGTTATACGTTGGGATGTTGAGACAGGCAAAGACGCATAAAAAATAGTATGGGAAAATAATCTTGGACTGCTTCTCTCTCTCTCATATGCATATGCGCATTGATTTTACATTTTCATGAAGCCATGTTGAAGTTTAAATACTTAAATGTTGTCCTACTTGTGCAGTTCTGTGGAAAAGCCCTCAATTGTGTACACGTTGGAGGTGAAGGTTCGGCTCTCATTGCTGCTGGGGGCTCTGACCCCATCCTGAGGATATGGGATCCTCGAAAACCGGGTATGTCAAATGAGTATTCTCTCACCCTGTCTCTCCTCCAATTCCCTTATCTCTTTCTCTGACATTGCATGCATTTCGTTATTCTTGCAGGGTCTTCTGCTCCTATTTATCAATTCTCTTCTCACTCTTTTTGGATTTCGGCTTGCAAGTGGCATGATAAATCTTGGTTTCATTTACTTTCTGCATCCTATGATGGGAAAGTTATGTTGTGGGATCTAAGAACTGCGGTACCTTATTCTCTGTCTCTCTTTCACTAACTATCACTCTGCCTTTGACTGGACCAGTAAATAAATAAAGGTGATGCTGGTGTATTACCTGCATCATGTCATAAAATTTCATGTTCTTAAATGAATAGATTATACCTAGCCTAATAGAAAAAGAGGAAAGATTGAAGTAGCATTCTGAGTAGTTTATTGTTTTTGCAGTGGCCTCTGGCTGTTATTGAATCACATGAAGACAAGGTATAATTCTGTCTATTACATCTGCTTATGAATATATCCTGAAGGGATTCAAATTTTCATCTGCGGGGGTATGTCCTGCATGCAGGTGCTATGTGCTGACTGGTGGAAAAGTGACAGCGTGATCAGTGGTGGGATTGACTGTAAGCTTTGCATATCTTCTGACTTTTCTGTGCAGTAAGGTGAGAATTTTAATTTATTTAATTGGTTATATTTACATTATAAACTTGGTTTAAAATGATTGTTCCTTCTGTGGTCCCACCCATAGGATCTGATGCTATCTTCTTCTGTTTTCCTTTTCCATTTTAGCACCTGGTGTATGATATATGTCTGGTGGTGTTTGATGAGATCATGTTATTGCATGCCTGGAGATTCTCTCTCCTCTTAGAATAGTTAAAGGTTTTTATCTCTTTTTTTTTTTCTCTTTGATGATATGCATGTATAAAATCAGTTACCTTTGATGCATAGCAACCATTTATATGCTTAAGATCCAATATTGAGGCAGTATCTGTAATATATGACTTAATTAATTAACTCGTGCTATTGAATCCATTGGTTGCATGACGCATACTGGTAGTACTTATTCATGCAACTTTGAAACTATATTGGACAACTAGAGTGCTTTGGTATGGCTGGGGAATGAATGACTAACCTGTTAAATGGCTGCTTTTGTTTTTTTGTTTTTTTGTTTTTTGGGTCTAAAGGGAAGAATTATGCTGGAGATGGAAACGGCTATTAGGGAATATAGAAGCTAGTGCAACGAACATTTTTCAGTGTCAGCGTTATTAACACTATTAAATGGGCAATCTGATTTGTCTTTCAAGAAGCTGATTGAAAGGTTTAGTCTCATGTCAATTTTGATGAAGATGCATCAATGTATTTGAGCAGCAGGAACTCTGATTTCATATATCAAGTTAATCTGGCCGGAATACTGCTGTCAGCATCACAAGAATGGTTTCTTGTGAGAGAAACTTTACGAAAAAATATATACGGAGAGAGATTGATAATGTTTGTGCTTTAGTCAAGTAGAACTAATAAGTGCGTAACTTTGATGGAAAACACAAATTTACCAGGTAGGGGAAATTAGACTTTGGTGTGAAGGTTTTGCTGTTTGTTGGTCTTGTTTTTTTTGTTGTTGATGATGGCAATTGATTTTGGCTGGATTTCATGCTTCCTTTTCTTTAACTGTTGTTACTACTATTAATTGAACCATTCTAGCCTCTATATTGTTTTAATCGCATAAAAGTTAAATTCAAGAGTTTTTCTCATCTTTCATATATATATATATATATATTGTTTTTATTACTGCAAGAATTTTAGCCAGAAGCAATATGTATATATTGTTTTTATTACTGCAAGAATTTTAGCCAGAAGCAAATTGCAGATAGGAGAAGCCTAGAGAATTGCTCTATCCGTTTTTATTTTTTCCTATGGTAAAAAAGAAACTAACAAAGAAAAAGTTTTCAAATGGGTGAAGAAAAAGACCCCTTTGCCAAAAAAGTTTCTTCGCTTTAACCGGTCGGTGTACGTGATTGCCCGTGATTTCTACCTAAATTTTTCATAATGACATTTTTACCCTTGCTTTTGAACGTAGTTCATATATATATATATATTAAAAAATGATTTAATTCCATCAAGAAGAACAAGATAATTATAGAAAGATGGTAATTTTCAATTGGATATTACAATTAATTTTGAATATGATGCAATTATTATTATATATAATTTCAATTCAATATGAAATTTTTAAGAAAAATTCGAAATTGAAGAGGGCATAATATAAATGTACTTAAAATAAAAAGGTCAGCGGTCAAATTCTCCGATCTCCAAGCTTCAATGAGAGCTACAGAAATAAATAAAAGAAATATATTAGCATTGGCCATTAATGTCCGAGTCCTCGCGCCAATTTCATCCCTCACACACCCACTTGTCGCTTTCCTTAGAAACTTCTCTCTGTTTCTCGATCACATTTCACAACTAAATCGCAATCTTATATCCAATTTGTAATGGTCATCAACGTAACCAAATTTCTCCATTTCAATTATACAATACTTAGCATTTAAATGTTTAATCTTGATATTAATTTTTTTAATTAAATAATAATAATAATAATTAATTATGGAAGCAATTTTTACCCCTAATGCCTCTTCTCGGATAATCCCCAGTAATCATCCTGTTTCTGCAGCCTCGCCTGATAAATGTTTTTCAAATTTTTGTGTTCCTCTGCATTATCCTTCTTTCATCTTTCCGAGTACCTCTAGACCAAAAAGGTGAAATTTGTCTACTTTCTTTTTTAATTAGATGGTGTTTTGAGTTTTTTTTAATGATATTTATTTATTTATTTTCGTGTTTTAATTGAAATTTTTGCAGGGAACTCTTTTATAATGGTAATTGGCGTTGTAAATCAGGAACTGTTGTCTTTTCAAGTAAGGTAAGCACTTATAAGCATCAATTTTCTTTAATTATTTTGCTTTAAGGGGAATTAAAGGGTTTAAATTGTTGCAGAAGTAAAATATGCAATAAATAGATGTAAGATTGAAATTCTTAAAAAACAACTACTACCGTAATAAGATTATGTTCCTATCACGGATGAATCTTTATTTATTTATTTATTTTATTTATTTTACGAGTCAGGTAGGTGAATTGTTTACAATTATATTTTACTGCTTATTGATAAAAATATTGTTTTCTCAACTTCTGTGTTTATCACAGATTAATATATGAAGCATAACATATGCAATTACTTCATAAAGTTAGTTCATTTGAAGCTTGCTATTTATCAATCAATTACGCTGCATCTTTTACTAACATGTTAAACAAATATATGCAATCTTAGTTTCATCCAAACAGTTTTAAGGGTTTCAGGATTGTCAAGAGAATTTGCTTAGCTGACGAAATTATCGATGAAAGTAGTGATACTAGTAGAATTGCTTAATCATCAGTCGTCTTATACAAGTGGAGTCAACATAAAGCATTTGTGGAAGTTATGCGAAACTTGGCAGGTGCCTATTTTCTTTTAGTAAGAGGAAATCCTTCAATACTAATAGTATTCAAAAAAAGCTGTGGCAATCTTTACTGATAGTATTCATCCTGTTGATGAGATTGCTTCTATCAAATCAGAAAATATTAGATTAGAAGTGGTTGTAAATGATTTAGAATCACAGTTATTGATTACGGGAAATGAAGTTGATAAGTTGAAAGTAGAATTGGATAAAGCCATTGCACAAGAAAAGGACTCAGCACTCCGAGCCAATGAGGCTGAGAAAGCATTGCTTGAATTTCAGGAGTCATATAGGAAAAAGAGAGAAGAGGAAATTAGTTCTTTGATGGAGAAAATGAAGAAAGAGGATGCAGAAAAAAAGAAAATTGTATCTAAAGCTTTTGAGGCAGAGCTGCAAAGCCTTAAGGCTGCAATTGAAGCTGCTAAAGAAACTGCAAGCTCAAGGGAAAATGCCTATTTGAAAAGATATGAACTTTTGCATGGATTATTAAAGGCTTCTGAAGATAATTTAAAGAAATGGAGGCAAAGAGCAGAAATCGCTGAGTCATTAGTTTTAAAGGATGAAAAGGATGAGGATGCTATATATAAAGTCAATGGCGGGCGTATAGATCTTTTGATAGATGATGATTCGAAAAAATGGAAACTTTTAACTGATGGTCCTCGTAAAGAGATACCTCAATGGATGGCAAGAAGGATTAGGGCCATCTGTCCTAAGTTTCCTCCAAGAAAAGTTGATACTTCTGAAGCATTAACATCAGAATTGAGACATTTGGATTTGCCTAAGCCTGATAAAGTATGGTCAATTGCTCGCGAAAAGCCTAAGGAAGGAGATACACCCACTGAGCATGTAATTGAGAAAGAAACAATAGAGAAGAATAGAAAGGCATTAGAAAAGGCTGGGTTAGTTTTGTCTTTTTCCATCAACTTGTAGTTTTATTTTGTCTGCATAATGTAATTCAAGAACATTATCTGTATCTAACTTGGAAATATTATGAACTTGCAGAACCAGGAACTGGAACAGGACGAGAGATTGTGGCAAGTATACTTTGAGGTGCTCTCTGGGAAGTCACAGGCACCTAATGATATTTTTGTTCAAACTCGTTCATTTAACTCAATCAGAAACCTCAAACGTTCTTCTGCTGAGCTCATTCACAAGCTGTTTACTAAGTCTAGTATTGTATAATAATTTATCACTTTCAAAGTTTCAAGGTTTCAACTGGGAAAGCTGGAGAAGACAGTGGTACGTGGAGTTAGCTCCTAAAGCTGCTGATTTGTCTCAATTGGGGGTAACAGCAGTTTGGCTTCCACCACCAACTGAATCTGTTGCACCTCAAGGTTCTTTTCAATTCTTTTTCCTTTATCTATATTCTTTTTTTGATTTTTTTTTGGGTAAATTTGGCTCTGATTAGGATTTTCCGGTACCACTGGACCAAAAGGCTCACTAGTATCCTTCTTTTCTTGTTATATGTACAAGACATGAAAAATACTCCTATGAATATGATGTGCAGGTTATATGCCTTCAGACCTCTACAACTTGAACGCCGCATATGGTTCTGAGGAAGAATTGAAATACTGTATAGAAGAAATGCATTCTCATGATCTTCTGGTAATTTAGTTTTAGTTTTCACTTAATTTGTCATGTTAGTAATAAATTGTAGTTTTACATAGTGGCAGTATATTTGATAAAATGTGTTGCCTGTGTATGTAGGCCCTCGGAGATGTTGTACTAAACCATCGATGTGCTGAGAAACAGGTAATTGTTGTTATTATTTCACTGTGATTTTGTTCAATTTTGCTATTTAGCTGATAGAGATTTGGAAAAGATGTGATTTCAGAGCCCAAATGGTGTTTGGAATATTTTTGGCGGAAAGCTTGCTTGGGGACCAGAAGCAATTGTTTGTGATGATCCAAATTTCCAAGGTCGTGGAAATCCTTCAAGTGGTAAGTGTGGATAATAACGCAAGGAAAATTCTCAGCGAATCTTAGTGTAATATGACCATACATTTCTTGGTTCTACCTTTTACTATAAAAAATGAGCTGTGAAATTACAACTTCACACTCTTCTATATTCTATTGGATGTCCATGTTAGTAATATAAACTATTCATTGGTTCTCACTTCTAAAGATATAAAATTTTCAAATGAGTAGTTTCTTGATATGATATCAGAGTTTTCCAGCTAAAAGATTTACAGTTCAAATGGTGGGTGCAACTACGTTTTCTTAAGCTTTTATTAAAAACAAAAACAATGGATTGTTTTACTTAAATACTCATCTCTTTTTACAATATAATTAAATTAGTAAATTACTAATGATAGATAAAGAGAATATATATGAATGCTCTATGCAGGTGATATCTTCCATGCAGCTCCAAACATTGATCATTCCCAAGAGTTTGTAAGAAAAGATATAAAGGTGTGGCTAAATTGGCTTAGAAATTATATTTGTTTTGATGGCTGGCGCCTTGATTTTGTAAGGTAATTGTCCATACTACTTTTAGTTTTCCTATAAATTCAGATTCACATTTTAAGTAATCTATTGGGAGACTGATAAGTAATTTTTTTTTGGTGTTGCTTACAGAGGTTTTTCTGGAACATATTTTAAAGAATATATTGAAGCTTCAAATCCTGCATTTGCTATAGGAGAATATTGGGATAGTTTAGCTTATGAAAATGGTAGCTTGTGTTACAATCAAGGTAATTAATCTTCTAGCCTCTTTAGATTTAATTGGTGATTTTGTAAGAAAATTATGGATAATAACTCCGTCATTTTTCCTTAATGAAAGACCGATATTCTCTCTGTTCATTCTTTCTCCCAAAAAAAAAATGAAAGATAAACTTATTGTTCTAGCAAAATATATTATAAATGTTTGTTTGATATTATTCTTAGAGCTATTATTGAAAAGAAAAGATAAAATAGTTAATTAAGGAGTATGATAAATTACTTTACAGGGTATGGTAAATTATTTTCTATAAATTTGATTATTTTATAATAATCATTAAAACTCCAAAATAACTAAATAATCTAAAGTTTTTGGTATGCTTAGATGCTCATCGGCAAAGGATAATCAATTGGATCAATGCCACGGGTGGGACTTCCTCAGCATTCGATGTCACAACAAAGGTTTTTTTCCATAGAAAATTTCGTTTTAGAGCTTTATTTGATATAAATTAATTTTCTTTTGAAATTTTATATCTTCGTATTGAATATAATGGAAAATATGCTCATTTTAGTCCATAAATATAATTTGTTTGAACTGAAAATAACTAAACTAAAATTTATGATTTATGGATGAATTTTATATTTCAATATAAGTGTATTTCCATAAGGTCGTCATTTTTTTTACAAGTTTGGAGCTTTTACAAAATTTTCAGGGAATTCTGCTTTCTGCTCTGCATAACCAATATTGGAGATTAATAGATCCTCAAGGAAAACCAACAGGAGTAATGGGATGGTGGCCTTTGCGTGCTGTAAAGTTTTTAGAGAACCATGATACTGGATCAACACAGGTTGCTTTCTTGCTTGACCTTGAAACTCTGAAATGATCAGCTAAATTTCACATCTTTCTTCCAATTAAACTAGTAAGCACTGAAATGTGTAAAGGAATCAACCCGGTCCCAAATGCTTCTTGTTAGGTTTAAATAACTATGGATAACAAATAAAATGGAGAAAATATGCCTATAAATGGAGAGAAGAATTACAAAGTGACTCAAAAATTAATAATCTCTCTTCTAACAGCTCACTTACACCCAGGGATCACCAACTCAACTCACCCAATTAACAAAGGGCATTAGGGCAACTAAATATTATATAAGGCAAATGGTTGAAGTGGGAGAACAACATGAATTACAAGCTCTTTTTATCACTCCACACAAGCGAGCCATGAGAAGCCATATTCATAGCAATGCCACCTCTATATATAATTTTAGCCAGCTAGCTTGATTGGCTAGGATAATGAATGCGAATGGTGTGTATATGTGTGTGTGTGTGTGTATATCATTTATCAAATATTGGCTAGGATAATGAATGCGAATGGTGTGTATATGAATGCGAATGGTGTGAAAATATTGTTATCTGTATAGTGTTGGAGCGTCATTTTCTGTAATTTTCTTTCTGATGCGTAAGAATTCAGAATTTCTTTTTAGCCCCCACAATTTTGAAAAATTTTAGTTTCTGCCCTATCCAGATGACGTTAATTTTCCAGGGAGTCGGTCTTCCAAATGATTGGTTTTTTAACTTATTCCGATTGATCTATAAAATAGGATGGTATTTATCATTTTTATTCATCTTAGTAAAATATAATATGTTATTATAATTAATTTAATTTTAATACCATACTTTTGATATATATATTATAATTAGCAAAATACATATATTTTTTAAATTTAATAATATAATAAAATTTTTAAAATATATTATAAATTAATAGAATACTGTAAATATATAGACAGGTAGCTAGGATAAATAATAATATGAATATAATAGGATAAATAATAATATGAATATGATATAATTAAAATTATTATAAATTTGTGTTGCAACTAATTTTTTTATAATCATATTATATTCACTTTCTTTGATTATATATTTAAAATATTCTATTAATTTATAATATATTTTAAAGATTTTATTATATTATTAAATTTAAAAAATGTATCTATTTTATTAATTATAATACAATTTAAAATTTTAAGATATTAAAAAAATTAATAATGGGTTATATTTTATTAAAATAAATAAAAAATAATAATTACTCTTTTATTTTTTCAGGGGATCTAATCTATACGCGTGCGTAAAAAAAAAGGTTAACCGGTGAACCACACTACTGCCTACGGGTACGTATTTTTAAAGCCATATAATATTTAACTACGAACGTTAGGGTTTCTTTGGTAATCAAATTCAATTTTAAGTTTAGATATCTTTTAAATGATTAAACTATCCTGAATTATTCATAATTAGTTATTTCCACGTTTAAAAAAAATATAAAAATATAACTTAATTAATATAGAAATAAGTTCTCCAATTAACTTTATCAGCTAATTTTTAGGATTAGCATTTATAAATATATATTAATAAAAAAATATAATATAAAAAATTTAACAATATATAACGGGTTATCTTTTAGGCTTTAGCCAACATTTTGCCTTGGCCATATTATATATAAATATTTGGTTTATGTAATAGTTAACAGACCTTTTACTTGCCTGGAAGTAAGCTCAGCAAACTCTTTTGAAGGTTTTGAAAAATGATACAAATTGATGGGTTTGAACGTTTTTTTATGTTTACGTCCTATTCTGCTATGTAAATTAATGTCATTTTGCTTGTGAATAACACATTAATGTTGGTGATGATGTTCTTTGTCATAGTCAGTTATACATGTCCTCGAGCAGTTATGATCTAAATATGTATATATATTTGTGTTCACTGGAAATTTATTATTATTAGTCATAGTGCAGAACAAACTTGTAATTTCACGGTCTTAAAAAACTAAATCAAGTAAATGATTAATTGGTATATTAAAAATTGTTCTGATTTCATATTTCATTTACAGAAGAACAATTTAATAATTATAATTTTCATATCCTTAGCAGATTGCAAGAAACAGATCCAACTGTTAACATTGTAAAAGTCGTGAATCACAATGTTTTTCATACTCGAAGAAGTTAGGTGGCAGAGAGGGAGGACTTTTTTTTTTCTTTGGAGACTGGTAGTTTACCTTAAGAAAGGTAAACCAAAAATAAGGTGAGCTTTCTTTTGTTTGGCCTTAAAAAAATGATTTAGCTCAACTTGTTTTACTTTCTTTTGGAAAAAAAAATCCTGATTTTCTGGACTGCTCTTTGAAAATTGAACAGTGAATACTCAAACAATAATGTTAAATGTAGCCTTAAAATTAGATGATTTTTTTAAAAGTATTTATATAAGGAGGAAAAATCGATTTAAGAAAATATATATTTATCATTAAATAATATTTAGAAAAGAAGTGTTTTTTTGGGTAATTTATTGCTGCATTAAATTTAGTTTTGGCGTATTTGGGTAGTTGGTAAGATGGCCATCGCAGTGAATTAATCAGGCTCTGTCATTTTTGGTATTGTAAAGTCTAATAATAATAATAATAATAAAGCAAAGGCAAAGCAGTGTCAAAATCAAAGAGTCTAGAACCACAAAAATAAAAACATCAAATCTTTGAATAGCAAGTCTTGGCTGAAAGACTCTGAGTCAAAGTTGGTCTATTAAAAGCATTATATGCATAATGCATGTGCTTTCTCTCAGTGTTTTCAGAACCGGACCGGTCATTGAATCGGTCTCTTTACTGATTTACGATCCGACCGGGTTGAAACGGTTGAACCGAATTTTTAATTTTTTTTATTTTAATATTTTATTAGGAAAATATATATTTTAAGTGAAAAAAAATAAAATTTTATTTAAAAAAAATAATTTATTTTTAAAAAAATAAATTTTCAACCGGTTTTTGGTCAAAACCGGCCGGTTTTGACCGGTTCAATTTAAAAACCCGATTTTTAATCTATTTTGAAAAAATATAAAAATCGAATCGGACTGGCAGTCGGTTCCCGGTTTAACCGGTCCGACCGGCCGGTCCGGTCCGGTTTTAATAACACTGCTTTCTCTTCTCTTCTCTTCTTCTTCTGTACTTACTATTCTTTCTTTCAGTCTCTTCTATCCATTTCTTGATCAGTCAAATTAAGTCTTAACTCATTTGAATTGCCATAATTTTCTCTATTTTTCCTTTTGGATTTATAACCTTAATCCAATCCCCATTGCAATTGATTAAATTATTTAGCTTTTTATTTTTCTTTCTGAACTTGAAAATCGAAATGAGTCGAAAATTATATCATGAAAAAAAAAAGTTAAATCAAATAAAAAATTAAACCGTCATGGTAAATCATGCTCATACATATCCTTACTTTCATATTTATTCACTATTGTGTTATAATTGTGATAATATTTAGAAACTCTAATACAAGAAAGCATATAACATGTTATATAAATAAAAAAATAAAAAATAAAACCTAGAAGAAAATTTTAATTTTCTAATGCAACTATCATAAAAAAATTAACTTATCACTATATTGAGCCAAAGCATTATTTATATGTAGATTACACTACATCCATAGCATATCACATTATTTAAATTTTAGTGAGACTTTCAACATATTTATGATATATTGAAGTTTAGCAAACTCCAATATTTTTTTTTCTCAAAACTTAGATAATGGGGGTAATGCTAAAAAAAATCGAAATCTTTTAGTGTTTTTGCAAATTCACTCTAATTTTAAAAATTTTAATTTCTATATTACCATAGATCAAAAATAAAAAAAATATTTTAATTTTATTATTAATTAAAAAATCAAATTGACTTTTCAATTATTATTAACCTAGTCTTTAGTTTTTGAGTTTAATTAAGTGAATATTATTAATTTAACAACTAATCGTTTACCATTTTACAAAGTTAAAATTTTAATTGAATTCAATCAAAATTGAAAAATTAAATCTAAAATTTAATATAAAGCCATTTGGCTCTTTGGATTTATATAATTAATTGTAATATTATATTTTTACTTTCAATTTTAATTTAATTTAGATAAAATGAAAAATATGAGGTTAAACATATAAAAATGAGAAATTGTTCTTCTCAACCCAATTATTAAACTGAGTTCCTAGTTTTAAACATTAATTAATTAAATACCAGGAACTACTGTATTTTATATAGACATAAAAAAACAAAAAACAAAAAAACAAGGAAGTTTTACAAAACTAAACTAAAAAAGAAATTTTTTTAAATACAGTAATATTTCAAAAATACGAATAAAGCTTTTGAAATTATAAAAATGCAATATGTCATCATTCTTTCCATCATTTTTTGAACTTTCATAAATAGTACATACATTGTGTTGTTCATATGTTGAGTTCTAACCAATAGTATATTTACTACTTTAATATCTTCCTCAAATATGATATATATATATTATATAATGTAATCTATATATGGAATTTAAATAAAAATATTTGCATTATTATTAATAGTAGTATAAATATGTTGTGAATATGATATACATATGTTGAGTTCTAGCAAAAAAATATATGTATTACTTTTATATTTTTCTTAAATATAATATATATATAAAGTAAATATAGTTTATATGTTGAATTTAAATTGAAAAATATAAACACTATTATAAGTAGTAACATAATATAATATATATATTAAGAATATGTGCAGCATTTATTAGAAATATATATATATATTATAATATATATATATATATCTATTATACATATGTTATACAGATATTATATATATATATATATATTATTTTTATATCAACAATAATCATAATATATACATCACGTAAATATTATCTATATATTGAATTATAAGTGAGAACATATATATTATTGTTAACAATAATATAAATATATTGTATATGTTGTGAATATATATGTTATGAATATATTGTGAATATAGAGATGTCTCAAATTAATTTCACCAAAATTCAAAATATTTTCAAATTACAAATGATTGGTCAACAATAAAAATTATAATAATAGTAAAAAAAATACAAAAATAACTCTAAACTATTCGGGATATCTCACATTAAATTCTAATATTTTTTTTATCAATTCGTGACCTTAAATTTTTAAAAACAGAATAAATTGAACCTCAATTTAATGAAAGTTAAAATATTCATTAATTTTTTATGACGTAATATTTTATGGGATTTACTATTTAAAGATTTTAAACAAGAATATCAAATATGACATTAAAGTATTTTCAGATTTTAAATTGAATCTCAAAATTTTTATAATAAATTATTTCAGAATATATATATGTGTGTGATATTATTATTAATATTTTTAAATTAATATAAATATTTAAATCACCAACTATAATATTTAATGATGAAAAAGACAAAAAAAATGAAAGAGAAAATAAGTAAAATATATCAAAATTTATTTATCTAATTATTTATGTATTTATTTTATAATCTTATTTTTTATTTAATTTATTCACAAAAAGTCTTTAGTATTGACTTGCCAAACTATTTATAATTTCTACAATTTTTTGAAATTTTTATATATTCAATCTATTTATAATTTTTATAATTTTTTAAAATTTTTATATATTAATAAAAATTTCAAAAAAAGAGTAGCTCAATGCACTAATGCTCTCGGTATACACGGAATTTGGAGAAAAGTCAGATTCATTGGATCTTTATATGCAGTATTCCCTTACAATTATAAGAGACTATTTTTATAATTCATATCCGTGAACTCTAGGTCACACGGCGACAACGCTTATTATTGTGCTAAGGCTCTTCTTCATTAATGATAATTTTATGTTAAAAATTAATTAAATAAATAACACTATAAAATAAATAAATAAATAAATAGATAAATGAATTTGATATATTTTACTTATTTTCTCTTTTAAAATTTTTTGTCCTTTTTATTATTAAATATTATAGTTAATGATCTAAATATTTATAATAGTTTAAAAAATATTAACAATAATATCATACATATATATTTTCATAATAATTTACTATAATAACTTTAAGATCTAATTCGAGATCTGAAAATATATAAGGTCATATTTAATTTTTTTATTGAAAATCTTTAAATGGTAAATACTAGAAATGTTAAGTCATAAAAAATTGATGGATTTTTTAACTTTTGTTAAGTCGGAATCCAATTTATTCTTTTTTTAAAAGTTTAAGATCATAAATAGATAAAAAAAATATTAAAATTCAATGTGATATATTCCAAATAATTTATGGCTATTTTTATATCTTTTCCCAATAAAATAAAGAGAATTTAATAATTAAGTAAAGAAAAAAAGTAGTAAATGGAAAAAAGTAAAAAAAAAACAAATAGAAAAAATAGAAAAGAAAAAGAAAAAAACAACTAAAGAAAGAAATAAAAGCAAAGGAAAAGGAAAAAAAATACAATAAAAACATGAAAAATGTAAAAAATATAATTCTGTCATGAAAAATAGTAAATTTAAAAATAAACACAGAAAAAATGAAAATAAAAAAGCTAAAAATGAAAAAAAAAAAAAAAAGTTCCCTAACTTTGAAACAAACTAAAAAGTGCATGTATTTCTATATTTATTTAAGAGGAAATGGCATTGTTTACTTTTATAAGATGTTTGTTTTTAAATTACACCGTACCTTGATTTTTTTTTCATTTCTACTTTTTTTTTGCACGTTTGTTTTTCTCTCCTTTTTTTTAAATATACTTTTATATCAACGTTTTTGCTTTCATTTTTTCATTTTTCATCTCTTTTTTTAATTTTTTATTTACAATTTATTTTTTCTACTGTTAAATTCTTTGATCTTCTTTTTCTTTTCTTTTGCTTCACTAATTTACTACTGGCTTCTTCGATATTCTTCTTCTTCTTCCTTTACCTTCTTCTTATTCTTCATTTTTTTTTAACATCCCTAATTTTTAAAAATAAAATAAAATAAATTAAAATTAAATTGAATAAATTAAATAAAAATTTAAATAAAAAAATTAAATAATTTTAAGTGAAAAATGGGGTGTATATGTGAAATATACATGAAATATATATAATATATAAAAAAATTAACTATTAAAAGTTAAAAGTCAAAGGTCAAGTAATATTTTTATAATTATATTTTAAAAATTAAAAATAATTTAAATAATTTAAAAATAAATTATTTTTAATGGAAGAGGTAAATTTTTAGTTTTTATTAAATAAATAATTAATTAATTAATTAAAAATATAATAAAATATTATATATATATATAAGGTTAAAATGAAAGTGGAAAGAGAGAGAAATTAAAAAGTTTTCTTCATCTTTTTTTTTATTTTTGTCTAGGCCGAAACTCCATGAGTGTAGAAGCTAAGATTTTTGCTTCTTCCAAGCTCCATTAATGAAGAATTTCAAAGTTTCAAGTGAAATTTTTAGTGATTTTTAATATAAATAGTAAGTTTTTCAACTTTTTATTTGAAAATCCATGGTTATATGACTATGTTGATTTTAAATTTTTTGAAGTAGTATGATTTAATTGCTTAATTTGGTATGTATGAAGTTATTTTGCTTAGTTAGTAATGATTTCAAAGTTGGATTGAAGAAATAGTTAGGTTTAAGAGAAGTTTGATGAAAAGAGAGAATTTAGGGTTATGGAACTTTTGGGTTTATGAATTTATGAGTTTTAATTGTGTAATTTGATTTTAAATGTATTATTTTAATGCATAAACAAAGATTTTAAAGGCAAGTGATGAATTTAGTTAAGTTTGGTTAAAGTTTTAAAATGATAGTATTGATTTAGAGTTTTGGAAAGTGAATTTTCAAAGATTGGTTAATTATTTGATTTTTAATGTTTAAATCATGATATTTAATAATATAAGTGATGAATATAAACTTGGATTAATAATTGGAATGAGTTGGAATGGGGAACTTGCAATAGGGAATGTTATGTCATTTTAGGATTTTGAATAAAAGCACGTATTTAATTAGTGTAATTGGTTTAAACATATTAAAATAGGTTTGTAATGATATAAATAAACTTAAAAGACAAATTTAAATGGCTTAATATGATTTTTCAAAGTTAAATTAAGGTTGTGCTTAACTTTGGAGTTTTAATTTGAGTAATGTTTAATTAAGGTTTAAGGTTGAAGATGTCTTAAAATATGATATTAAATGATTGTATTTGATCACATTTAGTATAAGCATTAAGGAGAGATGATTTGTCCAACCCTAGCGTTGAAGGATAAGTTGAAAGTGAAGGTTGGAGGGAGATTTTGAGCTTGTATTTGAGTATTTATAGAGGTAAGTACAAGTTTTTTGATAAATGGGATATGTTTATCTTACATTTGGGCTTAACACATTTTGGATGAAAAATGTGTTACTTGATACATTGAACATTCATAAATAATGTGTTATGACATGTGATTTGTTATGTATACATTATATGCATTGTAAAGAGCATTAATAATGGCTAAATTAAATAAAAGTGATTTATATGAATTATGTGAAAATAATAAAAATATTTAGGTAATATATTTTTAATGTGAAATGTGATACATTGTGATGAAATGATGAGATATGATGAATTACTATGAATTGACATTGATATGAATGAAAAAAAAATGAAAATGATACAATGTGAGAAAAATATGAAAATAAGGCAATGTGCCTAGTTGAATATGAGAAAATGAGAAAAAGTTGAATATGAAAAGCATATAATATTTGTATGCCTAGTATGTTATTCAATTTTCAGAATTCTATATTTGGCGGCATGCCTATGAGGTTATCCTCATTATTTGCCTTCGGAGCTAGACGTTATGCGTCATTGATACTTGATTTTATCTTCGAGGTTAGACGCTTGACGTCACTGATACTTAATTTTGCCTTCAAGGGTAGATGCTTGACATTACTAATACTCGATTTTGCTTTCGGGATTAGACGTTTGACGTTACTGATATATGATTTGCCTTATAGGCTAGATACTTGGTGCCAACATATACCAAAACAGTAACTCTGAAATTTGAATAATGTATTAGTTTGTTTGTGCCCATGTTTGTATATGTATTTATATGAATTATAAAAGATGAAAGATTATGATTAAATAGTGAGCTTGTATACCACATTGTGACATCACATGTAAAAGTATTATACATCGGCATTATTTTGCATTTTTATTGTTATCAAAGTTTGTACGCTAGGCTTTTAGCTTAGCACAATTATAATCCATCGCGCATGTGATATGGGTGATCCGGTAAAGTCGGAGAGTTCTACTAGATATAATCGGGTCTAGGTTTGTGTTCATTGAGCTTGGAATATTTTTTGATACATCAAGATTAGAGATATTTGCTAGCATGTATATATTTTATATTATAGTATATTTAGATATTATGTATATAATGTTATGTTTTTAAAGTGTATATTATAAATTATAAAGAATATTTTGGTTAAAATGTGTAATATGGGATTTTATATGTGTTTTGATAAATATAAGTATATGTATAAATATTTTGGGAAATATGGAAGATTTGTGAAGTTTGGATGAAATGATGTTTATTATTTTTTTTATTGAGAGTATATTTTGTGCAGGTTGTGTAATTGTTAAAAATTTGAAATGTCCAAATTACAAATAAAATTCTGACGAATTTTTCTCAAAGATTTTTATATAAAATACTATTTTGGAACCTTTAGTTAATAATATTTTTTATTTATTACTTACCTATATATTTTAAAGTATTTTGGATTTTCAATTTAAAATGAAAAAAATTTTATTTTACCGGATTGTGATATTTTTATACCGTATACACGTATTTTATATATACTAGATGTATGTATTATATATATAGGGTATAATGATATTATATTTATTTTGATATCAGAGCCTAGATTTGAGGTTATCGGCCTAGATGAATTGTTAGAGAGAGAAAATAAAGATTTTAAATATGGTTTTAAATTATGATATATGTATTGCCATTATCAATTTATCTGATCTCTGATGTGCTAATTTTTGATGAATTTGCAGATATAGATAGTTATGGCGTTTTGGATGCACCAGTCTACAGAGAGTAGTGCAGAGAGTGTAGCTCTTGATGAGGGTAGAGTTGGAGCTAGTATTGAAACTGCTGATGAGGTTCCATTGGGCTGGGTACGACATATGGTGGAGTTATTGAGACAAGCTCTGGTTCAATAGCCGCAGCCGCAACAGTAGTTGCATACTCAAAAGTATGATAAGCTGAGAAAGTTTAGAGCTACAGATTTTATAGGCACTACAGACTCGGCTATAGCGGAGTAGTGGCTAGACAGGGTTCAGAGAGTGTTTATTCAACTGCAAGCTACTTTGGAGGAGAAGTTTGATTATGCTAAATCTCTATTATAGAGTGATACATATGAGTGATGGAAGACAATTTTCCATGGTACAACTAATCCACCAGTGCTTACTTTATGATAATTTTCTATGAAAATTCAAGAAGAAGTATACTCCCAGAGAGTATAAGGATGCGAAGATGATGAAGTTTATGAGTTTGAGGCAGGATATGAGGTCAGTGACAGAGTATGAGGTTGAGTTTATCCAGTTGAGTCAGTATACTGGAAGGATTATTTCTTATGAGATTGACAGATATCGGAGGTTTGAGGAGGGACTGAGACTCTCTATCATATGTCTTATGGTAGACACTTGATACCAGAATTTTGCTCAGTTGGTTGCAGCTGCCAGAAGTGTAGAGAAAGTATAAGATCTTGCAACAGCTGCCAGAGCTAAAGAGAGCAGAGCTAGGAGACCCTAAGGTGAGGCAAAGTCTTCATCAGTGAAGAGAGGCCGATGGAGATATCTTCAGTGGTTCACTAGGAGCCAGGAGCAGTCTGACAAGTCAGTACAGCAGCAGAGACAAAGACAGAAACTTGTAGCCTCAGTGGCTAGTACTCCGACCCCAGCGACCCAAAGGCTTGCTCTACCTACCTGTGTTCATTGTGGTAGGGCACATGAGGGTGTTTGCTGGAGGACAGGTGTATCAGCAGTTTATTATAAATATGGATCACTAGACCATTTTCTCAAAGATTGTCTAGAGTTACCAGATGATAGACAAATAAATACAGCAGCTTCTCGACCTAGTGTCAGAGGGGGTCGTGGTGGTAGAGGTGTTAATCAGGGTCTGGTTAGAGAGGAGGTTCTACTGTTGGGAGTAGACTAGAGGATGCAGGGCCATTACAATGGGTCTATGTAATACAGAGACAGTTGGATGCTTCAGCTATTATAGCTGGTATTTTTGCTTTATTTGGTACTTCAGTTTTTGCATTAATAGACCATGGGTCAACGCATTCATATATCAGTGCATCCATCTTGTCTGTGAGTGGCATGCATTCAGAGTCCCTAGGATTTGATGTGTTGGTTACAAATCCTTTAGGGTACAATATTATAGTTAGCAATGTACACCGAGATAGTTCAATTATTGTTCAGGATGAGAAGTTTTTTGATAACCTGATTGAAATGCCTTTTAGAGAGTATGATATAATTTTAGGCATGGATTGGTTATCCAGAAATAGAATTATGGTAGACTATCAGCAAAAATGTATTACCCTGAGAACACGTGATGGTAGAAATGTGGTGGTATCTAGTGAGCAAAGACATTTTTCATCCATATTTATTTTCGTCGTGCCAGCTAGGAGGATGATTCAGAAGGGATGTGAGGCATATCTTGCTCATTTTATAGATACTAGAGTAGTGAGGTCCCATCTTGACAGTATACCTATAGTTGCTGAGTTTTTAGATATTTTTCCTGATAAGTTGCTAAGGGTACCTCCTGAGAGAGAGAGGTAGAGTTTAGTATTGATCGGATGCCTGGTACCACTCCCATCTCCATTATTTCTTATCGAATTGCATCCGTTGAATTGATGGAGTTAAAGGTACAATTGCAAGAGTTGCATAATAAAAGGTTCATTCGCCCTAGTGTATCCCTGTGGGGAGCGCCTGTCTTATTTATGAAGAAGAAGGATAATACCTTGAGATTATGTATTAATTACCTACAATTGAATAGGGTGACCATCAAGAAAAATAAGTATCTTTTACCTCAAATAGATGATCTCTTTGATCAGTTGAATAGAGCAACAGTATTCTCTAAGATTGATATGAAATTATGGTACCACCAGTTAAGAGTTAGAGATGTAGATGTACCCAAGACAACTTTCCGCATGAGGTATGTGCATTAGGTGTTTCTGGTGATGCCTTTTGGATTGATGAATGTACCAGCAGTATTTATAGATTTGATGAACAAGGTGTTTAGACCATACTTAGATCAGTTTGTAGTAGTCTTCATTGATAATATCTTGGTGTACTCGCGTAATGTGGAAGATCATGATAGGTATCTGCAGATTATATTACAGACATTAAGAGAAAAGCAATTGTATTCTAAGCTGTCTAAGTATTAGTTCTTACTCAATCAAGTAATTTTTCTCAATCATGTGGTTTCAGCAGAGGATATTAAAGTTAATCCAAGTACAATCGAGGCTATCTTGAATTGGAGTCCACGAAATACGGTGATAGAGGTTAGAAATTTTCTATGATTGGCAGGCGATTATCGTCAATTTATGAAGAAGTTATTTATGATAGCTATACCACTCACCAGATTACTTCAGAAAGAGGTTAGATTTGTATGGATAAATCGATGTCAGGCGAGTTTTGAGCAACTAAGAGAGATATTGACTCAGGCTCTTGTCCTTACTCTACCTGTGGAAGGTAAACCATATATGATATACAGTGATACTTCACATAGTGGTTTAGGTTGTGTGCTGATGTAGGAGGGTAGAATCATTGCTTATGCCTCTCGTTAGTTGAAGCCTCATGAGCTGAATTACCCGACTCATGATTTGGAGTTAGCAACCATAGTTTTTGCATTAAAGATTTGGCGGCATTAATTGTATGAGGAGAAATATTTTATTTATACTAATCATAAGAGTTTAAAGTATTTGAGTGTTCAGAGAGAGATGAATCTTCGGCAGAGATGGTGGTTAGAGTTGATTAAAGATTATGATTGCTTCATTGATTATCATCCTGGCAAGGCAAATGTTGTTGTGGATGTTTTGAATCGAAAGTCCATGGCAGGTTTGACTGCTTATTCGCTCTCATTGCTTATTGAGTTAAGAGTGTTGCATGCCGGATTTGAGTCTTGTGATGATGGTGTTTAATGCCTCAGTTGCAGTATAGGCCAGTTTCATCAGAGCAGATTAGGAAAGCCAAGTTGACAGATGAGAAAATTCAGAAGATTATGATGGATTGCCAAAAGGTGGAGAGTCGAGATTTTTATATGAGAGATGATGACAGTTTGTGGTATAGAGATAGACTGTGTATTCCTGATGATGTAGGATTGAAGAGGAAGATTCTAGAAAAAGCATATCAGTCACTCTATACTATGCACCATGATAGTACTAAGATGTATCATAATTTGAAGTAATATTATTGGTGGTCAGGTATGAAGAGGGACATAACAAAATTTATATCTAGATGTCTCACTTGTCATATAGTGATGGCTGAGCATTAAGTTCCTTCAGGGTTACTTCAGCTATTATCAGTGCCTAAGTGAAAATGGGAGCGAGTAACGATAGATTTTATGACTAGACTGCCTTTGACCCAAAAGAAGTATGGTGCAATCTGGGTGATTGTGGATCGAATGACGAAGACTGCTCATTTTCTTTCAGTTTGGATGGACTACTCACTTAAGAGGTTGGTTGAGTTGTATATCAGTGAGATAGTGAGGCTACATCAAGATTTTGGAGGAGTTTTCAGAATGCATTGTATTCTCGATTGTATTTTAGTATTGCTTTTCATTCTCAGATAGATGAGTAGTCAGAGAGAGTGATACGGATTCTAGAGGATATGTTGAGGACTTGCATCATTGATTTTACTAGGAGCTGGGACATGTTTTTGCCACTGATTGAGTTTGCTTATAATAACAGTCATCAGTCTAGTATTGGGATGACACCTTATGAGGCATTGTATGGCAAAAAATGAAGGACACCTTTATGTTGGGATGAAGTTAGAGAAGGTAAACTAGTTGGTCCCGATTTGATTAAGGAAGTGGAAGAGAAAGTGAAGTTGATTCGGGATCATCTGAAAACAACTTCAGACAGGCAGAAATCCTATATAGATTTGAAGAGGGAAGACATAGAGTTTAGTGTAGGAGATAAAGTGTTCCTGAAGGTGTCATCGTGGAAGAAAATTTTGAGATTCGGTCGTAAAGAGAAGTTAAGCCCTCGTTTCATAGGATCATATGAGGTACTGGAGAGAGTTGGTCTAGTAGCTTATAGGTTGGCTCTGCTACCCGAGTTAGACCGGATACATAATGTCTTCTATGTCTCTATGCTTCGGTGATATATGTCAGACCCATCTCATATCTTGTCAGTAGAGTTATCTGACTTACAAAGAATAACAACTAGCGATTTTTTGCACGAAAGGTGAAAGAGTTGAGAAATAAGAAGATGCCACTTGTGAAAGTTCTTTAGATGAATCATGCCACTGAGGAGGCGACATGAGAGAGTGAGTAGACGATGCGGAGTCAGTATCCTCAGTTATTCTAGAGTGAATAACAGATAATTTTGAAGATAAAATTTTCTTTAGGGAGAGAGAATTGTAACATTTATAATTTTTAAAAATAAAATAAAATAAAATAAAATTAATATAGATAAATTAAATAAATAATTTAAATAAAAAATTGAATAATTTTAAGTAAAAAAGTGAAATGTATATTTGAAATATACATGAAATATACATAACATATAAAAAGACAACTCTTAAAAGTCAAAAATCAAAGGTCAAGTAGTATTTTTATAATTATACTTTAAAAATTAAAAATTATTTAATTCATAACGCAGGTGACTGGGGTGATTCGGTAGAGCCGAAGAGTTCTACTAGACCTGATCTAGTCTAGGCTTATGTTTATTGAGCTAGAAGTATTTTTGAGTATCAAGATCAAAGATATTTGTCAGTATGTATATATTTTATATTATAGTACATTTTGATATTATGCATATAATGTTATATTTTTGGAGTATATATTATAAATTATATAAAATATTTTTGGTTAAATTGTGTAATATGGGGTTTTATATTTTTTTGATAAATATAAGTATATGCATAAATATTTTAGAAAATATGGATGATTTGTGAAGTTGGGATGAAATGTTGTTTATTATTATTTTTATTGGGAGTGTATTTTGTGAAAGTTGTGTAATTGTTGAAAATTTATAATGTCCAAATTACAAATAAAATTCTACAAATTTTTCTCAGAGATTTTTATATAAAATACTATTTTGAAATCTTTAGTTAATAATAAATATTTTATTTATTACTTAGCTATATATTTTAAAATATTTTGAATTTTAAATTGGAAATGAAAAATTTTTTATTTTATCGAATTGTTACAATTTTATACCGTATATGCTATTTTTTATATATTAAATATATGTATTATACGTATATAGAATATAAAAATGTTATATTTTTTCTTTTTTTAATTGTTATTTGCTATTACTGGTTGGTGTATGAAATTGTAAGTCCTGTTGTATTGGTATTTTTAATAGTAATACGCTTTATATATTTGATAAAATATTTTAAAAATAATTTTTTTTATTTTATGAATTTTTTTATTTATTCATTTTTAAAATATTTTATCTGAATATTGTTATATATTTTTTTATTTGGATATATTTTATTTTAATATTTATTTGAGTTAATTTTATATTTTAATGCTTGTGTTTATTTTTTTAATATCTATAAAATATTTATAAAATATCTACAATATCTATATAATATCTATGCAATATACAAATATATATAATCTATATTATTTTTTATTATTTTATAGATATTGTGTAAATATTACTTAGATATTGTGTACATATATTATATAAATATTATATTTTTTTTTGTATGTATTTCCTATTTTAAAAGTTAAATCATATAATTTAAAATAGTAAAATTATAAATTTAAATTATAAGAGAATGATTTATATATATTTGTGTTAATTTTCTTGGTCAACATCTATCAAACATCTATTAAATATATACATAATACTGAAAAAAGAGATAGTTTTGAAAATTTTATATAACTTTTTTTAAAAAGTATAAATATTTTTATTGTGTATCATATTTTTTAAAAAAAGATTTATTTTTATGAGTAGTTTTATAAAATTCTCATTATTTAAAAAACAAAAAAGCTAGTTTAAAAAAAGAGATGAAAATTACATGAATTACTATTTTCTTAAGTTTTATTTTAAAAATACTATACATATATTTTTTTTACACTTTTAACTTCCTTATTTTTTATTTACCTTTTTCTTTTCTTTTTTAAATATACGGTGTGATTTTTTTTCTTTTTTTTTTCTCATTCTCTTCTTCTTCTTTGTTATCTTATTTCGATTTTATTTTATTTTTTCTATCCAGTAGTCTCCTTTTTTAACTAAAAAAAATGTGAGTATTAAGTTATAACTATGAGAAATCATTTGTATATGTTTTAGAAATCTAATTAATATTATATATTTTTTTTCTTGTATTTATAATTTTTTTTTATTATGGTGCTGTTTAACTATGATGTTATAGGTGCTTTTAGTTGTTAAACTATATTGCATTTTACACGTTTGATAAAAATACTTTAAAGAAAAATTTTTTCTTTAGTAAATTTTTTTGCTTTTTTTATCAATAGATATTTCTTGAATTGATATATATCCTTTCTTTTGAATTATATTTCCTTCATTTTGATTTGTAAATTATATTATTTGTTTATATATAAGGCTAGAATATAATATATTCTCAACATATATATAATATATCTGCAATATATATAACATATCAGTAATATATATTCTATAATTAATTAATATATAAATAATAAAAAATAATATACCTATAATATATATACTATAATTAAGTAATATATATATATATATATAAAACATATTCACAATATACAATTACATAAAGGTTGAAACACAATATATCTACAATATATTCATAATATATTTATAATATATATAGTATATCCGTAATATATATACTATAATTAATTAATATATAATATAATATAATATATATGTAACATATACATTATAATTAAGTTTCACATAAAGGTTATATTATATATAAATATTAAAACATAATATATCCGCAACATATATAATATATCAATAACATTTATATTATAATTAATCAATAAATAAAGAAGACTAGTAGAGAACACATATATAAATATACTTGTAATATAGACATAACATAAATATTAGAATATAATATATCTATAATAGATGCAAAATATATTTGCAATGTATAAATTTTATATAATGATATTATTGATTATCTTTTGAGACTTTTTTTATAAATATTAAAACATAATATATCTATAATATATATAAAATATATTTGTAATATATAAAATAATATTATAAACTGATATTATTAAAGTTATTTTTAAAGACTTTTTTTTTTGTAAAATTTCAAAAAAAAAGTGTATAACTGTATTATTGGGCCACAGCTCGTGATGAATCCCAAGCCTAACCAAACTTGTAATTTCAGATTATTTATTTTCCTTCAATTCTAAAATAAAAAAATGAAATTTATTTCGTCTCTCTCTGCTCGATTATTATAGCCAAACGCGGCGGCGGGAAAAAAAATTTACAAAAAAGGAAAAATTCCATTAAATAAAAAATAATAAAAAGAAAAACGAAAATAAATTGATAAATAAATGGAAAAGAAAATAAAGAAGACTTAAAAAGTGACATAAAAAAGGTCCGCCATTGCACGCGTGACTAAAAGCGCGTGGAATCCGCATATCCCTTTTTCCACTTTTTTCCACATTTTCCTTCACTGATACCCACTCACAAAATTTATCCTCCGTCATTATATCTTTTGCTAAATATCTCCATCCAACGGTCTAAAATTAACAAATACATACACAGCGTAAAATTATCACTGTCCGAACCTCAGCTTTAGAGGATACGAACCTAAGGTAAGGTACAACTATTTTTTATTTTTATATTATTTTCCTGTTTTTAAAAAGCGTATAACTAAATAGTTTGGTTGAAATTACATAATTTTTTGGACAGTCACTGTATCTATCGGTCGCTCCGCTACTCTATCTTCGGCTCTCTGGTCCGAAGTTCCAAAATTTTCGGTACCATTTCTAGAGAGAGAAAGTAGAAGTTTTAGTGAAAGTCGGTTTTATTATTTGTATTTTCATTTAATTTAATGAGGGAATTGTATTTTTGAGCTTAAAAACCCCCCAAAAAGAAAAAAAAATATGCAACAAATTTAGCGGTTTTTGGCTTCTTTTACTTGATCAGCCCATTAGGAAACGGCACGCCGTTTACTTCATTGTTTGCCTCTCTCTCACTCTGTCTCTTTCTATCTAAAGAACCCTAAATTCTCGCTTTCCTCAGATCAAATACACTGTCAAGTTTGGAAACACTTTTGGTGCTTCTTGCCTGGGAGCCTTCTGGGTTTTTGGTAATTATACTTTTTTTAAGCTAAAAGTGAGTATTTTAGTTTTAATTGTGCATTTTTCATTCTTAATTGTGCTTGAATTTGCTTGGAATTGTTCTTTTGTTTCCTTCTTAAATGGTTTTCTTTAGGGTTCTTTAATGTTTTTGGGAGGTGTGTTTAATTGGTAAAGTCTTTTATTATTATTATTATTATGCCTTCAAATTTGCACTGAAGTATTTCTTGAATTCTATAGCTTAGGCTAGTTATTAACTTCTCAAGTTGCCTTTTTCTTTTTCTTTTTTTAATTTAGTTTGTGTTTTTGGGTAAGTTAAGTTTCTGGTTTTTGTTTAGATTTCCTTTTTATTTCTGGGTGAGTACTTGCTTTGAATACTCAGATTATGCAGTATCTTTTAGGGGTCGCTTTGCTAGTACTTGGGAAAAAAGAACATTAAAAGGTTGAAAGCTTTACGTCTTTGGTTCATTTCAATATCAAGAAGGTTTAAGATTCCTAGGTTTTTGCCTTATGTTTCTTAAGCAACCTAATGAAGAAATTAAGGATTTGTAAGACAACCATAGATGGAGCCCTTTTGTTAGTGTTTGTTGTATTACTGGTTTGTCTGTGCTTATGTAAGTTTTAAATTTCATTTACCGAAACTTCTATAGCTTAATTCATCTGAATGAATGAATCATTGCAGGATGACCATAAGGGCATCATTTGGGATGGTCTGACTATCAGCCTACTTTTTACAGAAAACAATTAGCTGGAAAGATATTGGTCCTTTGATTTTAATGCCTGGTAACGAATTTGAAGAGGGGATCTGCAATCTATATGAATTAGACAACACTTCCCAGGGCCAGCGTCTATCTCAAACTGTTGGTGGCAATTGGCCAGTGCTTGATTACAATCAGTGGGTTGGAAAGCCAACACAATCTGGGGCCAACCTGAATTTCAATCTGAAGAACTACAGCTTACAGCAATCAGGTATCAATGATATACACTGCTTGTGGTATTCTCTCAGTAGATCTTCTTATTGGCTTGTCATAATCAGTTAAAACTTTACACTGCTTACTGATATAGGATAACTGCCTTTCTTTCTCTGTCGTGAGATGACAAGAGAGAACTTTTGATTTATTAAGGTACATTTATTAAT
This sequence comes from Garcia nutans, assembly GCA_947685225.1. Taxonomy (NCBI): domain Eukaryota; kingdom Viridiplantae; phylum Streptophyta; class Magnoliopsida; order Malpighiales; family Euphorbiaceae; genus Garcia; species Garcia nutans. The sequence goes on from CANTUV010000012.1 coordinate 53,552,986, forward strand.
GGCAGTTTGAGGTTCTTCTCCCGTGCTTATTTATACCCGTGCCACATTTGCTTTGTTTATTTGCAGATTTTGTGAAAGGACATGATAGTGAGTTGCTACATGTGCCATTCAACCAAAACTATATGCAATTGACTCCAAGCCCAGAGTTCTTCAGAAGTCTCACCATAAATAATCCGCTGAATATAAATGAGTTTCTGCTTGGACGCCAGAATTTCCAGTCAAAGCAGAACCAACCTGAAAGTTTCAGTGAAAGTACCTGTTATGACCAACGAATTTTGACTTTAAGAGGTGTTTCCATTTTTAAATCACAACAGGAAAATGAGTGTGCAGACAGTCCCACCTTGACAACAAATTCAGAAAGGTCAGAGATTACTGAGGCTTCTAGTGATTTTAATTTTCTCACAGGTAAGCACCAGTTTGCAGGGGATCAACAACTGAGTGCTCCACAGCCTTATCAAATGCAGCAGCCTGGGTATAATGACATGCAATTGTTGCAGCAGCATGTGTTGTTCAAGCAGCTGCAAGAATTTCAGAGACAGCAGCCGCTTCAGCAGCTGGGTGATTTGAGGCAACAGAACTCCTTAAACCAGTTTTCTGCTATTTCTAGACAGGCAGCTGGGGGTCAGTTTTCACCCCTCATCAATGGAACTCCTGTTCCTGATGGATCACAAATGCTTAGGAACTGGATGCAGCTAGGTGTATCTCCTCCTGCACAAGGAGCATCTAATAAAGTTGCTTTTTCCCAGGAGCAAGGTCAGGCTTTGCGTTCAGTGGGTCTTACTCCCCAGCAGCTTAATGCGTCTCTATATGGTACTTCTGTTTCTAACACAAGAGGCAACATGAATCAATATCCCCATCTTCAAGGACCATCCCATGACTCTGTCAATCTGTTGGCCAAGGCTAGTGATCAATCACAAAAATCTATAATGCAGTCTTCTGGGTTTGGCAACCCATATTTAGGAGATCAGTTTTCCGTTCCTCTAGACCTGGCAGGCTTACCCCAGGGAGCTTTGGTATCAAAGCAGGAACTTCAGATGAAAAATAATTTTGGACAATTTCCTGTTCAAAGTCTAAATAGTGGACTTTTTCCAGGAACCCTCCAGGAGGGTAATATTACACAAGTGAATACAACTGTGAAGGAATTCGATGGGAGGGAAGAACAAACTGGTTGGCCTGCGATGCAGCAATTGAAACAACTTGGTCCTTCTCAAAGTTTGGTTCCTCTAGACCCAATGGAAGCAAAGATTTTATACAATATGGATGGCAACATTTGGGATGCTTTTGGAAGTCGCTCTGACACAGGTGCAAGCTTGAACAACACGTTGGAACATGCAGATTCCTCTTATGCTTTTCCTTCTATTCAGAGTGGGAGCTGGAGTGCACTTATGCAGTCTGCTGTGGCAGAGGCTTCTAGCAGTGATACTGGGCTACATGAGAAGTGGAGTGGCTTGACTTTCCAAAACACAGAGCACTCAAATGATAATCAAATTTCGAACTTCGTGGAAAGTGAGAAGCAACAGACAGGCTGGGTTGATAACAATTTGCAGAGTGCATCCTCCTTTAATTCTAAACCCTTTCCTATGATTACTGATTCCAGTATGAGCTCTAGCTTTCCTGGGTTTCAGCAACCTGGAATTCAATTCTCGATTGAACAGAGAGAGGATATTTTCCAGAATGGTTCTCACGAGTCTACTGGGAATTGCAACCCTCAGCAGAAGTCATCAATGGGCGATGGTCAAAAGGCTCAAACATTCATTCCTTCAGACAATTCATGGGCTGGACAGACATTTGAGCACTCACAAAGTACTTTGCAGCATCAGAAAGTCGCCTCAAGTGATATTTCTGTAGATAACAAGGGCAGTGAGAGCATGTTTAAAAGTCATCAACAGATGAATAATGTTACTCATGTTGCACTTAGTCCTTATGAGGGAACCAATGAAAAACATGAAAAGCAGCAGACTTCTCATGAAGGGGAGAATTCTAATGACTGCTCGAAAGGCTCAAGTGGTCATGACCTAGGACACCTTGAGCAGTTCAAGTTTTTTGGTAATGTTTCCAGCAGTGCAGTGAATGTAGATAAGGTAAATGAGTTCAAATATTCATCAATGACACTTATTTTGGTTTCCAATAATTAAATAGTAACTTATCTCTCTTCTTCACAGACATCCTTTCCTGATTTTCAAGGAAATTCCAGGGCATCAGAGAAAGTACCTTCTGGAGGTGATCAGGGCTCTAATACATCTACTACCTTCCATGGATCAACTCTCCCTGATGGCTCAAATGTTTCTGCTCAGACAAGGTAGTTGATTGTGCATCTTACTGATGAATTGGAAGCTTGGAATGTTTGTTTAATATTGTCATCATAGTCTATTTATTGTTTGCAAGCTGTAAAGGCCCTCGTTTTCTGCATATTTTCTTTCTAATCATGTCACATGTACTCAGATGCTCCTTCAATTTAAAGATTTAACAGAATTTTACTAACATTTACATGGCAGTGAACATATGCTTGAGCTGCTTCACAAGGTTGACCAATCAAAGGATGATAGTAGCACCATTAAACAATTTGGATCCAGTGACAGTGATTCATTGGCTGAAGTGCCTGGAGCTGATTCACATGAAGCATTTGGCTCTCAATTGCATGCTCAATCCTCTGCTTCCCAAGGTTTTGGTTTGAGATTGGCTCCTCCATCTCAAAGGATGTCGAATTTAAACAATTTTCTCATTCATCCGGGTTTACTACAGACTATAAGCAATCTGAGTTCTAGGCACATTAATCCTGAATTAGGAGATAAAAATCAGGCTTGGTTAACCCCATCTTTATTTCAGTCTTCACCTCCTCCACATGAGCTGGCTCAAAGAGCTCATTGGGATAATAAAACTGCCACGCCAGGACATAAAAGCTTCTCCCCATATGTAAATATGCTGGGCAATTCTGTTGCGTCATTTGGACCCAGTACTCAGCAAACAAGAAACCAGCTTCAAATGCGTCCCTTGTCCAATGTACCTGTATCATCTCAGTCTTCACAGGCAACATTACCTGGTGCTGCTAGTAGATTCCCACCTTTTAACCAAGCTTCCACTCAAGATACTTCTCAACAGTTACAAACCAATCCTGTCAGTCAACAATTTCCAGTTTTGGAGGCTTCACCTTTATCTCAGCCTTCAATAATGTCAGGCATATCTCAACAGGGTGAGAATTCAGTAAGGCCATACAACGTATGGAGAAATGTACCAACTCAGAGGCAACCGTTTGGCATGGAACCTCTCAAGTTCCCCAATTTTCCTTCCTCCATGGATCAAACAAATAATAGTGTAAGCACTTCAGGGACTCCGTATGGGTCAAATGATCATAATTCCATAAAAGGTGGATATAAATCATCAGAAACTGGTTCCTCTTCTAATTCACAAGGCTTTGACCATAGGGAAGAGCATCCTGGGAAAGAGATGTTGCAACAGCAAATGCCATCTAAGATACTTGACGCTTCTTGCTCAGGCGGTGCATCTCAAGGGCAACAGCCTGTTTCAGATGAAACTGCTCTTAAATCTGGCTCATTGGTGTCTCATGCTCAGCAGCAGGACCTTGATCAAGTAAGGCCTAGCAAAAACCTTGCTCAAGCTCCTACTGAAAGAAATCTTGAATCCTTAAGCCATTCATATAACAACCATCATAATTACTCCCTCATGCATCAAGTGCAGGCAATGAATAATGGTGCAGAAAGTGCTTCGGATGTTCAACATGCTGCTGCTTTGGGGGGACGGCAATCACATGATAACATTTCAAGTTTCAAAAACTCTACGGATGGTAGACCAAATCCAACATCACAGCACAATTCATTTCCATCTGGAGATACCCAAACGCTTAGATTCTTGGCAGAAGCAAGAGATGGTGCAATTGTAAAAGCTCCACAGGCTGGTGTTCAATCTAGGCCTTCTCGGGAGATGGTCACATTTGGTCACAATGACTCTCATACTCAATCTAGCAGTAGCAATGTGCTATCTAATCATACGGATCATGGCCAGGTTAATCTGCATATGGCACCCTCCTGGTTTAAGCAATATGGTGCTCTTAGAAATGGACAGATGGTGCCAATATTTGATGCTAGACTCGCAAAAACTGCTGTATCTCAATTCTCTGTTGGAAAGCCTTCTCAAAATTTGCATATTCACACCCCTTTGGAGCAGTTAGATGCTGCTGATGCTGGTCAGGGTGGTAATGTTTGGCGAAGCTCGGCTGCTGCCTTGGTAGCAAGTCAGCAGTTATCATCCCCATATATGTTGCCTTCAGAGTTCACCAATCAAGTGGCAGTGATGAGATCAAAGAAGCGCAAATTTGTAATGTTTGAACTTCTACCATGGCACAAAGAAGTGACTCAAGATTCCAGGAGGCCTCAGAATATCAGGTGCTTGCCTAATACAGTTAACTCTCTTTATTTCCTCCCTCTCAATCAAGGTATGGCCTAGAGAGAAATTGCTAAACAATGTTGATTAATTGGATCATTCCATCTTTTTTTTTCCTTCCCCCTTTTTTTTGTCAATTTTTTCTTATTCTATGCTACCAAACTTTGCATTCTGGTTGTGAGCTGCACTATTTTAGGAGGTTGTAGATTCTTTTTTATGTTACCATTTCTGTTTTTATTTGAACTGTGTTTATGTAAATTAAGACATCAGTTTTGTAACTCCCATTTATTGGTTGCTTGTCTGACAAAGTATTGTTTTTGCAGTGTGGCTGAGCAGGAATGGGCACAAGCCATGAACCGGGTGATTGAGAAGGTGAGCTAGTTGAATGGATCGTGCAGTTAAAACTTGTCTCACTGTCAACTGTTTTTGATTTTCCTTATTTTTAACTGGTAGGTGCAAGACGAGGTTGAAATGATTGAAGATGTGCAACCAATGCATCGATCAAAGAGAAGGCTTATTTTAGCAACACAGCTTCTACAGCAATTGTTTCATCCTGCACCAGCTTCCATTTTATGTACAGACCCTGCTTCAAACTATGGTATCATATCATACTTCGTCTCTAGATTGTCGCTGGGAGATGCATGTAGCCTCGCTTACTGCATGAGAAATGATTTTCTTGCGCCTGTAAACAACAGCAATGTGTGAGTGTTATCTTCGCTGGTTGTAAGAAACTGTGTTCAGCACAAATTAAAAAAAATGGAGTGTGTTTTGTATTCCTTGTGGAAGTAACATGGTTTTGAATGCATAATGCATCAAAAACTTATAATCTGTCAATTCATTTTGTTCAGGAATTCTGAGAATCTCAAAATTTCTGAAACAAGTGGTGACCAGCAACTTTTGGCTGTTGTGGAAGAGTTCATTGATAGAGCAAAGAAACTAGAGATTGACTTCCAAAGGTGTGAGCAAGTTTTGCCAGTCATAAGACTGTGTCATCTTTAGCAATCAATAATATTAATTGGAAATTTTAACTCAAATTGCATCATATCCTCTTAAGTTTATTCCTTGAAAAATGCAGATTGGACAAGACAGCATCAGTTGTAGATGTAAGAGCAGATTTTATGGATTTGGAAAGGTTTGCTGTCATCAATCGGTTTGCCAAATTTCACGTTCGGGGGCAGCAGGATGCCTCTGGAACCTCACCCTCTGTCATGCAAAAACCAAATCCCCAGAGACATATTGCAGCATTTCCTATGCCTCGGAATCTACCTGAGGGGGTACAGTGTCTTTCACTATGACTATCAACTATTTATAGCAAACTGAATCCTCTTTTCTTCTGCATTCTGCATTCCATAGTGTTACCTGTGCCCCTGCCGATATGACTTTATTTGACTTGAAACACTAGCACGCAAGGAAGAAGTAATGCAAAATGGAATTCTGAACAGGTCAGCTTCAAGTAACCAAGGCCACATATTCATTTTGAATCAAGGCCAGTTATTGTCATTTTTGAGGAAGTATATATTGTTTCTTGTATATGTTAATGAAATCCCAAGGAGAATAGGGAGTATTCAAATTAACTTTTCATAGAGCAAGAGGATCAGTAGTGTGGATGTTCTCTAGTGGTTGTTACATAAATTAGTTAAATTTTAGCTTTTATATGATATGTTGGCTGCAACTGTCTGGCAATATCTTGGTAGTATTTTTTCTTTTTATCTCGCCTTCCCCCTCCCCTCCTAACATCTTTTTCAGGTATATGAGCTGGAAGAACAGGAGAATTGATATCTTGAAGATGACGAAGCAATTAATTAGTCAGGCAAACAAAACAATGGTGAAAAACCTTTTTTTTTTTTTCATTTAGTTGAAATTCCATAGTCTCGGATTTTCTCACAGGAGTTTTTCACTGACCCTAAATATAATTGGAGTTTGAAATATGATAGTGGGCCTTGAAAAAAAGGGGAAGAAAAGCTTCCATGACTTTGGGGGTGTTGTCACATGTCTGGTGGTGTTGTTACACTTGGACTTTGCATTTTTTTTATTGGGGGCAGCAAAAGATCTCATTGAAAAGGACATAGAAACTTCTTATTATGACAACTTTTTATAAACATTTGTTTTCTGTGAAAAGTACGAGATGTCAGCAGACATTGATTCTATTGACCCTTTGATGTCCCCAAATATTGTTATAATGCATATATCATGGAGTAAAAGACAAGAAAAGCCTTTTTTTTCCTTTAAAGACAAATAAATTATGTAATAAATAAAAGTTGGTTATTTTGGCATTGGAAGGAGGATTCTCAGTACTCCCTATCTTTTATTTATTTATTTTTTAATTTTTCTGATGAAAATTGACTGAAAGCAGCAGTGACACGTCAGTTTGTTTTGTTTTGTGATACTGTCTTAATAATTAACTTTTGTATATCCACCCTGTCAGTATCAGTATCAGTATCTGATCCCTCACTTGCTCCGTTCATGTATGGAAAATGATGTGAGAAAGGATCAGAAGCTGGAAAAAAATCTTTTCTTTTTTAAGTAGAAACTGTATCCATAAAGAACAAAGAAACAAAAAAATTGGGTCAATTTTTAATTATTATTTATTTATATAATAAGAGCTTATGTGGGGTTGGTTATATATATATATATATATATATATATATATATATATTAGATATGTATAAAACCACAGGACAAATCTAAATGGTGGCCACCCAACCCAACAATTGCCATTGGCTGATAGTATCTGGTGGGTGTGTTTTCATGTTTTCAAACATCCAAACATTCTTTAATGAAATTAGTAGTAATAATAATAAAATTGAGAATAATAATAATAATAATAATAATACCCTTTTATTATTATCATTATTATTATTATTATTAGTACTACTTTCTTTTTTGTTCTTTGGATTTGGTATTTATGGTGTGGTCCTTTTTAGTTTGTTTTCCGTTTATAGATTGGAAAGGAAAGCACGTGCTCCAAATCCTAAATCCTTATCAATAAAGGTTTTCTTGATTACCAATCAACCTCTGCCTCTGCCTCTGCCTCTATATATATATAACCTTGAACTCTCTGTTTTGACTGTTTATTTTTGAAACAAAGAGCGGCAGACAAAAAAACAGAGAGAAATCGAAGCCTTGAGAACGAGAAATCTTAAGAAAATCAAGAAAGATGAATAACTTGGACTATTGTACGGATTGCAAGAGGTACACTGAAGTTGTGCTTGATCACACTGCAGGGGATACAATTTGCACAGTGTGTGCTTTAGTTCTTGAACACCACTATGTCGATGAAAGTTCTGAATGGAGAACTTTCGCCGATAGTGATAACGACAATGATCCCAATCGTGTTGGTGCTGCTTCTAATCCTTTTTTAATCACTGGGAACATCTCAGCCACAATTATCTCCAATAATGGTGTTAAATCGTCTGAGGTTGTGGCTACAAACTGGAGAACACATGATTTAATGAACCCAGATAAAGGCCTCAAAGAAGGGTTTGAAGCCATAGCTTTAATGGCAGATAGACTAAGTATTGTGGCAACAACAAAGAATAGGGCTTGTGAGATATACAAGAATGTGGTGGAGCAAAAATCTTGCAGAGGGAGGAACTTGAATGCTATATTGGGTGGTTGTTTGTCTATTGCTTGTAGAGAGACAAAATCACAAAGAACACTGAAAGAGATAAGTAGTGTTACTGATGGAGTTTCAAAGAAAGAAATTGTTAGAGCAGTACAGGCTATAAAGAAACAAGTGGAGGTTGAAAGTGGGACTTTGAATGCTAGTGCGCTTGTTAGAAGGTTCTGTTCTCATCTTGGTATGAAAAATCAAGCCATGAAAGCTGTGCAAGAAGCTCTTGAAAAATCTGAAGAGATTGATATAAGAAGGAGCCCTAAATCCATCTTGGCTGCCATTATTTACATAATCACTCAGCTTTCAGACGAGAAAGTACCTCTTCGAGGTCTGAATTTCTCTCTGATTTATAATTTGATTCTTCTCTGGCATCATGCATGGATTATATAAGAAAATAATTTATTTTCTTTTAAATTAATTTTTTTCCAAAATTAATAATAATAATAAATTAAAATCTTTTCACAAATTAAAAATTAAATTAAAAAATCTTGTAGCATATGGAACCTTCATAATAGAGAGAATTTTCTTTGAACTGGGTTTTCTCTATAACTTATGAGGTTTTTTTCTCCGGCCTAACTGACCCAAATTAATCAATTTGTTCTGGGTTTCTAATGAGAACTTCTTATTGAATTGGGTTTTCTCTACACATTCAAAAAAAATTCTCGGTTTTTAATGAGAACTTCTTATTGACTTGGGTTTTCTCTGCACATTCAAAAGTTCTTTTCTTCAACCGTAATTGATTGAAAAATCTTGTGCGCCTGAATTTTGGGTATAATAAAGAAGGGCGCGCGCGCGTGTATATATATGAAAGAATGATATTAAATTTATGGTCTCTCTCGATTGGATTTGATTGAAAGTAATGAGATGCAGATATTGCAATAGCTGCTGAAGTCGCAGAAGGGACAATCAAGAGGTCATACAAGGATATGTATCCTCATGCTTCAAGGCTAATACCCAAATGGTATGCCAAAGATGAGGCCTTCAAGAAACTCTCTCACCCATCAGATTCTGGTGCCAAGCAGGGCAACGATCCACAGATTTCTAATTTCCTGGACTGGAATTAGCCCAATTAGTAATTCAATTTTGCCCATAGTTGAAGAGTTTTAAGTCGACAGTAATGTCAAATCTCTGTTATGATTGAACCAGTTTTGGACTTGCACTTGTTAAAACATTGGGTCATTAAGCAAAAGCTGTTTATCTCTTAGAATTCGATCCATTATTCAATAATTTAACTTTAAAACTATGAAAAACATGAAGAAGTGAACTAAACCCATTATAGTATTCTTAAAGAATTTGCAATTGCATACAGAAATCTAACATATATAACTGTACCTCAGTGGACTTGTATGTTGAGAAACTTCATTTTCTTGAAACGACAAGATAGTTTTGCTCTCTACCTTGTCGTTTATTTCTGTGAGTCTGTAGTTTTTGTTGAATTTATTTTAAAAGCCTAATGGCTTCAATTGCCATTATACTTATCATTTGAAATACTGTTAGGGAAAAAATAGTTGGAAAATGTTTTTCATTTAATTGGAAAATTTTATAAATTCATCTTAAAATAAATGTTTAGAATATCTAATAATCGATACTGCTATTTAATACATACTTTTTTCGATTAACAGCAACTTAAATATTAACACTAAAACATATTTAAAAACAAAATAATTTTTTACTAACAAGTGGTTAGTGCGAGTATTTCCGCAATCTCAACCTTTAAACAAGAGATCGTAAGTTCGATATTTATGAATGAAGTTATTACTTACTGGGAACACTTTATTCTTTAATGGATAAATCCGGTGCGAACAAGATTAGTATTGATCCAGTGAATTCAGAGATATATACGGTTATATAAAATAAAATAAAATTTTCAAAAATAGAGTTAATTGAACGTTAATTTTTTTTTTCACAAATTAAGAACTCATAATACAATCCATGAACAAGTCTAGCTCTCACTAAATATGCTTAAATCATTAGATGAAGTTGCTAAAATTAATGTTGTATGATTGAGCACCTTCTCCAATAATATTTCCAGTCATAATCTTCGGCTTTAAGAACAACCAAACGCAGCTCTTGTTAAGATTTTGGTCATTAAACTAAGAAAGATACGTACCATTGCTTACATCTTCCATGGTGGAGTTCCAACCACAATGACAATCAAAACAAGTAATATCTGGATGGCTTAAGACCTTCTTTTGAGCCACCAAACTCACAATTCTTCCATTTCTGTCTCGACATTCATTTTTATACTAAATGTATATCTTCAGAATTGGTATATGTTTTTAGAAATAAATTGTATGTGTATCTCTAAAAGAAGTTATTTTAAAAAAAAAGTAAAGAAAAATAATTTATTTTAAAGAAATAAGAGTTTTTTTTTTAAAAATAATTTTATTTTTTGAGATATTTTTAAAGAAATTTCTAAAATGAATAGACGAAGATATATAATTTGCAGAAGGGGCAGCATAAATATATCATTGGATTTTATAAATACACCATTATATTTTCCATCAGTAAAATGTCTTTATGTGAAAAGATAAATACGGACCTTTTTTTAAGTACCAAAATATTACACAAAAACACTAAATATACATTATTTTACTTTGACACTTATTTCTTCACATGTTTCTTATTCTATCCAATTTCATCAATAAACCCTAATTCTATAAAATCCTTCAAACATTTTCACTTTTTTATTTAGTGCTTTCATCGTTCCTTTCACAAGTTTTAAATAATAACATGCTCCAACAATGATTCATATAGAGAAAATAAGTTTAACTTACATAAAATGAATTTTTTTTTTGGGCATTTTGACTACTATATTCAACACATGGCCGACTCTAGACTGTCAATCATGTGTCACTTGCTCAGCCACAACAATCAACCATATTACACATGTTCGGCTTTAATTGACAATCAAATCAAAGATAGTTAGCCGTTGTGGCTAACAAATATAATTTTTTTTCGCTACAATAGTCGATTATATATAGTAGGTCATACCCATAACAAATTACCAAATGTTGTAAAACTCCGTTTTTTATGTACTTTAAAATAGTAAATATGGAGAGTAAATAGTTATGATGGATAGATAAAATATAAGATGAGTTTGTATGATAGATGTAATATATATATATGTTATATATATTTAAAATAAACATGACATATATAAGATATATACATATATCTAACTTATATACCACATATACATGAGGTATAATTGGTTGTAGGAAAAATTGATTTTAATTACTTAATAATAATAATAATAATAATAATAATAATAATAATAATAAAGGTGAAGCACAAAGTTAAAAGGAAGAAGATGAGTGGTGGAGAATTTAAGTGGAAATTATTTATAATATTTTATTTATATAAAGATAAGGATGAGAAAAGAAGAGATAAGTCTTCTTCTTCTTCTTCTTCTTCTTCAACGTGAGTTAGAGAGAGCAAGTGGAAAGCGTGAGCTTTTCATGCTACATATTAAATTTTACATGAGATTCAAGAGGGATTAAAAAAAAATAGTCAAGATTTGGCAAATAATTCAAGTAAGTACTTTCTTCTTGAGCTTATTTTATGAATTATATATATTTATATGTATGATATAGTTAGTGAGAGAAAGTGATGATTAATTGAATAATATGATGATAATGATATAATGAAATATATATGTTGAATTGATACATAGATGAAGTAAATATGGTTAGATGTTGAAGATAATGATGAGTAGTTGAAATTGAGAAAAAGAGTAAGAGTTTGGTAAAGTTGAGTTGGGAATTAGGTGAATTGATATATGGATCATGGTATGAATGAAATATATGATAATTGTTATTATGATTTTGTGCTTATATTAACAAGAAGTAAGTAAAGAAGAGTAAACTTGGAATAACCAAATGTTTGTACATAATCTATTTAGTTTATATACATGATCTTGAGTTTATATATATAATCTTGAGGTTATACGTATTTGATTTAACATAATTTGGAGTTGCTTATGTGATATATGAGTATTGTATTGATGAAAATAGAGTGAAAGAGTATTTTTGCGATGTTATAGGCGTACCCAGAGATTTAGCCTGACACGTCCAATGACACGCCCATGTCTCTGAACATGTTATAGCCACTATAATACATGATTAAAGACACGGGCAGTGACACGTTCATATCTCTGGGTGTGTTGTAGCTACTGTAACGCAGGACTAAGAACACGGGCAGTGACACGCCCATGTCTCTAGGAGTGTCATAGCTACTGAAAGGCATAATTAAGGACACAAAAAGTAACACGCTCATGTCCCTAGGCATGTCAAAGTTTCTATAAGTTGAGTGTGCCATTTAAAGAATTATGATAAAATATATTAATTATGCTAAATATTAGTATGTTGATGAGTCATATGGTAAGTGTAACTTATGCATGCATGATGAAAATATGAAATGAAAAATGTGGTTAGATGTTAAGTGTGAATTATTAATGAATAATGAATATGATAAAGATGAGATGAATATGATATTATTGTTAGTTTGAAAACTTATTATAGTATTAGTTAATGAGAAACTTCAAAGTATGGAGTATTGAATTAAGTGTTATGAGTTGAGAAGGAAAGAGAGAATTTGAGTTGTATAATTGAGATATATAAATTGATGTTATTAATAACTTGACTATTCATATCTTGATTAGAAGATCAAGTTATGAAGAGTTAGAGAAAGTAAAGATTTAAGGAGTTTGGCTTGAGTTTGAGTTATCTTGCATTACATTGGGCTTAACACATTTTGGTTAAAAAATGTATTAAGCTATTTGATATATTGAACATTGATGAACAATATGCTATGATATGTGATTTGTTATGTATGCATTAAATGCATTGTGAAGCCATTGATAATCGCTAAATTGAGTATAAAGTGAAATATGTGCAATATATGAAAATGACCCAACGTGTTTGGGTAATGTGGTTTATTGTGCATGCATTTAAGATATTGTGAAAAGTTATTGGCAATAACTAGATTGCATAAAATGTGATACATTGTGATGATATGACATTGAAATGATGAAATGAAATGATATGACATTAAAATGATGAAATGATATGATATGACATTGAAATGAATGAGAAAAATGAGAAATAAGGCAATGTGCCAAGTTGAATGTGAGAAGATGTGAAAGAAATGAATAATAGAAAATATAAAATAATTATGTGCCTAGTATGTTATTCAATTTTCAGAGTTCTATGTTTGGCGGTATGCCTATGAGGTTATCCTCATTATTTGCCTTCGGGGCTAGCTTTTGAGCAATTATTTAATTTGCCTTCAGGGCTAGACGCTTGACGTCACTGTGATATGATATGCCTTTGAGGCTAGACACATGGTGTCAATTTAGACCAAAATAATAACTCTGATATTTGAATAGCATATTAGATTTTTTGGGCCCATACTTGTGTTTGTTGTTATGTGAATTGTAAAATGATTGATAAATATGCTAAAAATGAAATGGTATGTTACATAGTGACATGATGTACATTAGCTTTATGCATTGGCATTGCATGTAAATTGGTAAATGATGAAAGAATATGATGATAAATTATGTTCATGTTGTGAGTGTGATTTTCTATAATGTATGTATATGCTGTCTACAAATACTACTAAGCTTTCGAGCTTAGCGCGGTTGTGTGAATAGCGCAGGTGAGTAGTTGACTGATCCGATAATTGGAGAGTAGTGCTACAAGAAAACTAAAGGTATTACGAGACCAATTAGAAATTAGTGCATGCTTGTATAATGTGTTATGTTGTATTTTGATCATATATATATATATAAGTGAATTTTGAAAAGAGTATAAATGTATATATGTAATTAAATGAAAAGTTTAATGATCTTGGAAATGTTACATATTAAGAATGAGATTTGATAATTTAAAATGTTCTTACATTAAATATATTATTAATTTAGAATTAAGGTAAATATTTAAATAATACTGTAAAGTGACATTCTTATATTATATATATATATATATATATATATATTGTGTGTATACGGGATATATATATGATACATATATAAAGTATACAGTGTTACAAATGTCATATCTAAAATTTTGAACAAAGTGCAATGTTAGTTAATATAACTAAAATATCTATTTAATTATATTAAATACAATATATAAAATACAAATATTAAAATCATATTATTATGAACTTAAAAAAAATATTTTTAGTTGGCCACCAATGATGAAATCAGAGACCAAATGAAGGGATGCAAATTTTCTAAGTCAAAAAAATTACTGGCCAATTGAACATAAAATTAAACGTTTAATATTATAATAAAATTTAAATATTTATTATAAATTTCTAAAAAAAATTCTCTATCAAAATTCTCTATTGTTTATTATATTCTAAACTTTTATTGAATTTTTTATTTTAATTTTTAAATCTATTAATTTATTTATAAAATTTTATTAAAGACTATTTCAAATGAGAATTTTTTTTCAAATGAGAAGTTTTATCTAATTCATACCTAAATTGTAAAATTATAGTATTAAGTTAAATAAATAATCATAAAACTCTAAATACTCGCTAATAAAAATAAAAAAGAAACATATATGGTAAAATATATATATATATATAAAATATTATATATATAATTTTTATAAAATACTATAAGTTTTATAAAAATATTATATATATACCTAATCATAAAATTCTAAATATCAACTAATTAAAAAATATATATATATGTGTTGAAAAAAGCCAATATGTATATAAAATAATATATATATATATATATCTAAATTTTTATAAAATACGATATATATATATACCTAATCACAAAATTCTAAATACCCATAAATTAAAAATATATATATGGTAAAAAAAGTTAATATATATAAAAAATACTTTATATATAAAATTTTAATAAAATACTATATATAAAAAAATATGCATAGTAAAAAAGCCAATATATAAATAAAATACTATATATATAAATTTTTTTAATAAAATACTATACAATTATATATATACACACACATACATACATATACACACTTACATATATATATATATATATATATATATGCATGCAAGTGTGAGAGGAAGGGGGATCCATTGCCCCCCTAGGACCCCCTCCCTCCGCCACCGTAGGCCACAATGATTGACTAAATTTGTTTAGTTACCTAAAGTGGCTAATTAAATCTATTTAGTTGGTCATTGTGGCTGATAAAGGATATTTAATTGATTATTGTAATTGACTAAAGAGAATTTAATTATCTAGTCGAGTTTAATTTGCTAATTATTCCTACATCCATTTTTTTATCAAGTTCTTATCAATTCAATAAATAACCAAGAATATATATATATATATATCATTTGGTAGCTTGGCTATTTTTAATAAAACCTAATTCCAAAAATATTTAAACCAAACCCAACTTTTCAAGAATTTTTAACCAAACTCAATTTCAAAGGACGGCTTTGAACCTTTTCTTGGTCTTGAGCCCAAATGAATTTCAAGTAAGAAATGAAAGATTGTGAGTTTGATTCCTCAAAAGAAGGTTCTAAGCCATCTCGGTGGTGTTTGTCTTGTAAGTTGGAACTCTGCAATGGAAGGTGCAAACAATGATGTGTATCTTTCTCGTGTTGGCCTTGCTTTACAATGTCTTGGGCTGCTACATTTATGATATATGGTTTGGTTTAGAATGGAAAGCTGTGATTTTGAAGCCATTTCTGGCTAAGATGAGAAAGCTTTATTACAGGAATCACATTAGAATTTACCATTCATCTTTTTTAAAATAATAATAATAATAATAATTTTATTCTATTTTTAAACATTATTTTTTTAATAATGCATGTTGACCACCTAACCATCTCTTTTATAATTTTGAAAAACATAAAAAATAAAAACACATTACTCAAATCACATTCTCCTAAACATAATATATGTATCAAGCCATTTTAGGCAAGAAGATTCTTCTAGCCTCAATTGTGAGCCTGAGTTCTTAGTAATGTAATATGCCATTAATGGGGCCAATCGGTAGGAGTTTTGGCAACGAGAAAAATTTTTCAGGCCCAAGTTCATAAGTAGAGTTGTATAATTGCCGTTTTGCTAATCCTGAATCCTCATTGATTCTTTTTAGAGAAAATTGCACTGTATATGCTGTTTTGATGGACAAATTTCATTTTTATGGATATCAATTTTTTTTAGTTCAAAATGCTTTTGAGTTCAAAGCTCAGACACCAACTTACCAATCCTCAAACTCCAGTATGTTGGGCTCAACCTTCAAATGGTATATTAAAGTTCAAAACAAATGCATCGCTTAGAAGGAAGCTTGCGTGTGCTTATGCTGGTGGCTGGCTTAACTCGTAATGCAAACGGCATTTGGATAAGGGGTTTTGTAGCAAATATTGGAACATGTTCTATTCTCCAAGCAGAAATTTGGGCCATCTTCTATGGGGTGAAGCTAGCTTTGAGTATGGGCATTTCTCATCTTCTCATTGAAAGTGACAATTTGATTGTTGTAGGGATGATTAATGGGCATACGGAAGTGAATCCTTCTTGCTTGGCTCTAGTTCGACAAATTAAGAGCACTCTCCATTCTTTTGTTCATACAAAAATTTTTCATATTTATAAAGAGATAAATTTCTCGGCGAATTTTCCGTCTCATTTTCCTTATCAATCTCTGGAACTCGTATTCTTCATAATCCTCCTTTTGGAACTAGTTTATGGCTATCTCATATATTGTTAGTATAGTTCATATTCGTTAATTTTATGGGTTGAGCCCACTTTATTGTATCAAAAAAAAATTTTTTTCTTCATCTTTGTACATATATGTTTTTTTTTTGTTTTTACTTTTTTTGGACGTTAATTTTTTATTTGTTTGTGTTTTATTCATTTTGTTTTTTTTTTAATTTTTTGAACAATTTTTTTTTCATTTTTAGTTAGTTTGTTTTTAGTTATATTTTTAATTTAAAAATAATTTTTTGATGTCATACTTTTATTATACATACAAAAAAATAAATATATATATATAACATATATATAATATATACAAATTACATGTATAACAAACAACATCTATTCAACATACACAAATTTTCTATTAAATATCTATAGAATTTATTTAATATTTTAAACTTTTTTTTTTTACTTTTATGTTCACACAACATATATACATCATCCATATAATATCTATCTAATGTATACACAATATACACAATAATATATAACATACACATAACATCAACCAAATATCTACATAACATACACCAAACATATATAGAATATCCATGGAACATCTGAACTACGCAATAAAATTACCTTCTTTTTTTTAACTTTTGTTATGCTTATAATATATAAAATTTATTTAAAAATAAATTTAATAATTTTTATTAATATATTTTTATATATTTTTGCTTTTTTTATTTTTTATGAGTGTTATTTTATTTTTTTAATTAAGATTTTCTTTATAAAAATTAACGATTTTTATATGCTAAAAATAATTTAAAATATTAGTTTTTATTATTTTATTAAAATATTTTTATTTAATAGTGAAGTTTGAAAAAAAATAAAAATTAAAGTAAAATACTGATTACAGTAAGAGAAAAATATTTTTTTTAAAAAAATCTTGTTTATCAAGCAGTGAAGTATTTTTAAAATTTTACTCTAATTTTTTATAAAAGTATAAATATTTTTATTTTTTATAGTATCTTTGAAATAAATCTTATTTTTTTTAGATGACTTTGTAAAAGTCCTTTCTTTTTATGTACTCCATCTGTTTCACTTTTAATATCATATACTAAATTTTTTGTTGTTCACTCCAAGGTAGTATTGCTTATTTTCTCCATCCAAAATAAATAGGCTCACTTTCTTTTTTCGTCCATTTCAAATTATAATTCACCTATTATTTTAATACGTTAGTTAGCATATTAAATCTCTATAATATCACTATTTAATATTACTTATCAAATATATTTCATGTTAAAATAAGAATATAATAGAAAAAATACATAAAAATTTATATTTCTAATAAAAATAATTAATTTTTCTTAATCTTTGTAAAAATCAAAGTGAGTCAATCTATTTGAAATGAATAGAGTATAAAATTTTAAATTTATTTTTATGAGATAAATGTTAGTAATTAATGATAAAAGAATAGTTGAAATAGGTAATTAAGTATAATATTATATATTTTTAAATTTATAATTACTAATAATTATTTTGCCTATATAATTATTTTTAAAATAATATTTAAAGTGAAATAAAGGAAATATTTGAAAAGAGTTGTTTGGGAGTACAAGTCTGCAAATTTCCATGGTAAGCTTTTTGTGTTCTGTTGATTGAGAATCCTGTACATGAAGAGGTTTAATGGCAACAAAAATACTAGCAAAAAGTTCAAATCTTTATCAATAAAAAAATTTCAATTTTCAACTCTAAAAAAAATTAAATTAAAAGCTAAATATTCGATAAATCATAACTTCCCAATCAATTAAGCTTAGTTTGGTTAATATTAAAAATCATGAATTTAATATCCAATCATCAGTGTTCCCAAACATTTGCCTCAGCTTGCACTAGTTACACAGCCCAAGCAGGCCAAGACACACAAACAGACCCCCTAAAAACCCAGGCTCCTGCACTGCACACACTCACACCCAGTTTAACAGTAGCAATATTAACAGCATCATTCTCTGCATTAGCAGCAGCTAAGCAACCAAGACCACATACAGAACTAACCAAACCAGGTATTCATTGCGCAGACCAAGCATCAAAAGGGACAGTAAAATCACACCGGCAGAGGCCATCTGGAAGCATCAAAAGCTGATGCATCCTGCAACCAAACTCAAGCCTGCACCAGCAACACAAGAACTGAGCTGGCCAAGACATGCACTGCACACACTCAAACCAGCAGCAACACTGTCAATAGCTTGTAGCAGCTAGAAGATCCTCTAAACATCCACCAGCACATCTAGACTGCAGCCAAAACCAGCATGTCAGCACCCCTGCAGCATTACTCATACCAGTAAAAAACCGGTACACTATTGCACCAATCCGATTAGCAGTATCATCTACAATAGCAACAGCAAAACAGCTAGAATCACAAAAAATTAAAACCAAACCAGGGCATCATAGGCAATAAATAATAAAATCACACTAGCAGAAGGCATCTGACAGTATCAGTAGGCTAGTGCAATCTGTATTTTTTTTTTAAAAAAAATTATTGTTAAGAAAATAACATCAAGAAGGTAAACTATTAATAAGCCAAAGCCGATATGCAAGATATAATATTCATAAATTATTATAAATTTCATTAATTATTTTTCCCTTTGAAATAAGTTCCCAAATAATATCGCAAAGATCTTGCTTAGTTCTTGTTACCTTAGTGTAGTTCTGTTAATATTGATCTCTAATTCTAATTCCTAATAGGAAAAGGACTATCAATTTTCCAGGAAAAAATGGGAAATTTTCCATAAAATACTAATCCTTTAGTGATTAGGACTACACTTCTATAAATTACCAATTAATCACCACAAGTTTCTCTAAAATTGTTTTGCTTAATTCAAGATTCAGCCATGGCAACACAACAAATACAATTCATACGATATAAAGTACATGGACTACCTGAGATGATGTCGCTGCCAAAGTGACCAAACCACCGATTGATCGAACCGGCGCCATCAGTTATAGTGACTTTCATTCTCTACAATATCGAAGAAACCAACGTAAAGCTAAATGGCTAAATTACAAGTGCAGGGATTTGATAAATTACACTGGTCGTACATCTAAGACAACCATTGAAATTCACTCAAAAAATATGAGAATGCACGGATTTGATTTGAACCATGCGCCTCATATATAAAAACTCAATAAACGACAAAGTAATTTTATTCAATAATTAAATAGAATTTATTAATTTAATTAATAAATTATATTTAATTGAACAATAAATTTAATTTAATAAATTATATTTTGAACAATAAATTTAATTTGATTTAATTAATAAATTTTTAATTAATAAATTTTGTTTAATTTAACAATAAATTATTTTGTTGTTTATAATTTTTAAAAATTAATAATTAAAATAAAAATAAAGTAATATTATAAATAAGATATTAATATAATCCAGATAGTAAAGCATTGAGTTTTTATGCATGAGATGCAAGTTCAAATCTTTATATCCTCATTTTTTTTTACCAAATAGTTTGCTAAACAGCGTCCTGATAATAAACAGTACCGTATATGCAAAGATAAAATATTGATCATGGTGCTGAGTATTTTGGTGCCGACAGGCGGCGATTCACTGAGGATTTCTGAATCGATAAAAGGAACGATCCTTACCATGGAAATTCCGGAAATCATCCCGAATGAAATCATGAAAAAAAATCATTGTGAGATTAGGCAGAATCTTTCAAGATGTAAATCTTTTTGGATTCGTGCTAAAATTGGATTTGTGAGGCAGGCTTGAAAATATGTCTCAATTTACTGTAAAAAATCAAGCAAGATCAAATTAAAAATTTTAATTTTAAAAAATAAATCAAAATTAATTTTTATTTGATAGTTTATTTTAGATTTTATGAATTTTGTTTTAATTATTTTGTTACAAATTTACGCATAAATAAGTTATTTGATAGAAATAAAATGAGTAGTTCATAAGCTTTATTAAAAAATTAAATCAGAGCTTTTCTTAATCTTTAAGGGACCTGTGATAAAAAAAAAAAAAAAGAAGAAGAAGAATTTCTGAAGTTTCCATACTCATACCCATAACCATACTTGTACACATATTCATAATTATATCTATAACCACAACTATATTCATATCTATAACTATACTCATATTCATAACCAACAATTACAATCATGACCATAAACACATTCAAGGGACCATTAAGCCTATGAACTGAAATATAATTAATGTGATCTAAGCAAAATTTTAAATTGCAATGAAATATAAAATGATGAAATGACCGGTATATCTTATTAAGATAAATATTATCTTGTATTCTGTTGTATTTTAAATTCAAATGTTGATACAATCTTATCAACATATCTGTATATATATTGATGTATTATTAATGAAATAATATAAGAGAGAAAACTTGTTCATAAACATTTACATGGTATCAGAGCAGGTAGGATTCTAATAGGTTTAGTCTTCTTTTTGTTTCTGTTTCCTTCATCATGTCAGAAAGAACTCCAACTCCTTCGTCCCCTTCTTCTCCTTTTGCTGTTTCTGATAATCAAACTTCTCTTAGTCGTGTGTCTCATCCTTCGTTCAGTGTCTCTAATATTCGGAATTATGTCAGTGAAACTCTGTCCTTTACAAACTTTCTTATCTAGCGTTCTCTCATTATTCCCGTTCTCCAGGGTTATGATGTTTATCATCATGTCGATGGTTCTGTTGAGGCCCCCTCTGAGTCTGTTACCTCTGTCGATGGTACTTCCTCACCAAATCCTGAGTTTTTATCTTGGAAACAAATCGATTCTCTTGTTCTGTCTTGGATCCAGGCCACCGTAAATTCTGATGTTCTTCGTTCCTTAATTAAACCAAACTTTTCTCTTACTGCTAGACAAGCATGGGTTGCCATAGAAACTCTTTTTAAAGACCAGGCTCACGCCAAACTTTTACAGCTGAAAGCTGAATTTTATAGTACAACCAAAGATACTCTCTCCATTGATGATTATTTACAGAAACTCAAAACCATCTACGATTCCTTTTGTTCTATCGGTCACGCTATTAGTGAGGATGATTTAGTAATGTAGAT
Source organism: Garcia nutans (assembly GCA_947685225.1). Taxonomy (NCBI): domain Eukaryota; kingdom Viridiplantae; phylum Streptophyta; class Magnoliopsida; order Malpighiales; family Euphorbiaceae; genus Garcia; species Garcia nutans. Next base: position 53,574,725 of record CANTUV010000012.1, read on the forward strand.
CCTTGAAGGTTTACCCATGGAATACGAAAATGTTGTGATTAATCTTAGCAGCAAGAAACCTTTACCTTCCTTTGTTGAAACCCGAACTGCCCTCTACCTTCAGGAACTTCGTTTGCAGAACCGTTCCAAACAATCTACCACTTCTGTCACCTCAAACACCAATACTCATATAGCCTTGGTAGCTTCAGACCGAAATAATTCTGGGTCTCATTCTACATCCAATTCTGGATCCTCTCGTGGGCGTGGTGGTCGAAATCAAAATGGTTATCAGAACCGTGGGTCATCTGGACCTGAATATTACTTTCACAGTCATCGTGGCAGGGGTCGTTCTCGAGGGCATGGCGGTTATTATCAACCACGACCTTCTTATAATAATTCTGGTGTTCTTGGGCCTCGTCCACCTTTCTCTCCAACAAATTACACCGTTGTTCAGTGTCAAATTTGCATGGATTATAATCATTCAGCTCGTGATTGCCCATATTTTCTACGTTCCAATTCTACATCTTCAGAGTCTTTCAATCGATCGTTTGCTGCCCTTCATCTTCAAGAACCTGCACCTACTACGTGGTTGCCATCCTCTCACATGGTGAATACTCCAAGTATTCTTTCTACTTCTATTCCGTATCATGGGTCTGATTCTGTTCTCTTTGGCAATGGTTTGTCACTTCCTATTTCTCATACAGGTCATACAGATTTGTCTTTATCCAATAATAAGTTTTCTTTGCGTGATGTTTTAGTTGTTCCCTCTTTGACTAATAATCTTTTGTCAGTTAAACGATTTACTCGTGATAATTCTTGTTCCGTTGAATTTGACCCTTTTGGTTTTTCTGTTAAGGACCTTCGGACACGGACAGTGTTACTCAACTGCAGTAGTTCTGGTGATCTGTATGAATTTCCTTCGATGTCTTCGTTAAGTTCATCTTCTCCTCGCTGTTTTCAAGTCACTACAAGTTCGTCTTTGTTATGGCATCGTCGCTTAGGCCACTCTAATCCAGTTGTTCTTTCTCATGTTTTTAAGTCTAGGAATTTGTCTTTCAATTTCAATAATTTCGTTTGTAACGATTGTCTTCTAGGCAAGAGTTCACGTTTGTCTTTTCATTCTTCTCATGTAAGAGCTACTGCTCCTTTTAGTTTAATACATTCTGATGTCTGGACTTCACCTATTGCTTCCTTTACTGGTCTTAAATATTATGTTGTGTTTATGGACGATTTTTCTCGTTTTGTGTGGTTGTTTCCCCCTTAAACAAAAGAGTGAGGTATTTTCTGTGTTTGCAAATTTTTATAAGTTTATTCAAGTTCAATTTAATTATTCAATTAAAGCATTGCAATGTGATGGTGGAGGTGAGTATACAAGTCGTGAATTTCAGAACTTTGCTGTTAGTAATGGCATACATTTCCAACTTTCTTGTCCTTACACTCCGCAACAAAACGGAGCTGCTGAAAGGGTCCATCGCACACTTATAAATATGGTTTGAACTTTTCTTGTGCAATCTTGTTTGCCTTATCAATTTTGGGTTGAAGCTTTACTTGCTGCTGTTCATATTTATAATATTTTACCTAATTCCACCTTGGAATTTCTGTGTCCTTATGAAAAACTCACAACTAAGTCTCCTTCTTATGATCATGTACGTGTGTTTTGGTGTTCTTGCTTCCCTAATTTAAGTGCTCAAGTCTTACATAAGCTTGTTCCTAGATCTGTTCATTGTGTCTTTATTGGTTATCCAAACAATTATAAAGGTTTCAAGTGTTATGATCCTATAACCAAGAAAGTTTACATATCTAGACATGTTAAGTTTAATGAGACTGAATTTCCTTATTCCCACCTGATTTCAACGAAACAATCATCAACTTCACCAAACTATTTTCCCAAGACTATCTTACCTCCCTTCCCATCGGTTATTATGAATTTTAAACACAAAACCACATCAAATCCTATACATTCCAGCACCTCTATGTCACACTCCAATACTCAGACCTCCATACCGCTGGTTCCTGCAGAAAGTTCAGCATCTTCTCTGCCGTTGGTTCATGTACCAAGCCAATCTCATAATTTGTCTTCATCCAATAGTTCCAATAATTCTAGTTCAGAAAATCCTGCGCAACCTCTTGATATTGTTCAGCATCCTTTACCTGTTACTGTTCAACATCACCATCCTATGCTTACTCGTTCCAAAACTGGTTATTCCAAACCTCGTCATCCTCTCTCCTTTACAGCAGTTCAAACACAATCTGTTCTTAAAGAGCCGTCTTCCTTTGTTGAAGCTAATAAATCGCCAGAGTGGCGTAAGGCTATGTCACAAGAATTTGATGCTTTGATTGCTAATAACACTTGGCAGCTTGTTCCTCGACCTTTCAACTGTAATGTAATTAGATCAAAGTGGGTTTACCGAATTAAATTACGTTCTGATGGCTCTCTTGAACGTTACAAGGCGCGTTTAGTCGCGCAAGGTTATGCTCAAACAGCTGGTGTTGATTATGATGAGACTTACATTCATGTTGTTAAGCCCACTACTATTCATATAGTGTTGTCTCTTGCAGTTTCTAGAAATTGGGATATTCGACAACTTGATGTCAAAAATGCTTTTTTGAATGGTGTTTTGAAAGAAGAAGTATATATGTCTCAGCCTAAGGGTTTTGTTCATCCTCAATTTTCTGATTATGTGTGCAAATTAAATAAAGCTCTCTATGGTTTAAAACAGGCTCCGCGGGCGTGGTTTGAACGATTTACTGATTTTATTAAAGCTCTTGGTATTCGTTGTAGTCGAGCTGATTCTTCAATGTTTGTTTACAAACAAGGTAGCCATATGGCTATTTTATTGCTTTATGTTGATGACATTGTTTTGACAGCTTTAAGTTCAACTCTAATTTCGGAAATCATAGCTAAACTGAAGGATGAATTTGCTATGAGTGATTTGGGTCATCTCCATTATTTTTTGGGTATACAGGTTGTTCGAAATAAAGATGGTTTGTTCTTACATCAATCCAAATATGCAGCAGATTTGTTACTTCGTTAAGGTATGGAAAATACTAAGCCTATGGCTACTCCTTCTACAACTAGGGAATCGTTGAGTGTTTCTGCAGAAAGTCCTTTGCTAGTGGATCCTTCTTATTATCGAAGTTTGGTTGGTGCCTTGCAATATTTGACCTTTACGCGGCCTGATCTTAGTTTTGCCGTGAATCAAGTATGTCAACATATGCAGTCACCTCGAGATGTTCATCTACAGGCTGTGAAACGGATACTTCGATATGTCAAGGGAATTGTTTCTTTTGGTTTACAATTTTATAAGAGTTCTCCTTGCTCACTTTTGGCGTATTCAGATGCTGATTGGGCAGGGTGTGTTGATACAAGGCGATTAATGACTAGTTTCTGTGTTTATTTCGGTCAAAATTTGGTTTCCTGGTCTGCCAAGAAACAAGCTACTGTTTCGCGCTCGAGCGCGGAAGCTGAATATAGAGCTGTTGCAAGTACAGTGGCTGAACTTTCATGGATTCAGAATCTTCTTGCTGATTTATATATCTACTTAAAGGAGCCACCTATTGTTTTGTGTGATAATATTAGCACTACCTACAAGGGCTGCTAATCCTATTCTACATGCTAGAACAAAACACATAGAGTTGGATATTCATTTCGTACGGGAGAAGGAAAATGCTAGTAAACTTTCAGTGTCTCATGTTTCTAGCCAAGATCAGTATGCTGACATTTTCACCAAAGGCCTTGCCAGCTCTCGCTTTCGATTACTGTGTGCCAATCTCTGTGTTAAACCACCCATCGATTGAGGGGGGATATTAAGATAAATATTATCTTGTATTCTGTTGTATTTTAAATTCAAATGTTGATACAATCTTATCAACATATCTGTATATATATTGATGTATTATTAATGAAATAATATAAGAGAGAAAACTTGTTCCTAAACATTTACATATCTAAAAATTGCAATGCAAAAATGATGAGGTGTCCGACAAGTCTATAAACTACAATGAAATAGTTAAAAAAATAAGTTTTTAAATGTTCAAGGAAAGAGTACTAAAGTAAGTTTCTGAATATTCAAAGAAGAATACTATCATTAAGGAGGAGCTTAATAGTGATAAACAAAATTTGAAGTTATAAAAGAAGAAATTTAAGTTTATAACAAATGATACAAGAAAGACTGTTTGAAATATGCCTCAATTTGCTGTAAAAAATAAGTAAGATCAAATCAAGAAATTTTAAATTTAAAAAATAAATTAAAAGTAGTTTTTATTTGATAGTTTATTTTAGATTTTATAAATTTTATTTTGATTTTTTTTGTTTCAAATTTGTGTATAAATAAGTTATTTAATAGAAATAAAATGAGTAATTCATAAGCTCCATTAAAAAAATGAACTGGCAGCTAATATGTGATTTATATGAATTTCTTTGGTCGAGGGACATATGAGATGTATTGCCTATAATTGAAAATATCCTGATAGATGGTGCTGGAGTTGGAGGAGAATCAGAGAGAGATGGTGCTAGAGTTGAAGGAGAATCGGAGATGATGATTAGTCCTGCCATTGAATCGGGTACGGTGTGTATGGAAGATATTGAGGGTGGAGTTGAGGCGGTTCGGCTACAGTATTGTATTATAAAGTGGCTGGAAAATAGCCATTCATGTTCAGTTGTTCAGTTTGCCGCCCTGAGATGCCCCCTCCTGCTGATGATAGTGATAATTAATAGATGTTTAGCACTTGTAGCCTTATAACATAAAAAGATTAAAATATCTCTATTTTGTAAAAAGGTTAAAGGAAGAATAAGAGGAAATGCCAATTATTAGACGAGAGAAAGCCAGAAATTCAATTCTTGAGTTTTTACTAAAATGTAGAATCAAATCCCACAATTTATTAAAATGTGAGATTTGCTTTCATTATTACCATTCTGTGAGAATCAAATAGCAAACTGAAAATTAGATTTTAGGTTTGATATTTTTTTTTTTACCTAAACTGAAAGCTTAAGTTTTGATTTGAATTTAATCGAAATTATTAATTTTGATTTGACTCAAACTAAAACTATAATTTTAAGTTTGAGTCAATTTTTTTTAAATTAATTAAAATCGAAACCAAAGTGTATCAAAGCCCGCTAGCTTTATTTTAAAATTTCAAATATTTTTTAATAAAACAAATTTTAATTTTTTTAAAAAAACCAATCCCTGAAAATTTAAAAAATATATTTTTTTTTTATTTTAACACAAAATTCATTTCACCTGTATTAAACAATTTCGCCATTTCAAAAAAATTTATTTTCCCAATTAATTAAAATTAATAATAATTATAATTAATAACAATATGATTATAATTAATAATTATATAATTAATAATAAAAATAATTAATATTTATGTTGGGAGAAAATAATTAATAATTATATTTTGGGCACAAATATAATTAATAATAATATAATTATAATTAATAAGTATATAATTAATAATAATTAATATGTTGGGCCCAAATAATAATTAATTATATTTGGGCCTTAATATAATTAATATTAATATGATTACAATTAATAAATATAATTAATAATTAAATAATCAATAATAATATAATTATAATTAATATTTATATAATTAATAATAATAATAATTAATAATTATAAGAAAAAGAAAAGTAGATACTGAATTGATAAATGGAGGTAGACGTGAACGGCGAGGAACCTTCGACGTCTGCACAGGAGGTTGATGATAAGTTGCGTAGTAATAAAAAAATGAAACTCCATGATGGTGCGAGTGAACCTGGCGCTGGGGAAAGCTTTCCAGCTGAGGAAGGATTAGAGGCTGGCCGTAGGAAGGTCTCTTTCAGGGACATAGTGATGAATGATATCCCAACACATGTTCCAGTGATCGAGGATGACGAATGCTACTCAGGGGAGGAATCTGATGGGGAAGAGGCAGACGATCCTGAATACCCAACGATCAGAATCTCTCCAAAAGAAAAAAAGTTATTGAGGACTCCGTGGAAACTGACTCTTATTGTTAAGATTCTAGGCCGGACTGTTGGTTATACGTATCTATTACGTAGGATGAAGGCTATGTGGAACCTCAAATCTGCTTTTGATCTAATAGACATGGCTAATGGATACTTTATGATCCGTTTTAATAACCATGCAGAGTATGAGCTCGTCTTGAATGGAGGACCATGGGTAGTTGCCGGCCATTATTTAACAGTTAGGAAATGGAGGCCCAATTTTGATCCGGAGACTGTAGGCATTGATACAGCAATGGTATGGGTTCGTATACCAACCTTACCTATCGAGTATTATAGCCATCTGTTTCTGAAAAGGATCGCAGCTAAGATTGGCACCTTTGTGCGTATTGATAATAATACATTGGAATCTCTAAGGGGCAAATATGCAAGAATGGCGGTGGAGGTGGATCTTTCCAAGTCACTTTTAGCTAAATTCCGTTTTGGGAAGAAGATAAGGAGAATTGAGTATGAAGGTCTTCAACTCATTTGTTTTAGCTGTGGATGTTATGGCCATAGGAAGGAGAATTGTTCACTTACTTTAAGGAATTCTGAAACTACTGATGATACAAGGCAGCCACCCAACGATGGTATTTCGGCCAAGGATTCCGATCAGTTAACTTCTCCAGAAGTTCTAGAATCTTTTGGCCCGTGGATGTTGGCGAAAAAACAGGGCAGAAAGCAAAATCCCAAAACTTCAGGCGGTAATGTAGCTGATAAGGCTCCAACTTCCATGCGGGTTACCAAATTAAATCATAAGTCGTTGTTGAAGTCAAAGGCAATGTCCAATTCAAATATGTTTTCCATTCTTGATGATTTGGATCAGACAGATTATGGGCCTACGGGAGATTTAAATGTGCAAAATGAAGTGGTTAAATTTTCTACTGGGCCTGCTCATAATCAAGCCCAAGCCAATAAATCAAAAGGCAAGGCAAAAGTTGTGAGCTCCCCTCAATCCAAGTCTCCAGTCAATGGTGTTTATACACCTGTACAAAAATCTATCCCGTCTTCTTCAAAGCAATCTGAGCTTCATGCTCCAGCTCAAGTAAAGTTTCCTCTGACTGTTTCGAGCAAGATGCCTGGCGAATTGGTGAGCTCATGCTCCAAGGCTCCCCCAAAGACTTCGGCTCCTACTGTAGCAGCGGCAAAGGGTAGTCACAAGGTGGTTTTGGGTAATGCACAGCAGGGTTCATTTTCAGTCTCGGATTGCTTGGATTCTTTGGTGGTTTTTGACCCCGGTGAGCCTACCCATATTCCTAATTCTTCGAACTCTACCTCTATTTTTCCTAAGGACAGTGAATTGGCTATTAATGAGATTGAGGATCCACCTAATAATGTTCATATGGATCATGATGCGGGTGAACATGAAGGGAGTTTTTAGCTCTTTGTTCTTTTGGCTATTTGTTTTTTAATGTCTGTGTTAGTATGGAATGTTCATGGTATTTCTGGGAAACGTAGGCAGAGGGCACTCAAGGACTACTGCTTTCATTATAAGCCTTTTATTTTGGTTATTGTGGAACCTCGTACTTCTGGAATTAATGCGGATTTGATTTCTATGTCTTTAAACTTTGGAAATTGGGTCCATGTTGAAGCTGATGGTTTTAGCGGGGGAATTTGGTTATTTTGGAATTCTGGGAACATTAAAGTGCTTTATACAAACTCACAATTTATTCATGTTTGTGTAGAGCAAGTTCCTTTTCCCGGGGAATTCACTGCTATTTATGCAAGCCCTAATGAGCAATGCAGGTGGTGTTTGTTAAATCTTCTTACTTCTCTGGCAGCAACTCGGTCTTATCCTTGGTTGTTGGTTGGAGACTTTAACATGGTTATGCATGAGGAGGAAACTAGTATTGTGAGCTCTGGTCTTGCGTATCGCTGTGGGAAATTCAGGGATTGGGTTCATTCTATTGGCCTAATTGATCTTGGTTTTTCAGGACCGAAATTTACCTGGGTCAGGGGTCCTTCAATGGTTAATTTTCAGGGAGCACGTCTTGATAGGGCCTTGGCTAATTTGGCATGGTGCTCTTATTATTCTTCGGCACAGGTTCTTCATCTGGAAAGATTTCATTCGGAACATTCGCCTATTGTCATTTTATTTCAGGCTTTAGCCACCTCCAACACCAACTTCTTTCATTTTCAGTTGGCTTGGTCAAGGCATCCTGATTTTGGTAATATGTTGCAGACTTGTTGGCGTACTGATTGGGATCTTCAGACGAATCTTCAATCGGTTCAACATAATATTGCTCAATGGAAATCCACTGTGTTTGGAGATATTAATAAGCGAAAAAGGAGATTACAGGCTCGCTTGCGTGGTATACAGGAACATATCAATGCTGATAACTATAGACAGCTGCGTCAGTTGGAGAATAGGCTGCGGATTCAGCTTGAAGAGACTCTCGATCAAGAAGAATTGATTTGGTATCAAAAATCATGGATGGATTGGATTAATGACGGCAATAGAAATACCAAATTTTATCATGGCTCAGTTGTTCTGCGTAGATTCCTGGAACAGGTGCATTCTCTTAAAAATGATGATGGAGTTTGGATTTCAGGAAAACAAAATCTGCTGGAGATGGCGGCTAATTTTATATGAATTTGTTTTCCAATCCGAATGCTCATTTTACACCTTGTTACACATTGACATGTTTTCCTCCTTTATCTGGAGAGGATAAATGATATTTATGTAACAGGTTTACGGCTGAAGAAGTAAGGGCTGTTGTTTTTAATATGAACCCGGGTAAGGCTCCGGGCCTAGATGGTTATCAGGCTGGCTTTTATCAGAGCTCGTGGAATATTGTTGGTCCTCAGGTTACCAGTTTGGCTTTGAAATTTTTAAATGATGGGATTTTGGAGCCGGGTATATGCAATACATGGATTACCCTTATTCATAAGAAGGAAGCCCCAGAGACAATCTCCAAATTTCGACCAATTAGTCTTTGCAATGTGAATTTTAAGATTATCACTAAAGTCCTGACTAATCGAATGCGCAGAGTTTTTCCAGCTCTTATTGCACCGGTACAGACAAGTTTTATTCCAGGGCGTTTGCTCCATGATAATGTGATTATCTTACAAGAAATTGCTCATTCAATGCATGCTGATTTAAGAAGGCCGCCTACGATGGTAATAAAAATTGATCTTGAAAAAGCTTTTGATAGATTGGCATGGGATTTTATTTATGAATCTCTTCAGCTTGTTGGATTTCCTGATCATTGGCGACTTTTGGTTAGGAAATGCCTTAAGGCTTGTTCTATGCAGGTTAAGTGGAATGGTGTCCTTTCCTTCTCTTTTTCCCCTTCTCGAGGAGTGAGGCAAGGAGATCCAATTTCACCTTACTTATTTGTTCTTGGAATGGAGCGTTTGGGGCATATTATACATGATGCGGTTTTCACTGCTGAATGGAAGCCTTTCAAAACTTCTACAACAGGTCCTGCAATTTCCCATATGTTCTTCGCAGATGATCTTTTATTATTTTCGAAGGCGTCAGTGGATCAGGTGGAAGTGGTTCTAAGATGTATGCAGCAATTTTGTGCTAGTTCAGGTGAGAAGATCAATTTTGCAAAGTCTACTGTCTTTTTCTCAAACAATACAAGTCCTGATATGAAGGGGCTCATCACCGAGCAGCTTGGTATTAAGGAGGTTTCTTCTCTGGGTAATTACTTGGGGGTTCCCATCATTTCAGGAAGAACAACTAAACAGTTGTATGAGCCTCTGTTCGCTAAAATAGATGAACATCTTGCTGGATGAAAGGTTCCTTTGTTATCTTTTGCTGGCCGAGTAACTCTAGCCAAGTCTGTCTTATCTGCTTTGCCGAATCATGTAATGCAAGCCTCCCTCCTTCCTAAGTTTGTCTGTGATACTTTTGACAAGAAGATCAGGAATTTCATTTGGGGAGGTAATGTGCATAATAGGAGTTTGCACTTGGTTAATTGGAATATGGTGACCAGGCCTTATTCATTAGAGGGTTTAGGCGTAAGGTCAACCAGGTTGGTAAACACGTCTTTTATGGCCAAATTGGGATGGAAAATTATTAATGGCTCACAAGATCTATGGTGCTCGGTGGTCAAGCATAAATATATGTCGGGATGCACTCTTCCTCCTTACATTTGGACTAAAAAACTTAAAATGTCTAATGTTTGGAGGGGACTGCTCTCTGTTGCCCCTCTACTCTCTCAGGGCTTATTCTATTCTGTTTGTAATGGACAGGCGGCTCGTTTTTTGGTGGATAAATGGTTAGAAGATCATCCTTTGATTACACATGCGGTTTCTACCGTACCTCCTGATTTGTTAAATCAATCTGTGTCTTTTTTCTGAGGGAGCAATGGATGGCGTTGGGAGCTTATAGATTAGTTCTTGCCTTCACCCTACAAGCTGAGATTGATGTCGGTTTCACTCACAAGTGACCCTCATTCGAAGGATACACTTGCATGGGCAACTACTCCGAGTGGTAACTTTAATGTTTCTTCTGCATATAAGTTACTTACCCTTAGTGATGTTTCTGCCTAGAATGTTTGGAAATTAATTTGGCACCTACGTATACCGCAGCGTATACTATGTTTTTTATGGACTTTTCAATTGCAAAAGTTGATGACTAATATTGAAAGGTTCAAAAGGGGTTTTACACAAGTTACTGCTTGTCCTCGATGTGGTGTTGCAGAGGAGACTTTAGATCATTTGTTTAGAGATTGCCCGGATTCTTGGTGGATTTGGTCTAACTTTTTGGATACAAATTCACTCTGCACTTATAGGCAGACTCCGCCAGCTGAATGGGTGAGTTTTTTCGCATCTGTGGTTTTTTTTAGTATGCCTGATTTTGATTGCAATATGATCTGGCCTTTCATCCTATGGTTTATATGGAAATGGAGGAATGCAGTCATTTTTGGGGCAGAGGTTCAATCTCGTGACTCGGTAAGACAACAAATATTGTTTTGGGTTCGATGGAATCAGGTGGCTGCTCAAAAATCGGGTTCAATTACTAGTTCAAAGAGGGTTACTTTGGTTTCTTGGGATCCTCCACCTTTAGACTGGATAAAATTGAATTCAGATGGTGCCTCGAAAAGGAACCCGGGTTATAGTAGCTGTGGTGCTGTTCTTCGTGATGAATATGGTAGATGGTTACAAGGTATAATTGGCAATCTGGGAATTTGTTCCTCTACTGTTGCAGAATTGCATGGCCTCTTAAATGGGTTGCGTTTATCTTGGAGTTGTGGTTACCGAAAGTTGGTGGTGGAGCTTGATTCTTTGTCTGTCTTACATATGGTAACATAAGCTAATGTTTCAAGTCTCAGATTTGCTAATCTAATTTATGAATGCAAGAAGTTGTTGTCCTTGCCATGAGAAGTCAATCGCAGCATGTGCTGCGTGAGGGAAACCAGCTTGCTGATAAGTTGGCTAATTTTGCTATGCATAGAGCCCCTAGTGTCTACATTTTGCAAGAAGTTCCTGATGTTTTTAAGCCTATTTTGGAAGCTGATGCACATAGTGTGGCTTGGCCAAGATTAGTTAGATGTTAATTGGGTAATCCCCTTCCTAGTATCAAAAAAATAATTAATAATTATATTGGCTCAAATAATTATTATTTATTGTTGTTATTAATTCTTATTAGTTATATTTATTATTTATTATAATTATATTATTCTTATTAATTTTATCAATATTAATTATATAATTGTTAATTATATATACTATTAATTATATAATTATTAATTATAATTATATTATTATTAATCGTACTTGGGCCTAAAATATAATTATTAATTATTTGTGCCCGGCATAATTATTAATTATTGTTATTATTAATTATTATATAATTATTAATTATATTTATTATTAATTATAATCATATTGTTGTTAATTATAATTATGTTGTTATTATGAATTTTAATTAGTGTTATTGTTAATTTTAATTAATTGAGCTTATTATTATTATTATGATTATTATGGTGGTCAAACCAAAACTTACAGTTTATTATTAATTAAGACATAAAATTTATTTTATCTATTTATTATTAATTATATATTTATTAATTGTAATTGTATAATTATTAATTATATTTGGACTCAAATATAATTGTTAATTATTTGAGCCCAACATAATTACTATTTATTGTTATTAGTAATTATTATTAATTATAATAATAATTATTTTATATAATAATTAATTATATTTATTATTAATTTTAATTATATTATTATTAATTTTAATTAATTGAGAAAATATTTTTTTGAAATAGTGAAATCATTTTAAATAGGTCTTATGTGTTAAAATAAAAAATTAATTTTTAAAAATTTTTAGGAAGAGTTATTAAAAAAATTAAAATTTATTTTTAAAAAATAAAAGTTTAAATTAATCTAGCAGGCTTTGATGTGACCATTGTTGAAATCGAAACCATCAATTAATTTTTTTAAAAAAATTTACTCATACTGAAAGTTTTAATTTTGGTTTGATTCAAACCGAAATTAAAATTTTTGGTTACTTTCAGCTTGAATAAAAAAAATTAAAAACAAAATTAAAGTATCTAACTAAAAGTTAATATAATTCAATTTTATCCTATATAATGTTTTTAATAATAATATAATATAATTTTATATTTTAATAAATTATAAAATTTGCTCCTATAGTTTAGTAAAAACATTTTCAATTCCGATGAAGAACGGCAATAATATGGCGATGATCAACCTGGCAATTTATCGAGATTAAATGCGGGCCTTGTGGAAAATACGGGGCCCTGTTAAAATTCTGATACTGTTCAGTATTGATTGAAAGAAACGAACGGTGTAGATTGGAGGAAAAACAAAAGGAAAGGAAAGAGAATGATTGAGCGTGCTGCGTGTGCATGGAGAGGCAGAAAGGTGCATTTTTTATTCCCTGTGCACAAACCTTCTGTAGCGTTTGTTCAAGAGAAATGTGTGCCAATCGTGGTTCTTGTCCTATCTGTAACCGTTCAATTCTTGACATTTTCTATTTTTTTTCTTTGTGACTTCGTTTCAAAAAAAAAAAAAAGATTACAGCATGCATTATTAAAAACATTGTTCAAAACTTGTATTATTAAAAAAATAATGAAAATTTAAATATATATATATATAATTATAAGGAAAAAAAATTTTAAAAAAAAGAAAAGAAAAGAGAAACAGTAGATTCCAATTTCAATATTCCACTGCAAATCAAACAAGTAGAAAACAATGTCTCAATTATTGGTTTGTTACTCATTTGAAAGGTGCTTATAGATGAGACATGAAATGAAGTTTCAACACTTGCAAGAACTGAGTAAAATGGGCAATCCAATTATTTTAGTGATACCATATCCAGCACAGGGTCATGTGATTCCTCTAATGGAGCTTTCAGAATCACATTTGTTAACACACGGTATAATCATAAGCTGATCAATATAAACGATGATGAACAAATACATGTTGTTTCAATTTCAGAGGATAAAAACAGTCCTCTCAACTCATCTGAAGCAGTCTTGAGAGTTATGCCATGAAAAGTGGAGCAACTTATTGATGAAATTAATGCATCAGAAACTGATAAAATCAGTTGCATACTTGCTGATCAGAGTATCGGATGGGTTTTGGAAATTGCAGAAAAGAAAGGAATACGGCGAGCCGCCTTTTGGCTTTTGTCCTGCTGCTGCTGCACAGTTATTCCTGGGATTCAGCATCCCGAAGCTGATTCTTGATGGAATCATAGATGAACATGGCGAGCTCTTCTTCCATTACCAAATTTCGCCTTTTCTTTTTCATATTAACTTTCATATGTCTATATTAAGGGCCTCTTTTATATTGCTGTTTGTGTTTCTTTACATTTTCGAATAACATAAGTTCCAATAATCAATAGATTATTGATGGCTGAAGTAATTACAAAGCCATTGATCATAAGTTATTTCTATTATTAGGAATCCCAAGAAAAAAGGAGATAATTAAGATTTCACCAACAATGCCAGCCATAAATACTGCAAATTTTGTATGGGCCTGCCTTGGCAACATGGAATCACAAAAAAAAATATTTTTGGACTAATGATAAGGAACAATAAATCTATCAAATTAACAGAATGGCTACTCTGCAACTCAGTATATGACCTTGAACCTGCTGCATTCAATTTGGCTCCGCAGATACTTCCAATTGGGCCAATTTCAGTAATCAATAGACAAGCAAAAGGAAACTTCAGGGCAGAGGACTCAACATGTTTGAAATGGCTTGATCAACAGCCACCAGAATCTGTCATATATGTTGCCTTTGGGAGTTTCACATTTTTTTATTCAAAACAATTCCAAGAATTGCCTTCAGGATTGTAACAGGCCATTTCTCTGGGTTGTAAGGTCAGATATGCAGAGCACAAATGGTGATTTTCTTGAGAAGTTTCAAGAAAGAGTAGGCAATCTTGGTACAGTGGTCAATTGGACACCACAACAAAAAGTTCTTTCCCATCAATCTGTTGCTTGTTTTGTGAGTCATTGTGGTTGGAATTCTACTATGGAAGGGTTAAGCAATGGAATTCCTTTCTTGTGTTGGCCTTATTTTGCAGACCAATTCTTCAACAAAAGCTACATTTGTGATATATGGATCATTGGGTTAGGACTTGAAAAAGATGAAAATGGAAGGATTATAAGTGGAGAAATCAAGAAGAAGGTGGAATTACTAATCAAAAATGAAGAATTTAAAGCAAGAGCTTTGGAGCTCAAAGAAATTGTTGAGTAGTGTTAAAGAAGGTGGTAGCTCTTACCAAAATTTAAATAAATTTGTTGAATGGATGAAAGGGTAACCTGGTGTTTAATAGTAAAATTTAGTACTTAATTAGAACTTTGTTAGCAAAGATAATTAAGTACTTAATTGTTACTTAATTAACCTGGTGTTTTGAGCTCTAATTAGCACTTTGTTAATAAAGATAATCACTGCTTCTCTGTGTTTATTATTCTGTGTCTTTAGTTTCTTTATCTTGTTCTTAATTAGTTCATAATTACTTAGTTTTAGTTCTGTTTTTAATTATTTCGGTCTCTTTAAACGCGTTATTAGTAAGGATATAAAGTACTATTTCTGTCTAATTTTAATTCCTGATAGGAAAAGGTAATTTTCTGATCAGAAAGAGGAGATTGTATTAATTATAATACTAATCCTGTAGTAATTAGGATTATATGTTATATTATATTCTATAAATTAGCAATCAGTAACCATAATTCCCTTAAAAATGGCTCTGCTTAATGGAAGAACAAGAAATACTGTACAAAGGATACATGAGACATTCATGCCCACTTTGCCAAGTGACTGCCATGGGATTGTTGGTCACGTGCAACCAAATAGCAATTCTCAATTTTTCACACGAATGGCAGTTGGCATTTTGGAGTCATGGAGGGCTTGAACAACATTCTTGGGCCTCCATCGTTAGCAGCTTGCATTTTCCTACAAAATGGTACCCAAAGGCCTACAACATTTTGGTTTGTCTACACGCTAACTTGTATATTTTTATTCTCTATATTTTTCTCTCCTTTTAAGACTCTTTATTTGTAAGTCTGACTTTTTCCCAATAGAAATTTTCTACTGGAGTTCTTTTCCAACTAGAAATTTGAGACACTGACTCTATGATGATGATCAATTGGTTTTTGGCCACTTATTTTCATTATTGTTTTTGTGAAAATCTCTTCAGTAGCAAATTGGTAGTGCAAAGCTGTCTTCTAGCATTTTGTTTAGTTTGCAATTTTTTTTTCCATGTCTACGTTTTTGGCATTCTTGGAATTAGTCTAGCCTAATTCTTCTGACTACAGACCCACACTTACAGAAACAATTAGCTGGAAGCCTGGAAAGATATTGGTTCTTTGATTTTCAATGCCTGGTAATGAAGTTGAAGAGAGGGGATTTGTAATCTAGATGAACTAGACAACACTTCCCAGGGCCGGTAGCTAGACAGTACTCCATTACAATCAATGGGTTGGAAGAAAGCCAACACAATCTTGAAGAACAGCATCTTATGCATGTGTCATTCAACCAAAACTATATGCAATTGACTCTTAAGACCATAGTTATCTACAAATCTCGCCACAAATAAACCAACCAGAAAATTTCAGTGATGACCAACGAATTTTGACTTAAAAAAGAGTAGCTAAGCTTCTATCTTTAAACCACAACGGGAAAATGAGTCCCACCTCGACAACAAATGCAGAAAAAGGTCAGAGATTACTGTACTGAGGTGGCAGCTTCACTTTGCTGCAAGAGACCAACCAAATGCAATCAGGGACGGATCTGCGAGGGTCGTGAAGGGAAAACGAGCCTCCCTTACTGGTAGCCAGAAACACACATAGAGAGGTTGCTTCTAGACGCCGGAGATGGCCAGTCGGGACGAGCCCCCTAGCTCGAATTGCAGAGATAGAAAGGGAGAGCATGAGGTCGAAGAAGAGAAAAAAAAAAAAAAAAGAGGGAGCGAGTGAGAGAGGAAAGGGGACGGGCTGGATAGCGGACGGAGAAAGGCTGTAGAGCTCACTAGCGACGATGATACTAGAGACAGAATCATCACCGGCGATAGCAAGAGGTAAAAATTTTACTCCCTTCTACAACCGTCTAGTTTGGCTACTGAATGCAACGGCTTGTGTTTGATGATGCATGCAATTGTTGTATCAACTATAAAAATT
Source organism: Garcia nutans (assembly GCA_947685225.1). Classification (NCBI taxonomy): domain Eukaryota; kingdom Viridiplantae; phylum Streptophyta; class Magnoliopsida; order Malpighiales; family Euphorbiaceae; genus Garcia; species Garcia nutans. The sequence continues at coordinate 53,591,316 of CANTUV010000012.1, forward strand.
TCAAAGACAGCAGCTGGGTGAGTTCAAGTGGCCTGCTGTTTGTGGCCTAAAGACAATGTGAGTTCAATTAATTACCAAATTATTATGGTAACTTTTTTTTAAAAAAAAAGACAGTGTACGGATCTGGAACCAACAGAGAAATAAGGGAGATGAGATCATAAAAAATAAATAAATAAAGAAAAAAGAAAGAAAGGTCCCCCCAATACAGGAATGTAGCAGAATAGACAAGGCAATTGGATGGGATCTCAACCAAAAAGGGTCAGTGACCCATGTTTTTTTGTGCTTCAGACAAAAATACAAAAAAAAATTAAAAATAATTTTAAATTTATTATATTTATAAAATATTTATCAAAATATCATAATTTATAAAATATTTATCAAAATATTAAATTTTTATTTATAATGAATTTATTATAAATTTATAATAAAATGATTAAAATATTTTTAATAAAAAAAATAATAAATTAAAAAATTAAAAAAATGTGATAGAAAATATCATTTTTTCAATTTTTTTCTCTACAGGCCATTAAACCATTCTATTAAAGCTTTCTTATAACCACATGCTTTTCCATATCTCTAGTTTTTTTTTAAACGAAAAAGAAAAGAAAAATCTAGAATAATTAATATGTTAGACCACATCACATCTCTCTTGTAATTTGCATCAATTACCATTTGTCATTTTGTCCCTCCCTTTGATACATCTTTTTCTTATTTGACCTTGAGAGAGAATATCGCCTTTCGAAATTAATAAAATTTATTTTCATGTATTTAATTACGAAAAGTAAAATTTTTATTTGTAAAATTCAATGCTCTAGCATTTTTAGTAATAATTATAAAAGATCATATGCATGCTACGTATTGATCAGGAGTATATCGATCGATTCAATTAATTAATCGATTCAATCGATCAATTAACTAAATTAAAGAATAAAAAAATTATTAATCGAATCGACTGAATTTATATTTCGATCAGTTCAGTTTAATTAATCAAATCAAGTTGATCGATTTGATTAATTAATCGAATCGATCTATTTTTTTTAATTTTAAAATAAAATTATATTTATAAAAAATTAATATAATTAAATAAAATTTATTATAAAAATAAACAAAATATAACTTTATTTTGTAATAAAAATTTATATAATTAAAAAATTAAATAATAATAATAATAAATAACTAAATTTTTTTAAAATGATTAGGTTAATCGGTTAACCGATCAAACTAAATCGGTTAACCATTAACCAAATTAAAAATCAAAATATTTTAAATTTTTAACCGAATCGATCGAATTATACTACCGATCGGTTGATCAAATCAAATTTTCAATCGGTTAACTAAAAATTCGGTTAGTTAATCAAATTTTGCTCACCCCTACTTGTTAGATATTTTTATTTTTCTGAATCATATAATAATTTTAGATAAATAGTTATTTAACTATGATTATAAATAAAAAAATAAAATTAATATACATTAATAAATTTAAATAAATAATCTATAATTATTAAATTAAAAAAATAAATTTATAATTTTATGATATTATTATAACAGTTCATATAGACAATAGATGATTCTCAATTGATCAAACGTATATAAACAAAGAATTATGATTCCACTAATAATAATTATGAAGTAATTTAAGAATCATTAATTCTAATACTGCACTATATAACAATTTAAGAATGAATACAGACTTAATAATACTTATGATTTTATATTAGTAGATAATAGTTAATCATTATTAATATTAAATATGATATTTTAATTCTATTTAATTATTTTAAATAAATATCATAATAATTAATTAATTACCTATTCTAATAAATAATAAATTTAATATTTTAAAAATTTTAACTGGAAACTTAATATAAATAATATTTACAATAATTAATTATTTATTTATTTTAATAAATAATAAATTTAATTTTTTATAAATTTAATTTGAAAATTAATATAGATATTTTTAATTTAATATCTAAAAAATTTAATATAGATATTAACAAAAATATAGATATTAGAGTGACTATTTAATATAATTAATTGTTTGGAATAACATATATTTAATATAATTAATTAATATATATATATTATAGAATTGTATCCCTTAATATATATATATATATATATATATGTTATGGAATTGTGTTGTTTGTATTTTTTTAATGCTCTAATTTCACTTCAATATGCCAAATTTTCATTCAATTTAACAACCCAGAACTTCATTTTTCCAGGAATTTAAAGAATTTAAAAATTAAATTTTAAGATTATTAGCAATATTTTTAAACATTCTTTAAATAAGGATTTTAAAATTAAAAATTTGAAAATTAAAGTTTAAGATTATAAACAATAGATTCACTTTGAGTCTGTTGAAATATATGCCAGTTATCTTTTCTATCATGATCACCTCATTAGAAAAACACCGAAAAGAGGTATCTCCGTCAATATCAAAATAAATAGGATATAAAATAGGACATATAATATATATATACATATAGATAATTTAAATAAATAGAAATTTTAAATAATTTTAAATTTATCTAAATGAATTTAATTTAATTTTAAATTTATTTAAAGAAATCTAATTTAATTTAAAAATTATCTAAAATAATTTAATTTTAATGTAATACTTAAAAAATTTAATTCTAGAAATTTGAGAAAAAGATACATAATAAAATATTGTGCTAGTTACTTTAGATTTATTATTTTATAGTTTTAGATGATAACATTAATGTAATTGGAATTTCAAATTTAAATTCTCATTTTTAAATTCTTATTTCAAATATTAGCTAGCCTCCTTTCCCCACATAATTTTCTTTTTAAATTTACATTTAAAATTTCTATTTTTTTTATATATATTTGTCCCCCCTCACTCTTTTTTTTTATATTTATCTTTTTAAAATTTTCTTTTTACTCTTTTAATTCTAAAATTTTTTATAAAAGTTACTCCTGACTCCAATTTTATTTTATTTTATATATATTTTCATCCTTCTAACTCTAAGGAATTTTATAATTAGATTTTTATATTTAATATATAATTAGATCCACCACTAGTTGTATAGGGGATTTTATCACCTAATAACTTTTTTAGTTTTTATGTTTTTTTTTCTTAATTTTTTCCAATTATTTAATTAGGTGAGATGATACATATACATACGATTGATAAGATTTTAAGATTTTTTTTTATTAATATGACGCGTAACTATATGTTACTATTACTTATAAATTAGAACACAAGTAAACGAAAAGGAAATTAATAACATATGAAAACATTATGTTTCACTTAAAAAACAATTGAATTTAAACTATTGACTTTTTTTTTACTTCATTCTAAATCATTACGAGACTAATGAAATCAAATGTACATTTTAGTCCTTAAACTATTAACTTTTTTTTCTTCATTCTAAATTATAAAAATTTAGATATTTTAAGTACTGAAAATCATCTTTTTAAATCATTATATAAGAAATTGAATTTAAATTTTGATACACTAGGAATTAAAATGTATATTAAAATAATTTTCAAATTTTTTAGACAAAAAAAAGAGAGAAAATTTAATTTTTAAATTTATTAATTTTTGAATTAAATTAAAGAATTAAAGAAGGAAGAAAGCGTCCAATATAAATAAAAACATCAAAACCTTAGTGACTTTGACAATATGCAAAATAAAATTAAATATTTAGGGAAGAATAAATAAACTTATACTTAGTTAATAAAAGTGAGATATACTAGACCCAAGATGGATAGCACAGTTAATTAAGTAAGATTGAGTAAGTGGATGAGAGCGAAAATTTGAATCTCACTAAATTCCTTCTTAAGAAGAGACAAAGAGCTTTAATCTGCGATGCACACCCCGAACAAGATTAGTCTTATATCTAGACCGTTAAACGAATAGAAATAGAGAAATATGTGGTAAACAAAAAAATGAGATACACTAATGGAAGCTTCTCTTTAAATTTTTTGACATTACTGGATAGAGAAATACTAATTGCAGTCATTTTTTAAAGTAATTATTGATAATCTCTTTTTTATTAGCTAAAAAATATTTATTATAAGTTCATTTATGAAGAGAGATATTATAATCAATATTTTTTTTAGTCATAAGAGAGAGATTATCCAACAATATTTTTTAAAGTGACTATAATTAATATTCTTCTTACTAGATAACATTACAAATGATCTTTTAGGCAATAAAAATAAATTAACAAATCAAATCTAATTAAAAAATAATTAATATAATAAGTGATATGATATAATTTATTATTATTAGATTAATACAGTGCTCAAAAGCACAACCTTATAGACAATACATATATCACTTTAATATAGTAAAACACAATTAATCGCATGCATTATTAGTCATGACAAGTGTCACACATGCAGGTGAAGGCATATATAACTTGAAAACCAAGATTAAACATCCGTAACTGTAAATCCCATACCAAAATCTTAATTATAAGTATTCATACATGTAATTAGAAAAAAAAAATTATTATTTCTTCCATTCTAAATTAATAAAAATAAATAAATAATTCTATTAAAAATATAAATTTTATATGTATTAACTTATTAAAATAATAAGTTAAATACAAAATTAATACAAATGAAAATAGAAAGTGTATCTATCAATTTAAAATAATAAAATATCAGTTAAATTGATGGAGAATATTAATGATTAATAAAAAAATAGTGTAAAAATAAGAAGGATAAATTAAAGGAAAAAAAATTAAAGGGATGCAAGATTGGAGAGAGAGGAGCAATTAATCAGAAGGATGCAAGGAATGTGCAGAACATGCTGTACAAATGATACTGCTTCACCGTCTCAGCCAGTGTCACATGTCTATCTCTTCTCTTCTCAAAGCTAACAGTAAAAGTATCCTCCAAAATCCAAAAACTCTCGTGTGCCCACACCATGTGCTCTCTCTTCCCTTCCAATTTTAGGCTTTGATTGCTGGCCCATTTCACCTTCACATGCACCCCTTCCGGGAAGCCACTCTCTCCCCATTTCCATCTTGCTCTCTCTCTCTCTCTCTTTCTTTTTTCTTTTTCTTCTTCTTCTTTTTTTTTTACTCTCTTGCCCTTCAATTCTTCACTTTTCTCTAAAATGCCATCTCTTTATATACATAATATGGTTGTTCATGCGGCTCATCAACCCAAAAAAACTAGGTCTGAGTCGAGGGATTAAAGTCGAATTGGACAGACCTGAACAAAAAAAAAAAGGGTTGGACATCGAGCATTGTAGCCTGACCAAAGCTATGCTCAGGTCGACCTATAGGTTATTCAAAAAGTCCGAGAGTTTCATTTTTTTATTTTATTTTTATAAATATAATGAACCTAAATACTTAATTTATATTGAGTATAGGTAAATTTAAATTGAATTGATTTGTATTGGTTATTGATTTTATTAATTTATATTTATTGATTATAGGGAAATTTAAATTTATATGTTATTAATTTGATTTTTTATTATTTTTATGTTATTTATTTTAGATAAATTTCTATTTTTTAGGCAAAATTCATTGATTTTATTAATTATTTCTTCATTTACAAACTCATTTTCAATGATCTATGTGATAAAAATATTTTAAAATTTTAAAATTATTAAATTTTTTTTAAAAAAAATATACAACCCATGACCTGACCTAGCCTTAGCTCACCCAGCCTGGCCGGGTCTAAGGTGGAGCCACAAATTTTGTTTTTTGGCCGGCTTTATAAGGTGAAATTCAACTCATCCCGACTTGAAAATACCCATAATACATAGTTCATGATTTTTTCATGTCTATATATTAATCTTAGGGATAAGCAAATAAGTCAGATCAACTCGATCCAACCACTATTTCAACTAATCTCATCAACTATATTGATTTAAACCGATTAAATTGATCTATTTTGATTTAAAATTTTGATAAACCAATATTATCAATTTAATTTTAATTTATGTATTTTGTAAATTAAAATCGATCAAATCATATCAATAATGATCAATTTTGTAAAACTTCACTCTTTTTGAGTAGTCAATTTTAAATAATAAAAATTTCAATCCAATCTATATTGATCGGCTTGGCAGACTCTTCAAACCTGACTAAACCAACTGATCTATTCATCCCTATCCACTAGTAAGATTGCATCATTAATCAAGGTGTATATATTATTTAATCACTAGTTATATTAAGGGCGCATTTGATCGCATAAAAATTTTAAAAAAGTTGACTAAATAATTCAATTTGACCAAAAATATTATATTTGTTTGTAAATGATATATGTAAAATAAAATATTAGACCCACTAAATTTTACCAACCAGTTGGTAAAATATTTTACTTAGAGAGAATAGAAAAAATATTTTACCGAAAAAATAAATTGAGGAATCTACATGTCAAAAAATAATTATAGTCTTAATTTAAAATATAATAAAATAAGAAAGAGATATTATAAAGGTAGGTTATGCATTACTTAAATTTTTTTTATAAAATTGAATTATAACCAAATAAGTTAATATTTTTTCTAAATTATTTTTTCAGTATTTTATTACATCTTTCAAATATAGTAATATAATATTTTCTGGTAAAATACAATTTTCGTAATATATCTCTGTAAAATATATTTTCAGTAATTAATTTTTTCAATAATTTACCAAATACACTATAAATATTATTTTATCTTAATTTAACTTTTCAATTTAATTTAATATGTTTTCTTATGGCTTGCGAGTTTTTTTTTTAAATTAATGGTCAATAAAATAAATAAATAGTTACTTTTTACGAAATGATTTTTTAAAAAAAATAAGTAGCCACTTTTCAGATTTTAATAAACTTGTTATAATAAAAATATGTAAAAATAAATTTATTAATTTTTCAATCACTGATATTTACTATAAACAATATTATCATAGTTGCTCATAGATAAATTTATCATTTTTTTTATATATTTCTTCTCAAATTTAATAATAAAATTTTAAAAATAGAAATTTTTAAAAACTTAAATATGATTTTATAAATTAAGATTTTTTTATTTTTAATTAATTTTAATGTTATAAACAAATAACAGAAAATTAGTTCTTTGAAAATATATAATTTTTAAAAAAATATTAATGTTCACATAATTATACGAGAGGGGTATAGTAGGAAAGAAAAGAAAATGAAAATGCGCATAGTATAGTCTCATAGGTTGGCATGTTCCGTTCCAGATAAGCAGGCTTTCGCCGGCAACTGGCACTCTTTCCTTGCTCGCAAGTTGTGCCCCCTCCTCTCTTACTCTTTCTAGCTTTTCAAATCGGTGTCGTTTTTCTATTTTAATTTTCAAATTTCCAATATTACCCTTCAATCCGTACAAAAATATCTACAATGAATGGGACCTCAACCCCACTAAATCAGGGCCCCATACTTCAGTATCTTATGGCCCCATCAACGACAAATTTAGTATTAATTGATCTGGACCATTGAATCTGTCTATCTTGCAGATTTACTGGTTTTACTTGTCTAACTCTCGGCCTCTGCCCATGCTGCCCTCTTTTATTTTAATTTAAATATTAAAATATTTATTTTTTTTTTCATAAATTTTATAATTTTTCATTTTTTTAAGAGAAAATATGCAATGAAGTCCCTCAAAATTTTCAAAAATACACATTAGCCTCTTAATTAATTTTGAACGCACAAATTTTAATTAACAAAGATTTTAGCATTATAATATATGGATTTTCCTCCCCAAATATTTCGGCTGTACATTTGAATAATTATTCTCCTTATTTAAGGTCTCCTATTTTAGGTTTCAAACTAATTAGTATTGAACATGGCGCTAAAGATGTGTGTTTTTTTTTTTTTTAATTTCTAGTACTTAAAATTTTTAATTTATTAATATTTGAATTATGTCAATATTGTAAAATGAAAAGTACTTGTCTATGCTATATATCCATTATTGAATTATTTTCAGTATTAGAGAATCACTAAATACAAATTCAAACCTTAATGAAAGTCTAATTGATTACAAAAGAAGCATAATTTCTTTATTTTTTTTAAAATTTATATGAGTATTTTGCCTTTCATCGCATATAGATGATAATTTAAAGTGAAAAGTATAATTGTATTTAACATTAATATGTTTTGAATAACTTATTTTAACTTTGTATATTTCTAAATAATATATGTAAATTTAATTTCATTTCAAACACACGTTTATTTGCATCTAATTAATTACCTTATTCTATGAGAAGGAATCTAAGAGAGAGAGATTCTTTAACATATTATTTGTTTTGATGGAATTGGATAGAAAAAAAAATGAAAAAAATTGTATTTCTTTTAATTTCTATCATTTTGGATGTTTAATGAAGAAGGGAAATATAATTTTTTTAGGGAAATAATTCTTCCCAAATGGTCAAAAAAAATTTCATCAAATAAGAAAAAATTGTAAAAATATATCTTACAACCCTATTTATTTGTTTAAATTATGAGAAGAAATCTCATTTTCCTCACTATTCCACTAAAATTATAAGAAAAAAATCTCATTTCCCTCATTATTCCACTAAAATTACCAAACACATTAAAAGAAATTTAATTTTTTTTCTTTTCTTCTCTACTTATTTTTTTATTAAAGTAAATTTAATTTTTTTTTGTGCAAATTAACAACCAAACAAAGCATAAATGTAAATATTAATTAAATGGGAATAAAATTCGAAGTGCAATTGGTCAAAAAGAAAATATTTTATTTGCTTGAACAATTCTATTTCTCATCTTATACTTCTTCCGTCCCAAAATAAATTTTTTTTTATCTAAATTGGATGTATATATACCTAGTCAATAAAAAATCACTAAAAGAATGATAATATAAAAAATGAAGAATTTAATTAGTCTGGTGTATGTGCACCCAATTTAAGTAACTCATTCCCCTCAAAATAATAATCTTAATTTTATTTTATATCTTTTTAAAAAAAGTAATTATGATAGTTTATTACAATTATTTTCTAATTTTTTAATATATGTCCCTAATTAAATATGTTAGTTAGATAACTACTATCTAATTAATATAAAAAATATTAATTACAAGATGAATATTCATATAAGGATATTATAGCAAATGTAGAAAAAAAATATTTCAAAAAATGAAGATGAGACTATTATTTTGGTACATAAAAAAAAAGTGAAACTTTTATTTAGAAATGAAGGGAGTTGAAATTAAGTATGCGAGGTTGATGCAGGAAGATTTTCTGGGAGTTTCTTGGCCTAGAAGGGTCATTTGCTTTCACCAAAGAAAAAAAAAAGAAATTAAATATGCGGGCAGAAAATTTTCAATCAAGTGCGCATTTTCACCTAGGGCGATTCAAAGTACTATTTTTTTTTCCCTGAATGCAACTAGGTTAAATTAGAATAATATTTTTTGTGCTATAAAAATGAAAATGTTTGTAATTTTAATGAAAAAAATAGATTAATGTGTCCTTAAATGCATAGTATTCCTACCGATAAAATTCTTAAATATGTTAACCATGAAATATATAATAAAAAAAAGAAATTTTAAATAATTCAAACACTTATTCAGGTGGCTTTTGATAAAATTAAATATTAAATCCTGAAAATTTAAATATTGAATAAAACAAGTGATATAGAAATTCTTAACTATAAAAATATTTAAAAATATAATCATTTATTATATTCAGTGTCAATTTTAAGTTACTTTTAGTTAATTGAATGCTTTTATTTTTTTAAGATAAATATCAATAAATAATTTAAAATAATAAAATATTGCAAATATTAATTTTTAAGTATTAAATGATATCATTGAAAACGTTTAAATATATATTTATTTACATGTTATTTTTTATAGTATGTTATTTGCATGTTACTATTAGAGTCTCAAGAACTCAATGTCATTGGCTTAATAATTAATTATACTATCTAAAACAAAAATATATGGATTTGCTTCAAAAAAAAATTATTTGTCAGAGAACTCCTCAACTTTGATTTACTGCCTAATTAATTAAGTACTTATATTTTATAATAATTCTCACTCTGATATTTAAGAAAAAGGAAATTTACAATTTCTCATTGAAAAAGAAATTATAATAGTGTAAAGAAAGGTATATTAATTATGTAAATTCCACATCATATCTGCTATAGCATTGAATTGAATTCTCTTGTCAATCTTTTTCTTTTAGCATTTTCTATATATTAAACTTGAATCCATAAATTAATCCCAAGCAGTAAATACTTAATTAATTTTATTATTTTAAATTTCTTATGTAAATTAATTCATAATTGATGTGAGCTATATATGGATCCAATTAACATGCATCGTATAGACATTACAAAAAATCAGATACTTGGCGACCCTTTTTTGTGGCGATTAATAAAATAAATTTATTTAAACCGTTGCAAAATAAATTCAGTTAATGGTGGTTAATACAATTCTGCGACGGTTAAAACCGTCGCAAAATCATCGCTAAATTTATAATAATAAAATAACGATGTTGATTTCTTGTTTGCGACCATTTAATCGTCGCTAAATGCTAAAGTAAAACTACTTAGTTTTGGTGCCTTCTTGTATTTTATTCTCTCAATCTTATTTCTCATTTCTGGCATTCAAGTTTCCCCCTCATTCATCTCTCTCACTCGAGCTTTCCCCACCTCTCTCACCCTAGATCTATATTCTCTCTCACACACAAGCTCTCCATCTCATCTCACTCTATTTTATGGCGAAAGATGTGGCTATCGCCGAAGGAAGATCCGACACCATCAACACTCATCAACTACCATGAAATTATCGCTAGGGTTTTGGATCTGTCAGTAACATTTTTCTTCTTTATAATATTTGTGTTTATTAATTCTTTGTGATGGAGTGTAAGATTTGTTTAACAAAATTAAGATATCCTTATGCATGAGTCACCCTTTCCTCTGTGTTTTGTGTCACTGTCAACTAATTTAACCAAAGAGGATGTTCTCTCTAAACTTCTCTTATATGATCAATTAATCAATCAATAAGTAAAAATGAACGATGCAAATGTCTTAAATCAAATCCAACAGATAATCAAAATTTTTTGCCAGTAAGTCGAAGAAAAAGCCAATGAGATCTCCATTTTTGCTCAAGAAGTAACCCAAATTTTCTTCATTGGAAAGATTTTTAATTTTTCCTTTTGTATTTGATCATTGAATTGATCTGTTTTTGTTCATTATTTTGATTATAATGGCATAAATTCGATTTGACGTTTTTGTAGGAATTCGATATTGAGAAGTTGCAGCTGGTATAGGTGGAGAAGAAAGTGGTTAGGCAAGAGTGTGACCGTAAAGAGAAGCCCGTTGAAGTTCGAAAGAAGATGTAATTTTCTCTCTACTTTCCTATTCTTTTTCTTCATATACTGTTTCAGTTGAAAATTGAGTTCTAAGATATTAGGTTTAGATTTGGCATTTTACTAGTTAAGTTTTGGTACTTGTGATCAGTGAGTTTCATTTTCTCTTGAAATTGATATTATTTTTTTCTTTTTTCTAACTAAATTTTGAATGTTTTATCCATAACCTCTTAGATAAGCCAATTGCCTATATCAGAGAATAATTGTACTATAAATTTGCACATTATGCTTGGTTTGATGATTGTTATACATATATATGAATTTTATGAAAATATGATTGGGTTTTGTCTAGTTAAATAACTAGAAATCAATTAGTTAAGTTCAATCAGTACGGAGCTTATTTATTTTCAATCACGTATGTCGCTTCTCATCTACTTCTATCATTTTTTTTTTATAAATAGTATAATACTGCTCGTTTTTTCAATGAAAATATTATAGATGATGTTGACAATGGCATGGAAGAGGCAGCAAATATGTTACTTTTATATTATTCTTTTAAAGAAAAAATTATTTTATAGTATTAGTTAGCAATGATTGAAATAATTATGCCTACATTATCTGACCCACCAATTTTATTTTGTGTTGTCATTTCAATTTAAAGGGTGCCTTGTTTTGAACTCTTCACAACTTATAAATCTTGTTGCAGCAGATGAAAAATGTTATGTGCTATATTTAACTTTTGCAATTTATTTTAACATAAAGTTGCATTGAGTTGGAAAAGGTTCTAAACAGCACTACTGCTATTACTACTGGACCCCAATTTGCCTTTTTTTTTTTTTGGGTTTTTGCTGCTTTTCTTCATCTTTTCTTTACAAGTATTGGTTGTGGCTACTTCTATGATATTTTATAGAGAAAGATCAATGAAAATCTGATATGGGTATTGCTGATTTTCTTTTTCTTTACAAGTTTTGGCTATTGCTAGAAAGATTAATGAAGATCTGATATGAGGATTTGTTGATTCCTTACAAGTATTGGCTATGGCTACTTCTCTAAACTTTTATAGAGAATTTTTTTTCTTTACAAGATTTGATATGATTTTTGATGAAGAAGGAGAGATTTTTTTTTTTTTGATAAAAAGAAGAGATTTTGGAGAATTATACTCTGCAAAGAAATCAATATCTTTTATTCATTAAGAATAATATTTATTATTATTATTATTATTATTATTATTATTATTATTATTATTATTATTATTATTATTATTATTATTAATGTCACATTGGATATTTTCTGGACAGATTGATGAGTGGCAATTGCACGTGGTAGCTTTATTTTGTTTTGCATCTTTGTTTATAAATGATATTTTATTTGTTTTTAAATGTTTGAATTTTAATTACACTTTATTACCATTTTCTAATTTCTACTTTGTTCTTATTTTTTTATGGCATTGTTTTTGTTGTTTGGTCCTTTGATTGCAAGCCAAGTGGCCATTAATGTATTGTTGGGTTTTAAATTACATATGATGATCTTATAATCAGTTATATATAAATTTAATTAAAAGCATATTTACAATTTCTTCTTTATTATTATAACAATAACAATAATACTATTTCTTTTTAGGGAGAGCGGGTCATGAATGAGAAGATCACTGGGTATTTCTGATAATCTTTTTATTCTTAAATGGATTTTCAAAGATTAATGAATGAGGTTTTGATTGAAGTTTCTTTGTTAATATGGGTTTTATATATTTGATATATTTGCCGAGCTTATATGTGTTTGTTGAATAGTTACTAATAGGTGATTAGCGAGGTATGCTGCTGCTGGTTGGCCTATGTAAGCTTCAAGCTACTTGCAATTAATGACGAGTAATGGCTAGCTGTGTGTGCTTTCATGTTATTGATAGTCTATTGATCGGATATTGCGATTTATAGCGTGAAGACTATCGGTGGGTGATGGTATTAGGAGACCTTTGTGTGGTGTATTGGTTTGATATGAGGAAAGTTGTATATATATATATATATATATGTATACACTATATAGTGGTAAATTTTGTATTCATTATTTTGACAATAAAATTTTGCTTTATTGATAAAAATATCATAAAGTACTGGATACTCTGTGTGTGTGCTTTTTATCACATTCATGTGGGTTTTATTTTAGGAATATATATAATAATTAGTTACTTGAAAAAAAAATCATAAAGTGGTAAATAAATTTAATTAAATTTGAAAAAATAAAATAAATACAGCAACGGTTTTAAACTGTCGCAAAATGATAATTAAAAGATACAAATAAATATTATAACAGTTATAAACTGTAAAAAAAAAAACTATATAACTTATATAAAAAATAATAACGGTTACTAAACCATCGTAAAAATGTTATTAGAAAATATAGTAACGGTTTTGTCAACCGTTGTAAATTTTCTAAAACAAAATTTAAATTAATGATTGTGACGGTTAAACTAAGTGAAATATAATGATGGTTATAAAACTGTCGCAAATTAATATTTTGCAACGGTCACTCTGGCTGTTGATTAAAACTATTGTAAATTAATCTAGTGATGCTCTTATTAGCAACGGTTTTCTAACCATTAGAAGAAGTATTTAGCGACGGTTAAAATCGTCACTAAATACATTCTTTAACCGTCGCTAAATTCCTTTTTTTTTTTCGTAGTGAGAGTTGTTTCAAAAATAAATTATCAATTTTTTATTCACAAATCATTTGTATTGTTATGACAAAGAAAAGTCTTTTTCTTATTTTTTTTTCATGCTCAAGATATTTTCCAAAAACATCAACCCTAGAAATTAAGCACATGCAATGTTATATTATAAATCTGATTTTTTTTAAAAAAAAGAAATTTATAGAAGAAAAAGAAATTATATTATGAACCGGATGTATATGTAATTAATGAATAATAGTGTAAAAGGAGTAATAACATGAAAAATAAGGAGGCAAACAAAAAGCCAGACTCAGTGGCATTTATGTAATAAAATGAAAATTAAATGGCAATTTCTAAATCTCTTATTACTTAAGCCATGGGTCTCTTATTTCTTATGCTATAACGCACCTACCACTTTCTTTCTTTCCTTCTTTCTCTAAGCCACACATAGCACAAGCCATGAGCTCAGTTTCAAAGAATTTCAACATTTCACTAACAACAAGAACAAGAAAATCAAGAATTCCAATTTCTCAGAGAAGAAGAAAACTACATTCACATGCCCGCAACAAAGCTCAAAGAACCACCACAACCAACACTAGGCGCACCACCAAGAACGCCACCGCAGGAGCCAGATGCTCCAAGGTGTCAGACAAGCTGGAAGCTTTGAAGAATCTTATTCCAGCCCACAATGGAGAGATTGTAAAGGCAGACCAGTTGTTTCAAGAAACTGCTGATTACATTGTCCTTTTGAAGACCCAAGTCTTTGTTTTGCAAAGATTGATCGAATTTTATGGATCCACTACTACTACCACCACTGCTGGCCATGAAGAAGATTAGAAGAAGCAGAAGAAAATAATAATGCTGTTGTATCATAGTATCTTGCTAACTTTATTAATGAAAAAAAAAAAAAAAAAGAGGAAGTCTTGCTGTTTATTATTTTTTTTTTGTTAAGAATTTCCTTTTTTTTTTTTTTTTGCTTTTACATGTTTCTTTGTCTTGTTAAAGAGACAGTTGGGGGATAAAAGAACTTAAGTTTGGCGCTTACAATATATATTATCATAATTATTAATTTACTATATGCATATATATCTATAGTTCACAAGTACTACTCACAGGTCAGAACAACAAGTATCAGTATGTACTTTCTTTTCCCAAATTTTCTTTCACTTTCCCTTCATGTTAATTAATTATTGGCACCCAAATTTTATATAATTTTCCTTTTTCTTTTAGTTATATAGACTATTGTAATCTGTGACCATGTTAAGAATCCTAGTTTCTTGCATTGGGATTTGAAAGTTTATTAGATTCTTTATTTGATACTTCTTTTTTCCTCATCTTATTATATACAATTGAGGAGGTACCAATTACAATTACAATATCAATATACATTGTAACACAAATTAATTACAATTCATATTAAGTAAAAAAAATAAATCTAAATAGATTTCAAGGACCTCCTGTCCTGGCTCTTGTTTTTCTTGTTATACATGCATATCTTAATTAATTGATCGAAAAGTAATTAAAACAATAGATTTATTATTTATGGGAAAAAATAAGAAAATATAAAAATTATATTAATTTCAAGAATGTTTGGAAGCTATAAAAGGGTATAGTACTGGGTAGTGTAAATAGTTAGTCTCCAAAAATAGATAGAAAATAATGAGAATGGAGGATAAGGTAAGGTAAGGAAGCATGGTGGTGACAGTCATTATAAGTGTACAACTGCACATATATATTTGCAGTGCATTTCTGGAATTTGGCATATATAATATGAATATCTCAGTGAAAATGGGGCAGCTTTTTTAATTTCTTTCTTCCCATATAACTGTTATATATTGTGTTTATTTATGGTAGTGACTACTTGCTCTGCTTCCTTTGAATACCCATGTGCTAAAGCCTTATTTTATGCCACTTTTTCCCCCTTCTTTCTTCTCCTTCTTCGATCTTCTCCTTCTTTTTTTTTTTTTTAAATTAAACTATAAATACTTTTTTTAAAAAAAATTTTGATTGCAAAATTTGAATCTCTAATCTTATAGAGGGAGATTTTAAACAATTATATTTCATTTTTTACAAACTTAATAATTAACGGGAATAGGTCTAAGCTAACTTACTAAGAGAGAATGAGATTAGTATTCAAAATGGTTTAGTATGATTTGATGGCCATGTATTTCTTCAAGAATGCAATGCATGATAGCTCCAAATGAAAATTTAAAAAAAAAATCCATATATTAATTTGAAATTAAGTTTTCTTGAGTTGAGTTGAGTATAAATATTTTTTTTTTCTATCTTGAGAGTAATTTTTCAGTGAATAATTAGTGTGTAATTATCTGCTAATAATGATATATTGAATCAATCATTAAATATGTGATTGCAAAAGGGCAATAATAATAATAATAATAATAATAATAATAATAATAATAATAATTAAAAAGAGCAGAAAAATTTTATGTATGTATCTTTAATTTAGTTATTGCTAATAATTAAGCAGCCACTTTTATGACGATGAAGGGAATGGTCACTTTGGTTCTTTTTAATTTTTCAAGGGCCAGCAGAATTCAACATTTGATGAGGCAGAGAAAGCAAAAGTACTGAGGACTGAGGAGCTTTCCATTGGCGCCAATTTGTTATAAAAAAAAATTACAAAGAAAATAAAGAAAAAAAGGAAAGAAATAATTTATTCTAATTAGATCATCATTTAATTGTGTTTTTATTAGGTCAGATTATCATACAAACACTTATTAATTAAATTCATGTTTAGAGGGTCGTTGGAATATATATATATATATATATATATATATATATATGATTACTCTTGTTTGCTTGTTTTTTTTGGCAGATAGCTATATACTAAATTTATGATTAAAGGGTTTAAATTACAAATAGTACTGGATTTAATATTTTTAATTATCCAACTCATTTCAACACATTTATGTAAATAATAGATATTTTATAAATAATTTTAAGCGGATAATATTTTTATTATCTATAATAAATTAAAGAAAAATATAAATTATAATTTTGGACATCCGCTATCCAAATTCAATTATACAGTAAAACTTATTAGTTATATTTATTAAATTTTATTTATTTATTTATTATATTTTAATTATAGAATTTTATGTTATAAAATTATTTTGTACAGTTGTATTAATATTAAATTTTATTTATAATGATTTAATTGAGAAGATTATAATTATATAATTTAAATTTGGTTGCAATTTTGAATTTATTATTTTTAAACAGGTAAGGTTAGTATATGAGTACTGTTAAATCGAAGGATATGAGTAATTATAAATAGAAAGTTTAAAATTAAACAAGCTTGGACATGGATAAAACAATTTTCGCAAGTGAAGTCCGATAACTGGAATTTATATAGAAAAAACATCAGTAAATATTTTTAATTGAAAAATCGAAAGTTACCAAAATCTTTTTTATATTTGAACATTAATAGATTTCTGATTTTTTGTAGTATAATTTATGCAATTAAAGAGTGTGTCTTTATGTTTATATAAGTTATTCATTCATATTTCAAAAAATAGAAAAATTACATTATTTATTCATTAGAATTCGAAAAAAATTCAAAAAAATATAAAATTTAAATCAAGTATTTCATTCAAATTAAGAAATAAATTTTATTAGTATTCAAAAATATAAAAAGTTTACATAAATTAATTATCCATAAAAATTCATAAAAAAATAATAGTATATTATCTCATTTACTAATTATAAATGAAGACTTTTTTTATAAATAAAAGTTAATTATATAAACAAATAAAAGCTAATATATATAATTAATTGGATTATTTCATAAAATAAAAAAAAATGGATTATGATGGAGACAAGCTTGTGACTATGTGTTTGCAACGACATTTCTTATAAATACAAATTTGACTCACCGATTCTATGCTTGACTATTATATTAAATTTTAATTTAGATTTTAATTTGTTATATAAGGAAAAGAGAAATAAAAACACTTCACAATGACTAATTTAAAAAAAATTCTAAAAACATTCCAAATAAAATTAAACTCTAATCAAGAGAGATAATATCATCTCAGTAAATAAAATTAAACTCAAATAAGGAGAGATAATATCATCTCAGTGAAATAAAAATATGAGAATTAATAAAAATCCAATTCTTCAAAAATGGATAGTTAAATTAATCTCACAATAAACATAATAAATTTAAATATCATAATTATAGCTCAGAAAATACATGTTACGAAAAATTAAAAACATTATAGACTGACCAAGAAAAAATAATACTTGCTAACAAACCAAACGTACTCTAAATGTATGAATAAAATGAACTTATATTATTATTATTATTATTATTATTATTATTATTATTATTATTAGAGATATGTTGTTATTATTCTCCCTGAAATTACAAATAATATATTATATAAAATGAACCTGTTTGTAAGAGAGGAATTACATCCACTTAATCAATGTGCCGACACAGCTGCAATAGATATGAAATAATTAATTTTCTGTAAGTGACCAAAAAAAAATAATTAATTTTCTGTAATTCCCTATGGTCCTCCAAATTTTTTTTCTTTATTTTTTTTTTATTTAGTCCATGCCATGGTCCCCTAACCTCTAACTGTATGAACTTTAAACTGATAGGGCAAAACAAAAGTAGTAGTAATAATAATAATAATAATAAAGAGGCAATATCCACATATTAATTACAGAACAATATCATCCATCCTAAATTGAGGGATACTTTTACTTAGGGTTATAATTTTGTTTAGTTAGTTAAGAGTCTTTCTTCTATTTGTTTTTTTTTCTATCGGATTTCTTTTATTTGTTTATAAATAGTCATTGTAACCCTAATATATGAAAATATTGATTCATTTTTTCTTCTACAATTTTTGATATGTAAAGATATTCTAAGAGCTTCGTTAGCTACAATGGTAGTTTGAAGTTCTCGATACGAGTATTCAAGTTGTTTTTAATAAATAGATTTAGAGCACTAATATGACAATAGATAAAATATTTGTAAAAATTATCGTATTCAAACTGAATCTATTTAATTATAAATTATCTAAACTCATTTTAAATTTGATTATAATTATATTAAAAATATGTTATTAGAAATTTTTTTTAAATAAAAATAAATAAAATAAAATAGAAAATTATTAATACAAAAAAAAATTAACGACAAAACAGTAATTTTGAAAATAAAAAAGCGTGGCCTTGTGATTTCCTAAAAAATAACACGGCCTTGTGCAGGATAAGGACTAGGTATGGGCCGTATGGCTAAAATATGAAAAAAATTACATCATTCAGTCATTTTTTATAAATTCTTTTACCAAAAGTATTTTAATTATTTTATGATAAATTCATAATAAATTTATAATAAATTATATAAATTTATAATAGATGCATAATAAATTTAAAATAAATTCATAATAAATTATCTAAACTTGAGAATTTTATAAAAAAAAATTATAAATTCGGATAAATCTATAAATATTTTTAAAAATATAATAAATTTATTTTTTTATTTTTTAATATTTTTGTAAAGATCCCTAAAATATGGTCTCAGCACATATATATTTTTGTCTTTGTCTAAATATTATTTACAATAATAAAAAATTAATTAATGTTAAAATTTTGAATTCTTTTTTATTCATCCGATATCTAAAACATGCTCGATTAATCTAAATTCGAGCATTCTTAGATTTTAAAAAAGACGGCTCTTTCAGTAAAATTTTTTTCATTTACAAGACTCGAATTCAAAACTTTATTTAAGAGTAATAAATTTCTTGTCGCTTGTGCCAACTCACGTTGGTTTAAATTCTTGAATTGATCAAAAAATTATTGTAAAATAAATCATGTTTATTTTCTTTCCTTGTAAAATAAAAAAAAAGTTAAATTGTAATATAGGATTTATTAAATTAGGTTAAAATTATTAAATTAAAAATATATAAAATAAATTTAATTTCAAATAAAGTTTTAAGATGACTTGACAAATATTAAATTTATATAGGATCTAAATTTAATTTTGTAAAATAAAATATATCAATCGTCCTTACAAGAGATCTTGAATTAATTGTATTGAATTAAGAAAAAAAAATACAAAATTAAATAAATAAAAATATTATAACAAATACAATTGTATGTAGATCGTGATATTATTTTTTAAATGATGATTAATTAAACATACAAAATTAAAAAAACAGTGAAAGACTAAGAATTGAAATATAAAATCAAATATCTCAATTTTAGTTCTCGTCCAACAATGGTTTTATTTAATAATATTATATAACATAACTGTATAGAATGAAAACAAAAAAATTTAATTTAAAATAATCTAAAGAAAAAGAAATTGAACTCCTATATAAAATTATGATATATAATTAAGATGAAGTAAGAAAAATACATTAGTGGTCAAACATAACAAATGGAGCTAATCTCATTAACAATTTGATCAGCAAAATTAGGACAGCACAGGAAAGGAAGCCCATTAGCTACTCCTACCAGCCACAACGGTTCAAGAACCAAGCAAAAGAAGGGTCGCTTCGGACCTTCTGCTGAGGAGCCCATCCAACCATCTTCCCATGTTTGGCTACTCATCCTTCTGGGTAAGCATCTGGGTCACTAGTAATAAATGGCCTCACAACCCGCAACTAAGGCCCTGCAAGAAAGTTATAGTCTTAATACAATTCTTGAAATAGGGTTTTGTTAAAATTAGTGAACCTACCAAATGCAACATAAATGACTTGTTTTTGTGGTTGTGGATATAACCATTTGAAAGTAGCTGAATCTTCAACCCATAAACATCCTACAGACTCTACCTTTTTTTATCAACAAAAGAAAATATCATTAAAAAATTATAAAAATACAGAATGCCTTCCACCACCAAGGCACAAAATAATATAAAAAACTATCAATCTCCACCTAATCCAACTGAATCTTGAAGCAAATAAAGAACAACCCTAAACAATATAATAGCAAAAGAAAATCAGTGTGAAGGTCTACAAAGAAAATAAAAACAAAAGTCTTGATAAGGCTCTCAAACAAGAGCAAAAGAACATGATTGAGAGTCAAATTCCTTAATCCATAAATCTCATACATCCTTAAGTATTAAACACCATGGAAAATGAGGAAAAAGAATGACTGAACATCCTTATCTAGATACATTTGAGTTTAGAGCTCTAATAAAATAATGAGATTGAACTAAAACTGAGTGGTATCTACATGCACTAATGAACCATCATCCTTAGATGCTAACCAGGGAGAAACAACTCTAACCAAAATTCTGAAGGATTGTCAGGAGTATATTGACTTCCTTATTGTTTAATCTTTAAGTGCTTAAAAATTATAAAACACCATGACAGTATAGCATAAAATATAGTCAGATCTATAACTAAGATAAATATATCTACTAGATAAACTAAAAATATATATAAAAACAAAGTGGGAAAAAAAGATTTAGGACTACTAGTAATCATTTATAACGACGGCCGACTGCCCCAAATTTTAGATAAAGACTAGCAAGGGAAGCTCTACAAATGAAGATAACTTGTCATACAAGGGGATTTTTTTTTTTTACAAATTACTTCAAATAAAAAATATTTTACTGAATCTACTAATTGATTGTAGATTGGAAGAGTCAGTATCAAGATTTAAATTGCCTTAGTTAATTTTTTTAATGCAATATTTTAAAGTTATATTGTGACTTTTCTCTAATTGTTTATGTGGTATTTATGGATTTTTTTAATCTCTCTCCCTCTCTCTCTCCCCTGTATATATATATATATTCATATATAGAAATATTCAATATATATGGCTATAAAGTTGTGCATGGATAATGAAAAAGTAAATAAATTATTATAAGAATAATAACATATTAGCTTCTATTATTTTAAATTTTAGTAATTTTGAATGTTTAAAAAATCCATTGGCATTTTTAATCATCTAACCGTTTACTTTCCTTCGAGGATGTACAGTAAATTATATAATTACAAAAGTTATAGAACATGAGGGGTTTTTTTTGAATAAAAGTAAAGTTAAAGAGGGTAAGAAAAAAACTGGCCACAACATGAAGACCAAATTGTAATTATCCATTGGTTTGGCTAATCTAATCATGCGTAGAACAAAAGTCTCTAATGACGGAAAGAAGAAAATTATATAGCACGGATTCTCTTTCTTAAGCCAAACTTTTCTCCTTCTCTCTCTCTCTGCCTTAAAATCACAAATCCAAAGGGCTTTTACCATTTCCACAAGAACTCATCTCCGATCTCAGTTTCTCTTTTGCTCTGCTCTGATTCTAGGTTTGCTTACGCTCTCTCTCTCTCTCATTTGATTTGCTATGATGTTTGTTTTTGATTTGTGGAATGAGAATTGTGGGTTTTCAATATCCGTTATTTGATTAGATCGATTTGATTGTGTTTTAGATTTTATCAGTGGATGATTAACTTTTGAGGATTCTGAATGGCTGCAGAGTTCAATTTTTTGAACAGTGTCTTGAGGTCAATTTATTTTCTTTGTAGTGTTTTTCATTTGGGTTTTCCGTACTTTTAAGTGGGTTAACATTTGCATTGGCTTTATTGTTAAATGTTAATAGTAGTGGGTCAACCTTTTTTTTTTTTTTGGCGGTTGTGCATGATTTCGGGTTCTTGGTATAATTGCTGGTATATGTGATATTCTATAATCGGAGCCGATTATTTTTATTTTTGAATCTATAAAGTAGAAATCGTGTAGCTAAATTACAGAATGCATTTTGTTGAGGATGTTAAATACAATTAATTTTTTTATTGTCAACTGTAGCTACTGGGTCTTATATTATCCTTGGTTTAAATATGTTGGAATACAGTTGTTTAACATAGAAGAGATAAATATAGTCGTTTAGATGTGATAAACCTCTTTAGATTGCTACAAAAGGAAATACCCATGATTTTGATGAGTGGGCTTTTATGCTTATTGTATCAGAAGCATTGCAAGGATTGAATTTTTGAATTAGTATAGTTAATGGCAAACATCCATTAGTTTACAAATAGAAGTCTTGATTCATGGAGAAATTTTGAAATACTCATTTTAAATATTTCAGTTTTCATGAACTCATATCAACTCTTTCTGACATCTGCATTTTGTTAGTCATGTAATTTTGATATCTAGTTTTTTCATGTTCAAATGGCTAGGTTTGAACTCTAATACTGTTACATAAGTTGCTTCTGAAATTTGAATCTGATAAATGTTGTATCACTTCTTTCACAGGGAAATAATTTGATTCTACTGCATCTTGGCACTTTATCGCTCTAATGGTACTGGAGCATAGCTGCTTTTGATTGTCGTTTGGTAGCTGAAAATGTCATATGATGAAGTTCTGAAGGCTGTTTTTGCTTTGCTGGATGGCACCGACCTTGCTTCTTGTATGGCAGTTTGCAGACAGTGGAGAGATATAGCACAAGATGATTACTTTTGGAAATGCCTGTGTGCTAAGAGATGGCCTTCAATTTGCAAGAGGCCTAACCCTCCGACTGTAACCTACTACAAGCTATATCAAATATTTAATAAGCGCCAGCATTGTCAAACCCTGCTTCCACCAAGACTTTCTTTTGATGATTTGGAATTTTTCATTGATATTTGGACTGAAGAAAAATTGATATTCTCAGAAGTAGTCCCAGGCCCTGTTTTGCATGCTGGTATCAAAGTTCTTCCCCCTGGGATTTGTGACATACTTAGGTTTCACCTTGAAGGTCCTGAGTATAAAATGACTCTTCCTGTTGAACCAGGAGCCAAAATTCCTTTGAGCCAGACTGTGAGTGTTTCAGTTCTCGTGGAGCGCAAAGATTCCAACAAAGTTGCCTGTGTAATTAATCGATCTATGTTTCAGTATATAGATCGGACAGCCTATAGGGCTATGGCATTTGAGTACCTTGATTTCTCGCCAGCACACCCATTTGTTCCTGGTATTCGAGCGTGGATTTCTTTGCTCTTCATGGATGATGGAAATGAGGGAATCATTGATGTTTTTGGGATTGAAATGGATTTCCGTGATGCTGCGAACTCCAGGGAGGAGGTTTTATGGCTGCTAGACATGCTTGATTGGAAGTGATGTGTGGAACTGTGATGACCAAGCTAGGAAGTGAGGCACTGAGCTCGATCAGGTGTGATGTTCTGTCTATGAAGAATAGTCCAAGTCATTCATCCCTCAGTGCAATTCTGGCTTTGAGTTATATCATTAAATTACATGTTCAATGTTTGTACATATTTTCATTATTTGTAGCGTCAATTCATATGGACATCTTTTGTGTTGAAGATCCTGTGGCATTGCTGAATGGGAGACTCTCTTGAGCATCTAATGAGTAGGTTGCTACTTCCTAACACCAAGCATTCTAATAATATCTTTGTGTAATTCAGTGATGATTATTAAAATACAATTTATGGCATTGGTTTCTAGTTTAAGTTCATTAATTAAGCATTCATGTCAAATGAGCAATTCACCTACACTTGTTTGTGATGTTTTCTTTATTCTTTTGTTGAAGTGAGTAATTCCTTAGATACGTGCTTTTGCACATGTACCATTTAGCCTTGGACGATCCACGGACAAAAACTGTTATGGTTAAGGCTTTGAAAGGATTAAATAACATTTAGCTCTCGCAAGCTGGATGGGATTATTATATGTTAGGTAAAGTTTATACTAACAAGCGGGCAGGCTAATCTTATACCTCTGAAGGATGAAAGATAGCTATTCTCTGTTGCCAATGTTGTCATGCTATGCTATTGGTAATTTCTGGCCTCAAGTGAAAAGTGCAGCTTACCATGGTGGCCATTTTAAGTCCTCATTTGCAGGCCAATCCGCAGTGAAAAGTGCAGACTCCTCAATTGCATGGTTTTTTTTTTTTCGTTTTATGGGTATTCGTAGACCCGCTTAAGAATTTTTCTAAAAGGTTTTAAGGAAAACCAATCGTTGGTTGGTTGATTAGATGCAAGTAACTTCTAATCCGGAAAAACAGTTTAGTTGTAGAAGAAATACAACTAAGAATCCGTATAATTAGCTAGCTATTGGAAATGATTCATCATTTTTATTTTTATAACGGTTTTATTCTTCAAACTTAAATAAATCCAAAATAATTTTAAATGATCACATATCTTAGTGCATCATCATGAAATAAATATCATTTTAATGAGGTTAAAGCTAATATACACTCTCTCATTGATATTGGAGATTGAATGATTCAGATATGGCTCGGAGGATTCAGGGATTCAAATCAAAAGTACGCACAGCCGGCACCTCCGTGGTTGAATCGCTTTCTTGTAGAATACGAACGTGAAATACCGATGCTCCTTTTTAGTTTGCTTTTGTTTCCTATTTAGATTTAACCAGAGCAAGAATGTTTCTTTTTTAATAATTTCTTCTTCAATAGACTACCACTTTGTCTGACTTTTATATGTCAAAATCCTTCTCATTATTAATTTCTACATATAATTCTACTACTACTTTAATCAAATTCCTCTCTCCTCATTTACTGTTACTCGTTATTACACCAACCAAAATATCTCTCTCTTTTTTTGTTGATTCTTGATTTTTTTTGCAATGGAAAATCGAGTGCAAGAAGGTGATGTGAAAAAGGAGCTAGTTCTTCCATCTGGGTATAAATTCAGTCCAACAAATTTAGAACTAGTCCTTTATTATTTGAAGAATAAGATCACGGGCGAGGAGCTTCCTGCAGATATAATACCCATCATTGATGTTTTTTCAAGCAACCCAGATCAACTTCCATTAAGTATGTTGATTTCTTCATCCATTATTTATAATTTAATGTTTATAATTAGCAATATTAGTTGAGCTTAATTTGGTGTTTGATTCAATTTTCGGCAGGTGAATTTAAGTATGGAAAGCCTAATGAATGGTACTTCTTTTCCTATAAAAAGAAAGGCAGAATTTGTACAGATGATGGGTTTTATCATATCTCCTCCCGCGACACCATCTTTGGTAAGAATGGAGCAATTATTGGTTATGTACGGTCGCTGGATTTCTATCATGGGAGGCCGCAGAATGCAACCAAATCTCAATGGACTATTCAAGAGTTTAGAGTTAATCCTGAATTGATCAGGATTCGTGTTAATAATGATGATCCTGCTACTCATGAAAAGGTAAATCTAGTTTTCAATAATTTTAAGCGATTAACTTCATTCAGGATACATTTTGATTCAAAAATAAATAATGATTTGTTTTTTTTTTTTTCAGATTTCAGATTTAGTTGCTTGTAAGATTATTAACCAACAATGTGATTCTACTTCATTGCAAAAGCAAAATGAAGTCATCAAGCTCCAAATCTCTAAAGAAGAATTAAAAGAGTTAAGAGGAGAATTCAAACTTGAAATATGGGCAGATGATGAGGAAGACAAGGATGAGGAGAAAACCATGGAAGGTGTTATATCAAAGCCAGAGCAAGATCAATGATAATAACATTATGTTCCCTGCTAATATTTTAGGTTAGGCATTTTTTGTTTATGTTTTTTACAAAATTGCAAGAAAAATTCATGACATTACAATTTTACGAGTACAAAAAAAATTAATAAATTTATTAGATAATAAATTATATATAATTTATAAATTCAAAAGCCAATAGTCTTTTGAATAGAAAAAGTATGACCGGAGTATGTAATTTTCTTACTTTTAAATTAAAATTTTATAAAATTAAAATTATATATATAATTATACCCTTTTTTATAAAATTATATATTTTTCACCTTCCAAAAACTTCCAACTCAAGGCATTAGCAACAATATTTGCCTGTGATTGAATTTGATTTGGGTACTTGGACCCGATATATATATATATATGCTCGTTTAATTACACAATAATTTAAAAAATGACTATATAATTTTTTTAATTAATAATATTATATTTATTTATAAATTATTTATATAAATTAAAATATTAGACTCACTAAATTTTATCAATATAAAAAATTATTAAAATATTAGATTCACTAAAATATTTTACTTAAAGGAATATAGAAAAAAATATTTCACTAAAAAATAAATTAAAGAGTAAACATATTAAAAAATAATCATATTCTTACTTTAGGATATAATAAAATAAAAAAAAATATCATAAAACTAGTTTAAATATTTTTTAAATTTTTTCTGTAAAATTAGTTGCAAAAAGAAAAAATTGATATTTTTTCTAATTCTTTTTTTTAATATTTTATTATATTTTTAAACATGATAATATTTTTTTTTCAGTAAAATACAATTTAATAATATATCTCTATAAAATACATTATCAGTAATCAATTTTTTTTTAATAATTTATCAAACACACTATTAATATACGAAAATTTTTCAATATAATTATATTCTACTAAGAGTTTAATTATGCTTTATGAATTAAGAGTTTACAAAAAAAATTTACAGTTAATCATTTGTAAACTAAAAAATAATTATTATTTATTTTCTTATGTTCACAAAAATAATGATCTATGTTTTAATTTTTTTAATTACACAAACTTTTTTAGCTATCCCTAGATGTAATTAGCTTAATTCTTAATTGCTATAAATATAATATTATACTTCTTTTATTTTATCTAGTAATTATAAATATAAAATTAAATAAAAATACATTTTTGCATTAATAAATTAAATAGGATATAATTTCAATTTTAGTCATACCACCAAAAACATATTTCAAACTAAAACTTATAGTTTTATACAAATGTCTATAATAATTGATATAAAAAGGAATTTAACTAGTATTATAAAAAAACAAAGTTATTAATTTTAATATTATTAAACTATTGTAATTATTAAAAAAGACATTGCAATTAAGTTTTCGACATTTAAAAAATAAAAACGCATTACAATCGAATATAAAAATTGCTTTATAAAACTAAAATTTTAAAGAAATTTATAGACTTATAGGATTAAAAAAAATTTATAATAAATTATCTCTTACTCAGTTTAGGAATATTTACAAAATCTTTCTCTTTAAAAATTCCTATAATTAATCCTATTCCACCACCATTAATCAAATTTCCTTATACATACCTCATAACTTTAATTTTTTTTAAAAAATCTTGATTTCTTTTAATAATATGGAAAATCAAGTTCAAGAAGTTGATGTGAAAAAGCTGCTAATTCTTCCATGTGGATATAAATACAGTCCATCAAATTTAGAATTAGTTATTTATTTTTTAAAGAATAATATAATGATTCAGGAGCTTCCTGCGGATATAATACCCACCATTGATGTTTTCTCAAACAATCCAGATAAACTTCCTTTAATTAAATTAGTTTCTTCATCTATATATCTTTGTTTTGCATGTCAATATTTAATAATAATAATTTGATGTTATTAGCAATATTAGCTTAGTTTTGTTTGGCACCCTTTTGTGCCGAGTTTGTATCATATGTAGCAAAACTAAAAGGTTTAATTTATCGATGGAAGCTATAAAGCAAGAGCAGTTAACATGTAAATGCATTTGATTTTTTTTTTTGTTAACGGGAATTTTGGTGAAGCCCGACCATCTATTTAGAGTGAAATTCAATCACTAAGATAAATTTTGAGGAGGCTAGCAACTCATCGTCAGAAATCTCATTTCAATATGGGCTTATAAAAAGACTCAACATCTAGGATATCAGCGCTTTTATACTCATGGGAGTTGATTGACACATTTTTATATATCAAATCTGGCACACCTTTAATGTTAACTAAGTGTTTTTGTCAATTCTTCTAGTTGTGATGAGTAAATACATTTGATATTGATAATTGAATTATTATGTGTAGTTGAAATAAACATATACTAATAATTACATTTGATAAAAACATGAGAAACATATAATAATGTATATATTAAGTTACATTATAATATACTCAATTAAGATTCTTTTATTAAATAGTTTATATATATATAATTGTGAGGATAAATAAAATAAAGTAAAATTATTTGAATCATTTTAAATAAGGTATGGCCCTGCTCTGCTTTATCACTTTAAGTTTTTCGCTTTTCCTTACTTTTCTTCTTCTCGTGTTAAATTTTGTTCTTGTAATTACTGATCAAATCTGCTAGGCTAAGCTACTAATGCAGTAATATTTGATATTTCGTTTCTTTCAGACATCAAATGTTGTTTTATGCAAAATTATGTACAACATAAAGATCAGTTAACAGAAAAAATACATAAATACTCGAAAGAAATAAAGCAATGTATAAGCACCACCAGCAGCAGAGGATGCTGCTATTCCCTTCCTTTTTTTTTATTATTATTTTTAAATTTCTTTAATAATGTAATATATATATATTTATATCACAAGTCTAAAATTAAGATGTTGCATACATTTTTGACACTTCATCTAAATTCTTTTAATTTGAATTTAATTTATTTTAAATTAACTGAATACTAATAAATTTTTTAATTACGAAATATATACTAATAAATAATTTTTTATACATATAACGCATTAAAATTTTTAACATATCATCAAATTTACATACTATATTATATAATTTTTTTTAAATATAAAAAATATTATTTCTAATACCAGCCATTCAATTAAAATCTTAAACATAGCAGAATTTATTAAAAGAATCAAAATAAGTAATCATTACTCAACTTATTTTTTCTTTTTATCGGAATATAGGCATTCAATACCAAACAAACTCTAATTAAATATTTATATTTTCGGCCGTGTTAAAAAAATAAATACAATATTTATTTAAATAATTCTCCTTCCATCCCAAAATATTTACATATTATCTCTCTTTTAAATGTCCCAAGATATTTGCAAGATTTATAAATTTATATACTTAAGTAGTATTATTTTTTTATAATAACGTTTATAATTATCAATAGCAACTAATAAAGAAGCACTCATACCAAAGCAAAAAAGATAATTAAATTATGTTTCTAATGCTACTAATTGATGAACGGACGTTTAAAAAAAAAAGAGATTTTCGCTCTATTAAAGATTCTATGTGTTTCATCGTGTCTTAGATTTAACAATTTCTCTCTATTATTTTTTTACGATAATAGTACCTGGTTCAAATTGATCCGGATCAATAGCGACACATTAGACTTTCTAAAAATTAAATTATATTATACTTATTTATCTTGCCCTTGAGCTCTTAGGAGACATATTCTTTTGGATGAATTTTGAAATTTCTGCCAGCCGAATTTGCATTTAATGACATTGTTAGTTCCAAACAACTTTTCTATTTAATGTCTTCAAGAAACGGTACTTCATTAATACACCTTCCAGCTTGATTAAAACTCAAATTCTATCTAATTCTTATCATCGATTGTATAATTCATCATATATTCATGCTGAGATTTCTTGATGGATAGAAAGGTGCAAACAAAGTCTAGAGAAAATAAGTTCTATGTCGTTTTCAAATGCATTGGACTTGGAATCTACGAATCATGGTATGAATACGCACCTAAGGTGATTGGTGTGAAGAATAGTTTATATAGCTCGTTTCCAACTTTGAAGGATGTCATTGATACGTACAACAATTTTGCAGAAATAATAGTGTTACAGAAGCAGGAAGTTCTTGTAAATTCGTTTTTAGAAGAGATGTTGGATTGCAGACTTCTATAGAAGAAGTTGAAGTTCCTGATGAGAAAAAAAAATAATACCTTTGTTGTTGGATATATAATTGGAATGATGTTTGGAATGGAGTTGTGCATGAAGCAATAGTCTATGTAATATCAGTAGTCTTAGATAAATTAAATAATTAATTTGGAGGTTAATTAAAATATTGAGAGGCATATATATATTATATATACTTAATGTATATTTAGAGTATATATAGTATATACCTATTATATATTTATAATATATGTTATATAGATATTATATATTTAATATATACAATATACACATAATGTATACTTGATATATACATAAAATACCCATTATATGTACACATAAGTAAAAATATTATATATATATATTACATATACATATATATAATATATATATAACATATAATTGACATATAAATGGCATATAAATATATAATTAAGGATGAGATGAAGATAATTATGAAATAAATAAATAAATAAGTAAAAAGTCAAAAAGAAGAGAGAAAAGATGTGATGGAGATTAAAAGTTATTTAAAATAAATAAATAATTATATTAATATAAATGGTTAGGAAATGAGAAAATAATTGAAAATTATCATTTTTTTTTCTTTTTCTTCCATGGAACCAGAGTGTGAGAGAGTGGGAAAGGATATTTTTGTTTCATCAAATAAACACTAAATTTCATAGACATTTCAAAGAATTTAAGAAGATTTTGGAGATTAATTAAGAAATCAAGTGTTGGATAGATTGAGTTTGTACAAATCAAGTAATAAAGGGCATTAATAAAAGTTGAAGTTGGGAGGAAAAATTAGCTTGAATTTTGGCAAGTTAAATATTAGTACATATTTTTATAACATTTAATTTAATTGATGATATATGCTATTATATATGTGAGCATTCTTTAAAGAATAAAGATACTCTTTAAAGTGACATGTATAAATGAGTATGTGGTTAAAAATTAATGTGAGAAATAATATTATTGTGTGTGGAATGAAAAAAATTATGAAAAAAATATAAAATATGATTAAAAGTGCGAAATATATTATAAATGACTTGAAATGATAATAATGAAAATACAAAATTGAGAAGAAATATAAAATGCAATATAATATGTATATTGATATGTAAATGCTTATGTGTTTGCGAAAATGATAAAATGTGGAGATGAATCGTATTGTAAATGTGACTCATGATTATGTTAAGTGAGTGTGTGAATTATGAAATATGATAATTATATGGAAATATGAGAAAATTGATAATTAAGATAAGATATAAAAGTAATCATGAGTGAGTTGTTCACTTGATAAATATGAAAAATTATAGAAAGAAAATTAAATATGGATATGAATGAGGGAGCTGAGAAAAAGTGTTTAAAAAAATGAAGTAATTGATAATATTAAAGTAATAAAGTGTATGAAATATGTGTTGCCTTATATAGTATCTTGTTCCATAGAGTTGCTTTCGGTGCTATTGATATGATTTGCCTTCGAGCCAGATGTTTGACATCATTATTATTTATCCACTATTATTTACCTTCGAGTTAGACGTTGCGCGTCACTATTATTTGCCTTCGGAGCCAGACACAGAGTTGTCATTAAGGGACGGTTGTGACACTTAGATCCCCAATGTCGCGATAGACCATAACAATATCTCTGAAATCAGAATACTGTATAAGTTTATTTGAGCCCAATGTGTGCGTGTTTATGATATGTTTATGTGTATGTGCATATTGTATTATGGAAATGGAATGCGATGATTGAATTGTGAAATGACTAATGAGATGTGATTTAAAATGTAGATGTTGATAGATCTAAATATACCTGGGTTTAGAGACTGAGGTGAACTAAGCATAATTGAGTCACGAAATTGATGTTATGTGTAATTTATTTGATAATTGAGATTTGAAAAACAAAGAAATATACATATGAATATACATGGTAAATAAAATGAAAAGTAAGAATGTGTATGTATATAATATTTATTATTTTTAAATATGTATCACTAAGTTGTAAAGCTTAGCACAGTTGTATGAATTGCACAGGTAAAAAACTGCTGTTGAGAGAGAAAAAGAGCTATAATGTGGAGGATACTTGGTGACTTAGGGTGACATAAGACCAATCATGTTATTTGCATTCATGTAAAATCATAGTTTAAAGTATTTTAGATTATGTATATTAAATTTCAACACTTGAATTTATCTTAAAATTTTAAAATAGCTGTATATATAAATGTATGTACTTATGCAAGTACTTAATTATAAAAAGTAATGTTTTAAATGTTGAGACTTGAATGTGAATTATGGAATTAATATTTCGAAGAAAGGGTAAAGAATTTTATTTTGGGAGTGTAAATTTTCTTTGTAGGTTGTGTGATTTTGATTTTGAATTTATTATATTTACATATAAAACTCTGGCAAAATTTTTCAGAGAATTATTCTTTATAAAATATTTATTTATTTATATTTTAACTTAACATAGTTTGAAAAAGAATAATTATACTGTAAATTATCATACTACACTTGTATTCTATATATATATATATACTACGTATATGAAATATATATATTATACGTATATAAGATATAAGGGTATTACAATCTAAGTAGTTGGATTTTTATGTAGTTTAACAATATGTATTTATCATATTATCTAAATTTATGCAGATGTAGTTTTTGTCTTATCCGTATGAGAGTAATATAAACCTGACAACTCTCAAACAGATGCTTAATATATTGAGAGAAATATAAAAAAAAAAGAAGCTCTTAATTTGAATTCTTTCTAAAACATTCTCTAAAACATTCTCTGCCTTCTTTACAATTTTTATTACATATTTATACTATAAAATATTACAAATTTAGAAAATAAAAATAACAAATAAAACTGTTAACTAATTAACTAATGGTTTTTAAAATAAAATAGAAAAACTAAATTTAAGTTTTTTTGTTAATTACTTTTTTTTTTCATGCATGTACGTAAAACATGCATTTCTTCAAATTTTCTTTTAAATGTAAAGTTAATAATAAATATATATATATTTAATAAATATTATCTCCTGATCATTATTCCCCTTTTTAAGAAATCCAACTCCTGATGGATCTCAAAATTCCAAATGGGGAAATATAGATTCTCCTTTCTCTCTAGTG
Source organism: Garcia nutans (assembly GCA_947685225.1). Classification (NCBI taxonomy): domain Eukaryota; kingdom Viridiplantae; phylum Streptophyta; class Magnoliopsida; order Malpighiales; family Euphorbiaceae; genus Garcia; species Garcia nutans. Next base: position 53,624,929 of record CANTUV010000012.1, read on the forward strand.
AACCACTTTGAGGCACTAGGTTTTTGCCCTTTCTTTCCAATACGAAATGCCTCTCGTATTCCTCTACTTGTTTCTGTGACTTTCCTTTCAATGATAGTATCTTCTAATAGAGGAGTTTCATTATTGATTTGTAAATTCTCTACTGAAGGTATTACTTCTCCAGGTTCGTCATCTAACATTGATGGTTCAAATGGTTTTAAATTTTCGACATTAATCACAGAATACATTTCCATATAGCTAGGCAACTCTAGTTGACATGCATTATCACCAATTTTCTTAATGATTTTGAAAGGACCATAACGGATAGGCTTTAGCTTTTTACCTTCTCCTTTTAGTCTCTCTTTTCCCAAGTGCAGCCAAAGTAGATCTCCAACTTGAAATTTACCTTCCACTCTATGTCGATCATGTCTAGCTTTATATTTTTGTTGAGCTTTTTGTAACTACTTCTCAACTTCACTATGAACCTTTCGAATGCATTCTAGAAATTTTTGTGCCTTCTCAGGACCAGTCTTATCTTTCTCTCCTTTTGACGTTGATTCAAATGTAAACTCAATGTCAAATGGACTTTGCGGTAGATATCCAAGACAAACTTCAAATGGTGATTTATTAGTGGAGCTATGAATAGCTCGATTAAAAGCAAATTGCAAATATGGTAAACTTTCATCCCATGTTTTAGGGTGTCTAGTATTGTATCCTCTAAGAAGATGTACTATTGTTCTATTAACAACTTCTGTCTGACCATCAGTTTGAGGATGAAAAGCTGTACTCCGATTTAACTTAGTATCCATCATAGACCATAATGATCTCCAGAAGCTTCCAAGAAAACGACTATCACGATCTGAGACTATAGAGTTTGGTAAACCAAAATGAGTCCAAACATGTCTAAAGAAAAGTTTTGCTGTTTCTTCTCCTGTGATTGTCTTCTTACAAGGCATTAATATGATCATTTTGGAAAATCTATCAACAACTACATATAACTAGTCATATCCTCGTCTAGTAGTTGGAAGACCTCCCATGAAATCCATAGAGATGCTTTCCCATGGTCTGCTTGGAACTGGTAAAGGTGTGTAAAGCCCAATCTTTCGATTTGACGGCTTTGAAGTGCTACATAACACACATCCTTTAACAAAACGTGCCACATCTTGTTGCATTCGGGGCCAATAGACATAGCGTTGAAGATTTTGTACAGTCTTGTTTACTCCAAAGTGACCTGCTACCTTTGAAGTATGAACTTCTCGTATCCATTTAATACGATTTGCTTCTTTTGGAACACATAATTGTGACCATTTGTAGAGTAATCCATCTCGTAATGTAAACTCTGATGGTTTCTCCATTTTTACTGCAATCATTATATCCCCAAAATCTGGATCATTATTATACATGTCAATATATTCTTCATTTATGCTTGGTTGGATTTCCATAACTGCAGATAAACAAAGTGCATTTATTGGTGGCCGTGACAACATATCGGCTAATTTATTTTGAACTCCCTTTTTGTACTTGATGACCAAGTTAAATTGTTGAAGGTAGGTCATCCACTTCATATGTTGGGCTTGTTGTAGTTTAGATTGTGTTTCAAGGTATTGAAGGGGTCGGTGGTCAGTGTAAACTACAGTTTCTTTGCCCAAAAGATACACACGCCAATGTTTTACAGCTTGATGAAGAGCAAATAACTCTTTATCATAAGTTGGATAGTTCTTTTGAGAACCTTGAAATAACTCGGAGTAATAAGCAACAGGTCTTCCTTCTTGCATTAAAACAATGCCCATTGCATATCCGGATGCATCAGCCTCGAGTTCAAAAGGCTTTTGCAAATTTGGCAAGGCTAAAACAGGCGCCTCGCTTATCTTCCTTTTTAAAAGAAGAAATGTGTCCTCATGTTTCTTAGTCCATTCAAAGCGATGATTTGCCTTTGTAAGTTCATGTAAGGAAGCGGCTATCATAGAAAAATTCCGAATAAATTTTCTAACATATTGGCAAGCTCCCATAAAACTGCGAACTTCAGTGACATTTGTTGGTTGAGGCCATTCTCGAATGACTTTCACTTTTGTTGGATCTATTTGTAATTCTCCATTACCCACAATGAAACCAAGATACAAGAGTGATTTCTTTCCAAACTCGCACTTCTTTTGATTAAGACGGAGTTGATATTTTTGTAATAACTCAAATACCTTCCTTAAATGATCAATGTGCGGCTCCATGGTATGGCTATAAATGAGAATGTCATCGAGATAAATAATGACAAATTGATCAATGAAAGGTCGTAAGACATCATTCATCATTCACATAAATGTAGCAGGTGCATTACAAAGTCCAAATGGCATTACTAACCACTCGAATAATCCCTGCCTTGTCTTAAAAGCTGTCTTCCAAGAATCTTCTTCACGTATTCGCACTTGATGGTAACTAGATTTCAAATCTAGTTTTGTGAAATAATGGGCATGCTTTAATTGATCTAAAAGGTCCTCTATTCTGGGAAGAGGATACCTATTCTTTATTGTGATCTTATTCAAAGCACGATAATCAATACACATACGCCATCCACCATCCTTTTTAGGAACAAGAACCACAGGCGAACCACAAGGTGAATTACTTGACTTTATGACACCACTTTCAAGTAACTCAGACACTTGCTTCTTTATTTCCTCATTCTCCAATACAGAATAACGATACATGCTTAAATTTGGAAGTGAGGAATCTGAGATAAGTTGGATCTCATGTTCCACTTCTCGCTTTGGTGGTAAACTCCGTTCTTCAGAAAATAAATCTAAATATTCTTCACATAATTTCTTTAAAACATCTATCTCTTCTACTTGAGATGACTTAGTAATGGCCACATGTGTTTTATTAAAGATATCTACTTGGAGTATTTTATTTGTATCCATGCATTCCTCATCTTTTGAAGGTCGTATAAATAGTAATACAAACCTCTTTGATGCATTAATCATTCGCTTGGCCTGACATGCGGTGATTAGTTTAGTAGTCTGCTTTGTCTTTTCACCAGAAAAGATATAATTTATGCCTTCTTTAGTGAACTGGAATCTTTTAACTCGACGATAATAAATTGCATCTCGATCCCATAAATAAGGAGTTCCAAGAATCACTTGGCATATATCGAGAGGAACTACGTCACATGTTACTTCATCAATAAATTGACTGGTGACAGCAAAACGAAAAGTGCATTGTCGATTGACTTGAAGCCCCACATCTTTGTGAATCCACCCTAATGGGTATGGTTTTGGATGAGGAGTCGTTGACAAACTCAACTTCTGGACCAATTGTTCAGAAATAAGATTCCTTTGACTTCCAGTATCTACAATGGCACTAATTACCTCTTGTTTGACTTGAATCTTCATGACAAACAACTCTTCTCGTTCCTCAGATCTAGCTAATGACTCCAAAGTTATTTTCTTTAGTCTAGCCATTAGAGATAAGCTTGGGTCTGCCTTTTCAATTTTATCAACTATGACGGGTTCTTTGTCACTAGTTGTTGCCACAGTCTTACCCTTTGGTCTGTGCCTTGGGTTTAATTCAGGATGCAACTTCCAACATTTTTCTTTTGTATGACCCTCAATTTTGCAATGATCACAATATCGTGTAGCATTTGATGTTGATGATGAGGTCAAAGTATTTTTCTTTACCTTTTTCTGCTTCGATGAGCTTGACCCTGGCCCATCAAAAGGTCTTTCACTACGACCATTTTTCTTCTCAATGGTCATTGCTATTGCACTTGCACTTGAAATATTGTTTGGCTGATAAAATGACATTTCAATGCTTATACGTGGCAATAATCCTGAGGTATATTTCATAAATGTCTCAGAAGCATTCATTGAAATACCTAACGTCACAGCTAGACGTCTAAATTCAGTGGTGAATTCTTGCACTGATTGGTCTCGCTTTTGGCGTAGGTTATGCCATCTCCTCCATCGTTCTTCAAGGTAGCCCATAGGATAAAATTCTTTTCGGATAAGCTCTAGAAAATTATCCCAACTTATTTCTTCGTCTTCATGGGTTTGCAAATAAGAATTCCACCAAGCCAATGCATGACTTGTCATTTTTAATCTTGCAAATGACACCTTATCTTCACTACTATACCTATATAAGGTAAAGTAGGTCTCTAGTTGATTAATCCAAGAATCTAATTTCTCGGCATCAATCGAACCGTCATATGATGGGATATCAATTTTAGCCTCCACCTTAAAAGGTCTTGGCTGCCTCTCCTCATCTCCTTCTTGAGTAGGCTGATCCTTTTTCTTCTTTTTAGAAGAAATACTAGGACTTTTAATGGTCTCTATAGAATTTTTATCGGAATCATCATGAGATTGATCCTCCATCCAAGCCATAACTTTTGCCATCTGTTCTGACAGATTAGCAATTTGTTTAGCTAATTCGGCGATGTTAGAATCTGTTTCCATTATAACAGAGTCAATACTTATGGTTCTTCTTGAGGGTCTTCGGTGAACGTTAAGGACTGCAAATGGTTCTCCTGTCTCCTCGTAACCAGTTCTTGTCTTAACCATATACAGGTAGGATCGATTTTGCTCTGATACCAACTTTGATCCGTATGGGAGTAATATAAACCTGACAACTCTCAAACAGATGCTTAATAAATTGAGAGAAATATATAAGAAAAAAAAGCTCTTAATTTGAATTCTTTCTAAAACATTCTCTAAAATATTCTCTGCCTTCTTTACAATTTTCATTACATATTTATACTATAAAATATTACAAATTTAGAAATAAAAAAACAAATAAAACTGTTAACTAATTAACTAATGGTTTTTAAAATAAAATAGAAAAACTAAATTTAAGTTTTTTTGTTAATTAGTTTTTTTTTTTCATGCATGTATGTAAAACATGCATTTCTTCAAATTTTCTTTTAAATGTAAAGTTAATAATAAATATATATATATATATTTAATAAATATTATCTCCTGATCATTGTCTAAACAATTTTCATTTGAATTTGTTTTCTATTTGGCTTATATATGTAGTTTCGTTCACCTGTTACTCAGCAACATTATTAAAAATGAAAGATACAGCATTTGAACTGGATAAAAAAAACTTTGAAATTTCTTTCCAGATATTGGTTTATATTTGATTTATACCATAGCAGTCTTTACACAAAACCTAAATCATATTATCTAACAACTTGTGTTTTACACGAAGGATATAGAATACAAAGAAAGGAAGATGGCTTTAACAGCAAATAAAGCAAAATACAATGTATCATCTATAAGTGAAACGATGCATAAGTTATAACGGCTATATTCTGCAAGAGTGATAGCCATGATATTAAAATTTATAACTGGAAATGTAGATTGTATAACAACCATAAATTAAAACAAAAACATTTATATATTAATTCTAAAATGCTGGAAAACAGGTTGCATACGAAATGGAAAAAAAAAAGAGTTAAACAAAAACAAAAAGCATAACAGATTGATCAAATTTTAGATGGACAGCAGCAAAAACAAAAGAGAATTTGGAGCAATCTTGATCAGAATGAAGAAGATGAGCTTGATACATCCACTGTTTTCATTGTGTGTTCTCTAATATGGGCATTGCTCTCTACAATATCCAAAAAAGTCTCATAAGCATTTAGCAATGGGATGTCCTGCAGTAATACATCTCTGATATTAGCAACACTAGCTTGACGTATCAATCTTAGCAAAAACTCTTTCATTTCCGATTTGATTATATTCAGTTTCTACCTACTTTACGTGTATAAAGCGGCCATTGTTTGTGGAGAAGCTGAAAGAATAGCCTCTCGAGTTTGAGATTTGTTAGGAGTTCGAGCCATGTATAATGATTGGATAGAAATGAGAATTTTTTATTCAACGTTCTCAGAAAGCAAATATTTTGTATAGAAATAAGAGTCATATATATATGTGCATTTTTAGAACCTTTGATTATATTAGAAGTGATTTATAGAGGGAACAAGAAGCAAAAGATGGAAAAAATTTGGAGGGAAATATGGTTGCTGATAGTTAAGTTAGAGAAATGAATGCAAGAATCAAGTCCCTATGAAAACGTGAGCTGCACTTAATTAATGTTCCAAGTTTCCACTGAGCATGGTGGCGTGCTCTATTTGATTGGCTTGCTCTTTGATTGTTGTGCTATATATGAGTATAATGCCATTGTAAATTATAATATGGTATATAGTTTGACAAAATATTAAATTATAATGCGGTATATAGTTAACATACATATTCAATTATAATATAGTATATAGTTAACACACATGTTCATTTATAATTTAGTGCATAGTTAACGTACATGTCCAATTATAATTTAATGTATAGTTAACACATATGTCTAATTATAATTTAGTGTATAGTTGATATACATGTCCAATTATAATATAATATATAGTTGACAGACATGTTTAATTATAATTTAGTGTATAGTTGGCACACATGTCTAATTATAATTTAGTATATAGTTTGATACACATATTAAATTATAATATGATATATAGTTTGACACACATATTAAATTATAATATGGTATATAGTTGACGCACATATTTAATTATAATATAGTATATAGTTAACACACATGTCTATTTATAATTTAGTGCATAGTTAACACATGTGTTCAATTATAATATAGTATATAGTTGATACACATATTCAATTATAATATAATATATAGTTGATACACATAGCCAATTATAATTTAGTGTATAATTGACACGCAAATCCAATTATAATTTAGTGTATAGTTAATGCACAAGTCCAATTATAATATAGTATATAGTTTGACATACATACTTAATTATAATATAGTGTATAGTTGACACACATATTCAATTATAATATAACATATAGTTGACATTAGTATCTAAGTGACACATATATCCAATTATAATATAGTTAACACACATATCCAAATATATTTTACTATCTATATGACACATATATATGATTATAATTTAGTATATAGTTGATACACATGTTCAATTATAATATATTATATATATCACACACATGTTTAATTATAATATAGTATATAGTTGACATTTATGTTCAATTATATTATCGTATATAGTTGACATATATGTTCAATTATATTATCATATATAGTTGACATATTATATATATAATATATTATAATTGGATGTATGTGTAACTATTATAATTAGACACGTGTTATAAAAAAATTCATGATATTAGAGACATGTCAAAAACAAAAGAAAACATATAACAAACAAATAACGAATAAAAGTACAAGTTTAAAAAAGTATTACGTTTCTAAAAAATATTATGTGCTTTTCAAAGTAGTTTGACAAACTTTTCATCGTCTTATTCTTCTCCAAATAACAAAATACTCACTTGTCTCTCGAAAATGATACCGACCGATTTGATAATATGAAAAATAAGAACAATCATGAGTAGAAAGCAATTCCACGCTCGAGGAGATTGGATGAAGAAGCATTACCCGTTCTTGGTATGTATTCTCACTAAATCAATATGTATTTTAGTTATTATGTTTGAATTAGTTCAATCGTTTGTGCTGATCGAAGGATGTATCGGTTTTGCACTATATATCAAGTTTCGACTTTTATGTTAAAGTTTCAATTTCTATGTTATAGTTTCAATTTTTATGTTCAATATTCAATTTTTATTCATTTATATAGTATTTTCATGCATAAAGATTTGTCACCCACTAAAAAGTTTAGATTTTCAATTTTTTTAATATGAAAATTTAAGGTTTTGTGATTTTCTATGGTAATAATATTGTAACTAGGATTATCAAATTAATTTCAATGGAGTTTTGAATGCATTTTTTGCTCTTCCATGAAGGAAGATTTGCTCTAAATTTCAATGTGATACATGCATGCAGTTATATTATGATTAATATGTTTAGGGACTAGGGTTTTGATCAGTTATTTATTTTTTCACTGTTACATAGTTTAGTTTGTTCCGGACAAGACCCAATAATATTTACAGACAAAACTGGGCTCGATTGTCAAACTACAAAAGTAGGTATAGACCTGACTTTAAGGTAACAGTCAAGAGGAATGAGATAGGTCAGGATTATTTTGATGAAGGTTGGAGAGATTTTATTGACATGTTCGAAAATGACGATGTGGATTATACTCTGTTCCTGCTAGATGGCCCTGATACATTTGAAGTGAAAGTGTATGAGCTTAACGGTGTTCTAATTGAGAAAAATATTAAAGTTATGGAGATCTCTTCTACATCATCCACCTCTACAGATTCTTTATCCTCATTCTTTGGGTTGTTGCCAAGTTCTGATGATGAAATTCCAATTAATTTTAGCCTCAGAGTAAATCTGAATACATGTAACTGGATGTACAAATTAGTAAGAAAATCATTAAAACAAAGTAACATATTTTTTAGTGAATCTTGATTGCTTTTATTATTATTATTATTATTGTTATTATTATTATTATTATTATTATCAATGCAAAATATACCTCGAGATTGGTATAGAAAGCATCTTCAATGGTGCATGAGGGATGTTGATGAAAAATTATTCACCCTCAACAATAATGAGGAAAATTTGGGATACTTCTTTGAGATCACCATTGTGAGGAGACATATGCAGAATGAAAACCTGAAGGTAAGGATTGAGAAGGGTTGGAAGGATGTAATCTACACCCTTTGTGTCAACAAAGGTGATAAGATAGAGCTGGAACTGGTTGATACTACTAGTTGCACAATGTTGACCAGAGTTACTAGAAGGAATTGAACATTTATAATTTATTTTAGAAAAATATTATATTGGTTGTAATAATATAGTTTAGTTTAAAGGTATTTTAGAACAATATTGTGTTGATGGTTTACATACTTTTTAATACATATATGGTTTATACTAATATCTTTTGGATGGTCTCAGTTTGTTTATAATTATCTCAGTTTGTTTATTGTTAATAAGGTATTTTTGGATGGTTTTAGTACAATGAAACCAACACACATGATCACATGAGTATATCTGAACATATAAATTTGATTTCCATTTATAAATATTCACATTGTCAAATTCTATATATGAAAAGGGAAGTAAACACGACAACAAAAGGAATACACTTTATCACAAGAGTTAGAAAATGTAATAAAATACTACTAAAAAATATTTTCATTGCATTTAGTATATAGATTACAAATAAACTTAAGGAAAATGAGTACAACTTTTCAATTTAACACATTCTTCTAAACAAAACTAGCTTATAACAAAATAAGCCTATAACTAACAATGTTATTGTCTATTGCCTAGACTATATGAATGACCTTAATCTTTCATCCAAAAAGCTCAAGTCAATGTAACATGCTCTATTAGTACTAGCTTGACTGTCATTTAACAAGTTGTCAAGTCGTTGGCTACCATTTGTTTCTACAACTTCATTATCACTCAATCTGATATCATTAATAGATTGAATATGTGTCTGCAGTAGTTGCAAATAATAATGAAATGTAGTTTATATTAGAATTATGATGTTAGCCATTATTAATAGAGAATAAAAATTCAGAAATATAGATGACCTGTGTGTTACTTGGTTCCATGGTGATAGAATTAGAATGCATAAAAATATTGTCAGACCTCCTTCTAGTATCGGTACATCTTTGTCTTTGACTTGGTTGAACTGAGTTATTGGCTCTGTCGACTTTCTGCCTTTTATGACTTTCACGATGTGGTTTATAACGATTTTGCCTTGGACATCCTCGAGAACGCACCAGATTTGGATATAGTATCACAATTGAATTCTTAAATCATCATTTTTCTCAATGCCATTGTTAATTCTTTCATATTCACATCCAATGTCATCACTACCATCAACCTTGTTCTGCCTTGTAAATAGTTCCTTTAAACTCGTAAGAGCTTTCTTCAAATGATTTGTCCTTGGAATAATCCCACCAACCAAGTCATATACCTCGTTAAAGCACTGCTTTAGCTCCTTGTACTTCTCAAGCTCCTTTGTCATATGCGAATAACCACCAATAAAGAGAACTTTAATGTGTCGTCTGTAAATATCTTTCCTCCATTTGTCCAATAGGTATCTTTCATTGATGTGCCCGATGTCTTTAATTGTAACAACCTTCAAGGTATACTATCATAGTATGCCTGAATGTTCAAACTTCCTGCATTTCCATGTCAACTCAGGCCCAGCCTCCTTATACCTGACAGTATATGCAAATTCTTTTTTGTACCAATTATTTTATCAGTGATCTTTCCATAATTTGAATCATCTCAGTACCTTCATCACTATCTTCGTTCTTCCCTTCATCATCTGCTGCTTTAATAGGATGACAGTATAAGATCCTGATGATCTCATATTGAACTACCATGAACATTACATATGTGTAACTTTGTTAAAATTGTTTCTCCCATTGAATATTAGAAATGCACTTCACAACATAATTCTCGAATTTGTAATCTGCCTGATTCTCAACTTTGTTCCTCAATGCAATCTCATACTGCTCCACAAATTGTTTTAGTGTGCTGCTCGAGTTTACATAACCATTAAAATAAGCATGCATGCCTTCACTTCTCTGAGTAAATAGCATGCCAGCCCAGAATATATGGTTTAAGTAAACAGATACCCAGTTATGCCTTCCAATGAATAATTTTAGCTACCACTCATTACTTTTCAAACCGTATTTGCTGCAAAACTCATGCCAATTTGCATCAAACATCTCCTTAGTAAGGTTGTTGTATATAAGTCCTTTGAAATGAGCTACAACTTTATCATAATTAGCCAAATTCTTAAATTTCTTTGGAATCTTGCTAAGTATATGCCATAAACAAAACCTATGGACAATGTTTTGCAATACCCCCCCTCATGGCCTTCCTAATACTCTCGCACTGATCAGTCATTATTGCCTTTGAAGCAATGCTGCCCAATACTGCTAACCAAGTGCTGAAAAGTCACTTGAAGGTTTTCACATCCTCGTGTGAAATCAAAGTGCATCCTAATAGAATAGATTGCCCGTGATGATTTACCCCAACAATTGTAGCAAATGGCATCTTATATCGGTTTGCAAGGTATGTTGTATCCACACTTACTATATCATTGAAGTCTTCATAAGAAGCTCGACTCCTAGGATGAATCCAAATCATGTTTGACAGTCTCTGATCACTGTCAATATTAATTGAATGGAAAAAAATCATTGTCTTTTTGTTGCATCTTCACAAATAATTGATTTATTGATTCTGCATCTCCAGCGCCAAGCCGGAGCCTTCTCTTGGAATGTATGAAATTGCGATAATCAATTGGCAGTCATTTCATTTTATCTGGACCTCCAACTTGTACTTCAAGTGTACGAATATTCTTGTACGGTTTGATTTCAACAATGTCATTTGCCTCGAGCTTTCTTTTTGTGTTTGCATCTAAACCTCTATGACCCACCATGAATATGCTTACAGAAGGGTCTAATTCATGATTGTGGTTTGATTCAATTTTGGTAACCTGCCGCATTCTATTATCTCTCAGAGTTATTCTTAACTTTGCAGGGCAGTTGGTTCTCTTTGTTAATTTACAGTTGTAAGATTTTCAACCTTTGCACAACTTATAATTTGATATCTACGGATACCAAACATGTCTTTGCAACTTGACTTTTTGACAACACTGAAACCATTTAATCTTGCATAGTTTAAATAACATCCGAATAGTTTTTCAATGGAGCTAAAGTGCATTCCTACTTCTGGAGCCTCTACTAATGTTTCAGATGATTCCTTAGTAATATCATGATCATCATTGTAATATGTGAAGTCTTCTTTAACATCAAAAGCATCTTCATCATCATCAGTCAAGCCAAAAACGTGCTCCAGTACTTATCTATGTTTGAAGTGTTAGCAATTGATGGTTCCATATTGAAAGTATTGGATTTTGATCCAAATTAATTTGAACCATTTATCAAAGTCCTATTTTTTATTGTTTTGATATTTATGAGGAGTTAAAACATTAAATGAATGATTTTTATTAATATCTTAATGTATTAAGAGTAAAAAATGGCAAAATGATTTTTGTTGACCTATTATTAATTTGTATGTTTTTATCAAACCATACTAATATTTTGGGATGGAGATAGTATTACATTTAGCGGCATAGTCCAATATTTGCAACTTTTTTAGCAAAGTTGAAATAAATTTACATAGCAATTACATATAAAATTACTTTATAGCTTTGGTTGAGTTCCATTAAGTAAAAGGAAAAAACTTAATTTTCATAAACAGTTTTTATTTTTTTTTTTCAGAAAAAAAGACAAAGAGCAGTTTAAAATTTTATATATTCAAAAATTTTGAAGGTTAATTTAAAAATAATTTGGATTTTTTTTCAGGAAAAGTATTACTATTTAATTAAAAAAAATTAAAATACTCGATGAACTTCCTGGACAAGCTGCAGCTGACTTCGCATTCTACAAACCAAACAAAGGGTAGTTCAGTAACTTCAAAAATTCTGGGGTTGCTAGAACAGGGTCAACTAAGGCCATTTTCGTGGTTCAGTAAATTTTTGCCCTTAATTTTTTCCACACGTACAAAAATAAAACTGGTAAAATCCAATTTGCCCCCTACAAATCACCCGAAAATTAACTTTCCCCGCCATTTGTATTCTCATTTTCTTCCCCCAATTCTCTTCTTCTAGGTATTCAAAGTTCTAACTCTATCTGCAACTTACAAAAACCCTAATTATCATCCAATTGCCCTTATAGTTGCACATTATTACATCAATACCATCCCTTGCGCTACTCTACATCACTCTTTATTCATGCTTTTACGGTGCCAATCGTTAGCTCACCGGTTTATCAATCGATGAGCAATTCAACTTCACATCCTTCTGTCTGGAGCTCTGGCTCCGGCCCACGGGGCATCGGGTTATCGAACACGATACACTCGGAGGTTGCTCCGTGCTTACCGTTGCTGTCGCTTCCGGTTTTCTGTGGCGCGTCGGATCCGCTCCTTCGGTTATTTGATGAAGCTAGTGGTAGTAGTATTAGAGGTGGTTTGCCTTTGAATCGAAGTGAAATTCTTGCTCAGTCTAGTCGAATTGCTGATCTACTTCGAGAAACAGATGTTTCATACCTGTAAGTATTTCCTTTGTTTTTGAGTTCGATTGGAGATTCAGCTTATAGAAAGCTAGTGTAATTAAGTAGAAAATTCGGTTTTACATCTCCCTGAATTTGAAATTTAGTGAAAATGTGGGTTTGAGATTGGTTTTATAGCAAAATATGAACTCTTTTTTTGTAGGATGTGCATATTTTGAAGTATGTTTTGTAAGAGTAGCATGACGTATTGGAGATTTTGATGCAAGTTTTGTTTTCGCTGTGAATTTGTGTCTTAACGTGTGAGTTTAGGAAGTAAGTGAGACGGAGTGGGAAAACATGTGATTTAACCCTTTTTTTACTCTGAATATAGCTTGAATTATCTCAGTTTTAAGCTCAGGTTTTGTTAAGGCAGTTTAAGTTACAAGCACAATCAAATTTGATGTGGCATTTTTTCCTTGTCTGTATCTGCTATGTCTTCTAAGCTTATTTTCATCGAAAAGTGATATTTTAACCGAGATTGGATTCTGTTGAAGACTTGATTTCCCACTTTTGGTCAAATAAAGTCATATTCGCTTGTTGCATGGCTGTCACTACTTGATTCAGTCCCTTTTTTATTTTTTCATTTTCCTCCTCTTTTTTTTTTTTGAGTTCAGATAAATCTGAGAATTGCATGCTTTCTGCTTTATCGTGATTATTTTTTGCTTGATAAATGCTTTGATGGTGGCTTTGGTTCAGAATTTTCTTACTGATTTTGAGAATTTAGTTGGTCTGATTTTACGTTTTCTTAAGTGGTGCTGCTGTTTCTTGATCAAATATACTGTAAATATTGTAAATAATATGCGAGATTGACATGGTTCCTATCTTATCTTGATTGCACTGAGTAGTTTGTTTTTGCCTGTTGTTCTTTACAGGAACATCAGGGATGAGACCAGGCCAATTCCATCTGAATTTGTGGAATCTTTGGAGTTTTATGCCCAAGTTCTCCAACATAATCCTGAAGCATTTAAGTATGTAACTCCTGGTAAACAAATTACACACTTTTGTTCTTTCAATTTCTTCCTAGAATAAGATTCTTTGTCTTTTATAGGTAGATTTTTACTGTGTAGTTCAGTCAGTTTGAAAATCAATTTTCATTACGAATGAACAAGGGATATCTGCCTATAAACTTTGGATTTGTATTGTTAGAGAGAATGTTGTGTTGAATTAAGGCCTTTGGCGTAGGTTATCTTGTGGTGTGAACAGTTGCTTTAGTGTAGGTATGTTTGGATAAATGTTCTTGTATTTTTGACAAAGAAAAGAAAATTTGACGAGACTCTCTGCATTTTATGCATTGGAACTAACTTTTCACCTCCCGATAATGGATAAGAATAGGGGGGCATATTTATGGACAGTCAGTGTTATGGAATTTCTTGTTGACAGTTTGGTTTTTATAATTGAGACTTGAAACTATGGTATAATTAAGGCTAGAAAATGAGGGTATAATGGTTTGTGGGAGTTCTCAAGTTATTCCTGTAGGTGGCTAGTTTTGTTATGTTGGAAAGGGGGATTCAGAATCCAAATTATTGGGTGCAGAGTGAAGATACATAGGATATGGCTTAGAAGTGTTGGTGGACTGACGTAAGCTTTGAGTACTTGCTAATATAAACAGATATTTTATGGTGTTACTGTGAAATAATAATTCTGTGAAAATGGAGTTTTCTTTAAAAGAATATGCTGATAATGGCACAAATACTACAATTAGTCAAACATATTGAATAAGAGATGTCAACTTGTTAATGAAGTTGTTGAATTATAGTGATCATTGATAGATCACATTGATGTGCATTTTTGTGTAGTCAGTTTTGCCTTATCTAATATTCAGCCTTGTGAATATTTTTGTGGTAACTTGTTTGCATAAGAAATGGATTTTAATGCCATGATTGTTGACTTATTCTTTAGTGATTATAGTAAGAGCTTGTGTAGATTAGCTAGAGCCTGACAATTGGTCTATTACAATTTATCTGGTTCAGCATCCGAGATTACTTGGAGTTGTTTGTCTTGCCTCCTGTATAAAACAGTGCAAGATGAGCAACATAATATGCAAATGTTGTAGTTAACTGTTTGTCCATAGATTAAAAAAAGTTGAAATGGTTGTGATTCTGTCATACACATGAAATCACCTAAAATATCTCATTGTTGGAAATATATTTAGCTCTTTTTTTTAATGAAATATGGTATGTCTCAATGAGGCATGAAATTGGTACTTAAATGACAGGACATAAGGACAGCTCTCATAATTTATTCAAGATATATATTTTGAGGTGAAAATTAGCCTAACTTACGAAATAAGAAGAAATATGAGCACCTTGGTAGAAAGTTTTTTATTTTACAAGTTTAACTTATATATGCTGGAGTACTTTTGATGTTTTGCACCAAGTCTATGCTGTTTCATATATTTTTTTCCCCATGTGATATGATAATTCATACATGACACTTAGTTTGTTTTGCTTGTGGTTTTCCTGCATTTCTTCAAGTTTCTCAGGTAAGGAGCAAGTTTCTGGAAGTACAGTATTTGAAAGCAAGCCCATTGGGCCAAGCATACCTGTGTTAAATCAAGGTGAAAGAGACTATGATGGAACTCAAAATCACCAGCTCAACTCCATTCCTAATGTATGTATGCTTTGGGACTTGGGATTTAACTATACATGATTAGTTTTTCTATATTCCTTACATAGATGGTAAACTGCAGGACATTGCATCGTCTTCCAAAAAGCCAAAAGTCAAGAAGAAGGGAAGTGATGACATATCACCATTGGTTCAGCCGGTACCTGCTGAGCTTCAAGGTTCTTATAGGATTGATAAGTCCTCTCACGCTCCAAAAGTCAAGAAGAAGGGCAGTGATGATATACCACCATTGATCCAGCCAGATCCTGCTGAACTTCAAGGTTGTTATAATAATGATAATTTCTTTCTTGCTCTCTTCCCCCAAGGCCCCACTTCTATATTTATTCTAATATTTTGGTTCTAATGTTTTTGTTTAGACGCCATCATTAGAAGCTTCAGTGATATGCTAGAGGACTTCTGTGGTAGAGCTGAAATTACGGGTGATGAGCGGGATGAAGCAGAGTGGTTGTCTGTGCCTGCTGCTGATCTTAGAATGCTTGTAAATGAAATAATGTCCATACGTGCAAAAAAGCTTTTACATTTGGTTCCTGTAGATATTCTAGTGAGACTCTTAAGGGTTCTAGATCATCAGATACACCGGGCAGAAGGTTTATCTGTTGATGAATGCGAGCACGTGAGTTTCTTATTCTTTTTATTTCATTTGAGTTCTTATCTATGCTAAGTTTATTTGTGGATGCTGCACCTATATATTCTCTTTTCCTCGCTTTCTTTGTCTGGCATTTTAATGTTTGTTTAAAAAAAAAAAAAAGATTTCTAGGTTGTAATATTTGTTTTTATTTGGCTTTTTTTTGCATCCTTTGCCTTATGACACTGTTGTAACCTAATCCTCTCATATTTCCTGTATGTTAATCTGTTATGTTTCATGTGTCTTTGTAATTTTACCATTCAACTATTGGCTGGAATAATATATTGTGAGTTTTGCACAATGATTTGAGATTCTTAATGGAAAAATATCAACTAAGATGTGAGGTCAATTTTGCCAAAGGCACATTATTTTTCAGATGTAGAATCTCATCTTCTATTGATTATCGCTTATATTGTAAAAAAAATTATCTTGGAAATTCATGATTTTTGTCATCACTCTATATTTGTGGCATCTAATATGGCTGGTTTATTAAAATAATGTGGGTGCTTTTAACAGATTTTTTTTCAAGGGTTTGGATTCAAGAATCTGCTTTGATAACTTCCCCCCTCCCTCAAAAAAAAAAAAAAAAAGAGATGGTGTAATTTTTTTGTGGTTGAATGATATTCATTACCCAGCTGTATAATGTAGTTATTTGAGTTTTGTTTCTTAATCTTGCAGCCCGATTCAGACACAGTCTCCTTGGTTTTTTGTGCCCTGGAATCCATTCATGCATCTCTGGCTGTAATGGCTCATAATAACATGCCCAAGCAACTATACAAAGAAGAGGTTCATCCTAAATTTGTTTCTTTATTCTTCAATTTTTCCTTCTGGAATTAGCAGTATATAATGTTACTCTCTGTTCATTTTCATTTCAATTCTTGTAGTTTACCTTTCTTAGGATTTTTATATGATCATAACTCCTGATGATTGATTATGGCATTTCCATATTAGAACATTGAAAGAATTCTGGAATTCTCTAAGCATCGGATAATGGATGTTATGTCAGCTTATGATCCGTCATATCGTGCTTTGCATAAGCCCAGTGAAAATGTGGCGCCTGAAGGTAAGTCTCACGCTTTAATAAGGCTGGAACTTCCGTAACTTGCTTTTGTTCCATGCATCAATACTTTAGCTTCTATAATGTGTGCCAACATCTATATCGAGATTGTGAAGCTGTCTTTTCAAACCTAGAATCATTGAGGGATCCACAAACTTGGTTCATAAAATTGAATTAGAGTATTTATGATTTTATGACTAACTTAATTAGTCCTTAAAAAATGTATAGATGTATTGTTCTTTAGTTATATGTAAGTTTTCTAGTATAATGTTATTTTTAGGATTCAAATTATTTTATTTTTTAAACTAACATTTCCATTATTAATTCAAACTGTCAATTTTGATATTATGATATCAAATTTGAAAAGCCATAAATAAGATTAAATAATAATATAGTAACAATGAGCACAGTGCACATGTTTTCTATAGTAATATAGAACATTGAGTCATATCTTTCGTGATAAAGAAGAACATAAAATATGTTAAAATGAGCATGAGAATGAATAATCATTATAGCGCACACAATAGTTTTTAGTACTATGTGATAGTAAATAAGTAGTCTGATATTTAGAACTTAAAACTTGAAAATGATTTTGAACATGGAGTAATGGCTTCCATGCATAAAAACAACAATCTTATAAATTAGACACATTCAGAGGACTCTACTAGGGGCGTACTCAGGTTGGGCCGGGCCAGGTTTTACTCCTGTCTAAAGCCCGATCCAGCCTGACCCGAGTTTAAGTTGGGCTTCATTATTTAGCCATTGCAGAGAGAGGGTGAGACAACATGAAATGGGAGAGATAGGGATTGAGGGAGACGGCGCGCAAAATAGAGGAACAAAAAGAAATTAAATTAAGTTTAGGTTTTTGGGCCCGGGTTGGGTTGGCCCAAGAGTTTTTTACCTAAACCCAAAGCCCAACCCAAGAATAATTTGCTTCTGGCTTAACAGCCCACAACCAAACTCTACTGTTCAGTTGGGCCTGCCCAACCAGGCCCATCCAGGTTTTCAGGTTGGTGGGCCGTCTAAAAGCCCTAGACTCTATTCTTGTTTTGAACAATGAACTAAACTATCAAGAAAGGGTGATGGCTTTTTCAAATTAATTTGATGTAACCTGCTGTTTTACCCATCAAATCAGTTAATTCTTTACTTGCGTTATTTATCCAAATTAAACGTTACATTCTTCACGTTTGGTTACATTAGGTGTTGAAGATGAAGAACTTGAGACTGACTATGGTCCAGCAAGCAAAAGAAGGCGTAGTCAAAAGAGTATAAAAATGAAGAAGCCGACATCAAACAAGTGTGCTTATCAATATACTGGTTCCCAATGTAGAATATTACTATGATGCTTTTAGTGTTTGGAAATGGGGTTTCTTATTCTTGATTATTTTTCCTTGATAGGGTTTCTAGTGCTGTTAATACTATACTACAGAAACTTTGCACTGTCCTTGGCTTACTGAAGGATTTGTTATTAATTGAGAGACTATCTGATAGTTGCATTCTACAACTTGTGAAGACAAGCTTCACAACATTTTTGGTGGATAACATCCAACTCTTGCAATTGAAGGCAATTGGTTTAATTAGTGGGGTACAGATCTGCACAATGTTTCTTTTTGAGAGCTTGTGCATGTATATTTGGACATTTATGTATGCATACATGTTAAGAATATATGTTCATCATTTTGTTATTCAATCTGATTCTTGAGTTCTTTTAATGGCAATGCAGATATTCTATTTTTATCCACAACATCGCATATATATTATAGATGAAATAGTTCAACTTCTCTGGAAGTTACCAGCTTCAAAGAGAGCCCTAAGAGCATACCATCTCCCCGATGAAGAACAGAGGCAGATTCAGATGATCACTGCCATGTTGATTCAATTGGTTCACAGCAGTGCAAATCTTCCTGATGCTTTGAGGGAGGCATCGAGTGGTAATTCAATCTTAGAAGTCTCCTTAGATGCTAGTTGTCCGCCCAAGTGTCATGATGCAGTTACAGAGACATGCTGTCTTTTCTGGACCAGGGTTCTTCAACGCTTTACAACTGTAAAAAATCAGGATGCTTCTGAAATGAAAGTGATGATGGAAAATCTTGTTACAGATCTACTGACCACTCTGAATTTACCTGAGTATCCAGCTTCAGCTCCTATCCTGGAGGTGAGATACATAAAAATAATGTATGTTTAAATATATTATCTTATTTTTCCTCATGTGATTTAGTGTAACCTGAGGAGATCTCTGTGCATTTCCCTTCAATCCTGTTGGCATGAAATCCAAGAAACTGTTGGTTGCAGGTTCTTTGCGTATTGCTGCTTCAGAATGCTGGGCTCAAATCCAAGGACATTTATGCGCGTTCCATGGCCATTGATCTTCTTGGTGTCATTGCAGCAAGGTTGAAACAAGATGCTGTCATTTGCAGCAGGAACAAATTTTGGATTTTATTAGAATTGAATGCTGATGATAATGTCAATCAGAATCATCCAAAAGATGCTTGTTGTGTTTGCTTAGATGGAAGACATGAAAAAACATTGTTTATGTGTCAAGGTTGTCGCAGATTTTTTCATGCTGATTGCATGGGAATAAGAGAACATGAAGCTTTCAATCGCAGTTTACAATGCCAGATTTGTGCCTGCAAGAAGCAACTTCTTGTCTTACAATCATACTGCAATTCACAGAGCAAGGATGAGGGGAAAAGGAGTAATAATCGATCGGAAAGAAATTCTAAGGCTTGTGATCCTATTATGAAAGTTGAGATTGTGCAACAACTGCTCTTGAATCATCTCCAAGATTCTGTTTCTGCTGATGATATGCATCTTTTTGTTCGATGGTTTGTACATTGAGCTTTATCCTCACTAACTATTTATTTTTTTCATGGGTATTATAGAGGGAACATGTTTGTGCAGGTTCTATCTGTGCTTATGGTACAAGGATGACCCAAAATCACAACAGAAGCTCATTTATTACCTTACCAGACTCAAATCAAATCTTGTCGTGCATGATTCGGGGACTACGCGTTCAACTCTGATGAGGGATTCAGTAAAGAAGATTACTTTAGCATTAGGGCAAAATAGTTCTTTCTGTAGAGGGTTTGATAAGATCCTTCATTTGCTTCTGGTTAGTACAGTATTTCGCCTGCTCTTTTCTTATATGTGGTATTCTTTAATCTTGATGCTGACTTGTTTGTCATTTCCAGGCAAGTTTGAGGGAGAATTCTCCTGTAGTTAGAGCCAAGGCTTTACGAGCAGTAAGTCGAAAACTATTAGTGGTTGATCTGCTGGATGTTTGATTGCTGAATAATTGAATTTTGTGGCTGATGACATGACTGGTATCCTTTTCACCTTGTTTGATGGGATCAGGTCAGTATTATTGTGGAAGCTGATCCTGAGGTATTACGTGACAAGCGGGTACAGTTGGCTGTTGAAGGAAGATTCTGTGACTCGGCGATATCTGTAAGAGAGGCAGCACTGGAACTTGTGGGCAGACACATTGCTTCACATCCTGATGTTGGGTTGCAGGTTTGTCTAGTCAAAGTTCATTTTTCTTGTGCATTTCCAGGGCATGCTTTTATTATTCATTCTCTTTTCCTTCCACAATGAAAATTTAATTTTGGTCATGTTACAGTATTTTGAAAAAGTTGCTGAGAGGATAAAAGATACAGGAGTGAGTGTTCGTAAACGAGCTATCAAAATTATCAGGGATATGTGCACCTCAAATGCTAACTTCTCTGATTTTACAACTGCCTGCATTGAAATAATTTCTCGTGTTAGCGACGACGAGTCAAGTATTCAGGTACTTTTACAAGCAAATGAAATAAGTATTAGGCATTATACCAATTTTTACTAATTTTTTACCCTTTCCAATGATTGTATTATATTTATAATTTTGTTCAGTGATTTTGCTTCTCAATCAAACACGTTTTCTCACATAGTCCTCTGCTTACTGAAAATCTTAACAGTTTGAAGTTCTGTAATAACATTTTTTGATAAATTATGAGTAAATTATAACAATATCACTGACTCTATCTTTTTTGAAAATTTCCAAGTACTTGCATGAAAAATTTGTTTCCCTGATTCTATTCCCTAGTATTTACTTTTCTTGTTATTCCAGGATCTTGTCTGTAAGACATTTTATGAGTTCTGGTTTGAGGAACCATCTGGTTTGCAGACACAATATTTTGGAGATGGTAGTTCTGTGCCTTTGGAGGTTGCTAAGAAGACTGAACAAATTGTTGAGATGTTGAGAAGGATGCCAAGTCATCAGCTTCTTGTCACTGTCATTAAGCGCAATCTAGCCCTTGATTTCTTCCCACAATCAGCTAAAGCTGTTGGAATCAATCCTGTCTCGCTTGCATCAGTTCGTAAGCGATGCGAGTTAATGTGCAAGTGCTTATTAGAAAGGATATTGCAGGTCTCCCTGTTTTCTTGTTTATGCATATATTTGTTTATTTGGTTTTGGAAAAAATTAATGTGAAATTTTTTCTGTTAGGTAGAGGAAATGAACAGTGAGGAAGTAGAGGTGCGGACACTACCTTATGTGACAGCACTCCATGCATTCTGTGTCGTGGATGCTCCACTTTGTGCACCAGCATCTGATCCTTCCCAGTTTGTAGTCACCCTACTGCCTTATCTCAAGACCCAGGTTATCTGAGCTTGCTTATGTGCTTATTTGATTTAATTATGATGGCTTAAGAGTGTCAATCATGATTATCGCATGCCTTGTAGAGTCATAGTAGTATTACTTTTAGCTATATGTAATCCTATAGGCTTCTTGGCTTCCTTGTACCCTTTTTTTTCTAGGAAGAGAATGCAGGTCTGAGTTGTGATAAAAGTTCTAGCTTTTTTGGTCTACTTAGATGAGCCATATGTGGGCATGCATTAAAATCTTATAAAATTTATCAATAATGTTCCAAACCTAATTCAAGTTCATTCTCATTTGTTCTCCATTCTATGTTAATAGCTTTCACTTTAGCTTTGGATGTGTATGTATATATTGTGTTTGTATTATACATATCTGGTGGTCTACATCTCATCAATCCAATAGATGAAAGTTTGTGACATTTAAGCATTATTTAGGGAGCCATAGTGAAACTGCTGAATAGCTAGTGGCATTTAAAGTAGTTATTTAGATTCGAAGTTTGGAGGTTACACGTTGAACCTTGCTAATTAAGGACCATTATCTGGTGCAATGGTAAAAGTTTTGTGGCAGTGATGGTATCATTTGGAAATGTTAAAGTTTACTAACATCTGGATTTTATATTCAAGGACCTTGATTTAATAGGGTCATAACTGGGTGCTTTTTGTCCAGGTCGATAATCGAGCAGTTGCACAGTTACTGGAGAGCATAATCTTTATAATCAATTCTGTTCTTCCGTTGATCCGAAAGTTGCCTCCTAGTGTTGTTGAAGAGCTTGAACAAGATTTGAAGCACATGATTGTTCGGCATTCATTTTTAACAGTTGTCCATGCTTGCATCAAGTAATTTCTCTCTTTATTTCCCTCTTGTTATTCATTTCTATCTTTTGTTAAATTTTTATACTGGTAGTATTATATAACCAAAGTTCTTTGAGGATCATGCTTTCCCCCCTCCCCCCTGAATGAACTAAATAAAATATTGGGATTATATAGGATTGAGGAAAGGCATTGTGATATCTTCTGCTGAAATAACTATTGGACCACTTAGAATGATAACTTCTATGTCTTTTGCCACTCATTTTTTATTATTATCAGGCTTCTCAGTAAGGGCTTTTTTTCAACATTGAGTTCTGCGTCTTTTGGTACATTAATAGTATTCTGTTTACCTTTTTAATTTTTGTTAATTTGATGCATTCACAATCAATTCTGTTGTAGTCAATGGAAACAAATTTATGTGGTTTTCTGGCAGTTGCGATATTGTTTTCTCCTGTGATGTAGTGTCAAAAGTTTGTTTGCTGCTTATTGTGGAAAGTGTTGGTTTTGATATCTTCAGTATTAAGCAAGTAATATGCTGTAATAAATTAGCCATTTTACCTAATAATGAGCAAAGGATAGTGTTTTTTGACATGGATCAGAGATATTATTTATATATATTTGTCAGCTCTTTGTCCTTGCTAGATTTTTTTTTTTTACAATTGGCTTTCTAGTTTTTAGCACTGTGGATCTTGTTTCTCATTGCAGGTGTCTTTGCTCTTTGAGTAAAGTAGCAGGAAAGGGGGCTGCTGTTGTGGAGTATCTTATTCAGGTATTCTTCAAACGTCTTGATGCTCAGGAAAACGATAATAAGCAGGTTGGTGACTAAATTAAGTCTTTTTCTAATCGTTTGAATTTCATATTTGTATTATACGACAAGATATAAGCTTTTGCATCTCCTATAAAAGCTACATTCAATATTATAATCATATTTATGTAATTTATACATATGAATTCTGGTTTGGATGAAAAAGTTGTTTTTCAAGATATCTTTGCATCTTGATTGAAGTGCAAGTTTGATATTGAACTGTGCTTTTTTATAAGTTTGTATGCGTAGATACCAATATGGGTTTGATTCTGGAATCTAATGAATTGCTAAAATTAATTTTCGTGAAACAATCTTATCATTTAGAAATGAATCCATAGAAAATAGTTTGGATTTATTATTATGATTATTATTTTTAAAATGAGTTAAACATTTAATGAACAATAAGAACTTCCCTTATATGGAGTTATAGTGCTGTGCACCGGTGATAATGTTCGATACTATTTGTGAATGCAACTTGAACTTGACAGAGAGGATCTGTATCCGCTTTAGTCATATTTTTACCATAACTGTTTCAATACAATTTCACTATGGGATAATAGTGCTGTGTCAACAGTGGCCTACTAACTTAACTAAAAAGCATGTTTTGCCATAATTAATGATTATTATAAAAATTAAATTGTCATGTTAAATACAATTTTTGGAGAATGATGCAGTCAAATTTGTTGTTTCAGAAAGTAAAAAGATGTGACACTAGATGTGGTACCCTGCCAAAAAGATGTAACACTAGATTTGGTGCCCTGCCAAGTTTATCTTAATTATTAGGTTAAATAGGTTATGCTTGTTCCATCATGCACATTTTTCATTTTAATGAAATGTGTTTGTGTTTGAGTTCTGAGCCTAAATAATTGATTATGTTGTTCTTCTCAAATCCAAATATTGTTGTTGCCAACTTCTGATGAAACATGAATTTGTGTTAACTTGAATCAGTAACTCATTATTAAACTAGCACGGCAGTTATGTAGATTTAAATAAGAAAATTTAGTCAAATTTATGATTTAATAAGAATTATAGAGTATAAACACTCAAGAGAGACTATGATTAGGTTTGAAAATTTATTTTTATTCCTTTTCGGATGCCAGTTCTGAATCAGTTAAGAAATGTGATGTTGAATGTGAATTTTACAATGCCTAGTTTCCGCTAGGTGCCACTGGGCTAAGATTATGGTCCAAATATGTAGGCCTATATGGGAGAATGGTCAGATTAGGCACCAATGTTCATAATGTGCTGGAAAGTGAATACATGGTATAATACTGTACCTGTATTTGTATTGACAATTATTAGGGTTAAGATAGATGCTTTTACTGGAAGCACAGTTGCAAATACCTGATAAATTGGTTCAAGGGGACAAGATTGGAAGAGTTTATTTTCACCATCAATTAGTGCAAGTGGTCTCATTGAAATTCTAGGCTTTTTAGTTTCTTTGCAAAATTTGTCTTCCATTTTAGAGGTAGAAAAAGTTTGAGAGTTGGCATCGAAGGCCAAAAGCAGTGTTTGTTTGAAATAGGAAGTTTCATGATTCTTTATGTGATGAGTGGTGCATGTTGCCTTGTTTTGAACTGTGTTTGTGCATAATCTCTATGAACTTTCTGAAGATTTCAGAGAATGACGCTAGGGGGCTTACTTGACATGAATGACTTTACATCTAATGAGTGTACAACAATGTTGAAGATTCTTTCTCCTGCTGCTCTTCAACTTTTAACGTTTTCTTCTCTGAGAGTGTGTTTGCAAATGAATTGAGACATTCTGGATCAAGTTGGAAGCTTGGACTTGTTAAGGGCTGATTTGATGTATTTTCCTTGATTTAATGAGTGGCTCTGATAATTTTTATACTTGTTTTGTACATGAGACGAGTTCTAATAAGATTTTGCTTGGCACATTTAGAATTGATTGCTTCTAAGGTTTGGTTGTAGGCTAATAGGGCATAGAAAATACCAAACTTAGGGAAGTTTAGGGTTTAATCATGTAAGAAAGAAAGCAGAAACTGCATTCCATGTGGCTATAGCATAATAAGAAAGCAGACACCCACTTTCCATGTGGCTGTAGCATAATTAAGTCGTTTTTTAATACTTGAAGGCTTGGTTTGGCAGAGGATTATTTAATCTTATTTGTCTATATAAACATAAATAGGAAAGTTCAAGCATTCTCTCAATGTTTACTTTAATAAACAATAATGGTATTGAAAGATTGGTTTTGGCTTGTTTACATAGACTCATGCATTGTCAGGTTAATTAAGTCAAATTCACATTTGCTGAAACTTAGTTGAGTTCAATTGTTGCCCTACTTGCTAATTTAGTTGAAGTGAGTTACGGCTGAGCTTAAAACTCTTGGCATGGATGTGAGAATTGCCATGTCTTGTGAATTATTGTCATGTCAGTTTATCTTTAACATTTTCATTACTCGGTTCAGCTGAATTGTTTGGTGCATATTCTTCCTGTATGAAATAATTTTTTAAAGCTATAGAATATATCAATGAAGATTGTCTTACCTGCATGCAAATTTCAGATAGTGTGCCGCTCTCTATTTTGTCTTGGGTTGCTTATTCGCTATGGGAATTCTTTGCTGAGCACCTCAAGTAACAAAAATATTGATATTGTTAGCAACCTCAAATTGTTTAAGAAGTATCTCCGAATGGAGGACTTTGGTATTAAAGTCAGATCTTTGCAGGTATGTTATCCTTGGCTCTTAGATATTCTGAAGCACTTTGGTTTGAGTTTGTACTTATCTAGTTTGTAATTCTTGTAGGCATTAGGTTTTGTTCTAATTGCTATGCCTGAATATATGCTGGAAAAGGACATCGGGAAAATATTAGAGGCAACTTTATCTTCCAGTTCTGATATCCGTCTTAAGGTATTACAATTCTTTGTTGTTCTGTGATTTCATTTTCGATATCTACTAATCAATCTTCCATTCAGATACAAGCATTGCAGAATATGTATGAATTTCTTATTGATGCTGAAAGCCAAATGGGGACAGATAAAGCCAGTGACAATGTAAATCATCATCCTGTGGAAGGCAGCCACAGTGTTCCTGTTGCTGCAGGTGCAGGTGATACTAACATCTGTGGGGGTATAGTTCAGTTGTACTGGGATAATATTTTGGGAAGATGCTTGGATTCCAACGCACAGGTTCGCCAGACTGCAGTTAAGGTGAGACCCCATGTTGTATTCTTCTTGCTGTCTCTGCAATGCTATAACCCTCTGCAATGCTATAATCCTGACCTTAGCTTACATGGGAGGGGAAGACAGAAAGCAAATGACATGTTACATGTGGCCATGGAAATTTGGAAATTAAAGCTATGAGCATAAATAATAGTTTAATAATTTCCGTGTAGAATATCAAAATAATTCTTTGCTGGTTACTTTCAAATGTTGGAACAGTGTCATTACTGGATGAAAATTTTTGATTTACTTATTACTTGCTCCTCATTAAAGAGCATGATGGTTGATTTTCAGTTGCTGTTATTCACTGAATTTTGACATGCATATCAGTTTTAAATTTACTATTACTTTTTTAATGCAGATTGTGGAGGTAGTGCTACGCCAAGGTCTGGTTCATCCTATCACTTGTGTTCCATACCTCATAGCACTCGAAACAGATCCTGAAGAGTCAAACTCTAAGCTGGCGCATCATTTACTGATGAATATGAATGAGAAGTAGGCTTCCTGAAAGGCACCTTGTTTTTCTCCTCCCTTGATGTGTTTATGGCCACTTACAAATAGCTTGATTTCAGGTATCCTGCTTTTTTTGAAAGTCGGTTGGGGGATGGCCTGCAGCTATCATTTATATTCATGCAATCCATTTGTGGTGTTTCTCCTGAAAATCTGAATCAACGCCAGTCTAAAGCTGCTGGAAATTTGAAGGGAAAACCTGAAGGTGGCTCTCTTATTCAAGCCAGGCTTGGAGTTTCCCGAATCTACAAGCTTATTCGTGGAAACCGTGTTTCAAGAAACAAGTTTATGTCTTCAATTGTGCGCAAATTTGATAAACCCAGCTGGAGCAGTTCAGTTATTCCATTTTTAATGTGAGCTTTCTCTTTTACTGCCAGTTCCAGATTTCAATCATCCCATTTGGTATAATTACAGAAGGTTTTTGATTTCTTTTTACAGGTACTGCACAGAAGTACTTGATATGCTGCCATTTACTCTTCCTGATGAACCCCTTTATTTAATTTATTCTATAAATCGGATAATACAAGTTCGGGCTGGAGCACTTGAAGCAAACATGAAGGGTTTAATTTTACATTTGTCTCAAAGAAATTCCCAGAAGTTACCCCATGAAAATGGGGTAATTCAGCAAGAGCCTGTTCAATCAATGGATTTGAATGGGATAATTCAACAAGAGCGAGTTGTTCAGCCTACTTTGGCTCCTTCAGTGTTTGATTTGAATGGGACAGTTCAGGAAGATCCTCAATTGCTCTTGAACTTTATTCCCTCTAGTGAACCAAAGATGAGTAAGATGAGCGCTGGTGATTCTTTCCGCATCTCAAAAGATGATGCGGAAAAAATTCAGGTATGTTTTCAACCTGTGCATGATTTATCTGGGGAAGGGAAGAATGGTGGAGAATCTTCTCTTACCTAATGTGAAAGGCCTTTGTTGCAATTATATGTTCTGCAATACTGCATCATATTTACTTTTTGTGGCCTTTATTATCCATTCTCTCTCTCATCCCTTTTCCTTTTTTTGACAAACAATACATGAAGACAAGAAATATCACATACTGATTTCTTGCTTCTAACTTTACATGTATCTACATTTCTTGCATCTAACTCTTATTTTTGATGAATTTGCAGATAGACTGTCTCTGGGCAATTGCATTACAGCTTCTTTTGAAGCTCAAGAGGCACCTAAAAGTTGTGTACAGCTTGAATGATGCACGCTGCCAGGTAAAATCTCTACAGATTTGGCTTCTTCCATTGTTTTTCTTTGCTGCAGAAAAAATATTATACAGATGCACTGCTGCAACTAACTTCGCTTGATATATCCACAACTAGGCCTTTGCTCCAAATGAACCCCCCAAACCTGGGGAGGTTCTCTCAAGGCAGAATATTCCATTTGACGTTAGCGAAACATCTACTAGTGTGCCATCCACATATCAAGATTTGGTACAAAGATATCAGGTAGAGTGAACATCTATAATATATCAGTAATTTTCGTAGAAAGGAACAGAAGTTCGATTCAACATTATGACTTTCCCGTATATTCATTTTTATTTTGGGCCTTTTTGCACAGGAATTTAAAAATGCTTTAAGGGAAGATGCTCTTGATTACACAACTTACACTGCGAACATCAAGAGGAAACGCCCTACCCCTAGAAAGACGACAAAATATGCACGTGCAAATGGACACGACAACGATGATGATGATGATGCAGATTGGACAGGAGGGGTACGGTGGCAAAGTGGTGGTGGAAGGAGAGGTAACAGTAGAGCAGGTAGGCAGCGATAATAGCTTTGTAATATAAAGTAGATAGGCTAACATGTAAATTTCTTAGGAAAAAAAGGAAAGCAATAGGATAGCATGACAGCAAAATAGAAAGAATTCTGGATCCGAAAGAATGAGAGGTCCTGCGGAAATGGTTGAACAGGTTCTGTTAGTATTAGTATGGGCCTTGCAGGGCACTCGCTGGAGCTGTTTTCATTTTGTAATTTGCTCAAATATAATATTTCGTGACCATATTCTTTTGTCAATGAAATTCAAGATTTTTGCATTTGTTTCTGGCAACTGGCAAGGTATGCATGGCCTTTTCATTTTCAGTGGAAACTTTCAAAGTTAAGATTGTAAACTAATCTTTCGTCGACATTCAGTATGAGATTTCTTAACCTTTACCATGTGAGGGATGATTATAATTGAGATAGCCATATTGAAAAAGAAAATTAAAAATATAAATAATTTTTAATAAAAAGGAATATTTTAGAAAAATGACATTTTTAAATGTGTTTTTTAAAAATTTTATTTTTTCATTAGGAATATTTTAGTTATTTTATTATAAATTTATAATAAATTTATTATAAAATTTATAAATTTATAATAAATTTACTCTAAATTCATTGTAACTAATAAAAATTTGATATTTTAATAAATAATTTATAAATTTTGATATTTTAATAAATAATTTATAAATATGATTAATTTAATTTTTTAAAAAAAATTTCTTATATTTTTGTCAAAATTCAAGTATTTCTATAGAATCAATAACATAACAAGCAACAAGCCCAATTCTTTACTCTAAATTTTATTATTATGCTCATCGCAATATCAAATATACAGGATAATATTGCCGAATCGAATTTATGTTTTGTGCGAGTTAGACAAAGAGACGATATGTTCTCAGAATTCACTTCAAAAATGTCTAAAATCAAAGATGCTACATTTTAAAAATTACTGGGATTTCTCCTCTCCTATATTTCTAAAGCCTTGTGGCCTTTTCTTCTGCATAACAAACACGATAATTCAAAGAATGAAACAACAGTTCCCTTGGATCACGATGAGACCATTATTCATTTAAAAATTACACGATAATAATAGAAAAATCACTGCATAATGTAACTTTTTAAGTTTCTTCTGTAGAAACACTACTTCTCAGTGAGAAGAATAATCTACCAAAGTGATTATGGTGCAATCACAAATAAAGGCTGCAAAGAGGAACAAAATTAATTTTAGAATGCAACATCTATGCGCACATATATATGGGAGGGGAGGAGGGAGGAAGATGAAAAGAAAAATTTACCGTGTCCACACTAACTGGTTTTCCATCCTCCACCAGAATCTCTGCTATGGTTCCAGACTGATCAGCCTAAAATCACATAAAAAAATGTATGTATATAACATATATTAGTAAGCAATAATTGACAAAGCAAATAACATTCATTGAACAACATAAGTCTTTCAAATTCAATGGATCAATGCATGGTCAACTATTAAGATTGATTACAAAATTAATTTTATATTAACCAAATGAACTGATGAAAAAGAGTAGAGACATACTTCAATTTCATTCATTAGTTTCATGGCTTCAATGATGCAAACAACCTGACCTTTCTGTACTTTGTCTCCTACCTGTAGAAGAACACAAATATAAAGGCAACATTATTACTCCAGCATCGATAATTTTTTAACAAATGAGTTGCTGCCACACGTTCACAGTATATCCATAGATTGTGCGTGGCAATAGCTTTTAAAGGATGCTCACTATCATGAGTATTTACCTTCACAAATGGGGGTTCACCAGGTGCTGGAGATCGATAAAAGGTTCCTGCCATAGGGCATTTTAGTGGTGGATGAGATGATGTGCTTGTCTTTGCAGGGGAAGGTAAGGCAGGTGCAGGAGGTGGAGTGGAACTTGGAGGAGCATATGCAGGAACTGCTGGTGGTGGAGGTGGTAGCATGCATGTTGGTAAGAAGGCTGTGCTGTAATGACAGGAGGTGGTGGCTGCTGCAAAGCCTCCTTTTTCCTTATTATGAGCTCACAACCTAACTGCTTTAGTTGGAGCTCTGTGATATCTCTTGAATCCACAAGCCTGCTCACAAAATTCAATACTAAATAAACTTGAGCAAGCATATGCATGAACTAGCTATGCGCACTAGCAATGAAAACATAGGTTTGTCTGCTTACTTGACAAGGTCTGATACTTGTGTCATGAATGCTGAAATTGCTGATGCATCAGGAATTTTGTTTTCTGCAGGCTCGTCTTTTTTTTTTAGATGACGGAACCTTGGAATTGTTGTCTAGCACAGGGACAGAATTTGAAGATTTCTCAGCAAGGACCTTGAATTTAAGAATTAAATTAGTGAGTGACAACAACAGCAAACGATGCCTAATTTAAACATGCAACCTTTTTCCAAACTAATTGGCAACACCATACCTCATTCAGTTGTGCCTGCACTTTGGTAACAGGAGATTGCTTCCTATTAGACCACTGCAGGAGAGAACCACATTATCCAACAATCAAAAGCAATAATCTTTCCGCTAAGACATTTATGCATCACAAGTTAAACGGCAGGTGCATATTGCTAACTCATGGCCTGTTGGTCATGTTTAAACAAATTTGAATCCTCTATGAGCTAACAAGAGTAGCTAGATGAAGTTAAAATCTAGAAAAGAACGAAAACTTGAAGTCAGGGTGATTCATCTCATGTCTCAGTTAGACGAATCAGGTCATAAGTATCATAAAATCACATTTCGATTTGAATGAATCCCAGAAACAGAGTACCTGTGACTACAATTTTCGAACTTGATGTATGTATAAATATGTTGATAGTTGGTCAAGCTTTATAAATCCCTAATATATAAACAAACACTGAACTCAAACTCAAACTAAGCCTTAATCTTAAGTTAACTGGGATTGAATATATGAATTCTAAGATATTATGAACTCTTTTTCCTTTTTTTTATTATACTGAAGCATTAAAAAATAATAAAAAAAGTGTTGATTCAACTATATTCACAGGGAAAGAATGAATGTAAAGAGAAGAAACAATTAAAACACTAAGCCTTTGTTTAGATGAGAGTAAGTTAGAGGAGAAATTAACGAAGGAATACGGAGTTAATGTAAATAAAATTTACTCTAAATTATTTTTTATTATTTGGGAAATTAAATAAAAAGAAGAGTAATTTAATTTTTTTTAATTTTAATGAAGAAAAAAAGGCTAGAATAATAATTGTACTCATTTTTATTATTAATTACTACCATTTACTTCCATTCCTCTCCATTTTAGAGATAAATATTTTAGACATTAAAAAAAATTGGAAATTTAGATTTACCTTATTTTACTCTCATTTACCCTACTACAAAGAAAGTAAATGAAATTACACTTACTTTCTTCCCTTTTACCCTCATTTACTTCCAACCAAACAAAGGCTAAAAATTAAAACAAATCATATAATGATAACCCGATAGCATACTGAAAAAGGCAGCAATACTACTGTTTGGAAGAGAAGAAAAAGGCAGCAGGAACTAACCTGAAATCCAAGAAGACTGGAAGCACGAGGAGGAAAGGAAGTGGCCGATTTGGTTTTGGTTTTGGTTTTGGTTTTGTTTTGAGCACCAAAACCCAGATATAGAAAGACTGCAAAAAGCTTGAAAGGAAGAATCTTTTTTATCCAGGAGTGGAAAGAAGGGGAGAGGGCGGAGATTTGGAGGAGGAGAAACGGTGAGGGGCGATGGGATCCAAGAGTTGAGACTGAGAAATCTGCGTAGTGAATCAAGAAATCTCAAATAACAAATACAGAAAAAAAAAGGTTAATTTTTATTGTATTTTTTTTTTCTGAAGCAGATTAATATTAATTATTAATTGGATTTCGATACTTACAAAGAAACCATTCACATCAAAGTTCAAAGTTTCTTAACAAACATCCACAACGGCACTAAATACAGAACTCACAGAGAGAATGTATTTGAGAGAG
Source organism: Garcia nutans (assembly GCA_947685225.1). Classification (NCBI taxonomy): domain Eukaryota; kingdom Viridiplantae; phylum Streptophyta; class Magnoliopsida; order Malpighiales; family Euphorbiaceae; genus Garcia; species Garcia nutans. The sequence continues at coordinate 53,657,962 of CANTUV010000012.1, forward strand.
AAAGAAGGGGAAGGGGAATTGCAAGCGGTGATAAATGGAAGTGTGAGATTCTTTGTGGGTCCTCTCTTCCTCTTTGATTTTGATTTATTACAACTTTTTGAGAATGGACAGCCTTACTCACTTTTACCTATTTATTCTTAAAAATCAGTTTCATGCTTTTAGTTTCTTTAATTAATTCTTCCAAAATTAACATTGAACTGAATTGAATTGAGGAGGTTGATTATATAAATTCACGAAGAGTTTGAAGTAAACAGGCAAATCCAAATCTAATCTTGCACCCGCAATTCCATCCTGACTATATAAGAAATTCGGAACTTGATTTTGCAATCCCACATTTTATCACCATTATTATTATCAAAGTACTTCTAGAAGATTGCAACAGTTATTTAGGTTGACAATTAGACAGGGAAATTTAGCAGTTGAACCAGCAAATGAAGTTCAGAAACCCACTGAGCCAGGTTATAATATACCAACTTAGCAACAGGATCCCTAAAACTTCAAAAACAGATTCTTCTGGTTATTTTCAAATATTTAGCTCCAAGGTACAGATCCATGGTAGAAACAAAGCATGACAGCCTCCCTCCATTAAATAGGTTGGCTCTAACAAGGTTACTTATCTGTCCAAAAGTAATACATAGGGGAAGTTGGCAATTGAATTATTATTAACAATAGAAAAATATTCCTTCGCAGTGTGAAAGTCTCAAAAACAACATGCAACTCAAGTAATATGCTATTCTCAGTTATAAGATATTGACAAAAAAAAAAAGGGCCTTACTTTATGCTTTTGCTAAAAAGCAAAGATCATCGCTATCTTGCATCAGCCAATTTACTCAACACTGCATTCTTTATTACTGCAGTAATGATAGCATTACACAGAGAAACCTAAACAAAAAACGATTTGGAAGTGCCAGTATTTGGGAGCTCCTCCCTAAAGATGATGATTGTGTTGTAAACACTGCAAATTGCATTTAACCGCCCAATAATGAAATAAACAAATAGCATGACAATCTAGTAGCGGTTCATGTAGGTCCTGCGTCTGAACCAGTTGTAGTCGGGCAACCCCTGAATGGGACCCGTGGCAGCAATTGCAACATCCTGTAAAACGACCAAAGCATTGGCATAAAGAGTTCATTCCATATTAGAGATCAAGGAAATAAATAAAACTTTGGCGTGCAATTGATCCTACCTTGTCATGAATAAATCTGTTTGCTACACGTTTAATAGTACTTGCATCAACAGCGTCAATACGAGCAATCAATTCAGCAAATGGAATTCTCCGACCATAGGTAAGCAACTGCAACAGCAAGCAAACCACAAGAACACTCAGCAATTGTAATAATTAGAACCAGAAATATCCAAGGTTATGACCTGTTGGTCAGCAATCAAATATATTACTATGAATCCTAATTATTATGCGGAATTTGAGATACTGTTCATCTACTTTAAATTATGTTACTATGCATATAAATATAAAATGAGAATAATTAAAAAAAAACTGAACTACCTCAGATGAAATAACAAGCTAAAAATATACAAAAAAAAAATAGTAAACTAATAGTTTCGACACGGACATATTCAAATACCAGAAGCATCTAAAATTTCATTTTCATACTCAGAGTACACAATCGAAAGCAAAATTTAAACCGCACTAAGCTGAGTGCCCACTGCACAGTCATACTGAGCATTCGATGATCCCACCTACAAGTCAAGTCACATCATGCCTAGCCCAAGTAAAACAACATGGATAGAAAGGTAATATGCTTTTGGATTATACCTTCACCCAGCAGTGAGTTTCATAATATCTATTAAAAATTGGATTATGCAAATCATGCAATCATTGGAATGAAAATAGAATTTCATTTGTATTCCAGCAACGCATCTTGTAATACACATTAGAGCTCAAATATTACTTAACTTTTCCCCACAATATGTTTTAACATGGAAGAGAATTGATACCTGGCGCCCAATATCTTCAGCAACAGGACTGGTTCCATCCATGTGAAGTAGCAATGATGATTTCAACTGCAATCACGTGCAGCAGTAAGAGGATAATAACTATATTGGAAGACAGACATTTCATGGTCCATGCAACATGCATTAGTATCAATAACATACATGTAATACTCTAGAGAAGCGACTATGTGGGCAATCACATGAATATGCAATAATCATATCAAAGCAGAAAGAAGAATATAAAAATGGTCCGGTTGCAAACGGAGGCTTCAGTTTAGCATACTGGGAGCTAGTATGCCTTATTTCATTTTCAGTAAACTCCAAAACTTGTGGGCAATAACAATTGATTGTTTGCTTGTTTAATTTAACTGATTGTTATTTAACACACCAACTGATTTCAACCAACTAGTGATTCACCAGAAAATGAGATGCAACAAACTGAACAATCTATACATCAATGTTCACTAGTTGACAACCTCAGGATTCAATACGTAATCAATTGTACATCAGGAAACAACTAGCCATATTTTAAGTGTGCAAACATTTATATTCATTTTACTAAATCATGTGAATACAAAAATTAATTAAGACCAAGGACAAACTAAATGAAGACAATGATTTTTTACCTTCCACTTATCAACACTACTACAAATTAATAAAAGGAACATAAAAAAAAGTTGCATGCAAAAGCATGTTATTAGGTGATTACCTGATTACAAGCACGAGTCACATCAGCATCAGAAACCCGATAACATAACTTCGATGTCTCATACATGATTGCCCAGGCTAAATCATCCAAGCAATCCGGCTGAAAGCAGGGAGGAAAAAAAAAGACAACTTTTCAGAAAAAAAAATGGAAGGATAATGTCATCAAAGAGAGTCCAAATAATTAAAAAGTTATAAATGCCATAATTAAGTCCTGATACATTATAGCTGTGCTAGCTTTCAACATGTTTAGTACACAATAACAATAACTTCCACTTGCCCACTAGTGATTTGACAAAGACAAAAAGCAAATCTGCAAAAGAGGAAAAGACACGATGGAGACATACTCCAGGGTTCCGAGCCTAGTCAAGCAATATCCAGGAATTGATCTTCCCAAAATTTGTCCTGGCAGTGCCTCCCCAAGTTTCATACTTCAGGCAACTATGCTAATATTCTATTTTCCCAAATATAAATACAGGATATTGCACTCACCTTAGCAACAGCATAAACGCCAAATAGGCCAGTGTCTTTGTAGTTGGTGTTAAAAGCCATCATGCTTTCTGCTATTTCATTAATGCCAACTCTTTGTGCCAGCTCAGAACTGTTTAAGGATTGAAAATTAAATCAATGCACATGCTATCAAGAAGACCGTGCATCAATAGAGAACTTCCCAGCTAAAATTCAAAAATTATTATTTGCGGCAGGTGAAGGGGGTTAGGGTTATAACTATTTCAAAATCAAAGATTTTTGGAGTCAATTTTACAGTATTCATTAGGATGAATCAGGCTTGGGTTATATTCATCTACTATATATATCATTAATTGTATTAATTGCCTCCATTTTAGTGGGTGCTATAGCAAGACAAAAGGTTAATTGGCAGAGGTGGTGCTTACCCCATGTGCTTTCCACCTCCAGCATGTTTATTCCATGAACCCAACAATGCCTGCATGACCATCAGAGCAACAGAATCTGGATCCGTCCATGGAGCTCCTTCAAAAGCAACCGCAAATTGTGCCAAAGGAACATCATCATCAATTATCCTAACCTGAATTTCCAGGGTGATGAGTGAAAACACAAGTCAGATAAAGTAAGTGAATCACATAAAAGAACATCATAGGCATTCAAGTTATATCTTCCCACCTCAGACCCAGTAAAGAAAGCTGGTTCTTTTGCAACCAGCTGGGAAGCGGTGGTTGGATCAGCTGATAACTTAGTAAATAATTTTTTTACTTGCTCAACAACTTCCTCATGCTTAACAGCTCCAGAAGCGACAATGACCTGAAATGAAATCCCAAAACTAGTACAATATTCATAAAAGAAAATACAGTTTGAGCAACTTAACTGAGTCAAATTTATGGATCAGAGAAACCCTAATCAGGATTTTTAATACCATTCTGGGAGCAGTATAGTGTGTTTGTATATAGTTTTGAAGATGATCTCTGGTGATTGACTTGACATTTTTAGCTGGTCCAAGAATAGTTCTACCCAAAGGAGTGTACTGGAATGCAGTTGCATGCAAATGATCAAAGATAACTTCCTCTGTTTGCCCCTCAACCTGCAAACATTCCATGACACAACTTTGATGATGAGAAGATAGGAAACACCAAAGAGGCACCAGCCATTCAGGAAAAGGCAATGTCAATATAGTCTATTGAAACATAACCAACTGAATGACTAAATTAACCACTTTTCAACCAAACAACAAGATTTCTATACACACCCTCCCCAAACCCACAGCATAACATTGAATGTTCAAATCAAAGGCACATACCATAAAAGCTCTGTGATTTATTTTTTAAAAACAAACCTGATGAACCAAAAACCTTGTTTCTCTTACAATTACGAAAATCCAGCAAAAAAAACCATGAAAACAAACCAAATCAGGAAAAAGGTACCTAATTTATATTTTGAATGAATTACCAGAGACCTAAAGTAGAAACCCTGAGAAACTACCATATGCCAATTAGAAATAACAAAAAATTACCATACCAAAAGGTCAATAATTTCCTCATAAGTAAATTAAAAAAAAAATTCAAATTCCAACAAACGTTAACAACTGAAACCAAAGCACTCAATTTCCAGATCAGTAATCAACAAAAATATAAACCCACCTCCAATACAAAACATACACACAAGGTAAAACAGCCCAATTACCTCTTCCATTTCCCTCAAAATCACATCTCTCTCACGACTGATCCGGAGCTCGTCAAACTTGGAATTCTGCAATATATCAGCCAAGATATCCAATGCCTTGTTGACATCCTTGTCCAAAACTTTGGCGTAATAAGTAGTCTGTTCCCTACTAGTATATGCATTTAAATGGCCACCCATGTTCTCGATCTCCTCTTCTAATTCTCTCGCAGACCTTTTTTCAGTCCCTTTAAAAATCATATGCTCCAAAAAATGGGCCGTGCCGTTAGTGTCTTCAGTCTCGAATCGTGACCCAGCATCGATCCATACACCAACAGTTGCAGTTTTCGACGCAAGAGTAGATTCCGTTGCAACACGGAAACCATTAGGAAGAGTGGTGATGCGAGTTTCAGGGGCAGAGAGTACATGAGTGTGAGACCTAAGAGTCGGGTGAGGAGACCCATATTTGAGGAACCGAGGGTCAGGGGTATCGAGCTTTTTGAGCTGAGATTTGACTGATTCAGCGAGACGGTCATAGATCATGACGTCAGGAGGAGGCGGACCAGAAGGTGCGGACGGAGAAGACGTGGCTGGACTGGAAGCGGCGGCAACGGTGGAAGACGATCGGAAAGTGGATAGAACAGAACTTTGAGGCCGGTGAGACCGACGGGCTAAAGCAAGGAGATGCTTCAACGCCATGGTTGAATTTGGGGTTGAAGTTTGGGCTCCACTAGGGTTTGCTGAGAGGAAGATATGAGAAACAGAAAAGTATAAGCAAGTTTTGTCAATGTCATATTGTTGTTCGTTTAAGGGTCAACGGCGTCGTTTAGTAACGTAATTTAATGGGACTATTCCATATGAATCGGTCTTTAATCATTTTTTCCCCTTTTAATTGTAACGTTATTAAGTATTACTTTATAATTAATTAAAGGACTAAGGTCCAATTTAGTCCCTAAAGTATTTGAGTAGATTAAAATTAATCTCTACTATTTTTTTTAAGATAAAAAGACCCTTATTCTATTAAAAATAACTCAGATTCCATTAACGGCAGCTAACAGACTAGTCATCCAATAATATCTCACATGTTCCATTTGGAAATTTTTAATTTACTAAAACTATTGAAATCACAAAGTGGTGACAAAATTCATTTCTCTACATATAAATGTGAAATTTTGAAGATAGATTGGAATGAGAAAAATGGTAAATCATATCCTAGATTTAATAATTATAAGAAATATAACGAGTTTATAATTAAAAAGACAAGTCAACTAAAATAATTTATATTATTTTGTTTATAAAATTTTCTTTTTCTTTTTTTGAGAGATTGTTTATAAATTTAATTTGTTATAAACTTGATATATCCTAATTTTCTATTTTAAAAAAGTAAAAAAAAATAATGTTCTATATTTATTAATTAATAATTGAGTTTCATAAATATATTTACTTCTCTTTTTATAATTTACTTCTTTTTTTATTATTATTGTTGATCTATTATTTCATTTTTTTAATCATTTATCTATTTTTTTCTTCTTTAGATATGAATATGGAAACGATCGTTTTATGCTATTATCTTTCATTTTTTTTAATAATATCCTTTCATATTAAAAAATTCAGTGATCATAGAACAAAATTATTTACATATTTACATTAAATAATTAGTACTTTTTGGGATAAAAAACTTATTTAATAGAAATTTCATTAAAAAATATATTTAATAGAAAATGTCTAACAAAATATATTTCAAAATAAAAAATAGATTATAGATAATTTCAAATATACATATTTTTGTTTTTTGAATTCTAACTTGGAAAATAAATAAATTAGAAAATTAAGAAAAAAAAAAGAAAACTAAAAAAAGAACCTCTACAAATAAACAGGCCTGAATCTCTACAACTCCCAATTCTATTGCTTTGGAAATCCAAACATCAAGCAGTTAAAGAAACTTCACAGAATCCATGAAAAAAAAGACCTTGAAAGAGATTGTTTTTGTACCTTTGAATCGATATAAACTCTAACAATAATTTGTTGCCTGAATTCTTTAAATAACGGGTAATATTGCGCTTGTTTTCACCAAAATTGTCATCAATAACCTTGATAATCAGTGTAGAGTCCAATTTATTGATTATCATTGGGTCCTTCGTTCCGTTTTCTTTCATGCGGAAATTGGTCTTTGACCCTTACTAAAAAAGCTAATAGAGCATGTTTGCACGACTCCCAACCTTGATAATCAGTGTAGAATCCAATTTATTGATTATCTATAAAAGAAAAAGTAGAGTCCAGTTTAATCTGCCAAATCTTTCTCTCTTACCCTACACAATAAATTTCTGTGAATCATAAACACCAAAATCATTTGTCATTCATAAACTTATTTCAGTTAGTTAACAGTTATTTCAAAAAAAAAAAATATTTCCTCCAATAAAATATAAAAATGAATTGCAAGGCACGTAAAAAACAACACAAGTTTGGGTTTCCCTCGACAGGGAAAATTTCAGACAATGTACTAAAATGACCGTAAGCCAAAAATGCAATAAATAAAAACCAGGTAGGGGAACCGAGTTCTTCTCAAAAACAGACAGTTAAAACCCAAAAAATTTCATAATATGCAATCTGGTTCCTGCAGTAACATCTCTCCAATGGACTAAAACTGAAAGCTAAAACTACCAAAATAAACTGGTATTCTGTAGCACAGCCCCCACACTTAGTTGATCAAGGGGCAACCACAATCCGTCCAGCTACTTGGTCAAGGTCTCGTTGACCACTTGATGTGATCCTCCTCCCACTAGTGCATCAGCAAAAAACATACACGTCAGCATATATGATGACCTATCAAGAGTATCAGCCCATACAAATTACAATTCCATGATAGAATGAAGAGTTGAGAGAGGTAAAAACATGAAAAATAACCATAGGATCAAGGCAGAAAGCAAGCGAACGCCTATCCTAAACAATGCCATGTAAAATGTGAGAAAAATAAGGACTTGCAATTTGATAGCAAGGCCAAAAAATAGGTCTAGAGGAATTCAGTGCTCACCCCTTAGGATCAATGTCAACAATGTTCATTTTCTGCAATTGCTGAAGAATGTGTCGAGCAATAGCTCCACTGCTCCTGCCAAAATGGGGTGGACGACTTCCATTCCTCTTGCTCCCACCATAGATCCTGCGGAAAGCACCCACACCAAGGCCTCCCCTCAAGTATATCTTCCTTGCCATGGAAGCTGCGGACAGAACAAAAACACCTAATATGTAAGATAAAATTTTGGAATTTCATCACCAGCTTCATAAGCAAACACCTGAAGCAAGAGCATGCATTGGCATTATTATGAGACAGAGACACTAACCGGCTCTAACATAGTACCAGTCTGGGTCATAAGGTGCAAGCTCCTTGAGCGTTCCAGTCTTCACAATATCAGTCCAGGGAGGTAATTCAATCTGCAGCCAATAAAGAAAGGAAAAGATAATAAAACTTCCTAATAGTAAAAACTGATAAAGGGTGCAGTGCACTACATTAAAAAAAAGATCTTTAAATGTAAATAACATTCAATCAATAGGAGGTAATGACGTACAGATCCATTATTATTTGAAAAAAAATAATGCTAGAGGACGCAAAGTCCTATAGAACTGTATACGATACAACATTGCATAACCATCAAGAATTGGAGAAACCCGCATATCTCACAAGTACAAAAGAAAACCTATTTCATACTATTTTCAGGAGATGAATTTGTCAGCCAAAACCCCGTAAATTTCACCTTTGTTTCTATCAACATTACCATCAATATATTAATTATATTTTGATAACTAAAATCTTCCTAAACGTCTTCAAGCATAAATGAAAAATAAATTTTCCCAATTTCTGCTCCATTTTCTTCAATCCACATAACCAATTCACGCACAGATAAGAAATTTCCACAATAGTCTCACAACACTATATACCTTAAACTTTATGGATAAAAGCAAAAAATATTTCAAATCCATCCAATAAAACATCGATGAATACTAATTACTAAACGTATCAGGAACAAAGATGAATGACCATGACTTAATATCAGATATAATTAGTCAAAGACATCAAAATTTATACATTAAAGTGACTAATCAAACTGTAAAACAAGAATGAACTGAAAGAGAAATAACCTTGCCAGATCGCTTGAGATGGGCAGAATAAGCCTTGACGAACTCATGTGGAGACACGTCCTTAACAGCCCTTGCGGTCGCCATTTTAACAGCGGCGGCGAGCTGCAGAGCTAAAATTGTAAAGGTAGGCTCTGGCTCTGTCTAGGGCTTCTGGTTCCATTAGTTATTGGTGCTTATATAATTAAGGTTTTCATGTTTTCTTTTGGACTGGCCCAGTTTTCAGTTTTACGGATTATTTAGATCACACATATAGACAATGGGCTTTTATATTTGTGGGGCTTATACAAGTTGTGATATCGCTTGGGATCAAGAGATGAACCGATCCAAAAATGTTTATAGAAATAAATAAATAATGAAAAAAGAGATTACTAATTTTTAAAAAATTTAGAAAAATAATTTAAAAACTAAAGTTGTTTATAAAAAATACAATATTTGAAAATAAATTTCAAAAATACGGAACAATCAAGTTCAAAAATATGCAAGCAATAATATAAAAGTACTCTATTTCTATATGTTATTTATATATTAATTGTATGTTTGTTCATTTGTTGATCATATGTTATATATGTTGATTATACGTTATATATGTTATTTATATATTTTTATATACTGTATATGTTGTAAAATACCGAAAATTTTGTTTTCTCTTTTCACTTTTCTAGTCTCCAAACCAAATAATACAAATAGGAATCAATCAAAAATTAAATAAATACAAATATGATATATACACATTCACCAAATTAAAATTAAAAAAAATAATAGAAAAAATTTACTAAAGAAAAAAAATCATTTAGAATATTTTTTTCGCCTATAAAATTGTATTACAGTTGAAAAACCAAAAAATCCTCAATCATCATAATTGATGAATAAAAAAATCAAAATATTACAAACACAAAATATGAATATAATATAGATCTTTTTAATTGGTTTATGTTTTTTTTTAAGCAGTAATTTTTATAGATAAACTATTTATAATGGATATATGAAGAACCCATATTATTCGAGTTTACAATGCACTTAAGAAAATTTGGCAAAGAATTAAAAGACAAATAGACAGTATGCTTCATTCTCATTCTACAGTCTATGGCAAGGAAATTTGCGGCTTGATCACCCTCCCTGAATGTATGTAGTATAGCCGAGTTTGAACTGTCAATGAAGCTTTTAATGTGGCTGGCCATTGTTGTTGATGTAGAAATCCGGGAGGATGTGATTTGATGACGAACCCATGCTGAGTCAGTCTCTATTTCCAGCGGCAAGTAATGTTTCTGAATACACCATTGGATTCCTTCAAAAGCAGCTTGCAATTCAGCTTGGTTGGGATTAGAAGCCCGTAAGAAAAAACTGAGACCTACTATAAAGCATCAATTGCAATCCCTAACAATAGCTCCACCGGTCGCCATATTCACAGTCACCGAAGCATCGACATTAAGCTTGAATCTTGGTGAAATTGGTTTACGCCAATATACGAGAGTTAGCTTTAATTTGCACCTTTTGCCAAATTGTTCTGGCAAGAATTCTTTAAATAAAGCCATGGACTTTGCAAATTTGGCAGAGGAATGAGCTAATCCCTAATTAAAAATCGAGGTGAGGATGGACCTGATAATGCTTGGACTATATAACTCCTCGCCACCCCATGTAATTTTACAAAAGGCTGGCCATATTGGATAGAGAATTACCTGAGGAATGAAGGCCATGACTTTGCCCGCCAGCGAGTTAGGAGAGAATTGGGACCACCACAACATGAATTCATGTTTAATTGTGCGCTAGACCGAGGCATTGTATTGCAAAGATTGTTTGAAAAACTGCCATATTTTCATGGTTTCAGCACAGAGGTAGAACATGTGAGATGTAGTAGCTGCAGCAGATGGCCATTTGAATCCCCATCATTTGACGTCTTTCCGGCAACAGAAGGGTATTGTTGTTTTATTAGTTTTTGTTATAGTTTTGTGTCTTGTTTATTATGATAATTATTGTTTTATTTAGGTATTTTGTTAGTTTTAATCGGTTTGTTTGGTGTTTTCATTTATTTTGGTAGTTTTAATTTAATTCAGTGTTTATGTTGTTTTTGATCTAGTTTTTAGTATGTGTTTATGTTTTGTTGGTTATTGTTTATTTACTTTTTGTTTAAAGTTTGTTTGAGGTTTTGTTTTAGGTTAAAAAGCCAAGGAACCAAGACTGAAGGAAAAAGGGACAGTAGCTGACACAGGCAGAGGACACGGCCAAGTCACTGGCCGTGTCTCATACCAAGATAAAAGGAAGTTCAAGGCATAGAAGAGGACACAGGCAAGGGACACGGCCAGGTCAGTGGCCGTGTCCCTCCAAAAAGCATCCAACACGACCAAGTCACTCTGACTTGGCCGTGTCTCACCAAAGTCCACAGCAAAGAAGAGCAAGTTTCTCAGAGGCAAACACAAGCAAGGGACACGGCCAAGTCACCTGGCCGTGTCCCTCCAATAAGCTCCAACACGGCCAAGTCACCTCTGACTTGGCCGTGTCACTCAACAAAGAAGAAAAGAAGAAAAGGCAAGCAGTAGGTGACACATGCAAGGGACACGGCCAAGTCACTGGCCGTGTCCCTCCAAAAAGCACTCACACAGCCAAGTCACTTCTGACTTGGCCGTGTCCCTCATGAACTAAACATGCAGCGGATTTTAAACGGACGATTCATATAAAAGGAAAGAGTGAAGCTAGGGTTTGGACTGTTGACGATTTGGAGAAGAGTCTCAGCCGTCTGAGAGTGAGCTTAGGGTTTTGATAATTGTTTTCTTTGATTTTGATTTCACTTTTGATTACTTTAGCTTAGATTAGATTGTTCTAGCCATCGAGACATCCTTCTTGCAAGATTTGAACAAGAGATTCTTCAGAGGCTTCAAGGAGTTTGTAACTTGGTTTTGTTCTTGAACTTATTCTCTTTATTTTCATTGAAATTGTATTAATGAATATTATCATGTCTATTTTGATTTCTTTGAACATTAATGAGATGAATATGCTTGATTGCATTATGAACTAATTTGATCTAGTCTAGGGTTTGTATGGATCTGCTATGATTGTATGAATTGGTTATTTTCTTAGCTAATAATTTCTTTAGCCTTGATTGAATGAAATATTTTAATATATAATTGATCGGCCACCAATTATGTGTTTTAGGTATTAGATGATGGATTGAGAGATGAAGTCTAATGCTGGATCAATTCAATTAGGGACTTAGGTGAATTAGAGATATAACCTATTAAAAAGATTGTTTCAATTATAACAAGATTAGTTGTAAGAGGTTTGAATGCGAGAGCTTATTTCTTTGACTCAATTAATTAAGTTGTTTGAGATTTAATCTTTGAAATTGAATTAGTTAAGAGAAATAACCATTCATACGTACAAGTAGTAGAGAAGTGCAAACCCTAGACCCTTTTATCAAGTGAATCAAAACATCAGCTCTTGTTTACTTTTATTCGTTTTAAATTTCAATCAATCTTCTTCATTATTTAGCAATTTAAATCTATTCATTACTTGTTACTTTTAATCTGATAATCAATTAGCCACTTTAGCTTCCTTGTGAGACGACCTTGGGGCGATCACCTTTGCTACAGCTACCTCGTATACTTGCGAGCGACGCTTTGTGGTAGAGTTAATTTGAGCGCAACAAGTTTTTGGCGCCGTTGCCGGGGAGGCTAATTGGCGAAATTGTTTATTAAAAAAAATATTTTAGATTATTTTTCACTATTTTTATTTTATTTTATTTTGTCTTTTGCTTTTAATTGTTTCTTTTTCTAGAAAATTTTATTTATGCAAGGCAGGAGATCACTAGAAGGAGAGCTACATCCATTCATTCCAGAATTTCAGAGGGTGAAAAGGAGCAGAGAAGAGTTTGACCTCTACACCGGATTTGATACAGAGGAGGACACTTCTGAATTTGAGTCAGATTCTGCACAATCAGTTAAAATGGCTGAAGAAAGACAAAGAACCATGAGAGATTTTGCTAGACCTGTCATTGGGACTTCCACATCTTGTATAAGGTTGACAGATGCAGCAAGGAACTATGAGTTGAAGAACATTCATTACAACATGCTGCCATCATTCTATGGAGTTCCAAATGAAGATCCTTTGAACTTTATTCGGGATTTCTACTCCACCCTCAACACTTTTCCTTTGGGAGGACTAACAGAAGATCAGTTGAGGATGCGGTGTTTTTCATATACTTTGAAGGATAGGGCAAAGAGCTGGCTTATGATATTGCCTGAAAATTCACTGACAACTTGGGAGCAAGTTTATAACAAGTTCATGGGCAAGTTCTATTCACACCAAAAGACAGCTGAGTTGAGAGGGAAGATTGCTACATTCTCTCAATTTGAAGGAGAGTCATTTCATGAGGCTTGGGACAGATTTAAGATGCTATTGATCCAGTGTCCGCATCATCACTACCCACTTCAACTCCTTAATTAGTTTTTCTATGATGGTCTAACCCAGTAATTTCAGAACATTGTTGACAATGCAGTTGGGGGAGCCATGGGAGAAAAGACAGCTGATGAGACTTATAAGATCTTTGAGATGTTGGGAGCTAATTCTCAACAAAAGAGTGTAATGAGAAGAAGTAAAGGGGTGAATCAACTGGAAGCCAATACTGAAATGGTTAGTCAAATAGCTGAGTTGACAAGGCAGGTTCAGATGCTAAACATGAAGAACAATATTTCTTCATCCACTCAAGAGGTGTGTGGAATCTGTGGGACATTTGGGCATGGAGCAAATATATGCCCGGCTACATATGAATCTTTTGGGAATGAAGCTGAGCAAGTTAATGCTATGGGGGGATTTCAACCAAGAGCCAGGAATGATCCTTACTCCAACACTTACAATCTTGGTTGGAGGAGTCACCCCAATTTTTTCTGGACAACAAATAATACTCAACAGCCTTTCCATTTGCTCCAGAGGCAGAACCAACAGCAAGGCCAATCCTCCAATCAAGGGCAGCCTAAGAGAGAGAGTTTGGAGGAAAGTTTACAGGCTTTTATCCAAGTCAGTGCTAAAAATCAAGAGATGAACAACAAGAGGTTGGATTCCCTAGAAGCATCTTTTAAGAAGGTGGAGACCCAAGTGGGGCAACTTGCTCAACAAATGCAGATTCAACAAAAGGGGAAGTTCCCAAGTCAACCTGAGCAGGCACAAGCAGTGACTGTTCTTAAGAGTGGCAAGGTAATTAATAACAATGTTGAAAATAATTCTGTGAATGCAGGTGAGCAAGAGAATAAAAAGGAAGGAGAACTGGAGAACAAAGGTGCTGAAGAAAGATCAATAGAGAAGTCCCCTACAGCAGATTTGCACAAGGCAAGCAATCCATACCGGCCACCTATACCATTTCCCAGCAGGTTGAAGGATGATAAAAAAGATAAGCAATTTTCAGATATCTTCAACATGCTATCTAAGGTAAGTATCAACTTACCCTTACTTGAAGCAATTAAGAACATGCCGGCTTATGCTAAATTCTTCAAAGAACTGAATACCAAGAAAAAGAGGTATGAGCCGAATGAAAAGGTGATAGTTTCTGAGGTAGCTAGTGCTGTTTTGCAGCATAAATTACCTCCTAAGCTAAAGGATCCTGGAAGTTTTATTATTCAAATTACTATGGGAAATGGAAAGGGTACTGATGGCATGTGTGACTTGGGAGCCAGTGTGAATTTAATGCCTTATTCTATGTACCTTGATTTAGAATTAGGGAAACTTAAACCAACAAAAATGGTGTTGCAATTAGCTGATAGATCTCTTAGATTCCCGAAAGGGGTTATAGAAGATGTGTTAGTTAAAGTTGGTGGTTTGATAGTACATGTGGATTTCATTGTTCTTGACATGGAAGTAGGTAATTCTTCACCATCTGCACACACCATTCTGCTGGGTAGGCCTTTTATGACGACTACCAACACTTTGATAGATGTTAAGAATGGAAAATTATCAATGACTGTTTTGGGACAAATTGTGGAATTTTCTATTTTTAACACTTCTCCTATTCCTACAACTGCTTTATATGAGGATTGTTCTTTCATTGATTGTGTTGATGCAGTTGTTTCAGATGTTTTCTTGCAGACAGGTTCCTTTAATAAATTGGAGCTGGCTTTGACTTTGGATAGTGATTTGGAAATTTTTGATGCAGAAATAGCCAGTTGTCTTGAGACCTTAGGAAGTGCTGAAGTAGAAGTTTGTGAGCTTCTCTCCATTCAAAAAGAAGAGAAGAACCCCTCACTAGAGTTAGAGCTGAAAGAGTTGCCTAAGAACCTGAAATATGTATTTTTAGGAGATCACAACACTTTACCTGTGATAATATCTAGTGAACTTAGTGAAGGGGAGGAGATGAGGTTAGTGAGTGAGCTTAAAAGATTGAAGAGAGCAATAGGATGGGGATTGAGTGACATCAAAGGTATTAGTCCTTCAATGTGCATGCATAGAATCACTTTAGAAGAGGGAGCTAAACCTGTGAGGGAGACTCAAAGGCGCCTTAACCCAAATATGAGTGAAGTGGTTAAGAAGGAAGTGCTCAAATTGCTGGACGAAGGAGTAATTTATCCAATCTCTAATAGTGAGTGGGTGAGCCCAGTACATGTAGTTCCTAAGAAATCTGGAATCACTGTGGTGAAAAATGAGAATAATGAATTGGTTCCTACTAGGACTACTACTGGGTGGAGAATGTGCATCGATTATAGGAAGTTGAACAATGCTACAAAGAAATATCATTTCCCTCTTCCTTTTATTGATCAGATGTTAGATAAACTTTCTGGGCACTCACATTATTGTTTTCTGGATGGCCTTTCAGATTACTATCAGGTGCCAATAGCTCTAGAGGATCAGTCCAAGACAACCTTTACTTGCCCTTTTGGGACTTATGCATTTCGCCGTATGCGCTTTGGCTTATGCAATGCACCTGCAACTTTTCAGAGATGCATGATGTCTGTCTTCTCTGACATGATAGATGATTTTATTGAGGTATTTATGGATGACTTTTCTATTTTTGGTAATTCTTTTGATAATTGCCTCAATAAACTTGTTCGTGTGCTTGAGAGATGCACTGAATGTAACCTCACTTTAAGTTGGGAAAAGAGTCATTTTATGGTTACTCAGGGCATTGTCTTAGGTCATGTGGTGTCAAGTAAAGGGATTGAGGTGGATAAGGCTAAAATTGAATTGATTGCTAAGTTACCCCCACCTACATCTGTTAAGGGAATAAGAAGTTTTCTAGGGCATGCGGGATTTTACAGGAGGTTTATTAAGGATTTTTCCAAAATAAGCCAACCATTGTGCCATTTGTTGGGGAAAGATGTTCCATTTGAATTTACAGCACAATGCATGCAAGCTTTTAATTCCCTTAAGGAAAAATTGACTAGTGCACCAGTGATTGTAGCTCCTGTTTGGACTTTACCTTTTGAAATCATGTGTGATGCCTCTAATCATGCAGTAGGAGCTGTTCTTGGGCAAAGGGTTGATAAAATACTTGAGAGTAATATATTATGCCAGTTTGACCCTGAATAGTGCACAAATGAACTACACCACAACTGAAAAGGAAATGTTAGTTGTTGTTTTTGCTTTAGACAAATTTAGAGCATATTTAATTGGGTAAAAAATTATTGTGCATTCTAACCATGCAGCTCTAAAATATCTTTTAACAAAACAACATGCTAAACCACGCTTAATTAGATGGGTGTTGTTATTTCAAGAATTTGATTTCCAAATCAAAGATACTAAGGGTAGTGATAATGTTGTTGCTGATCATTTATCTAGATTACCCTTCTTTAGTGAAAATCTTGCATCTGATAGCATTCATAAAAATTTAGAAGCATTTCCTGATGAGCAGCTTTTTGTGGTACTTGATGCACCTTGGTTTGCAGATATTGCTAAATATCTGGCTTGTGGTATTTTGCGTACTAACATGTCATTTCAGGAAAAGAAAAGGTTTTTACACTTGAGTAAGTTTTATTTTTGGGATAAACCTTATCTATTCCGGATTTGCAAAGATGAGATAGTTCGCAGGTGTGTATCTGAGGAAGAACAACTGAGTGTTCTTCAATTTTGTCATGATCTTCACTGTGGGGGTCATTTTGGAGGAAGAAAGACTGCAGAAAAGGTGCTACAAAGTGGTTTTTACTGGCCTACTTTATTTAAAGATGCTTAAGAGTATTGTAAGCACCGTGACCGTTGTCAAAGAGTAGGTAACATTGGGAGGAGGAATGAAATGCTCCTTCAATCATATATTGTTGTTGAACTGTTTGATGTGTGGGGAATAGACTTCATGGGTCCTTTCCCCAAGTCTTTTGGATATGAATATATTTTAATTGCTGTTGATTATGTTTCCAAATGGGTGGAGGCAATCCCACCCGTACTAATGTTGCTAATGTAGTTGTTAAATTTGTGAAGGAAAATATTCTTAGCAGATTTGGTACGCCAAGGATGATAGTCAGTGATGGGGGGAGCCATTTTTGCAACAGGCTTTTTGAGAAGTTAATGCACAAATCTGGTGTTAAGCACAAAGTGGCAACCTCATATCATCCACAGACTTCTGGACAAGTGGAAACATCCAACAAGTAGATTAAGGGAATTCTAGAGAAAACAATCAACACATCAAGGAAGGATTGGGCAAACAGATTGCATGATGCACTATGGGCATATCGGACTGCTTTCAAAACTCCTCTTGGTATGAGTCCATACCGATTGGTTTTTGGAAAAGCTCGTTACTTACCAGTGGAGTTAGAGCACAGAGCATATTGGGCAATCAAGACTCTGAATTTGGACTTGGACAAAGCGAAGAGAGAACGATTTCTACAAATTGCAAAGTTAGATGAGTTGAGAAATGAGGCGTATGAGAGCTCGAGAATTTACAAGGATCGCACTAAAGCACTTCATGACAGAATTATAGTACGAAAGACATTGAGTCCAGGTATGAAAGTCTTACTTTTTAACTCTCAACTCTGTCTTTTTCCAGGTAAACTCAAATCTCGATGGAGTGGTCCTTTCGAGATAACTCAGGTGTATCCTTCTGGTGCCATTGAATTACTTAACTCTCGAACAAGTGAAACTTTTAAAGTGAATTGACAGAGAGTTAAGCCATACAATGAAGGATTTCAGGAAGTGAGGGTCATTGACAGCACTTTGATTCATGATCCCTAGGCCTTGCATGATGTCCAGCTTTATGACATTAAAGAAGCGCAAAATGGAAGGCAACCCATCGGTTTGCATTTATTTTTTATAGTTGTAATTTTAATTTTAGCAAGTTTTGATTTTATATTTAGTCTAAATAAATGGAATTGGTCTTTGATCGGTTTTTCTTTATTTTGTGTTTCAGGATGTTTGAAGAAGAAAGTTTGCAAAATCTTTAATATTTGGTGATATAAAATAAAAAATAAAAAAAAAGTTAAAGTTGAAAAGTGGCAGAAGGAGACACGGCCAAAGGACTTGGCCGTGTCCCTTGGCCGTGTCACACACGGCCAAGACTTCACCGATTTGTTATTTTTGCATGTTGTCACAGTGAGTGACACGGCCAAAGGACACGGCCAAGACTTTACCAAAATTGTTCTTGATTTTTATTTTGCACCTTTTCTTCACAGAGACGAACACAGGCAAGGGACACGGCCAAGCCACTGGCCATGTCCCTCCAATTGCATTAGACACGGCCGTATCACCTAGACTTGGCCGTGTCTCTCTAATTTCACACACGGACACGGCCAAGTCCACACCAACACGGCCGTGTCCCTCAATTTTAGACTTTTAAAAACCCGATTTTGGCCCAGTTTCTTTCCATTAAATCCCTAATCTCCTGTTCTTCGTCTTTCTCGCTCTCTCGCTCTCTGTATCGCCAAGACCATAGTTTTTTATTTCAAAACTCCAAATCTTCCTTTAAACATCAAATTTCTTCACCAAAACTAGAGATAATCACTTAAAACTTCTTCTTTGCTCATATAATTTTGATTTAATCAAGTTTTGGGTTTGAATTTTCAGATTTCTAAGGATGCCGAGAACTAAGACTATTTCACACCGCAAGACGAAGAGGCCTACAACCGAAGGAGCTTTTTCTTCTTCATCAACTTTATCTTCGAAGAGAGCAAGTCTTTTGGCTCGGGATTTTTTTCCGACAAGGTATGTTAACGATGAGTCTCTTGATGCCTTGCAAATTAGAACTAATTTTGATCGATATGTGCAATTTCTTGGATGGAAAACTCTAGTCACCTTGAGACCTTTGCAGTTTGAGGAAAATCTGCACTAGATTGATGTTTAAATTGCTGGGTAAATCTTATGTGCTCAATATTGACCGGTTAAATGATATATATGGTTTTCATCAGCACGGGGAAAGGTCGGTACCCAAATAATTTAAACAACAATTTGCTTGGGGAGCTTTAGGCTCGGGTACTTATGTGGCCAAATCGGCCAAGGCATATAAGTTAAGAAATTCCGCTTTGAGATATTTGCATAGGTTTATGGCTTGCGGATTCTTTGCTCGGAAGGAGAGCCCGGGTGTGGTTGAAGTGAGTGAACTATTTTTCCTGGATTGTGCTTTTAATGCAATGCATGTCAGTGCCGGCTATTGGTTAGCCGATATTTTTTATTCTGTGGCTAACAAAAGAAAGGGGGCAATTTGTGTTGGAGGGTTGGTTACCACATTAACAGTAGCCCTTGTTGAGGATTTTGACCCAAGTACTAGTCGCATGACTAGAATTTCGGGTAATGACTCTTTGGATTTAGCTACACTTGAGAAGATGCACATGGTGGTGCATAGGAGAGGGACTTATGTGATGCCTTCAGCTGAGCCTGCAGCACCGGGGGACAGGCAGAAGAGAGCACCGGTCCAAGAGGAGTCCGACTCAGATTCTCTTGACCTAGATGAGGATGCTCCGGTCTAGGAACATCAAGAGGTACTTCTGAGGATTGAGGCTCTAGAGGGCAAAGTGGATCGACTGGATGGCAAGGTGGACCGTAACCATGCTGAGGTTTTGCAGCAGTTGGAACAGATTAATAGCAACCTTGCGAAGATCTTGAGTTTCCATCCCTCAGCTGCATCATCTTCACGCCAGCCTTTTCCTTAGATTTTGAGTTCCTTGTTTTATTTTGTTTAGTGTATTTTTTGTTTTTATTTTTCGTTTTTGTTTTCATGTTAACGTTTTTATATTTGGATATTTTATTTTTATATATTATACTTTTAATTTTGAACTTTTGTGTTTTTGATGGAAAGCTAGGATTTTGCCTCACCAGGTACGATGGAAGACAGGTTGTCCTTTAACTCTTTTTATTTATTATTCTTGTTTTACATAACATTGAGGACAATATAAATTTTAAGTGTGGGGTACTCTTTAAGCTTTCCTTTAATTTTTATTTTATTTGTCTTGTTTTGCTTATTGTGTTTGTTGTGCATGGCATAATTGTTGAAATCTTATTGATCTTTTCTGTGATTTTAGCATTATAGTTGAGACTTTAGTATCAGCATAGAAATGAGCATTTGAATTCATTCAGGATCAATTTTCTCATTCTGCAATTCATGACATATAAATCTTTGTGAACCCACCTGTGTGAGTTTTAAGCCTCATAATTTGATATTATTTTCAAGTGAATTTCTTTTCTTAAGTGTGCACCTTCATGATGTTGCATCTCTAGAGTTTGCTTTTGCATACTAATTGAACTCACATTATGATTTAATCTCAAGTTTTAAAATGATGAAGGCAAATTATGTTAGCCCCTTTAGCTTAAAAAGACTTCCCTTAATATTGATTTCCTTAGTGAGCCAAGTTGAGCCATTGACCGTTTCTTGTTTGATGAACACAATTCTCAACTTAACATGTTCTTATTATCATTATACTTATGCATTAAGGAATGGATTTTTATGATTTGACAATAGGGTAGTTTATTTCAAAGTGTGGGGTAAGTAAAAAAAAATGGTATTGCTATTTGGGGTTGAAATGCATACTTTGCACATTGTGTTGGATTAAGATTTGATTATTCATTTCCTCTACATTTTAAGCTAGATGTTCTATGCAAGTTTATATTTTGTATATATAAAAAAAAAGAAAAAAAAAGATGAGATGTATATATACACAATTCATATATTTTCTAGCATTAGAGGAATGTTGACTCATGTACTTTTCTTTTAGTGTGCAAGTATGTAAGATTATTAAGGATTGGTGAGCATGTCATTTGAGGGAGTTGTGAGTTTCTTAGCAATAGTATTGTCTGATTTAGATACTCTATTTCTTGATGCTCTAGCTTAAATGCATTTTCTCACACCTGCACCTTAGCCCCATTACATCCAAATAAAAGACCTTCGGATTATTTCTTGAGAAAATCAGTGAGGGAGATTGGATAATTAAGCAAGTTTATGGCAGTATGCACTCATGAGTGGTTTGAGTGATTAACCTTTGAAATCGAGTGAAACACTTAGATGAGAGATAAGATTTATATGTTTGGATTAATGAATGAGTTAAGAAAATCCTTGATTGAAGGAAATTGCAATTATTTATGTCTGACTCTTAAAGTATTTCATCTATATGCTGGAATTATAGTTAAGATTTTTTGAGTTTTTTATTTATGCCATGTGAATTTGCTTGAGGACAAGCAAAGTTTTAAGTGTGGGGTAGTTGTTTTATTAGTTTTTGTTATAGTTTTGTGTCTTGTTTATTATGATAATTATTATTTTATTTATGTATTTTGTTGGTTTTAATCGGTTTGTTTGTTGTTTTTATTAATTTTGGTAGTTTTAATTTAATTCAGTGTTTATGTTGTTTTTGATCTAGTTTTTAGTATGTGTTTATGTTTTGTTGGTTATTGTTTATTTACTTTTTGTTTAAAGTTTGTTTTAGGTTTTGTTTTAGGTTAAAAAGCTAAGGAACCAAGACTGAAGGAAAAAGAGACAGTAGCTGACACAGGCAAAGGACACGGCCAAGTCACTGGCCGTGTCTCATACCAAGATAAAAGGAAGTTCAAGGCACAGAAGAGGACATAGGCAAGGGACAAGGCCAGGTCAGTGGTCGTGTCCCTCCAAAAAGCATCCAACACGGCCAAGTCACTCTGACTTGGCCGTGTCTCACCAAAGTCCACAGCAAAGAAGAGCAAGTTTCTCAGAGGCAAACACAAGCAAGGGACACGGCCCCGTGTCCCTCTAACAAGCTCCAACACGGCCAAGTCACCTCTGACTTGGCCGTGTCACTCAACAAAGAAGAAAAGAAGAAAAGGCAAGCAGTAAGTGACACATGCAAGGGACACGGCCAAGTCACTGGCTGTGTCCCTCCAAAAAGCACTCACACGGCCAAGTCACTTCTGACTTGGCCGTGTCCCTCATGAACTAAACACGCAGCGGATTTTAAACAGACGATTCATATAAAAGGAAAGAGTGAAGCTAGGGTTTGGACTGTTGACGATTTGGAGAAGAGTCTCAGCCGTCTGAGAGTGAGCTTAGGGTTTTGATAATTGTTTTCTTTGATTTTGATTTCACTTTTGATTACTTTAGCATAGATTAGATTGTTCTAGCCATCGAGACATCCTTCTTGCAAGATTTGAACAAGAGATTCTTCAGAGGCTTCAAGGAGTTTGTAACTTGGTTTTGTTCTTGAACTTATTCTCTTTATTTTCATTGAAATTGTATTAATGAATATTATCATGTCTATTTTGATTTCTCTGAACATTAATGAGATGAATATGCTTGATTGCATTATGAACTAATTTGATCTAGTCTAGGGTTTGTATGGATCTGCTATGATTATATGAATTGGTTATTTTCTTAGCTAATAATTTCTTTAGCCTTGATTGAATGAAATATTTTAATATATAATTGATTGGCCACCAATTATGTGTTTTAGGTATTAGATGATGGATTGAGAGATGAAGTCTAATGCTGGATCAATTCAATTAGGGACTTAGGTGAATTAGAGATATAATCTATTAAAAAGATTGTTTCAATTATAACAAGATTAGTTGTAAGAGGTTTGAATGCGAGAGCTTATTTCCTTGACTCAATTAATTAAGTTGTTTGAGATTTAATTTTTGAAATTGAATTAGTTAAGAGAAATAACCATTCATACGTACAAGTAGTAGAGAAGTGCAAACCCTAGACCCTTTTATCAAGTGAATCAAAACATCAGCTCTTGTTTACTTTTATTCGTTTTAAATTTCAATCAATCTTCTTCATTATTTAGCAATTTAAATCTATTCATTACTTGTTACTTTTAATCTGATAATCAATTAGCCACTTTAGCTTCCTTGTGAGACGACCTTGGGGCGATCACCTTTGCTACAGCTACCTCGTATACTTGCGAGCGACACTTTGTGGTAGAGTTAATTTGAGCGCAACAATTGTGCCATACTCTCCACTCAAGTATTGAATACTTGATGGAAATTAATGAATTCCAACTCATCCTGTACGATAGTAGCTCGCTTTTCCTTTCTCTCACAGCATCATAAATTTCTGCCAAGACAAAGGACTTGGAGTTTGTCTTGTTACTAACCTAATCGCCATTCTCTTGCTGCGTAAAAAGAGAAGAAGCAGTAGTCGAGATCTTGCAAATTCTCTTCCATGTAGGGGAGTCAGTTTGCAAAAATTTTATATGACCAGCTCTACCATTTTTTTTTTCTCATAATCCTTGCCTAAGGAGTATCTCCCTTTTGATAGTTCAACCAAAGCTTTATTGGGGTAGCAGAATTTTTCAAACCTGGCCCAATGATGGCGCCGTTCAACACCTGAATGCCAGAAAAAAGAAACAAATTTGCGTTCCAAAGCATCAATAATTTGTTTCGGTAGTTGCATAGCCCCCAAAGTATGAATTGGAATTGAACTCAATACATGTTTAATGAGCAGAAGGCGGCCACCAGTTGACAACAGCTTTTTCATTCAACCATGAAGTTTTGTATCCACTTTTTGTAAAAGATATTGACAGTAAGTGGAACGGTTGATCCCTTGATATATAAGGGCCCCTAAGTACATGAAAGGAAGTGAATGCCACTTGATGTCAAGAATCTGAGCTATCTTGTCTATAAAACCATGGCTAGCTTTTTTCGAACAATAGAAATAACACTTCCCAAAGTTGATGGCTTGACCGGATCCTTGTTGATATGCTGTGAGAAAGGCTTTGAATTGCTTAGCACTTTTAACATCACCATTCAAAAATATGAGCAGATCATCAGTGAAAGCAAGATGAGACATCACCTCACATCCTCTAGCAGTCTTGTATGGAGTTATTTTTCCCTCCCCAATAAGTTTGTTTAGCCCTCTTGAGAAATATTCCGCCGCTATAAATTTAATTGGTTTATGTTTCTACTTATTCTTGTAGTGATTATCAAAGTAAAAAAATATTATTTTCTACAATTAAACAACCCATAGATATTTTGGAAAACAAAAAGTTAATGAAGAGTAAAAATGAAAATGAAAAATGTTAAAAATGAAAAAAAAATTAACAACAACGTAATTAGAAATAATTTTTTTAAAAAAAATATATGATGTAATTTCTTCTTAATTTTATAGCAAAGACATGATAAAATTTATTTAGAAATTTTAAATTTGTAAAATAATTTCATTATTTAAAGAATTCAGGCGAAAATTCATCAGAAGAGTTCATAAATTCTTCAACAATTTTCAAAGGCACAAAAAAAATATATCTTTCAAGGTCTTATTCTTCGTTGAGAAATGTAGGTTACTTCCATGTTGTGTGCTTGAGTTAACTTATTGGGGATTAGGGAAGCAGGTGCAGGTAATGGTTTCGATTATATTAGTTTGTAATTCCATGTCAATTTAGTCTGTAAAACTGTAGTCCATCTGAAGAATGAAAATGGGGGATCAATCTTAACTGAGAACTTCTAACTAGCAAGTTTTTCATGATTAACAGCTTTTGATCTTCTTATGTTGAGGTATATGAAATTTTGGTTCTTTAGGCACAATTGGGTGCTTCATTGACCTGTAATCATGCACAAAACACAATTTATAAGATTGCTTCATTAAAATTGCTTCAGACTAGCTTACTCGGCTACTCATCAAGAAAACTATACAAATATATTGATAGAAAAGAAACCGGGATAAGTTCTTTCCCACTTGAATGAATCTATGAGGAGTGACTAAGTAAAATTCAGCAAACAATCAATCAACAATCTACCTCAAGATGCACAAAAATTATTCACACATAAACACAAGAATTTTTAACATGAAAAAATCCTTCAATGTGAAGGATAAAAATCATCTCTCTTGGTCCAAGTAAAAGAGTTTTACTATCAAAATCAATATTTACAGCAACTACAAGCCAATAGATAACAAGAAATAAATAAGAGAACGGAGAAAAAACACCCAAATAACTGCTGTTCATGCCAATAGATGAGCTCCGGTTGTTCAAATCCGATCTTCACCGTCCAGATTAAAAAACAACAAATTACAAATGTGCTCACCGAATTTCAGCCAAATCAGACAATAAATGACCATCCGATCATCGTAGAAAGATAAATTGGTCGCTGTTGCAGAACTACACTTAAACAGTAAACTTCGAGCCACAAATGCTGGAAATTCAACCGTCCAAAAATAGATCACCGTTCAGAATGAAGAATGATGAGTTCTCTAACTATTATCCAAATTTCAGCCTGATCGGATCACAGATTACCGTTTGATCGCCGAAAAACCAAGACTGCCCTTAGTGGCTGATCCAAAAATAACCCAAATAGCTACTGTTCATGCTAATGGATGAGCTATGGTTGTTCAAATCAGATCTCCACCGTCATATTAAAGAACAACAAATTCTAAACGTGCTGGCCAAATTTCAGCCAAATTCGACCACAAATGACCGCCCGATCATCAGAGAAAGATAAACTGGTTGCTGTTGCAAAACTGCACGTAAACAGTAAACTTCGACCCACAAATGCCAAAAATTCAACCGTCCAAAAATAGATCTCCAAAAATAGATCTCCACCGATCAGAATGAAAAATGATGAGTCCTCTAACTGCTGTCCAAATTTTAGCCTGATCGGATCACAAATGACCATCCGATCGCCGAAAAACCAAGACGCACTGTTGACTCCTTTTGCAGAAAAAAAAATCTTTCTTTTCTCTCTTTCTTTCTTTTTAGTGGCTGATCCAAAAATGACACACACACTTGTAACTTAGGATAATATTAGTATATAAATATGCTAAACATTAATAGCCTAATGGGCTAAAATAAGTGGGTTCAAACATTGGGTTTTCATATAGGAGGGAACCCAAAAACCTAACAATTCTTCCCATTCCCGATTATGTGAGGAGTTTGTCAAACCGGCAACTCCACAACATGTCTAAAACTTCTCTCTTGATAAAGCCTTTGTGCACATATCAGAACCATTATCATCAGTATGTATCTTCTCAAGTTCAAGTTGCTTAGAATCCAAAACATCACGAATCCAATGACACCTCATATCTATGTGTTTGGATCTACCATGAAAAGTAGGATTCTTACCAAGATGAATAGAGCTTTGACTGTAACAAAATAAGATATATCTCTTTTGTATAAAGCCAAGTTCATTCACGAACTTCTTCATCCAAAGTAATTCTTTATATGTTTCAGTTGCTGCAATGAATTCGGCTTCTGTAGTAGATAATGCAATGCATTTCTGCAATCTAGATTGCCATGCCATAGCTCCCCCTGCAAAAGTGATCAGATATCCAGAAGTAGACTTTCTTGAATTTGCATCCCCTGCTAAATTCGAATCTGCATAACCTTTGAGAATAGGCTTCCTAGTCCCAAAACACAACTTTAAACTAGCAGCACCACGGAGATATCTCAAAATTCACTCACAACATCCAAATGCTCTTTTCCTAGATTAGACAAAAATCTGTTGACAGTACCAACTGCATAAGCTATGTCTGGCCTAGTGCAAACCATAGGTCCACGGAGATATCCCAAAATCCACTTCATAGCATCCCAATGCTCTTTTCCTAGATTAGACAAAAATCTGCTAACAGTACCAACTGCATGAGCTATGTCTGGCCTAGTGCAAACCATAACATACATCAAGCTACCTACTGCAGATGCATAAGAAACTTTCTACATATATTCTTTCTATTGGAGATTGCTTGACACTCAATTTGAAAGACATGCCAAGAGGGGTACTTACAGGTTTAGCTTTAGCCATATTAAATCGCTGCAATATTTTTCTTGAGATGGCCACAGCTTCTTGCATTTCCTATTATGAATGATCCTCAAGCCAAGAATTTGTTTTGCTGGCCCTAAATCCTTTATTGCAAAGGACTTGCTCAACTCTTTCTTCAAGCTATCAATTCTTGAAGAACTAGAACCCACAATGAGCATATCATCAACATATAGCAACAGGATGATAAAATCACTATCAGAAAATCTCTGCACAAAAATACAATGATCAGAAGACTAAGTAGTCTTCTTGTAGCCTTGTTGAACCATAACTGACTCAAACTTCTTATACCATTACCTAGGTACTTGTTTCAGCCCATACAAACTCTTTTTCAGTTTGCAAACATAATTTTCTTTTCCTTTTACCACAAAACCTTCATGTTATTCCATGTAGATTTTCTCCTCTAAGTCACCATGAAAGAAGATTGTTTTAACATCCATTTGCTCAACCTCTAAATCAAGAGTAGTAGCTAATCGCAAAATAACACGAATTGATGACATCTTGACTATTGGTGAGAAAATTTTATCAAAGTCAACTCCCTTTTTCTGACTGAAGCCTTTGACAACTAATCTGGCTTTTTGTATTGCTGAGATGAGGAATTTTCTTCTTGCTTTACTTTATATAGATCCACCTATTCTTCAAGATTTTTTCTATCTTTAGGAAGCTTCACCAATTCAAAGGTGTGATTATCAGCTAAAACTGTATTTTATCTTTCATAGCTGCAATTCATTCTGTCTTTTTCTCACTCTCAATAGACTCTTCATAGCATTAAGGTTCTTCTCCATCTGTCAAGAGTATATACTCATTAGGTGAATACCTGGTAGAATGCGTTCGATCTCTGGTAAACCTCCTAAGTTGAGCTTCAGGTTTCTCAATATGTGCCTCTTAATTATCATCAACTGATTCATATTCAGGAGCACCAACCTCATCTATATTCTGATTATTATTTTGCACATTACCGTGATTCTGAACCTCAATTGCATTAGGCATATGAGTTGTAGGAGATAAGTTTAGGTCAATCAAACCACCAAACTCAGGCTTTGATTTCTCCACCTTGTTGATATTTTTAATATCAACTGCTTCATATTCAAGAGCACCAACCTCATCTATATTTTGATTATTATTTTGCACATTACCGTGATTCTGAACCTCAACTGCATTAGGCATATATGAGTTGTAAGAGATAAGTTTAGGTCAATCAAACCACCAGACTCAGGCTTTGATTTCTCCACCTTGTTAATATTTTTAATAGTTTGATCTTCTACAAATACTACATCACGACTTCTGATAAGTTTCTTCTGAATTGGATCATAGCATCTGTAACCAAACTCATCTTGCATATAGCCAATGAAGATATACTGTCTAGTCTTGGCATCTAACTTGGACCTCTCATCTTTAGAAATATGAACAAAATATTTTGCAACAAAACACTCATAGGTGGTAAGAAACATTCTTACTATACCAGAACCTATTTGGAACATCATTTTCCAATGTAATAGTGGGAGTTAGATTAATCACATATGTAACAGTGTACAAAGCTTCACCCCAAAAAGAGTCAGAGGCAATTTAGCTTCTGACTCTCTCCATCAATATTTTGTTCATTCTTTTTGCTAAACCATTCAGCTGATGAGTCTTAGGAGGTGTCTTCTGATGTCTGATATCCTGTTCTCTGCAATATGCATCAAAAAGCCCACAATACTCACCATTATTATTAGTGCGAATACATTTTAACTTCTTTCCAGTTTCTCTCTCAGCAGAAGCTTGAAATTCTTTAAATGCACCAAGAACTTGATCTTTGGATTTTAAGGTACGAACCCAAAGTCTTCTAGAATGATCATCAATAAAGGTCACAAAGTAAATTGCACCACCAAATGGCTTTTCCTTTAAAGGACTACATACATTTGAATGTAACAGCTCAAGCAAATCATTTTTCCTGGAAGAAGAATGATGTTTGAAAGAAACTCTCTTCTGTTTTCGGCCAAGCAATGTAAAATCAGCAAAGGCTCCTTGGTTGTGGGTAGAGAAAAGATGGCTTCGGGCTTATATTGGTTGCGAGCTTCAATCTCTACAGATCTTGTTAATGCAATTGAATGTGATAGTTTTTCAGAATTATGGCATAAGATGTTGAGTCATATTAGTGAGAAAGGACTAGATTGCACCACCTGGCTATTGCAGCACTTTTCCATCATCAAAAGTGCTGCAATAGCCATCATCATCAAGCTTACTAGTAAAGATCAAATGTAACCTAATGTCAGGTGCATGTCTAATATTTTTCAGCTCTAATTTTGTTCCATTTTGGGTCTCCAAATAAACAGTTTAACAAACAGTTTTAGTGTCTAACACCTTTGACACTCCATCATTACCCATCTTCAAAACTCCAAAATCAGCCGGAGTATAAGATGTGAAGAGATGTGAAGAACTCCTTCCTTGATGTAACATGAAAGCATGCACCACTATCAAGAACCCAAGCAGTATTATCATAGGCTACATTGACCATATTCTCTTGATAAACTATAGCCAAATCATCATCTGAAGTGGTAGTGACAACACGATCAATATTGTTATCATTGCCTCTCCTTTCTTGCTTCCCTTTGTATGCCTTATTTTCTTTCTTCCACTTGAAATAATGACATTCAAGGTTCTTATACCTTGATTTTGATTTACTTCTGCTATTGCCTCTATTTTGATCTTGACTTTTACTTTTACTTCCCCCCTGTTTTCAATAACCAAAATTTTTTACTGTGAAGTAGATACCTCCTGATTTCTTCTTCTCATCTCTTCATTCAAAACATCAGTCTTTGCATACGACATGGTTACACCACTTTTAGGAGCAGAATTAGTCAAAGATACATGAAAGTTTTCCCATGAGTCAGAAAGTGTATTCAACAATTAAAGTCCAATAACCTCTTCATCAAATTTAACACTCATGCTATATAATTGATCAAAGATACCTTGAAATTTATTCACATGATCAAGTATAGAGCTATCTTCTCTATATTGCAAGAGTAAAGCTTGTTTAAGCAAAAATAACTTATTATTACCAGTTTTTGAAGCATATAAAGTTTCAAGCTTTTCCCACAAGGTTTTGGCATTTGTTTCAATAGCAATATGATTCAACACATTATCTTCTACCCATTGCCTAATAAAACCACATACTTGCAAATGCTCAAATTTTCAATCTTCATTAGACTTAGACTCAGGTTTTTGAGAAGCAAATACAGGTAAATGCAATCTTTTCACAATAAGAAAATCTTTCATTTTTTCTTTCTATTTCCACCTGTGATAATTTGTGCCATCCAAATAAACCATTTTACTCACATTCACCTCCATCATTCAAACAAGCAAACAACCAATGAACTAGCTCTGATACCACTTTGATAGGAAAGAAATCGGGATAAGTTCTTCCCCACTTGAATGAATCTATGAGGAGTGACTAAGTAAAATTCAGCAAACAACCAATCAACAATCTGCCTCAAGATGCACAAAAATCATTCACACATAAACATAAGGATTTTTAACATGTTAAAAATCCCTTCAATGTGAAGGATAAAAATCCCCTCTCTTTTCACAATAAGAAAATCTTTCATTTTTCCTTTCCACTTGTGATAATTTGTGCCATCCAAATAAACCATTTTACCCACATTCACCTCCATCATTCAAATAAACAAACAACCAATGAACTAATGAACTAGCTCTGATACCACTTTGATAGGAAAGGAACCGGGATAAGTTCTTCCCCACTTGAATGAATCTACGAGGAGCGACTAAGTAAAATTCAGCAAACAACCAATCAACAATCTGCCTCAAGATGCACAAAAATCATTCACACATAAACACAAGGATTTTTAACATGGAAAATCCCTTCAATGTGAAGGATAAAAACCCCCTCTCTTGGTCCAAGTAAAAGAGTTTCACTATCAGAATTAATGTTTACAGCAACTACAAGCTACTACAACAACCCTCAAGCAAATTAGCAATACCAAATCAACCAAATAATAATAAATAAACAAGAGAACGGAGAAAAATACTCAAATAGCTACTGTTCATGCCAATGGATGAGCTCCGGTTGTTCAAATCCGATCTCCACCGTCCATATTAAAGAACAACAAATTCTAAATGTGCTCACCAAATTTCAACAAATTCGACCACAAATGACCGACCGATCATCGGAGAAAGACAAACTGATCGCTATTGCAGAACTTCACTTAAACAGTAAATTTCGAGCCACAAATGCTGAAAATCCAACCATTCAAAAATAGATCTCCACCGTTCAGAATGAAGAACGATGAGTCCTCTAACTGCTTTCTAAATTTCAGCCTGATCGGATCACAGATGACTATCCAATCGCCGAAAAATCAAGACTGCCCTGTTAACTCCTTTTGCAGAAAAAAATCTTTATTTTTTCTCCCTTTTCTCTCTTTCTTTCTTTTTAGTGGCTGATCCAAAAATGACACACACACTTTGTAACTCAGGGTAATATTAGTATATAAATATGCTAAACATTAATAGCCTAATAGGCTAAAATAAGTGGACTCAAACATTGGGTTTTCACATAAGAGAGAACCCAAAAATTTAACACGCATTTTAGAAGAGACATGAAAATCATGCGTAAATCAACTAGAAAAAGAAAGGGTTTTGCTATTTTTGCATACATCTGGCAATTGCAACAAATAAAACAAGGGTGCCAAAATTGAGTCATCATATCAATTGGAATGCAATAAAATACTTTTGAAAAAAAATTATCTTTTAATGTATTTTTTTCCTTGTTACTGCCAGTTATTACGAGTATATAAAGTATGATAACAGCTCCAGAAGATAATCCATTCTAAGCTTAGGAACTTAGGACTTGTGAGTGTCATATCATTTGGAAATATCAAAAGTCCTCATACTTCATAAAACATTATAGTTTTAGAAGTCATCATGTACACCCAATTCAAGCACCTAGCTTGACAGTATATGCTTGCAAAGGATCAAACCAGAAACCTTACCTTCTGGGAATGAAGGGCCTGTCAAAATAGGGCTCCTTTCTCAATCTGCGAATTTCTTCCTCTTCTGCTAACTGCAGGAGGAAAAAAAAACTTATGTAAATATCTTAATCAGGATTAGTCCAATTGCATCAACACAATATTATGCTTTTTTCATTTGCTTTACCTTTTCCAGCCTCTCTCTTTCCATCTTGTATTGCTCAACAAAGCTCCACTTTTCAGCAACCTGATATCACACAAATTGTCAGCTTCCTATCAAGGTTTGATTTTATTAAGGTTTGATTTTGCAAGAGACTATGATCAACAATTGAAAAACGAAAAGCAAGAAAATATAACCACCACAAGTTATAGTCCTGAATTGATACAAATTTAAAGATGAGCTCTAGTTCAATGCAGCTCCAAAACAGCAAGAAACGAAGTATACCATAAGCTTTCATTTCATTCGAATTTGCAAGATGAGCTATCTAGTTCAAGGATCCAAAACAGTAAGGGAATAAGCACATCAACCACTTGCTTCACTTAACTCGCAAAATAACTGTAGTTTATTGACCCATTTCAAAAAATGGTTAAGCCTGTATCTGGGCCCTGAAGATTAGCCATGCTATTGTACATTCTTTGTCATATCAATCAAAAGAAGTATTTCAAACTTCTATAGACCAACTAGTAATTTAACTATAACGAGATCATATACTGAAATCGGCATGGGATATCCATTACAAAATGCTAAAATAGCTAGGGAACTACCTGATTGTCAAACTCATCATGCTCCACCACCTGGATATCACTATGGAGCTTAAGGTCAATAGCCCTAGTACTCTCTTTTACTGGAGGTTTTACTAGACACTGAAATTACAGAGACAAAGCTCAAGTAAGTGAATTTATAAATACAAAGTATGATCAAAACGCTAAGTTGGGTAGTTCCTTGCAACTACCAATACATCAGATAGTCATTTGAGTTTGTGCATTTTCATATAGTTAAATCAGTATCCAGAACAAGAAAAAAAGTTGAGCTTTTTCCTTCTGTCTAGATTATAAAATAAACCTCAATCTGTGCAATCTATTTATCTTTAGCAGTTGATGAACTCGCCTCTGGTTCTTCTGTTGTCCAAGGAAGGCCCTGGGCAATAGGAATTCGTTGTTTCTCCTCCTCGATCATCATTTCTTGTAACTTTTTCATGAATTCCTCTTCTTTCTGTCTTCCCCTTTGCTACAATGAAATCAATCACCGCAGTTTATAATTCAAAAAATGGTTAATTTTGCATGATCACTTCTCGTTAAATATCTTACTTCTGTCCTCAACTTAAGTGGTTTTCGGCATGTGATTTTCAGTTGTTTCTTCTTCCATCTTCTACCACCCACTGTTCCACATGACTCAGAGCTCTAAAATACAAAAACATTCTCCGTCCCCCATTAGATGTCCTGCTAGATAGAAACCCTGAAATTTGGCAGTTTTTACCAAAAGGGTGTTTTTTTTTAAACTCTGGACACGAAAGGGTGTTTTCAAAAACTGATTATGAGAGTTTAAGAAAGTCTCATATTAGATATGAGAGTTCATGTATTTTTTTGAATTAAAAAATATACTCTCAAACCCAGTATGAGAGTACAAAGCATTAATCAGAATAATTACCCACTAACTAACAATTTAATGACAGATTAAATATACTCTCATACTCAATTTGAGAGTACAGAGAGAGGAATACAAAAGGTCCAACCATAAGGTGACACGTCATTAGTCATCAGAACTCTCATACTCAGTATGAGATTTAAGTACTCTCATACTCGGTATGAGACTTTTGTGGGAAAAAGACAAAACCTAAACTCTCATACGAAGTTTGAGAGTTTCTATACTCTCATACCCAGTTTGAGACTTTTGTGGGAAAAAAAGACAAAGTAGCCTGACAATGTAGCACGTGAAAAATTGAACCCTAAACTCTCATATATAGTTTGAGAGTTTCATTACTCTCATATCCAGTTTGAGACTATCCAATTTTACTATTTAAGACACATTCATTAATATGTAAAATTAAAAATTTTATTTAATATTTAATTATTTTAATTTATTTGATAATATATAAGACACATTCATTAATATTTAAAATTAAAAATTTCAATATTTAATTATTTTAATTTATTTGATAATATATATCTTAAAATTAACACAATAAATTTTTTAATTTAAAATTTACACAGAATATAACAAGTGATTAAATCTTTAACTATTTTTTACAATTTAAAAATTATTTCTCTTATTTTATTTAATATTTAAAATATATCACTTAAATTATCAGTACATAATTTTTTTAAATTTTTCAACGCCGTCATATTTGACCATATATATATATAATGTCTAAAAATAATTTCCAGTGAGATCACAATAAACCTGTCTATATTCCTCATAATATGAGAATTTTTTTTTGATTTATACAAAGGAAAATTGTACTATATTTTTTTTAAAAAATTTAATTATTTTGATATATTTTTAATATACTATATGAATATTAAATATATATTTTTAAGTAAAATATATATTTAATATTCGATGTTTATTTTTTAGAATAAAATAATTTTTAAAATTAAAAATTTATAAGTAATATTTTTCAAAGGAAAAAAGTATTTTTAAAAATAACTTTACTTTTTGAACCACTTCAAAGAAATTCTATTTGCACCAAGAGAAATATTAAATATGGCCAAAATTAATAGTTGAAAGTATATGAATCAGGCCAGAAATAATAATAGTTATGATTTACAGTAAACTGTGAATTAACTTTATAATTTATAAATCAAACTAAAATTAAAAAAATTAATTTTTAACTAGAATCAAAATTAGATTATAAGAGTTTAGTTTCGATTCATGAACCGAAATCAGAACCGGCAATTCAGAACCATAAAAAATAAAAAAAAATAAAAATTAATATATATTAAAAATTAATATATTTTATATATTATATATATAATATATTAAATTTTAATATATATATATATAACATATAATTTTTAGTTCAAAATTAAAATTTAGAGTTAATTTTTTTAAATTTTTTATTTAGAGTTAATTTTTTTAAATTTTTTTCTTACACCTCAATTATATTATTAAATATTTTAAAATTATATACTTAAATATATATATATATATATATATATATATTTATATTGAAAAATTATATTTGCAAAAATTTGTCTTTATTATTACAATTATTATTTATTATTAATATATTAATAATAATTATTATTAATTAATTATTTTTAACAATTAATATTATTTAACTTAATTCATATTATTAAATTTATGAATTAAATATTTAGTCTCATAAATGAAAGTCATGGAGATATTGGAACTAAGGAAGAATGTGGGACCGGCCACTGACCAAAGACGAAGTGGGCAAATGACCATGAAAGGACAAAGCAATGAATGAATGAGACATCAAAAATCCCCTCCGAAAAGACCAAAATAGAATAATCGATCCTCTAATTTTCGGAGGAATTTCACTTTCATTGCTGCAAATTCATTTCTTTGCCATTTTTATACTTTGTTGCTCTATTTTATTTGGTTTTAGCTTCGTTTTTGTCTAATAACCTACCATCAAATCATTTAGAAGTCTTAGCTTGAATTTTGCAGTTCTTTGACTATTATTTATATCAATCCATGAGAAATTCAAGTAAATTAATAAGAGAAGTTTTAGTACTCTATTTCTATTCTATTTATAGCTCTTTCTAGAATTTTACACTTTCATTTTATTTAGAATTCAGTTTGCACAAGTTGACCGAGAAACCTATAATTTTCTACCACGCTTTGTTTTATAAATATATGTTTTATTTTTGATATATGTTTAGATATTAAATACACATAATTTAAATAATACATAATTAAATATACATTCGTAATTAAATATACGTAATTAAACTAAACATTCATAATTAAATATACATAATTAAACTACAATTACAATTTAAAAAAAATACATAATTCAACTACAAACCAAATTAAAATAAAAATACACATAATTAAAAAAAGTTCACATAATTTAAAAAAAAATTACAAACCATGCTCCTCATATCTATCATAAACACTATCTATTGGAGCTCTATCAGAAGGAGGATGAGAGAGCGGACATGATCTGGAATTATGATTGGGATTTCCACAACGGCTACATCTCGGACCTCTCCTAGTCTGCCTTCGGCTATGATCCATTGCGCCTTTAATTCTATTTACCCTTCTTCGGCCCGGCCCTCCATGGTGAATCATTAGGGAGTCATCTGGAAGTAGAGTCCAGTCCAAAGGAGGCCACGTCTGACTATCAAGTATAGGGGTGAAAGCTCCAGCAAACTGTGCAATCCAGCCTTCCTTAGTGTAGAACTTATCAACAAGCACCAACGGATCCTCACGTCTGCGTAAGGCTACGGCAATGGCATGTGAGCACGGAATCCTATACGTCTGCCACTTTCCACATGTGCATGCTTTGCAACTCCATCGTACTTCATGCTCGTTGCCGTATTCTGTTGCCACTTTGTACAGTAATAAACGTTTATTCCAGCAGCCTACTCGATGGAGTTGCGAACGGATTATATAGTTGTTAAACACGTTCATAGGCTTCGGTGCAAGTGCAGTGTTGCAGTTTGCTATCTTTTCCCAGTCTCGCTGGAAAATAGCTACCGTTTTCTCTAATGATGACTCAACCAAAGCTCTGATCGGTAAGTAGCGAGCTCCTTTTAGGACATTGTTGAAGCTCTCAGATATGTTCGTAGTCGACAACCCCCATCTATGACATCCATCTCCAAAAAGAGTCCATTTCTCGGGATCGATGCTTTCCAAATATCGTTTGGCGCCATTGCTATTCTTGCCCAACTTCTTCCAGGCAGCTTCATACTTGTGCTCTTGCAATTCCGTACCAACTGTCTGACACTGGTCCTTCAGCCCCTTCCGCCTGTATTTCGAACACATGTTGGCCTTGACGTGTTCAAGACAGTACCTATGAACATAATAAAAATTAAATAACACATAATTAAAATAATAAAAATAAAATAAGACATAATTAAAATAATAGAAATTAAATGACACATAATTAAAATAATTAGAAGTAAATACACATTATTAAAATTAAAATCACATAATTTTTAAAAAATTAAAATTAAATAAAATAAAATGCAATTATAATAATTATTAAACATAATTAAAATCATTAAAAAAACTACACTTAATTAAGAAAAATACCTGTGGACTCCCATTCCGGGCAATTTTTCTAAAATCGCATCAATAGCAGAAAGGATACCCTTGTGACGATCGGATATAATGCATGTCCAGCTATGTGTTGTCTCATCGTCCACGACCGCAAACGCTACTGGAAAAATATTATTGTTTGAGGTCTTGGCCACTGCTACTATCAATTTTCCCTTATAAGACCCTCGGAGGTGTGTTGCATCAATAGAAACAACCGGACGACAAGCCTTAAATGTTTCAATTGACGGGCCAAATGCCCAGAACACGTACCGAAAAATGCGTCTCGCATATGAACCGCCTTTGAACTTGTACTGGATCACTGTGCCCAGATTCTTTGCCTGAACTGCAGCTAAATATCTGGGCAGCTCCCTAAAATTTGACTCCCATGTCCCAAATAGTCCCTCAATTGCTTTTCTTCTCCCGTGCCAAGCTTTCTTATAGTTGACATCAACTCGGTATATTTTTTTCACATCTGTCTGAATTAGACGTACCTTGTAGCCTGTGTCCTCCTTAATTTTTGGAGTAATTAAGGCAACAATATCCGAGGATGTCACATTTCTGCCTTGATTGTCTATGTTTGCTCCCGCACAGTTGTGTTCCGCAACCCACTTCACCATTCTCCACTTGCCCGAACTAGCTTGTTCCGATGCCCGTATACTCCAGTTGCAATATACTCCGTGCAGTCTTTCCTGTGGATATTTAGGACTACGGGTTTCGCATTCGGCTGCCCAAGTTTTCTTTTTGCTCTCGACCTTGTGGTATGTCATCCATCTTTTTGCGGACCATGCCGTAATAGCATTTATCACATGCTGCTTGTTTTTGAAATAAGTACCGATACCAATACTCTCGGTATTGCCATCCCACATATTCGGTAAGTTTGCATTCTCCTCTTCCGAATCTTCCACGCCAATGTCTCCATAAATAAAATGACCCGAAGGTACATAAATTTCATTGCCAGAATCATACTCTGATGGCACGTAGGATTCATCGTCACTACTTGAAAAATCTGACATCTCTTCTTCACTATCCTCGTTTTCTCTTTCATCCGGACTGTTGACTGCTCCGATTTCTTCATTTTCTCCATCACCTGGACTGTTGACTGCTCCAATTTCCTCATTTACTCTTTCATCTGTACTGTTCCCTGCCCCAGTTTCTACTTCTTGATATTCACTATCATGTGCCATGCCACTTGTTTCGCCAGCCCCACGCGGTTCAGGCGCATGATAAAAGTCAGAAATTTGTTCCGCTGTTATATATAATTCTGGCAAGTTCAACGCATACATGTATAAAAACTGAATATTCCGGTTGTCCCGAATAATGATGTACCTTCTCATTCCATTGTATTCTTTCCACACCAAATAAAAAAAAATCGCAGCATATTTCGATTACTCCGCAACCCACACTCGTTGCATACCACATCTACAAGCTGCTCAAATGATAGCTGACAGTCAATGCATATTGTCGCGTCTGCCACGTTAGAGTTGTAACCAACCATACCGTCGACGAGAGGTAATGCACTGCTCCAATATAAATTTAATGGAAATGGAGTAGTATAAGACATTTCTCAAGAACACTGAAAAAACAGAGGGAGCCAGCTTATTATTTTTTTTTGTGCTCCAAATGTAGCTCGTATATGATATATATTGGCTAAGAAATCTCATACTCATTATCAGAACACACTACCCGATACTTTTTTTATTTCCCATCAACCGTGCACTTTTTCTGTTACTGTCAGAACTTGATTGTCAATGTTGCTTGTTGCAGGTGGTGAAAATTTTTCTGGGCAATGTACTCTCAAACTAGGTATGAGAGTTTTTTTTGTCCTGTAGTCATTTGGTTGATGGCGTGTGAAGTTTCTTTTTTCTCCAAGTACTCTCATACTGAATTTGAGAGTTTCTAGCATGCTTCACATGTGTCTGTACTCTCAAACTAGATATTATTATTTTTTAGATATTTAGTATTTTGAAAAAATCTAAATCTATGGCTTTTATTTGTATTCGGATTATTTGTTAGTAGTTAGATATAATATAAATTACTTGCATAAAATTTTTAAAAAATGAAAATTGACAGATTTGGGATATACTCTCATACTTGGTATTGGTATGATATGTTAGTGTATTTTTTTTTTATAATTTTTTGTAATTTTTATATTTTATATTTCCTAATATTAGTTTATAATATTAATAATATTATAAAAAAATTTGTATTTTTATTTATTTATGTAGTTTGCAATGTTCTTTAATTTTTATATTCTTATTTTTAATATTAATTTATAATATTAACAATATTATAAAAATTGTTTATTAATATGATAAATTATTAATATAAAAAAATCATTTTCACTTATATTAAAATATTTTTAATATTATAATTTATAAAATTAATAAATTATAATAATATTTAAAATTATAAATTATAAATTATTTGTTAAAATTATAAATTACTATAAATTAAAATATTATAAATTGTTTATAATATTTATAAATTACTCTCATACTTGGTATGAGACTTTTGTGAAAAAAAGGCAAAACCTAAACTCTCATACGAAGTTTGAGAGTTTCTATACTCTCATATCCAGTTTGAGACTTTTGTGGAAAAAAAGACAAAGTAGTCTGACAGTGTAGCACGTGAAAGATTGAACCCTAAACTCTCATATATAGTTTGAGAGTTTCTTTACTCTCATATCCAGTTTGATACTAAGTACTCTCATACTGAATTTGAGAGTTCTTAATTAAAAAATTAAGAACTCTCATACCTAGTTTCCGAAAACACTCCATTTGTCCACATTTTAAAATTTTCAAAATTTATTTTCACAATTTAAAAATGGACACCCTTTATCTAAAGCACCCCTGAAATTTGGGTGGAGAAAAATGAACAAAATGCACCAGCCAGTCAAAATCTAAGAATTAAAAAATAACAGAAAAATAAATTCTGAAGAGGGTTGGATAAAACTAATTCAACAAATCACTACTAACCTGCCTTGACTGCTGTCCCATAATGAGGAAACAGAAAGCCTTGGATCCAAACCCAGATACTCAGAAGTGAGAAACAAATCTGATGGGCATAATGAAGAAGGAAAACCCAGTGATTCAGGTACCTTAAGAGGCTGGAATTCAGGCAATGAAAATGTAGTAGTAGTCTGAATTTCAGGCGCTTTAGGATTTTGTAATCCAGGAAGTGCCCATTGCATTGCCTGCTTTTTCTCTTCCTTGATCTACTCTTCTTCCTTCTTATTAGAATCCTTGGGATCTGGTATTGTACGTAGCTTCTCAAAAGCCTGAACTAGATGCATCACTTTCCCGAACTCGGGTACACTACTTCTTGCTTGTTCAAGCAACCTTTCTCTCCTTCTCTTAGTTGTAGAAATACCCATTAGCTCTGATTGCTCACTCTCACAGAAACTTTGATTATCTGAACCATACCCGTCTTCAATCTCATCCTTTTGAGCCATAAATCCCTTCTCTATCTCATCCTCTTCAACTTCATTTTCAGCTCTATAATCATTGCCTTTTTCTTTATCCATTTCTTCTTTCTCTAAACCATCTCGATTCTTAAAAAACTCTTCCTGTGAAGCTCTTAATGTCTCATAGGCAACACACAAACACTTTTTTACTTTACCCCTAGTTTCTCTTTGCACTTGCACTCCACATTTGAAGTAGAATTCTCTTTCTCCTTCTTTGAATTCTTCTTTGCCACAACAAACTTCCTTTCCCCGATTTTCTTTCTAGGAGAGTAAAGGACCACATTCTGATTGGTAACTTGATTCTTTGACGCTGATTTTTGAGATTTTGCAGATTTAATCGATGGGGAATTTGTGGGTTTTGCACTATGGCTTGAATAGGAAACATTAGGGTTTGAATTCTCAGAAATTTTTGAAATTTCTTGAATCTTGGAATGAGGCCCATGGGAATCTTTTACAGGAGTAACGGCTTTTGAACTCTTGGCGCTCAAATCCATGTGAAAAAAAGGGTTCAAAACACAAATGAAACAGCAGATAAAAAAAAATTGGGATTTTGTTTGTACAAGATGAAGATGGGATTTTGAAGGTTTAGATGGAAAGAGAGTACAAAAAAGTGAGAGAGAGAGAGAGAGAGAGTTAGGTTTCTTTTATTGATCTCTGAGAAATCTATGAATGAAAAATAGACGAAGAAAGAAAAATGAACGTTGAAGATTTGGCTCTTCGTAACGGCTAGTTTTCCTAGTCGTGGGGTTGTGGTTCGTGGAGCGTTGGATTGATATTTCGAATTTTAGTTTGGTCGCTTGACCGTCGGATCGGACTGGTAGACTCGGGGCATTAACAACGATGAATTGTTTTGATTAGTAACCGTTAGGGTATTATTGATTGATACATTTTCTTATCTTATATATTTTACATGCCATTTAAAATTTAAAATTATTATATAATACATAAACTCAGTAAATAATTTAAATATTTTTTTATTAATTGTAAATATTCATATAAAAATATGTATGTCCTCTGAGAAAAAAATAAAAAAGCATTAATATATTAATTTGTAAAAATTATTTGATTTGTATAGCATTTTTTTAGGCTAGCAAAAATTTATTAATAATTATTTTTTTGAGCATAATTTATTAATAATTATTGAATGTATACATAATTTGCATAAAAAATTAAATTAAATTGTATTATAAATGTGTGTTTATATATAAAATAACTCTTTGAAAATTTCCCATTTTGTTGCTTTAAATTAACAGCTTTTTTACGTGAAAGAATTTTCTGTACATTAGGCATTATTCGGTTGAAAAGACGATTTGGATAAATTCGTAAAAATTATTTGGTTTAAACAAAATTGGGAAAATTACGTCAAACACGGAGCTTCAATTTTGTCTTTTCAATCATACGGAGGTCAATTTTTTTTTTTTTCAATTCTACGGCACGCATACTCTTTTTTTTTTTTTTTTTCCTTTTGAATCTTTTTCAAGGCTATTTTTTTACTTTTTTTATTTTTTTACTTTTTTAATTTTTAATAGGTATTTATATTTTTTTATTTATAAATAATTTTTTTTATATTCTCATTGTATATACAAAAAAAATAAATATAGACATAACAAATTCACAACATATAGATAATATATATGAAAATAAATAGTAATATATATATAACATATTCACAACATATACATTATAATTAATTAATTTATAAAAATTAAAAGACATATATCTATAATATATATACTATAATTGATAAATATATAAAGATTGTATAATATAAAAATGCTAAAAAATAATATATGCACAATATATATATTATATATCTATAACATATGCACAATATATCTAAAATATAGAAAATTATGTTATAAAATGATATTTTTAAGATTTATTTTTAAGAAATTTTTATAAAATTATATTATTTTTTTAAATTATTATTTTATAATGTAATATTTAAAATAAATTTAATTTTTATTTTTTAAAAAAATTTTATAATATATGCATAGTATATCTATAATATATCTATAATATATATAAATTATAAAAATATGATGATGTATAGTATTTTTATAATTCTGTAAATTTCTTAAATATTTTTGAAAATTTTTTATATCACCCATATTTAAAAAAAATTTATTTTTATAGATAATTTTATAAAATGCCCAAAAATATTGTCATCCAAGTTTCAACCATCACGCTACTGTTTGGGCTTTTTGTTAAAAGCTCCGCTTGGGCTAATTCTACTTAGTAAAATGAGCATTTATATAATTATCTAAAAAATAATTTTATTTTAAAAATATAATAAAAATTAAAAATATTTATATTTTTATAAAAATTAGAGTAAAATTTTAAAAAATATTTTATTTTTCACTAAAAGAAATTTTTTAAAAATATTTTTTCTCTCATTACAGTCAATATTTTATTTTTATTTTTATTTTTTTTCAAATTTTACTATTAAATAAAATATTCTAATAAAATAATAAAAATTAGTATTTAAAAATATTTTTCATCATGTAAAAATTATATTATTTTTATAAAAGATAATTTTAATTTTAATTATAAAAATAAATAACACTCACAAAAAATAAAAAAAGTAAAATATATAAAAATATATTAATAAAAATAATTAAATTTATTTTAAATAAATTTTACATATCATATACATAAAAAATAAAAAAAATAAATTTTCATTATGTAGATGTATGACAGATTTATTATAAATGTTATAGATATGTTATAGATATTATGTGTATATTATATTTTTATTATTTAAGTTGTGTATATTTTATGTAAAAATTATTAAATATTATATAAATATTGTGTGTATGTTATGGGCGTAAAATATTTAAAAAATAAAATTAAATAAATATTAAAAATATTATATAAATATGTACTAAATATGTTATAGATGCGTTGTAAATTTGTACTGAATATATTGTTGGCGTTGTTTCATTCACTCTATCAATCTTCTCTGCTAAAGAGTATCATAATTATGGCAGTTTCGTTGCTAAGAGAATATGATTGGGTGCGACAGTAATGGGACTTGGGAGCAAGTGAAAGAAATTACCAAAGGGCCCATTACCCAATGAATAAAAATTTATTTTATTATTTTAACAATTAATTTATTATATATATATATATTTTGTAAAATGGAATATTGCTCAATGCTTTTAACGGGAATAAAACTCAGTTGGTCAAATTATTAAAGATGGATAAAAAAATATATATATATTTAAATTCAAATATTTTTGTTGGTAAATTATTTTAAGGGCATATATATGCCATCGTTATAATATTAGAGGCAAAAATATACATTCTTTAAAAAAAATCAATACCCTCATAAAACTGTAATAAATATAAATACTCAATAAAAAAGAACATACAATAAAATTTATTTATTTTTAATTAATACATTTAAAAGTGATTATCATAGTTTGAATTTGTAATGTCTTACATTATAATCCTTAACTTACCAACAAACTAATCTCTATCAATCTTCTATACTAAAAAAACATATATACTCTATAGGATCATATTAAATATATTTTATTATGACATTAAGAAAATAAAAAGTTACATTTAAATTTTTAATATAAAAAAAAATAGTTGCAATTGCAAAAAGAAAATGCAAACAAAATTCACAATCATAAAAAAATGAAAAACAAATGGAGCATAGACAAATATAAAGAGATAAGAGGACAAATTAGGGATAGTCGTGTGGTAGCAATTGTTACTAGTTAGTTTTTTTATTATTTGATTTTTAATTAATTGCGCGAGAGATGAGATATTTATAATTTAAATTTGAGACATAAATAAAAATAATATACATTTTTAACTATCAAACTACATCTTAATTTTATTATATCAGTCAATTAAGTCATGTTCACTAGCTCAACTATATATATATATTTATATCACTAAATTGATTGTTTTAGTTAATAATTAAATGATAATATACTTTCAGGCACAATTAACAGAAATCATTATGATGAATTTTGGAGAAATGATTAATTGACTTGCCTCCTCCTAACCTTGTAATAGCTTCAAAGACACTCATCAACTGTTCCTAACTCCTCAAGCAAATTAATTCATGCTTGGTTCTGAAGTTTTCATTGTACATACCATCATAACACTTCTTTGGCCTTTATTAATAATGCACATGAAAACCATT
Organism: Garcia nutans; assembly: GCA_947685225.1. Classification (NCBI taxonomy): domain Eukaryota; kingdom Viridiplantae; phylum Streptophyta; class Magnoliopsida; order Malpighiales; family Euphorbiaceae; genus Garcia; species Garcia nutans. Next base: position 53,702,808 of record CANTUV010000012.1, read on the forward strand.
ACTTGTTATTCAACTGTCATTTTATTTGTATTTCCTTGTCTATTATAATTTATTAGATTTAGTTGTACAATAATGCTCTTCTTCCTTCTCTCGCTTATTTTGGTAATTAAAGACAATTTATTATTTCACTTTTGAATTTGAGATACAAAAATGCCAAAATTAAATTGAATTAAACGAAAAATTATACTTCTTTGTATATGATTTAGTATGCAATATTAATTCTCGCAGGCCTATGAATTATCAGCTGTTAAATTATTGTTTTAATAAAAAAATAACTTAAAATGCAATATAATGTTATTTTGACGTATAAATTAAATATATTTTCTATAGTTTAAATGCAACAGAATAAAATAAGAAAACGATGTAATTGCAAGTTGGTTGTCCGCAATCGCTATAAAATAATACTTTACCTTTTTTTTTTTTTTATATGTATATTTATTTTGTGCAACTTACTCAATGGGTTTGCTATCTTTCTCTTCCTTCCAGTAAATGCTAACGAGACGTTTAGCGTGTTTAGTTGGATCCAGATAGAATTCTAAGAAAGTTAAAATAATTTTTTTGACTAATAATATTATTTTTATTTATAAAAAATTTATATAAAATAAAATATTAAATTTATTAAAATTTATCAACTAATTAATAAAATATTTTATTTAAAAAAATAAAAAAAAATTATTTTACTGAAAAAAATTATAAAATTCTATTTAAAGAGACAATTATAACTTTATTTTTAAATATGATAAATTAAAAAATATATATTATAAGTATAGTTTAGGTATTATTTAAATTTTTTAATAAAATAAAATTAAAATTAAATAAATTAATATTTTTTTAATTTATTTTTTTAATATTTTATTATATTATTCAAATACCATAATATAATATAATCTTAGTAATATAAATTTTAGTAATCTATCAAACAAACAAATAATCAGTTAATTCAAATTATAAATTTATTTTTTGAGTATTATAAGAGGAGAGGGAAGAGTGGACAATGAGTTGTTCATAATAATTTATATAAAAGTTCATTATAATGTTTTATAAATAATAATTTCTTAAATTCAATTTTAAATTTTAAATTATTGAAGTCAAACACTAAATACTGAACTTTTAAACGCTAATTTGATTTTGAATATCATAAAATTCATATGTAAAACCTGGTCCGAAATTAACTTTTAAATTTAAAAGGAATTACAAGATAAATAATCATTGTCCGTTTATCCAACAAAAATTTATATTTTTAATTTAAAATAAAAATTTTTTTAGAATAGTAAATATTAAATTGGTTTCTAGCATGGGCGAAGCCAGACTTTAAAATAAAGGAGGGTAAAATTTTTTTTTGCAAATTCTAACTTCCTTATAATTATTTTTCTCATTTTATTTTAATAGTATTTTATAAATTTATAAATTTATTAATAATATATTTTTATTATTAAAAAATAATTAATAAAAAAATATTAATATATATGTGTACAAAATTTTAAATTTATAAGATTTTTTTAATAAAAATAAAATAAAGAGAAAAAAAAAATTAAATAATGAATATAATTTCTTAAAAAATAATTAAAATAAATGAGTTATTTAATTTATTAAATGTGTTCAAATTAATTTAGTTGAAAAATTTATCCCTTTCTTTATTTTTTTGTATTTGTATATTATTAATATTTTGTCAATATTTTAAAAGAAAACTATTACATATAGAATAAATAATTTATTGTACTTTTTTTTACTTCTTGTAAAAATTAAAAAAAAAGAGGAGGACAATTTAAATTATTTTAAAAAAAATAATAAATAATTTAAATTTTTTTTAAAAATATTATATATATATATAAATTTTCAAAAAGAGAAGGGGGGCAACTGCCCCCTTCTTTTCAACATAACGTCGTCATTGGTTTCTAGTATGTTAGTATAATAATAAAATAATTTATAATTATATATATTTTTATGTATTTAAATAAAAAAAATAAAATAATTATTATATAACCTAAACCAATATAAATTCATAATTTTTATACTTTCTGTCTTCATCTCATGAAAATAAACTTATTTTTTATTTTATAAAAATTAATAAAAAATAATTATTTTTATTAAAAATATAAATATATATATTTTAATTATATTCTTATTTTATTATATAATATATTAATAAATAATATTAAATATAAATATTTTAAAATTTTAATTTATCAACTAATTTATTAAAATAATAAATAAATATAATTTAAAATGAATAAAAATAAAATAAAATGAGCCCACTTATATAGATGAGAGGAAGTACAATTTATCAATTAATAAATAATATAAAACAAAATAGCAGAGACATATTAGAATAAAAAAAAAAAGGAAAAACAAACAATAGGACATAAAAACAGCAGGCAGCAGCAGCATCTACGAAGAAGGGTCAACGCAAGAATCTGTGCTTTACAGGTTAACGCCCATTGTGTTTTCAAAACGCGTCATTCCCAGTCCAAGGGCATTCTTGTAATTCCATACTTCTATATCTTATTTTCACCATTCTGCCATTCTCCACCACCAGCCAGGAGAGCGCCACATCACCAATAAAATTAATTTTTGTCATTTAAAAAATTCATAAATTCATTATTAATCTCATTTACTGATCTTATTCTGTCTCTTTAAACTTAAAAAAAATTGTTTTGAAAATTTTAATAAAAAATTAATAGTAAAATTTACATCACTAATTTTTCATTATAAAAATAATTTTAATTATAGAAAGAAACAATTTCAATTTTATAATTTTATTTTTTTTCAATTTTATGTATTAAATAATACAATTCTTTAATTTATAATCATTTATTCTATTAAAATTATCAATATTAAAAAATAAAAATTTTAAAAAATATAGACAAATAAAAAAAATATCAGAGGGGCAAATGTCGGGATTAGAGATGTGTATTTAAACCCATTCAAACCCAATCGCTTCTCTCATCCCCACAAGAAACTAAACTAAACTAAACAAAACTAAACAAAAAAAGGCCCAATTTTCTCTTTTTCTCTGTCTCGCGACATTCTCTCTTGTTTACAGGTACTGATTCTGATTTCTGATCTTAACACTCTGTAATTTTCTTCATCTCTGTTACTCTTATTTTCGCGCCATTTAAGTTCTGGTTTCTTGCTCTTTCCTTTTAGATGTATTAATTAGCGTTTTAAAGCATTTGTTGTTCTTGATCTGTGATTTTCTTGATATCTTAATGTATGGATCTACTTCATGATTTTTAAGATCTTTCAGCACTTCTCAGTTTTTATTGTGCTAGATCTGTCGTTTTTTGTTGGATCTTTTTGTTTTTGTACTAGCAACTTGTTTCGTATAGTGATGAGTAAGAATTCTATAGGCTAACGATGTAAGAAAAATCAAGCATTTTGTAATTAATATCAAGAGCTTGAATTTGAGATCCGTTTGGAATTTGAGTCTAAACTTCTATGTGTAGTAACAATTAGATTTACATGTTCTAGAAAATAACTTCCTACCATAAAATTAATTGAAATGATGTTGTTAATACTGATTTCATACTGAGAATTATTGTTTACTAAATGATATTGTCTTCATTTTTTTAGTAATTTGCTGATTCTGGATCAATTTCTGTCATTTACTTTTTGTTTGCTAAAGTAGGTTAGTAGCTGTGGAAAGATCTGGGTATGGATTGTGTGCGTTGTTTATTTCCTGCTATCTTATATGTACGAGTTTGCTTTGTTTCAGGTAATAAACTTTGAAAAACAAAATGGTGAAGATCTGCTGCATTGGAGCAGGGTATGTTGGTGGTCCTACAATGGCAGTTATTGCACTCAAGTGCCCATCAATTGAAGTGGCTGTTGTCGATATCTCTGTCCCTAGGATCAATGCCTGGAACAGTGACCAGTTACCTATCTATGAGCCAGGCCTCGATGATGTGGTCAAGCAGTGCAGGGGAAAGAACCTGTTTTTCAGCACCGATGTGGAGAAACATGTTTATGAGGCTGATATAGTCTTTGTTTCTGTTAACACCCCAACAAAAACCCGTGGTTTGGGAGCTGGTAAGGCTGCTGATCTAACATACTGGGAGAGTGCAGCTCGCATGATTGCTGATGTCTCAAAGTCTAACAAAATTGTTGTTGAGAAATCAACTGTCCCAGTTAAGACTGCAGAGGCAATTGAAAAGATTTTGACCCACAACAGTAAGGGGATTAAATTTCAGATCCTCTCAAACCCAGAGTTCCTTGCAGAGGGAACTGCAATCAGCGATCTGTTTAACCCTGATAGGGTTCTCATTGGAGGCAGGGAAACCCCAGAAGGCCTAGAAGCTGTCAAAGCTTTGAAGGATGTTTATGCTCATTGGGTTCCTGAAGATCGCATCATAACCACCAACCTATGGTCTGCAGAGCTTTCCAAGCTTGCTGCCAATGCCTTCTTGGCCCAGAGGATCTCATCTGTTAATGCTATGTCAGCTCTCTGCGAGGCAACTGGGGCTAATGTTGCTGAGGTGTCATATGCTGTTGGCAAGGATACTAGAATTGGGCCAAAGTTCCTTAATGCTAGTGTTGGTTTTGGTGGATCCTGTTTCCAGAAGGACATTTTGAATCTGGTTTACATATGTGAGTGCAATGGTCTTCCGGAGGTGGCAGAATATTGGAAACAAGTGATTAAGATCAATGACTATCAGAAGAACCGATTTGTAAACCAGGTTGTTTCCTCTATGTTTAATACAGTTTCAAATAAGAAGATTGGCATTTTAGGTTTTGCTTTCAAGAAGGATACTGGTGACACTAGGGAGACCCCTGCCATTGATGTGTGCAAGGGGCTTTTGGGAGATAAGGCTCGATTGAGCATCTATGACCCACAGGTGACTGAAGACCAAATTCAGAGAGATCTGACCATGAACAAGTTTGATTGGGACCATCCTCTCCACCTCCAGCCAATGAGCCCCACAACTGTTAAGCAAGTGAGCGTTGTTTGGGATGCCTATGAGGCAACAAAAGGTGCACACGCTCTTTGCATTTTGACAGAGTGGGATGAGTTCAAGACTCTTGATTACAAGAGAATATACGAGAACATGCAGAAGCCAGCTTTTGTGTTTGATGGAAGGAACGTTGTGAATGTGGATGAGCTGAGGGATATTGGTTTCATTGTATACTCAATTGGTAAGCCACTGGATGCATGGCTCAAAGACATGCCAGCTGTAGCTTAAACGAGACGCTGATTGGTTTGGTCATTTGGTGATCAAATGGTTATAACTTGACAGAATCAAATTGATTTTTCACTATTTTTAAACTATTGTCAATTTTTTCTTGCTGTCTGTCTCAGGGTAATTGTGGCAAATTGCATCGCGATTATCACGGTGAAAGCCGAGTCTATATATTGTTTTGTTTTGCTTTACATTTGATTCAATTATATAATGCCATCTGGTGCTTGTTTTGAGGAACACATGTTTTTTATTTTATCATGTACTATTATATAAAAACCACTAGTTTGGTGAATTCCATAAACCAAATGTCTCCTATGCTTGTTGCATCTCTCTGTTCAAATTTTTCTCTTTTACATTCAAGCAATTCTAAACTTCATGTAAGCAAGGTGCCTTGCAACACTACCTTAGCATTGTTGGTTGAAAACTTTGCCTATTGATTGAACATTAGAATTGCACGTCGGATGTGGATGGGGCAATTCGACTTGTATAATCAAACATGCCTTGACTTGAAAATATAATATTCTAAATACATAACCAATAAGCACGAATGAACGAACATGCGTCCGACTTGATAGTTTAAGGTACATGACAACTAAGCAAAATTCGCCATGTTAGTTTGTGGAAAAATCAAATGCTGAACTTAAATATTCATGTGCATTTGGCTTACAATTCAAATTAAACTATACTAATTTATTAAGAAATCAAATAACACATAAATTAATATACTAAATCTGCATTTAACTTTTAACATTCAAGTTGGAAGGTATTCGACCAAATTAACTAAACTACAAGCATACGACCAAATTATATTAATCGTCTATTTGATTTTGGTGTTTGTTCTCAACTTTTTTTTACCCTGAAATGTCAGCTAACAACCAGTGGTTAAAAAAAAGGTAAATATCAATAATTAAAAGTTTTAGTTTTCTGTTGATTGCAAAATTGGAATTTATATGATGATGTCTAAAAAATAAACATATTTTTAAAAATACTTAGCTACTTCAATTTAAACTGTTGGTATATTAAAGGTACACTTAAAAGGGTATTTTTTATTTTCTTTTTTAAAATTATAAGATATTTTAAAAAAAATCCAAAAATAACATATCATATAATTTTCTTTAAAAGTTTATATTCAAATATAACATATCATATGATTTTCTTTAAAAGTTTTTGTGATTGTTTCTTAATAAAATTAATTTTATGTAAATATTTAGATATTAAAAATTTAAAATTCCACACTCATTTTAAGTGATTTCATTTTAGTAATAAATTTTATAATTAAATAACACTTGCAAACATAACTTAATAGCTTAGTGGTAGATTAATAACACATTTTTCTACTGAAAATTAAATAATCTTTCATTCTTTTAGTATTTAAAATAAAAAATAATTAGAGATTTAAATTTTGAGAATCAGATATCTTCAAAATATGTTGGATTTACGTGGAAAAAAGTAATAGGAGCTAATTTTTTTTTTTTAAATAGAATATTTTTCAATCTGTAACAGCAGCAGCAACATCCAAATTAGCTCTGAATTTTTCGAACGCCATATGCAGGATCCAAACTACTAACCAGTTACATTTACTATTTTACCCTTTCCCATCCCCGCATGCAATGGATCCCAGGACCCAGACTCTAGAAACGCCATATAACTCTGGTTGGTTGAAAGCTACACATCAACTGTAACAATTTGGTAATTTTAACATTAACTTCAAAAATTCAGATCTCAGATTTGAAGCCACTATTTAAACCCTTCCCTCGCTCAATCGCTCTCTCTCTCTATGCTCTTTCCCTCTCTAGATTCTCCATTGAAGAAAGATCAAACGTAAGCAAAATCTTTTCATTTTCATTTTGTTTCCTTTTCTTGATTTAATTTCTGTGCAATAATGATTTGTTCATTTCTGATTTCAATTTTAATTCAATTTAGTTGAAACCATTAAATCATTAATTTCAATTCCTTTTGTTATCCAATTGTGTGTGAATGTGTCTTGAAAATTAAAATTAGATTAAGGGGAGCCTGTTTAATCGGATCTGTCCCCCTCATTTACTATTGCAACTTGCAAGCAATTGTTGGTTAATTGAGATATGAAGATTTTGATTTTCCTTTTTGATTTTTCTTTTTGGCGGTAATTCTATATTTGTATATTTGTTTTTTTTTCAGGTTGTAAACTTTGAGAAGGAAAATGGTGAAGATCTGTTGCATTGGAGCTGGGTATGTTGGTGGGCCTACAATGGCTGTTATTGCTCTTAAATGCCCATCAATAGAAGTGGCTGTTGTTGATATTTCTGCTCCTAGGATCAATGCCTGGAATAGTGACCACTTGCCTATCTATGAGCCTGGCCTCGATGATACGGTCAAGCAGTGTAGAGGGAAGAATCTATTTTTTAGTACTGATGTGGAGAGACATGTTTCAGAGGCTGATATGGTCTTTGTATCTGTCAACACCCCGACTAAAACTCGGGGATTGGGAGCTGGTAAAGCTGCTGATCTTACATATTGGGAGAGTGCTGCTCGCATGATTGCTGATGTCTCAAAATCTGATAAAGTTGTTGTTGAGAAATCAACTGTTCCAGTTAAGACTGCAGAGGCAATTGAGAAAATTTTAACACATAACAGCAAAGGGATCAAATTCCAGATCCTCTCCAACCCAGAGTTCCTTGCTGAGGGAACTGCAATCAGTGATTTGCTTAACCCTGATAGGGTTCTCATTGGAGGGAGGGAAACCCCAGAAGGCCTAGAAGCTGTCAAAGCATTGAAGGATGTTTATGCTCATTGGGTTCCTGAAGATCGCATCATAACCACTAACCTATGGTCTGCAGAGCTTTCCAAGCTTGCTGCCAATGCCTTCTTGGCCCAGAGGATCTCATCTGTTAATGCTATGTCAGCTCTCTGAGAGGCAACTGGGGCTAATGTTGCTGAGGTGTCATATGCTGTTGGTAAGGATACTAGAATTGGGCCAAAGTTCCTGAATGCTAGTGTTGGTTTTGGTGGGTCCTGTTTCCAGAAGGACATTCTGAATCTGGTTTACATCTGTGACTGCAATGGTTTACTGGAGGTGGCAGACTATTGGAAACAAGTGATTAAGATCAATGACTATCAGAAGAACCGATTTGTGAACCGTGTTGTTTCCTCTATGTTTAATTCAGTTTCAAATAAGAAGATTGCCATTTTAGGTTTTGCTTTCAAGAAGGATACTGGTGACACAAGGGAGACACCTGCCATTGATGTGTGTAAGGGACTGTTGGAAGATAAGGCTAAATTGAGCATCTATGATCCACAGGTGACGGACGATCAGATTCAAAGGGATCTTATCATGAAGAAGTTTGACTGGGACCATCCCCTCCATCTCCAGCCAATGACCCACACCACTGACATTAAGCAAGTCAGCATGGTTCGGGATGCCTATGAGGCAACAAAAGACGCACACGCTCTTTGCATTTTGACTGAGTGGGATGAGTTCAAGACTCTTGATTACAAGAGAATATATGACAACATGCAGAAGCCAGCTTTTGTGTTTGACGGAAGGAACATTGTGAATGTTGATCAGCTGAGGGATATTGGTTTCATTGTATACTCAATTGGTAAGCCGGTGGATGCTTGGCTCCAGGACATGCCTGCTATAGCTTAAACGAGAGGCTGATTGGTTTGCTTATGTTACAGGTTAAATGGTTATTGTTAGAGGCTGGCTATTTGATTCTTTATTATATCTCAAATGTTGTTATTGTATCTTGCTTTCCATGTATTTGGTACAATGGGCATTACATGTCATGGTGAAAGAAAGGGGCTCTATGTTTTGCCTTCTTATATTCTATTCAAATATATCTATCTTCTGATACTTGTTCTTAGAACAATGGATTTCACATGTATTTGATTTTATGTAATATAATAATTAGATCGTTGAATTCCAGAAAGTGAAAACCTTTTCTTTCACTGCTTTTTGAACTAAGAAAAGCTTAATACTCTTTTTGTCTGATTGTAAATCTTTTTCCTTTTCCTGTTGTTTTGAACTGCATGAGAGAGAATGGATAATAAAAAAGGAAAAAAAGATGAAATGAAATAGCCATCCATTGAGGTGTTTACTTCCAGAAATGCTTGTCAATCGAGCTTCATTCAGGAGCCTGGTTATGTTGTAGACATTTTATGTATTTTGATTTCTTAGGATCTGACCACAATGGTTATGTTCAAATTTTTCTGTGTTCTTTGATTCAATATTTTGTTCGATAACTCGACCAGGTCTCAGATTTCAACTTGATAAGTATTTAATCGATGCAATGCATTATTACCAATTTAGCTATAAATTCTACTTCTGGGAAATTCTGAAGAAAAAGAATATTTTCAACACGCTGAAAAATCTGTGGAAGTGGGCCAAGCGGTTCAAATAAGCAGAAAGCTTTTTGCAGCCACTAACAAGACACGGCCTTGCTCTTTCTGAACACATACAATCAAATTATTCCCACGTGCAATTATTGAAACTTCAAAACCCAATTAATATCATCCACGTGGCATTAAAAAACAACCTTTTGCTTTAACTCATCAAAGTTTCTTTTTCTTACATCAACACGAACTTTAAGACAAGACTTTATTTCCTAATCTGTCCTTAAGATCACAGAATTTTGAATTGGCAATTTACGTAATTTTCCATCAGATTCTTTCCTCTTCTGGTAATTTAGAAGTCGTCCCTGGCCTTCAGGGCCGAAAAAATTTTCCGACCTCGGATCACCAAACACATTCCTCAAATTTCCTATAAATCATGTTCTTACTTTACCATTTCCTCGATCCCTAATCTTCTAAATCATTTCGAGCAGAAATTCTACTGATCTTCTCTCAATATTCTTGGTTTCGATTCGCTTTCTTCTCTATCTATTGATTCTAATTTTTATCTCTTGCCGTTCCCTCGATCCATTTCTAGGGTTAGGGTTTTTAGACCTCAATAATTCTGCTGTTTCGAAAGGGTTTTTGTTCCATATCTGAATCTAAGCTTTTATATGAGTTTTTTGTGGGTCAAATTTATCTGGGTCAGTTGAAATTCTTAATAATTCTTTGAAATTTTTGTTTTTTTAAAAATATTCATTTCTTTCGATTTTGTGTTTCATTCGATTTTTTCATACATTAATACCGTTTTCTTTTTCTTTTTCTTTTCTTTAAATTGTAAAAAAAAAATTAGGGATCTTGAATTTTGATTTTGTGAATTGTGTTTATATATTCGTTTGATTTCGTATTCCTTTCGTGGATCCTGTGATCTTATTTTTTGGCGGGAATTTTTTGGGTAAGTCCAAGCTCTTGTAGCTGAATCAAGTGATATTATTAATTGTTGATTGTTTGTTTATATGTGATTACATACTGTTGCTTCTCTTCTTTTTAGTTCTTTTTCACTACTATATTATTAAGAATTCGGTTGGTCTACAGTGGCAGAATTTCAGGGAATTGAGGTGAATTGAGATGGTTAGAAATGCCTTTTGAAACGTGAAATTGAAGTTATACAATGCTTGTGGAATGAGCACCACATGGTTATATGTCAGCTTTCTTCTTGTTCTTTTAATTTTTTAAAAATATCTTTCAAGCATAATTGATACCTGTGGGTGTATGTGAGTGACATGCATGCATATTGCCAGACTTTAAGGCCTTGAATTCTGTTTTCCCTCAGTAGTTTTATCACCCTGTTTTATCTAGACTTTGTGTGAAATAAATAAGTTAAAAAATGTTGTTTTGAAAGAAAGGGCAGTCAGTTCTGACATGCTTTTGCTGAAGCCAATGAGTGCCAAGAGTGTTTGGACCAATTTAGATGCTAATTGTCGTTTGTTTTCGGTGGCCAGCATTTGAGGCATTGGACGAAATATTTGTAATGTTATAATTGTCCATAATGTTTCTATATGAAACTACACAGTTCCTTGTACGATGGTTTGTGATGCATGTTTTTGTTTATTTTATTGTTGACAAAACATTATATGTTTAAGGTTTGCATATTTGTCCTACATTATGCATACCTTGTATACCGCATGTTCTTCTATTTGCTAATTTTGGATTTATTGATTCTTCAATTCATTTCTGTGCTTCTGTTTAACTCATGGAAGAAATTTCAGATTAAAATAACTCTGATTTGCAGGTTCAGTATGATTCACAAGAGGCCCTTTGTCGATGATGATTCTTATGAGGTTGCTTGTAAGCACCCTCGACACCTGGAACACGTTGATCAGCGTGCTCCACTTGCCTCTCTTGATGATGCTCGCCAAAAATATGTGACTTCAGGTAAAAATGGTTGATAGTCTTGTTTGTGGCTTGTTGAATAGATAAAGGAATGAGACTTATTTGCATTACCTGCAAATTTAGCCACAATGTGTATCATTTTTCTTACAAATGATTTAGCCTTGCCTATTTGGCAACTTGATATGAAAAGGGTATTTGAAATGAAATCTTAAGTTTAATAATAGATGTATCTTGGACCACTTAACCATATATAACATGTTGAATTAACACTTTATTCAATTAAATGAGACTGCATTACATTGTCATCTCTTAGAAACAAAAAAATTAGGTTTTTTCTTTGAATGTTCATCAGTGAGTAGTTTGCTGAATTCTATCAGTGGAATTTCCTGCCTACAACAGTTAATATTGCTGTATGGCTCTCATATCATAGGCAGTAAATTTGCAATTTAACCAATATCCCGTTCTGCAACAAGAATTACGGAAATTTATTAATGCTGTTCTGATCTTACAGGTCTTGCATGTTCTAACTACTGAAATTGAGCTTTCTTTATCACTTGCATGTGCTCCATTCATTCATTGGATAAATTCATATTATGGTTTAATTGATGGTCTTCAACCTTTTAGTTTATGAGTTGACTTGTTATGAGAATGGTGATGACAGTTTTTGTAAATTTAATTTTCTGGCTCACATAGTTGACTTGTGTTTATTATGAAGATGGTGATGGCAGTTATATTAACTGCCAAGATGTTGGGAGTTCTGCAAATGATTCAGTCATAGCAGTTTCAAATGATGCCAACAACTTTGAAAGCAGTTCTGGCAGTTTTTCGCATTTTTTATGGATCAACAATGGAATTCTCGAGGCAGATAATCTCTCTTTTTTCCCTGAATATTTTGATCACGGACACCAGTTAAGAGCTTTGCTTCAGCCTGAGGAAGTGTTCTCTTCTCTTGACTATCCTCCTCAGAAACAGGTTTCAATTGGACCAGAGCATCAAGTTTTTGTTCCTGAGTGGGAGGTTCCAAAAACCTCTTTGAATGAGATAGAGAAGTCTATTCCTCAAATTTTACTTGCACAATCATCCAGCGCCAGTATCATAGGTGATGATAATAACAAGGAGAGGCCAATGGGCACTTGCGTTATTCCTATGCCTGAACTGGATGAATCTGCAACCAATTGCTTTGAAGGCTCTAAAACCGACTGTAGTTGCCTTGATCAGGGCTCTATTGAATGTGTGAAACAGCATATCACGGAAGCTAGGCAGAAACTTAGGGAGAACCTTGGAGGGGAGATATTTGAGTGGCTGGGTTTCTCTGATATGGGGGAAGATGTTGCAAAGAAATGGACTGAAGAGGAAGAGCAAATCTTCCAGGAGATTGTCCTATCAAACCCTGCATCCTTAGACAAGAACTTTTGGGATCATCTATCAGCTGCATTCTTTTCCCGAACAAAAAGGGAACTTGTCAGTTATTATTTTAATGTGTTCATGCTTCGGAAACGTTCTGAGCAGAATAGGTTTGATCCACTGAACATTGACAGTGATAATGATGAGTGGCAAAGAAGTGATGCTGTGATGGCAGAGGAAGATGAGGATTCTGCTGTGGAATCTCTCAATGGACAAGATGCTTCTGCTTATTATCGTGAAAATCATGTAGAGGATTGCAATGAACGCATTGAGGATGAGGATGATATTGGTGCTTCCAAAGATAATGCCGATGAAGATGTTCAGAGAGTTGCAACTGACGAGGAGTATGAGGGAGATTTAGATGATATTTCAGAAGCACAAGTTGGGATTTCCACTGTTGATTGTGATGGTGATTCTGGCTTTGAACTTCTTTAAGGGGTTCCCAGTAACAAAGGGAGCAATTTTGATGCTGGAGATGATTAATTTGCATCATACGGGTATCAGCTGGACAATGCTGATTGCTGCGGTCCACTTGATGTTGCAACTTATGGAAGACACTCTGGTCAGGAGTGAAACCTATCTCAGGGAGCATAGTGTTTATGGTTGGAATGAAATGGTGGATTACATTTAATTTCCTTGCAGTTCTTAACCTTGGGTGTTACTACTATATGTGATGGAATTAATGCTGTTACCTAGGGGGCTTCCTGAGAGGGTGGTGGACTGGGTGAAGGCTAGAATATGATATCAATCACTATTGTGGTGATTGATTGATCTATGTACATACTTTCGAATTAAAGTTGGCCTAGAAAGGCATCAAATCTTAATTCCTCTCAGAGCCCCAGTTGCATAAAAATAAGCGCGATTCTCAGATTGGCCCCTAACTAGTACTATCCTTAGCTTACAAGTTTTGGAAAAAAGTTCGTGTCATTGCAAGGAAGAAGGCAGTTTTCTAAATGATGATTAATTTCCATGGGTGGGCCAAAGGAATTCTCATGGACATTCGCCAAGCTGCAGTTGCAAATTTGGGGCAAGACCTGAATGCTGTCCTCTCTTTACTGAAATCACTCTCAACCTTGAAGTTGATAAACTCCGCTGTCAGAAGGCCACGGGTAAAAAAGTTTAAATTTAAAATTTCCCCTTGGAGGGTCTTTCTTTTTCTGTGTCAATATTGTTTTTGTATTAATTGGTAGTCAGTAGCAATGTTTCTTGGCCCTATTTTGGTCTTTAATTCCTTCGTTGTAGAGCTATATCAATTTAAAAGGTTGGAAGTGCATAAAATTTTGTTCAATTTGCATTTTTTTTGCCTGATTCATTGTTGGACTGAAAATAGTGCAATGCTGGTTTTGCCTTTCTTTTCTCCTTAATGCCACAGTGTATTTCGCTCCTATTACCTGTTCTTACCAGGGCAATGCTTTATATTTCCTTGCTTTTTTCTTTAGGTTATCTGTATGAGAATTCAAAAGCTGAAATATTGGAAAAGTAATATTTCTTTCATACATACAGCAATGAGATAATGGGGTTCTTGTCCTGCAAGGTCATGTAAAACCTAATGTCAGATATTGGCTTTTTGCTATTCACAGATGTAAGGAAATCATGATTTGGCTTATGAATTTAGACCAATCACAACAATGATGTAAAGCATCTTTTAATCTTAATAATCTTTTTACCTCAATTATTTAAAGCGGCAGTTGTAAAGACTAAAGATGAAATTTTCTAGATAAGAGGTCTTATGGTTAAATTAAACTTCATTTTATTAGATTCTCTCCATGGGATCTCAGAGCCAGTGTCACCTTGTAATTAATTTTTTTTTCCTACTATTAATTGAGCCCTCATTAAAAATTTGGAGTTGCATTCTCATAATTTTAATTAGTGATCCGTAATTTATATAATGCATTAATATTAAAATGGGTCAATTATTCTCAAGTTGTAATATTTTTTTTATTAATTATATGTGAGAAATGAGACATCTATTACTCGAATTGGAGATTTAGGTGAAAGCAATGTATACTCTTAACCAAGGGTTGTTTTCAAGTTGTAACATAAACATATTAAAATTTTGGTTTAATAACTTGGGTAATTACTTTAATCTAAAAATACTTGTCACCTGGAATTAGATGTTTAACACAGGATGATTTGGATTGCATACTGTATATGCAATTTTACTCAGGCTACACTGAGTGGCAATTAAACAACTCCACGCCATTAATATTCAGTTATGGCCTAGCTTTTGGATCAGAACTCATGTTGGCCAGCCTGTTAATATAGTAGGCAGACTTTCTTTTTGATTAAAAATAACAAAAAGCAACGAGGTGTAGAACCTTACAAAATAATCTTTAAACAAATGATTAGTGATTGAACTACTATTAAGCTACTAAATTCTCATGATAAAGATGATAATACAAGTTAATGGAGCTACCATGTTTTTGTCTAAGAATTAGCCATCAATATGAACTAAAACAGCAATACAGATTTATCATCATCTTCTAAAAAGTAATTTCTGCGTACTATATTAATATATTATATTTATAAATTTTTTATCGTATATATGAAATTATTTTGAATCACTTTATGCGCTAATTTATGCTCAGCTTATTTTGTCCAAAAATTATTTTTGGTGTACCATATTAATATTAAATTAATAAATTTTTATTGTATATATGAAATACTATTCCTACTAATTCAAGCCTAAACAAGAGTAGAACCAAGGGAGGTTATGAGGTTTATGGACTCTCTTGATTCATATATATATATATATATATATATAGGCTTAATACATTTATAACCTTTTGTATTTAGATTTTTTATCATTTTACCCATTGTAATCTTTCAATAATCACATACTCTTTATACTTTTTACTTATACAATTGCCCCTTGGTCTAACAAAAACAGACATAATTCGTGCGTATTTTTAGACGCTCTGACAATGCGTACAAGTGCATGCCATGCAAAAAAAAAGAAAAGAAAGACAAGTCAGAAAATTATTTTAAAAAAACCTTTAATTTTGTTGTCTTCAAAATCCATTATTTTCCTTTACCATCTGTTCTCTCCGTTCTCTCTTTCGTCTTCTTCAGACCATTCTTTCATGGGGATCTTCATGGGATTCTTTGATTTCTCAATAATCTAGCAAGGACTTCATGCAGGTAGATGTTAGTCATTTAACTGACCGATTTGAGGAAGAAAACTTCAATGCCACTATTGGCTCTCTTCCTCTCCCAATGCAGATAGCAATTGAGCTCTTGAAGCATATGCTTGGGCTTGTTTGGTTACTCAGAAACTAAGAGAATTTTTACAATACTTTTGTAATTGCATAATTTTCTTTCGTATTGTGTTGCAATTGCTATTTTAGGTTTTGTTTCCATATATATATATATATATATTTTAATTTGTCCCAAACCCGTTAAGTCAAATTGGCCCCAAAAAACTATATGGGCATTTTTCTTTTTTCGAATTCTTTAGCTTCTCCATCGCGTGATGATGATTTTGAAAGAAGAATAACCAAGCGCCCATATCTCAGTGACTTGATTTGCAAATCAATAGGCTTGATAATCACTCATTATGAAATCTCAATTCACAAGTTATTAAGTCCAATCCTGAAGAAACTTTAATAGTCTGTACTCAATTTAGACTTGATCCTCAAAATCAGAACAACCCAGATGAAAGAGTAGACTTCTTGAAATTTTTGAGAAACTTGGAGCCAAAAGGAGTAATACTTAGTGAAAACAGTACAGATTGTAGTTGCAATAGTTGTGGGGATTTTGCAAGAGGATTTTCAAGAAGAGTGGATTCCTTATTAAAGTTTTTGGACTCAACAAGTGTCTGTGAGAATTTGAAGGCCTTCAATAGCAATGATTTTCTTTTCTTTTTCTTTATTTTTAGTTTTTTATTTAAATTAAATTTTAACTTGTAATTTTTTTAATTGTTTCATTTATTTTTAATTTGTAATTTGTAATTTTTTTTATTACAAGATGTGAACTAGAGAAAATTAAATTAAATTAACTAAATTAATTTTTAATAATTTAATATGATAGTATAAAATAAATTTAACTCATATTATTAATTTTTAATAAATTTAAAAATAATTAATTTTTAATATATATTCTTTTATAATTAAAGTTATGAAAAATTAGAAAAAAAGTAAAAGACATAGAAATAAAGGATATTATCATCATTTTATAATAAATGTAACATATTTAAAAATATTCTGTGCACTGTGAAAGAGTATATTACAAATGTTGCTAACTCAACAATGAAGTGCTTGATTGTTATTGAAACCAATAAGTTAAAGAGACAAAATGGTTATTGGATAAATATAGGGGTTTTAAGTGATAAAAACTGTCAAGTTAGAGAAAATATAGATGTATTAAACCCATATATATACATATATATATATCTATGTATATATATATATATAATTTTAGTCATTTTAATAAAATTAATTTCTCTCTTTTTAGACCCTCTAACTATAAACCTTTCACATTTATAATTTTTTTTAAAAAAATAATAATAGTTGATTATTATTATTATTATTATTTTCAAATATAATCTCCTATTCTAGTCTTAATTTTTTTAAAATAATAATTATTATTTTAATTATTATTTTTAGTCATATTTTTAATTGAGATATAATTTTAATTATTTTTCTATAAAAAATTTCACATAATAATTTTAAAAAAGACCTAAGATTGAAGAAATTAAAATATTAAAGTATATGACAAATTAAAAAAAATAAACATCATCGGGTAATAACATAAAAAGTGTATTTCAAGTTTTTTAACTCTTATAAGTTATAACTTCAACTTTAATAAAAAAATATTTATTCATAATTACGATGATATCAATGTATATAAATCCATTGTCCCTTTAATTTAATATATATATATATATATACATTTTAAATTGATAAATCTACTCTAACTATTTATTATCTTCAATTATTTTTAATTTTTATCCTAAAATTGATATTAATGATAATAGATTTTACAATATTACATGTATTCATAATAAACAATTCAAAAATATATTTTATAAATTATACAATCTCACCATTTAAATATGATATATATATTTTTTAAAATTTTAGAAATATATTATATTATATTTTAATATATTCGATATATTTAATATTTTTTAATATTTTATTTAATTTTATTTTAAATTTATTTATATTGAATTTATATTATTTTAAAATTTTAACCCATTTTGATAAAATTCTGATTCTGACATTAAATCTAACTTACTTCTAAAATGTATTTATTTTTATCATATATATAAAATTATTTTGAATCATTCTTCCCCCAAATTCAGGGCTAAACTACCTCTCCTAACCGCAACACAACAATACGTATCGAAATTGTATTCTGAGCAGTTAAGAATATCGAAATTGTATATATATATATACAATTTGCTGGTATCAGAGCCATCTTCTTTTAGGGGTGGTAGTAGATAGATATAGAACTGTTTACATAGTTAAATTTTTGACTTTTAGATCTAGAAGTGGACTTAGTGTTGTCTAGGTATTGGATATGCATAAGACCCGTGTCAGCCGATGGATAGGCGTTTAGGGCAGTAAGTCGGTGGTCGCTACCAAAATCAACATTAATAAACTTTAAAAATCTATTTTTCAAAAATTTAAAAATGGAACCATTTCTATGTAAATCTGCTAGTACAACTAAATCAGATAGTTCTGAGTCATCAGAAGTTAAAAGGATAGTTAACAGAAATGAAGTAATTTTAGAAGATTTTAATAAAGCAATTGATAATTGGGTAATACCAAAGATAGATAAAGAACAAATTTATAAAATACCAAAATTAAATATATTTAAAAATGATTATATAATTAAAACTGAAGAAAGAGATGTACATTTGAGTAAACCTTTTGAGAAAATAACTTTACTTTCCGCAGAATCAATAAAGCATCATAAAAGTAAAAAATACAAGTATATACATATAGGATTAGTACAAATAGGTATAAAACCTTTAACTAGAGAAGGATTAAATACTAGTATCTTGGCAGTTGTCAGAGATGCTAGGTTTGTAAATTTTAATGACTCACTATTAGGAACTGTAGAAACCAGTCTGAGTAGTGGTCCAATCTCATTTGACTGCTTTCCAGATATAACAATTTCATTAAATGATCCAAATATATTAAAAAGCGTAGTATTAGAAATTAAAACACATAATTATAAAATGCTTGAAGGATCTATTCCTATAGCATTAATGTATAAAATAAATTATAAAGCTATGATGTCTGCTTTTGCTACAAAATATATAATGCAACCTAAATTAGGAGAAACTAAATTTTTACAAACAGATTTAAGTAAAGCTAATACAGTAATTCCTAGGACTATTCAGTGGAAATATATTAGTCTCCCTGATGAATGGGTCTTAGAGGATGTTGTTCCTCTCCCAGAACCAAAAACTACAGTTAGACCTAATATAGAACTCAGTAAAATTGAACAGTATGAAGACGGTAAAGTTAAATTAAAATTTAGTAGACATAGTGTAAGCAGTAGGTATTCAGACTCTTCCTCCTCTGTATCAACAGTAGATATAGGTAGAGCCTCACAGTTACCTTCTGTAATATATGCTTCATATAAAGAAAATGAACCTAAATCTGTATTGCAAACAGTAGTAAAGCCTAGGTATTCTACATCAGATATACCTGAGTCTAGTAATAAATTAAAAGGTGTAGATTATAGTACAACAGTTCCACACTTATATTATAATCCAACAGGAACAATGAACCCTTTGGAACCAAACCCTAATTATAATCAACCTCAGAATATAGAACACTCACCTTCTCCACTTATGTCACCTACAGCTTCCTTCATGACAGGAAATGTAGAAAGCATAGATAGAGAATTAAATGTAATAAATAAAGAATTTATTTTTAATTATGATAAATTAAATAAAGAATTAACAGCAATTAAAAATAAAGATAAATTAGAAAATGTAATAAAAAAGGTAAAAGATTTTGAATCAGTTAAGGAAGAATATATTGACTTTATAAAACATTATGAAGTTAATAGGAAATTCTTTGATTGGTTTAAAAGAATCTATAGAGGAAAACTTAAAGCAGAGAAATTAATAAATCCAGTAACCATTAGAAATAAAAATACAGAATGGAAAGTAAAAGATAAAATTATACAGAGTGAACATCCACCTAAAACATCAAGTGTTTTTCTACATGGAGATAAAGAAATAAATATAGTACCATTTAAAATTATATCTGAAGATGATCCTAATAGAAAAATATTGGAACAAAATAATTTCAGTAATGCACACCTATTAAGTATAGGGCAACAGTTAAATAGAATAGAAGACACTATTAAAGAAAGTAAAATAGTAAAAATTGAAAAAGAAGTAAAAGATAAAAAACTTAAATCTCATATTTTTAAACCTTTTGAAGTTTCTAAAACAGGACAAAAAGAAGTAAAATCTAAAGATTCTGATTTTGTTAAAGCAATTAAAGAACAATTAAGTAAAATTGACTCTTCTTCTGGGTTAAAACAGGTAGTTCAAGAAACACCTCAATCTAAAGCTTCTAAAACTATAAGTATAGTCACCCAAGAACAAGAATCAGAATCAATTGAGGATTCTCAACCTGAATCTGAAGATATTGAAACCTTTAGTAAAGCCCTAGAGCCACAGATAAATCGTATAACGTATAATCAATCAATAGTACCTAGAATGTCTGCCCCAGACTTAGGTATAACAGATAGACCAAATGTCCTATCACAATATAAGTATAATGCCTCTTCTGTTTATGAATGGAACATTGATAGCCTATCAGAATATAATATTCTGAGTCTTCTTCAACAGATGACAATGGCTGCCAATGCTTATAGAATCCAAACAGGAACTTCAGATAGAACTATAGCTGAACTCCTTATAGCTGGCTTCACAGGACAACTTAAAGGTTGGTGGGATAATCATCTCACTGATGAACAACATTTAGAAATTTTAAATGCCGTAAAAACTTATGAAGATGGAATACCTATATTAGATGAGCTTGGTGATACTATTCAAGATGTTGTGGCATCACTAATCTTGACTATATCACTCCATTTTATAGGTGATCCTACTCATTTAAAGGATAAAAATGCAGAATTACTAAGTAATCTCAGATGTAAAAAACTTAGTGATTTTCAATTTTATAAAACAACTTTCCTTACTAGGATAATGTTTAGAGAAGATTCTAACCAGACTTTCTGGAAAGAAAAATTCTTAGCAGGATTACCCTTCTTCTTAGGAGAAAAGGTTAGGAAACATATAAAACAGGAATTTGGAAACCCTATTCCTTATGACCTATTGACCTATGGACAACTGTTTAGTATAGTTCAAAAGGAAGGATTAAAATTTTGTCAAGACATAAAGCTTCAAAAATCGTTAAAATATGAAATGAGAAAAACTAAACAAGAACTAGGTTCTTTCTGTAAACAATTTGATTATAGCATAACACATAAACATAAAGATTGTAATGGACAATGTTCTACTACAAGAAAATATAAGAAACCTTATAAAAAATATCACAAAAAGAGTTATAAGAAAAAATTAGAAAAAGATGATTATTATAAAAAACAGAAACCTTATAAACTTTACAAATATAGAAAACCTAGTAGAAAATCATATAAACAAAAAGATAAAAAATTTACATCATATAAAGATTTAACATGTTATAAATGTGGAAGAAAAGGCCACACATCAAGATTTTGTAAATTTGATAAAAAATTACAAGAATTAAATTTAGAAGAATCTGTATTAAATAAAATTTATGAATTATATTTAGATTATTCAGATTCTGAAGAATTAAACCAAATAGATGACATAGGATCAGAATCAAGTTCTGAATATAGTAGTAAATCATTAAATGTATTAACTAAAGAACAAGAATCTATATTAGAAGCAATAAAATTTATAAGTGATCCTAAAATTCAAGAGAAAATGTTAAATAAGATATTAGAAAATGATAAACCTAAAACCTCTATGTTACCTAGTACTAGTAAACAAACATACGATTTAACTGCAATATTAAACAAAAATAAAACAGTAAAAAATAAACCAACCATAAATGATTTACAAAAAGAAATTAAAGAAATTAAATTAGAGTTAAAAGAATTAAAAAATAAACAAGAACAAGATTCACAGATAATAAAATCTCTAATGAACTCAACTTCTTCTTCTGATGAAGAAGCTGAAGAAGATATTGAACAGATAAATGGTAAAGAAACTGACAATGAAATTAGTTTAATTAATAAAGATAAAATCCCTGATAATTTAATTTTTATGTTGCATGAAATAACATCTAGGAAATATTTAATAAAAATAAAAATAAAATTCTCAGATAATTATAATATAGAAACTATAGCATTATTTGATACAGGAGCTGATTTAAACTGCATTAAACCTAGTTTAGTACCAAAAAGATTTTGGCAACAAACTAATAAAAGTTTATCAGCAGCAAATAAATCTAAATTAAACATACTTGGTAAAGCAGAAGCATCAATTATAGATAAAAATTTAGAAATAAAAAATATATTTATCTTAACCAACATTCATCATATGGTAATCTTAGGAACACCATTTATGAATTTGATAACACCTTATTTAGTAAATGATGATAGTATAAGTTTTAAAGTAAGAAAACAAAAGATAATTTTTTCATTTTTAGAAAAACCTAAAAAGAGGAATTTAAATCTTTTAAAGGCTCATTCAATAAATGAATTATAAATAAATGCTCTTATAAAAGCAAAGTCTGAACAACTTTGTAATTTAAAAAATAATTATCATTTACAAAAAATAAATGAACAGTTAAATAATAAATTTACGCAAGATAAAATTAATAAATTAAAATCTCAAATAGAAAAAGATTTATGTGCTGATATTCCAAATGCTTTTTGGAACAGAAAGCAATACATGGTTGATTTACCTTATGAAATAGGCTTTGATGAAAAGTCTATTACAACTAAAGCTAGGCCCATTCAGATGGCGCCTGATTTAATCGAATTCTGTAAAAAAGAAATAAATGATTTAGAAAATAAAAAATTAATAACTAAATCTAGAAGCCCTTGGTCTTGTGCTGCATTCTATGTAAACAAGGCCTCTGAAATAGAAAGAGGTGCACCTAGATTAGTAATAAATTATAAACCTTTAAATAAAGCTTTAAAATGGATTAGGTACCCTATTCCAAATAAAAAAGATTTATTAGGAAGATTATATAAAGCAAATATTTTTAGTAAATTTGATATGAAATCTGGTTTTTGGCAAATTCAGATTAACCTTAAAGATAGGTATAAGACTGCATTCACTGTTACATTTGGACAGTATGAATGGAATGTTATGCCTTTGGTTTAAAGAATGCACCCTCTGAGTTTCAGAGAGTGATGAATGATATTTTTAACCCTTACACTAAATTTTGTATTGTTTATATTGATGATGTTTTAATATATTCAACAACTATAGAAGAACATTTTAAACATTTAAAAACATTTTTTATGGTCATAAAACATAATGGTTTAGTATTAAGTAAAACGAAGATGTCTCTGTTTCAAACTAAGATTAGGTTCTTAGGACATTATATAGAACAGGGAATCATAGAACCTATAGAAAGAAACTTAGCCTTTGGGGATAAGTTTTCTGACCAAATAATAAATAAAGCACAGTTGCAAAGATTTTTAGGTTGTCTGAATTATGTTATAGAATTCTTTCTCAACCTAAATAGAACTATTAAACCTCTGCATGATAGACTAAAGAAAAACCCAGGTCCATGGACTGAGGTCCATTCTGGCATAGTTAGACAAGTTAAAGACCTAGTTAAATCTATTCCTTGCCTACATATAGCTGATCCCTTAGCCTCCAAAATAGTAGAGACTGATGCATCAGATATAGGTTTTGGTGGGATTTTAAAACAGGTTAAAGAGGGTAGAGAAGCCATAGTCCAATTCTATTCAGGACATTGGAGCCCAACCCAATTAAACTATTCAACTATAAAGAAAGAGATTTTGAGTATCGTTTTATGTATTTCAAAATTTCAATCTGATTTATTAAATCAAAAATTTCTATTGAGAATTGATTGTAAAAGTGCAAAAGATGTTTTGCAAAAAGATGTTAAAAACCTTGCCTCAAAACAAATTTTTGCTAGATGGCAAGCTATTTTAAGTATTTTTGATTTTGATATTGAGTTTATTAAAGGAGAAAATAATAGTTTACCTGATTTTCTTACTCGTGAATTCCTTCTCAGGAATCATGGGGAGAAAAAAGAAAACAGCCAATAAAGAAAAGGAAACCCTTAAAGATGACTCTCCTAAAGCTCTATCTGATCATTCAGATAGTATATTGAACCCTAAACCCATAAAGTCTTGGGCTGATGCTGTCCAAGAAGAAGATAAAGCAAAAATAGAACATTGGGTCTCTCAGCTGGCCCAATCACCTGAAGTGATTAAAGCTCTCTTAAAGATGGGACACGAACCTCCTCCAGGGGTTCCAGGTAAAGATTCCTTAATACCTTATTTAAAAAACCAAATTGAGATAGGAGAATCTTCTTCTCAAAAAACCCTATCTCAGAATATTTCTAAAATTGAGTTGGATATTTCAAAACCTTCAACTCAAATTGTTTCAGCAAATTTTCCTTTAAAGCAAAAGTCATTTTGGTATAATAAAAATTTTTGGTTTACAGAATTAGTTACTGATTTTGGAACTGCCAAGCAGAACCTATGGTCTATAATTGAGTCTGTATATCCTAAAGGATGGTTTTTTAAACCAAAAGAATTTTTAAAACCCCAAGAATATTATCTCCATATTCTTGTGGATTTAGGTTCTTTATACTTAAAGCATAATTATAGTCAGCAAGATAAGGCTGTCATAGCCTATTCTTCTTTCAAAATAAAGAAAATTCTCCATCCTTCTGAATGGGGAAGACCTTTGCACATTCCTGTGCAATTTAAAACCCTTCCTTCTTTATCCTGTTGCTCTTCATATAATTATTGGGATTATATAGAAGCCTGGACCAAAGCCCTGTTTTTCCAAAACCCGGGTAAAACCCATTCCTGGCTCATCTATAATGAAACCAACTTAAAGATCAATAATCTCCCATCCTGGTTCGTTGATTGGTGGCATTATTGTGGAAATGATGAAAGAACTCTTCCACAAGATGTGCTATTAGCTTACCAACATTTTAAAGCCCACTTAAATCCTACACCTTTTGAGAGGAATTTTCCTCCTCTACTTCTTTTTTGTTTAAATTTCAATATACCTTGGGTATATCAATGGTATTTTGACTATTCATTTCAGTCAGGTACCAGTATCCCTGTTATATTGAGAAAATCTAAAGTCAAGTGGTGGTCTGCCTTTCACAATTCTACCACTATTGAAACAGTTAAAGAATGGCTCCTTAAGAGAAACTATGGTGGTCTTGACCCAAGGCTACAAGCCTCTTTTGGAGCTCAAAGAGCCCAGAACATTGCCCTTCTTGCAGCTGCCAAGACTGCAGAAGATTATAAAGCCTTAATGGAACAGATGGTTGGGTCTCTTCCCTCAACATCTGAGCCCATTAAGCCCAGTAGAACCCGCTCTGCTGGATCCTCAACTAAAGTCCATTCTAAAGTTTCTAAAGCCTCATCCAGAAGAAGAAAATCTCCTTCCTCTTCTTCGGATTCCTCTACATCATCCATGACATCATCTTCCACCGAGACATCTGACTCGGGTTACTATCCTAGTAATGAGGATGATTGCTATGGTATATTGTCCCCCATCAAGGTAAAAAGTAAAGAAAAAATAAAGAAAAAAGAAAAAGAAAAAGAAAAAGAGAAAAAGATTAAAGATAAAGAAAAAGAAAAGAAAAAAGAAAAAAGAAAAGAAAAGGAGAAAAAAGAAAAGAGTAAAGAAAAAGAAAGAAAGAATAAAACAAAGAAAAATAAAAAGAAAATTGAGTCAGAAACTGAATCTGATTTGGACTCATCTGATTAAAGGCAGGAGAAACCTTATTTCTCCACTCAGATTGTTAAAGTCAATAAAGGCGGTGCCCACTGACAAGATACTGTTCATCTACAGTATTCACCAGAGGGAATCCAACAGTAAAGTCAGAAGAACTGTTCATCCACAGTTCCTCACAGTAAAGTCAACAGTACCAGACAAGGTACTATTCATCCACAGTTCCGGACGCGTGAAGGTACAGTAAAAGTAAATAGTAACGACAGGTTACTATTCCTCTACAATGACCAAGCATGTGACGAGAATAGTGGAATTTTAAAGCCTCTGTCTATATAATGAAGCTCATTCTGAAGGTAAAAGGGAATCCGAAACACTTCTCTCTCAACACAGAAGACATTCAAGAAACCCTCAGCCTAGTTTTAGCTTCTTCCTTCCCTCTCTTCTTTCACTTATTATTCTTCCATTCCTATACTCAACACCTATTGATCTCCTTGTATAAGGTAGTTATATTTTATAATTATAAATTGTATTTTATTTTATTTTTTATTTTATTCTGTATTGTATTTTGTTTTCATTTATTTAAATAAATTTAAATTTTTATATCTCATTTCTCTCATCCATCTATAAGTATGCTCTATTCTAGTTCTTGCAAGCAAAAAACGAGCAAATTGAGCTTGATCTGGAACTAAAACATCAGAAATATATTTGCACTACTTACAGACTGAAAAGGACTGACATATTCTATCATTTTCTGTCTTTTCTCTCTCTTTATTCTACGCTGTATATTTATACGGGATCCGTATATCTATACCACACATAGTATAATTAGGAATACTAAAACAAATAGACTTAAGAGTGTGTTTTGATAAAACTTGATTAAAATATTTTAGACTTAAGATACAAGTTTAATTAAAGATTTAATTGTAATCTTTAAAGTGGTATATAAGGCTGGAAACCCAAATATAAATTGGAGCAACGTCAGACTTGCACTTGTCTGAAGTCCTCCTTTGCACCGGGTATGAAACAACGCCGCTGTACCCTTTAAGAAAAGATTGTAATTATTCTTTATATGTCTTTAATATTATTCTTTATATATTTTTAATATATGTTTTTCTGTAAATTATTTTAATATAGTCTTTTACGTTCTGTTTCTTATTTATTGTTTTAATTAATCTGTTTATATCTTTGTTGTTTATGCTTAATTATTTATTGTTTCTATTAATTCTTTTAAAGTTATTTTATCCCCTGTAAACGGTCCTTACAATTTGCTTATATATATATATATATATATATATAAGACAGAGTTTCATATTCAATTTTCTTTTTCTCCTTTATGGACCAGATTAGAGTTTTGGGTTCAAAACCCATCAATTGGATGATGAAGAAGAAGAAGAGGTGCTCAGATGGGACAATCCTATCAATTGGATGGAGTTTTTGTCTTTGGCTAGTGGCAAGTTTTGCAAATTGCTTATTAGATGAAAACACATGATAAGAGTGAAAAACAATAATAAAATGGATTAAAGAGGGGAACCTAAACCTTTTCACAAATTACTTCTACTACAAGAAATCCATTTAACTCAAATGAGTAAATTTTTTATTTCATAAAAAAAATTAACAAAATTAATTATCAGCAAAATCACATAATTTTTTTTAATGTTCCCAAAATTCCCAGTTTCATGCGAGTATTATTTTATATACAAAAGCGAGTGAAAGTCTCCTCCTTTAACTTAGCTTACATGCAAGGATTTCTTCTTTTTTCATTTTCACTTCCACCCTACAGAGCAAGACACAATCTCTCTCTCTTTCTTTGAGCTATTTGTACTCGGCCGTCACAGTGACAGTCACTTCTATCTCGATGTCGCGCTTGCATATACTTCAAATACCCACAAGAGAAACAGAGCAATAGAACAGAGCCTGCTCTTATTGTAGGGTTTTTCTTAGCCAATTTAGATATTGTTTTTGCTTTTCATCACAAAGACCCAGATAGTTTCTTTTAAATTCACTTGAAAACAACCTCTTATTTTGGTTCTTTTTGATCGGAGTGTTTATTAATTCCTCTGTTTCGTAAACTTTCTTGCGCTTGTTTGTTTTCCTGGAATTTGACTAAGAATTCTGGCGTTTTCCGGAGAAGTGGAGATTTTTATTGGTTATTGTGATCTGAGTTGTTTTCTGTTGGTGAAATACTTAAAATGGATCAAGATCACGAAAAGAAGCATATTTGCAAGTTGTGTAATAAGAGTTTCTTGACTGGAAGAATCTTGGGGGGGTCACATGAGGATTCATGTATCAGCTAAAGATTCAACAGAAGAAGAGGTTAATTCAACAGAAGAAGAGGTTAAGGTTGAAAATATCAATATGGGTATTGAAGGTTATGGTCTAAGAGAAAACCCCAAGAAATCTTGGAAATTCTCAGTCTTGAACCATGGTGATAGTGACTCAATTGAAGAAAGTTTGAAATGCAGAGTGTGCGTTACGCAATTTGAGACTCCAAGATCTCTTCATGGTCACATGTGACATCACTCAGTAAAAGAAAGGAATGCAGTTCGCTGCAAAGAATGTGGAAAAGGGTTCAGAACACTAAGATCTCTCAGTGGTCACATGAGGCTTCACTCTGGGAAGTGTAGGGTCTCCACAGAATCAAGAACCACTTCAAGGCATAGTCTGGTTGTAATGGCTTTATCAGATACTGAGACTGTAAGTCTTGTGCGAAGAAAGAGATCAAATCGAATAAGGTACAAAGTTACGCCTTATTCTTCTATTTATAGCTTGAATAATGAATCTGTATCTGGCCTTGAAGTTGAGCAAGAAGTGATAGAGGTGGCAATGTGTTTAATGATGCTTTCTAGGGGTGTTTGTGAATGGGGTGAATTCAAATCAGTTAGTGAGTCTTTGGATGATGGTTCTGTGTCTTTTGAGGATTAATCTTTGTGCCAAAATAAAAGAATTGGGAAAAGTGAAGATGAAGGTGGTGCTTTTGAGGGTAATGAATTTGTCAAGAAGAAGGAACACAGAGAGGAGAAATTAGATCCTTGTTTTTCAGATTCTAACAATAAGACCTCTGAATGGGATGAATTTGATTGTGAGATGGTGTGTTATGAGGAAAAGAAGAATGAATTGGAAGTTCCCATCGTAAGTTTTTTTCGGGGAGCTAATTCTAAGAGGCCTAAACTTGAGAATGAATCTGGATTTCTATTGTGTGATAATGCGATGGAGAAGAGACTTCATGTTGAAACCGATAGCAGCCCCGCTGAATCAAAACCAAATCAAGATTTGACTGAAGAAGAGAAATTCGATCTTTCTGGTGTAGCACATGTGAAATGCACTCCAAGCAGTAAAGCTATTTTTGAGGCTTGTGATGCTGAAATGGGGAAGGATTCTTGCACTGAGATTATATGTTCTACTTCAGATGTTGATGTTGCAGATGATTTTAAGAAGGACCAATTCCAGTGCAGGATCTGCAGCAAGATATTTCGCACTCATCAGGCACTTGGTGGTCACCAAACATCACATAGAACAACAAGAAGTTCTGTTGATTTGAAGGTTGAACAGTTCCAAGAGGATATTAAGACTGATTGTTTGCCTGAAAAAATTGATGTCACAAGCAATCTTGCTAAGCTTGAATTCACTAAGGATTCAATGGAGGAGGAAGTGAATGAAGTGATTATGGCAAGTTATCAGTCAAAGAAGAGTAGCAAAGAGTATAGATGCCATATCTGCTCCAGAACTTTTCGGTCAGGCCAAGCTTTGGGAGGTCACAAGAGGGCTCATCATTCTAAACCCAAGGAAGGTCAGGATATGGTAATGAAACAAGAGGCTAATAATCATCCTGATAACTATAACGCATTTGATATCAATCTGCCTGACATGCTTGATACAATGAATTGTGAAGTTGGGTTCAAATATTGGTGGACTGGGAGCAGCTACAAGAATGAATCATTAGTGGATCTTATTGCGAACTAACTAATTTCTGAAGATTTTCATTACTGGTTCAAGGATTAATCCTCAGTCCACACGGATATAGATAGTTTCTCTTTGCTGCTCGTTGCTTAGAAATGACAACTGTCCTCGTGGTTAATTCTCTTACATTTTAACTTCCCTTTTTTTTTGTCTTTGATATTAAAGAACTTCATTGTTGCAGAATTTATAGAGAATTGATACTTTTTTTTTCTTTGAGTTTTGATACTGAAAGAGGATTTTTTTTTGGTCCATAACGCATTTTAGTTTTCTTATACACGCACCAAATAGGAAGATATGAGCAGAAACATAATTGTTGATCTAGATTATGTTCTCAAAGTTTTGTATTCTCATTCTTTTGTATTTAGTACTTGAAAAAAATGCAAATATTTTTTTTCACTCTACTGTTGCATTTTAATCTCATTGTGTGTCGTGCAATCCAGACGATTGGAATTGATTGATTAATATGTGAGATTAAGTCTTAGGAGTGAGAAGAGCATCATGATGATGATTATCTAAGCCAAAGGTGGTTGTTCAGTCACCTAACACATAAACATGACATATTATCTAAAAATTTGCAATCTTTCTTAGTCATTTCTTACTCATAATTTGAAATCAAGGAAAAATTAGTTACACATCATTTTATATTATCTATCTATATCTTTCTCTTTTCCACCGACATTCTGTAAAAGTCATCTTGTGCTGGCTGGCGCCTATGTAAAGAAGGCTTTACCTTGACCTCAAAGGCAGTTGGTTCTTGCAAACTTCATTAGTTGTAAGATTTCAAGGCGCAAATTTAAAATCAAATGACTTAAGGCTGCATAGGATAAAATCAAAGGTAATTTAGCTAATGTTTTGGCTTGAAACTGTACTCTAATTTTAGAGCTTTGTCTCTTTAGGCTAACGGTTGCTTTCATGCAACAGAAACTTACAATAAGCAATATAAAAAAAAGGCATGCCTTCTAGTGCCTAGTTTTGATTGATATTGATTGATCCTTTCCTCTAATCAGCAGCATGCACATATTCTCAAGATCTTTTCTTTTTGCCCCTCTTAAAAAAAAAGAAATCTTTTTTTTTTTTTACTTACCAAAAAGAAATTCATTTGCACTAACATAAATCATTAGCTGAGATAAACACTAACTGTAAATCAAATTCAACAACTGAATAAACCTAAACTCAAGCTGGGTTGAATTCACAAGATTTCCTGCATTACCAGAACTCTGTTTTCAGAAACAGGCAGTGATATATGAACATAAAAAACAAACGAAATCAGGGCCGTCTTGGATATTTTAGGGCCCCGAGCAGAAATTAAGATATGAGCCCCTAAAAAACAGTATCGGAGCGAAAATTTTGGATTTGAGAGGCCGTCCAAAAATAAATATTTAGGACTTAAGAGCCTAAAAATAACAATATAAAATAACAATTTTTATATAAATTAATGAATTGTATATTTGAGGCTATACATAACTACTGAATTATATAACTTTTATCCATATTCATAGGACTTAAGCAACAGTGGCCCATAGTGGATTTAAGCAACAGTGGATTTGAGGGGGCGTCATGGAAAGAAAGAAATTATAAGGAGCAACAGTGGATTCATAGGACTTAAGCAACAGTGGCCCGTCGTGGAGTTATTAATCATTATATACATATTTTTCAGACAACAATTGTTTGGTGATCCAGGTGTGCAATGTCCCGTAAGCTATGGGCCAAAGCCCGAAGCCTTGAGCAACAGTGGATTTGAAGGACCCTAAGCAACCGCTCAGAGTGCTTCCCTTTGAGAGCCGGGCCTGAAAGAAATAGAAGTAACAAATGTATAACAACAACGACAACAACTAAACCTTAGTCCCAAATAAGTTGGGGTCGACTATATAAATTCTCAATAAAATAAACTCAAAAGACACCAAAAAAGATACTTCAACCTTAGCGAAGCCATGTGAATGCCCCTGAATTTTTCATTTTCAAAATAGTCTGTTTCTTGTATTTATAACCTATTGAATCTGACAGTGTTAAAGCTGGAAATGAATTGGCAGAATAGTTTCGTACAATTTGCTATAAATGTTATATAATTATCACATGAGTATTCTGCTGTATAATTTCCTAAATCAGTGCTTTTTTAAAACGTTTCCTAATTAGGAATTAATTAAGCCATTGTTAATGCAAATGTCTCTATTGTCACTAATAGAAAAAGCAAATCTCCTCTTCTGTTTTAAAATTGTATTTCAGAAATTTATGAAAATTTTTAATATATTCTGTTAAAACGTTAACATTGTGAAATCGTCATTCTATAGAATAATTATTCTCTTTAAACTAAAATTGAAAATTAATCACTTAATTAAGACTGCTATTTCATTTCCATACTATTTCATAAACTAAAAGAAGCTATTTCTATATTTTTAATTCTTTCTCATATATTTTTATAATTTTAAAACATACTTTTTTTTGAATGCATAATTATAAAACATACTCGTGTATGCATAATTATATATATATATATATATATATTATACATGTTCCATGTTTGCATTATAAAATGAACATTCTATTTTTATTAATTACTTTGCATGATAAAATAAACATTATATTATTATTAATTACACTATTTCCTATTAACTTTGCTTAAAATTAACTTGGTTATGATTAAACATCTTAATTTAGATTTCCTTAATATAAAAAATGAAAAATGCAAAATGACATAGTAAAAGAAAATGTAAAATGGCATTGTAAAATATGTCCATGTCCACTTACCAATTTTTATTCCATATCAGTTTGAGGAAATTAAATAACATATTATTTTTTAAAAAAATTCATTTTTTACAATACTCTATTTAATTTTTACAATTTTACAATTTTTAATTTACAAAAATACTATTTTTATATATTTTTATTACATATACAAAACTTATAGATTATATACTCAACATATATAAAAAATAAAACGTATTTTTATATTTTTATATTATGTAGTTTATTTATAATTTTTTTTCACAGCATATTTGTAATTTTTTTTATCTTTCTAAGTTATTTTTGTAAATTTTGCTATTATTATTATTATTATTATTATTATTATTATTATTATTATTATTATTATGGGCTTGAAATTGGGATTATTCTCCACAGATCCAATGGGTTGCTCTCTGTCTCTGGACGTTTGTTTCTGCATTTTAAACACTAAAACCAGAGAAAGGACCAAATCGTTCCGTCTCTGTCTCTCTATACAACACAGGGTAGAAGAAGATTCACATGTGAAAATTCAGGAGGACACCTCCGCCCTGAAATGCAGCCAAACCCTAACCCTAATTCTAATCCATCTCTTACTGGCCCTTTTTTCTCTTACTTTTCCCAAAACCCTAATCCTCAATTCACTCTTCAACAACTTCCTCATTTCTGCACTGATCCCTCCGCTTCCGCCGCCGCCGCCACCACCGTTCTTGCACCACCTGGGGTTGACTCCTATCCCACCCTGACCTCCTCCTCACAAGCGCACGCCTTGTCCTATGTACAAGCCGATAGCACTGCGTACTATTTGGATCCCAATTTGCAAAATTGGGCTGCCAAAGAGGCTGTTCGGCAGTATGGTGCGGACCCAGCTGGTTATGTAGGCGTTGTTGTAAGTGGTTGGTCTTCTTTTAATTTTTTTTTAATTGTTGTTTTTAATGATTATCGAGTTATTGAATATTGAATAGAATTGGTGTTGGTTATTTTGTTTTTGATGTGAACTGTGGATTGTGAATAATTTTTTATTATTGGGTCACCGGAGATTCTATCATTGTCAACGTATTCCAGTAGGACTTTAAATGAACATTTTGAAAATTTTAGCTTTGATTGTAAAAAAAGCAAATTCTAACTATTTCAGAGAGTTTCCTTGTGCTGTTGTAATTTTAAAATTAGACACATATTATCAAGTTGTTTGAATCACCGTAACAAATATTCATTATAGTGCCATAGGCTATTCTATTTATAGTGGCATTTGTTCACAAATCTTCTCTGGACAACTCTGTCATCTATTCATTCAGCGAGGAGTTTTCCATTTTTACCATTGTTTCACCCTTTCGAATGTTTCTTTGTGAATACAGATTCCATTAATGAACTTCTTAAGGGGAAAATTAATGTCTCCCATAATATGTTGGCCTTTTGGTGTTAATAATATTCAAATATCAGACATTGTCTCTTTATTGATAAGGGTTTGCCTTCTCTTAAGTCTTACTCCATCCTTTTACTTTGGTTTCATATTCACACGCCATGGCCATGTATGTGCAATGAATAATCTCAAATCTCCAGTTGCATTTTTGTTGGAACTTGGAAGCATGGGTAGAGGCACATTTGCATGTATTTATGTTGAACAATCATTTTTTCTTGATGAATGCTCCTTTCATATGTATGTTACACCTTTGCACTTCCTTGGAGAAAAATTGTTGCCCAAACCCCAGCCAGTATGCATGTATCAGGAGTTCAGAACAGAATAATGTATTAAGGAATGAGTCTGTCAATAAGTCAAATATAGCATACCTTGAAATAAGTGGGGGACGGTTTTTGTGAGTGGGTTAGTCATGTAGCGAGAGAAATGAAGGAAAAAGTAGACTGCAAGTGGTACAGAACTAACATCACACTGAGACTGTATATTGACATTTTTTTAGTGTCTTTGTTATATTTTATTTCTCAGAAATTAATGACATTTTTACCTGCAGAGTGTCACATTGCCTCAAGAGAGTACACAACCATTGGCAATTGCACTTCCAGGGTCTGCGGAATGGGCTAACTGGACATTGCAGCTTCAGGGAAATGGCACTTGGAAGAAGCGCCAAAAGAAAACAAAGGTTGTTCAATCTGCATATTGTGAAGTTTGTAAAGTGGAATGTAACAGCAAGGACGTACTTGACCAGCATAAGTTGGGAAAGAAACACAAGAAAAACTTGGAGAAATTACATGCGACTATTGCTGGTACTAGTGCTTCCTCATGGCCATATAATCCAGTTGTTGGACCACAAAAAGATCCTAATAAGAGCAAAACTGGCAACGGACAAAAAGGTAAGAAGAAAGCAGCTGGACCTGTAGAAGATCTGGAGACAAAGAGAAGAAAAATTGTGGAAGGTGGGGCAACAGTGGAGGCTGTCAGAGTATGTGCAATTTGTAATGTGGTATGCAACAGTGACAATGTATACAATTATCATCTCGCTGGACGCAAGCATGCTGCAATGCTGAAGAAACACAGAGTAACAATGGTTACTGCCACCTAAATATAAAAATATTTGGAATGAAAAATTTGGCAAACCTTGTTAGTCTTGCAATGTCCATAATTCTCATTTCAAGATGTCATCTGTTTTTGCACTGTTTAGAGAAATCATAATTTCATGAAGAAATGCATTTTCTACTCCACTACTTAGAAAAGACACATTGAAGATCCTCAAGATTTTTTTTTTGGCACAGTACATAAACTACTACATGCCTAGATAAGCAGATGATATCAAATTGTCAAAATCAAAAGCTTTTGATGAAATTATAAGAAGTGAAAATTTAAGAATTTTTTCTTTTTATGAATTAAGTCATTTATTTTCTTGTTTTCTCTCTTTTAATGGAATGGACAGCGACTCTCTCGCTTCAAAGCAGTGTGTTATGTGAATATATATATATATATGTGTGTGTGTGTGTGTTCCTTTTTAATTAATCTAAAAAACTAGAAAATAAAATAGAATATGATAATCTGCCTCAAGATTTTTTACATCCGAAGATTCTTAATGGAAACATAAATATTAGAAAATGCGGGGAGATGCTTCAGCATGAATATAAAGATAAGACAAAACCAAAATAACATATTTTTATGATTATTTAGTATTTACACTATTGATATTGGAATATAAAGTGTGAAAGAAATTTCATATTAAAATTGACCTAATAAAAGGTATATAAGTACAAAAAATATCATAAACCCAATGCTTTAATGTTTTTAACCATTATGTAAAATTAATTTTTATTTTTTATTAGCTCATCAATGTTTTTTGTTATTTTCTTTATAATTAATTTTATATATAATTGTGAATTTTTTTATAAAAGAATTTATAAAACTTAAAATTATGTAATTGGCTCTCATCCTATAAACATAAAACGTCGAAAAAATTTTATCTAATTAAAAATATTTTTTTATGAAAAAAATCGATTATTAATAGAAATTTTTAAATAAAATTTTATTTTCTTTCTCATTAATTTAGATTCCAAATAATATTTCCTGTTAATTTTAGTTTCAAATAAAATCTCGTTGAAGAGAATTCAATCATCTCTAACATAATAACGAAAGATTGCACAGAGAAGTGAGTTGCAGCTTTCACACACAATATCCAGGGCAGGAGAAATGAAAATTTGAACTTTAATTCTTTTATTTATTTATTTTTTGAAGAAGATAAAACTCTACAATATTTACTGGTTCTTTTTATTAGACTAAAATTATTAGAACCACGTTATTTCCAGCAATTTCCTTTACATGGAAGACAAAATTTCAGACTGATGATGGAAGACCTTTCTCTGCAACTATGGCAATATGACAGGCTTAATATTTTAAATGATGGATTGTTGGATGTTCATAATATAACATACAGTGAAAAGTCTAAAATAATTTAGGATAGATTTATTTACATTTAAAATTTTATTTATATATGTTGAAAAATATATTAAAGTAAATTTTTAATATTAAAATTTTAATAATATAAAGTTTCTATGACTGTGCTCTATTATCAATCC
Source organism: Garcia nutans (assembly GCA_947685225.1). Lineage (NCBI taxonomy): Eukaryota > Viridiplantae > Streptophyta > Magnoliopsida > Malpighiales > Euphorbiaceae > Garcia > Garcia nutans. The sequence continues at coordinate 53,739,204 of CANTUV010000012.1, forward strand.
TTTGACATGTGGGCAAATTAAATAAAATTTTAAACTAGAATTTTTTTTCTAAAATTTTAGTTTAAAAATGGATAAACCTTTTATAAGAGTAAGATTTTCTTAATCTTATATTTTATATTTGCTTGATGAAGAGTAAATCAAATTTCTCTTAATATTATCAAAGAAACTATCATGTGGCCAAAGGAAAAATATGTATATATCCATTACACACACACACGAAAAAACATCCACACTATCTTATATGAAACGTACATATATATGTACTGTGGCCATGCAATAGTAATACTTGTCAAAATGTATTGAAATTAAGACACTAATACAACTTCATATAAGGCCACGTATTGCACATGAAATATGAATCATATTATTTCGTGTAGGAAAATCGACAAGTGGCAAAGTTGTAGACCCTAATACAACTTCATATAAAATCACTTGTCTTTGATTTTACAATAATCATCGATCCTTGGCGACCATTAACTTACGACTCTTCAGTAAATGACAAGTCAAAGTGCATGTACAATGCACTAATCAACTCTCTTCTATGGCCACGTATTGGCCATGGGAATTGATAGACTTTTATATAAACATATATTTAGATTTTAATTATTTAAATATCAAATATATATAAATAATTATTAAATATATAAATAAATTTATATACAAAATATTGATTAATTAATTTTTCTATTCTAAATAAAAAAATTTAATTTACTATCAATAATATTAATTATATTTTCGATACTAGTAAATAATATAATAATATTTTATTTAAATTAAAAATATTATTTATTAAAATAATTAAAATTTTTAATTTAATTATTAAATAATAATATAATTAATTCATTAATAAAGTTCAAAATACTCGTTAATGTGCGATCTCATAGGTTCAATGCTAAATCGATAATAAATTAGTTAAATCAATTTATTAATTAAGGTTGGCATCTAACAACACCCCTTAACGATCGAACAAAGTAAATTATTATTATCAAGAATCCATAGAAAAATAATGTAATATTTTCTTCCATCGTCATAACCCCAGATTAACCCTATGATATGATTGACTGTTAAATCTTAATAGGTTGTCAATTAAATTTTATGTCAATTATAAATAACAAGTGAATGACGTAAAAAATTTCTTTCTTCTTTATTCTTCTACACTGGCCAATGTATTAATTAAATTATTTATAATTAATGATAACATAGAGCTTAAACTCATTACCAAGAGTTGATAGATTTCATCTTTATTCATTATTAATTTTACAAGTATTTAATTATACTCAATATCCTTTTAACTATAGTTTTAAATTAATAGGTGTCCAGTATCAAAGTATAATAAATAACTTGTCAATTACCATGATGATCTCAAGTCAAAGAAAATGATTACATTGCATTCTTCAAGAAAATATCTTATTGACAACTTAATAGTAATTTCAACCATTAGAAATTCTCCATTAAGTCGCTTCAATAGTCATATCTCTATATTCACCATCTATATATGTAATTTAGTTAATGACAATAACTAATCTCTATCTTATTGAAATTATCATATATATATTGATCTAATTTGATCATGAAAACTCTATTTAATGATCATTCAATCAAGAACAACTTTAAATTAAATTATAAAAAACTTAACTCTCGTTATCAAAATCTCTATTATAATAAAAAATCTTAAAATTTAATCAATGCTACATTACATTAACAAAATTAAATATGATGTTATAAATGCCATAAATTATTTATAATAAGATGTGTTTAACTATTACATAGAAAATTGGAGCTAGAACATATTATATAACTCTAACACCACATATCTCGAGCTTATTTGTAGATCATTCTATCGCTGCCAGGGGCGAAGGGAGAGGGGGGGCTGGGGGGCAATGGACCCCCTCTCCTCCCCCACATGTATGTTATATATATATAAACTATATAAATTATATAATAAATTAAGATATTAAATATAAAATAAAAATTTTATAAATATTATGATTAGTTTAATGAAATTTAAATTATAAATTGTGATTAGTTTAATAACATTGAAACTATAAATTTATAATTACTCGTCAGTAATTTTTTTGTATAAATTTTACACTCTCTTCGATGAATTTCTTATCGATAATTTTTTTTATATAAATTTTATCTTTCTTTAATGGATTTCTGGTTTTGCCACTAGTGGCTGCTGAACTTGAATGACGCTGCTGTATTCAGGATTGACATCTGGGTCCATCCCTGCTTTCAAATACAAATGTCAGGAACATGACAGGGATTTTACCAAAATTAAAAAGAAAAAAAAAATGATGGAGCAGGAGCAATATATGCGGAAAAACAGAAATGCCAAAATGAAGAATCACAGAGAAAAATTAGAAGAATTTCATATGTAATGAGATCATTTATGCTTCCTTTGATTCAGCAAAAAAGGGACATATGACTCACCCTTTGATCCCAGTATGCCTTATCGACTTCCTCTTGGCATTTTATGTAGCTGGGGAAGTCCTTGCCGACAAGGAAATAATCACCGCGACCAAAACCTTCGTTTCCTTCCAATGATCCCATCAGTTCGTCATAGTTGCATGACCCAAAAACACCACTTCTGATAAAATCTTTCACTTCTTCGAATCGTGGGTCTGGAATACACTGTATTAAGAGGTTACAAGTCGGCAAAGGCTAAAAAGTTATTTATCTGCACAGCATGAAAAACTTTTTAACACTACTTTTTTACTTCAAAATTTTCAATGCATGTAATGGTACTTCTATTTTGGAATCCTAGACAAGAACTTAGTATAATAGGCATTTCCCTGTATGGTCGACACCTGAAATTTTATTAAGATGTCAATGCAAAGAAAACAGTTTGATTCATATGACAATACCTTTCCCTCTGCTCTTTCTTTCCTCAACTCTGCAATCTCATTAGCTTTAGCACCAAACAGGAAAAAGTTCTCTTCTCCAACCTCTTGCCGTATTTCCACATTGGCACCATCTAAGGTCCCAATTAGGATGCAACCATTCATTGCAAACTTCATGTTGCTGGTTCCACTGGCTTCCATTCCCGCAGTACTAAATCGCCAGAGACAAATGTCAGCCTATCCCAAGGTCTACTAAAACTAGTTTAATAGCCACTTCACGAAGCCTGAATAAAGCACAGCTGCTCAACTTGCAGGCAAAACAAGGCTGAATAAAACACAGTTGTAAGACAACTAACTATTTGGTCAAAATAAAAGCAAAATTTACTAACGGCCATGGAACTGTCTCCCGTTCCTGCATCTCCATATCATGTCAGGCAAATAGAAAACTTATGACCAAGAAATAAATGATAAAATGACTGCAGTGTGAACTAAAATGAATGCCTGATACGCTGTGAGAGCTCACTTGCTGGAATAAGCAGTTCAGCAACACTGACATTGTAATCCTGGACAAAAATAACCTATAATTTAAAAAAAAGAAATAAAAAAGATGTATAACACTTCTTGTTGAGGGGCAGAGTATTGCAACTCTGTACAAATTAAGGATAAAAAGACCTTTGAATTTCAATGTCTTGCTAAACAAGACTAACTCAGATCAAATACACAAATTCCATATGGCATATGGACACAGATGAAATTTGCTAAAGCCACTATCAGTAGCTAAAGTAAAAGAAAATCAAACAACAAATATCAGCCAAGTTTTTAGTGTTTTACCCAACAGTAGTACGAGTATTAGCACACGACTAAATAAAGGCTCCATTGGATTTACTTAGAATATTCAGTGTTAAATCCATACCTTAAGTAAATCACCTATTTCAGGGTTATGATTAACTTTAGCCCCAAATCTGTGATAAATTTCACAATTCTTTTGGCTTGCACATTTGTAGCAAATGCTTTTCCTTCAATTATACAAACTCTTGGAACGAAGGTTGCTCTCCTTTCCACTGCACTCGTTTCTTTCATCTTCTTGTAACGTGACACAATACCAAGAATATTCAACAATTGTGTTGGAGTTTTTGAGAAGAAAGAAAACTCATAAACCCAACAAAACAAACAAACACTTCAAAATAGAGTATGAAACAACATAACATAGATTTTCTTTCTTTTCTTTTTCTTCATTTTTAAACAAAGAAAAACAGAGTATGACTTTGTTGGCTTTAGAAACAGAGCATATAAGAAAAACGAAAGCTGCTGAAAATATTTGTTGGGGTATATATATATATATATATATATATATATATATATATATGTAAAGTTGTGAATGAGAATGTACCTTTTAGAAAAGATATAAGTGTAAGTGTATATTTTAGAAAGACACTTTTTGAAATGGTACTTTTTGGTTTAAAATGAACCATTGCGTCCATTCGGTTCAAAATGAACCATTACATCTATTGGTTCAAAATGAACAATTGTAACATTTCAATTTGCACCCCTTTATCTCTATAAATACTCGTAGCCCTCATTTGATTTAAAATACATTACTTTTTTTATACAATTTTTTATTTGTAAAATTTTGCATATCTTTTCAGTCTTCTTTCTTGAAAGAAAAAAAATTTTCATAGTGTCGTGTGATTTACACCGTTATTTTGCGTTCGTTGTTTACCGGCATTTGAAATACCGTTACACCGGTAAGGTTCTAAACCGTTCTATCCTGAAAGGAATTGTTCCATTAACCTTGGGTACCGAGAGGGGAATAAAAATTCCTTAAGGACAAACAGTGAATTCTGTTGGCTCAGTTTATTTATTGCATTTAATTTCATTCTTGCATTTATTATTGCTATTAATATTAATTTATTAATTATTTAAAATTAAATTAAGTATTACGGAAATAACAATCTTAAGGAATTTTTATATTTTTTTATTTTCGTATACTTATTTTATTTTGTCCAAGACTAAAACTTTTATGATTTTCTACTTGGATTCTTTTATTGAATTTCGTTATATTATTTTCTTTTTATTTCCAAGATTAAAACTTTGTGGTTTTCTACTTGGATTTATTTATTAATGTTTTGTTTATATTATTTTGTCGAAGACTAAAATCTTCGAATTTTCTACTCCTATCGAGATTAAAACCTTTGTGGTTTTCTACTCAAATTTTTGGAGATTAAAATCGTTACGATTTTCTACTCCATCTAGATTAAAACCTGTGTGTTTTCTACTCAATTTTTATTGCATTTTGGAGATTAAAATCTTTGTGATTTTCTACTCTAATTTTGTGTTAGTAATTTTTATTAATAGAATATTGGTTTAATTTTCAGAAATGGAATCTGAAATGAACATTGTTGTTCCTAACCAAGTTGCACATGCCCCTGCACCGGCGGAAAAATCTGGCAAGTTTTTCGGTGTTAATTTTAAAAGATGGCAACAAAAGATGTTCTTCTATCTAACGACTTTAAGTCTACAAAAGTTCATCAAAGAAGAGGTTCCGAACCCGGATGAACAAGTGCCCGAAAAGGATAGATTTCTTGTGATTGAAGCATGGAAATATTCTGACTTCCTTTGCAAGAATTATATCTTGAGCGGGTTGGATGATACTTTGTATAATGTCTACAGCACTATTACTACTTCGAAAGAACTTTGGGACGCTCTGGAGAAAAAGTATAAGGCTGAAGACGCTGGTTTGAAGAAATTTGTGGCAGCCAAATTTCTTGAATATAAAATGGTAGATTCTAAGGCTGTTGTGACTCAAGTCCAAGAACTCCAAGTAATAATTCATGATCTTCTTAATGAAGGCATGATTGTTAATGAAGCATTTCAAGTGGCTGCATTTATTGAAAAATTACCTCCCGCATGGAAGGATTTTAAGAATTACTTGAAACACAAGCGTAAGGAAATGACGCTTGAGGACCTTATTGTCCAACTTAAGATTGAGGAAGACAATAGGGCTGCTGAAAAAAGAAGCCTTTGAAATTCTGCTATTTCAGGAGCAAAAAGTGTGGAATCTGCTCCTAGTGCCATAAAGAGAAAGAAGAATTCTGGTCAGAAAAATCACAATAGCAAGAAAAGGTTCAAAGGTAATTGCTATAACTGTGGTAAATCTGGGCATAGATCCTCGGAATGCCGTGCACCGAAAAATAAGAATAAGAATAAGGGTCAAGCCAATATGATCGAAACCGATGATATTGATATTGACGATTTATGTGCTGTTCTTTCCGAGTGTAACTTGGTTGGAAATCCAAAAGAATGGTGGATTGACTCTGGTGCTACCCGCCATGTTTGTGCTACCAAAGAGATGTTCACTTCCTATGCTTTATCCGGTCCTGAGGAGAAGCTGTTTATGGGAAACTCGTCAACTGCCAAAGTCGAGGGAGTTCGAAAGATTTGTTTGAAGATGACTTCGGGCAAAATTGTGACGCTGAACAATGTACTCCACGTGCCTGAAATCCGTAAGAATTTGATCTCGACATCACTTCTGGTCAAGAACGGATTTAAGGTTGTATTTGTTTTTGATAAAGTTATAATAAGTAAGAATGATGTGTATGTCGGAAAGGGTTATTTTAATGATGGTCTTTTCAAACTCAATGTAATGACAACTGATAATAATATTAATAATAATGATTCTTCTGCTTATTTACTTGAGTCAGATAATTTATGGCATGCACGTTTGGGACACGTTAATCATAAATCTTTACAGAAAATGATAAACATGGAAGTATTGCCAAAGTTTGAATGCAATCAATTAAAATGTCAAATATGTGTGGAATCAAAATTTGCAAAACATCCCTATAATTCCATCGAAAGGAATTCTGAACCTTTGGACTTGATTCATACGGATATTTACGATATGAAGTCAATACCATCTCGGGGTGGAAAGAAATATTTCATCACATTTATTGATGATTGCACCAGATATTGCTACGTATATTTACTTAATAGCAAAGATGAGGTAATTGATGCATTCAGACAATATCAAACTGAAGTTGAAAATCAACTTAATAAAAAGATTAAAATGATCAGAAGTGATAGAGGTGGTGAATATGAATTTCCTTTTCAAGAAATATGTCTAGAAAATGGAATTATTCATCAAATGACGGCTCCATATACACCACAACAAAATTGAGTTGCAGAAAGGAAGAATTGAACATTGAAAGAAATGATGAATACTTTGCTACTAAGTTCTGGTTTACCTCAAAACTTGTGGGGGGAAGCTGTCCTCACAGCTACAAAAATACTCAATGGAGTACCCTACAGTAAGACACAAACCATTCCATATGAAAAATGGAAAGGTAGGAAACCAAACTTGAATTACTTCAAAGTGTGGGGGTGTCTAGCAAAAGTTCAAGTTCCTAAACCGAAACAGGTTAAAATAGGACCGAAAACAATAGATTGTGTTTTCATTGGATATGCTAACAACAGTAAAGCATATCGTTTTCTGGTTTACAAATCAGAAATTCCCGATATTCATTCTAATACGATAATAGAATCAGATAATGTTGAATTCTTTGAAAACATTTTCCTGTATAAGAATGAAGGTGAATCACTTGGTGAAAAACCCAAGCGACCTCGGGAAATTACGGAGGAAAATGTGCCCAATATTGAGGAACCAAGACGTACCAAGCGTCAAAGGGTATCTAAGTCTTTTGGTCCAGATTTTCTAACATTTTTGTTAGAAAATGAGCCTCAGACTTATAAGGAAGCAATGAATTCTTCCGAAGCTCAATATTGGAAAGAAGCGGTCAATAGTGAAATTGAATCCATATTGAATAACCATACGTGGGAATTGGTTGATCTTCCTCTAGGTAATAAGCCACTAGGCTATAAATGGATTTTTAAAAGAAAATTGAAAGATGATGGTACTATTGATAAGTATAAGGCAAGATTAGTTCTCAAAGGGTTTAGACAAAAAGAAGGTCTAGATTACTTTGATACATACTCACCAGTCACAAGAATTACATCTATTCGACTGTTAATTGCTTTGGCTGCTGTGTATGGTCTTCAAATCCATCAAATGGATGTAAAAACAGCCTTCTTAAATGGAGAATTGGAGGAAGAAATATATATGGAACAACCCGAAGGGTTTATTGTCCCCGGGCAAGAAAATAAGGTTTGCCGACTTGTTAAGTCTTTATACGGACTTAAACAAGCACCTAAACAATGACATGCTAAATTTGACACAGTAATGTTGTCAAATGGTTTCAAGATTAACGAGTATGATAAATGCGTATATATAAAAAACACTCATAATCATGAAGTCATTGTTTGTTTATATGTGGATGACATGTTAATAATGAGTAAAAATATTAATGACATTAATGCCACAAAACGAATGCTATCCAAGTCATTTGATATGAAAGACTTAGGAGTTGCAGATTTTATTCTAGGAATAAAAATCTACAAAACTCCTCAATGTCTAGCATTATCACAATCTCATTATATTGAAAAGGTACTTGATAAGTTCAAGTATTTGAATTTCAAATAAATGAAAACACCAATCTACTTAAACCTTGCTCTTGCAAAGAACAAAGGTGAAAGTGAGTCTCAAGTGGATTACGCTCAAGTTTTAGGATGTTTAATGTACATCATGAATTGTACTCGACCAGATATTGCTTGTGCAATAAGTAAGCTGAGTCGATACATGAGTAATCCAAATAATACGCATTGGATAGCAATAAGACGTGTGTTGGGATATTTAAAACATACCTAAAATTATGCTTTGCATTACAAAAATTATCCAGCAGTAGTTGAAGGTTATAGTGATGCAAATTGGATCACCGGGTCAACCGAAAGCAAATCCACTAGTGGATATGTGTTTACGGTTGGTGGGGGAGCAGTGTCTTGGAAATCCTTTAAGTAAACTTGCATCACCCGTTCTACAATGGAATATGAGTTCATTGCTTTGGATAAAGCTGATGAAGAAGCTGAATGGCTTCGAAATTTCTTAGAAGATATTCCATTCTGGCCCAAACCGTTAACTCCGATAAGCATACATTGTGATAGTCAAGCAGCTATCGGATAGGCTGGAAGTGTTATGTACAATGGAAAATCTCGCCATATACGTCGACGGCATAACACTGTTAGACAATTAATCTCTAGTGGAGTTATCACGATTGATTATGTAAGATCAAAAGATAACGTGTCGAATCCATTAACAAAAGGCCTATCTAGAGAATTAGTTGAAAAATCATCGAAGGGAATGGGACTGTGGCCTAGGACAAGTCATCATGGCGGTAACTCTACCTAGTAGACTGGAGATCCCAAGAACTAGGTTCAAGGAGAATACAAAGTTATGCATGACGGTTCAACATTGTCAAAATTACTAAACCCATTCTCATGATGAGACAATGTTCAGAAACAAGGATAAACCTAAAAATGGAAGGTTTTATTTCTAAGTTTGACGTAAATTTGATCAAATAGTATATTTACGAAATACACATTTAGGAATCACCTATGTGAGTGTGAAGTGTGAGCCGCTTCAAGGAGAATAAAAGAAGGCCAATTCTCTAAGCACTTATGAGACCAGGCGGTGTTCATGGCTAAAACGAACACGACAGTGAGAACCAAAAAGCGGATAAGAATTAATTGTGTGACTTATATTGTCTTGGTATACACAAAAAGCCGACGGTTCAAAGATATCGCATCTACCGATTGACAAGTATACTCGATATATGTTCACTACGAAAAGTTCAAAGGGAAACCTACTTATTCGATGCAGTTAATTCTTAGTTGTGAATCACATAGTTTTATGCATAGTTTTCAAAACTTGGCATTCTCCATTCATGTAGGGGATTGTTGGGGTATATATATATATATATTTATTATATATATATATATATGTAAAGGTGTGAATGAGAATGTACCTTTTAGAAAAGGTATAAATGAAAGTGTACCTTTTGGAAAGGCACCTTTTGGAATGGTACCTTTTGGTTCAAAATGAACCATTGCGTCCATTCGGTTCAAAATGAACCATTACATCTATTGCTTCAAAATGAACCATTACATCTATTGGTTCAAAATGAACAATTGTAACATTTCAATTTGCACCCCTTCATCTTTATAAATACCCCTAGCCCTCATTTGATTTAAAATACATTGCTTTTTTCATACAATTTTTTATTTGCAAAATTTTGCATATCTTTTCAGTCTTCTCTCTTGAAAGAAAAAAAATTTCATAGTGTCGTGTGATTTACACCGTTATTTTGCGTTCGTTGTTTACCGACGTTTGAAGTACCACTACACCGGTAAGGTTCTAAACCGTTCTATCCTGGGAGAAATTGTTCAATTAGCCTTGGGTACCGAGAGGGGAATAAAAATTTCTTAAGGACAAACAGTGAATTCTATTGGCTCGGTTTATTTATTACATTTAATTTCATTCTTGCATTTATTATTGCTATTAATATTAATTTATTAATTATTTAAAATTAAATTAAGTATTACGGAAATAACAATATTTTCTCTATTTCTTTTAATACAAAGATAAGCCATTTTATAAAACATGTTTTCAATGCACTGGTCAACAGACCTCAACAAACATATTACATTTTTTCTAGATATTTTTCTAAATTTCTGCTTAAACTAAGCTTCACCATACACTTTACTTAGCTTCTAGATTCATCAACAATAAGACCATCATGACAACAGTAACAAAGAAACTATTGTGACAGCTCAAGTGTCATAGCTTCTAACACTCCTCCTTGACACTTGGGCTGGAAATTTTCTTGCAGAGGGTTTCAAACCATTAATCTGTCTTTTGCAAAAACACTTCTTGGCACTTGAGTTGGATTGGAGGGCTTCTGATCTCCTCCTTGGCAAAAATTCTTCTCAGACTTTTTTAATTCAAATAGCAAATTTACAGCTTCTTTTGCTTCTTCTTTTTCTTCAACAATAAAAGCAACGATAATAACCACAACCAATAATTTCTCCCTTCAACAACAAGAAGAGCATGAACAAGATTTTCAGTTTTCATTTTTGGATCCATCATCAGCAAAAAATTTTGCAGTTTTACGGCATGCATGTCTCATCCAAATCTTCAAGTTTATCAAAGTTTAAGGACATGTGGGCTCATTAAAATTTCAGTTTATGGACATAAATTGGTCACTGTCAGTTTATAGACATGCTAGTCTTATGACATTTTCAGTTTAGAGACTTGATGGTCTTCATCAAAGTGTTGCAACATTTCAGTTTAAGGACATGATGGTCCCATCACAAATAATGTTTTTGAGAACTCAAAACACTAGTTTATAAAAAAAAAAAATTTTGAAACATTGTTTAAAAACATGTTAACATTTTTGGGCCTCCTCTTCATCTTGGGCTAAAAAACAAAGGCTTGAGTGTTGGTGCAAATCCGTCTCCCTATAAAGATTGGGCTGCTCCTCTTAAATAAGTAGGCTGATTTTTAGCCATTTTAGTCATTACCACCGCACATATATGTATTTTTGTCTTTCTTTAGTTTTTTTTGATGCGGGAATTCAATTAGAAACTGCCACTTTCAACATTACCCTCAAATGGTACACTTGATATTTTTTTATTCAAGCTAACACTTGTCTTATATGGACCTAATCCTTCACGCAACTTCTTTTTAGCTTCAAGCCATAAATCTCATGGCTTCTTTCTTTCTTTTTTTTCCTTAACTTGTCTTGGCTTGATCCTTTATACATCACCTCTTTCTCTTCGAACTTCAAGGTGTTGGATCTAATTTGCTAGCCCAACCCAAGTCTTTAAGAACATGTTAGGTCATACTAACTCAACTCAGTCTTCAGAACAATATTAGGTTTAGCTTTTTCTTTAGGCCCTTGGATTTTCAAGGCCGTTAAATTTTGGACTCTGATACTACTATTAATATTTTTGGGCCTCGTCTATATCTTGGTCTCACAAACAAAGACTTAGTGTTTGTGCAAATCCATCTTTTTTCAAAGATTGGGCTGCTCCTGTTAAACAAGTGGGCTGATTTCCAAAATGGACTTGGCCATTTTAGTCACCAGCACCACACATATATGTATCTGTCTTTCTTTAGTTTCTTTTGATGTGGGAATCCAATTAGAGATAGCCACTTTCAACAAATTGTCGCTTGTATTCATTAATACGCTTCACCTGAACAAAATAATTCTTTCAAATATATAAAAAAATGGGAAATAGAATGAAGAAAACAGAACAGAAGAAATATTGTCCATTCCTTTCATTGCATTTTCATTTTTTTTTTCGTTTTTCCTTCTCTGAAAAAGGTAAATGCAATTCACTCTGTTTGTCATATGAAATTTTTTGTAGAGAAATACACGAATCTTTACACACTATCACATTGACAGAAGTGTGAAGAGTCTGAAAAATCACCTGGATATCAAACATTGCATTCGGGCTCACGGAATACCCTGTTTTTGCTTTGAGGAATGATGCTGCCCTCATTTTATTGCTTCTTTTTGCTGCCCTCCACTGGGTTTGGAGATCCTCATTATCTGCAAACTACATGCAAATTGTATAGTCTGATTTAGATGCATAGCAATGACAGTAACCCGTTATCATTCTGGTTTTGATTATCAGCAATGTATGAAGACCCAGATGAATGGAGATAGAAGGATGAAGAATGAGATTATTGGGCTTAACTGCTTAACACTCAGCAAGTCCACAGCCAGAAGATGGGAGTGGGGCTTTATCCACAGCAATCCACAACTAGCAGAAGGGCTGATGTGTGTGAGAAGTGTAGAAGCTGCTACTATCAAGATGTGATGAAAGAGGCAAGGCACGTGGGAAGAATTAGATGAATTCAGTCAAGTAGTTAAGTGAGGTGAGAATTGCGTGAGTGATATGAGCTGGAATATCTTTTATGACAATTATTATTGGATAAGGGAACTGTATTAAATACAGCCAATGATTAGAGAATCATTATTCAATCAATAAAAATTACAATCAATTTCTTATTTCTCTCTCTCCCGCTCTTCTTTTCTCTTCTTCTTCTTCTTCTTGCTGCAACTTCTTCTTTCTCTACTTTACTGCAATTTCCTAAATTTCCCAAATCAAGCCTTGGATCACAGAAGGGAATTACCTTCTATGAGCTGTGAGCTAGGTTCTTGACACAATGTTTTTCAGCAAGTCCCACACATTTACACATAAGAAAATATTTGAAATTCTATTATATATGTGAAAATTTTGAAATACGTGGCCACCCAGCTAAGAAAATCTCAAAATTAAGAAGTTCAGAGACAGTGGAGTACCTTCCTTAGTTCAGCCAATTTTTCAGTATTTAAGACCCAGTCTTCAGAACCAGTCCATTCAGTAATAATTTTACTCAACTCCGCATTACAGAAACGAATCCATCTTCTCGGGGTAACACCATTTGTTTTATTCTGAAATTTGTTAAGCCACGACAAAATGGCATCTTCTCGGGGTAACACCTGAGACAATGGTTCCTTTTTCATCATTCTATAAAAGCATGCTTGCGCACGTGGCATCTTGCCACGACATCAGTTTATTCCACGTTAAAAGCAGTATTCCATGTTGTACAAAGTCACATGTCCACTCAGAAGCCATGAGTTTGTATTATGACACATGGCAGAAAGTCATGTCCCCAGCTTTTACCATGTGAGCTAATATGTTACACGTGGCAAAAATCTCATGAGCAACCGTGACTATGTGTGCTCGTACGAAACGTGATATCATGTCAAATCACTAGCTATCGTCATTGCCATGTTAGCATCATCTTTCACATCGTAACGAGCCATATAAGCATCTCTGAGACATTGATTGACACTCTTAAAAATAAAATGTTACATCACTAATAAAAAAAACTTAATATATATATTTTTCCTCTGACTTAATATATTTTATTATTTTATTTTTTATACTATTTAAATAACTATTTTACTTTTTAAATTTAATTTTTTCGTGATAAATTGATCTTGAAATTTATTTTATTGATAAAATATTATTCTTTAATGGCTGATATTTGCATCTCACTTTTAATGGATACGTAATACTGATTAAAACAATATATTTATATTATACAATGTTAAAAATACTCTCTAATAATTTAAATTTTTTTAAAAATATATAGTAAAATTATAATAATATCCTTAAACTATAAACAAAGATTTTTGCCAAAATTACAATGGCTGACGTCAAAAAATTTATGATTTTTTTTGTAAAATCTGATTTAAAATATATGTTTTGAATCTAACTTTTTATCTAAAAATTTAGGAAGAAGACCATGACGATAAGGACGACGAAGAAGAAGAAGAAAAAGAAGAAGAAGAAGATCTATAATTTCTTCAACAATCTAAAATTTTTATTAAATATTTTTATTTTTTTAAGAAAATGGACAGATGTGAGAAAAAGAAGAAGAAGAAAATCAAAATTTGCCGAAATCTTCAACTATTTCAACAATAAAAAAAATTTCATGTTATGCCAGAAATTTTTATTCGTTGGCCGAATTTTTTTTATATGCTTGAACTTTCTGTTTTGTCAAAAATTTTGTAAATGGATAGATTTGAAAAGAAGAAAAAGAAGAAAAAATAAGAAAAAAAGATATTTTTTTTTATAAAATCTTCAACAATCAGAAAATTTTATGTTTCACTGAAAATTTTTATTTGTTGGTCAAAATTAATGAGGAGACAATAAAAATTCATATTTTTAAGGCGATTGTAATTCACACACAATTAAAAATTTGGGTATATGAAGATAATGGTCAATTTATTATGAAAAAATTAAATTTGAAAGATAAAATAGTCACTGAAATAGTATAAGAGACAAAATGACAAAATATGCAGAGATTCCAACTTAATTTCAACCAATCATATTAATTAAAATAATAAATTAATTAAATTATAACACATAATAATAATTTTTTAAAAATACATCTAAAAATTTCTCTAATAAATTTTTAATTTTTATTAATAAAATATAGTAAATTTATTATTATTTAATTGATTTATCATTTTATGTATATTAGTTGGAATAACTATTTTATTATATAATTTATTATATATTATTTATTTTGATGGAATTGAAGAGAAAAAAGTAAATGAAAATTTTCTAAATTTTTATTATTTTGATGTTTAATTGAGAAGAAAAATATAATTTTACAAGAAAAATATTTTTTCTCAAATGACCAAAATAACTTTTCATCTATTTGATGAAATAGAAAAAAAAATAAGAGAAAAAATTGTGTTATATGAAATATTATTTATATATTTATTTTATTTTTATCTATATTTATTGGATAAAGATAATATTATAAAAATATATTTTAAAGATTTATTTATTTATTTAAATTATAAAGAAGAAATTCTATTTCATTATTACTCAATTTAGATTATTAAACATATTAACGTAAATTTAATTTAATTTTTTTTGTACATTTCTTTTATTAGAGTAAATTAATTTTAGTAGCCAAATAAAATATTAATAAAAGTGTAACTTTTCGTGTGGCAAAAGCATTTGACAGGTCAGCATTAAATAAATCCACGTTGCCATATATGCAAATGTGATAAGAGTCCAAGTCATCGCATAAGTCAAGTGACTTTGATGCTTTTGCCACAGCAAAAAAAAAAAGAGAGTCAAGTGACCTTAACGAAACGACGGGGATACAAGTCGTGACTGGCTGACCGCCCACTGTCTCTATCGACATATAGGCTCGTACGGCGACAACGCCGACCGGTGCATTTTATGGGTGTCTATGGCTGGAAACTGAAGGATAGGAGATCTTTTGTCTAGACTTCATCAAATGAATTCGGTTCAGAAACAACTAAGAATAATTGATCGGAATTCGCTGCTGGGTATATATTATACCAGTTCCTTGCTTTATTTCTAGATCATGGGGCCATGCCTCCTTCGGTAAGAGACCTCTGATAGAATTTGTATAACTGTCATATTTGGGATAAAAGTAGAACGAAATTCAAGAGCCATAGCTGTTTTAGTTGGTAGATTTCTTCTATTTACTATGGTAATTTTATGCACTGAACAATTGAAATTACTTGCGTTATAGTACGACTCATAATTTGCGTTGATCAATGTGGTTTCTTGATACTGAATATTTGTTATCCATGCCAGACAAATTCACTTTACTGGTGAAAAATCAACCATTTCTATTGTAATTTAAAAAAAAAATGAGATTCAGCTTTTCACCAAGAGAAAAAAAAAAGATAAATGAAAATTTCAACTTTATTTCCGTTTTTTATTTATTTTTTGCAGATGTAAAACTCTAGGTCTAAAATACATGCTGTTTCTGTCAATTGCACTACATTACTAGAACCACATTTATTTCCGGAAATTCCCGTTACACAGAACACAAGTTGCAGACTGATGATGGAAGACATATTCTGCAACTATGGTAATAGGGCTGGTTTAATATTCCAAATGTCCCGGGCATATTCGTGGATCGTCCTATCGCTGCTGAACTTGAATGAACCTGCTGTATTCAGAATCGACATTTGTGTCCATCTCTGCCACCAATTACAAATGTCAGGAAAGTGACAAGAATTTTACCAAAATATTTGAGTGTAAATAAAAAAACGATGGAGCATTGCTGCAGAAAACAGATATTCAGTTGCAATACCACATCACAGACAATTTGCAAATTAGGGAAATCATCAAATTAATGTAACTAACCCTTTGATCCATATATGCCTTATCTACTTCCTCTTGGCATTCTATGTAGCTGGGGAAGTCCTTGCCGACGAGGAAATAATCACCGCGACCAAAACCCTCATTTCCTTCCAAAGATCCCATCAGCCCGTCATAGTTGTAAGACCCAAAAACCCCACTTCTGACAAATTCTTTTACTTCTTCAAAACGTGGGTCCGGAATAAACTGTATTAAGAGGTTAGCAAAGCTAAAATGTCTGTTATCCGAAGGAATAGAATGAAGAAAGCACAATATCTTTTTATCTTTTTTGTCACTACTTTTTACTTTAAACTCTTCAATTTGGTTCATTTGGCATACCTTTCCATCTAATCTTTCTTTTCTTAGCCCTGCAATCTCATTAGCTTTAGCGCCAAAGAGGAAAAAGTTCTCTTCTCCAACCTCCTCCCGTATTTCAACATTAGCACCATCTAAGGTCCCAATTAGGATGCAACCATTCATCGCAAACTTCATGTTGCTGGTTCCACTCGCTTCCATCCCAGCAGTACTACGCAGAGAGGGTCAAATGTCAGCCTAGCCCAAGATCTAGCAAACTAGTTAGCAACTTAAGACCCCAACTTGGAGCAGAGGTGCACAAAGCCTGAATAAAACACACAGCTGCTCATTTCAGGCAAAACAAGGCTGAAAAAAGCACAGTTGCAAGCCAGCTATTTAGTCTAAATGTAAGTAAAATTTACTGATGGCTACGAAGCTGTCTGTTTCCCTGTTCCACATCATATCAGGCCGGTAGAAAACCTGTAACCAAAATATAAAGGCAAAATAACTGCATTGTAAAAAAAATTGAATTACCTGATATGCTGAGAGAGCTCACTTGCTGGAATAAGTAATTCAGCAACACTGACATTGTAATCCGGGACAAAAACAACCTAAAATTAAAAAGGAAAAGAAGATAAATAACACTTTTATTTAGAGAGTGTGTGGAACTTATTGCAACTCATAGTGCATGAGAAACTTAAGGATAAAAAGCCTTTGACACAGAGATGGGATTGCAGAAGCCTATCAGCAGGCCCCAAAATGAATTTCTAGTCTCATTGAGAAACCGATAGATGAGGTCCCTGAGAAGAATTTTTCTCGTCTTTTCAGTATCAGAATAATTTCAATTACTGTATGTTTTTCTTTCCTCCGCACTTTTTTTTTTCTCATACTATGGGAATGTGGTAGCACATATGCCAGTTGCATCAGAGCATATTTTGATGACAAAATTTGAACCTCCTAGAACTTCAAATTCATTGAATAAGCAACGTAGCGAGAGATATCAAGCAATCTTAAAATGGAACTACTGATGATCGCCCAGCAAAACAATCAACTCAATCAGGAAGGAGATTTCAACTGTTTATCAGCACCAAGTACTCAAGCACATAAAAACAAGTGATTACAAATTCTAATCTATTTGAGTTCTTTGCACCAAATTTCTGGTCTAGGCCTGCATTGTCAATTTGAAGTGAAAACTATGCTACAATAGCTTTGAGTAAAAGAAACTCAAATGAGAAGTATCAGACAAGTTGTTAACATTTTGCAACAATAGTACTATTATTGGCAAACATGAATAAATACAGGCTCCTTAAGATTTATTTAGCATTCAGAGGTAACCCATACCTTAAGTAAATCACCTATTTCAGGGTCATGATTAACTGTAGCCCCAACATCAGTTATAAATTTCACAATTCTCTTGGCTTGCACATATGTAGCAAATGCTTTTCCCCCAAATATACAAACTCGCGGGACATAGTTTGCTTTCCTTTCCACAGCACTCATTTCTTTCATCTTCTTGTATCGGTACACAATTCCAAGAACATTCAACAATTGCCGCTTGTATTCATGAATACGCTTCACCTGAACACGATTATTATTATCAACTATATATAGATAGGAAGTCAATTTAAGAAAAAAGAATGGAAAGAAATAACAAATCTCTTTCTAACTATTATCCATCCCTTTCATTGCATTCTCATCTTTTCCTATTCCTCTAAACATTATCACGTTGACAGGAGTGTGAAGAGTAACAAAATTACCTGGATATCAAACATCGAATCGGGGCTGACAGAGTACCCTGTTTTTTCTTTGACGAATGATGCTACCATCATTTTATTGCTTCTTTTTGCTGCCCTCCACTGGGTTTGGAGATCCTCATTATCTGCAAACTACATCCAAATTGCATAATTTGATTAAGATGCATAGCAGTGACAGTAATTTGTTTCATTTATGATTAATTGTCCAGCAATGTTTGACAGAGGTCCCACACATACACAGAAGAAAATGTTTAAAGTTTTAGTTTGTATGAGTGTCCACTGGCTTAAGTACCAACCTTAAGAGAAAGGGATGATGAATTTTTTCAAAAATAGTACACAGACTAATGTCTGAACCGCATTGCTAATTAAATAATTTTGAAACTCATCCATCACATTTATTAGCACAAGGAATCATAAGAATCCAATAAGAAGAAAAGTTTCCTTTCTTCATACACAAATCTATTGACGGAGCCAAATGATAGGAAAATTCATTCCTTTTTAACACCTAAACAAAATCAAACACACTATCAACCTACATATTCATATAAAAAATATGACCAACATTTGTGCTCCAAAAATTGTGAAATTTCTTAGAACTAATCTATTGAAGGTTGCAACCAAGAAAGGAAACAAAGATTTTTCATGTATACAAATTTGAAATGCATGTGGTCCACCAATTGAGAAAATCTCAAAATTAAGAAGATTAGTTAGGAATAACTTAATAAGAATACCTTTCTTAGTTCGGCCAGTTTTTCAGTATTTAAGACCCAATCTTCAGAGCCAATCCATTCAGTAATAATCTTACTCAAATCTGGATTACAGAAACGGATCCATCTTCTTGGGGTAACACCATTTGTTTTATTCTGAAACTTGTTAGGCCACAACTGAAAAAATTGGAGTATACAGGTTAAGTTACAAGCATTTTCAAAATAAATTGGAGATTGACTTAAATCCCTCAGTTTCAATGAAGTAGTGTAAACTGCATTCTACTGCAATCAGATAAAAAGAATCACCTCATAAAATGCATTAAACACTTCTTCTTTCACTATTTCACTATGTATCTCAGCAACACCATTTACTGCATGACCACCAACAACACAGAGATTAGCCATACGAACCAACTTTGGTGGAACCACCACCTTTTCCTTCTTCTGAGTGTCTTTTCTCCTGGGTTCAAGTTTTTCATCTTTGCTTGTCAACTCATCTTTTTTGTTAACCTGCTTGATTTCTTTATTAGAATTTTCAAGTTCTTCAGTGATAACCTGCTTGATTTCTTTATTGGAATTTTCAAGTTCTTCAGCGATAACCTGCTTGATTTCTTCATTGGAATTTTCAAGTTCTTCAGTGATATTAGCCTCAGAACTTTTCTTGGGTTTAACAATTAAATCTGCAAATGCAGCTGGAAGATCTACATTTTCTAATATTCTCATTTCCTTCAATTTTCTCTCCAACATTTCTGGATCTGCTTTACCATACTGAGAAACAATGGTGCGTACCAGCTGCAAAACATCAAACAGCAACAAACAGAGTTAAGATGAGCACATCACAGAAATATTATTTTGTTTAACATACCCAGTATTACCTCTTCATCAATCATTTCTATGATCTCAACATGTCGTGGTAGCAGTTTCTGCATAAGCTCTAAACTCCATTTCTCCAATGCTTCAGGTAGAACAGTATGGTTTGTGTATGCCACAGTTCTGATACATAACTGTCAGAATGTTAGATTGCAAGAAATAAAGGGAAGAAAATACATGATGAATATTGATTTCCCAAGTTTCATTTTTGAGATCACTTATGACAATGAATAAAAATAAATTTAAAGGAAACTACTGGGAAATGAGAAATTCTGATGCAATATGCTGGACCAACCAGAATGTTCTTAAAAAATAAAAGGTGACCAGAAATCTTTCAGAAAAAGCATAATTTCCCTCAATTATTTAATATTGGAAGTACTAGCTGGCTTATACTGATTCATATACTCAATTATAGTTCAACCAATCTTGTGCTGGAGGATTGGAATATGTGGCTACACTTCAACATTTTTGCAATAAGTAGCTACACAGAATTGGGCCAAAACCCCAGGAGCGTGGTGTGTGAGATTGGAGGATAGGTGATATGGGGAACTTTTTTCCTAGTCACATGATAAATACTAAGAGACCTACCAACAAAGATTTTAGTTCCTAGTCACATCATAGCCATCCTATATTGCCGATCACATATAAACTCCTGCAGCAATAACCATCTCACAGTGCATACATTCTAAAATGAACAACAAAGTAAAACAATTCTTCAACTCGTGTAGCTTATCAAAAGAAAAGGAGGGAAAATCTGTGAATGTAGTTAAAACAATCATGAAAAAAGTACCTTTGAGTAATATTCCAGGCCTCCTCCCAGCTTAAACCTTTCAAGTCTATTAAAATTCTCATCAGCTCTGGGATGCAGAGTGTGGGATGAGTGTCATTCATCTGGACTGCAACTTTCTCAGGAAATTCTTCCCATTTTACATTTGATCCAGATCTTCTCTCAAAACGTGCAATGATATCTTGGAGAGAAGCTGAACATAAGGTGTATTGTTGCTTCAACCTAAGGACCTTGCCTTCCACTGAGTCATCCCCAGGGTAGAGAATATAGCAAATCTAACATTAAGAGAAAGCAGTACAACAATCAGTCTATAGATCCATATTGTTTTCAGGAAAAAAAAAAAAAAGAACAACCAGAAGCATCAGAAGAACAAAATAAAGAATGTTAGACAAAAGACCCTAGTCTGCAGTATAGCACATAAAATGTGTAAGCAAAAGCAGTACACAATTATGAAGTATAAATTTCAGGAAAGTAGAAGCAACAGAGGTAAACCTGGACGACTCAAATAGCTAACATCATAGATTACAGAAGAAAATCTTGACAGCAAGTGAGAACCACACCCAATATATGTGCTGATAGAATATCAAGAATGCACATAGTATGGGCAATATATTTTCTAAATAATTAGAACAAGTATGCATACGGTGGTCAACGTATTTTATGAGAAAACTAAAATATTCATGAACAAACCCCCACCTTTTCAGCATTTGCTAGGGCCTCACATGCTTTAGTGTGCTCCCCAGAATTGAAAGCAGACAAGTCCAAATCTTCTGCTGGAGCTTTAGTTGACCAAAGTCGCAGGTTAACTGTGGTTTTAGTTTTATACCCTGGTATTGGAACATCATGTGCCATGGCTTTTATATCTTCTCCTCCTATCCAGTGTTTTTTTCCATCTGATGCAGAAACAACCTTGCCAAAAAATTTTATTGGATATGCAACATCGTTTCGCACTATTTCCCAAGGATTTCCCATCTACAAGAAGAAATGTATAATTAACTAGCAAAGTTAGAAAAACAAATGGAACCAAAATGCCAGCTAAGCCCCAAAGTATCTCAGCATATTTGAAGGTGTCACCTGAAAAAATAATAATGATAACAATAATTTGCAGAATAGCAAGCATATATAACCTCAAGCCAATCTTCAGCAACCTCCTCTTGACCATCTTTTGTAATACGCTGTTTAAATAAGCCATATTTATATCTCAGTCCATAACCCCATGCAGGGTAATTTAATGTTGCCAATGAGTCCAAAAAGCAAGAGGCAAGTCGCCCAAGACCACCATTTCCGAGTGCAGCATCAGGTTCCTATTAGCATTTGACCAATGAACTTAGCCACTAAAATCAAATGCATATCCATATGGGTGCACACATGCATACTCTTACAGCAAGAGAATCAAATGTTCTATTTTAACTATTGGTCTATACCGATCAAATCAATTACTGAAGAAATAAAACACAGGAAGTTACTAAATCACTCAAAGGTTAATGCAAGCTTCAAAGTAGATGTTTCAAGCCCAGAAAAAATTACCACCAATAAAACAACTATTTTACACCAAAGAAAGTTACAAAAAAAAAATCCCTCACCTGTTGAGCCACATTTTCCAAAGTGTGCCCAAGCTTGGTCAGAGCCTCTGCATAAGCTCCAGTCAGCTGTAAATTCCCAATTGCATTCAACAATGCTCTACCCTGCAAAAAGATATAATGGTGAAACAATAAGGCATTACAGACAATGAATTTCTCACTTTTGGAATCAAGGAAAAAGATTATGGGGAAAAAAAAACCTGTAGAAATTCCATTGACAAATAGTACGCCTGCTTTACATTCAACTTCTCATGGTACTCGTATGTTGCATTCCAATTTATAATAAGAGAATCACGAACACTCTGTGCAGTTGCATGGTAAGCCTTTGGAAGCTCAAATTTCTCTGGAGAAAATGATGGTGTAAATTCTGCATGGTATTTGATACTTGATGCAATAGATGAGGCATCTACTGTACTTGGCGCTTCTACAACAAAATATAACAGTAACAATTAAGTCAGTTATTCCATAAAAATCCTCATAAAACCAAAGATAAATCAAATCCAAATCCAAAACCGGGAAAATAAGCTAATCCGGTATCGTTTGGTTCGCGAAATATGTCAGAGAGAATGGAATGGCTATGCTTCAGTCTACAAAATATAATTATATATCATAATTTTGGAAAACATTTCCTAAAAAATATAATAAAACATTTCAGATTTAGAAGTTCAATCAGAAACTTGTAACTACAAATTTATTCCACTTCTGAATTTGATCCAAAGCTGAAAATGATCATTATAGAATAGCCATTTTATTTCCATCCTATTAATACTGTTCTATCAACCAAACAGCGCCTTGTAACATAAATTTCAATTCAAAACTCAAAAAAAAAATATCACATCAAACTTTCAAAAGAACTAGAATATAATAAAATAAAATAAAATAAAAACACCAGACCGCACCTTCGCCGGAGACTTTGAGTTTCGGCTTGGTCTCGCTAAACACATTCTTAACCGAAAACGATCGGAAAACAGGCTGTGACCTCAAGGTTCGAATGAAGAAGAGATTAGAATTCGATCTCCACTTCCTACTTCTACTTCTGGAACCGGAATCAACAAATCTCGAAACACAACCATACTTCGAAGTTGCAGAGAAATGTGAAGTATTAGTCGCCATTTTTTCTCACTCTCTCTTCGGCTTTCTCTGTGATTCGATTATATCAGTGATCAGACAGAGACAGTGTGGGCGTATTGTAATTATAGTTTGAGGTATGGGACATGTACAGAAGATTTATTCAATTCAAATAATCATGAAAGAACGGAAACAATTTCGTGATTTTTTTTCACGAGTTACTCATTTGTTTACTACAAAAATTTACAAAGGCTTACACGTGGAAGTAGTAGTCGAGTCACGGGCTCTTTTCCTCTACACCGGTAAACAGCTCTGTGATTTTGCTAATCTGAAGTTGACAACATTTTAGCTGATTGTGTAATTCAAATCTAGAATGTCGGAGTATAAGAAGTTGGCTCAGATTATGACGTGTCCAATTTTGGTTAGCTGATTTGATGTTTTGTTTGATGTGAGTGTAGTTAGCATTGATACTTTTAATTTTTAGAAGTTGCCACTGAAAGTGTATTTTGATCGTTCATTTGCAGCAATTTCATTTCTCAATTTTATATTTTTTTTTTGGGACTTTGAGTTTTCACACGTCTAATCACATGATTTATAAATAAGTAGAAAAATTATTAATTTATACTCGCGCATTTAATTCGCTCCTAGTCCCCTTATGGTTTGATTAGTCGGAGATTTATTTTTGTTTTTATGTATATTATTTTAATTTTTTTGTTAATTTTGTCATAATTTTTAAAATTTAATGATTTAAAAAAAAATAGTTGTATTTTATTTTTATAACGATTATAAAAATAATAATTATAAAAAAAATATTATTTAAAAAACTTATAGGTCAAATTGATTTATAAGTTTATCATATTATATTGTCAATTTAAAATTTTAAATTTTAACTGAAAATGATTAAACTCTCTAAATTTATAATTTTAATTAATCAAGTTATTAATTTAATTATTAATATTTATAAAATTTATAAAATCAAAAATTTCAATTAGCATCAATCAAAATTAATGATTAAATTTATAAATGATACAATAAGTTTTAAAATCAATTTATTTTTATTTTTTAAATTAATTAATATAAAAAGAATATAATAATTATTTGCACAAAAATAATATTGGACTCGGCACAATGTCAGTGATTGAAAAGTGGGACATTTACAAAATTGTCAATTTTTTTTAAATATTACATAAAAATATTTATATTTGTAGAAAAAATTAGAGCATATTTTTTAAAATACATCATTTCTTACTAAAATTAATTTTTTTAAAAAATATTTCATCCCTCACTACATCTATAATTAATATTTTACTTTAATTTTTATCTTTTTTTCTACAAACTTCACTATTAAATAAATATATTTTAATAAAATAATAAAAATTAATATTTAAATTATATTTTCAACATATAAAATGTATTACTTTTTATAAAAAAAATTTAAATTTAAATTATAAATAATAAATAACACAAAAAAAATAAAAAGTAAAAAAATTAATTATGTTATGTAGATATTGTTTAGATGTTTAGTAGATATTTTATGTATGTTTGGTATATATTATATAGATATTATAGATATTGTGTGTATGTTATATATTTATGGTATATAATATATGTATATTATGTGAATGTTTTGTATATATTACGTAAATAATAATTAAAAAATAAAATTAAAAAATATTAAATAAATTTATAAATATTTGGTAGATATTTGATAGATGTTTTATATATATTTGATAGACATTTGGTATATGATATGTAAATATTATGTGTTTATTATATATTTGTGATAATATAGTATTAAAAAATTATTTCTTAATAAAAATAAATAAATAAAAAATTTCCATGAAAAAAGGTAAAAACAGAAAAAAAAAAAAACACCCATCCACATAAACTTTTAAAAAAATATTATTGTTGTATAAATGAACTTGGTCACCCAAATGGCGAAAACAACATAATTTTCTCTAAAAAATTGAGGAATCAAAACAGACTGAGGAGTGAGAAAGTAGAGCCATTGAAGAAATAGTTTCACTTAAGAATAATCTATCAAGAAAATATACCTAAGGAAGACAAAGCAAAAAATAACAGTAAACGTGTGTCGCAATTAGAACACGACTTGAGCAAATAAGTCATAGCAACTGGCCACTTACCAAAGAAAACACTATAAGATAGAGATCATGGATAATTATAAGAATATGAGAGTCTGCCACTTCCTGAGGAAATAGGAATGAAGACAAAAAATCTTCTCTCATAAATAAAAGATTATCAGATACTTTTAGGGGTGTTCTCGGACCGGGTTGGGCCGGGTTTACCTCCAGCCCGAGGCCCGGCCCGAACTTTATTCGGGCCGCAAAAATGAGCCCGTAGCCCGACCCTAAACCCGGTAGGGCCGGGCCAACTCGGGCTGACCGGGCCAGTCGGGCCAGTCGGGCCGGGTCAACGGGCTGAACCTTTTTTTAATTGTTTTTTTTAGTGTTTTTGGGGCCAATTTTATGAGTGTTTTTTATGCTGTAAAATTTTTTAATCTCTATTTAATTAAATTTTTTATAATATTTTTATTACAATTTATTTTTTCTAATATTGTCTTTGAGAAAAAAATATTTCCAACAATATTTTAACTTTTATATAAAATATATAAATTAAGAAAATTAATATACTTCAAATTTCTAAAATCAAATAAAATTATAAAATCTCAAGCATCATTCAATCATGCAAATAAAAATAATCTCAAACATCAATCAACATGAAATTAAAATAATCTCATTCATCAATCAACATGCAATTTAAAAAAAAACATGCAATTTAAAAAAAAAACATGCAATGCAATACACAAATTTAATACTAAATTACTAAACCATACAAGTTCCAAATAAAAAAATTAGATCTCAACATAATAAAATAGAATCTCAAATTGGTTGGTTGATCTCTACATCTTCATTCTTTATGCATATTGATTCTTGAGTTAGACTTGTAGAAACTCCTGCTGCAAAAAATCAATATCCAATTAGTACTGGGAAATGCATTATTCAAAAAATGAAGAGAGAATTTGGTACTTTTTCCACAGGCCTCGGTGACATGACTACAATTAAAAGCACAGTAGTAAAGAAGTCAGGATTAGCAGCACAAATAGAATTCTGACTGTAGAACTCCATCCAAGTGAGATCCTAAGATAGAGAACATATCCCACTTCTTGTCCAAATTAATCATCTATTCTCAGGATTTTACATTACCATTGCAAAGCATCAGACAAACTTAAAATATGCAGAACTCTTTCCTTTTAGAGGCAGTATACAGAAATTTTGTGCTTTAAAACCTTTTGAAGAATATAGAGTTTGGATAAATCACATTTTAATGAGAAAAAAGTGTGCTACATTACATTTTAATGTAAGTTTCTTCAATGAAAGAAAAATATATATGGGCAATCCTTTCTTTACATTGTACAACATAAATGAAAAAACGTTCATCATTTTGCTTCAATTAATTGAATTTAAAAATGCAGTTCATACTCTTCCAAGAGTGAAGCCTTGAGTCCAAGCATCCCTAATAACAAAAAAATGAAAATAAATATAAATAAAAATATAAGACAAAACTAATAAATATCACATTTGCACAATTTCCAGTCCTCTATGCTGGCTAGATTAGAGATTTCCCACCTGCAAGTCGAGAAGAAAGAAAAGTATGTGGAGCTACCATTGAAAATCTAGCTCTGTCAGCTGGAACACCTTGCTCCCTATATGCCATGTATCTACCGTCATGTAGTAGTATGCGGTCAGCACTGGGAGGATGTAAGAACACCTTCTTTATCAATGTGGTAGAGGCATCACTTTCAGTACTTACATTCAAGACTGCAGGTTAGTTAATGATGTCAGCAGGTTCAAAAAGCTATGCAGGCAACACAAGAGCAAGAAGTAATTTAATATCGAAGGAAACAAAAAACCCAGAAGAGTGAAATGAATTAGTTTAGTTTTATTTATTTTTCACTCAAGTTTAACAAAACACCTAGCTATATTTAATTCCTAGCTAGACAATCAGCCAGTATTGCTAGAATGTAATGAAATATCAAACGATTATTAAGGTAAAAACTCAAGGTTGATATCTTTTAGCAGACAGCAAAATATTAATTAATTTCTGGAATCTTGATTAACAGTTGCAGAACTAACCTCTCAATCAAAATATTTCCTAATCTCACATGGCTCATGGTACTTGATTAACATCAAATCCAGCCGCAATTAACACTCAAGAAAGTATTGGATGTTAACATAAGATCAATCTCTAATCTTAATATTTCTTATCCACAAAAAAGAAATTCTACAAACCGAAACAGAACATAATGTCCTCAACTACTAATTTCATGTCCCCTTTCTCAGCAAGCAATTACAAACAGCATAATAGATCAATGAAATCATTAACCCATTTGGAAAAACGAGAAATCCACTTCACTTCTTGATTATTGATTTCCCATCAACCAAACATATAAAATAAACGCAAAAACAAACGCAAATGGCAAAAATATCAAAATTTTACCTGCAAAAGCAAGAAGGAAGACAATAAAAATCACTGACCAAGCATGACATGGATCAAGTTCTAACTCAAGTTGTTGCTGTTGCGCGAGACTGATGTTGCTGGAAGACCTGCTGGTGCTGGGACAAGCAGGGATGAGCTGCTGGTGAAAGAGAAGAGGGCAGAGGGAGGGCTAGCTCTGGCTGCGCAAAGAAAAGAGGGCAGAGGAGGGTAGGGGTACTACCTGCTGGTTGCGATTGCTGCTGCTGGACGACCCGTTGGCCGCGACTGCTGCTGGACAACCTGCTGGGCGCTACTGCTGCTGCTTGCTGGGACGAGCGTTGGGCCACTGCTGGATGATCGTGGCTGCTGCTGGACGATCGATGGTGATTCGTGAAAGAGAAGAGGGCAGAGACAGAGAGAGGCAGCGTTCTGGCTGCGCAAAGAAAAGAGGGCAGAGTGGTGTTTAGATTTTTAGGGTTTTACTTAAAGTAGGTATATATACTGTATATTTTAAAAAATCGGGTCGGGTCGGGCCGGCACGAGAATTTTGAAATTTAACCCGAGGCCCGACCCGACCCGACTTCGGGCTTCAAAATTTAACCCGAAGCCCGACCCTAACTAAATTTCGGGCAGGCCCAACCCGGCCCGATTTGCTAGGGTCGGACCGGGTTTTTCGGGCCACGGGTTTTTTGAACACCCCTAGATACTTTAATCAATTTCTTGCTTGCTCCCTTCAGATTAGTTTTTACGTTTCCCATTATTTAGTTTTCGTATATTGTGTTTCTCAGTGAATTCACATTTGTTCATCAGTTTCTTAAATATACGTTTGTTTTATCAATCTGCCTCTGAGGCACATTAGATTATTTGCTAGTTTGTAATATGCATCCTTGAGAAATTTAAGTAAACTATAAACTGGAGTTTAAGGACTCTATTCTATTTCAGGTCATTTTTAGAATTTTGCACAATCACTCTAAGCATAAGTTGGTTAGTGAACTGTGGTTGAAGAAACTACAATTCTCTTGTACACCTTGTATATTTAAAAGACAAGGCTTGTCAATCCACAGGCAAATAATTTTTGGCACACCCAATTGGACAACTTCATCAGCGATGCCACCAACGAAGAATGGTATGAAAGAAACAATCAAATCCAATGACCAGGAAGTTTTGGCTACAAGAGTAGCGCTAGAAGAAATCATTCACCAAATTATCAAACAGTTCAAAAAGAATTTAGCAAACACTCGAGCAGAAACAACCATTTCCCTTACAGCGAATGAGGATTCATTATGACAAACTTGTAAATCTCACTTAAGTAAAAAAAATTAAACTTGAATAAAATTCTTTTTATTTATAATATCAAAGCAATGTTTATATAAATAAAATATTAAAATTATTTTGGCAAGCTGTTTATGTAAACATGAAAACAAATCTTCTAATTGATATGATAGGAATATACCTCAAAATATATTATTCAATTATTAATTAGGACAACAGAATAAGTTTATAAAAAATAATTCAAATATATTAAAATCTATTGATTATCAAGGACACTAAAAGCAAAAACATGAAAAATAAAGGCCGAAGATTCCAAAAGCAAAAAACTTGTTTAAAGAATTATGGATAGAAAAATTTCTCAGAAATAAAGATAAAATATATAAAATAAACCAAAAGTAACAAATTGATAGTAAAAGATCAAATCCTAACATTTATAGGAAATCACTAAAAACTTGAAAAATATACTATTGCACATTTTTAGATTTCAATGTTTAGACCAAAGGAAATATAAATAAAAAATTTCTCAAAAATAAAGATCAAATATGGAAAATACATTAAAAGCAAAAATTGATATTTTAGTTTGTTACTTGCACATTAATTGCAATTGTAATTATGATTCATTAATTTCTAATAAATATTGTGATTTTAAAACTGAATAGTATTCAAGGGTGGAATTAGAAGAGTCATGGGGGGTTCATGGACTCATCTCCCCGTGGGTTTGACGGTAAGAAGCTTTTATAGAGGGAGCTTCTTACAGTCGGTGAAGTTCAGCCCTCTGGCTGTAATTGCAGAAGATGAAGGGTGGAGCCGTAGAGGGGTTGAGTTAATATTATTAAACAAAAATAAAAGAGGGAATTGCTAGGTAAAAGAAAACGGGACCACTTTAAAAGAGTAGATTGTGATATCACATAAAAGAATGGGACCCATTTTCATTTTCATTTTCATATTTATACATTCTCTTTTATTAGAAACATTTTTATAGAATATATCACTCAAACAATTGATTATCGAAAATATATTTTATAAATAAATATTATTATAATTATATTTTATTAAAAAAATATTATATTATTATATTTAAAAAAAACAATAAAATATTAAAAAAGTAAATTAAAAAAAATATTAATTTGCGTGTTTATAATTCAACTTACTTAAAAAATTTAAATAATGTCTAAATTATCCTTATAATATCTCTTACTTATTTTACTATATCCTAAATTAAGATTATAATTATCTTTTGATATGGGACTATACAATCTTCTTTTCTAGCAAAATAATTTTTTCTACTTTTCTAGATAAAATATTTTACCAACTAGTTGGTAAAGTTTAATAGATCCGATATTTTATTTTACTTAAATTATTTATAAACAAACATAATATTTTTTTTTATCAAAAATAACTATTTTATCAATTTTTCCCAATATCTAATACAACCAAATACTTTATTATATTCTTTATTTTTGGCATTTTTTTAATAATTGTACTTTACTGTTTGTTATTACTGTTGTTCTCTTTCTCTCTCTGCAAATAAAAAATATAATAGTAAAAAGTAAAATAATAATAAACCATAATGGCTCTTAGAGCATTTCCAACTCAAACCATTAAAATAGTGTAACTTTTACATTAAAATAGTATAAAAGTTAAAATTCTTCTCCAACCTATACATCATTTTCTACACTAAAATAGCATATTCTTTAGAATATTTTTTTTATCTATTTATATATATTTCACAAATTACCCATATAATTTTTTATTTACCAATTACCCCATATATTTTTTTATTTTCATATTGATCCAATAATATATTTTAGTATTTAAATATTAAGTAGAAATTAATATATTAATAAATATTAACAAACTTCGCGGCATTCGATATCATCGGTAAAATAAGTTTTTCCATAGTGTGAATTTTCGACAAAATAGTTATTATACAAATTATGAGTTGCTCTTTTTAGGTCACGGTTGATCACTACATGTCCAGAAATTGAACCACCATGAGTCACTTTATTGTTGTTCGCAACATAGTAATTAGCAACGATCATATTATTATTAACGAGCACTTGAAAAATTGAATCTTCGTCTGCATCAATTGATGCAATATTATTTATCATTAATAGAGTATCATCATCATCTGAGAAGAAAATTGATAACAAATGCAGTGGATCTCTATTGTTATAATTCATATTCAAAGTGAGAATATTTATGAAAATGTAAAGTAAAATGAGTTTTTTTTCTTCACAACAAGGATTGTGAGTTACATAATTATACTATTAATTTATATCACGTTAGCATATAAATTTAATTTATTTTTATGTCATTTTAATTAATTTTTGTTATAAATTTTAATTTTGATGTTTTATATTATAATTAATTTTTGGCATTATTTACATATTAATTATACTTCATAAAAAATTAATAATAAAATAATAATATTTTAATATAAAAATATTTAATTTTGTTGAATTAATGTGAAATGAATTAAAAATTAAAAAGAAAATAAATACAAGGTGTTAGATTAATTTTAATTAATCTACTTTAATATGACACATGTTATAAATAATAAGCCTAATTCTAATATAATGGAAGACCCAATTTGATGGTGGTTGGGTCATGAAAGAGCATTAGAGTTAATTGGGTCATAATGGTACTATTTCCCCTCACTTTATGATTAACTGTTAAAGAAGGCAGTTTTTAAGAGAATTAACTCCCTGCTATTTTGGTAACTAACTGCCATTATTATTATAAAATAACAATTCTCCACCATCAGAGAATAATTAAAAAAAAAAGGAAGAAGGAGAGGGGAAATAATCTCTTTATCACAGATTAAGTAATGGATCAAGGTATGCAATTAAATTATCGTTCTAATCAATTAATTCTAGACAAGAATGGTCTAGGATTTCCGCATTACAATTTTTTTTATGCTTACAAATAGTATCAGAGCCTGGTTGTTCTAGAATTATTTGATTGAATTATAGTAATTAATTTGATTTCTAGAATTAATTATTAATTCGGTATGGATGAAATCAAATTAGACAATTTAATGAAACTGTGTTCCACGTTTTGTGATTAGTTAAAGGTTTCGTTGTCTTTGCTTTGTATTTTCGAAAGGCTTAGGAAATTGGAATCGTGAAGTTTTCAACTAATTCGCATGAACTTTCATTTAAATGAAATTCGAATGTTGTTGTTTGTGTTTCCGTAAATGTTTGAGAAACTGGACAGTTGCGATATGGTGAAGATATGATACATGTGAATAAAGAATAATGATAATCATTATAATCATTGTATCATGTGATTCTTCTTCAATGTTTAATCTCAAATCACGTTGTTTCTCTTGACCATAAAGTATTTTTGAATTTAGATTTACAAAAGGTTTTGGCTTTATATCTTGATAGCAAGGTTGAAAAGTCAGACCATTAATTTGGCTATTAACCTTTCGATAACATTTAATTATAATATGTTTTGTTAAGAGATCCATTGTCTTTTTTTTTTGCAACTTTATTCTTTCCTGAAATTTGCCAGATGACGAAAAGTCATTATGATAGATATTACTAATTATAGTTTATATTCGCATTCTGTTGTGGAATGGTTATTGCAATTTTATATTAGATTAATTTTTATATTATGGCTTATGGTTATGTTGCAATTTGGCATAATGAATGGAGTTTATTTTGGATACAAAAAAAAATATCAGTAACGATTTGACACTTGTTTAGGAATATACTTTATTTAGAAAAAAAAATATAAATTTATGATTAATTATGTTTTGTTCTATGAAATTGTTAGTGTCCAATTTATTATATAAATGATATTGATAGAATTTGAGATTTTAATTAATCTTATACAGTTTACATAAATTAAATGTTTAATGTATGGAAAGCTTGTTAGTCACCAAAGTGGTCATGCTTTGATTGTATTGAAATATTTAGTTATGTATTTTCAATTGTTCAATTTTGTGTGATGCAAAAAATGATGTGAAAGATCAAATATTTGAGCAATTGAGTTTAGTAATTATAACGTTAGGAGGTTACCCAAAGGTAGACCATTACTTATAATTAATGACATTAAAGGGATTTTTATTTATACTTAGTAAATATGAATTTATATCCAAAGATAACATCCACATTTACTATAGTATTATTGAAAGTCTGTTAAAGTAAATTTTCTTCTGGCATCATTAGAAACTAAAGCTATGTGTTTAAGTATCGCCCAAAGGAGAACTTAAATGCATGATTAAATTTAGAATTAGTTTGAATCCATTTAAATTTTCTCAAAGCATTAATGTATGAGTATATGTATGGTGTTTGCAACTTTTTATAATGTGTTCGCTATGGGTAATGGGTTGATTAAGTTCAATGGACTGAACTATGCTGAGTGGTCCGAGCAAATCCATTATCAGTTAGGGGTTTTAGACTTGGACTATGCAATAGTTTTTGAACAACCCGAAGCCATTACTGAGACCAGTACGGAAGCTGCAAAATCTTTTTATGAGGCTTGGCAGCGGTCTAATAGGCTGAGTTTGAACTTAATGAGGATGACTATGGCTGAAAATGTTAAGCCATCCATGCCTAAGACGGACAATGCAAAGGAGTTCATGTTGAGAATTAAGGAATACTCTCAATCGGACATAGCCGATAAGTCCATTGTAGGGACTCTAATGAGTGAGCTGATGACCAAGAAATTTGATTGGTCGTAACCCATTCATGATCATGTGACTAGTATGCAAAACTTGGCAGCTAAACTGAAATCGATGAGTATGGATGTGAGTGAGTCTTTCTTAGTTCAGTTTATCATTAACTCACTTCCTGTTGAGTTTGGCCAGTTCCAGGTGAATTACAACACCCTTAAAGAAAAATGGAACTTTTAGGAAATTAAGGCCATGTTGGTTCAAGAGGAAGGGAGATTAAAGAAGTTAAAGGATCACTTTGTTCATGTCACATTTCATAAATGAAGCTGGTGGCAGCAAGAGTAAGCCGGGGAAGAAAGGCAAGAAAAGGGACAAGGCCCCAATGAAGGTTAATGAGGGCCAAATCCATAAGGAATTGAAGTGCCATTTCTGTAGGAAGACTGGCCACTTCAAGAAGGATTGTCCGAAAAGGAAGATTTGGTTTGAAAAGAAAGGTATGTATTATGTTTCTGTATGCTTTGAAAAAATCCTTATTAAAGTGCCTAATAATACTTGGTGGTTAGATTCTGGTGCAACTACTCATGTGTCACATATTGTACAGAGATTCCTTTCAATCCAGCCCATAAATGGAACTGAAAAGTTCTTGTATATGGGTAACAGAATGAAAGCACGGATAGAAGGAATTGGGACTTATAGATTGATCTTGGAGACTGGATGTCATCTAGATCTTGAAAAGTGTCTTTATGTTCCTGAATGTGCTCGTAATTTAGTTTCTGTTGGAAAGTTGGATGATGTAGGTTTTAGTTTCAAGATTGGTAATGGTGTGTTTTCATTGTATAAACTTAAGTACTATTATGGTTCCGATACTCTTATTGACAGTTTGTATCGTTTTAATCTTGATAATGACTTTATTGAATCCCTGTTTCATGTTGAACATAGTATAGGTAACAAACGTAGTGCACATAATGAATATTCTGCTTTTCTGTGGCATCAAAGATTAGGTCACATATCCAAAGAAAGGGTGTTGAGGTTAATGAAAAGTGAAAACTTACCTAAATTGGATTTTGCTGACTGTGACGTGTGTATAGATTGCATTAAAGGTAAGCAAACTAAACACGTATCAAAGAACCCATCCATGAGAAGCAGTGAACTTCTTGAACTTATACACACTGATATATGTGGTCCTTTTGATGTTCCATCATGAGGAAATGAAAGATATTTTATCACCTTTATTGATGATTTCTCACGATATAGTTATATATATTTACTGCATGAAAAATCTCAATCAGTGGACGTCCTAGAGGTGTTCATTAATGAGGTGGAAAGGCAGTTAAATAAAAAGGTGAAAATTGTGAGATCTGATGGAGGTGGTAAATTTTATGGTAAATATGATGAAAATGGACAATGTCCAGGTCCATTTGCAAAGTTCCTTGAAAGTCATGGCATATGTGCACAATACACAATGCCTGGTACATCTCAATAGAATGGTATAGCTGAAAGGCATAACCGTACTCTTATGGAAATGGTTAGGAGTATGTTAAGTTATAGTATTGTTCCTTTGTCCTTGTGGATGCATGCATTAAAGACCGCCGTTTATCTGCTTAATAGAGTTCCTAGTAAGGCAGTTCCTAAGACACCTTATGAATTATGGACATGAAGAAAACCTAGTTTAAGGCATCTTTATGTTTGGGGTTGCCCGGCAGAAGTAAGGATTTATAATCCACAAGAGAAGAAGCTTGATGCAAGAATCATTAGTGGTTATTTCATCGGCTATCCAGAAAAGTCAAAAGGGTTCAGGTTTTACTGTCCTAATCATAGTACGAGAATAGTTGAGTCTGGTAATGCTAGGTTCATTGAGAATGGTCAATCTAGTGAGAGTGGTGAACCACGTAAGGTGGATGTTAGAGAGACTCAAGTTGGAGATCCTATTCAATTGGAATCCTCTACAAGTATTGTCTCTCCTTCGGTTGTTGTTCCACTTGTTGTATCACGTTCTAACAACATGACTGAACAACAAATTAACATTCCAAACCTACAAGATGAATATGTTAATGATGAACCAGCTAACAATGCAAATGAACAAGAGATCCCACAAGAAATAGCATTACGTAGGTCAGTAAGGCAAAGAAGACCAGCTATTTCGAATGATTTTATGGTTTACTCTCTTGAACATGAATGTGAATTGAGCATTGATAAAGATCCAGTCTCATTCCAGCAAGCCATGGAATGTAGTAATTCTGAAAAGTGGTTTAATGATATGAAAGAAGAGTTGCAATCAATGGATGATAATCAAGTCTGGGACTTAATTGTGTTACCTGAAGGTTCAAAGCAAGTCCATTGTAAATGGGTCTTCAAGACCAAACGAGACTCAAATGGCAACATAGAAAGGTATAAGGCCAAACTTGTAGCCAAAGTTTACACTCAAAAGGATGGCATTGACTACAAAGAGACCTTTTCTCCAGTTTCAAAAAAGGACTCTTTGAGAATTATTATGGCTATGGTGGCTCATTATGATCTAGAGCTTCACCAAATGGATATAAAGACCGCCTTTCTTAATGGTGACTTAGAAGAGGAAGTTTATATGGATCAACCGGAAGGTTTCTTGGCCACGGGAAAGGAAAACTTAAAGGAAAACTTACTGTGTAAATTAAAGAAGTCAATATATGGATTGAAACAAGCTTCCCGACAGTGGTATCTCAAGTTCAATGATACTATTCTGTCATATGGTTTTGTAGAAAACACCGTTGATCGGTGTATCTATATGAAGGTCAGTGGGAGCAAGTTTATTATGTTAGTCCTATATGTTGACGATATTCTTCTTGCTACGAAGGATGTTAGACTGTTACATGATGTTAAGGCTTTTCTCTCTAAGAACTTTGAAATGAAAGATATGGGTAAGGCATCCTATGTGATAGGAATAGAAATATTCCGTGATAGATCACAAGGATTGTTAGGGTTATCTCAATAGAGAGATTTAAGATGGAAAAGTGCTCCGCAGGTATAATTCCAATTCAGAAAGGAGATAAGTTCAGCGGGATGCAATGCCCTAAAAATGATTTGCAACGTATGGAAATGGAGTCTATTCCCTACGCTTCAATAGTTGGGAGTCTAATGTATGCTCAAACATGTACTCGACCGGATATCAGTTTCGTTGTTGGAATGTTAGGACGATATTAAAGTAATCCTGGAATGGATCATTGGAAAGCTGCAAAGAAAGTACTTAGGTATTTACAAGGCACTAAGGATTATATGCTCATGTATAGAAGGTCAGACCATCTTGAGGTGGTGGGATACTCGGATTCAGACTATACTGGTTGCGTAGATTCGAGAAAGTCTACATTTGATTATATGTTCCTTTTAGCTGGAGGAGCAGTTTCATGAAAAAGTGGAAAGCAGTCTGTCATTGCTACTTCCACTATGAAGGCTGAATTTGTAGCATGCTTTGAGGCCACTGTTCATGGATTGTGGTTGCGGAATTTTGTCTCAGGTCTAGGCATTGTTGACAATATTGATAGACCGTTGAGAATTTATTGTGATAATTCCGCATCTGTTTTCTTCTTTAAGAATGATAGGTATTCTAAATGTGCAAAGCACATGGATTTGAAATACCTATCTGTGAAAGAAGAAGTGCAAAAACGTAAAGTGTCAATTGAGCATATTGGTACTGATATGATGATAGCGGATCCATTAACTAAAGGCTTACCGCCCAAGACTTTTATTGGCCATGTTGAAAGGATGGGCATTATAAATAAGTCCTTGTTAGCATGATTTTCAGACTTGTTTATATATACATTATGGTTGTTTGCTCGTATTGTTATTATGACACTTTAGAATTCAATTAAAGTTGTGTTTTTGCTTATTGTTATCCACATTATGAATGTATACGATTAAAGTTTAGTGTGATAACAATACTGTCGAATTTTTCATATTTCTCAATTAAAGATAACGTAGATTGAATGGTTCTGTGATATATGGAAGGAATCTTGTCGATTATTGACTTGTGACTGCCATAATCCGATCGTTTCAATTCTACTTAAGGATAGTCTGATGAATCCATTATAAACATCCGGTGATTCATCATATGGTTTACACATGCGCCAAGTGGGAGATTGTTAGATTAATTTTAATTAATCTACTTTAATATGACACATGTTATAAATAATAAGCCTAATTCTAATATAATGGAAGACCCAATTTGATGGTAGTGGGTCATGAAAGGGTATTAGAGTTCATTGGGTCATCATGATACCTTTTCCCCTCACTTTATGATTAACGGTTAAAAGAATGCAGTTTTTAAGAGAATTAACTCCCTGCCATTGTTATTATAAAATAACAATTCTCCACTATCAGAGAATAATTTTTTTAAAAAAAAGGAAGAATGAGAGGGGAAATAATCTCTTCATCACATATTAAGCAATGGATCAAGGTATGCAATTAAATTATCATTTCTAATCAATTAATTCTAGACAAGCATGATCTAGGATTTCCGCATTACAATTTTTTTTATGCTTACACAAGGGCCATATTATAAAAATTTAAAAGTTAGTGGACTTAAAAAAAATACTGTGTGAATAGTTTCGGTGTTGTACTATTCACTTTTCCTATTTTTAACACTATTTTGGAGTTGGATTAGAGAGGAAATTAAGTACTATTTTAGTATTTTACACCAAAATAGTACTTGGTTAGAGATGGTCTTAGTTTGCTTCCTTACACCATCACACGACATGCAATTTCTATTAACACAACTCCTTTAGCTTGTTTCTTTTATGTTCTCAATTATTTACTACATAAATTACCATTTTCTCTCTTTGTTTTTTTTTTTTAATTTGGGTAACCCTATATTTTTTTCATAACTTTACTCTTTCAAATTTACACTTATAGTTATCCACAATTTTTAAATAATTTCAATATTATTAATTAAAATTTATTAAGAAATTAATAAAAGTTTAGTTATGGCACTAGTGGAATGTTTAATGAATTTATTCATAGGACGTATTTTTTTTACTTAAAAATTTTAACCCTTCCTTAAATAGATCATGGTTCTGCCACTGATAATATTATAGGGGAAAAAGAAAAACATATGGTGGAGAGCTAACTTTTACATAAGTTTTTTTTTTTTGTATATTTTTAAGTTTTTTGTATATTTTTTGATAATTTATTATCTTATATAACTTATTATTATCATTATCAAATAAGATATCTTAATCATATTTTTCTTTTTTAAATATATATTTGTAGCAATTAATTAATTAACTATTCTTATAAATAATAAATTTAATTTAAAATTTAATATAGATATTTTAATTTAATAACTAAAATTTTCAATTTGAACCTCACATAAAGGAATTAAAAACTTTAAATTTAAAGATTAACGTGAACATTTTAATTTAATATCTAAAAAAATTAATTTAAAACTTATCTAAAAAATTTAATTTAATATTTAAAAAATATTTTAATTTAATATTCAAAGAAATTAAAGTAATTGTATATTAACTCATTGATTCATCATTATATTAATGTCCTAATTAATTCATCAAACGATGAAAAACATATAAAAATTAGCTTAAACTAGAAACTTTTAAAATATATATACATATATAAATTCTTACCTTAAATCTAACAAAAATCAAATACTGCTAAGCTTAAAGCATGATTGCAAATTGAGGAAACGAATAAAGATAATCAATGGAAAACATAAGTATAAATTAAATAAATCAAGACAAGTTAATTTAAAAAATTATACTTTAAACTATTTTGAATCAACTAGAGAAATAGTCTAGTATTAACTCATGATTGATTCATCATTATATTGACATCCTAAATTTATTAAAATAATAAAACATTATAATAATTAGCATAAACTATAAAATTCTAATAGTAAAAACAACAATAATATGCAAATTCTTTAAATTTAATAAAAATCAACTAAAAAAATATTAAGCTCAAAATGCAATACAAATTACGATAATATTTATGCGCAAGTCTTTTCTGGTATATATCCTATTCCTTTTAGAATTCTTATTTTATTAATATAGTTCGTTTCAATATTCCAATTCTATTTATTCTAGCTAGGAGTCTTTTTTGTTTAACGTTATTTCTTTTAGTATTCTATTCATATTTCCTTATAAGATTCTTATTTGTTTTGTTTATTAGTAAATACGACACTTTCTAAGCTTTCATTCATAATTCAATAAAAAAAATTGAAGGTTTTTATTATGTGATGAGGTTCCAATGGTCGCAGAGAACTTCAATGCTTGTGAAGAGTGGCATCAATATATATCTTGTCCTTAAATAGGACATGTTTTTGCATGCTTGGCATTAGGGATGGCCAAGGTTCAAAAGCCGTTGGTTTCAATTCTTAGATTATCAGTTTCAATTTAGAAAATTTTTGAACATAAATTAAACTTTATATAGAATGATTTAAAAACGATTTAGGAATCGGTAATTTCAATTTAAGACTCGATTTGAAAGTGATTCGAGAAATAATTTAAGGAAAGAGTTCGAAAAGGTAATTTAAAAGCAATTTATGATGGTTTAAAGCAATTTAAAACACTTTGAGAGACGAATTACATATGATTTTAATTAAAAAGTTAAAAAATTATTTTACTTAAATTAAGATTAGTAAAAAATAAAAATAAATTAGTTTACTTAAAAAAATAATAAAAAGAATACATAGGCAATTTAATTTTTTAAAGTTACCTATGTATCCTTTTAGGCTTTAAAGAAAAAATTTTTAAAGAAAAAATAACATTCACATATTTCTTTTACCGAATATTTATATAATTATTAAATATTATTATCATCATTTTAACTTTTTCAATTATTATAATATTCATCAACTATATTATTTCATTTCTTAATTCAAAATTTGAACATTGGCTATTTGCCTTTTTTTTTATAGAAATTATAATGTAATAGAATTTGGAATATATATATATATATATGAGATAAAAAAATTAAAAATAACAAAAATAAAATAAAAATAATAGAAATAAATTTAAATATGAAATAAAATAAAGTAATTAAAACTATAAAATAGAAAATATTTAAAAAAAATGAAAATATAAATTTTAGAAATAATTAGAGAGTAACTTAAAAATAAAGAGAAATTGTAGAGAATATGTAAGATTATATATTAAATTGTAGAGAATATTAAAGATTATAACATATATGTAGATTGAAGAATGAAAAGAAAAATAAGAGAAAATAAAATTTTGAAACATGAAAAATTTTAAAGTATGTATGGTATTTATAGGATTGATAAAAATTTTAAAAATTAAAAAATTAAATAAAATAAGTGTAACAAACTAAATAAAGTGTATTAATTCACTTATTTGAAATGGGAATTTCAAATCTTGAAAATTGTTGAGTCGATAATTTTTAAAAATTAAAAATCAAAATCAAATTATAAATTAAGGTTTAAATTTCGGTTTGGCCATAGTTTTTATTTCGATCAATTTCGGTTTCAATTTTGACTATTTTGATTTCGATTCCAAGCTGAATTGTGGTCATTTCTACTTGATTTTGGACTATATTTGTCATGTATTGAAAGCAGACATCTAAAAATAAAATGGGACAAAATTAGTTCTTTATCAAATCATCTTTATGCTAGAACTTTTAACCATCCCACTTAAATGTTACCATTTATTTTCACTACAAATTCATCTTAGGAGAAGGGTGATGTGTTTTATTTTTTTTTTTTCAACAAAGCTAAAGAATATAAGTCATTTAATTTCTTCTTTGAAATTACAGGATTTCTTTCTTTTCAGTAGCTCTTCCTATGCTTTTGAGAGAGATGGAGGGGTATTTTTGCTGCTGGGATTGGAAGCTTGCATGTCTATGACACAAAAGTTTGATTTTTTTTTTCATGCTAATGAATTTATAATATCGATTTATATACATTATGAATGTTTACTTTATTATTATTTATTTTTTTGAGAAATCTAAATCTGTGGATAGGGAGAATGCTGGTCAAGAAGAAAACAAAGAAGAAACTTCCTTCTCTTCTTCTCAATAAGAAAACAAGACAAAGCAAGTTTTGCAGACAATAAAAAACAGAATTTTCAATAAGAAAACGTGGAGAATTTCTTTCTCTTCTTCATTTTTTATTGCATACAAATTTACATTTCTCTCAAATTCTCTTCCTCTTTCTCTGATTTTCTGCATATAAGGGCTGCTTATATAGTAGCAAATCTGCATAGAAAGTTAATAACTTTTTTCAAAAGACATGCATCCACAATTAAAGTATCACCACTCCTTTTTATCTTTGAGTATATTTTTTTTACATAATATCAGCCTTAAATGAAGGAAAACATCACTACTTCAACACTCCTCCTTGATATTTTTTCTTAAACACTTCAGATTCTTTC
Organism: Garcia nutans; assembly: GCA_947685225.1. Taxonomy (NCBI): domain Eukaryota; kingdom Viridiplantae; phylum Streptophyta; class Magnoliopsida; order Malpighiales; family Euphorbiaceae; genus Garcia; species Garcia nutans. Next base: position 53,781,513 of record CANTUV010000012.1, read on the forward strand.
TCAAATCTTGAACCTTCAATCACATCTTAGAGAGCAAATATCCTCTTTGATGAAATTTTTTGTTGGAGACTGAACTTCTACTGCCTTGAAAGTCTTCATCTTTTTTGACTAGTCATGGAACACAAGCTCTTCAATTTTGCAATTTTTTTTTTTACTTGGATCAACATTTTTCAAGTTTTCAATTTTCTTTTTCTGCTGGAACATATATTTTTTTCAGCAATTTTTTTTGTTGCCTCTTTACCAACAAGAAGGCTCCTCCTCATGAGTGACTCATTGAGAGTGTCCATATTTCTTCTAAGTCAGAAAAATGGCTCATGGCCCTTCAACATACTCAACAAATGATGAGTAAAAAAACATTTCAGTTTATGGACTTGATGGTCCCTTCAACCTTTCACCAAATTACAGTTTATAGACTTGGATGGTCTAATTTCATTTTCAATTTAAAGACATGAAGGTCTGCATTTTTTTTTTCAGTTTAAAGACATGATGAAGGTTTGCATCTTCAGTTTTAAGACATAAAGGTCTTCATCACTTTTTCAGTTTAAAGACATGATGGTCTTCATTACATTTTCAGTTTAGAGACATGATGGTCTTCATCAAAGTTTTGTAGGCATTTCAGTTTAAGGACACAGTGGTCCCTTTCAACAAGTTTTCAATGAAAGGAAGATATTTTAAAAACAAATGAGCAGCCTTCAAAGTTGGATGATGAACAAAGAACAAAAATATTCTTTGATTTTCAAAAGGTTCTTCAAAAACAGGGGAGTGAATTCAATTTTGTAGTTTAAAAAAGATAATTTTCATAAAAAGAAACATTTGTGGTAGCCTTCAAAATGAGATGAGCAAAGATTGAATGCAAGAGGATGAACCCAAACAAAATCTGAGTTTGATATTTATAACACAGGTCCTTTGAGAACATAAATGCTCTGATACCATTTGTTGGAGTTGGGGAGAAAATAAAAAATAAATAAAACATCAGAAGACAAGAAGACAAAGTAGGTTTTGCAGAAAATAAAAAACAGAATTTTCAATGAGAAAACGTGGAGAATTTCTTTCTTTTCTTCTTCATTTTTTACTGCATACAAATTTACATTTCTCTCAAACTCTCTTCCTCTGTCTTACTCTGATTTTCTGCATAAAAGGGCTGCTTATATAGCAGCAAATCTGCAGAGAAAGTTAATAACTTTTTTCAAAAGACATGCATCCATAATTAAAGTATCACCGCTCCTTTTTACTTAAATCTTTGACTATATTTTTTTTACATAATATCAGCCTTAAATTAAGGAAAATATCACTACTTCAACAAAGTTGAAGTTTGCTTGTTTGGAGAACAAATATAGTGGATTGAATGATAAGACAGACCAGCTGCAAGGACAGTTGGTTGAGGTGGAATCTGCAAAAAAAAAATTGGTGGCGAATGAAATTCGAGAAGTTGGGCAGCATATTGTGATTGCCAACTTCGAAACTTCAGAGTAGGAGTCAAAAAAAGAAAGATGCAGTAATGCGGCAAGCTGAGATTCTTGTAAATTTTGTCTTTCTACAGGTTTTTCTTTTTAAGCAGCATTACGTTCACTTTAAGAACAATCCTATTCAATCAAATTAGGAACGGTGTTATGCAATTTTGTTGTTATATCATATGAATTGGAGTAAATGTTGTTAAGGAGCCAGTTTTGATACAGCCATTTATTCCTAATCAATTATATTTGCAATACCCTTTCCTACCATATTATTACTAATTATGCTTTCGAAGTTATTGTGTTTGTTAATCTTTTCGAAGTTATGCATATTTAATTATTGAGGTAATGAATATGTAGAAAATCCATTATTAATTTTCTCATATTCTCTTCATGCATTAGATATACCAATTAAAGAAAGACATAAAAGAAAAGTAATATGATCACCTAGCGACATCAAAATCAACCAACAACTAAATTAAAATATGGTGGCTTATGGGTATATCTTAGTTGCTATTAGAAAGAGGTGATCAGTGATCACCATTTCAATAATAGAAACCTATCCCATAAGTGGGTCCAATCTTAGATCTACAAAACCACACTCATTACTCAACCCAACATTATTATCTTTATTTTTGTACAGTTTGAAACAAGTGCTTTTGATAAAAATATAAAAAAATTAAAAAAAAATTAAATTTACTATATTTATAAAATATTTATCAAAATACCAAATATTTATTAGTTTACGATTAGTTAATAATGAGTTTATAATGAATTTATTATGAGATTATAAATTTTACATAATTTATAATGAGTTTATAATAAAATGACTAAAATATCCCTAATAAAAATAAAAATTTTAAAAAATACAATGAATGGTATTATTTTTTCTAGAAATAATAGGTTTTGGCATTCAGTGCTTCCATCATTCATTGTTAGATGGGGGCATTTGATTCGGAGTATAAGAAAAGAGTTTATCACTTTAATTTTCATTTTAAAAAATTAAATAAAAATATTTATGAATAAATAAAATAATTGATTCTTTCAATTACTAAATTTGAATGTCAAGTTCTACTTTCTAAATTGATTCAACTAGAGATATATATTGGTTAGTTTAGTGAATTTTTAAAAGTCTATCAAATGGACCATTAAAATTTATTGTCTAAATTTAACTGTTCAGAAAAAAAAATTTATAAAATTAATTATCATCGGTTAAATTCAATTAATTTTAATCAATTTTAACTTGCAAAATATATAAATTAAAGCCGAACTAATAATATCAATTTGTTAAAATTTTAAATTAAAATCAAATAATTAATCAACATGGTCGATTATTTGATTACAACGATAGTTGAGTCGGATTGATTGGGTATTTGTTCGTCCCTAAATTCAACTAAAATAATAAAATGCAAACGAAAAATTTATATTTAAAAAAAATAATATTATTTTTAAAAATGTTTTTTGAGCTAAATTTAAGTAACATATAAAATCCATTGGTTATGTTGAATTACATTTGACTAAAAAATTCATTTACAATGTACATCCTCAAATTACTATCCTGTGGGTCATTGTCTTTGGTGGATTGGATCCAATCTCAAAACTTTATTCTCTCAGAACTTTATCTAGCGAAATCCAACCCACCCACCCCATCCCAGTAGGCCTATGACTTGACTACTTGCCTCGCAAAAGGCCTCCATCTGTCTGCTCTGCTCATCCTTCTCTAGCAAACAAAAATGGCTTCTCATCATTCTCACCCCCACCCCTACCCCTGTCAAAACCCTTTACCCACCGTCCCCATCACCTCCACAACCGCCACGACCACTACCACCTGCTGCTGCAGCTGCCATTACAACCATTGCTGCATCCAATCTCAATACTCTCTTCCTCCATCACCACAACAGTTGTCAATTGACCCACTTGTCCAAGCTCTTGCTTCTTTCCTTCAACAGCAGCAGCTACCCAATCCTTACTCTCCCTGCCCTAACATATCTCACACCCGGAAAAATCATTATCAGAACTTGCATTTTCTGTCACAAAATCTGCATTTTCAACAGCTAGGTGATGACCAGAAAGTCCAATCTGTTATTTCTTCTCTTCTCCAGAGAATCAACACTCTTGAATCCTCTCTTCATAAATTTTCTACTTCTTCTGCTTCGAATAATCGTTTCCATCCTTCGAATTCTCTCAGAGAAGCAGCCGCCCGGATTATTCAAATCCATTTTAGAGCCTTTCTTGTTCGCAGATCAAGAACCCTAAGCCAGCTCCAGGACCTTGCTTTTGTCAAATCCAACTTTAATTCTCTTAAATCCTCTATTTCAAATAAAGCCCATTTCAATTATGGGGTTCTTTCTCATAAAGCCATGAACTTGCTTCTCAAACTTGACTCTTTTAAGGTATAGCATCCCCTAGTAGTTTTCCAAACTGTTTTTTTTTTTTTTTGTTCTTTTGATTTTTAATATGTGGTTTTGGTTGTAGGGCGGTGATCCTATGATCAGAGATGGGAAAATGTCAATTAGCAGAGATATAATAAAATTTTTGGAGTTCATTGATGTGCTTGCAGCTAGAAGGCATGGAAGTTCATTTAAGCCTGCAAAAAATGTGAGATTTGTAAGAAATAGCAACACATCTAGAGCTCTGAATGCCGGCTTTGGATATGAAGATAGTTGCGGAACTCAGAAGGAAATAGTGGAGAAATTGAGTGATAGAGTTGACAAGATTCATGGGATTCCTAAGGTCTGTGATAACGATGAGGAAGATGTGGAGCTTGAAGGGTTTCGGCAATTTATAGATGATGATGAGGATGATGAAGAAAACTCTAAGGTTTCCATTAATCGAAGGCCTGGAATTTCCAAACCTAGAAATGGGATTTTAACTAAAAACGCTGGTAGTAAACCTAGAGTGAAGAAAACTGTTAGCTTTGCTGAGAATGGGAATGTGTATAGGGTTTCCAGTGACACTCATGAGTCAGTTTTTAGTGGAGATGGTAGTTTTGCAGATGGGAGTGATTCCAGTGATGATCATGGAGAGACTACGGATTGTATTGAAATTGATGAAAGAAAAGGAATTTCTAAGGGTAATGAGAGCAGTGAAGGTGAGAGGAATTCTGGAAGGAATTTACAAAGCGGCGATGATTATAAAATTAATTTGCATTGCCAGGATCAAGATGGGAATTTAATTTTCTCTGCTCCCGTTCCTGTGAAGATGGAATCAAGAGCTGGTTTGATGAGGAGAAGGCTGTGAAATTAGTTAAATTGTGCAACCATTTCTAGGTTTTGATTCTTAAAATCTTGCAAGTTGTGTGGATTGGTCTTATTAGTCGATGTTATTCCAATTATCAATTGCTGCATGAGCTGTGATTCTGGTGGGTAATGCAGTTGATTGTAGGCTTTTTATGCATATCATTGATGTAGGATTTTTCTAATTGTAATTTGCTACATTCTCTATAACAAAATGTTGCCATGCAATACACGATGATAGCTCTGGTTACTGTCATTGTTTTTTAAGCTTTCCTGTGTCTGCATAGTGATGTTCCTCCAGTTTTTCTCATGGTGGAGATATTGTAATCACAGGACATCGCTTTCACGGCATGCAGCTTGATTCAGCTTTTAGTATGAAAATAGCTTCTTTGATAACATACTTTATGAGCAATGCAAGTCAAAGATACTGCATCGGTCCCCGTCCGCCCCCCCCCCCCCCCCCCCCCCCCCCCTTTTTCCTGCAGTTATCAGCCGTCATTATCAAAATGCTAAATTTGCTATTTGATCGCGTAAAAACCACAGAAGATGTGTTTCTTGTGTTGGGAAATAACTTATTAGACAGAAATAAATAATTGAGAAATATTCACCTTCAATTGAATGATAATTGTTCACTTGTGAAAGTTCAATTCTGCAAGCTGAGATTTGATAAGCAGTCTGCTATACGCCACGTAACAGATAACCAACAAAGAAGGCAGTTACTATGCATCACCGAAACTGGTCATGCCCATAGGACTGTGGGACAGTATTCTTTGTTCATCTACTGTAGAAAAAAGAAATCAGGTGATAAAAAATATACATTTTTATTCACAATGGATATAATCTGCTTCTGAAAACAAAACTCATAAAATGCCAGATCCCCATCCACTTTCTATATCTTGAGGGCATTGCCTCGTTCAGCAAGAGACATTAAGGTTTTTTACCTTTTTTTTCCCAGAGTGAGATGACTAACAAAATTGAGTTATGGGTGTGTACAGTAAAGTTTTTATCCCTACTAAGATGAGTAAGAACAAAAATTTCAGATTTGAGGCATCTGAACGGACTGACAGTCATATTCCATAACTAGGAAAGGGAGCATGAAAGCAATAATCAGTGCAGCTCAAAAAATACAAGTACAGGTTTTAAGTTAAAACAGACTACAGAATTAAGCTATTGAAAGAATTTGCAAAGAATCCAAGATAAATAAATTAAGGACCAGACTTACCATCACAGCATAAAGGACATGAGAAAGTGCAAATCCAGATGCCTGAGAACCAAAAAGATTTCACGAATTCAAATCACTGCACCAAAGAAAAGAAAATGAATAAAACTATATAATATTCATATTCTTAAAACAAACAAATGATTACAACTATGAACTTCGTATCGCCCATATGTTATGCTAATTTGTGACATGAGCAAAACTTAACTAGCATGCTCAAGAACTACAGAAAGTAAAACCTCAATTTGGGGGATGTCATCTCCTGTCCCGAGTGAACTAGCTGCATACGGAAGCTTCTGATTTTCATTGTCCTACAGAAGAGAAAAAAACTCTCCATGTGTTAATCGCACTCACTTATGTTCAACAAAATTGAAAGCTTTAGATCAAAGGAAGGAGGGTAGAAGTTGAAAATTAAGGTATGAAAATGGAAAAAATGCAGAAAAAAACAAAACAAAATAATGCTCTTGGTAGGTGCTTAGACAAAGCAAATAGAAGGCTAAGAAAGTTGCACTTATTCATTAGATAAATTTACAAATATATAAGCTACTTGGCTTTTTCAAAGAGTTATTCACACAACAGTAATTTGGTCTTTCAAAATATTTAAATGTAATAATATAAACATGACTCTTTAAATTTTGAAGTCAAATATAAAATCTAAAACAACCAGTTTATTTCATAGCCTCAGATGATGAAACAAACTGTCCATATTATTTAAAAACAAAAACACATAATTTAATTATTTTAGTGAAAGTAGCATTCACTTCAACACTCCTCCTTGCTACTTTTACTTGGAAACACAAATTTGATCTCTCAATGCTTCAAATCTTATTTTTTGCAAGGCTTTTGTCATCAAATTAGCAAGATTTTCATTTGATTTGCAAAATTTGAGCTTCAAAGCTTCATTTTTTTCAGCTTCACTCACAACATAATACTTTATTGATATGTCCTTAGTCCTTCCATGTTGAATTGGGTTCTAAGCAATTGCAATAGTAGATTTACTATCATAGAAAATTATAGTTGCCTCGCCTTGAGTTTCATTCAAATCATCAAAAAGCTTTCTTAACCAAATCACTTAATTTGTAACACTCGCAGCTGATATATATATATTCAGCCTCAGCAAATGATTGAGCAACCACTTCTTGTTTCTTTGCACTCCATAAAAATGGACTAGAGTCAAGAGAAAACAAATAACCGGATGTGCTCTTACAATCATTTCCATCACCAGCCCAACCACTATCGACAAAACCATACAAAGCATAATCATCTTGCTTCAAACACTTCACACCAAGATCAATTGTCCCATTCAAGTATCTTAGGACTCTCTTGGCTACAACAAAATGATTTTGTGTTGGAGAAGCCATAAATCTTGAAAGAAGATTGGTTGTATACATTAAATCAGGTCTAGTGGCAGTCAAATATAGCAAACTACCCACCAAACTTCTGTAAATTATAGCATCAACACCTTCTGACCCATCTTCCTTCTTTAACTTCTCATTATGCTCCAATAAAGTGCTCGCTGATTTGGAGTTCTCCATATGAAACTTCTTCAAAATTTATTGAGCATATTTCCTTTGAGTAAGGAAAATACCATATTCAAATTGTTCAACCTCCATCTCCAAGAAAAACTTCATCAAGCCCAAGTCAGACATTTCAAAAACATTCATCATGTGTGACTTAAATGATTTAACAAGTTGCTCATCATTGCCTGTAATCAACAAATCATCAACACATAAAGAAATGATGAGTATTTTACCATCTGAACCTGTTTTGGAATAAATAGTGTGCTCATTCATGCTCCTCCTTAATCCTTATTGCAAAAAATAATCATCAACTCTGTTATACCAAGCTCTTGGATCCTGCTTAAGGCCATAGAGGGCCTTATTCAGCTTTTACACTTTATCTTCATGGCCAGCTAGCTCAAAACCTTCAGGTTGACTTACAAATATCTCTTCCTGAAGCACACCATTCAAAAATACAGACTTCATATCAAGATGAAATACTTTTCACCCTTTTGTAGCTACTAAAGCCAAAATGAGCTTAATAGTATCAAGTCTAGTCACAGGAGCAAAAGTAGCCCCAAAATCCAAACCGGGTAGCTAGGCATACCCTTTTACAGCCAACCTAGCTTTGTGTCTATAGATTGAATCATCTGCATTGTACTTTATTCGGAAAATCCATTTAACACCAATAACATTCTTGTTTGCAGGTTTATCCACCAAGTTCCATATGCCATTCTTCTTAATCATCATCATTTCTTCTTTCATAGCCTTCCTCCATTTTTCAAATTGAGCTGCTTCCTTATAGCTTGCTGGTTCTAACGCAATAAAATTGCATCTAGCATAAATATCAGCAAGTGGTCTAGTGCCTCTAACTGCAAAATCTTCATCATCCTCAATATCTTCATCTTCTTGCTGATGAGGAAGGTTATCACTAGTGATTTTTATCGTGGAAGGTACTACTTCATTCTCTTTCCAATTCCACATGGCAAACTCATTAACTTTGATGTCTTTACTAACAATCAATTTCTTGGACTCTACTTGATACACTCAGTAACCTTTGGTAGAATCACTGTAACCTATCAAGATTCCATGTTCAGACTTGTGATCAAGCTTGTCTCTTTTCCCTTCATGCACTAGTGTATAACAAATGCTCCCAAAAATTTTCAAGTGAGCAATAGAAGGTTTGAACCCATACTAGCATTCAAATGGAGTCTTTTTGTCAAGAGCTTTGGTAGGAAGCCTATAAGTACATTGACTGCTTCAACCCATAAGAACTTAGGAGATCCTTCTCAAATAGCAAATATCTACTCATCTCCATAATGGTTTTGTTCTTCCTCTCACTTATACCATTTTGTTGAGGGGTGTAAGGAGTTGTAAATTGATGTTTGGTGCCCGAATGCCTGTAAATTTCTTCAAACTGTTCAGCCTTATACTCAGTTCCATTGTCTGGCCTGAGTACCTTGATGGAACAACTAGATCCATTCTCCACAAGAGCTTTAAATCTTATAAACACATTAGCAACATCAGCTTTTGATTTTAAAAAATAAACCTAACACATCCTGGAGAAATCATCAATGAAAATCAAAAAATATCTGCTTCCATTTAGAGTTGAAACACTCATTGATTCACACAAATCAGTGTGAATCAATTGTAGCTTTTCAGTTGCTCTCCAAGCTGAGTTTGAAGGAAAAGGAAGCCTTTTTTGCTTTTCAAATTCACACACTTCACATACATCATCAACAACATTAAAACAGGCATATTCTCAACTAAGGACTTAGCATGCATCATATTCAAAGAACCATAATTGAAGTGACCAAACCGCCTGTGCCATAAGAGTGATTCATCAACAACATTCGCATTCAAAGCAATCAACTCAGGTTGTTTCCAATCAACAACAAGACTTTTATTTCTCATTTTCACTTTCATAATTTCACACCTATTTGGATCATAAATAATGCAAGTTTTATCATGAAAATAAAGAGAATAATTCTTCTCAAGCATTTGACAAACACTCAATAAGTTTTGACTAATTTCTGGCACATAAAGAACGCCTGAAATTAGCTTAATACCTGTTGAAGTCTCAATGACAACTTGACTTTTGTCCATCACTTTAACATATTCTCCATTTCTAACTCTAACTTCGAGGTATAGCTTTGATCAAGCACCCTGAAATTTTGTTCTTCAAAGGTTATATGATGAGTGCAACCACTGTCCAACAACCAAGCATCTTTGTTGCTACTGGAGCTTTGACAAAGAGCCACAAACATAATTGCCTCAACTTTGTGATCTTCTTCCACTAGTTGAGCTTCTTGAGCCTTCTTTTCCTCCTTATTCTTGCAAACTTTTTTTTAACATTATCAAATTGTTTATATGCCCTACATTGGACACTTGGTCTATACTAGCAAAATTTTTTTCAAATGAGTATCCTTCTCGCAATGAGGACAAGATGGAAATTTCTTCTTTTTTCCTTTTCCCTTCTTTTCTCCTTGCCTTTGAGTGCCACTAGTTGAAGGAGCCTTGCCCTTGTTCTTTGCCAAAAGAGCATTCTCAACAATAGATTCATCATGTCTAATAGCTCTCCTTTGTTCCGTTGCTTGCAAAGCATTAAGCAATTCTGCAAGTGAGATTTTAGAGAGGTCTTTTGAATCCTCCAAAAAAGAAATCTTTGCCTTAAATTTTTTCGGCAAAAAAATCAAAACCTTTTACACCACTCTCTTGTCACTCAACTCTTCATTGAGAATCCTAATTTGATTCACAATATTGAGAAGTCTATCAACAAATTCCTTCGCCGATTCGGTATCCTTCATTCTCAAGGACTCAAATTCCCTTCTCAAATTAAGAACGTGCATTTGCCTTGTTTTTGTACTCCCTTAAAACTCCTCTTGAAGCTTATCCCAAGCTTCTTTAGGTGTAGTACAAGCCATAATTCTGATAAAAATATTATCAGAAAGAGCGAATTAAATAGCTGTCAAGGCTTTAAACTTTTTTGGATATTTCTTCATTATGATTTTGAATTTAAGCCAAAATAGGGTTTTCTCTAAGAGGAGGTGGATCTTTTCCTGTTTCTAGAATATCCCAAAGATCAAAAGTTTAAAAATATGCCTTTATTTTGATTGACCATATTCCATAATTTACAACACTAAAAATTGGTGGTGTAGGAGCAAAATAATACTTTGAAGCCATCTTTCTTCCTCACTTCACAACCCCATAAAGATCTAAAGAAGCTTTGATACCAATTGAAAGCTTTAGATCAAAGGATGGAGGGTAGAAGTTGAAAACTAAGGTCTGAAAATGGAAGAAAATGTGCAGAAAAAAACAGAGCAAAATAATGCTCTTGGTAGGTGAGTAGACAAAGCAAAAAGAAGGCAAAGAAAGTTGCACTTATTCATTAGATAAATTTACAAATATATAAGGTACTTGGCTTTCTCAAAGAGTCATTCACACAACAGTAATTTTGCCTTTCAATACATTTAAATGCAACAAAATAAACATGTCTCTTCAAATTTTAAAGTCAAACATAAAAATTAAAACAATCAGTTTATTTTATAGTCTCAGATGGTGAAACAAACTGTCCATATTATTTAAAAATAAAAACACATAATTTAGTCATTTTAGTAAAAGTAGCATTCACTTCAAAAAAAATATCATCAACATTCAAACACATTGAGCTCACCTGTAAAATTTTGGTCTGAATCCTTCAACCACAAGCAATCCTGGACATCATGACCAGAACAGTTACAGTTAGTGCATAACCTAACTTCATTTGACGATGACTGCTGCAAAGTGTATTTGGATATGTTATTTTCTGTATGGTTTCTTTTGTTTTAGCCTTGTAGTGATCTGTAAAATTTGCTAGTACAGAAGAGCGCTCTACCTGACTAGAAATTGCGTTCTCATCCTGACAGCTAATATTGGCCATGGCCTTAAGTTTTCGTGCATTAATGGCATTTTTTTTTGAACCAACAATTTTGATTCTAGCTTCTCTCAAGGCATTTAGTGCTGTCAAAAAAGATGGCTTCAATTCTAACCAAATTGGTCAAAAATGGTGGTTTAAAATTGGTGGCTCAAAATTGGTGGATTGGATTGAATTCCCACATGGTAATTCATTGCAAGTGGCTTGGGATTTTGCCTATAAATATGAGCTCAATTCCTCAATTGTAACTTGTCCCAAAATAGCTTGTTCTAAAGCTTTCTCTTCTCTTCTTTGTAATATTTCTTTAGTGAAATATATTTGGTAGTGTCCGAGGACGTAGGCAAAATTTTGGCCGAACCTCGTTAAATTTTGGTGTTCTCTCTTTTATTTATTTAATAGCTATTTGTTGGGCAAAACTCTGTTTTGGTGGTTATTGTGAAAAGGGATTACATGTCTAGGTAAATTCTGTCAAACGACGCGTAAGTCTAAGGAAAGTGGGTTTTAAGTGAGACCGCTTGTGACTCCTTCACTTTCCTGGGAATTTACCTGGTGTAGTTTTTATCACAGTAATTCACAAATTATTCGGTGGAAAAAGCCCAATTTCCACAACAATTGGTATCAGAGCCGAGGTAACTTAGTATTCACTGTGGTTGCAGCATAGTCTGATCTTCCACATAAAAAATGTTCCTTGGTTGTGTTCCGCATTTTTGAAAATTTGTTTTATAGCTATTAAATAAATATTTGTAGCAGAAATGACAAACAACAAGAAAAATACCACACATGTTACTGCAGCATCGTCCTCGTCAACTTTAGTAAGGAATGCTGTTACAAATGCAAGATTTGCAGTGGAGATTTTCGATGGCACTGGTCATTTCGGCATGTGGCAAAGCGAACTTCTAGATGCTCTTTTTCAGCAAGGTCTAGATGTTGCTATTGAAGAGGAGAAACCCCAAGAAATGGAGGAGACGGAGTGGAAAACTGTCAATCATCTGGCATGTGGTACAATTCGTTCTTGTCTTTCTAGAGAGCAAAAATATGTTTTCTCGAAAGAAACTTCAGCAAACAAATTGTGGAAGTCATTAGAGGAGAAATTTTTGAAAAAAACAATCAGAACAAACTCTTTATGAAGAAGAGACTGTTTCGCTTCAATTATGTTCCCGGTACCACGATGAATGAACACATCACAAATTTTAATCAGTTGGTGGCTGATCTGTTTAATTTGGATGTGGTCTTTAAAGACGAAGATTTGGCACTGCTGTTGTTGGCATCTCTCCCTGAAGAGTTTGACTTTCTTACAACGACTCTACTCCACGGGAATAAGAAAGTGACTTTAAGTGATGTATGTGCTGATCTATATAGTCATGAATTGAGAAAGAAAGAAAAAGAGAGGACAAGTGAAGCAGAAGCTCTGGTGGTTAGAGGCCGTACACAAGGCCGAAAGAAATGAGGGAAGAAAAATAAATCCCATTCAAAAGCCAGAGTAGAAAAAGATGAGTGTGCTTTTTGTCATGAAAAAGGTCACTGGAAGAAAGATTGTCCAAAGCTTAAAGGCAAGGGCAAAGCTGTTGTTGATTCAAATGTAGCTGAGTGTGATGATTCAGAATCAACCTTCTCATTAGCAGTCATGACATCCGTAGACACTCCTATAGCATGTTTGACAAGTTCTTCTAATGCATGGCTGTTAGATTCCGGATGCAGCCATCATATGAGTCCCACTCGGGAATGGTTTTTTGATTTCAAAGAACTTGATCATGAAGTTGTCTATACAGCAAATGACAATCATTGTTTCACTGAAGGGATTGGTTCAATCCACTTGAGGAATCATGATGGGTCAATCAGGATCCTGACTGATGTTCGGTATGTACCTTGTTTGACGAAAAACCTCATTTTAGTCGGAGTCCTTGAATCAAAAGGGCTCAAAATTATTGCAGAAAATGGGGTTATGAGGGGTCATTTCTGGTGCACTTGTGATGATGAAAGGATTACGGAGAAGGAATAATTTGTATTACTATGAAGGTAATGCAATTATAGAAACAACAGCAGCAGCAGTTTCTGGTGATGACAAAGATCTGGAAGCAACCAGATTATGGAACATGCGCTTGGGACATGCAGGTGAAAAATCCTTGAAAAGTTTGGCTGATCAAGGATTATTGAAGAATGTGAAAACCTGCAAGTTAGTTTTTTGTGAGCATTGCATCAAAGGGAAGCAGACAAGAGTGAAATTTGGTACTGCAATCCATGATACCAAGGGTATTCTGGACTATGTTCACTCAGATGTGTGGGGGCCTTCTAAAACTCCTTCTTTAGGAGGCAAGCACTATTATGTAACCTTTGTTGATGATTTCTCTAGAAGGGTATGTGTGTATACTTTGAAGTCAAAAGATGAAGTGTTAGGAGTTTTCCTCAAATGGAAGAAATTGGTGGAAACTCAAACCGGCAGACGAATCAAATGTCTCAGAACAGACAATGGAGGAGAATATAAGAATGATCCATTTATGAAAGTCTGCGAAGATGGAGGCATTGTTCGACACTTCACAGTTAGACATACACCACAGCAGAATGGGGTGGCAGAACGCATGAACCGAACGTTACTGGAGAAAGTTCGGTGTATGTTGTCTAATGCTGGGTTGGACAAGCGATTTTGGGCTGAGGCTTTGACATATACATGTCATCTCATTAATCGACTTCCATTAACTGCTATTGGTGGTAAAACGCCTATGGAAGCATGGTCTGGAAAACCTGCTAAAGATTATGATTCCTTACGTGTATTTGGTTCCACTGCATATTATCACGTTAAGGAATCAAAGCTAGATCCAAGAGCAAAGGAAGCCATTTTCATGGGGATAAGCTCAGGTGTTAAAGGATATCGGCTATGGTGTCCAGAAACGAAGAAAATAATCTTTAGCAGAGATGTCACTTTTGATGAATCTACCTTATTGAAAAAGGTGACAATAGAGCAGTCAGAAGGTACTCCACAACAGGTGGAGAATACTCCAAAACAGGTGGAGTTTGACAGAAAAATCCCAGCAGCAGATGTTAAAACTGCAGACACTCCTGAGGTAGAAGGAGAGTCAGATGAAGATGAGGTTCAAATCCAAGAACCTCCACAGCAACATGAATCAATTGCAGTTGATAGGCCACGAAGAGCTATAAGAAAACCTGCTCGTTATGATGATATGGTGGCCTATGCATTCTCAATTGCAGATGATAGCATTCCGTCCACTTTTAAAGAAGTTGTCCAAAGTTCAGAAGAAGTAAAGTGGAGGAAAGCTATGGATAATGAAATGCAGTCCCTTCACAAGAATCAAACATGGAAGCTAGCAATTCTACCGAAGGGAAAGAAGGCGATTGGGTGCAAATGGGTATTTGCAAAGAAAGATGGATTTCCTGACAGAGATAGTGTTCACTTCAAAGCAAGATTGGTAGCTAAAGGCTATGCTCAGATGGAGGGAATTGATTACAATGAAGTGTTTTCTCCAGTTGTAAAATATTCCTCTATTCGGATTTTATTGGCTTTGGTGGCACAGTTGGATTTGGAACTAGTTCAATTGGATGTAAAAACTGCATTTTTACATGGAGATCTGGAAGAGGAAATCTATATGACTCAGCCAGAGGGATTCAAAGTTGCTGGAAAAGAAAATATGGTATGCAAACTTGTAAAGTCGCTTTACGGATTGAAGCAGTCTCCGAAGCAGTGGTACAAGCGATTTGATAAGTTTATGCAAGGGTAGAAGTACACAAGAAGCAAATATGATCATTATGTGTATTTGTTCAAGCTACAAGACGGTTCTTTCATTTATCTTCTTCTTTATGTCGATGATATGTTGATAGCCTCAAAGAATAAAGAAGAAATTGAGAAGCTGAAAAATCAGTTGAATTAAGAATTTGAAATAAAAGATCTGGGCGAAGCAAAGAAGATTCTCGGTTTGGAGATATCCAGAGATAGGGAATTGGGGAGACTTTGTTTGTCTCAGAAGCAATATCTGAGAAAGGTACTAAAGCGTTTCGGTATGGATGACAAAACTAAACCTATTAGTACACCTCTTGCTCCTCATTTCAAACTCTGTGCTGCTCAGTCACCGAAGAATGATGCAGAACGGGAATACATGTCAAAGGTTCCCTATGCAAATGCTATAGGTAGCTTGATGTATGCTATGGTGTGTACGAGACCTGACATTTCACAGGCTGTTGGAGTTGTGAGCAGGTACATGCACGATGCTGGCAAGGAGCATTGGCAAGCTGTGAAATGGATTCTACGGTATCTTCTGAACACCGTGGATGTTGGATTAGTTTTTGAGCAGGATAAGGAGAATGGTCAACGTGTAGTCGGATATTGTGATTCCGATTATGCAGGTGATTTGGATAAACGTCGATCAACTACTGGTTATGTGTTCACACTTGCAAAAGCACCAGTTAGTTGGAAGTCTACTTTACAGTCAACAGTGGCGCTCTCTACGACAGAGGCGGAATATATGGCAGTTACTGAAGCTGTTAAAGAGGCAATTTGGCTTCAAGGGTTGCTTGATGAATTGGGAATTATGCAGAAAAATGTTTTTGTGCATTGTGATAGCCAGAGTGCTATTCATTTAGCAAAAAACCAAGTTTATCATGCAAGGACGAAGCACATCGATGTTCGATTCCATTTTGTTAGAGAAATTCTGGAGGAAGATCAGGTGAAGCTCCAGAAGATTCAGACCGCTGAGAATCCTGCTGATATGTTGACCAAGGTGGTGACAGCAGTCAAGTTCAAACATTGTTTGGACTTGATCAATATTGTTCAAATTTGAAGCTGGCGCTGCGAAGCACATTTGAAGACACTACAACGTTGCGAGAGAGAATAGAAATTACGTTTATGGAATTTTCGCCAAGGTGGAGATTGTAAAAAAAGATGGCTTCAATTCTAACCAAATTGGTCAAAATTGGTGGTTCAAAATTGGTGGCTCAAAATTGGTGGATTGGATTGAATTCCCACATGGTAATTCATTGCAAGTGGCTTGGGATTTTGCCTATAAATATGAGCTCAATTCCTCAATTGTAACTTGTCCCAAAATAGCTTGTTCTAAAGCTTTCTCTTCTCTTCTTTATAATATTTCTTTAGTGAAATATATTTGGTAGTGTCCGAGGACGTAGGCAAAATTTTGGCCGAACCTCGTTAAATTTTGGTGTTCTCTCTTTTATTTATTTAATAGCTATTTGTTGGGCAAAACTCTGTTTTGGTGGTTATTGTGAAAAGGGATTACATGTCTAGGTAAATTCTGTCAAACGACGCGTAAGTCTAAGGAAAGTGGGTTTTAAGTGAGACCGCTTGTGACTCCTCCACTTTCCTGGGAATTTACTTGGTGTAGTTTTTATCACAGTAATTCACAAATTATTCGGTGGAAAAAGCCCAATTTCCACAACAAGTGCAACCTTGAAACTTTGATCAGATGCCATCTCTTCCTCCACACATTTAATAGCTTCTTGATACAAAGTATGGTAGTGTGAATTCTTCCCTCTTTTAGAATTTCCTTGCATCCTAACAGGGGACGATAAATCCAACATAGCCTCATCCTTGGCATTTCTTGTCCATCACTTTAAAATATAATGTTGTGGAAGCGTGAATATGTTGGTAGCCTTGAACACTGCAATCACATGTCGGCATAGGATCCCATCAAACTAGAACATCTTGCAACTACAGTTAGCTGTTTGTTCAGATGTATTTAAAGAAACAAAATATACTTTTTCTTCTTCATCAAACCTTGCTACCTCATATCTACGAGTTCTTTCATCATCTCTTTTTAATTTCACAGCAAACAAAAGAGATTCAAAAATCTCTTCCTCAACTACCGCAAATAATATTCCTGTGTAAACTTCTGCTGCTTGCTTTTCCATGGGAAGGGATGTCTTTAATACAGGTTTAGTGTAAAAAGTCTCAAATTCTGCCTTTGCTTCATTTTCATGTTGATCTTCCAATGCCTTCTCATATCGCTGAGCAAAGTCTTGTAAGGTAGTCCTTGCATTCACATAACCATCAAAAAGTGAATTCACACTTCCACTTTGCTGCGCACCATACATGCCTGCGAAGAATGTATCTCTTACATATATTATGACCCACAACTTCCGGTCAACATAAAGTGAATGAAGCCATTCACTTCCTCTAAGATCATACTTATTAAGAAGCAACTGCCAAGAAGATTCAAACTCTTCACATGACTCTGCTTTGTTAATGCATTTATCAAATTCCACTTGAAATATCTTTGGAAGTGCACTATATACATGACCCATTTCCTTCAACATTTTGCTCACAATGTGCCACCTGCAAAATCTATGGGTAGAGTGTGGAAAAAGCCTCTCTACTGCTCTTGTTATGGAACGATCATAATCAGTTATGATTAACCCCAGTTACTGTCCAGACATGGCCTCAAGCCAAGTTGTGAAGAGCCAAATGAATGTAGATTCCATGTGATCTGCAAGTAACGCACAGCCAAACAGCACTGACTGTTTATGATGATTTATTCCAGTAAAAGGTGCAGAAGGCATTTTGTACTGATTCACTTGGTAAGTGGTATCAAAAGCTACAACATCTGAAAAAAATTTGTATGCAATTCTTGATCTTGTATCAACCCAAAATATGCTACTTGGCCTGTCTTCTTCATCAAGCTGTATTGCATAATAAAATGCAGGATCACTAGCTTGCATAGTCTTAAAAAACCCAAGAAGACTCTGGGCATCTATCCCAAAAGTGCTAAGCCATCCTCTTCCTATATAATTAATGCAGTTCTGGGAAGTAAATACCATTTTGCCAAAATGATTACTATCATCAGTCATATCACTTGTGGAAGCATCTGAAGTGGTTCTTTGGTCACTGAATGAGCTACTTAAACTATTCTTTGGATCAAATTCCTCCTTATGTGACCTAAGAAAACGTCGCATAGCTGGAGTCACCATGTCACGGTTGTGATTCTTCTCTAATTTTGCAACGTACCATTTCCCATTATCTCTTCTCCTTACAGTCATCAATGCTTTGCAACCTTCTCTTGTAATAGGGCTAGCACGCCTCCTCCTCATTTCAGCGCCTGAATCCACGGCTTTCACACGCTTCTCCCTGCGAAACCCTTCTCTGGAACAACAAAACTCTATAGATATAATTGAATTACCCTTTTTTGACCGGTAATATGAATTCACACGAATACTAAATCCTAATTGCTTAGCATATGCATTGTAAAAATTCCTTGCATCATCCTCAGAAGTAAACTCCATTCCTAATGTAGGTTCTATAACTCCACCAATTAAGGGCTGAGAGGACTCTACATTCACATCATCACTATCATATTTGTCAGCATCATTCAATACTATTGGTGCACCAGCACCCTCCACCACACAACACCCATCACCTTCCTCTTCCAAGGCAGCAAAAGATTCCGTCAGTTGATTAACTTCGACGTTCATGGTCGTGGACCATGCTATCAATTTCACAACAAAATCAGAAACAGAAAAAAAGATCCAATTTCCAAAAGCTTTGAACTCAAAACAAACTGCTAACAAGTTGCACAAATAGTCACTAAGTCACTAGCTTTTCTCGCTCATTAACAATGTCTAAATTTAGTTCCAAAAATTACAAAGTTAAATCACTTGTTATAATACTTAGAAGGATTATAACAAGCAAGCATTAAAAAAAGAAAAATGCCACTGCACTTAAAAAAATGTGAAAGCTTTGAGTAATTTGTTCCCTTTGTAAGAGAGGGATGAGGACGATAGAAGGCCGCCACGGACCGGAAAGGATAAGAGGACGAAAGTTACGATCTCCCAACCCCTTTTCTTTATTACTATTATTTACTGATAATTCCCATAATATTACTATTTCCGTTATACTTCAATTGCTTTTTTAACAAACCAAAAAAAAAATATTGCAACATAATATTAATTAAAAAGTTATGTTGGTTCAAGATAATATTAATTAAAATTTTTATATTTACTTTTATTTTTTAAATTTTCTAATTTTAATAATTAACAAGAATAGAATATTTGAAAAGTGTGATTAGATAATTTAGTATGAATTCCTTATAATATTTATGATTACTAAAAATATTTGTCATTATTTTAGTCTGCATACTCAATTTTTACATTATGCATGAAGTGGATCGAAAGAAATATTATCAATGTCAACTAAAATTTTAAGTGGGTAAATTTTTGCCATTGGATGGTTTTAAGTAATAGGATTTTGGAAGATCTCACGGCCCTTATTAAATGTTATCAATTTTTTTATTTTTAATTTCAATAATAAAATAAAATAAATAATATAATTTTCTCTATATTTTATAAATTTAAACCCCATTTATGAATAGGGTTAATTTTCCAAATCCAATAACAGGTGCAGGACATATAATTACTGGTTCGTGGTATCCATATTTGGTTGGGATAGCCATGTTATGTTACTGCTACTTTCACAACTATAATTCTAGTTGTAGTATTGAGTAATCACTTTCCACTTTGAATTAGGAATTGCCTAATCCTGATTCTTACCGACTTTCTCTCTTATATATATACATATATAGAGTTGATATTAAAGATTGTAAAATAACTCTTTAAGAAATTTATGCTTCAAACTATGTCAGTTGTTTATGAACAGAGCGTGTCAAGTGCAATGCTGTCGTCTGAAAATCAAGAAAGAGACCAGCTTTCAGATTCAACAACAAGGGTTGTGTTGGTTATTCAAACTTACAATACGTGTTGGCGATACGTCCGGTTGCCTGATTCCTACGATGAACCAATCATTTTATCAGAATCGTCTTCTCTCGATGCGCTAAAACGAGTCTCTCTACCTGTCTCTGATTATCAAGAATCTGGAGAAAGACTTCAACGTGAAATCATGACGGCAATGGGAGTCCATGAACACGTCCAAGCGCACATTGTAAGCGAAGTTGATTCTGAATTTAAACGACGGCTTGAAACGAGTAACTCTGGTTCTGGCATTTTATTAAAAGTAGACATATCAAGGATCCATTGGCATGAATGTGACTATAATGATCCTCGCATTAGGCAGGCTCTTTTGAGACTTGGTATGCCTTTGCCGACCCCTAAACCAAAATATGACATTAGTGGGCTCCCAAGACTGGTGCTTCTTGCTGGGATTGATGAAGAACCTGAAAATTGCAGCGTGTGCCTGGAAGAGTTCAAGGATAGGGATGAATTGATCATGTTGCCATGTTGCCACTTGTTTCATGACAATTGCATTGATAAATGGCTAGATTTCAGTCATTCTTGCCCACTTTGCCGCCATCAGTTGCTCTGAAACTTCATACTTCTAGTTAGATACGTAGCTAGGAATTGTAATTTCTTTTTTTTTTTTCTGTTTTTGGAAAATTTGTTTTCGATTCAGATTGAAATTTGAGATGTTTTACTCTTAGAGTGATTCTTATAAAAAAAAATTTAAAGGAAAAGGAATTCAAATATTATTATCATGAATCAAAACAATTTTTTTTAATCAGAAAAGAAGAAACATCATTAACCTGAAAATATCGTACTACAATAAATCCTTCAGATGAAGGAAAAAAAATGCATAGCCAAAACAATCCAATTAGCAACTTTATTACATGACCTAAGTACATAAGAAAAGAAAATTAAAAAAAAGGAGAAAATTCCAAACTTTATTTCTACTATTCAGGACAATAGCCTCAATGAACAGCTATCCAAATTGTTTGAGCTTCATTTTTTAAAATTAAGCTTGAGTCAATAAGACAAGCTATTTCATCAAATAACTTCTCCAAAGTGTTTGAGCTTCATTTTTTAAAAATTAAGCCTTTTTTAACACTAAATTAAGCATGAGTTAAAAAGACAAGCTATTTCATCAAATAATTTCTTTTCATGGGTTTTAATAACCATTAGCGCTCTTGCAAATAGAGTTGATTTTAAACTTTTCAACTAGAAGTTTTAGCCATCTACTGGGGCAGAGGATGAATGGCCATGGAGAACTCTCTAATTTGAAGCAGAACTTTGACGTGAAAACATCAATTCATACATATTATTATTAGTTGTGACTAGGAGTTTTTGTCTAAATTTTGAGTTCCAATACTAAGCCTATATTTGGATGCAGATAATTTAGAGGTGAAATTAAATTTATTTTAATAAAGGAAAGAAGAGTAATATAAAATAAATTTATTCTAAATTACTTTTTTATTTTTTAATAATTTAAATAAAAGAGAGAGTAATTTAAATTTATTTCTTACTTTTATTGAAGAAAATGAGAGTTAGAATAATTATTTTTATCTACTTAAACTATTACTTACCTTCATGTATTCTCATTTTTCTCCATTTTGAAGAGAAGTATTTTAGAGATTAAAGAACATATTTGGAAAATGAATTTTCATTTCTTTACTCTTATTTACTCTACTACTCCTTATACTAAACAATGAGAAATATTAAGATATTATAATAAATATTTTTTAGCCAATAAACGAGAAATTGTTGAACAGTCACTCTTTAAAATAATTGTAGTTAGCATTCCTCCTAAACAAGATGAAATAGAGTAAATTTTATTTTATTTTTCTCCTTTACCTCTAGTTACTCCCATCCAAACATAGTGAATGTCTCTCTCCCATGTGTAATTAATAAAAAAAAATAAGGAGAAACAAAATAAAATGAGTCATTCTAACTAACAAATAAGCAATGCAATTCATAAATCATATGATGTTATTTTTTAGATATAACTAATTAAAATTTTAATTTGATATTTTATTCAAGGTAAAGCCAGAGCTTTTTTTGTAACACACTTCACAGTTTTAAAAGATAATATAAACTTCAAATGAAAGAGTCATGTTTCTGATAATAAAAAAAAATGAAAGAGTCATGTTATTTTAATATTCTCTCACATTTAACTCATCGGTCAGGCCATATTGCTGTATAACATTTTCAGACTCAGATATAGCTAAATAAATCCTAGGCTAACGAACACTTCGCCACGTTTAAAATACAGTTAAAAAGGAGTTGATGAATGGCCGCTCTCAAGCTTTATCAAAAGCCAAGCACTTGCTTACCGCCGCCGCTGCCCAATTCCTCTCTCTCTTAAAACACTATGCAGCCACTCAATCCCTTACCAAAACTAAACAACTCCATTCCCACACCATCACTGCAGGCCTACTCTCCTCACTGGAATCTGCCCGCCTACGCTCCAGCCTCGCTGTTGGGTATATGCATTGCGGGGATGTCATTCATGCCCGTAAGTTCGACGAATTGCCTAAACGAAGTCCATTCTTATACAATAAATTGCTGATAATGTACGTCAATTGTAAGCTATATGTGCTAAAAGTGTTAGTTGAAATGCTTCAATTAGGACATTGCTTCCCAGATAATTACACATACCCAAATGTTATCAAGGCTTGTAGTGAACTATCATTGCTTGGTTTGGGTAGAGTTGTTCATGGGCAGACGGTGATGTCTGTTTTTGGTTCGTCTACATATGTGCAGAATTGGTTACTGGCAATGTACGTGAATTGTGGGGAAAAGGAAGCAGCACAGAAAGTTTTTGATGTGATGAGGGAGAGGAGTGTCGTCTCTTGGAATACTATGATTAATGGGTATTTCAAAAATGGATGTGCACAGACAGCTTTGATGGTTTTCAACCAGATGATTGATTTTGGGGTTGAGATTGATTGTGCTAGTGTGGTTTCTGTGTTGCCAGCTTGTGGATATTTGAGGGAATTGGAGACAGGAAGAAGGGTTCATGCCCTGGTGGAAGAAAAAGCTTTGGGTAAGAAAATTTTAGTGAGGAATGCATTAATTGATATGTATGGAAAATGTGGTAGCATGGATGATGCTAGGTTGGTTTTTGATAGGATGGATGAAAGGGATGTGATTAGTTGGATATCCATGATTAATGGGTTCATTTTGAACGGTGAGGTAAGAAATGCCTTGACATTCTTTAGGATTATGCAGATTGAAGGAGTAAGACCCAATTCAGTGGCTATAGCCTCTCTTCTTTCAGCTTGTGCTAGTTTGAGGGATGGTCGTTGTTTTCATGGGTGGACAATAAGGCACGATCTTGATTCACAAATTATTATAGAAACTTCATTGATTGATATGTATGCAAAATGCAATCGCATTGATCTTAGTTTTGGAGTCTTTACTAGAATTTCAACAAAGAGACATGGAATGCAATTCTTTCTGGGAGCATTTGTAATGGCCTTGCAACCAAGGCCATAGCACTTTTCAAGGAAATGCTATTGGAAGGAATTGAACCAGATGGTGCAACATTGATGAGTCTACTTCCAGCATATGCCATTTTTGCAGATTTGCAGCCAGCAAGGAATATGCATTGCCACCTAATGAGATCGGGGTATCTTTCAGGAATAGAAATAGCTACCTGTCTGATTGATATGTATTCGAAGTGTGGAATTCTATAATCTGCTCACCAAATTTTTTATGCTATCCCCTTAAATTTCAAGGACATTTTTGTGTGGAGTGTTATAATAGCTGGTTATGGCATGCAAGGACATGGTGAGATAGCTGTTTCACTTTTCAGACAAATGGTTCAATCTGGGGTACAACCTAATGAAGTTGCCTTTACTGCTGTATTGCATGCTTGCAGTCATGCTGGTTTAGTTGACGAGGGTTTGTGTTTGTTTGAATTCATGCTCACAAACTACAAGGTAAGCCCTCATAATGATCATTATACTTGCATTGTTGATCTGCTTGGTCGTGCTGGTCGATTGGATGAAGCATATAATTTGTTGAGAACGATGCCTATTACACCAAGCCATGCTGTTTGGGGTGCATTGCTTGGTGCATGTGTGATACATGGCAATGTTGAAGTGGGAGAGGTTGCAGCACAAGGTCTTTTTGAGCTTGAGCCCGAGAACACAGGTAATTATGTACTCCTGGCAAAACTTTATGCTGCAGTGAGAAGGTGGGAAGATGAAGAAAATGTGAGACACATGATGAATGACATAGGATTAAGAAAAGCACCTGCCCACAGTCTGATTGATGCCATAAGTATATGAAATGGGAACAATTTGTTTAAATCAAATGGAAAAACTTGTCAATGCACTAATGCATACATGCAAAGATGAATGCTTTCCAAACCAGGGTGAACACCCAAACTGAAGAACATATGATAATCATCATATGTGCTTGAATTAGAGGAGTTACCAGGAAGCAGGTTCAGTAACATAACAATTCATGCAGAGCAAGGAATGGCTTCTTATCGAACTTATTGATTGTGATGAGTCAGATAAACCAACAGTGCAGCATGCAAGTGCAAAAGCAACCTGTTAATCAATTTTGCTACATTTTGCAGTTCTTTCTTTATGGTTATCTTTCTTCCTTTATCTTTGTTAGTTTTTAGTGCCTGAAATAGTTCCTTTTGTACATTGAGAAAAAAGGACTAGCTCAAGTGAAAGCATGATAAATATTATGGAATGTCTAAATAGCCTGTCTTTCTGTTAGGTTAGCTTCAGAGAGAGCAAGTAGATTAAAGGATGTGCCTTTGAATCAGGATTAACTTCTTTAACCGACCTTGTTCTTCTTATTCTTTTTTGGCTTACAATGAGGATAGGAGGATTCAAGATTAGAGCTTGTCCAAGTTGAGATATGCTTCTACTGCAGGCTAAACCTGCAAGTGCGGCCTTGTTAGATCTTTGAGTATTAGCGGTGGATATATCTTAAGGTTGTTCTTTTCATATTATAACATCTATATTATGTGAGAACTGATATGAAACACAATGTAAGTTATAAATTTATTGATTTAATTTGATTTGTATTCAACCACCGAATACCCTCTTATTTTATTTCATTTAAGACTTTGTGAATATAAGATATATGCAAGTTTATTTTTCATAATATCTCTACTTATAAACCTTTTTCCCTTTGTTTAGTAATTATTTATATGCTTATATATATAGCAAAGTTGGCAAATGTGAGAAGAAAGTATATTTGTCTTGTAGTTATTTTGATAAAACCAAAGCAAAGATGTCATGATGACAATGTTAGGCTTAAACCATGTTTGAATTTTACTTGAAAGGTTAATTTTGCTAACACAAATAGTTGTGGTTTGTGATGGTTGGGCAAAGATGCATTGTTTGGTACACTTTCAACTGTTTTAAAACGCCATTTAATTGATTTGAATTTGACCGAGTTACTGTTAAATGAAAATGTCAATGGTAGGCAATTTCCTAAAAATGACCTAAACTCAATTGGATCAAAGCATGCCTTAATTCAATGATCTAATTATATGATCTATGTGCTTAGCACACACTTGTATTTGACTTCTAATGCCATGGGACAAATGCAGAAAACACTAATGATTTGTTTTTAAATAATTAAATTGCATTTTTTATCATTTATATCTATAATTTTATTTTAAATTAAATATTATTCCGATATATGTTTAAATTATTTAATTTTTTTTTATAAAAAATTGAATTCCTTAGGAAACAAATAAAAAAAAAATCGATCACGGTATCTTAAGGGTGTTTTGAGAATATAATGTGTAAATGTTAGAAATCTAATGTAAAATTAACATGAAATTATTTTATTCCCAATGATAAAATAAATCCTTACTTGAATTTAAATCAATTCAAAAAGTTTTGGATAGAATATGTCTAGAAATTCATATTGGATGGGTGTACATGCAGTAAATTTAGATAAATTATCGTTTGAAATAATAATTAAATTGAATTTGAATTTTAGGTATAAAATATAGTTATTAAAAATTTTAAAAAAAATAGTATCAAATTTTAGGCATAATTAATTTTTAAATAACTAATTAACCGAATAAAATATGAAAAATATTTTTTTTCCATTTAAGAATAAAGATGTATTTTAAAATTTTTGAAGATAGAGGATGTGACAAGAGGAGAGAAGACTTAATTAATGGGTGTATTAACACTAAAATAACCTAACATGAAATTGACATCAAGATTTTTTTTAAAGGTTTTTACTGTTTCATTTACTGTGAAAGTGACTAAATTAAAGTAAACTAAAAAAAAATCAACACAAAACAAATATTCAAAGAGCCATTTAGCATTATATATATAATTTATCGAAACTAGCTTCAACCATAATACAATATTAAATTATCTCAGAATCCAAATTTTTTAAATTTTAAATCTTAATTGAAATTTAATTAACAAATAAAATAATATAAATCTGAATAATAATAATAGTGTCTATTAAGCTCATGAATCTATAATAAATTAATAAAATCTAAACTACATGATTGGCATAAATTAAACAGACAAATATATAATTAATTAATTAAATTAATATAAATGATAAGCCAAGCCAATGTACCTAATAATTTCCTCAATAAAATAAATGTTAAATTACATCAACATGACTTAAATTATTATTTAGATAGACTTAAAATCTCT
This sequence comes from Garcia nutans, assembly GCA_947685225.1. Lineage (NCBI taxonomy): Eukaryota > Viridiplantae > Streptophyta > Magnoliopsida > Malpighiales > Euphorbiaceae > Garcia > Garcia nutans. The sequence goes on from CANTUV010000012.1 coordinate 53,808,175, forward strand.
AACTCAAATCAAATCAATGCCACTGGAAGTTTCCTTAATGCAATTATATAATTTATTTTATTATACACAATAAATAAGTAAATTAATTAAAAAAATATTTAAAATTCAAATTTAAAATTTAAATAGAAATAATACACCTTTTTTATTATCAAGTTATATCTTGATATAGATTATATAATTTAAGAATATGTGAAATATATATAATCTTTTCAAGTTGAAAATGGCAGTTTGGGTTATAAAAGGATATTTTAATATGAAAGTTGGTTTGGATAAATTGATTTTCATAGAAAATTGTCGGTTTACGAGTTTTTTTTTTTTATATATATTAAATAATGTAATTGCCTTTTGCTGTCTCACATTCACATATTTCCTTATCTAATCCTTTCTGTCGGTGTCCATAAATTCAATTAAATATTATGAAATTATTATTTAATAATATATCTCTTTATTTATTAATAAATTTATATAATACGTGAAAACAAATAAAATATCATATTATTATCAAAAAATTATTCACATTAAAAATTTATAAATGTTACTTTAATATAATTCATATGTTTAATATAATAAAGAATAATTTTTTTTTTGCACACCAAAATTTAGCCTAACGATAAAGGGTACTTTTCATGACAATAAATTTATGATCGATTCTCCTTTTCAATATAATATCCAAAAAAAAAATAGTTTCTTCTTTACGTATTATTAAAATTTATATTAAATTTATTATAAATTATTATACTTATGTTAAGTTTATGATTTATTTATTTTTAATGGATCACTAATTATCTATATTAAGATAAAAAAATTTATTAAAAACAAATAATTACCTCACATTTATATTCCTAACAATAAATTTTTTTATTAATTTACTTGCTATCTATGCAAGAGCCTAAAATTTTACAATATTCCATTTATAAAAGAGCTATTAAGTATATTTCGGAAAAGAAATTCATATATTTATAAATTCAAGATAAAAAATAATAAATTAATTAAATAATTAATTGATTACTAATTGGACGTATTTAAGTAGTTTAATCAATTTTAAGAGTATCTTAAATCGAAAATTTTAAATTAGAGTTTATCATAATAGATATAAATGGCAAAATCACTTAATATTTAAATCTTTCATAAATAAATAAAATAAAAGGATAGATTAATAATTTTCTTAACAGTATGGTTAGTTATTTATATATATTGTTTATTTTGATAGAATTGGAGAGAAAAAAATAAAAAATTAATATTTTTTTTAAATTATATCGATTAGGTATTTGATTGAAAAGAAAAATATGATTTTTTTTAAAAAAAATAATTTTTCTCAAATTGTTAAAATAATTTTTTTTAAATAATAAAAAATTATAAAATTATCTTTTATATCTATTTATTTATTTAAATTTAAAAAAATCTTATTTTTTTATTATTCAATTAAAATTACTAAATTTATTTAAAAAATTAAATTTATTTTTTTTCTACAGATTTTTTTCATTAAAATAAATTTAATTTCTGTTATGTAAATTAACAACCAAACAATATGTTAATTTTATAAACAATAAGACTCCATCCCTGGGCCACACGCTTCATTTTCTTAGCTCGACATTTTCTTCTTGTGATGGGACATTTTAAAATTATTTTAAAGCAAACTATTTAGCCTAAAAATTATGATCTTTTCAAAAAACTACAATTATACCAAACTTTTCACAGTATAATATTTTATTCTAATTTTAAAATTCAACCATTATATTTAAATATTTTCTTTGCAATTAAAAGAAATCTATTAAGAACTATAATATAATTGAGTTAATGGTAAGGTTTTTTTAAGTAATGCGTATAATAAGTTAATTTTAATTTTAATTTTAATATATAGACGTAACTATAATTAAAATTAAATTATCTATTTTGAAAAATATTTGGATACACCTTAATTTTCCAAAAACATTTGGAATTTTTTAGTCATTAAGTTTTTTGGAAAAATTGTGATTCCATTTCATTTACTTTTTTCATAATTTTTTATATTTTTAAATAAAAAAATATTAAGAAAGATATTTGTAATTTTTTTTACAAAAAAATATTTGTAATTTATAATTGAGTTCAATTATAAATAAAAAAGAAAAATAATATATATAACATATATATTATATAATAAATAAACAATTTAATAATAAATACGTATATAATTTGAGTAATAAAATTATATTCGATTGTCACCTTTTCGCCCTTTGCTAAAAAGAAATTTTTGATGAAATGGATGTAATTCTAACAAATTAAAATCATAGTAAAATAATTTATTTTATAAAATATAGGTGCCTTTGCCATTTTTTTTTTTAAAGATTTGAGGTTTTCTTGGATATTAGGATTGTTTTATTTTTGTTGTCTACTAGTGAAAAAAAATACTTAAAAAAAAGGGATAGGTTTGTTAAAATTTTTATATTATATTTTTTATTATTAGTATAAATTTTGGAAGTGCAATCTTAAAAGCCAACTATTAAAATTAGAGAATCTATGCATATATTAACTAGATCATATTTTTATATTTCTTAAATATAAATATTATCATATTATATGATAATTCAATATATTCTTTAAATATCAACTATTCAATTGACACTTAATAGATACACAACAGTCACTATCCAAATCATCTAGGACCGTAGTTATATATTCTAATGATAACTATTTGGACCATTCAAATAAAGACAAGAGTAAGGATAAGGATACATACTATGATACCATATTAAACATTTTATTTAATACTTTTTTATTGTTAATATAGGTTTAGGAGTGTCAACTCTAAAAGCTAGCTATTAAAATTAGAGAGTCAATTTATTTATTAACTAAATTATATTTTTATATTTTTTTAGATATGAAATTCCTACACTTCATCATATTCATTATATTATAAAGTAGTTCAATATTCTCTCTTAAATATCAACTACTCAATTGACACTATATAAATACACTGCAACTATTGTTCAGATCACTTTAAAACATAATTATACACTTCAATAGTAATTATCTTGACCATCCAAGTAAGAATATGAATACATGCTCCGATATCATGTTAAATTTTATATATTATATATATTTTTTATTGATATAGATTTGGAAGTGTCAATTTTAAAAATTAGTTATATTAAAATTAAAAAACCTATTTTTATATTAATTATATCATATTATATATTTTTTTTAAATATGAAATTCCCCACACTTCACCATATTCATTATATTATAGGATAGTTAAACAATATTTACTATTTAAATTACATATATATGTGTCTTTATATTATGCTTGGCATGCTAATAAAACAAAAATTAGATGAAACGTGTGAAATATTGTTATATATATATAACAATATTTGTGATATTATATTTTCCCTTATTAAAAAAAAGCATATTTTAAAAAGAAAAATTCTCTAAAATACCATTGGAAATAACAACAAAAATAGAATATTGTATAAATAGAAGCAAAGTGGTACCATTCATATAGAAAATCCTATGTATAATTTAGTAATAATTGTGTGTGTGTGTGTGTGTGTCTGTATATACGATATGACTTCAGTTTTCAATTATTTTCCAAGTGCTTTTAGCTGACGCTTGATTGATTTTTACTTGAAATATATCAAATTAACTTCTCTTGCAGTTCTATGCTGAAAGTTTAGATGATGATCGGTAAAAAAAAAAACTATTGAAATAAAATTTTCAAAAATAAAACTTTCTCTTCACAAGAATAATAAATTAATAAATTGAACTCAAATTTTATTAAATAAAATATATTTTAATTTTGTCAGATAAATACTAAAGTCAAATCCAATTAATTTATTAATTCTACAATTATTATCAAACTTTAAAAAAAATCTTAAATCTTTATAACATTTTCTAGCAACAAATAATAGAAGTGACAAACACACAACTTTGCAATGGCGGATGAGGGCATAAATTCTCTTAAGACTTAGGTATCCATGTAAATGCTATATGAATCATAAAAGAGATTAAATTTAAATTGATTAGTCAAATTTTATATTTATACACTATTAAATTATATTTTAATGTGTATTAATATTAATATATTAATTAAGAAAAAAATAAACAAATTATGTTGTATTTAAAATATTGAGCCATATATTTAATATAATAATTATAATAATATATTAAAATATTAAAAAGATAAATTAAATTTAAATTGATTAATCAAATTATATATATATTATTAAATTATATTTAGTTTGTATTAATGTTAATTTATTAATTAAGAAATAAAATAAATAAATCACATTCATGTTCAGAATATTGACTATTAAGTTATGTAATTTATTGAGCTATGTAATTAATATAATAATTATTAATACTATATTCGTTGATAGATAACTAATTAATGATAATAATTACATCATTGTTATTTTTAATAATTTATAAGAGGTATTATCAAATTTATTATTATATAAATATTGATATTGTTTATTATAAATATGTTAAATTTAAAAATGTATGAATATTCTGTTATATTTATTTATTAAAAGTTTATTAAAAATTAGTAACTATTAATTAATAACTATATAATATTATTATACTTATAATGTATAGTTAGTCATATTATATAAGAAATATAGTAGTAATAAATATAATTTGAGATATAATTTTTAAAATATATGATTAATAGCAAAATTAATAAATATAATATATCAATATGTATAAAAAAATATATTTTTTAATATGGCCTAATAGTTATGATTACTTGATAAAAAATAATAAAATTAGAATTTATTTGAAATATAGTATTATTTTAGTTTTAAAACATAAATTAACACGTGTCAATTAAAATATAAGTTTAATAAATAATATTACTAATAATTTTAATAAAAAAATTAGGATAAAAAAAATTCAAAACTTTATAGCTATTATATGTAATATATGACATATAATTTTAAAATATTTTTCATATTATCCAATTTTATTATTATATTAAGATACAATTTCATATAAACTTTACTATTTATAATTATATGCTGTAAAAATTATTTTTTATATTATTCATTTATTTATAATATATAATTAAAATAATAAACTATATAAATTGAATTAGCTAATAAATTAATATATTTGAATATTAAACAAGCTAATTTCAAGCTTGTTATTGAACTTAATAAATGAGTTGACTTGTGAGTCTAATAAATGAGCTAGCTCTCGGGCTTCTTAATTAAGTATCTTTAAACTTGGACTTGACTCATTTAATAAACAAACAGCTTGAACTCAAATCGTTCTTAAATGAGATCGAGCTTGAACGAGTTTTTATCGAACCGAGACCTAAACCGAGTTCAAGTAACTTGTCTCATTTACAGTCCTATGCATGATATTTTTAATATTTGTATCAATTGCAAACTTGATTAAAGTTTAAACCTATTTTAAATCTTATTTACATATTGTTTGAATTATATATATTAAATTGATTAGAGTGTTTAAAAAATTGACCCATTGTCATTTCTAACAAATAATATTTATATAATTTATGAATAAAAAATTATTTTTACTTTAATTTAAATATCAAATTTTAATCAATAACACAGAAAAAAAATACTTATCAATTTCTCATAATGACTTCTAAATATTCAAATGATATACAAATACTATATATATATATATATATATATATCTATACATACTAGCAAATCACCCGCAAGATGCTGCAGAAATTGATAATAATTAAATAATATATAATATAAATTTATTAAATTTCAATATTAGATTTTATAATTTTTACTGAGCCATTATAATTATATCAATAAATATAGATATAATATAGATAAAACTCTTAGTAAAATTTTTGAATTATTCGTAATATATTCTTTTAATATAATAGTTTTTTATTTTATAATTAATAGATTTATTATTATTTATAATTATAATTAAAAATAATAAATTTATTATATTTTAATTATACTCAAAGATTAAATTTATTAAAAATTAAAAAAAATTAATATAAGTAGAAGTTGTCATTTTACTTATATTCTAATCAATAATCCGACAACTATTTTAATAAATAATTATATTATGTATATAATGTAAACATATAATCAAACATGCAGACTTTGGATAAATTAAACATGAATTAGGTAGCGAAAAAATTAAACATGAATTAGGCAGCGGAATATGATCATTGACATACCTCCAGCCATTGAGTTTGAATTATCAATAAACCTGTTGAAATTACAGCACTGCATTCTTAAGCAAAGAGTCTTCTAAACACTCAAAATTACTCACAATAGATGGGTTTTTGTTTTCTGTAAGAGTGTTTTGTGCTTAGGGACCCCTTAATATAACTATAAGCTCTTTATAGATAATCATACTTCCATCAAGTACGTTACCCATTAAATTTTAGGAGATAAATGAGGAGATAACTCTTTCATAATTACTTTAAACTAAATGAGGAGATAACTCCTTCATAAATGAGGAGATAACTCCTTCATAATTACCTTAAACTAAATGAAGAGATAACTCCTTCATAAATGAGGAGATAACTCCTTCATAGTTAGGAATCTAAAGTTGTGAATCTAAACTTTACGGAACACAACTGCCAACATTCTCTCACTTGGTCCGTAAATCCCATATAACATTCATACTTTAAGAAAGAGATATAACATATGAATTATGGCGATAATTCCTCTATTAAGTGAGCAATATCTTCCATATATCACAATATATTATATATCTTATTTAACCAAGATTATTAATGAATAAACTCAATGTTTATTCTAGGTCCACGCATTAGTGACATTTCTCAAACTAAATGTGTACACAACTTAACAAAATGAGAAACATCCTGGAATTCAGAGTTTCACTAATGTTCGCTTAAATACAAAAACTTTACATAGGAGGAATAAGTCCCATATTAACTACATGATCCTTAAATTTATATGGTGGCATGCCTTTAGTCAAAGGATCAGCTAACATTAAATCAGTGCTAATGTGCTCAACGACCACTCTCTTGTTCGTAACACGTTCTTTTACGGCTAAATACTTGGTATCGATATGTTTGCTTCGACTGCCGCTTTTGTTGTTCTTAGCCATAAAGACAGCAGCTGAATTGTCACAATAAATCTTTATTGGCCTAGAAATTGAATCTACAATTCTAAGCTCAGAAATGAAACTCTTTAACCATAACCCATGTGAGGTAGCCTCAAAACATGAAACGAACTCAGCCTCCATTGTGGAAGTGGCTATCATGGTTTGCTTTGCACTTCTCCAAGATATAGCTCCACCGGCCATCATAAAAATGTATCCTAATGTTGACTTTCGTGAGTCAACGCAGCCAGCAAAGTCTGAATCGGAATAACCAAGCACCTCCAGATGATCTGATCGTCTATATGTAAGCATGTAATCTTTTGTCCCTTGAAGATATCTCAGAACCTTTTTTGCAGCCCTCCAGTGGTCAATACCTGGATTACTCTGATATCTTCCTAACATCCCAACTGCAAATGCAATGTCAGGTCTTGTACAAACTTGAGCATACATCAAGCTTCCTACTACAGAAGCATATGGAATGTTTTTCATTTGTTCCCTTTCAAGATTGTTCTTCGGGCACTGGTTCAAATTGAACCTGTCACCCTTCACTATGGGAGCTATACTCGGTGAACAATCCTTCATCCGAAACCTTTCTAAAATTCTGTTAATATAGGTTTCTTGAGATAAACCTAAAATACCTTGAAGTCTATCTCGATGAATCTTAATGCCAATGACATAAGATGCATCACCCATGTCTTTCATATCAAAATTATTAGAAAGAAATTGTTTCACTTCATAGAGCATCCCATTATCATTGGTTGCAAGTAAAATATCGTCTACATATAGGATTAGGAAACAAATTTTACTCCCACTAACCTTACGATATATACATTCATCTTTGATGTTCTCAACAAAACCAAATGATGAGATAACATCATGAAATTTTAAGTACCATTGACGGGAGGCTTGTTTCAATCCATAAATTGACTTATTCAACTTACAAACCAAGTGCTCACCTTCATTAGAGGAAAACCCTTCAGGTTGTTTCATGTAAACTTCTTCCTCTAGATCACCATTGAGAAATGCTGTTTTCACATCCATTTGTTGCAGTTCTAGATTGAAATGAGCTACTAATGCCAATAAAATACGCAAGGAATCTTTCTTAGAAACAGGACTAAAGGTTTCTGAGTAATCGATTCCTTCCCTTTGGGTGAACCCTTTTGCAACCAGTCTAGCTTTATATCTTTCGATATTCCCTAATGAATCCTTCTTGGTTTTAAAGACCCATTTACAACCAATAGGTTTTTCACCATCAGGCAACTCAACAAGATCCCAGACTGAATTACACCTCATAGAGTTCATCTCCTCCTTCATGGCATTGTACCACAATTTTGACTCTTTGCAACTCATAGCTTGTGAAAAAGACTCAGGATCATCATTAGCTCCAGTATTACAGTCAGATTCTTGTAGATACACTACATAATCACTAGGAATAGCCGATTTTCTTTCTCTAGTAGATCGTCTTAATATTTGACCAACATTCTCTTCATAATTATGTTGTTCAACTTGTTGTTCAATAACTTCTTGAGTTTCTTGAACACTTTGTTCTACTAGAGTATCCTCAGCATCTTGTGGATCCTCATTGACTTGTTGTCTAACACTCGTTTGAACTTGAGGAGCATTATGGATAACAACTAGTCTATTACCTGAAATAGAGGGTTGATCTCTTATAGAAACAGTGTCCTCAAATTGATCACTCACACTAATCAAGTCATTCTCAAGAAATTTTGCATTTCTTGATTCCACAAACCTAGTACTATAAGATGGACAATAGAATCTATATCCTTTGGACTTCTCGGCATATCCAACAAAATACCCACTAATGGTCCTTGGATCTAGTTTCTTTTCTTGTGGGTTGTAAACTCTCACTTCAGATGGGCATCCCCATACACGTATATGTCTTAAACTTGGTTTCCAACCTTTAAATAACTCAAAAGGTGTCTTTGGGACAGCCTTTGTTGGAACTCGATTTAAGATATATACTGCTGTTTTTAGAGCTTCCACCCATAAGGACTTAGGCAACTTAGAGCTGCTAAGCATACTGCGTACCATATCCATTAGGGTTCGGTTTCTTCTTTCTGCAACACCATTCTGGTCCGGAGACCCAGGCATGGTGTATTGGGCAACTATCCCATTTTCTTGAAGAAACTTCGCAAATGAACCTTGTGCTTGTCCATCTTCAGTGTATCTGCCATAGTACTCACCACCTCTATCCGTTCTCACAATTTTAATTTGCTTACCGCATTGCTTCTCTACTTCAACCTTAAAAACCTTAAAGGCCTCCAACGCTTCACTCTTATTATGAAGCATGTAGAGATACATGTATCGTGAGTAATCATCTATAAAGGTGATAAAGTATTTCTAACCATATGCATCCATGTCTGGACAACATATATCCGAATGTATGATTTCTAATACGGTTGAACTCCTCTTGGCACCTTTCTTTGACTTGTTAGTTTGCTTGCCCTTGATGCAGGCTATACAAGTCTTAAAATCAGTGAAATCTAGGGCACTAAGTACCCCATCATTTACCAATCTCTTAATTCTCTCAATGGAGATATGAGCCAATCTCCGATGCCACAAAATAGAAGAGTCCTCATTTATAACACATCTTTTAGAACCAGCTTGAACATGCATAACACTATAAGTAATATTATTTTGTAAGTCCAGAGAATAGAGACCATCTATCAATTTTCCATTTCCGATAAGTTTAGAATTAAAAGATAAACTAAATAAATTGTTAGAAAAACTAAATGAATAACCAAAAGGAACAAGTCTTGAAATAGAAACTAAATTTCTAGAAAAACTAGGAATGTAAAAGATCTTTTCCAACTTCAAAATAAAACCACTCCTAAGAACTAAATTGCATGTTCCAATGGCCTCCACATGAGATTGCATCTTGTTTCCAGAATAGATGCTAAGCTCCGCTCCCATTGGCTTCCGTAGGTTTGTTAATCCCTGTAAGGAATTAGAAACATGGATTGTGGAACCAGAATCAATCCACCATGTGTTACAATTAACATCAACCATATTGGATTCATAAGTGACAAGTGAGATTGACTTACCCTTCTTCTCTAGCCATTTCTTGTACTTGAAACAATCCTTCTTCATGTGTCCCTTCTTTTTACAGAAGAAACACGTGGATTCTTTCTTGATGTCACCTTGGGGAGGTATTTTCTTTTTCCCCTTATGTTTGGCCTGATCTGTCTTCTTTCCTTGAGTAGTTAGGAATGCACTCTCTCCAATCTCCATTGTCAAACGTCCCTCCTCTTGCACACACATGGCCATTAACTCATTAATTGACCATTGAACCTTATGTGTGTTATAAGAGATCTTAAAAGGGCCATATTCCTTAGGAAGAGAGTTTAATATGTAGTGCACAATGAAAGATTCTGATATATCAACCTCAAGATTCTTTAGTTGAGCCGCAATGTCCCTTATCTTATTGATGTGATCACGCACACCTCTCACACAAGTGAGCCTTGCAGATGAGAATTTCATTATTAGGGTGCTAGCAAGTGCCTTATCTGAAGTCTCAAATTGTTCGTCCAGTGCCTTCAGTAACGCTTGGACATTGTCATACTTTTCCACAGAACCACGAATTCCAGCAGGTATTTTGGTCTTAATGAACATAACACTCAAGCGGTTAGACCGCTCCCAACGTTCATAAAGACCCAATTCAGTAGCTGGTGGTTCATCTTTCCTGATAGCATAATCAATATCATAAACCCTAAGTGAAGGAGAACAGCATCCTTCCATAATTTATAATTCTCACCAATCAGTTCAGGAATTTCATTTTTAATATCAGAAGTATTCACAGGTTGAATAACTGCAAATTAAAACATGCTTCACATTAATATTGAGGCACACTAATGTATGATTTACCAAATGCAAATCAATTTGAATCTAGTGACATAAAATTTACCTATGGGCTGAAATTTTAATTCAATTAGATTCAATACTTTATAATAGAATTGTCATTTAATTCTAATATATTTATCTATCCTTATAATAAAATTATTAGATTCAGTTTCATATTTCCTGTGGGTAATTATGAAAAAGCATCTAACATTTTATTAGCAAGATTCCTTATGAGATACCTAATTATATTTTATTCAATCAAAGATGCTGTGGCTAGTCTTTAATTAAATAAAATACAATTATTATAAATCTACAAATACTGTATGTGATCATATATAATTTTATTCTACTAGGATTGTTGTGGCTAATTCCTAATTTAATAAAATTATATAAACCACTCACTGTATTCTTCCTTTTTTTTTATAAAAAACAAAATATAGATTATCATTTGTAAATAAAAATGTTATCAGCACTTAATAACTATAATCACAATCATGAATTTAGATTAATATATTTTATGAATTATCAATTCTGGACAATTGAAGTGATTCAAACAACAAGACAGAGGTATGATTGTAAAGCTCTGATACCAACTGTAAATATATAATCAAACATGCAGACTTTGGATAAATTAAACATGAATTAGGCAGCGGAAAAATTAAACATGAATTAGGCAGCGGAATATGATCATTGACATACCTCCAGCCATTGAGTTTGAATTATCAATAAACCTGTTGAAATTACAGCACTGCCTTCTTAAGCAAAGAGTCTTCTAAACACTCAAAATTACTCACAATAGATGGATTTTTGTTTTCTGTAAGAGTGTTTTGTGCTTAAGGACCCCTTAATATAACTATAAGCTCTTTATAGATAATCATACTTCCATCAAGTACGTTACCCATTAAATTTTAGGAGATAAATGAGGAGATAACTCTTTCATAATTACTTTAAACTAAATGAGGAGATAACTCCTTCATAAATGAGGAGATAACTCCTTCATAATTACCTTAAACTAAATGAAGAGATAACTCCTTCATAAATGAGGAGATAACTCCTTCATAGTTAGGAATCTAAAGTTGTGAATCTAAACTTTACGGAACACAACTGCCAACATATAAATTTATAATATCATTATTTTCCTCATAACTCTATCTATTTCACAATATCAATAATTCATATTCGATATGATATTTTTTATAAATTTTTTTTATTAATTTTAGCTTATTTACTTGTTAATTTTTTAATTTTTTATTTGTTTATATAAATTAATTTTTTAAGTCTTTTTTATTATTTTTAATTCATTTTTTACATAATAATTATTTATTTTTGTATTTATATATGATAAATTAAATCTAAATGCAATCTAGTAATATTTATTTTATAATATTGCATATCATATATTTAGTAAACAAATTAATTACTGTTATTTTTTCAAAACTCAAATTTTAGAATTTTAAGACAAATCCCAATAATTTCTTTTAATAAAATCTTAAAGTTTAATTATAGGTAGTACCATTATTTTTTTCTCAAATTTTTATAATCAAATTTATTATTATTTTATTTTAAATTTTGTTTAGTATAACATAACAACGTATAATAATGATATTACTTTTACTCCCTATTCATTGATAAAATATCTTAATTAATATATTTAAAAAAAAACTTATTATCTCATGATAAGTACATAAATAGTATAGACAATAAATTCAAATTCAAATTTTCTTTTCTGATACTAAAAAAAAACTTGTTTAGTATTATATTAATTTCATAAAATTTTTGAAAATTGACTTGACTAAAATAAGTAAGCTAGTTCATTTAAAACTTAAATAAATTAGATATGTATACATGCATTATTATAGTCTAAATTGCAACAATAATAATATTAATTAATTTATCATTTAAAAGAAAGAAAAAATTGAAAAATAAGTACTTTTTATCATTTTCAAAATAAAATAAGATATCTTTATAAATCTAAATCTGATTCTCTTAATGTACTTGTGTCTAAATGGAAAAAGAAAAAAAGAAAAAAAAATTTAATATCTATTATAAAAAATAATAATTTAATTTAAAATTTTAAAAATTGAAACATATGGCAAAATGAGAGAGAGACGCATAGCATATATAATACTGCAAAACATTTGATATTAAATGAATTAGATATTATCAACAAATTGAAAAAATAAATTACAGTGAATTTGTGCAAATATTATTTTTTAGCTAAATAAAAAATATCACAGAGCAGATAAAAATATAAAAAAATACAATAGATGATAAATATAATTTTTTTATATTTAATATCTTAAAATTTTAATATTTAAATGAATTATTTTTATTTAATATTTAATAAAATATATTTTAAGTAAATATGACACGTAATAAAATAATAAAACTAAATGCAACATAATTAGCTTTAAACCCATTTGTTTTGTGATAATATTTAATAATTTTATATTTTTAATAAATTTAATTTTAAAAATTAAATAATAATTTTGCTAAAAAAATTCAAATCATATATATATATATATATATGAATGCACAAAACATATTAATCTTTAAATAATTATATAATTATATGGTTATTCTTATTTGCAAAATTTTATATATTACTTTAAAATCGTAATTAGTATATTATAAATATAATAATCAAATAAATAAATAAATAATTTAAAAAAATTAAATATAATAAAAAATATCATTATAAAAATAAAAATATAAAAAAATACTAGTAATACATCTAACTCATCATTTTCATGTCTATTATTAAGTTCATAACATAAATTCTTCTTAATATTATTAATAATAATACTCTTAATTCCGTGAAAAAAGACTCATTTCAAAACAATAATTGATTTATTAATTTTAACATTGATGTACAGTTTTATTAATTTAAGTTATTTAATTTTAGTAAAATCATATAATATATTCTGATGAAATATTATATTAAAAAATATTAGCGCATTTTATTAATTTGATAATAGTAGCTACATTTTTCTTAAAATAATTTTTTTATAGGACAAAGAAATTACAAAAATAAATTTAGTTATTTTGAAATTATTTATAATAATTAAATTCAATAAATAAACAAATTAATGAATTCTAATTTAATAATATAAAAATTTTCTTTTAAATTATAATTAAAGTTTTTTAAAAAATAAATAAATTGGCAATATACTTGTGCTTTGATCACAGATTTTCTATAAATTTAATTTTTTTTAAAAAAAATGATCTTCATATTAATATGTTATTGTCTCACTAATTACTAAACTTTCATAAATTTATTTTTTTCTAAGAAGTAAAAAATATTTTATGATTATAGAAAAAAAGTTTTATGATTTTTCTACTAATAATTTGAGTTTTGACAATAAAAAGCATGCAGAGTATACGTATTATATTTCATATGCACATGACCCAATTAGATGAAGCATTTAAAAGACAATATCAACCCTCTGAAAAATTTTAATTACTAAAAAAATCTTAAAACGATGTCATTTTCTCAATTAGTTTTACAAAAAGGAGAGGTTTATATTAGTGGGTTCCAGACACTTATTAGCACAAAGATAAAAAAAAATTCTCAAAAAGTAATCACTTTGCATTGAAATCTTGAGGTTAAAACTGATATTTCAACAAAATCAAAATCAATTAAATTTTACTATTTCTAAAAATAAGCCCTATATTATATGGTTTATGATTTTTTGTAACTATTTTTTATTAATGCTTATCTTTTAAGATATATTTAAGTATATATTTAACCTAAAATTTTTATTAAAAAATAATAATTGATTAATCATCATTTTTTTAATATTATTCTACATGTCTCTGTAGATGGGATAATTAACTTCATAACTTTACAATTATTGCAAATGTATATTTTAATTTACTTACCCGTCATCTAATTAAACATGACTAAATTACATAAAATTATATTTTTTTATTTTCTTTAATTGTTCACTTCATTAATGTTAATCAGTAAAAATAACCAAAGTGGTGTATATATAAATTTATTAAAAAATTTTCATTATATGTCAAGTAATTATTTTAAAAATTAAATTTATATGAAATTATCATTTTAAATTTTTATATTATATGCTTTTATATATTATAATTAAAGTATATATATTAATATATTCATTATTTTTTATATTTTTAAGTTGGTTGATATTTTATTTATATTAATATTTAGAATATAATTTACATAGACTAAAAAATAATGTTTAAAATATAAATTAAAATGTTAAATAAAAGGTAAAAAAATGCCTTTGAAAGCTTAAATTTAAAAAAAAAAACTTAAAGTTTAAAACGAAAGATAAGAAATTTTCTGTTAAAAGCTTAAATTTTAAAATAAAAGGTCAAAAAGTCATTGGAACTAAAAAAAATAATCACATAATAAGTCTTTTTTTTAAGATATTAATTCTTTCAATCTATCGAATCTTTCAAAGAAATTTATCTATCCAAAATAACTCCATAAACGACGTTGTTTTCTCTATGTAATTTGAGAAAAAGAAGACATATGAGTAATTTTAAATTTATTCATTATGGTGGGTCCCACTTAATATTTCAAGGACTGAAAAACCCTTAAGATCTAATTTTAACTTGTAAAAAATTAGGGATAAAATAAATATTTCAAAAAAAGTGCAAATAGCCACCAGACCCACTCTATAGTTGAAAAATAAAAAGCCCGTCAGTAGTTATTTTTACCTTTTGAATAATTAAGGGCAAAACCGTCCTTTGGTAAAATTAAAATTTAATAAGTGTTATATTGTGTGTGCAAAAGACTATTAAACCTTTTATGAAAATACCTATACGACATCGTTTTTTCTATGGGGTTTCAGACCATTTAAGTATTTTCAATTATACACAGATGATAGCTGACCCACTAATAACATAAAGACTAAAATATCCTTCATTTACGAAAATAATATATAATAAGTTAAGAGGTAAGACTGTAAATTCACATAAGTCAAAATTAATTGTGAATTTACTGTTTTTAAGAATAAGGCTTATATTATTATGTTATAGATGCGTGTATATATATTTATGGAGAGGTCTTCATTTGGTTTGCACATTTTAATAGCAAAATGAAAATGAAATAAATAATAAAATTAAAAAAACTAACAATATTTAACCTTATTAATTCGGACTCTAATTTTTTATATCAGCCTTACACTAGTGTGGGGCTCACATCTCCCTTCCCTCCCCTTTCTTACTAGTAGACCTTAATCTAACGTACATATATATGCATTTTCTTTAATAAAATGAAACGCTAGTAAACACTATAAGTATGACGGGATATAATTTAATAGTCAGTGCATATTTTTTGAGCAATAGATCTATGATGATTTTCCTCTCCAATACATATAATATCTAAAAAAAAAGAAAACATTACTATATTTTTTGAACAATTTTCAAAACCTTTAGGGAAAAAAATTGTTTTAAAGAAAATGAAAATTTTCCTAGTAATGACAAGAAAAATCTCCCTTCGACATTCTTAGTGTAGATATTTTTTTTTTACATTCCATATATCTCATTTTTAAAATTCAATAGCACAAATGATTGATTTTTTTTTCATATGAAAAAAAACTAATTAATTTTTTTTATTTTTTACAATAAATTGACATCCTTTTTATACAAAGGGAAAAGAAAGCAAAGCCTAAATCACTTGATGATAATAGGCTACTCCATACAAATCATGCACTAACCAAGGAGCAACAATGTGAGGAGGTTCGAAAAGTCGATGCACACTAATACGATAGTTTGTAACAAGTTCAGCTAGATGGTCTGTAACAAAATTTGATTCTCCATAACTATGCTTAATCACCACCTCCCATACCTTCGCTAGAGCTTCCTGGATGTCAGCAACCAGTGTTGAAAGTGCGTGGGATGCCATAATTCTAAACTTGATTAGTTCTTATGCTCTTTGTTTTGAGAAGACTTATCTAAATTTCATATTTCAGGCTAATAACAACTCTTGAAGTTAGAGTTAGCATTCGGGTGGGAAATCCTCATTCTCCATGCGAATTTGCTCAATGGAGAAAAAATTTCCTATATATTTTTCTCATGGGGACGAGGACGAGGATGGGGAGATATGATCAGGATGGGGTGGGGACGAGGATGAGGATTGTACTCCCCATCCTGAGGGTATCTTTTTCCTCATCTCCACGAGTATCCATTAAATGATATATATATATAATATATTTTATACATTATAAAATATATATTAAAATATACATATTATGTATTACAATATAATATTATATATTATAACATATTATATATATTATATTGTGTTTTAAATATTTGTACATATGAAATAAATTTTACTTAGTGCATTTTATTTTGTTGTATTTTTAATTTTAATATATATAATTATTAAATTATTATCTAATTAAATTTATAATTATTATAAATTTTTTATATTATTAAATTTTAATTTTATAAAATAAAAAATATAAATCTCTATGGGAGTGGGGACGGGCAAAATTGCCCTCGTTTGTATGGCAAGAAATGCTTACCTTGTTCCTCGCTAAAGCTGGGATAGGGATGGGGATTGTTCACTTGCCCTTCCCCACCTCATTGTCATCTTTACTTGAAGTATTCCCCATAGTTCAACAAATATGATTGAAGAAATAATAATTCCCATTGCGAAGCCTCCTTTCCATCTTCCTTGTTTGTCTCTAATAACTCCTTTTACAGGGGCATAAAATGTATCATCCTTGAACAATTCATTCGTGTTTACCTTAGCGAAACTAAGGGAAAACTTTCTTTCTTGTGTTCCTGAGAGTTCCCACAAACCTTCTCGAACTCTACTGCTCTAGAAATTTTAGCGACTCTTCTTCTTATTTCTTTTAGCCTAGTACCACGACGACTCAGTACATTCTCAAACAACTCATCATTCCTGCCATCCATAGGCACCAAGAGACCACATCGAACAACATAGCTAAATCAAACTCCTGCTGAATTTATAATCTATTATAGAGATTTGGATAGTAGCAATTATGAATTTCAAATCGATAAGAAGAATTGTCTCTCATCAGATGGGACTAATAGATTCCACACATACCTTGCATGGGGGTAGTCTCGCAACACGTGGAGAATCGAATCCTTATCCCTCCCAGATCTTTCACAAACATCATAAGAAGCAATATGGCATCACAATCTCTCCATATTTATGAGGAGATATTCTTTATAAGCTAACCATAAGAAAGTAATATCCTATGAGGTTCTTGCCATTTCCAAATCACCTTCCAAGTCTTATCAGTCTGAATGTTCTACCTTTTTACCAACTGATAATAAGTTATTTTGACTGTAAAGTTGTATTTGGTAAAATGAGCCCAAAAACATTTATCTTCTCCTCTTATTTGATTTTGGGCTTGGATAAGCAATAATTCTCAAAAGAATTGAGTTTAGCAAATAACTCTTGCACATGTCATAGTTCCACTGACAATAAGATGTATAATAATCTTAAATCGAAGTTGATAGGAGGGTATTTGTTACAAAAGATATTGTAAATTGTATCAAGGGGAAATCATCTATAGCCCACAAGTCAAACCAGAATTTAATTCTTAATCCATTACCCGCCATCTATCTACTATTAAGCATAACCTCTAGCCATAGTTTAGCTAAGTTTCTCCAAAAACTCGAAGCACCGGTGGGTATATGAAGTTGGCTATCCACTTCTAGATTAGTCTTATATTTAGCATAAATGATTTTGACCCATAACTTGTCTTTATTAAGTAACAAATCCAAAGTGTGCCTCATAAGGAGAGATGAATTCATGAGTAGGAGCTTATTGAGACCAAGACCTCCCAACTCTTTTAGTAAGCAAACCTCCTCCCACTTCATTAATGCAATTTTAAGATTGATGTTACTTTCATTACCGCACACTAATGCAATTTTGATTCAATGAGCTTAAAACCACTAGAGGAACCCCATGGAAACTTCAATCAGGTTAAAAGGTGCGGCAACCTATACTCCTCCCTAGTAATCATATAATGACTATGTTCTTCCATGAAAGAACTAGCTTCTCATGAACTTGGGTGAATAAGAAAATGGATGGAATAGTTTTATCGATTGAAATAAGGATGCCATTAGAGTCCTAAGCCGAAAAATCATCATTTTTAGATAGGGCATTTTATATTTTTATGCTGGACTTCATAAGGTTTTCTTTGAAGGACGACATTGAAGGATTTTCTGATGGGCCCTCTTACTGAAACTGCATCTTTTACACTTTCTTAGTTGACCTATCATCCTCCATCCGAGGTGGTAGGCCCTTTCTTAGATTTTCAAAGAGAGCCATCAGAATTAGAACTGAACACAGTCTGGTATAAATACGAAGATATGAAAATTTCTAAAATTGAACCGAAGTTTGGATATTTCAATAGGTTTGGATTCAAAATCAAACCGAAATAAAAAATATCCATATTATATTATTCTAAAAAAATTAAAATAATACATTTCAGAGATTCGGGTCTAACGGAGCGATTTCTATTCAATACATATTTGGAGATTCAAAGATTTGTAATTTTTTTTTTCAAATTTGAGCAAGATAATACCATTTGAGTGTTTTAGAAATAAAAAAAAAATGCAAAGTCAATATTAAATTAAATTACAAAATTACTTAAATTAATGACAAATTAATATTACTATTTATATATTTTATTTATATTTTAAAAATTACTTAATTGTATTTACTTAACTATTTATTTTATTTATATTTATATTTTTTATTTTATAGTTAAATTAAGAAATTACTTTATTTATTTATTAAATTAAAAAATTACATTATTTATTTACATATAATATTATATATTACATAATAAATTAATATAATAACACATGAGATAATAAAATAAAATAACTTTAAATTTACATACTTTAACAATTTAAATTAATAAATTTTAGATATATTTTAATAAGCAATTTGTGAAAAAATTAACATTATTAAATAATTTGTAATTTATATTAATTATCATGTAAATTTTTATTTACTACTATATAATTATAATGTTATATATATATACATATAGACACACTCATATTTATTGTATTTACATTATTAATATATTTTTTAAATTTATTAATAATAATAAATTAATTATTATTTTAATTCAATATAACATGATATGATTTGATATATCTTAATATCTAAATTTGTTTTAGATTATAAAATTAATATAGATTGAGCTAAAAAAAATTAAAAAGTCAACTGAATTTTTTGTTACAAAAAGTTTAGGCTAAATATTTATATAGATTTAGATATTTTCACAATTTGCATTTAACCCTAATAGTACAAATAAATTGACTTTATATGCAAAACAATACTACACATTTATCCATATGTACAAATTTAAAAGTAATTTATTTAATTTTGAATAATTTAATTGATAAAAGAATTTATTTGTCTCTTTATTAATCGAAATTCAAATTTTAATTTAAATTATAAAAATTATTTTTTTTGAATTTTTTAATTTCAACATCATTAGACTTTCAGAAAAAATTGATTGATTTTGACATGAAAACAATCTTTTTTATTAGGGCAAGAAATGAAGTGATTAAAGAATAAGTAATTGATTAATGAATAAGTTTGATGTGAAGGGGAAGGAAGGGAATGGCAATTAGATAATTAGCTACGAAAGCAAATGTTTGGCCATAAACATAGGAGACATCCACGTTTAGGCCTCTAAGATCACAAAAGTCAAACATTCACCTCCTGCCTTCTCTCTCTCTCTGCCCAACACGGTTTTGACTGTTATTTTATTATTATTATTATTATATTTTAATTAAATACTAATTTCTCAATTATTATTAAATTATAATTACAGCATATTATTATTATTTTTTTTTTAATTTTCAAAGAAAGGGAAATTATATCGAACAAAAACCTCAATTTTTTCTCTCCTCTTCTTGTTTTTGCTTTCTCTGCCTCTCCTTTCTGTTCTGTTTTCTTGATCCATGGTTATGGTTGAGCAAAGAAAAAGAAAGGAAAAAACTGAAATACCCATTAAATATTGATTAACTATCAATTAAATTAATTTCTAAATCTTTTTTACTTATTTTGGAGGGGTGTTTAGAGAAAATTGACCCATATTACTGTTTGCCAAATCTCCAATGCGGTCTCTGAGAAGACCACAAATACAGAGAGAAAGAAATAGCATAAAAAGTGCCAGAACCCAGATAAGAGAAAGCACTGGTGGATCTCTGAAAGGTATAGAAATATTGGATAAGAAGAGCAGTGGATCTGATGGTGGTTTGTGCATTATTGGGATTGAGAAGAGTCAAGGAGCTGGTTTTTTATTGTTTTGGGGGTGGTGCTGCTAGAATAGTGGTGGTGGGGCTGCATAGAAGAGGAATATGCAGCTTCACATCTCGCCTAGCATGAGAAGCATCACGATATCGAGCAGCAGCAGCAATGGGTTTATTGACTTGATGAAGATCAAGGTCGCAGCTCGTCAAATCTCATATCGAACTCTTTTCCATACTATTCTCATTCTCGCTTTCCTGTTACCCTTTGTCTTCATTCTCACTGCACTTGTTACCCTTGAAGGTGTCAACAAGTGCTCTTCATTTGGTACCTCTTTTTTTCCTTTTCTTCATTTAATTTTGTTTTTTTATATTATTTTTTTTAAAATTTATTTGTGACTGTTATGTTATGCATTAATGAATGGACGGGTGGATCTTGATTTAGTTCATTTTTTGCTGATCCATGGATCCTGGTTTGCTTTTGTTTGTGTTTGTTATGCACATGTACTGTTTGCTATATCATATTTCATTGCACTCCCTTACATTCCTTGGATAGTGATTGAATATAGGCTATGCTTGTTATGACTATGTAGCGGCCGACATGTTATGTCCATAATCCCAATATTTCTTTTTTGCCGACACTTGTGTATTTAGATGCACAAATATGAATTGTATTCGGATGTTTGCCATTGTGGAAAACGGATTGTGATTAATTTGGATAAAATTGTTGTGCTCTGTCGTAATCGTTGCATAGAAATATTCTGCAGCTGATATTTTTTTTTAGTTTAATGAGAATTGGATTTGAGTTCTTGTGTCTAGCATGATTAATTCATTGCGCTATCTCAATGTTTCATTTGGTTTTTCTTGCATGCTCTTCTATTTTGTTTTTAACTAATGGGGCTTTGCTATAATAAACTGATTTGAGATGGTTTTTCAAATCAATTCAACTAAACCTTAATCCTAAGATAATTGGAATAGACTATATGAATTCTTCTTTTTCTCTCTAATCAATTATGAGCTATATTTTTGGACTATACAGTTAATTCTGAACCATTTATTTTCATATTAGTTTTGGTCTACTGTTATCCCTCTTAACTACAACGATATTTTCAATGCGTAACACCCGCTAACGTACATCATAGTATGCCATATCGCAGGATAGTAAAAATTGTCTTTCAATTTAACTAACATCTTACAATCATATGAAACTTGTCACCCTCCTTCACTTTATCCAATTTGTTCTGATCCTATGGCTGACATCCTCTTTGCAGCCCCATCATCTTTAAAAATTGAATTAAGATATTTGAAATACATGCTATGAGGCATTGATACTCCTACCAATATAATATCACCTTTTTCTCCATTCATATTACTAAATCTACAATGCACATATTCTGTTTTAGTTCCTCTTAACTTGAATTTCAAAGTATTTATCTACAATTCTAACTTTCTATTTGCTCCTACTTGGATTTCATCTATTACCATAAAATGTCATCCGCAAACATCCTGCATCATTGGATGTCATCTTCTATATGCCATATTAACTCATCCAAAAGCAAGGTAAGTTCAGCGTTGAACCTTAGTGTAATCCAATTAAAAGAGAAAAGTTTTAGTATCTCTTTTGATTGGATGGACACTAGTGATTGCTCCATTATACATATCCTTCAAAACTTAGATATATCTAAATAATATCCTTTTGCGTGTAAAACCCATTATAATACATCTCTAGTGATAATATGAAGGAAGACTAAAACTTTAAAAATAATATGTAAATCCTTCTTGAGATGGGTTTTCAAATTCTTTAAAATCTAAATGCCTGGAAGATAGTTCCGATTGTTGGTTTTCAAATTCATTAACATCTAAATGCCTGGTAAATAGTTCCTATTATTGCTTATGTCAAAGATGGAGTTAATTTGATGAATATTACTCATGTTATTCTTATGTGTTGATTTTATCATTGAAATACAATTTAGAAGGAAGACTTCATTTTAGTCCTTGTACGAGAATTAGATTTGGTCACTGGGTGGATTGAAACCGTACTTAAATTTGTTCATTAGAAGCTCTTAATCTTGGAACTTACTTGACTATATTTTCTGAAAATTGTTTTCCATCTATTTGGTTATTTCATTTCAATATTTCTTCTAGAATTTCCATTGTGGATAAAGTTTCTTTTCTGGTTTTCTATCCTCATTATTGAAATTTTATCTGTTAGTGTGCATCTACACTAACTAGTATCTGTATTTCCTGGATTAGGATCTAGAGTCCTCTTTCATTTTGCTTCTGCTATGCTTGTGCTTGACTCTATGTTTCTTCTGAACATGCTTCTATACTTCAGATTGTTTAGGTAGGCGACTGGGACCAAGGCTTCTGGGCAGAGTTGATGATTCGGGGGTAATCAGCTTTTCTCCTTTTAGTATCTTGTTCTTTCATTTTACTCTGTACTCATACTTTTGGATAATTTCATAGTCAATAATTTTTAAGTTCAGTTAATGGAAGTTGACTTCTACTCATGGTAATGATGCAGCAGAGGCTGGTTAAGGACTTCTACAAGATTCTCAACCAAGTAAACAATGAGGAAATCCCAGATGATCTAAAGCTCCCTGATTCTTTTAACCAACTTGTGTCTGACATGAAGAGCAATCAGTATGATGCAAAAACATTTGCTTTCATGCTAAGAGCTATGGTACGTTTCTTGTTATTCCAGCATAGACATGTATCTTCAAACTCTGTTTGTTTTCTTTTTGCCTTTTATTTTCTTGAAGGGGAGTAGAATTGAAAATTGTAGCGGTCACTTCAATCCGAACTTCTGATAATTGCACTTCCCTTGATGTGTTGAACTGGATTTCTTGTTACTTGAGACTTATCCAGGCTGGATGGGAATTGGAAAGAACCTTTTTCAGTTTAGGTTCCTGCTTTTCCTGCAGGGATCTCCATGCAGATGAAAGTTTTTGCTCGGGACATTTTGGTTTTCCAATGGCCCAAGTATTACTGAGGGAGGGGTTGCAAACAGGCAATTTACTGGTGTAACTCATTAACTGATAAGATCCGTCTGTCTCACTTTCTTTCGTTCTTTTTTTTGTGTTAAACTTTCTTTTTGCTGGAAAATTTTGAAGATTGTGTATAAGCTCTTTGATTTAAATCATGTTACAGTAATTGAATTTTCTCACATGTTATTTGGGCTCATATGTTAAATACGTTCTTGTATACAAGGCATTTCTTTCTTGATTTAAAGCCCATTGGTTGTGTCCTCCAGAGCAATACACCACATTTTCCACCCCCTGGATTATATTTATGCAAGATACAAGTATCCATAGATATAGAATTACTAAGCTAACTTGTAAGTTAATGATCTTATTTAAGTAGCATGCAAAACAATTTTTCACTTTCTTTTTAAAAATTGTTCGGCCAAATCAGTCTGACTATTCTTCTTTATGCTCCTTAGATATATTCTCTGTCTGCGATGCCCACAACTTCTATTCTTTATGATATTGCCATAATTTTCACATGGCATCTCTTGGATGCTTATGTTGAGTTTTAATGGGAGCTTATCCCAGTTGGTTGTTTTTAGTGAAGTTGTATATACTTCTACTTGCTAATACATCCAACCACCAGACAAAGATATATATTCAGCATATCTTATCAAAATAAAGGTAAACATTTAGCATCAATTTGTCAAGTACAGAACTGTGCTCAATGTTCAAAACTTGATATCTTCCAAATTCATTTGAAGTATTACGAGCATCTTTCTCACACATCACCCAATTTACTTTATATATAATGAACTCTTTGGTTTAAAGTCTTTGACTATTTCATGTTGCTGTTTCCGGTTAATAGCGTTTGATTCTGTCATTTAAAAATTCCTATCCTTCCTTTCTCTGCTCTATTCCTGTTATTTCTATTCTTTATCTTATCTCTATTTTTTATATTTTTATATATTAACATAATTTAATATAGTTCATTTAAATTTTTTAAAATTTGAAATAGTCTATTTAAACTATACTTTATATATGTGTTTTCTGAATTCTTCAGATGGATGGATTTATCTAATGCATCAACGAAGAAATTTTTACCGAATTGTAGATACCATATGATACTCTTTTTCTTTCTTCCACAGAAATTTGCGTTATCATACTTCAGCATATCACATTTGATAAATACTTCAGTCTGGTCAATATCAGGTCAACTCTTGGGCTTCATCTCATTCTGGTTGTTATTCTCCTTGTGTCACCACATTCTTGGGTGGTTCAGTCTCATACATCATTTTCCTTCCATCTTTATCTCTATTTTCCATGCTTCATCTAAACCCTTTATCCGATTAGTTTGTATTCATCTAAACCCTTTATCCGATTAGTTTGTATTCATCTAAACCCTTTATCCGATTAGTTTGTATTCCAAGTAATTAACCAGTATTAACTAGTTCTCTCCTTGTGCAAAAGATAGTTATGCATTTAAGTTTATTTTTGCAATTGTTAAAATTTGTCTTGTTTATCTTTTCAACATGCTTTTATCTTTTCATATCCACACCTTTTGTATTTTTCTATGTGCATGTGGTAGGATAACATGAGGTGCAATTGATTACCTCATTGTTTTGTTTAATCTTAGTTTAGATCCATTTTGAGAAAGTTATGTCAATTTTTTCCGTCATGAGCTTTCTATGCTTACTTGACACCGTGGGAAATTATATCTGGGCTATCTTAGTTAAACAGACAGTATCAAATTGTTTTTTATGAGTAAAATGCATTAGAAGTCCCAAGAGAAGGACATAATTTACGCACACTGGAGGAAAAGCTGAAAAACATGGACCAAAACTTAGAAGGAAGCTAAGACCTAAGACTTTTAAAAAAATCCTGAAAATGCAAGAATTAGAAAAAGGACTCAGGAGGCCACCTGAACATGGACTTAGTTTCAACTTATTAGTTTCCTATCACATTTTTACCACTTTATGCACTGAACATGCAGGTGCAGCTGACCAAGTTAGACTTCCACACCCCAAAATATCCTTCCAGATTATAAAAAAATTGAAAACTGGTGCTGGCATCACCTAAACAATACTTAATGAATAACAACTAATGCAGCTTTATGGCTACTGAAAGATATGATCGTCTAAATGTCCATTATTTCCCATTTTTTTTTTTACATGGAGAAACTAAATTCAATCTCAGTTGTGATCTTGTTGAAATGGATTTTATGAATGATTTTCCTTCAAGCTATCTCAAACTGCTGTTCGATGTTGATGTAAAAAATCATGCTTTCTAATGTATCTAATCCCTCCAATCACCCAGGCAAAAGACTATTTGTTACTATCATCCCATTTGTACCTAAGATATGTACTCAACTGAAAAAGGTTACTAGAACCTAAATGCCTTAAATATTCATCCTCATTGGCCCCAATGTTCTGGATTCCTGAAGAAATATTCATTGGAATATTAACTGAATCCAAATTTGGGCTACATATCCCAATTATAAAAGCTCTTCCAAATCTAAGTATTCCACTGAAGCATATATTTTCAGGTGTCTTGTGTTGTTGGCTGCACAGCACTATGTTCTTGCTTTAGAGTTGCTTATCTAACTGGTTATTTATTGGATATACAATCAAGGGGTCTCAACTTGGGCTCCCTAGAGTGCTGTCTTCTTTTCCTTCTGCATCTTAACTAAATTTTTGATTTATGTCTTGCTCAGTATCCGCATCCAGGTCAGCATTTAATCTGTTTGTGAGACTTTGTTCTTTATATGATCTCTAGATTGTAATGCTGTGTAGATAATATGGTCTTGGGAATTCTAAAATGAGGGGCATTTCTTAGATCAGCAAGTCTGAAATTGGCTCTCTCATAATTCGGGTAAGAATGCATTTATTATGTTTGGAGCCACCTTTATGTATCAGAAAATTTAGTGACATTATCTTTCTTGTCCATTTTTGACTAACTGGGTATCTTGAATATTTAGTGGCTCCTTGAAGAGGTACTCTCACAATTAGTTTGTACTTTGTACCCTCCTTTTTTGTTATGCCCCATTTTTTGCTGTTTCTACTCAAAGGCAACATGTATTCTTGTAATCTTTCCCTACATCTCTTTTATATCTGATTACACATTTTAAAGGAAGATCTTAGTAAAATATATAGAATTAGTAAAAAATATAAAAGTAGGACTTATTGAATAATTGGCCTCTTAGAAAGCTTAAGTTTCTAGGAAGCAGGGCATTTTGTTCTTATGCCAATTTCTGTTAAGGGCTTTTTTTGTTCTGGTTCATTTGCCCTTTATCCTGGGAAATATTGTTACAAAAGACAATAATCCTCACTGGCGATTATCAAGTTAAGATTTAACAAACATGATCTTGTAGGATAAATCTAATTTTCAATAATAACCATTGAGATCTGTGAGGAGTCTGGGCAAGATAAATAGGGTAATTTCACAAAAAAAACAGTTTTAGGTTAGCACAGATAATTTTTATTTTCAAGAATAATAGTAATTAATTTATATTTTCAAGAATAATGGTAATTTAAGTATAATAATCAGAGCATTGTTTGTGCAAATTGGTGTTTAATCGAGGATAAAATATTTTATCTAAAATAACACTATTACAAGACAAGATTTAGGCCTTGCGCATGGTCTTGCAATTGCAACTTCCACACGCTTAATTCAGTAAGTCCAACTTAACCACTGTATTCAGAACCAGGTAGAAAATTACTACTGATATGAACAGGAAGTGCAATGCTTCACTCGTCAGAAAACTTGGTTTGATTGTGGCCTATGGGGAACCAAACAAGATAAGTTGTGGTGCATTTCTCAGGAACTACTTTGTGACCCTTCTTACCCCTAGCTATATAAGGCTACAATTTCTATATATTCTTCACCTTTAGTAAAAAAATTGATTGCTTTACATTTCTGTAGCTTGAATGGTGTAATAATGAGTGCTAAAACTGGTAGATAACCAGATATTTAGCATTAAGTCTTATAACTGAATGTTGAAACATTATATTGTTGGAACTGGGTGAGAGATGTACAAGTCGTGTCTATGTTGTTTATCTATCTATTAATCTCAATTGTAAATTGAGATTGATGAATAAATTCATTGTCATAATGTGTATGCTCTTTTTTTCTTTGGCCTTGGTGCTAATCAATTTCCAACTAATGTCCTTTTTTTACCACAGATGGAGAAATTTGAGAGGGAAATTAGGGAATCTAAATTTTCAGAGTTGATGAACAAACACTTTGCTGCAAGTTCCATTCCGAAAGGCATCCATTGTCTCTCTCTACGTTTGACCGACGAATATTCCTCCAATGCTCATGCACGGAAACAATTGCCATCTCCAGAGTTACTTCCTTTACTCTCCGACAATTCTTACCATCACTTTGTTCTGTCAACTGATAACATTTTAGCTGCTTCAGTTGTTGTTGCTTCTACTGTCCAGTCATCTCTAAAACCTGAAAAGATAGTCTTTCATGTCATCACTGACAAGAAAACTTATGCAGCAATGCACTCATGGTTTGCACTAAATCCAGTCTCCCCTGCTATTGTTGAAGTGAAAGGTGTTCACCAGTTTGACTGGTTAACAAGGGAGAATGTTCCAGTGCTTGAAGCTGTAGAGAATCATAATGGTATCAGGAATTACTACCATGGGAATCACATTGCTGGGGCCAATATCAGTACTACAACTCCACGAATGTTTGCATCAAAATTGCAGGCTAGAAGTCCGAAGTACATATCCTTGCTCAACCATCTCCGTATATATTTACCTGAGGTAATCAGATCTAATGTAAACTATTTCTTTTGTTTCAGAAATGAGACCATGGACTGGATGCCTTTTCTCTTTAAGTGATGTAGAAATGTAAATTGGACGCCTTCTGTTTAACAAATCCCTGCTGCACCCCTCCAACCCAAAAAATAGCTGAAAAAAAAGATTGGCACAGTTCTTAAAGAGCCTTGAATTGCTATGGAACATTCATTTTGTGTCGGGAGGGAAATTGAAATTTCCAAAATTTATGCAAGCATAGATAAGAAGTTACATCTTCCAGAATTATAACGTTTCATAAAAAAAGAATCTAGTTTTGATGATTTTGCTGTATGTGAAATGGTTCCAAAGATATAGAAGTTACATCTTCCAGAATTATAATGGTTCATCAAGAAAGAATCTAGTTTTGATGATTTTGCTGCATGTGAAATGGTTCCAAAGATATGTCTCATTGTTGCTCACAAGTTATTGATTTTTCTTCCTAAGAACTTGTGTGTCATAATTAGTTATGTTGGTGAGAATGGTGGTGGTTGCATTACATTTTTGTTTTGGATAGTAATATTGTTCATATTATTTCTTTACTCTTTCAAATTCCTTGTTCTGATTATTTATATTCAACAGCTCTTTCCAAACCTTGACAAGGTGGTCTTCTTGGATGACGATGTTGTCATTCAGCGGGATTTATCTCCACTCTGGGAAATTGACCTTGAGGGAAAGGTTAATGGTGCTGTCGAAACTTGTAGAGGAGAAGACGAGTGGGTAATGTCCAAGCATTTCAAGAACTACTTCAACTTTGCTCATCCGCTCATTGCAAAGAACTTGGACCCTGATGAATGTGCATGGGCTTATGGAATGAATATATTCGATCTCCGTGCATGGAGGAAAACAAATATAAGAGAAACCTACCATTCATGGCTGAGAGAGGTAAGATTTTCTCCATTCAGCTCCTGCTCGGTTCTATGGTTCTTTTTATCTTCTTTATTCACCTTTAATTAGGATCAAAAACAGCATCAGAAATATGTTGAATTTAGTTAATGACATATCAGCATTCTGGTCTCTGGGAGGAATCCCCCCTTTGTGAATGTCGTCACCAAAATTTTTCTCCTGCATAATTGAATCTCATCAATGTGAATTATTTTCTTGATCTACTTGACCATGGGCCATGCCATATATATGCTGAAAGCTACATCGTTGATTTCTGTAAATTGTAACTAATTCAGCAAGAGATGCACTGTTGTTCTTCAAACAATTTCAGAATATTGTACTTTTCCAGGTTCTATATCCCTCTTCGCTAGGTTGGTAGATTATTAATGGTCTGGAATTCTGGTCCAATATCTGCCATGATAAAACTAAAATGTTTGGTATTTGCTTCTCATTGGTTTGCATTTGCCATTGGTTAAAATGCTGTTAGCAGCTTGGCATATAATTCCATTTTTCTTTGCAGAACTTAAAGTCAAACCTGACAATGTGGAAACTTGGTACCCTACCACCCGCTTTAATTGCATTTAAAGGTCACATTCATCCAATCGACCCATCTTGGCATATGCTTGGCTTGGGCTATCAGAATAAGACCAGCATTGAGAGTGTGAAAAAGGCTGCTGTTATCCACTATAATGGGCAGTCGAAACCGTGGCTGCAGATTGGCTTTGAGCATCTCCGACCATTTTGGACTAAGTACGTCAATTACTCTAATGATTTTGTAACGAATTGCCACATCTTGGAGTCATAGTTGATCAACCATAGGCTCATAGCTGCTAGAAACTAGAAGTGCAACAGGAAAAGACGTGTTTTTCTGTCAGATCAGTTATTGAAGGCTTGGATTTTGTTGAGATCAATTTGACAAGGCAAGCAGAATTTTGTCAAGAAGGGAAGTGCTTCAGGTCTGAATTCACTGCCATCCCTTGTGCTATCACATGAAAAGGCCTACATCATTGGCACGGGCATGAGATTCATTCTTTCGATCTGTAACATAGCAATCCATCATTTAATTTTTTTCGTTGGAAAATAGATATACTATTACTGGTGGTCCTGCAGGAGGTCTAGCCTGATTTCTTAGCACATATATATTTTGGAATAAAGAGATACACAGAGAAGCATATGTCAATACATCATCATGACTGGTGCGAGGAAGAGGAAGGCTAGGACGGGTCTTTCATGAGTGCTACTCCCGTTAGCCCAAAGATATCCCTCCCATATTTTGTTATGTTGTTTCATTTTTTTGTTAGTACGTTCCATATTATTTTTGCTTGGTTACTCTGATATCATCATTGGTGAAATTTTAGGAGTAGGTAATGGATATTGCTCTGTTACAGGTCCCATTGAATTGGGAACTGTATTTTTAGGTTATATATCGGTATTTGTTATGTAAGAGTCATGAGAAACACTAAAAAATGTGCAGAAAATTCTTTTTCCGAACTTCTATTTATGTCTTAATAATGTTGTCATCAAACATTCAAGTGATATATACAGGCAAGTTGCAGCTATTTGCTTTCATTTTATAGTTTAGGCCTTGTTTGTTTTATGTTTTGTGATAGTATGATATAATTTAAATTTTATTTATTTTGATTTTCATTGTCTATGGCATGATTTTCCATGATTTAAAAATTATGAATTTTTAAATTACCAATTTAGTGGTTTTTTGGGGTTTTATAATTTTATTTTTTAAAAATATTCAAAATAAAATTTTTGAATATAAGAAATATATTAATAAATAATTTTTTATTTAATAACATATTAAATTTTTTAAAAATATTATTAAATTAAATAAAAATATTTTTGCTTAATCATATTATATTATACTATCATTTAAAACATAATAAATATTATTTAAAATGTCATATTATACATTATTATATTATACCATACATTTCTATATCATGTTATAGTCATTCAAGCAAAGCTTTAGTTGCATTGGCTTCTCACTTGTCTATAACTCTACTACTATGGAGAAAAGTACATCCGCATTAGAGATTTAATTGCAAATATAATAAGCAAGAATAAAGCTAACATTTTTGCTTTATAGTCTTCTGTTTATAACAAGTTCGAATTTTATGGCTTTTTTTAAAAAAAAATAAATACAGAAATAAAATTCATTGATTCAAATCAGAAATAAGAGAATCCACAATAGCCATGAGAGGAACATTTGCCTATGTACAAGGCTCAGCCAAAGAACCAAAAATCCAAGCTAACATGTGAGCTACTTGGTTCGTTGAGCGTTTAACATAACACATCTTAGTCTCCCTAATGTCCTTAAGAAGAGACTTATAATCAAGTACAATCAACGCAAAATCAGACAAATCAATTGAAGAGGTTGACAAAGCTTGCACAACGTGCAAACAATCTAATTCAAATATAACCTTTGACCAACCACATCACTTTATTCAGCTCGAAGCTTCTCTAAAACTTAATGCTTCAGCCAATGAAAGAGGAGAACCCACAAGCAGATGAAGCAAATAAGAACTTAACCAAAAACAGCGTGGGGGGTGTGGGGGTGGGTGGGGGGTGTGTGGGGGTGGGGTTGTGTGGGTTTGGGGGGATGTATAATTTTTAATATATAATTTTATAAAATCATAAATATATATAATTTTATAATTAATAATTTTATATCCTTTTAATATATCCTAAAATTATATATATATATAATTATATATTTTTAAATTAAAATTAAAATTATATATAAATTATATAAAATTATATACTTTTTTAAAAGGGTATAATTATATATATATAATTTTAATTTTATATAACTTGTATATAATTTTATAATTTAAAAGCATATATTTTTAATATAACCTTTTAAATTATATATAATTATATATATTAATAATTTTTAAATATTAATTTTTGACTTTTATTAAAATCTTGTAAATAAATTAATAGATTCAATAATTAAAATAAAAAAATATATACAAAATTTAATAAATTTTTAGAATTTAATAAATAATATAAAATTTTAATTAAAAAGTTTTTTTATATATAAAAATTTATAACAAAAATTTAAATTTTACTATAATATTAAATGTTTAATTTTAGTTTCAATTCGTTTGTAATTTTTTTCTTGAAAAATTTACTTCCCTTTTAATTAATTTGTGGTTCCGCTAATGAGCGTGGCATACAAAACTTGAACCAAATTTATTTAGTTGAGAGAATAGAGCAGTATCTATATTGCATTTCTTCTTGACTCCATTGCTGCGAGATAGAAGAAGCCACCGACAAAATACTTTGGTCTGAGAAAAATTGTTGCTTCCATATAAGCTAGTTTCAATTATATCAAAGAGCTCATGACAACATAACCAATAATCTTCTGACCTCATGTAATAACCTAGAAAAAAATAAAAAAAAGAATTATATATAATAATAATATGAATATATATATATATATATATTATAATCAAATAATAAATAAATAAAATATTAGGCCAAATACATATCTAGCTCTCTATATTTGTCTCATTTGGTCAGTTCACCCCCTAAACTTCTATATTGACTAATTAGTGCCATAAACTCAACTTTTTCATAATATTTAAATACAAATTAGATTGAAGCGAAACGACGTAGTACATACGTGGTGATGTGACCTTTAAAATTAAATATCATTATCTCCTGTTAACTGAGGAGAAACATTGGTATAATCATTTTCTCTCTACCCATCGTTCTCTCTTTCTAATTTCCTTTCCCAATCTCATTACCTAAATCAATTTCTCAATGATCACAAAATCAATTAATTCTATATTTGGTTAAAAAAATTAAAAATTAAAAATATAATTTATCCATCTAATCGAAGAAGCACTACTTGGAGGAGTGGAGCTTCAACTACAGAACTGAAAACTTTCAACAATTTGAAGCTTTTATAGAAATAAATAGTAGAAAGGCATGTTGTTCTCTATTTGTTCGAACTTTATCTTTCCTTATGCATGAAAATTAGTATTTTTTTTTAAAACATTGTAAGTGGTCAGAACTGAAGGTTGTTCGAACTCATATAACAGTGGTTCAAATTTGTATAATTTTAGGAAGCAATTTTAAAATTATTTTCTCATATTGGTGAAATTGTAAATACTAGAGCTATTTGTCCATTTTTGTAGGATGAGTATATGTGTAGATCTAATTTACATTATGGTGGTAGATTTGTTAATGGAGGAGAATGTAGTTATGAGGGTGATTTTGAAGGAGTTATTTTTGACGTTGATAGTGATTTACTGTCACTTCCAGAGCTGTGGGGATATGCAACTAATCTGGGATATACAGGTGAGGGTAAACTTCAATATACGGGAGAGTTGTCAAATAATAAGTTTGTGTCCCTAAGGAGTGATAGAGTTGTACTTGAGTTGACAAAGGATTTGAAAAATAGAGACAAACTTCAGATATATATGGTACAAGTTGGGGTCCAACAACCAAGTGTAATAGAAGTTGACCCAACTCAAAATATTATTGTTAGTGAAAAAGACAATGATGATATAAGAGTAATTGGCTCAATGTACTGTGAAAGGGAATCTAGGGTGTTACTGTTGTTAGGAAAAAAAAATAAGTTGTGAGACTAAGAGAGGCACCAATAACTCTACAGAGAGAGAAAGAGTGAAGAAGATGAAGACAATGATTACAACATTAATTCAACTGAAGGTGAAGATGAAGTGAGTGGGGAAGAAGTTGACTATGATGAAGTAGGAGATAGTGATGCAAATGAAGAGGTGATTGAGGCAAGTGCAACCCTGGAAAAAGCTAGGGGTTCTGGCAGATCTGCTACTAATGAAAGAGTAGATCAAGATAAGATTAACTTTGGTGAGATTGGAGATGATGAAGGGTTTAAAAACTGACATTAGCAGGGATAGATATGCTGGAAAGATTGGAGGAGATGAGCACCATATTGATAGTTCAGATCCTGAAAGTGTAGATGAAGAGATTGCAAATGAAGATATGGTTCCAAGGAAAGCAAGCTAGTCAGTTTACTTTGATCCAACAGCTGAGAGGCCAATGTTTGAGCTACGTATGATCTTTGGGAATGCTAAGCAATTTAGGGAGGCTTTGGCAAGGTATGCAGTTGTAAAGGTGTGTCTATTCGATTGAGACCTAATGAGCAAGGTATGATTAAAGCAAAGTGTGAGAAACCAAGTTGCAAATGGTTAATTTATGGTGACAACAAGAATTTTATTGTGAAGACCTACAATCCAATGCATAACTATTATAGAACAAACAAGAATAGGCAATGTAATTCTAAGTTTTGTAAACTGTATGTTTGCTTTTATGCACTGAAACAAGTTTGGAAAGATGGATGCAAGCCTATTATTGGGATCGATGGATGTTTTTTAAAAGGTCCATGCAAAGGTCAACTTTTAATTGTTGTCTCAAATGATGGAACAATCAAATGTTTCCCATTGTATGGGCGGTGGTAGAGAAAGAAACAAAAAAATCTTGGAAATGATTTATCTCAGTTTTAAAGGCTGACCTTGAAATATAAGATGGAGCAAGCTTGACTGTGGTAGCTGATATGTAGAAGGTTAGTAAGTATAAACTGTTATTTTATTTAAAATACTCAATTTTGTTATAATTGTTATTTTGTGTGTATGCTAGGGATTGGTGCCTGCTATTCTTGAAGCACTCCCTGAAGCTGAACACAGGATGTGAGCAAGACATATATGGAGTAATTAGGCAAAGAAATGGAAGGGAAATGAAAGGAGAAAGAAGTTTTGGGAGTGAGCTAAAACTTCTTTTGAAGTACATTTGAAAGAGAAGTTAAAGGAACTAAGTAAACTAGGCAAAGGGATAGTTGAGGAGCTGTTGTGCTACAATAAGGAAACCTAGTGCAGAGTGTACTTTAGTGAGCATGCTTATTGTGATGTTTTTGAGAACAATATGGTTGAGACGTTCAATTTTTGGATTTTGATGCCAAGGTACAAAGCAATCATAAGTATGCTGGAAGAAATTAAGATAAAGTGGATGAATAGGATTAGGACAATGAGGGATTTTAGTGCAACCTGGATCAATGACATTTCACCAATGCATTAGAAAGGCTTGAGAGAAATAAAATGCATGCTATGACATGTACAGTTGAATGGAATGGTGATTATGGCTTTGAAATTATTGATGAAACATATGGGCACACAGTTGACTTGAGAAATAAAAAAAATGCACATGTAGGTCTTGGCAATTGAAGGGTATCCCTTGTGCACATGGAATATATGCAATATACCATAAAAATTTGAATCCTGAGGATTTTATATGAAAATGGTATCGTAAGGAAACTTATTTGAAGTTATATGGATATTTCATGCAACCAGTGAGAGAGATGTTGTTATGGGAGGAGACTGGAAAATGCCTACTTGATCCACCAGAGGTAACAAGTATACCTGGAAGGCCAAAGAAGAATAGAAAGAAAGATATGAGTCAAAAAAAATAGGAAAAATATCTAAAGCTGGAGTGAGAATGACTTGTTCAAAATGCCATGGATAAGGGCATAATAAGAAGGGATGAAAAACATCTAATTCAATTCAGGTTTGGATCTTGCTTTTTTTTTTTTTAAAAAAAAATATGTTTTTAAGTATAATTTAGTCTCATTTATACTCATAATTGTTAGGTTGTAACTATGCAGAGTCCACACTTAACTGTAGTTCAAGTTTCCAAGTGACAGCTACTCGTATACCAACATCATCATGCTCCAATGTCCCATCCACTCCAAAGCACATAGGGGTATGTAGAGACATAGATGCCTCTTCCAGTAGGTTTAGCCCTGACAAAGTGTTCATCAGGACAAGAGCAAGAGGCAGTGCTTCTGTTAACACTATTAGTAATGCCCATACACCACTTTCAATACTACAACATTCACCAATCACAAGATCAATGTTAAAATCAGCTTAGCAATTAACTAGCAGAAGGCTTATAATTAGTGAACCAATACCAATTGGGAGAGGAAGGGGTAAAGTCACTAATCCACCACCTTCATCATCTCAAACAACACTATAGAGAATAATATTTTTTGGGTATGGGGTATATATAAGTGAAATATCTGATGTTGCAATTGAAAATGTAAGTACATAGTTAGAACATTATTATTTTCATGTCAATAATACATTATTAGTTGTGTTATTTCTAAGAGAATATTTTTTTAGATTGGTAGGGCAACAAGTAGAATGGTGCAAAATCCAAGTTGAGTGCTAAGATCTTCCAAAGTCACGGGAGATTTAGGCTTCAAACCTTATGGCTTGAAATGGAAGGGGAATAGTGTTATAACAACAAGATCCTTGAACCAAGAAGCTATTAATAAAAGAACTACAAGAAGTAATGCAAGACAAGCAGTGTTATTACAGTCAAGCTCTACAATAGTTGTTGGGCCAAATAACACTTGATTATCTTGTTTTTTCTATTAGTGCTTTAGTGTTTTGTGAAATAAGTGTTGTGAAATGTGCTTTGGGTTTGTACGTGTTGGTTTTTGTTTTTAAGGATTTGTTAATGTTGGATTTGAATAATAGAGTTTGTAATATGCAAATGTTTCAACACTAAATTCAGTGTGTGCTAAAGACATATTTGTTTTTTTTACAATATGTTTTAAGCTAAATGTTTAAATTAAGTTATTTCAGTATACTGGTAAGTTCAATGTAGGTTATAAAACAAGTTTATACTTAGTGTAGGTTTAGTGTATCTGCAAAACGTTAGTGTATTTTTTGGATTCATTATACAATACACCATTAACTTGTACCATTTCTAGCGAACCTGCAAAATATTAGTGCAATTTTTGGCTTCATATTACCATTCACTTATAACATTTTCATTAAAGCCTTAACATTACCTCAAACTACAGCAAAACTAACAATATGCAGTATATTAAATACAGCTACAAAAATCACAGCAAAACCAAATGCTTCTGAAGTAATATAATAGACAATATACTAAAAAATATATATTAATTCATTGAGCTATAACAAGTTTATTACACTACATATTAGCAAATTTCATTACATACACCAAAAAATGAAAATTTGCTAATTTCATTTTCGTTAATTTAATATTACATATTATAGCAGCCCACATCATATTATAAAAACTCCACAATTGCTAATCCTAATAAAAAACTAAATCCACAGCATAGTGTATTCTTCCCTCCTCCAAGCATAATTTTTTGATCTTTTTCTTTAGAAATTTTGATCTTTCGAAGCAACCCAGCAATTACAATCCTTGAATGTTCAGTCATAGTAGGATCAAGCCACAAGAAGAAGCCACATGCCTCCTCACCCTAAAAATCAACAAAAAATTGCAAATTAAAATTTAATTTTTAGATTAGACAACAAACCAAAGTTAAAGAAATTTTCAATTTAAACCATATTCCAAATTTTAAACAAAATTTCCCCTAATATTCGATATACCCAAAATCATGTGCAAATTCAACTTACTCCTTCACGAGAACAACAAAAAAAATCTTCTCCCAGGAATCATTTCAGTCCAGGAAGCCTTACTAGTAGTTGCTTCACCACAATAATATTTGGGAATTATGTTTTCAAATGAGGTAGGATCCATTCAATTGAAGAGGACGAATAAGAAGATGAAAAATTCGTAGAACAAGAAGAAGTAGGAGTAATGTGACGAGAAGAACAATCTGATGAAGATGAAATTTAGGGATTATTCAATAAATTGTAGAACAAAAAGAAGCGAAAGGAGGAGTAACATGAGGAGAAGAATAATCTGATGAAGAAGAAATTTAGGGATTAAATAGCACTAACAGGGAAAAATACCCGTTATGGTGTCATTGCTCACTAGTCTTATTTGTTAGTCCACATGTACGTCATGCATAGAGTTTAATTGTTATTCCTCTCGTGAACTACATGGTATGACTAAGCTGATTTATGTTTAAATATTACAAAAAATTGAGTTTAGGGGGCTAAGTGGTCAACATAGAAGTTTAGGGGGCTAACTGACCAAATGAAATAAGTATAGGGGGACAAATATGTATTTGGCCAAAATATTATAATATATATATATATATGTATGTATATAAAAGAAAGAAAGAAGAAAGAAAACAAAAGAAAAGAAAAGAAAGGTAAGAGAGAGAGAGAGAACGAACAGAGAGAGGGTGAGGGTGAGGGAGCAGAGGGGTAGAATGGGATTGCCTCATATCTGTAGCCCTCTGGACAACTCATAGCGACACCGCCCCTACCACTATGAAGAGCAGAGTTCGACGAGTCAAAGGACCAAACGATGACCAGAAAGGATGTCAGACTACAAAGCACACGTCGTCCAATGGTCTCACCGGCAAGAGATTCCGTCAGCTTTTTCGGTCGATTTCAGCCCCTTTTTTGGCGAGTCAGGTACGGTTAGAAACCTCTCTTCACGATCTTCGATTTGATATATTATTTATAAATTATAGAAGAGATTTGAAAAAATACATATATATATATATATTAAAAATTAAATTAAAATTATTATTATTATTATAATAAATTGAAATTGAATTGAATTGTTAGTAAATTATATTAATTAATTTTAATTAATTAAGATTTAGAAATTTGAATTGAATTTAGAAATAATATTAGAATTAGTTAATTAGTTAGTTGTGATTAAAAAGAGAACTTGTAATGAGAAAAAAATAAAAATGAATAAATAATTAAATGATTGGGTGATAAATCTACAAATATTAAATTTTAAAATAAAAATATCAGCATAAAATATAATTAAAATAAATTGAATATTTAAATTATAATTTTTGTTAGTAATTTGTAAAATAAATTAATTAAGTTTAAAAAAATATATAAATACATGGATGAATTATTTAATTAATTGGAAGAAAATAAATTAATGATTGGTTAATTAGTTTATATTTATTAATTATTAATTAAAAGAGTTATTATTGATTTATTTAATTGAATTACTATAAATTATTAAATAAGTTAATTAATTATTTGATTATTAAATATATTTTGTTGAAAATTTATAAAACTACTATTTTTATAATTATAGTTGTGAAATAATCATTGTTATTATTATAATAATTGTAACAATTATTTTATTATAATTGTAAATAATAGTAAAATTTACTACATCAAAATAATACAATTAAAGTAAGTTGTAATAATGTAAATTTTTTTAATAAATTCATTATATTAGTGAAATTATTAATATAAAATATTATTAATAGAAATAAAATAAAAGATAAATGAATATATAGTAATTAATTTTAATTAAAGAATAATTATAAATTCATTTTTAATTATTATTCAAAATTAATTTAAGATACATTTTAAAACAATTTAAGTATTTATTTGATGACAATATTTAAGTGTTAACGAGAGTATAAGATCCTTAGGAATACTTAAAGTAAGATTAATAAATAATAAGTTAATAAAAGATCTAATAGCGTAATATATATGTAAATATGAATGCAGATCAATAGTTGCTATATAATCAATTTGATATTATTAGAGATAGAAATCAAATCTTCGAATTTAAAGTGAGTTATAGTGTTATCCATTCTTGAGTTATCTTGGAATTCTTTGATGAAATTTGAGCAATTGTTAATATTTAAACCATTTGATATAATTTATTATTTATGATTCTGCATTTGAGAATTGTAAAACTCAGTGTGGTTTCTTGGCCTATGTGATACATACCAAACTATTTGATTAGCCAATATGATATAATTTCAACTTAATAAAAATTATATACCATCAAACTATATGCACATAGAGATTTGTAATTAGTAGGGTATATGTTACTACCCTTTATATGTATGTGATGTGTAATAGCACTTTCAATGCTATTGCTATGTGTTATCTATCATATTATTTGATTTATTTTATGATATTGGTCTAGTTATTGTGGACCCTCATTGTGAATTGAATTTTATTGATATTCTTTTATTGTGTAGCTACTTTGTGTTATCATTATTATTATTTCGAACCTTAATATCTCTATTGTATATTCCACCTTTGTATCACTATAATCTTACTGAATTGACGACTCACTCAATCGTCTGTGTGGCTTCAAGTGAGAAATGTTCAAATCAATCAATTTATAGGTTTCTTCTTTTCAGCAAAAAGTCTGATGATAATGTGTTTAGCTAATAGTTGTTTTAGGTAATTAATGTAATAAATTTGTGTAAAATTTTAAATGCTCCGTAATATTATTTAGAATGATCTTGTTATAATTTAAAAGTTAAATATAAAATAAGTAATATGATATATGTGAGAGTATATTTATTGACTCTGATTTTATATGGTGTCTGATGATCTTAAGCCTATTTGAACCCTAAAATCGTCACATTTTTTGGTTCGGGATGTGACGCCTCATTTGTAATAGAAACTGAAACTGCTTGTAGCCACTGCAATACTGATTTAGAAATATGATTCACAAAATTCAACCCAGCAACCCTCCATACCTCCATAGCAAATGAGCATGAAAGGAATAAATGGACATATGATTCCTGAACATTATTGCACATATGGCAGAGGAAATGTACCTATACTTGATGAATTAAAAGTGCATCTTTGGTTGGAAGACAATTGGAACAAACTCTCCATATAAACAACTTCACTTTTGGTGGTACACGCAGATGCCATACAAATTTCCAAAAGGAGGCCCCCTAGTTCTGCTGAATATAGTTAGAATCTGACATTAATTGCCAATAACAACTTCGAACAGTAAAGATACCCTTTTTTATCTCAACCCCATGCCCAAGAGTCATCCAATCATCTAATACTAAGAGAAATTGGGATAATTAAAGCTGCACCACTGGAATTAAATAAATTTAGTACCAAATCAGCATCCCACTCTATACTATTAGGCAAAATCAAATTATTGACAGATATTTGTTGTAAATGAGCAGGTAACACTGACGATATATATGGATTAGTATTATCAAGAAGCCAAGGCTCACCAACCACCTGAATTTCTGTACCAATACCAATCCTTCTCTTGCAACCCTCTTTAAGAACACTTTGTGAAGCCATGATACTTCGTCAGACAAAATTGGGATTACAACCTAATTTTGCTTCCAGAAAAGAGGTATGAGGAAAGTATTTTGCTTTGAACACTTGAGATATCAATGATTGAGGGCATGTTAGAACTCTCCACCCCACCTTACCCAATAAAGCAATATTGAATTTATTGATTTTCCTAAATCCTAAACCACCCTGTTGTTTAGGTCGACACATCCTATCCAAATGCATCTAATGAATTCCACAACCCTAATTATTAGAACTCCACCTAAAGGAATTTAGCATTTTCTCCAATTCCCAACATAGCCTAACTGGTAGAAGGAAAACTCATAATATATGATGAAATAGTTTGTAAAACTATTTTGATAAGCATTTCCTTTCCTAATTTAGATAGGAATATATTCTTTCAACTAGTGATCCTTGTCTATACACGAGACTTAATAAATTCAAAGTCCTTTTTTCGTCGACCAATAATAGATGGAAGACCGAGATATTTCCCTGGTGTCGATGCCCTCTGAACTCGCAACACATTACTAATAGTTATAGTCATCATTTGAGGTATTAGTGCTGAAGAACAAATAGATTTTTGAAAATTTATGACCTGTCGTGAAGCCTTCTCATACAATGAAAGCACGTGTTGAATAGTTAAAGCCTCTCTTGACATAGCTTTAAAGAATAAGAAACTATCATTAGCATAGAGGAGAGGGGAAATGGTTGGTGCCCCTCTTGCCAATTTACATCTATGAAATAAGCCCATAGATTCAGATCTCCTAAGCATTCTCAATAGCCCTTTGGCACATAAAATAAATAAATATGATGACAAAGGATCCCTTGACGAAGCTCCCCTCTCATCATTAGAGGACCCATCTCATAACCATTAACACTAATTTTAAACTCAACCGACTGAATACACATCATTACAAGCCCAATCCATTTGTTTTTAAGAAACGACCATTCAACACGATCATATGTCTTACTCATATCCAATTTTAATGCTGCCCATCTAGTTTTTTCAGAATGCCTCAGTAACCCACAGTAAAAACTGAAAACATGCAATTTCTCATACTTGAATGAGATCCAACAACATTCACCATCAGGTTTTTTAATTTCCATATGTCCATATAGATATGACGACCAGAACCTAGAAAAAAATTCCACTAATTAGATTCAATATGAGAGCCTATAGACTCTCTAATGCTTTTATATATCCATTCTAACACGAGGCTTTTATATATCCATGCTAACATGAAACCCAATGGAAGATCATACATCTGGACCTAAAAACACTCTTTAGTTAGTTCCACCAAAAGAGGTTGAACCACCCTCTTCCCAGACTCGGCCAAAATTAGAAGGCGGGAATCAAAAGTCCAAAAGGTTCATTCTTAAGGACACGACACGTTGCAAATCTAGTCCGTTGAAGAACTGAAACAAATAAGCAGAGGGGCCTAACTCTTTAATACATAAACCCTTCACTGGTTGCCAAATGGAAGCAATCAGATTCTTCATTGCTTGGAAATTCACATGGCGAAAGGTCAACGGTAGTCCCATGAAAGCATGCTCAAAAGAGTGAATATTACCATCTTCAGAATCATCCTCCGCTGGCAGACCTTCACCATCCTCCTCAGCAAGCGAAATTCGAGTACAATGTTCAGCGAGATTAAATGCTATTGGGAAACAAAAACTTATCATAGAAACTAAGAAAAAACTAAGACTTGTCAGAGGACAAGAGAAAGCAAATGTGATCCTTATATGATGTGTTTCTTAGTTTGAACTTTATGGTTGATAGTATTATTATTTGTGAGTACAGTATTTGATTATTTGTAATTGAGAGTGTGGGATAATTTATTTTAATTTCTTTTAAAACAGAAATTCTGGTTCTTCCATTTTAATTCCTTTGAAAAAAAACAATGTTCTTGTTCCTGGAATTTCCTTTGTTGGAATGTCTTTCTTTAAGCATCAAAACAATAGAGTTTGGTGATTTTGAATTCTTCTGATATTTCAAAGTGAAGATTTCTTGTGCCTAACGCATTCGTAATAAATTAATAATCTCTAAATTCTCCACATATGAGTGGACCTCTTTTTTTGTATCTTTGCTTTTCTTATCATAAAAAAAGTCCATTAAATTAACTTAATATTGATTATGATTGAACTCCTGTCATTTACTTGTATAATAGTAATAATAATAATAATAATAACAATAATAATAATAATAATAATAATAATCAATTGATTCTATCAAAGTTAAAAATGGAAGAATCTGAAACTTTCTTTGACAAAACAACTACCTACTCAATTTAA
Source organism: Garcia nutans (assembly GCA_947685225.1). Lineage (NCBI taxonomy): Eukaryota > Viridiplantae > Streptophyta > Magnoliopsida > Malpighiales > Euphorbiaceae > Garcia > Garcia nutans. Next base: position 53,852,263 of record CANTUV010000012.1, read on the forward strand.
ATTAATGTATGTTACATGATAATCACCTTCCAACCCACTATTCCAAACATTGTCACCACTTGCCATGCCATGACATTACCAAAAGGAGTTGCAATTGCACTTGCATTTGATGTCCTCCTCTTTAACCAGGTGAATCCCATTGCCAAGTTCATCATGTTAATTTCATATATTAAAATTATAATTTTTAATTCAGTAATATTGGTTTTTCTAAAATTAAAAAAATACAAAATATATCTTATACTCAATTTAAAAGTACAGGGGGTTTCAATCTTTACTAGAGATGACAATGAGTCAGATACTTTCGGATTTGAGCATGTACGGATAGTATTTTTATTACTCATAATGGGTTCGGGTATAGACATTTGGATACCGTTATCCGAATCCGATTATATATTAATTATATTTTATTAAAATTTTAATTATATAATTATTATATTTTATTTTAATTATAAAATTATGTGGTATAAAATTATTTTTAATAAATTTGTGTCAATATTAAATTTTTATTTATAATTTTTAATTAAAAAATTATAATTTTGATTTTAAATTTTATAATATTTTTAAATTTTTATATTTAAACGGATAATTAAACGAGTTCTGATAATAAACAGATAATATTAAACGGATTTAGGATGGATACGTGTATAACTATAATTTTACAGATATCATGTCTGTTGCCAACCATAATCTTTACATAACAAAAGAGTGTGCAGAGAGAATATATTGATTAGCATGCTTCAACAAAATTGCTACGATTTTATTATGGGATCCAGTTACTATTCTTTGTAGGCATATATTTTAGTATGTTATTCTTTAAAAAAATAATAAATATTGAATTATATTGTGTTGTGGTGCGGCGTGATATTTTTTAGCTTTTTAGATTTGACTTAATTCAGTGAGTTTGATCTAAATATGCGAAGAATCTAAATAAGATTCAGCCTCCCATACCAAAAACTAAAAAGTATAAAAGAAAAAATACATAAAATTTACATTTTAATAAAATTAATTAATTTTTCTTAATTATTTTGAAATAAAAATGTACTTATCAATTAAAAAATCATTGTGTCTTTTCAAAAAAAAATAGAAAATCATTGTTGAAAATTAATTAAGAAAACCTCATACATTTTGCGGGGTCAGTTTAATGGAAGAATGAATCTTATTTTCTGTACAGAACACTCATTCTCATTGTTTGGGTGCCTTCAATTCTGACCATTCTAATGGTACTATGGAATGGATGGGTCCAAAACCTGTCAAATGCTAAATGTCTCTGCTTTGTGCCCATTCAATATTCTGATTTCATCCATGCAACCAATTATAGTCTTTTTTTTGGGTTACCTCCAATGTATGCAAATTAACAACTATTAATAACTAGTTATAATTTCAAATTTATGGTAAATAATTTGTTTAGTGCATTGCATCTCCTGCAGATAACTTTATTTTTTCCTTACCTAATATTATTAATAAAGAAAGTCAGAATTTCAACATATCATTTCCATAATTTAAAAGATATAACTATTGTTGATAAAATATTAATTTAAAAAAATTAATTTTAGAACAAATTTCATATGGTCTTGTAATAAAATTTTTTAAATTAGTTAAATATCACTTTAATTTTTTTAATAATATTATTCCAAATTCAAATACTATACATATTTAAAATGGATGTTCAATTCTTGACATATAAGAAAACGAATACTATTTATTTATTACTCAATTATTAATCTTATAGTGTGAGTTATATATTATAAAGGACATAAAATATAAATAAATTTATTATTAGTGAATCCCAACATTTATTTCTAAATAATTTCACATTAACATGAAAATTCAAATTGCTGAAAACTTTTTCTAAGTCGATAATGATCAAAGGTTGTTCTGGTTCAGACAAGATTAATGTGAAAAATTCAAATCAAAAGCATATTTATGACTCTTGACATTTTAACATTATATATGAAATGGAGTTAGTCTTGTATTAATAAGAGAAAAAAATATATGCCGATTTCCATGGTCTTAGGAGATTGCTAGGGGATGGCAAGAATGGAAGCATTGACCACAGATTTAGAGATTTAGAAGGCTTTGAATACTCCGAAACAGCCTCCTCTTTGGGGATTTATTCCATCAAAGCTTCTCTCTTTCTCATTCACTATTGTTACACATGTACACATCACACTTCTCTTCTTCTTCTTTGAAGCTTGGATTTTTAACACAAAAAGAGATTGACCCAGATCAGTTTTACAACCAACTAAGCTGACCCATCAAGGATTTTCAATTCTTTTTCAGTATTTCTTATGGTTTTTTATTGGTTTTGGTGATGACCAAGTTGAGGATTTGAGTTGACTTTGTGTTCTTGAGGGTAACCGACAGGGTGATTTTGTCGTGTTCTTATTGGTGTTCATATCAAGTTGCTGTTACAGAGTTTATAATATATCATCTTCATGCAGGTTTTTCAAATATTAATCAACTGCTTTAATTGATTTGGAGGAGACCCAGTTCAGGTTTTCTGAAGGTCTTTTTGATTTTTGGCGATTCTTGGAAGTTTGGGGGTCTTACTGTGCTTGTGGGTATGTGTGTCAATCTATATGTTTTTCAGTATCCTCTTTTTTTCCTATCTTTGCTCAGGCATAATTTGTTCCAAAAATATGGTTCTGTTTATGTTTAGGCACACGTTTAGTTTCTAATTTCATTACTGGAAATCCCAATTTGAGTTTAAATTTCTAATAGTGTTGTTTCCTTTGTTTGGCAATAGTTCCATTAGAGGACATTATACCTAATTCTGTTTTGTTTGGCAATAGTTCCATTAGAGGACACTATAACTAATTCTGTTTCTGTTCTAATTTGGCAGAGTAACCGATTCTGATTCTTGGTGAAATCTGTTTTTGAGTGGACCAAAGACGAGTATTAGGTCTAGTTGTGCTATTGAAGATCCAACTGAGGTTTCTGCATAGTTTAGGTTGGAAATTGGTGATTATTTAAAGATGGCGGGGGTGCAAGAGCAGCTAGAGATCAAGTTTCGATTGACTGATGGATCAGATATTGGTCCCAAAACCTTCCCTTCTGCTACTAGTGTTGCAACTTTGAAGGAGAGTATACTTGCTCAGTGGCCTAAAGGTGAGTTTAAGTTTTTGTTTCTTGTAGTGATTTCTTCTTTTTTTTTTTCTTTTTTTCGGTTCAGCTTTGTCATCATGAATCTAGTACTAACATGTATTCTGGAACATAATAATATGTACTGATGTCTGATTTCTATCTCAAATTATTTTTCAATTTCTCTATTTGATGTTAAAATTTCAGAAAGGAGAATTTTTAGTACATATCATAATTCTGACACTAATCCAACCTTTGGCTATCAAATTGATCATAGCTCCACTGAAGCAGTGTACTCAATGAAGTCCTTGATTTACTCTGAGTCCTTTGGAAGGACAACCCTCAAATCCACGTCCCAGATATTAACTCTATGATGGAGAGCTTGAGGCCAGTGCCTCATGGTGCTTTGCCTTCCTTTCTATATTCTTCTCTGGCACTACCATTGTGCACAGAAAAAAAAATACTATTGTGGTATATATGCACTATTCTTTTAGTGAATGGGCATTTATGTCACCTTACGTAGTCTGATTTTCAAGTATTTGTGTTTTGGTTGCACTTTTGGAACAATTGAATTTTCATGTGTATTGATGAAAACCTATAATGAAATTCAGTTCTTCTATAACAAATTGCCTACCAACCAAGAACAGTATCATTATTTTTGTTTTGTTGTCTCATCTTGTTCTTGAATCAAAATTTCAGACATTGTTTCGTTATTTGTCGGTGAGATAATTTAGAACTTTAGGCAGCATGGAGTAGGCATCACGGAGGGACCAAAAGTTGGTATGGGTTGTGAAGCATGTTGGTTTAGATCCATTTATAACCAAGTGTGATTTCCTTTTAACCTTCAGCTAATACACGAGTTATCGAGAGTTAGTAACCTGAACTGGGAGATGATCATATAATATGGTGTTACGCAACTCATTGATGCTTGATCAACAGTATCTATTTCTTTTTTCACTTCTCTTGTTATTGTCTGGCAACAACAAGATTTCCTTGCGAACTTCAATGCTTTCCTAGTATTGAGTACTTTCTAACTTGCCTGATTAAAGAAATTTAAATATGTTAATATTTGTCTGATCAGAGAAAGATAATGGCCCAAGGACAGTGAAAGATGTCAAGTTAATAAGTGCAGGGAAAATACTGGAGAACAACAGAACAGTAGGGGAATGCCAGAGCCCCCTGTGTGATATTCCTGGTGGAGTTACAACCATGCATGTAGTTGTTCAACCATCTTCCTCTGATAAAGGTACTAATAACCACTCTAACCTTTATACCAAAAGTTTCATATCATATTCCTTTTTCCCTGCCTGTTTCTGGGAGCTTTTGAATTTTTCCCTGTTTTCTTTGAGCAATGTGCAACTTGCATTGTGGGTTTTGTTTGTTTCCAGAATTTTAAACTGACATCTAGTTATGGGTCAGCCTTTTGGCTTTTCCAATTTTTTCTTAAAAAAAAATCCCATTGGGCTGTTTTTTAACCAGAAAGAAAAGAGAAAAAAAAAATGAAGACGTTATAATGTCCTTTAGTATGGCAATGCATCCCTAGTTTATGTTGAGTGATGGCTGCATTAATGGCACCCCATTTATGAATATATTAAGATCTGTGGACTGCAAGTAGAAATATATTATATCAATATATCCCAAAAACCTCCTTTTAATACAATAATATAATAATGTTAACTCCTGCAATTATTGGTTACCTCATAAGAGAAAGCACTAACCTTCGCCAACTGCATATCCTATAATTGCATTGGCCTTTTCTCTTTGTCCAAAGTCTATTTGAATAGATTCTTCTACTAGTTTCCTGTAAAAAAATAATTGTAGTTGAACTGTTATAATAATTATTAAAGTTGCTTATTTAATTATTTTTCTTTTTGATGGAGTAGAAAAAAAATCAGGAATCCAATCAAAGCAGAACAAATGCGTTTGTGTTATATTATAATTACAGCTTCATGAGGAAGGACTACATCAAGGTAAATTTGGATACCAAATACTTTTCATCACCATGGAGGTGTTTCTATCTTAAATTAATTTTCTATCTTTTCCTTTTTTTTTATTGCACAGATGAAGAGTTGGGAGCTGGTTTAGATAACAAAGCTGGTGAATTGCTTGTTGATTGAAAGGCAATGGCATTATGCACATTTGGTGCGGGTCTTTGCCTAAGTCACATGGTTGCGCTTCAATACATTTGGTATACAATGATTAATGTCATGTTTGATTCAACTCAGGTTATATGAAGCTAGATCTCAGATTTATGTGTCAAAAAATTCATCATAGGTGCATTTTGCTAGCATTTTCATTTTTTAAATTTGTGTCATGATGTCTTGTATTATTCATAGTTGCACAATCTTCTGAGTATTACAATTCATGTGAAGGGTCATTATTTTACCAAGTTGGAAGTCAAAGCACCAAAAGCTCCCAGCTGTGCGGTGGCATACAATAAAATTCTTGGCTTGTCATGGACAAATATAGTTGTATGCATTTAAAACATTTCGAAGAAATGTTTGTTCAAAGAGTTTGTTTTTGAAAATGATTTCAGATGAGTTTATTACTTTATTTGGTTTTTCGCTAGCTACTTTTATCGCAACCCCATTGAAAGGGCTTACGTAAATGTTTTTCTGGTTGATCTCTTCTGCATTTGAATTTGTTCTGCTACAAATTATGTGTTGTATGCCCTTTCTGTAAGAAGTTCAAATTCTTTTCTCTATCTGTACTTCTTTTTTTCCTGAGTAAATAATGAGGTCAGATTTTGTCAACTACATAATTATAGATGATGACATGTTCTCCACCAAATACTCAAATAAACAAATCAAAGTTTTCTAGAGATATGATGTATTAGTTATGTTGAGCTGCCTGCAACTTTCTTGCCAAATTATATGATCATGTGTAGACAGCCAAGACTTTCTTGAAGTGCATTCCACTCTGTATAGCTCATAGAATTTTGGATACATTACTGTGGCTGTGGGTGGAATTTGGCTGTAGAAAGCCAACAAGCTTTCTTTTATCTCCTACATGTTTGTTGGCAGTAGCTATATCTAAGTCCCAATTTTCATGGATCAAAGGCAGAGAGGGAAATTGTAACTTTCTTTCCCTTTTTTGATTAAGGGACACTATGCTTACAGTGAATATGGAATTGTCAAATTTGGAGGATTATCTGACTATTGTTTTTTATTTTATTTTGGTAATTTTAGTTTTGACTAGAGGCTTGAAGCACATCCAGATATAACAGTAAGGAAAATTCTTAGGTAGGCATGGTTGATCTCCTTATTCATAGATCATGAATGTGATTGATCTGATTCATAAGTGGAGATATAAATCAAGTCTATATAAAAATTTTTCTAATAAATCAGGTCTATATAAAATTTTTTTTAATAAATCAGGTCTATATAAAAATTTTTTTAACAGTAAATATATATTTTTTACTGGAATATGATAATAACGGTAAATTGGATTTGAGCTTTTTACCACTGGCCTTATATACATCATTTGACATATAATTTTGATAAAATATATTCAAGTAATATTTTTTTTTTTAAAAAAAAGCATTATTCAATATCATTTATCTAAACTTTGAATGGATTATAAAACGTGTAAAATATTAAATTTTTATTAATTTCGTTCATGATTATAAGAAATTAGAATAAATGTAATGAGTTACTGGACTGAATTGATTTTATTGTGAACGAATATAAACAAATAAAATTTTAAGTATTTTATGCAAATTTTAAGGTAAGTTAAATTAATAGGCCTGCATTCAGAGCATTTTAATGTTGAGGAAATTACTGTATAAAACACTTTTTAATTTTTTTTAAAAATATCCTATTTTTTTATATATTTTTGATATACAAAATATATATTCAATGTATATTTTTAAAAATTAAATATATCTTTGGTATACTAAATATATTCCAAAGATATACTTCTAAAATATGATATTTTTTAAATTGAAAAAATGATATTTTTGAAATTAAAAAGGAAAAGTGGGTATTTTTGAAATTTTTTTTTTATTGTTTAGGGTATTTTTGAAAAAAAAATCCTTTGATGTTCTATTAATGGGTTAAGTCATATTTAAAAATAAATTAACCTACAAGAAGAAAGGGAAAGTGAAATTATTCAATAATGATGTATGTACTTAGTTTGAAATTTCACCAATGAAATTATTCAATTTACATAAACAAACTACATTTAAAAGGAAAATTTTTTATTGATATTCAACTGAAAACTTAGCCAATTCAATATTAGTATTAAAACCGATCAAAACTTGATTTCAGCTATAGTTAGATTTTCTAAATTTTGAAAAAATTATTTTAAGCAATAAATAAGTGTTTCAAAAATAAACAAAAGAAAAAAAAATATAAAATAAAAAAATTTACATTTTTCCCTTTTTTTATTGAAATTTTTACATAATTACCCTCAAAAACAAAATTGATTTTTAAAATACTGTAACTAACTTTTTTTTTAACTTTTACAAAAAATGTATTAAATTTTTAATAATATTTCATCCTTTCAGCTTATATGCGGATATTGTGTAGATATTGATTAAGAAAATTAATATATGCATAGTATGCTATCTAATCATTCATAATTTAAGTTAAAAAATTACTATTTTACTAATTACAATTTAAATTTATAATTTTATTATTTTAAATTAAAAATATATAATTTAACAGTTAAAATATATAATATATATAAAATAAAATAAAATAAAATATATTCATAATATATATATAATATCAATAAAAAAATTAAAAAAATTATAGTTCTTAATAAATATAAATCTATATGTATCGATATAAAAATATAACATATAAGAAGTTCATATTTATTAATTTGGAATAAAGAAATATATATATAATAAATTTAAAATTAATTATATATAATTCTTTTGAAAGCCAATAATAATTTATTAATTCAAAGAGAACATTGATAATACAAAAATTGAGAGATTTAGCCACAAACTTAGTGATTACTGATTAGTGTATAAATTTGAAGTTTTAGCAATAATATGAGCAACTAAATTAGCTTAACATCCCATATTAATTTTAATTATTCAAAATCCTTCGGAAAAATCTTTTATTTTTGTGCTAATCGTAGTATAGATATTGAATGTAATAAAAAAAATTAGAATAAAAATCCCACATCTCACAAATTTTGCAATGTCATTTTCATATCCATTGTTCCAATACCAAAGAAGCCGCCACGTGTTTTCACAGAGAGAGAAATAACAAACTGTAGCACCCACACTTCAAATCCCAACAAAATCGCGACCATTCAAGAACACTCCACAACACTACCTGTAAGCTTTGCTCTCTTATTTAAATTCCTTTCTTTTCTAAATTTCTGCTGCCAACAAATCAAATTCTTCTCTTCATTACCACTCAAAGCCCTTATCTTTACCTTGCAATTCTCCGTAACTCCTTACCCTTTTGCCTTTTTCTTTTCTCGCTGCTCCGGCAATGGCAGCGACTACTGCCACGGCGTTGTTTAGTGGAGCCAGTCTCTGTCCACCGACTCTGAGCAATACTACCAGAAATGGTTTGTTTTTACAGTCTTTAAGCTTCTCTAGAAAACGCAATTCTTTCGAGTCGCTTCAATTGACAAGGAGAGGAACTAGTGGCGTTGGTTTTGAGAGGATTCCTCGAAGTCGAAGGGGTTGCTTTATCAGATGTGATGCTTCTACTGGAAGGGTAATTAGTTAGTGTTAATTAATGATGATTAGTGTGTTTGGGTTTAGTTGATTTTGATTGATGGATGGATTCTATGAACAGATTACTCAAGAAGAATTTACGGATATGGCTTGGCAAGGGATTGTTTCTTCTCCTGATGTGGCTAAAGAGAATAAGCATCAGATAGTGGAAACAGAGCATTTGATGAAAGCTTTGTTGGAGCAGAAGAATGGGCTTGCCCGAAGGATCTTTTCTAAAGTTGGAGTTGATAATACTCGTCTTCTTGAAGCTACTGACAAGTTTATCCAGCGCCAACCTAAGGTAGTTATTCACTTCACTGCTTGAAGCTTGAATTTGGTGTCAGAATTATCACAATTAGCGTTGGAAGTTGCCAAATAATTACGTTTATTAATTGCTTAACCCCCTGAATTGAAAACTTTCTGCTCCTTTACATGCCTAGTTTTTTTTTTTTTTTTGGCATAGATTAAAATGTCTAAGAATTCTAGAAATGGGATTTGACCGCAAGCTGTGTGATAAAGGGGTTTGTTGCGGTGAATAGTCTTAAACTTTGGAATTTTGTTTATGAATATTGAAATCTAAATTATGAATTCAGAAATCTCACCCCTCACTATGGAGCTAGGATTATGTGACTCATTATTTGGTATATACAGTCTCCAGGTGTTGGTTTCATCGCATACTGGAAACCTGTTTCAAAACATTCTGATTGCTTTACCTCTCTGTCTGTCTGATTACACTAGGTTCTTGGTGAATCTGCTGGTTCAATGTTAGGACGTGATTTAGAGGCTTTGATCCAACGAGCCAGGGAGTTCAAGAAAGAATATGGGGATTCTTTTGTTTCTGTTGAGCATTTGGTTCTTGCATTCGCTCAGGATCAGCGATTTGGAAAACAGTTGTTTAAGGATTTTCAGATATCTCTTCAGACATTGAAATCTGCAGTAGAATCAATTAGGGGACGCCAATCAGTAATTGACCAAGGTAAAAGAATTTTCTCCTTAAGCTTATGTACATGAATTCTGTATGCACACATGCGCATGGATATGCCTGTTTACGTTGCATGTATGTTAAACTCATTCTTTTCTTTCCCTTCGTTTTTTGATAGTCATAAGGTTGATTGTCTCACGTTACAAAGGAATTCAGACTTTGCTATTTTTCAAATTTGAACCGCAACATGTTTCAAAACTTTAATCGTCAAGCTTGATCCATCCACCATTACAGTGCTGAAGGCAGGAAACATTGTCCCAGCTTTTTTTTTTACAAGCAGATGGTTCATTATATATTTGGCTTCACTCAGTTGTATTATTCATTTTTTTAATTTGTTGATGTGCCACATTGTTTCACTTGGTGTTTATAGCTCCCAAGGCATTGGAAGTTTTATAATGTAAGCAAGTCTCACATTTTTAGTTTGTTTCAGATCCTGAAGGGAAGTATGAAGCACTGGAGAAATATGGAAAGGATTTGACAGCCATGGCAAGAGCAGGAAAGCTTGACCCAGTGATTGGAAGGGATGATGAGATTCGTAGATGTATCCAGATTCTCTCCAGGAGAACTAAGAACAATCCTGTGCTGATTGGTGAACCAGGTGTTGGGAAAACTGCAATATCTGAAGGGTAAGAACCAAGTGTTGACATGTTTCCCGTTTCCAGAGGGCATTGTTATTAGGGTTGAGGAACATATGATGCTGTGCCTTTCCTAATAAACAGGGTTCCTAACCTGTTGTTCTTAGTTCTCATCAGTTTATGTTCAGACTGTATTTTAACTGGCTATTGCTTGTTTGATAATACCTCTAATCTTCTTCAACATTGGAGTTCACATAACCTTCATGTGCTGACATAAATGCTTATATGACAAGTCTTGATGCGTGCTTACTTTTTGTGGTTTCATTTGTGATTTTGTCTCCAGTAGGAAGTTAAAAGGAGGCTGCCTGAATTATTTTTGTCTATTCTGTCTCTGAGCTACTCTAGATTCCTTTACCCTAGTCTTTTACTTCTATATTCTCCAGACTAATCTAATGGTTTCTTCTGGACAGACTTGCCCAAAGAATTGTGCAAGGAGATGTACCTCAAGCTCTGATGAATAGGAAGGTGTGTTCTTAACATACAACATCAATTCTTCTGCTGGGACTGTTTGCTTAGCTCTGTCAGGATGGGATAGTTTTTATTACTTAGGAAGGATTTTACTGCATGAATTGTAATCTATCCTGTCTGTTCAAATCTGGTGCTGATGATGTCTATTTCTTACTTTCCAGTTAATATCCCTTGATATGGGTACACTTATTGCTGGGGCAAAATATCGTGGAGAGTTTGAAGATAGATTGAAGGCTGTACTTAAGGAAGTTACAGAATCTGATGGTCAAATTATTCTTTTTATTGATGAGATCCACACAGTTGTTGGGGCAGGTAATATGCATGTCAAATATCAGGTTTTCTCTTTATCCTTAGAGTTCTTTTGAGGTTACAAAATTGAATTTAAAAGATTTTAAATATTAATGTAAATTTCCATTACCTTGTGACATGCATGTAAAATATATCATGTTATTTGTTCCCGACGAGCTGAATTTAGTAGCTGTAGGTTTATTTTAAGTAGTTCTATTTGTTGTTTCATTTTTCTGTTTTTTCCCATGCATGTGAATAAAAATGTGGGTAGTCTATGTTAATGGGTACTTACCAAGTAAATTGCTTATAGCAGTCTGGGTAGTTATCGAGTACTTATTATTGTGTTTCCTTATTCAAAATGCTACAAGTTAATAAAAGAATTATGTTCCTAAAAACTCAAGAGAGATTGTAGAGTTCTCTGAAACAAACTCTGAAAGATTGTAGAGATCTCTCTTAATGAGCTCTTATTCTTTTTCTTTACTTTTTCTTTATTTGATTAAATAGACCTATAACTAGATTCAAAAGTGGGACCATAACATAAATACATGAAAATGAGGTTTATAGAAAATCTAATGATGATAATTGCATAACTATGAATAATATCTTATTATCGTTTTTCAGGTGCCACAAATGGTGCAATGGATGCGGGCAATCTCTTGAAGCCTATGCTTGGTCGGGGAGAACTACGGTGTATTGGTGCAACAACACTGGATGAATATCGAAAATATATTGAAAAGGATCCAGCCTTGGAGCGTCGTTTCCAGCAAGTTTATGTTGATCAACCATCTGTTGAAGACACAGTTTCCATACTTAGAGGGCTACGTGAAAGATATGAGCTGCATCATGGCGTTCGTATTTCTGACAGTGCACTTGTTGAAGCTGCGATTCTCTCTGACCGTTACATCAGTGGAAGATTTTTACCCGATAAAGGTAAAACTATCAATATTTTTGTGTAGATGGTCGTATGCAAGTTGCTTTAATTGTCAGCAATAGCAACTGAATGTGCACTGCAAGCACAAAATTCTGTACCACTTTCTGATTCTCCTGGAACTTCATTGCATTAAATATTTAGCTTCAAAGTATCATGATAATAAGCTAGATGGATTAAGAAAGAGTTTATTCCCAGGTTTGAAGAGGGATTTTTTAAAATCAAGCAGTTACTTATCCTTCTCATTGTGTTCACATTTTTTGAATCTTCTAGGTTTTAGATGAAAAATTTGTTTCCAACTGCATTTTTTGCATTGATGCCAAAGTGTTTAAGAAGTTCATTTTAAACACCTATAAGTTCCATGAAGTGCTCATGAAATTTTCAAATTGCAGCTATTGATCTAGTTGATGAAGCAGCTGCAAAGCTAAAAATGGAGATCACTTCAAAACCCACTGCCCTTGATGAAATTGATCGTTCAGTATTGAAACTGGAAATGGAAAAGCTCTCTCTTAAAAATGATACTGACAGAGCTTCAAAAGATAGGCTGAACCGTCTTGATGCTGAGTTGTCTCTGTTAAAGAAGAAACAAGCTGAGTTGACAGAGCAATGGGAGCATGAGAAGACAGTCATGACTCGCATCCAGTCAATTAAGGAAGAGGTATTATTATTTTTATTATATTATATTGATTGTATTGTTAACATAGTATTATGATAGGTGTTGTAATTGTAATCTTAATAGCAATTCTCCATTAAAATATCTTTCTTTTCAGTATAACTTTTAAAAAGTCTAAAAATGGTCAGTGAAGTCAACAGAATGAGTTTTGAAACAGGAACCTGATTAGGAATTATTATGCTTTCTTTTGAAATTTCTAAAGTTGCATTCATGTCAAATTATATAAATTAGTGATATAATTGTTTTGGAACTAACTCTGTTGGTTTTTTTGCTTTATGCAGATTGACAGGGTAAATCTTGAGATTCAGCAGGCTGAGCGTGAGTATGATCTTAATCGTGCTGCTGAACTGAAATATGGTAGTTTGAACACTTTGCAACGGCAACTTGAAAGTGCTGAAAAAGAGTTGGATGAATATATGAGTTCTGGAAAGTCCATGCTGAGAGAAGAAGTTACAGGAGATGATATTGCTGAAATTGTCAGCAAGTGGACTGGTATCCCTATTTCCAAGCTTAAACAATCAGAGAGGGAGAAGCTGTTACATTTGGAGGAAGAATTGCATAAACGCGTGGTGGGTCAGGATCCTGCAGTGAAAGCAGTAGCTGAAGCAATTCAAAGATCTCGTGCTGGTCTCTCAGATCCTAGGCGTCCAATTGCTAGCTTCATGTTCATGGGTCCCACTGGTGTTGGTAAAACAGAATTAGCTAAAGCATTAGCTTCCTACTTGTTCAATACTGAAGAAGCCCTTGTACGAATTGACATGAGTGAGTACATGGAAAAGCATGCAGTTTCACGGTTGATAGGTGCCCCCCCAGGTTATGTAGGTTATGAGGAAGGGGGACAGTTGACGGAGACAGTTCGTAGGAGGCCCTATGCAGTTATTCTATTTGATGAGATAGAGAAGGCCCATACTGATGTGTTTAATGTCTTCCTTCAAATATTGGATGATGGAAGGGTAACTGACTCGCAAGGTCGCACTGTTAGTTTTACTAACACAGTCATTATTATGACTTCCAATGTGGGCTCGCAGTACATACTTGATACAGATGATGACATGCCAAAGGAGGTAGCATATGAAACAATTAAGCAGAGGGTGATGGAAGCTGCAAGATCAGTCTTTCGACCAGAGTTCATGAACAGGGTTGACGAGTACATAGTTTTCCAGCCTCTGGATCGCGATCAGATAAGCAGTATTGTCCGATTGCAGGTACAATTGCTTTAATTTTGCTTGTCACGAGTCATTTTAATCTAGTGAATTTCATTTAGAGTGTTGGAAATTTTTTGAGTTAAAAAACTAGGAGCCCCTGAAATTTATGTACTGATACGTTACTGATTTGACCCATTTCACAACAAGATTGAGAAGGTTAAAAAGTTGGCTGGGCTGGGTAATTCTTAATAGGCCTTTAAATAATGGATGGACCACGATTTAGTTGATTAATTGTTATTATTTTTAAGCTTGAAGTGTTAGGATTGGGGTTTTTGTAGATTGTCATATGCAAGGGTGCATGCTATGGAACATGGTGGTTATATTCTAAAATGACCGTCTTTGAATTTTGATTTCAAAGTTTACCTCATCATGTCTGTGTACTGCATATTTAAGTTAGCATATTGCCAAAAAAGATGATTGTAGTTTGCATATTTCAGATCCTTACCTCATGCTTGTGTGTGCGTTGCAGTTGGAACGTGTGCAGAAGAGAATTGCAGATCGAAAGATGAAAATAAATGTTACCGAGGTGGCTGTGGACCTTTTAGGTAGTCTTGGATATGATCCCAACTATGGAGCTAGGCCAGTTAAGAGAGTGATTCAGCAGTATGTTGAAAATGAACTTGCAAAAGGTATCTTAAGAGGAGAATTCAAAGATGAGGATACTGTGTTAATAGACACGGAGGTTACAGCATTTTCCAATGGCCAACTTCCCCAGCAAAAACTAGTCTTCAAGCGCCTTGAAACTAGCGCTGATACTTCAGCTGCTGAAAGTCGAGCTGTTTCACAAACTCTTTGAATGCCTTTTAGACGTTTCACCAAACTACGACAATGATTTCTTTGCTAATGTCTTAGTTGATCCTAGATGAACTTTCATCTTGTATAATGTTTTACATACAGAAAATGGGAAAATGCAAAGCCTCAAGGAATAATTTTCCTCGTTGTTGAAGCATGTTGGTTAACTGGCTTCTTGGTATTTTCGGCCTAGGCCATCTGGCGGAGTTATTACTCTTTTGAAGCCTTGAGAGCACGATAATGACTGTACTTAAAAGTATAGTCAGTTAAATTTAAGACAATTGTTTTGCGGACAGATCAAATTCTAAAGAAGAGAAATTTAAAATTGAGTTATAATTCAGATCTGGAAAGTCTCCTTACCGCTAAAGCGTATATCTGCTGTGTGTCCGTAAAATAGGCTTTAAGGAGCAATCCTGGAACAGAATTACTCGAAGGGTTGCTTGATTTAATTTCCAAGTTAACAGTATTTACATCCAGTACACAGTTACATTTTGGCATATCCATTCAGTTGCTTATTGTGAAGTTGAGAAATGAATACGCTCAGAGTAACAAAAGGAAGTATTTTGTATCACAAGTAACTAACGTACAAGTAATGGTATCGAAAAAAAAGGCTCATTATGCAAATATTATGATACAATTAAGCATATCAATTTACTAACTCTACTATACAAGGAGATCTGCACATGAAGACATTGAAACGCCATTGCCTGTCAGCTTAACGTCTTATTTATACTGAGTTCTCTCCCCCTGATGTTTTCCAGAGAAACAAGGAGATGTTTGGTAACTTGGTTACTTTCTAGGGTGAGAAAAATACCTTCTCCTTTTAATTGAAACCTTTCTCAGGTTCTGAAGCATTAAGGCTCGTGTTTTGCCATCAGGTTTGAGACCAGTATTGCGCATATTCATATACAGCTTCTTAGCCGATTCAAGTCTGCCTTTTAAACACATTCCATGAATGACAGCATTGTAGAGAGACACATCTGGTGCGACTTGCTGCAGTGAACATTTGGAAAGGCAAAGGACATGAGAAAACCTGAAATAGCTCTTCCAGAGAGGATACAAAGTTCAAGCAGATGATCAACAGACAAGATCTAAGGCCCTGAATATCCTCATGGAATTTAAACTTGAACTTTATACATATACCATCCATTGTACCACCAGTTCACTAATTCTTTTCCACGGAAGATAGAAAAGGCATTATAATGCAAGAAGCAGATTCATGCACTCATGCACAGGGAAGGAACAAAGCTGTAATTAATCGTTTTCTTTAATCTAGAAATGCCAAATCAAGGGTTTGACTTGTACAGGCAAGTGTTCTGTTCATATAACATTTGTTAAAGATGTAGCTCACTGAAATATTTCTTTTAATTTATGTTTCATTTCCTGACAAAGACAATATTCAGGAAAAGTATTAACATGAAGAGTGAATGATTATTAACCTAATCTTAGCATAAGAACATCACTATAGGATTTAATCTATTTTGAAGCAGTATAGCAGGTAATGTTAAAAATATAAACTTACATCCAGAATTTCTTCCACTTCGCTCCAAAGAGATGCCCAAATGCAACTTCTTATCAGTGACAAATAAGTGAATGTATCTGGAGTGCACCTCTGGTGAAGCATGTGCTCATAAACTTGCCATGCAACTCTTGGCTTTCTTGCAATCTCACAAGCACCAATAACAAGATTGTAAGATGTGGTTGAAACGGGCAGTTCAGAAGCTTCCAACTGCCACAATAGCTGAAGAGATTTCTCCCATAGACCAAGCTTCTGACATGACATTTAAAGCAGTGTTGTATAAATGTTCATTCATTTGAGATCCTTGTTCTTCTTTCGTGTTCTCAAACAGCTGGAGAGCAATGGCAAAATTGATCTGCCCTGTATAGCGCATTAAGCAATGAATTCCATGTGTATGCATCAGGTTTATAACCCAAAGATTTAGCTTTTTCAAAGACCTTAAACGCTAGTTTGAGCTTTTCCAAGTGAATTTATCAATGCATTACATGCAATAAGATTTGGCTTCAGCCCACAATTCAACATGTTTTGGAAAATATTTAGAGCTAAATCCCATTTTCCCTCCTTTGTGCATGCCCCAATTACAGCCTGCAATGCATCACTTCTTGGTTTAATTCCATGTTGTTGCATCTCACTGTATGCATCAAGTGCCAGCTCATTCTGGCCACATCGCACAAAAATGCTAATTAACAGTGAGTAGGTAACCTGAGTTCCCTGAAGGCCTTTCTCTTTCATGCTTCTCCATAATCTCCCCGTTTCAACCCAATTGTTCACTTTTCCACAAACAGATATCATTGTGTTATAAACAATGACATCAAAATCATTTTTCTCTTTGGAGAACCCTCCCAATTCTGCAAGCATATTAAGTGAGGATTCAGAACCCTGTGTATCTGCAACTGCTTTTAGAATTAAGGTGTATGTATGGCCTGTTGAGATTTAATTTCTCCTCATGAACTGAAAGACTCTTAATGCATGATGAAGTAGTTTGTTTCTTAAGAGGCAAGAGATAAGAGAATTACAAGCATGTCCATTGGGGCGTAGACTGGAGATCTCCATGGACCTGAACAATTGTAGTGCACTATTAACCTTGTTAGATCTGCCAAGCATCACAATCCTTCTTGATAATTCTTTCTCATCTGTTTCCTTTAAAAGATGAACCTTATTTTCATTAACAGCGACAGTATTTCTTGAAAGCATTGAAGGCTGGATAATACTTTCAGGAGCCACATCCAATCCTTGATGAACCTTCAAATTTCCCCAAGGAGGCAGATATTGTCCAAAATAATCTGTGTCAAGTTCATCAATTCCTTCTCTTCACTTTCTTCAGAAACCAATACATATTCATCACTAGCAACCAAATTTGATACAGTTAACAAATTTGCCATTTTCGTAGACCCAAAGTGCAAACTCGGATGAGGCATCTTCAACTGCACACATCTAGACCAAGTATACCCCTTTAAGGACATGGATGCCATACTAAGCTCGCATATCCCTGCGTAACTTCTATTCATTTTTAAACTGGAACTAATGTACAAGAAAAAAATCATAACTTCTGCAACTAGCTCTGTGTTCACAATTACTTGGCATATACAAGCTACTTTGATATGCAAATGCATTGCTCTTCAAATTAAATGGAATTGAATTCCCCGGTATTTCTCCCATAATTGGACCCAAAGTAGATTAGTAAGCAATAAGTAACTATGCACTTCAATACAACATCTCTGAAACAATGATTAATCAGCGAAGTGAGCATGACCCAGTTGCATAATCCAGCGTATGCACTCAAATAAGGAAAAGTTAACACCTATGCTCAATGAAAACTAAACACTGCCATCAGAAGCAAAATCAAAATAAAGCATCATGCCCATTTAAGATTTATGTCAAACACAGCAAAATAAAGGTCAGGTTACCCGGAAAGAAAGAGAGAGAAGAGGAAAATACACACTGTGCAAAAGAATTTGAATGGCAGATATTGCAGCGAACGGCGTTGTTTTCACTTTTCATCTGTTGAGTCATCAACCATACGATGCCGTTTATTGTAGAAAGAGAAAGAAGTCCGAAGCCCATATATGCCCATAACTTGTGCGATGGGTGAACGACAAATAGTGCAGATCAAGGAAAATACAGAAAAGACACGCCATCCGTTAACACGGCTACTGTCCATCTATCACTGTTTACGTCCGTTAATACGCCGCCGTTTTAACTGTTTTGCATTGTAGCACTCGCAAAACCGCCTGTGAAGCTGAAAATCAATTACAAGCTACAGGCAAAGAGAGAGTCCTGTTTGCAAGAAATTTTGAAGTGATGGGTAAAGTTCTTTTCTTTTTCATTCTCAGTTAATGGGTTTTAGTTTAAATTATGTTTCTAATTATCCCGTTGATCATATTCATATGTACTATAGCAGAGGAAGAAGAAGAAGGAAAGGAATAGAAATAGAATCACATAGTGAGAAAGCGGAGGAGGTGAAGGAAGGAGTGGCATCTATAGCGTTATTACAATGTGGGTCCATCTCTGGCCACTTTATTCAGCTTCCCCACTCCATTTGCTATGGCCTTCATGGCACTGGTACTTCTCTAACATTCGATTTCTGTGCATTAGTTGAAAGATTAGATTCTAAAAATAATAAGCTTTTTTTTTGCGACTATAGTTGTTTATATTGAATTTCTACTTTGTAAAAGTTTGGGAACCAGGTTAGATTTCTTTTTTATGAAGAATTAAGGAAACTGGATTTGCATAATATTTAGCAAACCAAGTAAAATTGCCAGTTCTTTCTCTACTAGTAAAGTGTTTGTGCAGTTGGAATTTGAAACCTATAATTTTTAAGTGAGAATAGTGTTATCCTCTCAAAATTTTTTGATGATATTAGAAAAATTTTTGTGCCATTGTTCACTACAATTTTTTTAAATTGTGGGTGAAAATTAGTGCTTGTAAAAGTCCTTTATACAAATATGCGTCAAAATTCATGTTTGTTAATTTTATCCCATTTTCTCCGCTGTAGTTTATTTTGTCCAAAAACAAACAAAATTATCCCGTTTGCATTGTAAAAGTCTTGCCGAAAGATTTCATATATGTGATTTGTGAATGCTCATTTGCAATTCTAGTTCTAGTTGCTACTTGCTGGACTTTCTGTTGTTGTGTATTTATGTTTATGTGCACGCAAGCAAGAATTTCTAAATGCTTTCTTTTCTTCAATTAATAAATGTTCTGTTAATGGGAAAGTACTCTATGGTTAACATATTTAGCTTCTGAGCATTTCCTGCTAGAAATAGTTCACTAGAAGTAGTGCTTGGCTAGGATATTGGATAGTGATTGGATATAAACTGGTTTGTCTCTCCATGCCACTTGCTTTTACTGATACAATTTCCATAGCTGAACATTTTCAACTTCATTGAGAGTCAATTTAGGAATTCTTGCTGATAAAAAAATATAGAAGCTCTTTCTTTGGAAAATTTTAATTTGGAAGTTCTTAAAAGACTTTTTTTTTCTTTTTCCATCTGGAACCTATTTCTTTATGGTGAAAAGAGTTACCTTGTGAAAGGGAGTGCAACAGGGGTGAGGATTATCGCCTGATCAAGCTTACTATCAAGAACTACAGTGTATGGGCTGTTTTTGTTTGCTATTTTTCCTGCTTTTCTTTCTTTATACAACCATGGTTTAATTTTCTTCTCTTTTTGCTGCCTCTGATGAATGTACGGCAGTGTGGGAAAGAACAAATGGTTGTTGTGGAGTGTAGAGGCCATGATGCTGCTCGCTTCCATAACATTGATCATGCACATGGGTAGACCCTCTTGGATTTATTGCTAGTCCTCAAAATGTTCTAGTTTGAATATACTGGTGTTTGATAATATCTGCAGCAGTTCCCTTTGGGAAACACAGAATTATCAAATCAAACTAAAGGAATGTCAGTAATTCTGAATGGGCAAAGCAAGTTCTTTGATATTTTGTCTATATAAGCAATTTATGCTAGTTTACCATCTCTCTCTCTCTCTCTCTCTATTTATTTTTTGCTTAGTAATCAGTTTGTGTATATTTAACTAATTTCTTTATTTCTGTATTGAATTTGATCCTTGTTTTCCCATAGGTAAATTTCATGTTTACCAATTAAAAAATTATACTAATACTGCATCTGAAAAGATGAAGTGGTCAGAGCAATTCTCGATGGAATAGAAGTTAATAACATTGCCCTTAGAGAACTAGTACATAATGCCTGCTGTTGTATAAGGCATTTTAATTAGGTTCCTATAATCAATTTTAGTTTAGAGTGAACTTTTATGTTTTGTACTTGCTAGTATTCCTTCTGAGTTGCAATATCATAGTTTTCTGTCCTGTCTTACAGCTGGGAAAAGGACATTGTAGCTATGACAGAACAAAAGCACGGGAAGAAAAAGATTTTTGTTGCATTTGCATGTGAGACATTGAAAGCTGGGAATGCTGCTGAAGAGCATAATAGGAAGTTCATGCCAAAATTAGGTGGACTAGATGCTATTGGTATGCAATATATCCTTTATTCTATTGGTTAATGATGTTATGTTGAGTCAATTTGTAGCTCCTTTCAGTCTGTTGAATGCTCAGGATATGCTCGTTTGAACTTTGAACCTGGTTATCTTTTCAAGCAGCCATTGAAAATTTTTTTCTGCAGCATTATCAAGATGCGTACTATATTCATTATTTAGCTCATATCTCAGCACATCATGACACCTGCAAATACGATGATCATTTGTGGGACCATTTCTGTAACTGATATTAATAATTTATCATAACAAGCTGGATGAATTTTAGATGGTGTAAATTAAGCTTATCTGAAGGCTCATAATATACAGTTGCTCGTGATCAATGCGATAGAAATTATTTGAATTGTGTGCTAATCTTGAATTGCTGTGCTGTTAACTGTTAGTATCTTTTTCTTCTTACTGAAGGATTTCTCATAGTGGGTTGAGGTTCCTTCATTTCATTTTCCATCTCCTATTTTTTGGGAAAAGAAAAGAAAAGCCATATCTTTCATTTATGTGTAGATAATTCTATATTGAAAGAACAACCTGGCCTTTCCAGTAGAAGCAGACATCTCTCTAGTGGCTCATGGACTTTGAACAGCCAATGTCACTGAAGAAAGTTGATGATTGATAATTTCGCGGTGCATGTCTTGAACTACTAAGACACTATAAAGTTGTTAACCGTGTCAAAATTGCATGCGCGTTGTTTTCTTTGATTTTGAAATGGCTCATGGTTACGGCTTTATATTACATACATTGCAGTTACAGCTTTATATTACATACATTGCAGTTACAGCTTGAAATACCTTGTTAAATCTGCTGACTGAAGTTTGAAAACATATGCAGTAAATATCGGGCAGATGAAGATTTCTGGGTTGAACTTTGATGACATTGGAATGAAGCAGAGCAAATGATCTGATGCATTTGTTTACAACTTGTTCATATATACATATATGACCGTTAGTTCCAGTATGTTAACATGGACTTCCTTTTATAAGAGACCCTTTATTAAATACTCTTACTTCACCTACTATGTTGAACGCTAGATTGGAGTACTTGGACTCTAAATGATATATTCATGTGCTATGTTAAATGAGTACAGATGATTATGTATATGCGAGTATGATGTCATATCATGATTGAATGATCCTTGGAGTGATTGATATGTGGATGAGATGGGCATGTTATTTCTTTTAACTTGCATTTGAATCAGGATAAGTTGTTATTGAAGTATGTATAGTAACGCCCGTGTTTTAGTAGTCACCCTTGCAAAAATTGATAAATTCAGACAGTAGCCAATGCTTGTTACTAATTCATGCCGTATTATAAGAAATTAATTGGAAACAGTGGCTAAAATAAAGGTGTATATTGAAAATATGAGGTAGAATCAATACTGAAAATTTTTTTCATATAGGCAGAAAAAGATGATAGGAACTTCAATAGGTTGATGAAATGAATACGGATGAAGAACAGGTAAATGCGAAAGAAATTGAGAAATTGAAGAATAGAATTTGAATAATTGAATATATTTTCAATTTGCTAACGACCCAATATTGATTGTCCAATTACAGCCAAGTTCTTGTTATA
This sequence comes from Garcia nutans, assembly GCA_947685225.1. Taxonomy (NCBI): domain Eukaryota; kingdom Viridiplantae; phylum Streptophyta; class Magnoliopsida; order Malpighiales; family Euphorbiaceae; genus Garcia; species Garcia nutans. The sequence continues at coordinate 53,874,591 of CANTUV010000012.1, forward strand.
TAATGAATTGGTACGTTGTTCATTCTTTGTTTATTAGGAGGTATGTTGTTCATTCTTGCTTCTTATTGTATTAATTATTTTTGATATTCTTATATGTATACTCTTTTAAAAGGAAGCATAATCGATAATTTTTATATCCTCTCAAAATTATTTTTGAAAACTGTACTCTTTTCCTTATAGTATAGTTTTCATGAAAATTTGTATTACAAATGGGAGCAAACTCGATAATTGATATTGAAATGAATTGCCTTGAAAGGTCAATTGGATCTTTATGCTTTGACTCAAGTATAAACTAGAATATTGACACGTGATATAAAAATTAAAAATAATAAAATCTGATTTATCAAAAGAAAGTTACAAATTGCAAGAAAATTTATACACTTTTTTTTGGTACTTAAATCATTTTATTTATTGAATTTATCACGTTGCTTTGAGCAATGTGTTCTCATACAAGTATAAAACCCTCATCAAATTGCTTCAAAAGGGCCTCTGAAAATAACAAGACGTTTAACCAACCATGAGGCTTTATAATTTCTGCACTTGTACAAATTGTAAATTGTTTAAAGAGCCAATCATCCATTTACAGGGCCTCATATAGCAGCAAGCAAGAAATTGTTAACAACAAATCAATCAAACAAAAATTTAGTAAGCTTTACTTCGTCCATTATCACTTAATTTCAGTGTGTAATGGAAAACCCCTTTTGTCTCTCTTTCAATAAGGTCAGAATTTGATGCTGGATAATGCAAAGACAACAAAACAATTATGATGAATCCACCGTTCCACTCTATCATAGCAAAGAAGAACAGACAGGGCAACTTTGAGACGTTGCAACTAAATTCTACTTCAATCAGATGTGTGGATTATTGCAGATATCAATTTGCCATCCATTTGTATATATTTATGTATATTTATATGGGTGCATACATAGTGTTTACACATAGTATATGCTCACGGTAATTAGTAGGTGATTGAGACAAGATGATCAGAAACAGATTCCAACCGTTCACTATGAAGCATTTGGCTGCGATAAGACTGGAAGATGCATAGTTGAATTTCGTTCATATGAGATTGTGTTGGTTGATAACTTAAGTCAGAATCAGCAAAGTAAAGCTCTGGACATCACTTGTCTCTATCCACATTTCTCAATCCCACAAGAACAAAGAACCTCATTCCCACAATGACTAGAACTGCCAAAAGAAAAGGTAGATCCTGTCACTTGCAATTTTTGACAGGAAAGAAAACACAAAAATACCTGTGGACTACCCAGTAACATGGGTGTTGGGCAAAGCACAGCATTGAAAGTTGTCTACAAACTGCCAGAGTATGCAAGTACTTCCACTAGGGAATTATACATGCTACTAACTACCAACAAAGGAATGCATACCGGCCACAGACAGGAATATTCTAGAGTAGATATGGTGGAACCTTAAATGATATAACTTTCCGCCATTACAGCATCAGTGACATTGAGGGAAAAACTTATTTTTGTTAACTCTACCATCAAAGGATATGTGTGGACATAGTCAGGTGCTTATTCTGGAGTAGACAGTCGACCTTAAAAACATTAACTTTCTGCTGATAATAAGTGAAATTGAGAGGGAAAAAGATCTCATTTATTTTTATGTTCAAAACACCAAATTCACAAGGCAGAATTTTATTGTCACAGATCATCTGGAAGTGATTCAACGACAAAAGATATGTATAGATGCCTATTCTCAGAACAGGTAACTGTTGCCTCTGCAGCTCCACCTCCACAACGAATGCTTGTCAATAAAATGAAGGTGTGATGGATCTCATCCAAAAGACAAGAAATATTATGGTACAAATCCAAGATATCTACTTTTACTATAATCAAATACATCCTACATACTTCTACTTAGGTAACAATTCATTATCATTTCCCAAAATTTCTTACGCTTCAGGACAGAGAGCCACTAAAAAATTTACCAAAAAACCTAAAGAATAATTTCGTATACTCAACCCTGTTTTAAGGTGACAGATAAAGGGCTCAAAATCCTTTGACAAATCCAAGAAAGTCAAATGGCTGAAAACAAACCATTCCCCCTGGTTTAACGACAAGAAGTTGTTTTGCTTAAATGGTTTACCATTTTCAAAAGCTCCCAAAAGTTTTAGCTCAATTTGATTTCAAGAAAAAGTAAGGATTATCAGAGAAGGATACCTGCTGTCTGCGCCAACTATCATTCCAACTCAGATGCCTCTTCTGAATCAGACAAAGGCAAGAGGGTGCAGATTCCAAGAACATGTCCATTGAGGCACACGTAATATTCAACACAATCCTCATAGGAACCCAGCCTGCAGCTGGCACTCTGTGGTATCATTTTGGCTTGCAGCATGCTCCACAACTTTGCCTTGCAATAAGGGCACACCTCTGTTGGATGAAGCTGGGCTCTCCTTTTGATCAGCATCTTTCTTACCATTGACATTGAGAATGACTTAAAAATTCCACGGAAAAATCCCACATCCCCTTCTTCTCCTTGGTCAAGATGTTCACAAGGGTCAGAGATGTACAAAACATCTGTTCTGCATTGTGGCAAAAGAAAGCTCTTTCCTGAAGTCCTAGAAAACCGAGTCCTGTAAACAAAATGACCAGGGATATGAATGCTATTGAACAGGCCCCCCTTGCTACATCCAGAGCAGTAGATAAGCAACTTTCCAAGTGCTCTCCAATTTCCATCAACACTGTGACTTCCACTAGACTGCAGATCGAGCATCATCTTTGGAGCCCTTGCTCGACAGAACTCCTTCCATAGAACTCGCTTGGCCAGATCATCGAACCATTTACATACGCATGAGAAAGTGGCAATCACATTAGGATTCCAGTTCAGCTGTTGAAACACTAAAAAAATCATATCTTCACTTAGATGTCCCTTTGTACATTGGCAGCTTGACGAGTGTATGCAACGATGTTGCTTTGTTATAAACATTTTTTCTGCCTAGTACAAAAGAATGAAACAAGGGTATTAAGCTCTTGTTACAAAATCCTGTAAGGATCAACTATCTAATATTTCACTGTATCAGTGGTCTAATATTACTCAGTTATCAAATTCACCAAGCAAATTTCTCAACCAAACAACAAAATCCTAATCATAAATCCAGTGATAAATTATTTATTTTTCAACAGTTAAGAAGGTAAAAGAGAGAAAGGCATAAAGAACGAGGCAACACATCAAACAATGTCAAGGTTCACAACCCATATCTGATTAAAACCTACATCTGACTCAGTGACCAATCCATCCATCTAGTCTAGGGATTGAACAAAGTGAACTCTGAAGCTGCAGATTTACATGCCAACTTCCAGATTGTAAAGTCTCAGCCAACAAGGAAAACAAGCAATGACTAAACTAAGAAAAGGCCCAATCTTTCATGCAATTTAAAATTGTTGTAAGGTTAAAAGATAAATTTAACAAAGAAAGTTTCCAACGAAAGAACCTTAATGCCAAAAGCATCCATCAAACAAGAAAAAGCTCAGATCAGACTAAAATCAAGAACAGTATTTGATATATAAATAATATCATATTTGACATCCATGATGCAAATTGATCATCAAGATGTTCCTCATGAAAAACATGAGTCACCCAAAAATGGCATCAAAAGTGGGAGAATATAATTTGAAATTCCATTTTCACCTCAAAAAATTATTAACTTTTAAAATAAGGATATAGTTGTCTTCCAATTTTTTACAATTTATAACTTTATTACCTCTTTCTTCACTTTTTCCTCTCCCAGTATGTCCACCCCTCCTGAACACAGTAGGAGGAAAAAAAAAACTCCATGACTTCCTATCTACTCATTTTTCTCCCCCCCCCCCCCCCCCCCCCCCCCCCCTTCTTCTCTATCTCCACCTTCACTTTTTGCCAAACAAACATCAATGATAATCAAAATACATACACAGACAATAAATGGATAAATTGAAATTAAATAATCTTACATGTAGCTGTACAAACCCACATATAAGTCTATATTTTTACTTTAAAATAAAATTTACAAATTAGACATAAGATGATAAATGTAGCCATTAATTCATTTCCTTATGTAAATTGCAATGCATATCATGATAACTGAACTGAACATTCACATAATATTTGGGTTAAATATAACACAAAAACACTCCAAACACACATAAAAACTCCCTTCAGTTAAAACCCCATTCAAGTCAAAACCCCATTCAAGTCAAACATAAACCTAGAAGCTCATATTCATCAGATTATATGCATTTAAAAATTCCCAACATTTACAACCTTTTGGAGAGCTTGAACTCATTTAGGAGAACATCCTAGTATTTAGCCCCATGGTACGCATGCCATTTATAAACTTTAAAGATGAAATGAGAGAAGCTGCTCTAGTTTACAACCCGTGAACTCAAAGAGACATGATTCCCCAGCATTCTTAGTTCAACTTAAAAACATTTTTGTAATATAAGGAAACAAAATTCTCCAAGTAACAGAATATGCACAAGCAACACAAATAGTACTTAAAAACCAATAAAAGCTTTAAAGTTTCACTAAATTCCAGTGCCTTGAGCATCCCAATCACAGTAATAAATATGCTTTCAATTGCATACCAGCTACTGCATAAACTTCAGATCCACAAGACCCCCTTATCAAACTTTAAGGCATTATTACAAAACTCATTGAAAATTTGAGACAATAAAAAAGAACCCAAAGCAAACCCACTTCACACATTCATCAGATTGTGCAACATCAGCATTGGAAATGAAGAACCGACAAAACCCCAGCCCGCATCAAAATCAAACAAAAAAAATGAAAGAAGAAAGACTAGACTAGATAGTAAATTCTTTGAAATCAAGACCCAATTTTTCACCTTAAACAAAGAAGCTTCTCCTCATCACTTCAAAACCCTCCCATCCAAAAAAAAAAGCCTCTGAACAGAAGAAAAATAAGAAAGTTTAGGATTCCATCGAGTAACAGAAAAAAGGAAATAAATTAAAGATAAATACTTGCATGCACAAAAAAAAAATAAAGACTTTAGCTTTACCGGAGAGGTGTTTTCGTCCAAAAAAAAACAGTTCGGATAGCTATTCACTCCAAAAATGGAGAGATGAAATGTAGGGCGAGAAGAGAAGGCTTCGGGTTCCATATGGAAGAAGAAAATATTAAAATATTAGTTGAAGTAAAAGAATTACAGTCTTTTTCCTTCTTTAAAGCAACGGCAAATAGTATTTTGCCACGTCAAGTTATGCAGCTGAGAAACATAAACATAGGTGTCGATGTGAAAGAGAGTTAAAGGAACCACATTTGTCTGTTTGGAGACAGATAATTGGAGGGTGATTTTAGACAAAATGACAGGCAGGTGATTCAAACATAGAGGGCCGTATTACTGTTGGTACTTTTAAAAAATTTCTGTCGGGACTCGGGGCATTGAACAGGAAATGTTAAAGCGGTATAGCGTCCACAGAAAGATTCTAAAACCCTAACAATAGTCCACGTGTCAGGTCATTATTTTTTTATGGTTCATTATTGGATTGTTACTGTTTTAACTCTCTGGCGTCTTCTCATTGGCTGTCCCTCTTAAGATGGTGATTGATGAGCAAGCCAAATTTAAAAAATCTAATTTTATTTCCAGGATTGGGAATTTAGAAAATTTTTTGGACGTGAAATTCATGGATAAATACCATTTTAATGAAAATAATTTATAGTTATTCACAAACTTTGTATTTATGATAATAATCATTAATTTAACTTTAACTAGCGTGGTCAAAAATTAATTACTTTTAACTTTAGATTTAAGAAAATTTTAGTTAGGAGATTTTTATAATGTTGCAGGTGATGCAAAATAATTTAATTTATTTTTTGTTTATTTTTCTATGCAAACCTATTTTATAAAAACAAATTATAAATTTCTAATAATAAAATATTTAAATCACATGTTTATTTTTTTCTTAATTTTTATATAATTCATAAATAAGTCAAAATGATCAAATGTTAAATGGAACAATCAATTAAAAAAAATGAAAATCTAGAAATGATTATTGAAAAGCTAATAATCCTCTAACAAAAACCTTTTGATAGCACAAGTGGTGAGATTTTGATAAATTTAAAGTTTATATAAAATTTGTTATATTATTTCAAAACATGAAATAATATATTTGATATATTTTAGAATAAATTAGTTGTTTATATATCAATTGATAAGTGGGACACATGATAAATTTTGATCTAAATAATTACTATACATATATATTGATTTAATTTCCTCTAATATTTCAAATGTTATTGATGGAAAAAGTTGATTCAATGAAACATTTAATCAAATAAGCAATTGAGAAAGTATATATTACATTTTCATCTTTTAATAATGGGACGATATGATTATAAAGGAATGGACAGCACATTGAACCGCGAGTACTAGAAAAACATAATATATGCGTGGGATAATATATCTTAATCATTAATTGAGATGAAGAATATGATTTACTCATAATAATTTTATGGAAAAATTTCATGTCATTTTTAAATTTTTATAAAATATTTTATAAGTTATATATATTATATTAATATATTAAATGTGTACTTTTGAAAATGAGATATAGTTTTAGTATATTACATATGTAGTATATTTCTTAAAATGTATATTTTTTTAAATTAAAAATTGAAAATGAGTATTTTTAAAATGAAACAATAAGTATTTTTGGGCTATATTGGAAGAAATTCCATAATTTTATTCATATTTTATTTTTTAATATAAAATAAATTTTTATTAGTAGATCAAAAAATATATCTATAAAATATAAATAAAATTATATAATTTTAAAGTATTTACGATGTACATAATTACTCAAATTACTAAATATCTTCAAATTCCTTTAATGCAAATAATAGACAATGATAACATGTCATTGTCTATTATTTCAAAGTATATAAGATATACATAATTACTGAAATTAGTAGATATTTTTAAATTTTTTCAATATAAAAAGTGGACAATGATAAATATCAAAGATAATCTAACTTTTAACGAGACATCTATTTCATCTGTCATCTATCATATTTCTTACGAGAATGACACCTCCATTAGAAAATAAAAAATAATCTTTATTATAAAATGATAAACCTCTGTTAAAGAATAATAAAATCTTTATCAAAGAAAGACTCATAACTTTCAAACAAAAAATGATAAAACTTCATAATAAAAATTTAAATTATATTTAATTTTATCTTAAAAGATAAAAAAAATTAAAAAAATAATTTCAGATTTATATCAATCTAAAAAAAATATTTTTAAGAACAGACCATAAATAAAAATATACAAATTAAAAAAATAACATAAGAATAAAAAAAATATGAAAATAAAGATCAATGCAGATTTATATTAATCTCAAAATTACAACAACAACAACAACAAACCATTAATCTTAAGTCTATTGGGGTCGGCTATATGAATTCTTCTTTTTCACTCAATACGATTTAAAGTTATCTCAAAATTATTTTGAGAAAAAAAATATAAAGTTACAAAGAGAACAGCATAAAATAAGAAAAATAAAAATAAATGTAGTTATCGCCCGTTAATGAATTAAATATTTGGTTCAAAATATATTAGAATAGTAGATAAAAAATATAGCATGCCCATTTCAAGAATTTCCATTAAAGAACCAATTAAATTAAATTGAAATTCAATTATTATACAATCTAATATTTTAACTCTAGTTGATTCAGTTACTTATTCAAAGTAATTAATCTCCCATTAGATAAAAATTAGGTTTGAGCTCTTAATAAAAATTATTATAATTTACTTACAATTTATAAAAAAAATGTTGCTTTCTTGAAATCAGATTTATGAAAAAAATAAAAATAAAAAAAAGCTAAATAAGAATGTCTAAGACTCTTATTTTCAATAAGAAAATAGATATTTGAAAATCCATGACCGGGCTAAAAAAAACCTATTATAAAATAATAAATTGAAATTTCAATCCAAATATGATATCAAAATAAATTTTTTAATATAAATTTGAAAGATCCTATCTTAATAAGATTGGAAATTTTATTTTTATATTAATCATTTATATATTTTATATTTATTTAATATGAGACTTTATTTTCTATGTATACTAGTCCTTTATTCATGCATTATATGATAATAAAAATAACAAAACACAATAAATATAATTAATAATAAATAAATATAAAATAATTTATACATAAAGTAACAATAAATTACATTATAAAAATATAAAATAAAATATTTATTCGATTTTTATGATAGTTTTATCAAAATAATATGAGTGAATAAATATAGTCTTTTTATTTTATAACTTAACACTTTCACTAATTAAAATAAAATTTACACATATTTTTACTATAAAAAACTCATTAATTTTATAAAAAATAAAAAAATAAAAAAATTTAAGCAAATTTTTTAAATAAAAAATATGAATAGAAGAATTTATAACCATATATTTATATTAGAATTATTACTGGTATTAATATTATTACTACATAGATTATAAACATATACTTAATTTATTATTAAAAAGATTACAAGTCAAAATTTTCGTTATTTAAAATTTTAAATTTCTAAAAAATATATAAATGAATTATTATGAATAATTATTTATTATATAAATTATCTAAATAAATTATTATTATATAATTAATATATTAAAATATCAAAAATCATATATTTTATTATTTATTTTTTAAATATATAAAAATATATAAATTAATTATTATTATAAATAAATTATTTAATTTGTAATTAATTTACTATAAATATTAAGAAATATATTTTTTATTTTTTTTAATTTCTAAAACATATAAAAATCAATCAATATTATTAAATTATATTAATATGTAATTAATTTATAGAATAATATGTAATTAATTTATAGAATATTAAAAATTATAAATATAATTTATTTAATTAATATTATAAAATTATATTAATGTATAATTATTTATTAGAATAGTAAAAGTTATAAATATAATTTATTAATTATTAAATTTTAAATTTTATATAAATTATTAAAATTAAATAAAAAATTAAAATAATATTATTTTTAAAAATTAATAATATGGTAATCTCATAGCCATTTTAAAATCCTAATCCTAGTTTATAAAGATAACGTGGGGTTGCATGATCAGTAAGATTTGACCCCGAAAAACAAAATGAAAAAGGGCCGTTCTTTCCCTAAAATCAATGAATGTTTTTCTTTCTTTTCTTTTTTTTTTTGGAGCTGATTATTATTGGATAAAAGCTTTTTTTAAAATCAATGAATGTTTAATTTGGTAGGAAATGGTCAAACAGAGGGGAGTGAAGGACGATTCTTCTATCTTTATAACCAATTTTTCTATGGTGGTGAATACCACTGAAAGAAAGCAAAGAATTTTTCCATTTTATCCAATGCTGTCTGCTTACCACAAAGCTTCAGTACATTACATGTAGAGTCATCGAACTTTTCAAATCTGTTAACATGCAAACATAAGTGATTGAACCTTTGCATCTCCTAAAAGGTTGATGTGCTAAGCTACCCCAATTTGAGGGGAAATTTGGATGTACCAACTAAATAAATTGGGACAGAACATAGCTAAGAACTAAGGTCCCTTTCTTTGTACTGTATCCTGCTCTTCCATATTAGTCTCAAGTATAGACTAGAGAGTTGATAAAAGAGAATCTATGGCAAAATGGCTATATGCCTGAAAAAATACAAGCAGCATTTGATATTTGTCCTCTGTGAACACATTTTGTGATATCTCTTCCAAACAAATCAAAATAAGCCAAAACAAGATTCAGTAATGAAGAGAAAGGTAATCAACAAAAACAGTATTAGTCATTACATTGTATCAGACAAAGCAATATTACACAAACCACAGAAGGATAAAACTGGTTATGAAACTTTCCTTTCCGTTCAAATTACATTATATTTTATTCACAAGAACAAGATAAAAATCAATCACATTAGGCACAAAATTTTTAAAGGAAAAAAGATGCATACCCTTTAAGTAACCAAATGTCAAGCACGTGAAGACCAATAGGGGCAGAGACAGAGAGTCCTGGGGGCAATGAACTTCCCTCTCCTCCTCCCATCCTTTATACATATATAATATATATAATTATAATCATTATATAATATATAAATATTTATAAATATATAATTATTATAATATGTATAATTATATAAATATTATTCACTTTTTTTACACTATATATTTTTTATTTTTAATTAATGAATATTTAAAATTTTATAATTTAGTATTTAGTTTAATACTAAAATTTTATATTTTGATTATAAATTTGATAAAACTAATATTCTCATTTGAAATAGTATTTTTATAAAATTTAATTTAATAAAATTATTTAAATAAATTAATAGATCTAAAAATTAAAATAAAAAAAGAATGTAAAAAATTAATATATTTTTTAAAATTTAATAAATGATATAAAACAATAAAAAAATAAATTTTATTATATATAATATTAAATATTTAATTTTATTTTCAATTAGTCTGTATTTTTTTTACTTAAAAAATTTCTCTCTCTTTTTATTCAATTTCTGGTTTCGCTGCTACCAATATTCACAGGACTTCTTGTTGAACTTTACAAACCTGGATATCTATTGTCAACAGAAGCAAAGTACTTTTATCCTTCCCCAACTCAATAAGCTTGTATACTTGCAATTTCTCCTTAGAAGCTTAGGTTTATTTTCCTACCATTCATTTGCAACAACCAACAGAGAGTTAATGAAAATACGTTTGCTTCAACCCTTGTTTTTTTTTCAGTCTTACTTCTTTTAACTTTAGAAATTTTTGTATTCTGTCACTATTATATTCTTTTTGCTTTATTTCCGAATCAAGAGACACTGTTTGTAGGAGTTTTCTTATCTTGGAGGGAGATCACTGTGTCAAAAGCACCAACCAAGGCCTTAACCTTACTTTTCCTGGTCACAGCAAGTTTACTTGCTGTTTCTTCGATGACATTATTAAACAAGCCCTGGGCATCTTTCTTCCCATGCATATCTTGATGTCTCAAAGTAACTTTTTCTAAATCATACCTGCTGTGATCTGTGTGGCCTTCAACTCCTCTTCTCTTGAAACTTCTTCGGACATCAGCTTTGAAATTTTGGTTATCCTCCAGCACTCTTCCTCTCCTGAATTTGAGCCTCCTTGGGCTATTATAACGAGTCTGAATGTCAATCACCTTTCCCCTCCCGAATCTTAATTTCATAGCTTGGTCATTCTTATCTTGGGAGGCAATCATACCAACCTCATTATGCCCCCATTTGTGCTCCCCTTCCAGAGTTCCTGCCTCTTCCATGTAATCAATTTCATCATATTCAGATACAGAGTCATCTTCTGCTTCAGTCACTGTATACTCAGATTCCTCTTTATCTTCTTCAGTGTGAGATGATAGCAATGGAGATTCTGGGAGGAACGGAGACTTGGCTGATAAAACTGGAGGTGGCAATGATTCAGCAGAATTATTTTCCTTACTATCAGACTCCATATGTTTGTTCTCAGTTTCCATCTTGATGATGTGGAGTGTTTTCTCCTGAACCACGTCATTGTCTGGTCCTTTCATGGATTGGCCAACATCATCATGCTTAATTTCGAGATGCTCATTTTTAGCCTTCACGATCTTGCTCTGAATGTTCAAAGGAGATGCTTCTTCTGAGCCCCTATGCTTCCTTGCATTTACGCTGACAACTTTACTGAGAGAAGGCCCAAGGGTCAGGGAAATTCTCGGGGATGATCCTCTTGCTTTTCCACTGTTGGTAGTCTCAGTGGACAAGGGATCTCTCAAGGGCATCTGTAACCTGGGAGTAGGCTTAAGGGACAAGGAAGCTCTTGGAGATGCCAGTCCTCTTGCAATTCCTCTGCTGGAAGTTTTAGCGGACAGCAAGTGTCTTGGGGACATCTGTACTCCCTTTCCAGTTATTTTGGAGGTCACTTTCCTGTGTCCAATCTTACTCTCTCCATTTTCTCTGACATCTGAAACACTTGAAGAATCTGGAGAAGACAATTTCAGCTTAAAAAAACTAGCACATTTTGCAGACATGTTACCTTCTTTAACTTCTGATGGAACTTTTTTCAAAGAGACCTCTAAATTTTGAGATGACAGCGGCAAATCCTGCCTTGCGATTTTTAGTGATAAATGGGTTTTTGAATCAGTTGAAGTTGATATCTTCTTCCTCTCCTGGATTGATTTCTTCTTCTGCTCAGTCCAATCTTCACTTGATGCCGAACTTTGGCTGTCAACTGATTTTATTAACATTTCTTTTGATGTTACCTTCTTCTTGGCCAGGACTTCCCTCAGCATTGGACTTGGCCTGTCAGCTGATTTTGTCAACAATACACCTGATGGTGTCTTCTTCTCAGCCATAACTTCACTTATCACAGGAGTTTGTCTGTTGTGTGGTTTTCTAGACACTTCCCACTTTATGATCTCAGGAGTATTTGGTGGAGTATTAGGACCAGATTTGTGCCTAACCTTTGATGTCTTATTTATCTCTGGCTGAAGCTCTAATGAATTTTGCTGATCAGGTGGTTTTTTTGCGTTCCTTCCTAGAAATGGACGCCTTGCCTTCTCTTCAAATGCATGCTTCCTCCCATATTTGCAGAAATCATGACAGGAACCAGTAGAAGCTCGTAGATAGTGAGGAAGACTCTTTTCTCCACCTGTTGAAGAAGTCGCCTTTCCCATGGAGTGTCTTCTTGAATTACCTTTACCTAAGTTGGTTGATTTGGGGGTCACTGGTATATTGATGCTTTGATCATCCATTGATTAGGCCCAAGATGAATAATCAAATAATGGAATAGACAACCCTGAAAACCAAGCACGGCTATTTATAATGTTAAATTGCATCTAATAATGTAAACAATAATCCAGAAGTTTAGAAAGCTGATGTTAATAACAAGAAAAGAAAAAAAAGAACTACTCAACTAGATGTATACTGATATTGTAGAAAGGAAAAAAAAAACTTTGAATTGGAGCAAATTCGAATCTTCAGTCTGCAAAAAGAAAATAACAATCATATACCTCTTAAGATCATATGGATACACATGCGCCATTGATTATTACAATGCTAATTAATGTTAACGCATGGCGTAATGACTCTAATGAGAAATGAAACTAGATGAAATAGAGAATATTGCAAAAGAACCACACATTCGGCAAACATATCCTATTTTCTGGACCTAGAGAATACAAAAGCTCAGGTAACAATCAAAATCCTTTGCCATCGTGTTTTTGACACTTCAAACCCAACAACAATGGAAAAAAAAAACGAAAGACACAATAAAGTGAGTTTATTTACTTGAAGGATAAAATTCGACTGCGTCATCACCTTTTGTATTTTCAACTAAAAACTAAACAATTAAGAAGTTGAAAGCCTTAACCAAAATGTACAATTCACTGCATCCCAATAAGTGGACAAGTAAAAATAAATTAAAATGAAATCACCTGAAAAACAAACTGTTAACTGCCAAAAATATTATCTTAGGAATACCACAAAACAAGGAACTCTGTTTTAGCATATCAAGTCTCTTATTGGCTACAACTTGCGTCCTAAAATAGCAGAAACTAATCTACCAAAACTCTGTAGATTGAATTTCAGAAATCCTAGCAGGACTAGTAGATATTATTCAACAGCTAATTCTGCAATTCAACAGGAATATAAGAAGGGAAAATGACATAAAAACAATATGCACTTGCAATCACTTCCCACAGTATGCATTAGCCTAACATAATTAAGAGAATTTTCTTTTCCAAGAAATTGATTTAGAAAATAAAATTACAATAAACCCAACAGGCTAACAAATAAAACTCTAAACAGCAAAAATAAACTCAGATTAAGTCTCAATCCCCTGTCAAGATCTCATATCCCAAATCATCAAATTGAAACTAAAGCGCAACTCAATAATCATCCCCAGTAACAATAAGCAAACAGATTTTCAAACAAAATTCAAAATATGAAAAATGGCAAAAAAACGAATAAGAAAAAGAACAAACAAGAGCTAAAACGCACCAAAAACAGAAAGTTGAGTGAAACCCACAAGCAAAAATCCCATTTTGAAGCGAGCTCATTTGAGGAAAACAAGAACCCACCTCACTTTCGTGTCGAAAGAGAACTTTTAATAGAAAGAAGTAAAGGGAAGGTATGTGTTACCTTTTCTTCTTTACCAGAAAGCAAAATATATGAAATGAATGAGTGTGTTCACATAGTTTAGTGTGGGCTTTTATTGCTTGAGAGATCGTGCAAGCAACTGTTTGTTCAGTTCTCGGAGTTTGGTGCGCTTATATCTGCGTTGGTTGCAGATTTCTTTATATACATATCAGAGACACGAGAGAGAGAGAGAGAGAGATTCAGTTTTCCATCGTGTAGTATTTTATGCTTTATTTTCTTTTCTTTAATGGGTTAATGGATTTTAAAAGAGTCGATAATTGGATTTTTTTTTTAAAAAAATTACTTTCAAATTAGAGCTGTCCTTATTTTCATTTTTAAAGTTTTTATGGTATTTAAATTTTTAATTATTAAAATATACTCCAGCAAATAATTTTAATTTTTTATTTGTATACAGCCTATAAGAATATAAATTTTTGAAAACGAATAATCTAAATTAAGTGTTTATTATTTTCTCTTTTTTAAAATTAAAATTTCATATTGGCATGGATTCTAATTACGTATCAAGAATAAATGAAATAAATTTATTTAAAAAAATTATCAATGAATATTTTGCTTATCTGTTAAGAAATTGACAAATACATTATTATTCATTGTAGATGTGTGTGTGTGTGTGTGTGTGTATGCTAAGAAATCCAGTCACATTGCAAAGTTTTCACCCTAAAGTGGAAAAAGTTGTTATTTCTTCACAAATAAAATAAGGAAAATAATTTGGAAATTGCTGTTTGTTTTAATTAATTTTTTTATTCATGTTTATAATTTTTCTCAATTGATATTATCATGTAATTAAATTTTTTTTTTGGTTGAGAGGGATAGATTACCATGTTATTTTACTTATTATAATTTACTTAAAAAATATAATTTTTTTAATATAATTAATATGTGTCGATATACTATATATTGAAGATAATATACGATAAATTAATATAAATATATTGATACAGCTAACAATAATTTCGATATTCAAATCATGAAATTTCTTGCTTTTTAAAATAATTTAATTATTAATTTATAAATGTACAATAATTATAATAATAAGGAAAACATGAAAATAAAAAATTATGATAATGTTTACTTACCTAAAATAATCATTCGAGTGATATTTTTTTTTCTTTCAACAGCTTTAAAAGTACAAAATATATTTAATTTATGTATTTAAAAAATACCTTTAAATATTAATAAAAAAAATTAAATCTCAATTAGTGAATAAACAAATTATGAAGCACTTTAAAAATTAGTCTTAAATATTAAAATGAAGAGTTGAAGTAAATAAATAAATAAGATAACAAGCAATATCTTGGATAACATCTCATGAGTACATCTTCCATAATTACAATATTAATATTATTGTGTTGGTCGGTTGTTAATAATATAATTAAAGACTTGTTTAATGACTCTTCAAGAGTTTACTCATTTGTTAATCAACCCAAATAAATAATTAGATTGTGTCACTCATTTTTTATTAATTTTTTAATTAAATATGTATTATTAATTATATATACATGAATGCATTAGAATGGTTGGTCATTTGCCAATTCACAAGCTAAAATATATAAAGGAAAAAGGTAAAATTATTAGTGATAATATGTTCATAAATATTATTATAATATATATATATATATATAATCTAGCTTTTCTTTTTTGAGAAATTGAATTTATTTTTGGTGATCATTTTTTTTGAAAGCCTGAACAAACTTAGTAATTTAAAGAGTGGCTCAGCGATAGTGTGCGACTGTGGTGATCATTTAATTACATATATATTATTATAATATTATTAACTTATTAGTGATAATTTTTTCATTATATATACATATAAATATTATAGAGACTTCTTGACATTTATCACTTGGAAATTTAAGAGATATTTCCTTGCAATAATAACCCAATTCTTCAACTTGACATTTGAATTTGGATTTAGTTCATGAAGGTTCTGTCACAGAAATTTCCCTTCCCATATGAGTAAAATTTGACATTTTATTTAGTGAGAGTGACTCTTGTAAAAGTACAAATAAGATATTTTTTTTATTGTCATTATTACTAATTAGTCTCTAGATCAATTCAAAATTCACAACATTTAACTAATTAAATATTCAAGAAAAAAAATTCACAATGCTCTTAATATTTAATTATATATCAATCCAATGCTTTTAACAATATTTATTTATATTTAACTAATACATTTATATTAAAATATATAGTCACTGAAGATTCTAAGTTCTTACTATTGTTAAGTCTCCCAACTTCAAAAAAAAAAAAAATAGATTGTTTTAATAGCAAACAATACAAAATAAAATAAAGGTACAAAGTTAATAATTTAGATACAGTCATTAAAGGTGTATTTATTTTTATTGTAAATTTTTTGTTTTTATTTTTTAAATTAAAAACCGTTTTTACTCTTTATCTTATATTTTTAAAAATATATTTTATGTTTTTTAAAATATATATATTATAATTATTAACAATCAGGATATAATTTAGTGATTAAAAATACGTGTTGCTCTCATCTAGATGTTGAATTTGATTCTCCTAGATATTTCTCTTCTCATATATAATTAATAAAAATATATATATTATAATTATTAAAAATTTAAATTTTTAAAAATAAAAATAAAATTTTTTAGAAAAAGATAATATCAAAAATTAATTTTTAGTGTAAAAAAAAGAATTTTATTAGTATAAAATGTCTTATATAAAAAATTTATTAATATACAATAACTTCTCAAAATCAAAATCCTCAAAATTATATTTTATGGATTACATATTTAATCTAAAATAATTTTATTTTATTAGAAAAATTTAAAATTTAATGATATTACGAAATACATTTTATTTTATTTTTTAAAAAGTTAAACCCAAAAAATAAAAATGTCCTAAATACACCCTTAATAATTAATTTTTTTATATAGAATTATTTTATTGATAATTTAGTTTCAAAATATAATTCGAATTTAATGTTAATTCCACATCAATTAAGTAAATAACTCACTAATCTAGTGATTTAATTTTTATAAACTTATCTACTTATAGAATTTATGGTCAATTAAATTACCTATTAAGTTATGATAATCATTTATTAAAAATAAGATAATATCTTGATAGAGTGAGTAATCTTTTAAAATAAAGATAATGATTATTACGTTCAGTGTTTTGTTGAATAATTTCTAGCTCTCTTCTCTTATTAATAACACAACACAGAAAATCATTTGCGACATATAGTGAAAAAAATTCAGTAATTAAAGTTCTTAGAATTTCTGTATATAATAGTTAGATAGAGAGAATAAGATTGTTTAGAATTAAAATTTTAAATTAAATGGGCTCTTCAATTCAATAATAGTTATTTTATCTTTTAATAGTATGTCAATTAATTCGTTATTTTCTTAAGATGTTTTAAATTTTATTATTTATGGCATTATATTTTTTTCGTATTAAAATTTTTTTACAGTTGGTAGAGTCTATTAAATTCAAATATCTTAAAATTATAATATTATGATTATCATAATATTAGTTATTGTGTTGGATTTAATTGATTAAGATTGTGGTTAATATTTATAAATGAATTAAAATTTCATAACTTTGTTTTGCGTGTATCCATAATAGGGCAGATTACTATTAGTTTTGTTTTTTTTTTTTTGCGAATTTACAATGTTCAAGATGAATCCATCTTTACTATTAAAACGTAATAACAATTGTTAATTTTGCTTCTGTAACTTAATGTATACAATATAATATTAAAATTATAATATGATGGGCCATGATATTATGACTTCTGGATTTATTGTTTTGCGAATTGATTTTGATGAATACTGGGACCATTATAGTTTTACATGCAATATAATATTATATTGTATGATGGGCGATTATATTTTTTTTTTTTGAAGCCAGATATCTAACGTATCGGACAAATGCTATGCGTATCATCAATAAACGTTTTACATATTATATAATATTACAATTATTATGTATGATGATCATTATAGTTTTAAAGTTTTTTAAAATAATTGAGCATATGTCGAGCAGATATTGGCTAATTATTTGCATCTTAATGAACGCGCATATACTGATAATATTTATGTTCATCTTCATTGAATTGAATTTGATGAATTAAAAAAATATTATTTGTTTTGGTTTGTAACTATTATACAATCATAATGATTACAAATTAAGGAATAAAAAATAAATTGTATTATATATTATATATTCTTACATGGCTTTATATCCTAGATGTATTTTTATGTTTATATGCCAGCATATATAATTATATATACAATGTATTATATCTTTAAACAATATATATTATATATATTTTTGATAATTTATGGATATGAACATTAGATCATTATTCACAAAATTAGTATGTGATTTTTTGATGCAAATTAGGTTAAGTAGTTTTATGACTTAAGATTTACTAATTTAGATTGTTACCAAAGTAACCTAAGTTGATGACTCTTATAATAGTTAAACTACATAAAAGAATACAATGTTGGTAGACAATTTATAAATATAAAGTTCACTAGTTTAGATTGTTGCTAGAGTGACCTAAGTTAGTGAACCATGCATTTATATAAATTGCATAAAAAAATTAAGAGACTTATAAAGAAATAGTGTTTTGAGAGTATTTATAATTAGGAGATTGGAGCTAGTTCAAAGGAGAGTCACATTCTAATAATTATAAAATAATAGTATTATTTTTTATTATTTAGAAAGATAATATGTATACCCAAAAGTAACATGTAAATAACATAAAATATTAATGTAATTTTAAGCTTTCTTCAAGTGAACACTAGATATGCAAGAGTTTTATCCAAAGAAAAACTATAGTAATATTAATAGTTCATCGTTATATATTTTAAGTTTGTACTTGAGGCCTTATTGTGAGTATTATTCTGTTTTGTATAGTTTTCACTTCTTTATACTCTCTTGTATCTGGAATGATAACATTTGATGAGTCAAATTTTTTTGAGTGGTATGAAAGAGTTTAATTCTCACTGGGTGTATTGGATCTGGAGCTGGCTTTGATAATTGAAAAACTATCTGAAGCTGTCGATGATAGTACTTCAGAGCAGGTGGAACAATTAAAGGCTTGAAAAATGTCAAATAGACTCAGTATTATATTCATGAGAATGACCATGCCAATAATATCGAGACCTCTCTTCTTCAAACCGAGATCGCCTCAAAATTTCTAAAATCTGTTGAGAAGTACTTTAAACGTGCTGATAAGTCTCTTGTAAGCACATTGATTGCTGAGTTGACCACGATGAAATATAAAAAAAATAGGTTGTTTTAATACCAAAAAATAAAAAAATAAAATAAAGGTACAAAGTTAATAATTTAGATATAGTCACTAAAGGTGTATTTGTTTTTGTTGTAAATTTTTTTATTTTTTTAAATTAAAAACTGTTTTTAGTCTTTGTTTTATATATTTTAAAAATCTATTTTATGTTTTTTAAAATCTATATATCATAATTATCAACAATCAGGATATAATTTAGTGGCTAGGAGTGCATATTACTCCCATCTAGATGTTAAATTTGAGTCTCCTATACATTTCTCTCCTCATATGTAATTAATAAAAATATATATTATAATTATTAAAAATTTTAATTTTTAAAAATAAAAAAAAATTAGAAAAAGATAATATCAAAAACTAATTTTTAGTGTAAAAAAAAAGAGTTTTATTAAATATTTTATATAAAAAAAGAAGTTTTATTAATATACAATAACTTCTCAAAATTAAAACTCTCAAAATTATATTTTATGGATTAGATATTTAGTCTAAAATAATTTTATTTTATTAAAAAAATCTAAAGTTTAATGATATTACGGATCACATTTTATTTTATTTTTAAAAAAAAAGTTAAACTCAAAAAATAAAAATATCCTGAATACACCCTTAATAATTGATTTTTTTTATATTGAATTATTTTATTGATAATTTTGTTTCAAAATGTAATTTGAATTCAAAACTTTTTTAATTCTATAGATAATATCTAGTATTATTAAATTAAGTATTAATTAATTTTTTATTATAAAATATTAATACTATAATTTAATAATCCCATATTTTGTTGAGAAGTGAATATTGAATTTATCATAAGCTAATTAATTTTTTACAAAGTTGTTCACTGGCTTAGAATTTATATATACATTTTTGGGTGGTTGTCTCTTCAATCATATTATCATCCAAACAAATGAAAATGTGATGTTTGAGTATTATAAGTATATATATATATATATATCTATATATATATAATCACAATATATAATCATTACATGAAAATTTCACTCTGACAATTAATATATGGCAAAAGGAAAGTTGGCCAATATTGCATAATTTGGTATAGCATCAGAATTTAATATTTCATGATGATAGGTATCCTATGTTCTAAAACGTATACAAGTGATGCTCAATATATAATAAAATAGAGTAATTAATTTAACACCTAATTGCATTAAATCAAAATGCATTTGTTTTAACCCTTAAATGTTTAAGTTATTGGCATTATTAGATTAATAATTCAGTAAAAATAATAATAGAAGTTAAAAATTCAAGTTCATTAAATTTGCTTTTAAATGAATTTTTTTATGTATAAAAAATTGTCTATGTTTGTTGTGTAGTCCAAAGATAATGTATCTCACAATGAAGGAAAAAAAAAGGAATTTTAAACGTGTTTATGACAAAGTTAAAAGGGTAGACAATTGGCTTTTCCAAGATTAAAGAGAAAAAATAAAGGTCTGGCTTCCATTGTGGGGAAAAAGGGTATGTTTGTTGAATCTTTTCTAAGATGGGGAAAGACTGAAAAAAAGGGTCGCATTTGCATCAATATGTGGAAGCATGCCTTAAAGTTTATGTCAAACTTATGGCCCAAATGCAGCAAATATTATAAGAAAACATAGGAAAAGGACAACATACAGTAATAGAAGAAAAATCACCTTGGATTCTCTCTCTCATGGTCCTTGCTTGAAATCTAGCATGATTTTTAGTTTGATTATTTTATGTGCATACCCTATGAGAAAATAAATAAATAAATAAATGGACCGACAATAGTTTATTTCACTTATAAAATTCTCATTAAAATTATATATAATATTGAGTTTGAACTTTTCTTGATATATTAAATAAAAGAAAATAGAAAAAAGAGTACACATCTCTACATGGGTTGGCGTTGTGAGAAATGAAATTTCAATGTAGTTGGTGATCGATTTTACTTGGGGAAGTGACCATCCAACCAAAAGACTAGGATATATATATACAAGTAAATAAATTGTTAATTGAGAAGATTAATAGATGTTTCATTCCATTTTTTTATTTTGTGAATTTCTCTAAAGGAGCAAAGAATTTCTTTAGCTCATTAATTCATTTCACAACAAGGGGCTTTTTTCCTTACCAAAACAAGGACTAATTATCAAGAACTTGTCCATCTGTTTCTGCTTCTTGCTTTTAATTTTGTCTTTCTTTGTGACATTGTTATTATTATTGTTGCTACTTATACTTACCTAATATTCTACCATCTTCATTAATTCATATTTAATTGTAAGACAAATATAGCTCGTGGAATTCAATTCTAGTAAGATAACAAGTTTTTAGTATGACCTAAAGGTTCTCTTTTTTTCAACTAGGCAGATGGTTAGACCATCTCACCATAGCATTCTTTTCTGGTAGGCTGCAACAACTTTTGTTCTTTGCTTTGTTTGGAAGTTAAAGCTTTGGAAAATCAAGAAAATCAGCTTTACAGAATCTTTTCTTTTTAAACAGAAAAACATTCAAAGCAGAAATTAATCAGCTTTCTTCTTTATTTTTACCTTGTAGGTTTCATCACACTTAATTGGAGCATCTAATACTAACACTATGCCAGGGGAGCAAAACTCAAAGCTATATACTTTTTGGCTCTTTGCCTACTCAAATACGAACATATGGTACAATAATTATCCAATCAAACTCTTGATATAAAGTTGGGTGTTAAGTAAATTGAAGGTAATGAAACTTTTGTGGCTAAATCTATCTGTATGCTGCCTTTTTTCGCCCTGAGACAGTCTTCTTTACAACTCCTACCGAGACTAAGAACTGATCCAGGGATGATAGGGTCTTCATATCATCTGGTGGGAAGTAGCTGGCAGCCTTTCCCATAAGTGATGTGAATAGAAGAGACAGTGAAGGTCGAGTAACATATCGCTCACCCAAGAGGTCGTCTAGGAAAGCAAATGCAGCTAAGAAATCAGACCTGCTTGCATTTATTGGAGCAGCAAAATGAGCAGGGATGATTCTCTTGATTCTCCAATCCTGTGCAATTCTATCAATCCAATCCCTGACCTGAGATTTTAATAAGAACAATGTTAACTATACTAATTTTGAATAACTTATATTTGACTGTAAGAACTAGGGAAGATTGATAATTCAAAGAAACTTTGGCGGTTATCACGCTAACTTTTTGAATTGAGACAGTTTGTGGTTTAATTGTTCTAGACACAGCAAAAGGAAGTATTTCTCAAAATCACTACTTTTTACCTTTCCAGGAACTTTGCTGAAGACCAGAGTCTTTACAATAGGGGAAACAATCAACTTTTGTGACATTTGAGCAAAACTAGCTTTCGGTTCCAACAGATTGGATGGACCAAGAAACAAAATCTGAAGAACCATTCTTTCCCAACCTGCACCGAAGAATATAATTCTTCAATTTCTTCATTATAACATCAAGTTTACTATCAAATTACACCAGTAACAACATGCTTGATTTCATTGTTGGAGTTGGGACTAAGGAACTGACCTTTTTGGCGGTTCATTTGGTTATCAACAACTGGTTCCTGAGGAACTTTCTTTCCTTTACTTAGAATCTTTACAGCCAAGCCATTCTTTGCTGATGCTAACAAGGATTCTTTGCTAATACATTCAGGTGGCTTTCTTGGGACAAAAATTACAGCATCTGTTACCAGTAGCGTTCTAGATTGCTTGTGATAGAAAGCTACCTCTACATATGGTCCAATTCCTGAAATAATCCACAAGAATATTTATTTGTAACATTATCCATTTAAGTGAAGTTTGATTTAGTATTTAAGCAAGTTACATTACCAACTTCTGGTGAACTTAGAACTTTTTGTTCAATCTCATCGGCCCATGGTGTAGATAAATCCTCATCTTTTAAGGTTTTGGCACGAAAAATCCCAAAAAATTCAATTGGCAAATTCAATGGCCAACTCCATTGCCTTGGTGCAACCCATATTTGGGCTTGTGGAAACTTTCTTGAAAATGGGCCAACAAAAATTTTATGCTCATAAGCAAATGTAGGCAGGACAATGTATTCTACTGGAGCTCCCAACTCCTTCACAAGCTGGCAAGAAATATCAATTGTCAAAGAGGCATTCCAGTTCGCAGAAGAGCTAACCACTCATAATGTACCAGAGAAATGAACTAAAGTAATACGAGGAACTGAGTCTAGTAAAAAATATTCTGGTACCAAAAACAATTAGCAATCACAGTAATCAACATCTAGGTGGCATTTCTTTAGGTCATTCTTAAACACCTGACACTTATAAGGCTATTGATCCAAATGCCCTTACATAGCATAACAGCTGAATCGTTAACTTAAATCACCACAAACATAACATATTGGCATGACCGATAATGTAACTTTTCCTAAATGAATTCAAGATAGTGCCAACTGTGATTGTTATGAATTCAAGATAGTGCCTACTGTGATTGTTACGAATTCAAGATAGTGCCTACTGTGATTGTTAAACTTTGGCCACGACACTGACATGCTGACACCACAACTACAATTTAAAACCTCAAACTTTACAGGTTAAATTCTTATTAAAAGCAGGTACTTTCATATTGTTAAGGAGATAACTGATACCTAATAAGATGACCAAATATTCTTCCACAGATTCCATGCATATCATGCATAGATACAGGGCCAATTCCTAATATTTGAACCTTTTGCATATCGCCTATATGACGTATTTGATGCCATAAAGTTTAAAACAACAGAAAAAAGAGAAAAAAAGAAAAGAAAAGAAAAATTATACAGCAAGGCTGCATCACTTTCTTTTTTTTTTAATCCGTTGAAAACTGGTTTTCCTGTTGCTAAGCTGGGTCATTTGTAGTCCTTAAAAGTTTAGTAACTAACCTGTAAGACTTGAAAATACAATAGACAGAAATGTGGAAGTATCTTTAGAGAACTGAAATGCTTTACTTAATACTGAATTAGAAGGAAGATAAATAAGTAATCTTAATAATGAATTAAAAGGAAGATAAATAAGTAATCTAATTTTATGAGACATCAAAACTGTATTTGAATGCTGTGAATACAATTGAAATTCGCATATACACAAAAGCAAAAAGAGTTTGACTATTAAGCATCCTCATTAAATAAAGGGTTAGTAAAGAAGATAGAACCTGAATACACTCCTTGGTTGGAGCAATGGGTGCATGGATCCATAAGCCTCCAGATTTGAGTTTGATGACTGTCATTCGAATATTTGTTGAGACACTGCTGAACCCTAATGCTTGCTCTTGTTCGAACAGCCATATGCAACCTTTCACAGCCTATGAAGGACATTAACAGCAGTGAGAGGGCAAAACTGTTAAATTAAATCACAAATAAAACTTCTAACTTTATTTCATGTTAACATACATAATTGGAAAAACAAAATCCTGCAGTTTAAATTAATTTTTCTCATTCACTCAAACATAACTCTATCTTTTGTCGTTGAGTTTCTGACAATAACTTACTATATTTAACAGCAAATTCAATCATGTAAAAATTGAGTAAATTTATTATTATTTTTTTACTTTTATTTTTCTGCTTATGTAAGTACGATCTTACTCCTTTGTTCAAATACAATAATTTGTAAATTTTAGCCAATGACATAAAAATAAATCTCATATGACAATCACAATATGGAAAAAGCTTTCTTCACAAGGGTTGAAGCAATTGACAACAGCTGAATTTGGGTTGTTCACAATTAGTGTTCTTCTGAAAATCATTTGCAAAAGAAAAAAAATAAGTGCTTCAGTAAATTGTTGTTCTCTAACTCAAAAATAACAAATGCTACTGAGTACAAAGTTGTTCTCTACCAGCCTTGTCAATTTAAATTCTATCCATTTATATAAACTAAATTATAAATAGTGAGAGTAGTTGAATTACAGATTAGAATGCTAGTTCGTATCATCAGCACAACACATTTGAGGGGTTAATTAGACTCCGAGTATGGTTCGAACTTTAGACATCACAGTTCTTGCATGTCACATCACACAAGCATTTTAACAACAACAATGCGTGCATCACTAATACAAGCCCATCCACTTAACATCAAAGCATATCATTGCATGCTAGAAGCAAAAGAGCAGAAACCCAGATTTTTTCTTTTTTATTTGAGGAAGGTAAAATGAGTTGGAGTACTGTGAATTACGCAACAGAGATAGCTCGCCAGTCGCCTTTTTATAATTCTAAAAAAGAATTAGTAAATACCAAAACATCCATTATAATATAGTTATGAAAGGATTCAAAACTAAGAACCTCCACTATCCAATCTCTAAAAGGGGGATAAAAAGACCAATTAGACTAAGCTTAATTGCATATATTAATACACAAACAGTAACAATTCCTATAATTTTTCTCTGTAATAATATAATTCCAACAATATGTCAATTAGAACTACAAGAGAGTGAGAGCATAACTTGAAAGCTGTAATCTTTTCAAAAAAGGAAACGGTGCAGAAATATAAGCACAGGGAAAACCTACTCTCATATATAAATCCAAAACCCTGAACAAACAGAATTAATGATTACAATTTACAATTTCAATTTTCAGGCCAATTAAAAGATAGAGAAAAATGAGAAACTGACCTCAGTCCTTATAGTACGTCTATTGAGGAAAGGACCAAGAGGAAAAGGAAACCCTGTAAAGTTAAGATAAAACCTTCCACCTGTGGTGGTGGCGCGGGTATTGTTTGCTGCAGCAACCACCAAATTGATGTTCTCTCTTCTTTTATATCTGGGTTTTAATGGCAATGAAAGACCCTTCAAGGAACTGCCAAGAAAATTAAAATTTGATTCATGTAAGGAAATTGGATTCCGTAAGATGGTGAATTTTGGGGAAGAAATGGTAATTGCTGCCACCATATCGTGGAACTGTATTTCTTTTTTACAATGAGCCAGCAAAAAAAAAAGGTTTGAAGTGGGCTTAATGTTGTTAACAGAATCTAGACTTGCAAATTGCAAGGCTATGGTTGTGACACGTGGAATTCTGTCTGTGTTGGATTTTCCTACGTGGAGTTTTTCGGGGAATTATTGTGGTTTGTGAATGGTCGGTCAGTATTAAACAACTTTATGGAGCTATGACTTGCAATTCCGTTTCTGGACCAGAAAAAATTTAGACCTTAATTTAGACATTGACAGCCATAGATCAAGAATTTAATCCACTGGCAAGCCAAATAATGCCTTGCTCCATTATGATATCAAATATTGGGTTTGAAAAAAAGGTCACTATTGAAGGGCTAATGAGTTATGAGAACAAGATAGATCGAGTTATTGCCGTTAAGCAGTGCAATTGATAAGCAGATTGTAGTATGTGCATACAATGTGATTAATTAGACTTCCGACTTTGATTTGGACTTACAATCTTATAATTTTATAATTGTAGACACGATTCTGAATCTAGTTAAATATGTAAAGACCGAAACTTTTCATGTCTGGCTCACCAGTAAAGCAAACCAGCAACATGTGGAAAGGGAAAGCACCCACTTTTCACTTCTATAAATGGTACTAGCTTCACCATTTGCATAACATTATCAAGAGATGCAGATCATGCAGGCAATTTGATGGCAATTATTGTTTTGAATGTTGAATTGTTTAGCAGATAGTGACCAAGAAAACAAATTAGAACTATAGGCAACTTTGGAATTGAAGTTTCACTGTAGGTTATGGATTTTTTTTTTCTTTTAGTACTTGGTTTGGTTTGAATTCAAGGTTTCACAGCTCTAAAGATGACTCCAGTATATATTAACCAAAGACTCGTTGGGATAAGTTCTCTGCATCACAACTCTTAGAACAAAACTATATCAAAATCCAAACTACATAAACATAACAGGTAAACTAATTCATAAACAACAAAATGCATAATAAGCATAGCAAAAGTATTTGGTTGAAAGAGTTGTGGGCAATGAAGACTTGTTTAACGGGCAGAAAGACTTGACTTTTTTTTTTCCTTCAAAACCAATCAAGGGTCATAGATTGAAAAATTATTCACACGGGAAGCAAAACTATAATATAGATTCAATAAACAAGGGTCTGCATATGACAAAGAAATCGAGCTCTTGGTTAAAAGCCCTCGCACTAATTAATTACTTTGTATGCTTACAATTGCTTGCTAATCTGCAAAGCAAGCCTAAATCGCAGTTGAGGTTTCCATGCATTGG
This sequence comes from Garcia nutans, assembly GCA_947685225.1. Classification (NCBI taxonomy): domain Eukaryota; kingdom Viridiplantae; phylum Streptophyta; class Magnoliopsida; order Malpighiales; family Euphorbiaceae; genus Garcia; species Garcia nutans. Next base: position 53,902,160 of record CANTUV010000012.1, read on the forward strand.
GCCTCCATTGCCACAATAATTCTAGACTATTGACACCCTTGATCCCAGCCATATTTTACATGAGCTGATGAGAGACTGAGCAACCTGCAGAACTGACATAGCCTTTGAAACTGGAAAGTCGTCAAATTACAAAGTTTAAGGCAAGTAGAAGCCAGTATCTAGGTGGAAACTTCTATTCACAAAGTTTACAAATAAGAAGCTAATTGCATCAAGTGATGATTTCTCTAACAAGCCAATCCAAACTCGGATAAGCGAAATATAGGATTAGAAATGATGGGAGAGCAAATAGAACCGTGATAAGAATGTACAGGCCTAAAATGGCTGCACTGGCAGGTATAGCATATAAAATGATCAAAAGGAATATTATGACCAAAGGAAACTTGGCTGTCAAATGAACGAAGAAAGCCAATGACTTATGAAGAGAAGAATGTATTCTTCCAAGGTTGATGAAAGTATTGCCATGATTGTGATCATGGTTTGTTCCTAATGGCTCCATGTGATGTCCGCTTCTGCTGATGTTGCGACTTACCTGATATCCTGGGGCTAAATTGTTGTCTGATGACCAGAGGGGTTGATGATCTTCAAATAAATTATTATGGGACTTGTGTCCATCATCATTCTTGCTTTCAACCATCCAAAGTAGGAAGTAATTCTTGCGAGGAAACTTCAAGTTGCCTCTGTAGACTAGGCGGAAGGATAAGAGATTGCACCATGGACAGGAAATAAAGAGGGGAAGTTGGATAGGTAATGTGGGGAATTTCACAACAGCCCATTGAAGTCCTAGTATGCAGTTTTTACAAAGTGTATGGCCACACCATAAAACATAAGGCACATTTTCCACAATATTGAAGGACTCCCAGCATATTGGACACTCTAGTCCTTCTTCTCTGCTAACAACAGAAGAGGCCTCATCATCTGAGAATTCTGATGCAGCTTGACTCAACTTTGGGGTGCTGTTCATGCCAACACTTCCCGCTATGCAGTTGGATGCAAAATGCCACATTTTGATAGCAAGAAGTGAACCGCAGAAGCAGTATTACATTCTACGCCGGTAAAAACTGAATTTGATAACTGGCATCAATAGCCATTAACTCATGCCTTGAAGGTCTCCCCTTAATAATTATTAACACCATTAACAATTTTACCCCGCAATGCACCTGGAAGAAGAATAGAAGCAAGAAAGAGTGTCAAGATAATTTTTCTTAGTGAATATGATTTAGGCTGTCAAATTCAGTTTGGTGTTGGTTTCCAGTTTCTCATTGCAATGTGATTACGGATCATATGTTACAATGAAAGATAAAGATTAGTCAGGTGTTTAATGCTATCAATAGGAGACAAGATCAATGTGTTGATGTTAAAATCTCCTAGAGAAAAGGAGGCTTGAATCAATTAATTAGAAAGAAGCAGAACAAGATGATCAAAAAGAGCTCAATAACCCAAAATTTTGACCTAGTAGTAAAGGTTGCAGTTTTTGATCAAAAGTCAAAACAGAACAAGTTTTCTTCTAACCCAAAAGGCAAAATATAAAAATTAAGGCATTAAGAAATCCATAATAACAGGACATATTCACTAATAATTATAGAATCAGCACAATTCATTTCATTATTTATATTGCTTCTTCATTGTTTTCCTTCTAGTCACATAAATATGTTTGCATAAGTTGCATCCATAGAATATCTGCATTCCTACATATCTAGCTAGCTAGTAGCCACAATTAACATGGCAACAATAAACCTAGAACCAAAAGCAAAAGATAATAATGATGAAAGTAATAATGACAGAATAAGGCAATTAATTGACTAAAAATAACAAAATGCAGCTACAAATGGATTTTTAATAACGCAAAATGCAATTAATAAATTTCTAGGTGAAATATGTCCAGGACACATTCTAACAATAAGGTCAGCACAAAACAAAACCTAGGAAAAAGAGAAGAACAATATGAATAATATGGATCAAGAATGATAGATGTGCATAGTCAATAGCAGACAGTTGTTATTCCAATCGTCCCAACAAAAAATGGTACTTCCTGAGTTCTGCTTAAACCAGTCACAGCAACTGTATGGCCTAGCACACTTTCAAGCTTTCTTTGGCAATTTGATTTACATTAATGAGAATTAAGAAGCTGCTTCTTTTCCGTTGACAAAAAAAATAAGGAGCTTTTCTTTCCAATTTTATAAAGAAAAGGTCTCAAATCCATAAAACTCCAAATCAATGTCCTAGTTACAAATTAATCAAACAAGAATCCTCACATATAACCCATACAAGCAGTAAAGATGGCTGCTTGCACTAATCCTAATAGCCGCTTCAAGTTTGTCAGTCAACATTAAACTTCAAAAAGAAATATATATATACATATATATATATAGAGAGAGAGAGAGAAAGAGAGCCTTTATGATCATTTTAAGAAATGCCCATTTCTTAAAATGAGAATTAATGAGAATTTTACATTAATGAGAATTAAGAAGCTGCTTCTTTTCCGTTGACAAAAAAAATAAGGAGCTTTTCTTTCCAAATTTATAAAGAAAAAGTCCCAAATCCATAAAACTCCAAATCAATGTCCTAGTTACAAATTAATCAAACAAGAATCCTCACATATAACCCATACAAGCAGTAAAGATGGCTGCTTGCACTAATCCTAATAGCCGCTTCAAGTTTGTCAGTCAACATTAAACTTCAAAAAGAAAAAAAAAATATATATATATATATAGAGAGAGAGAGAGAGAGAGCCTTTATGATCATTTTAAGAAATGCCCATTTCAATATAACCGAAATCCAAACTGTTTTTCCCCTTTAGCATACATATAAATCTCAGATATAACAAACAAACAAGAAGCCAATATTTTTGTAATTATAAACCAAAGCAGCAATCCCACAATTAACAAACAACTTAAAGAATTCTAAAAAAAAAAAAAATCCAAGAATTAAGATCCATACATGCAACATCAAAACAACCGATCCATCAAAATCTAAGTTAGATTAGAATAAAACTAATAGAGAAATCAAGCTAAGAACTTGAATATAAATAATAAAGAGCAGTCGATACTATGTGATCTTACCAGTTATTCTTGGTCAATCCAAAGATAGAGAAAATAAAACAAAATAATAAATAAATAGAAAAAGAAGCCTCCACTCTCCTCCTTTCCCTCTCTCTTGCTCTGAAATTAAAGAATGGACAAACTGTCAGTTTTGGAGCCTTGTTTAACAGATTATACGTTGGAGCCAAGATGACAAGGATTTGGTTGTCCACGTGGCCTTTCACAGTTGGTTAGAAATTTTTGTTAGTTCACGTAAATTTGATAACGACGTCGTTGTCGGTACATATTCATATCATCGAAACGGTACGTCCCGATTCATTTCTAAATTCTAATATACGAGAGAATAATTCCATTAATACTTGAATACTATATTTTTCCAAAAAAAAAAAAATTAACTGGTATCATTTACGTATTCAAATTTTTATTATCATTTGATATTTGAAGTTATTAATTATTTTAATTAACATGGTCTGCTCTGTACTCTATAGAACCTGACTGTTAGGTACAGTATATGTATATATATATATATATATATGTGGGCAGATAGAGAAGCTCCAATAATGGAGGTTGGGGATTTTGTTGTTCTCAATCATTTTTTTAAACCCTTGTTTGACGAAGGAAGTAAAATTGAAATTGAAGATGAATTTGAAATTTTACTAGTCAATTCATTAACTTATTTTTACTTAATAAACATAAATTTATATTAATATTTAATACATATATATATGTGATAATATTTGTAAAAAAATAAAAAATAAAAACATCGTGTGATTAACATGTATGTTAATTTTATGTTTAAGATATAAGTTTTTTTTTTCCTTAAATGAATCCAAAAATATATTCAAAAATATTCAAAAGAAAGAAAAAATTATAAGGTAAATCAGGTTCATATCCCTACTCATAAATCCGATCAATCATAATTTTTTATATAAAAATAAAATTATTTTTAATTAATTTTTTTAAATATTATAAATCAAATAAAAGGTTATAACGGGCCTAATTCATAAATGAAGATATGAATTTAATTCATGATAAAATTTTTAATTGATACTAAAGTTATTTTGACTATTCAGCCTGTTCAATAGAATTTGTTTGAAAATAATTTTTTTTTTGCATAGAAATAAACAAAATCTAGTTGTAAAAGCAATGACTAATTCTGTTGGTTGAACTATCATATGAACATCCTCTTCAAGTAATTGATTCTCATTGAAATTTTTTTGACATTTTTATTAGCAGATGCAACCAAAATCCCACTCTTCATTGCTTTTTTCTAATAACGAATTTAGAAAATGCAACAACTGCCAAGTCTTATATGTATATACAACAAAATTACTGGTGTAATTGTAAAACCAATTTGCAGACTAGCAATAAGAGAATGTGATATAACAGGGATAATTACTAAATTATTGGAGAAATTCTAAAAAATTACTGAAATATGAATTTTTTTCTAAATATTATCATATTTAAAAAAAAACCGTAATTTTAAATTGAAAATTAAACTGAAAATCACACTTTTAGTTTGACCATTTATATTTTTTTAATCATTTTTATATCAAACCGTAATTTTAAGTTGTGATTTGATGCAATTTTTTTAAAATTTATACTAAACAACAACTTCAAGTTGCAGTTTGATATCTGACTAATGAGATTTTTGATATTAATTAAAAATCACTATATATAACACTAAATCTTAAATTCTACTATATTAATGAGACTTCAAATATACAGCATCAAACCTAAAATACTACTATATTAATTAAAAATTAAAATTTTTACTTAATTATTAAAAAATCAAATTTTTATATAAAATACCACTAACTTAATTAAAAAATTAAAATTTTAACACTAATTAACATAAATTACCTAATTATCATAAAAATTTTATATAAAATCTAATTCTACTCTAATATATTAAAAATTAAAATTTTAGCTTTAATTAACAAAAAATTTTAATTTTTATCTAAAATACTGATAGATTAGTTTAAAAAAATTAAATTACTTGACCTAAAAATTAAAAAATTTTAATTTTCTCTTAAAAAATTAATTTATATCACTCATTATTAAACACTCAAATTTTATCCTTAAAATACCACTATAATTTGTCCCTATAATTTTTTAAAACAAATATAATGATATTTTAGGAGCACAAAACCGCAACTCAAAATTTGTGATTTGGTACAAAAATAATTTAAAAAAATAAAGAGTTAAAAGTTTGACCTTTTGATACCCACAATATGATAATATTTAAGAGAAGTCTTAAATTTCAGTAATTTTTTTGGGACTTCTCCTATAATTTCTTAATTATTCTGATATAATAACTCATTTGTTATTTTTATTCAATAAATTTACTCTAATAAATGGTATGAGTGTCTTAGGGCCGGGCTAGACCGAATTTTATCCCAGTCGGCAGTTCGGCCTGAAAAAAATTAGGCTGAAATTTTTTACCCGTAGCCCTACTCTAGGCCCATCGGGCGGGGTCAATTTGGGCATGGCCGGATTAGATGGGCTGATGGGTTGGACCATTTTTTTTTAAATATTTATTATATATATATATAATACAATACATTAAAAAAATTATATATAATACATATTTATACATAAAAATATAATAAGAAAGTTATATATACATATAAGAGAAAGAGAAAGCACGCACGCCCACCCACGTCTCTTATATATATATATATATATATACACACACACACACACATATAGAAGAAAAAGCACGCCCATGTCTCTCTTTATGTGTATATATATATATAAAAGAAAGAGAAAGCTGCTGCATATAAAATATAAATCATATATTATATAACGTTATCAAATATATATAATAAAAATTATATATTATAAATATCGGATCGGGTCAAATTAGCCCTAAAAAAAATTTCTCGACCCCAAAATTCACCCGAATTTTAATCGGGCTCTAATTTTGAACCCGAAATTCAGCTTAAATAATTGTTTGGGCTGACCCAATCCAATAGGGTTGGATTGGGCATGGACTTTCTAAACACCCCTAATAAATAGCAACTATTAAAGCTTGATTTATGAACTCCAAAATCTCCTGGAATTTTGCAGGAAAACTCCGCTTCCGATCAAATCTTCAGTTCAATCAGCAGCCTTAAAGAATAGGCTTTTATACACAATTTCTTCTCCTTTTTTTTTTTACAGTTCTAATAGTGTAAGTTTCTCATGAACTTCATCGAAGAATTAAGATTTTAAGAAACTTCAAAAGAAAAAACAAAATTCCCTTTTCTTGAAGTTACTCAAGATGATCATGTGGCCTGAGTGACAAGAACATTGCTGCATATCGTCTAAGCAGGTTCTCAATGTTCCCATAAATCACTACAGGAATCACTACACCTCTGGTCCGCATCCTGTATCGTCTCCAAGCTAATTGTATGTTCACAGCAGCCCATGTTCGCCAATTCGATGAGTAATATCTCAATGTTCCCTTCAGCCTTTGGCTAGCGAATGTGTACCGAAAGTGATCAGTAATGTATCTAAGATGGTTTGCACCAATACCAAATACTTCTGTTGATTCCATACAGCAAAATGTTGCAGGTCTATAAATGGGCGACGAAGGCACCAAGAGAGCAATTCATCACCTAAAAACCCCCCAGGTTCTAGGACACTTGCAGCTAACATGCCTTTGCTAAAGCTTTGGCTACGTTTCACACGTCCTCGTACTATGAAATACATTCTTGTCACAGGATCTCCTTCTCTAATTATCTGTTTGAGAAACGAGGTACGAAGCTAATTTTAGCACTTTCTGATGAAATGAAATGAAATATGATTAAATGCATCTACACCTTTTTGCCTTTGTCAAAAAGGTTATCTAGAATAAGATCATCCAAATTGTGAAACAGAGGAGCCTGCAGTATAGAAATTACAATTCTGTTACTTTACAGCAGACATTTTTTATTAACATTATTCACAAGTTTATAAGAGATTGTTCACTTAACCTTTTTTATAAGATCATGGCGAAGATAGCGCTTAATGTCTCTCCGAAGTCCCTCAGGCAATTCTTCAATCCACTTAATCTTATCTTCTCCTCCCATGACCGCCCATCTCTGATTATCAAAATTTCGGACTCTACATCTTTAATCTGGTGGCAATTGTCTTCTACACATCCACCATTCTATGTCTTGACGTTTTAGCTGCATGTTCTTGTTCTTTGCCAAGATCACAGACAAAAACACCTATAGAACATTACAAATTAGCAAATCTTTATCTTTAAATTATGCTTTATATTAATGCAAAATCAAACAATAAGGAAAATTTTTTGTCCCCTGGATGTTCCCAACCATTAATGTGAAGAGAGTTAAGCCACATAGCACAATGAATATACTGAACATCACTTCTACCACGTTGCTCTTTGGATCGAGCTCATTGCCAAAAGAGCTGTCAGAATGAGCAAAGATATTTAAGAAAACAGAAATGAGATAGTCAAAACAGTCAAAACACAAGTTCAGACCTGCAGGATGCTTTTTTCTTTTCTTTTTCTAATACCTGAGATTCAATAAGCCCCAGAAAATGGGATAAAGTATCCTGACAGCAAGCGAATTGCTAGTAACAACTAGAAGTCCTTCTGTATAAATCCCATGATTGAATGGTCCATCCTCATTCAAGCACAATGGTTTCGAAATAAATTTCAAGTGATTTCCACAAGGGTTTCCAAATTTATCTTCAGGATACAAAAACTGATAGCAAACATCCTTTGAACATGACAAAGACAGCTTGCAATTTCCATTTCTTTTACATTGTTCCATGAGACATGACACAACTCGTTGAGTCGCAAGAACACACCAGCAGCCTCCAATAACCTTCAAGAAATGCATATTATTAAGTTAAAACAATTCCAATAAGAACTTGTTAATTCTTATTATGTATTATCAGATTAATTTGTTGTTTGAAGAGATAAATTTAAAGTATGCTAACATGTGAAGCAATTAGGTAGGCAATGAGATTAAGGCCAAACCCCACCAAATAGTACCAAAGATGTAACCTATGACCTTTCGCATTCTGCTCATCAAGTGAAAGCTATGATAGTGCTTAGGGAGGAATTGAAACATAAAGCTCAGCAGTATTATTGTTAATACCAGCTTAATTTTCTCTTGCATGATCAATTTTTGCACCAATAACCAAAATATTGCCTGCAAAGCAAAGAAATGAGAATAATGAACCAATTTGCTAATGTCTTCAACGTCAAACCATCAACATTTGTGTTAAAAATGAACGCGATAAATTTTATTCTAGATCGGGCGTATATGCATCCAATCAATAAACACTAAATAAATTCAGTTGTTTTTTCCTATTATCACTTTTTTAAATAGTCTATTATTAGTTAGGTGTATATACTGAATTTATGATCAAACAATTAGATTAACCCAGTAATAATAGTTTGTCATAACTTCATAAGACATTGTAGTCTTTATTAATATAGACATGATGAATTACTTTAGCAATTATATATTAAGGATAAAGTGAAGGACAGTGTAGTCTTTATTAATATAACCAGTTTTTGTAATTATATGATTCATATAGGCCATATTAATTTCCTTCCTTGTCACTAATAAAAACAACAAAATTTTGTTTTTCAATTTGTTTTATTTTCAAATTTCAAAATAGATATATATATATAAGACAAAAAAACAGAAGTATATGTCCCATGATACTTCCAAAAATGTCTTTTAACATTTGTAGTTTAATTTGATCACATAATCAATATTTCCTACCAACTGCATCGACATTTGCAATTTATTGAACGTTATATTAAATTTTGCAATTATCAGACAAATATCATCTTAATATCTATTGCCTTTTGTCAAGCGGCACTGGTCTCCTTTCAATGGAGGGGTATGAAGGGCCTTTTTGCTAAACTTAGAGATCTCAAGCAAGATTTAAAAACTTAGAATCGAGAAGTTTTTGGCAATATTTTCCATGGGATTTCTAAGGCTGAATCTGAAGTGGAGGAAGCAGAAGCTGCCTATGTTCTTGACTCCAATGATCATAACTTAAATTGTTGGCAAGATAAGCAATTAAACTTGATGAGATTGCTTAAATTGGAAGAAATATACTGGCAACAAAAATCTCATATTGCTTGGATCAAAGATGGTGATAGGAACACGAAGTTTTACCATAATTTTGTTAAAATTCGCAGACACCAACATCGTATCTCTTCTATTGTGAATTCTCAGGGGGACTGTATTATTAAACAGGATTCGATTGGTCAAGAAGCAGTTAATTTCTACACTGATTTATTCTGTTCAATATCATCTTCTTCATCTGCTCATATGGACTATATTTTATCTACTATTCCTCCTTTGGTTACTTCTTTGGATAATGCTAACCTTGTGGCTATTCCTCAGATTGTTGAGATTAAAGCAGCTGTTTGGCAACTTAACCCCAATAGTGCCCCTGGTCGGGATGGTTATGATGGTTTTTTCTTTCGTCATTGTTGGGATATTATATGGAAAGATGTTTGTAGTGCGGTTCAGGAATTTTTTCTTGGTGTTCCTGTTCCTTGTGCTTTTGGAAGTTCTCAGATTATTTTACTTCCCAAAAAAGACAATCCTTCTTCCTTTAATCACTACAGGCCTATTTGCTTGGCGAGCTTTGTTAGTAAAATTTGTACTAGAATCTTGGCTAATAGATTCTCAGAGGTTTTGGACAGGCTTATTTCAGAAGAACAGACGGGTTTTGTGAAAGGGCGATCTATCCATGCTCAAGTTATGCTAGCTAATGAGCTCATTCATGATATTGACAAAATAACTTGTGGCCACAATCTTGCTATTAAATTAGATATGGCTAAGGCTTTTGACAGGGTTTCATGGTCTTTCCTTCAGGCTGTTATGGGTCGGTTTGGTTTTTCCAGTTCAGTATTAGACATAATTATGAATCATCTCTCTGCCTCAAGATTTTCAATTTGTGTGAATGGCATTAACTATGGATTTTTCCAGCCTAAAAGAGGGGTGAAACAAGGCGACCCTCTGTCCCCTCTTCTTTTCATTCTAGCTTCAGAGGCATTCTCCCGGGGATTAAAGGCTTTGATCAATAATTGCACTATTCTTCCCTATAAGCTTTTTCGCAATTGCCCAGTGGTTTCTCATTTAGCCTTCGCGGATGATCTTATTGCATTTATTAATGGTGATAATCAGTCAATTCGAGAATTTTCAAAGTTTCTTCAGACTTATCAAATTGCTTCTGGCCAGCTGATCAATTTTGAGAAGAGTGCTCTTTACTTCTCATCCTTAGTGGAAAGGGAAGTTGTTAATGTTTATGAATCATCTCTTACTATTAAAAGAGGTACGTTCCCTTTTACATATTTGGGAATCCCTATTCATCAAGGCATGCATAAATTGGTTCATTGTCAAGATTTGTTGGCTAAAATTGATTCTAAGCTTGTTGGGTGGTTAAAAAGATTTCTTTCTCCAGGTGGACGAGTAGTCTTAATTAACCATGTTCTTGCTTCCTTTCCATTACATATGATGAGTTCTTTGCTTATTCCAAAGCCTGTGATTGGTCTAATAGAGCGAAAATTTGCTAATTTCTTCTAGGGTTCAGATAATGAATCAAGTAAACATCATTGGCTCAGGTTTTCAAAGTTCATATATCCGACCAAGGAAGGTGGTTTGGGTATTCGGTCTTTGCATGTGGTTCAAGAAGTATTCTCCCTAAAAATTTTATGGATGTACTGGTATAGGGAATCTCTTTGGTCTCGTTATATGCATGGAAAGTATGGCCGGAAAGGTGATATGACTTTTCTTCCTGTGGACTCTCATGGTTGGAAGCGAATTTGTCGAGCCTATGACAAGTACAAATTTGTTGAAATTAATGGTGAGCTTTTGTTCGACCGGTTCCGGGACTCTGACTTTCACTTTAAATTTGGTGAAATTTACGATGCCATTCGTCCCAAGAAAGGTCAGTCTCTATCTTCTTCATCATTATGGGATTCGACTATTCCTCTTCGTTTTTCAGTTTTTGGATGGAAACTTCTGAACCGTGCCCTTCCTTTCCCTGATAAGCTGCAACGTATAGGGGTTCACTTAACTTCGGTTTGTCCTTTTTGCTTAAGGGATGAAGCTTCTTCTAATCATATTTTATTTCGTTGCCAGTTTAGTAGCAATATTTGGAAGTATTATAGAGCCCAAATCATCCCTCATGACAGGAGCTCCTCTTCTACTCTTCGAGGAGAGCTTACGAGTTGGTGGCTTAATGCCAAATCATCCAACCTAAGAAGCAGACTTTGTCGTCTTATCCCATTGATTATCTTGTATACCATTTGGTTGACTTATTGCAGAATCTTTTGGGGGTGGAGAAACAGTGGATTTTAATTCAACTCATTTACTTATCTAAAAAACATTGCTACATTGGGGAGTGGCTTTCTCATCTTCTAAATTTGCTTCTCATACTACAGCTTTTAGAGATATTTTACCTGTGAATTTTGGGACGAGGGCTGTGAAACCGAAATTGGTATATTGGGTTAAACCGAGAAGTGGTTTTGTGAAGTTGATGCCTCCTATTCGGAGTCTTTAGTGTCGGGAGGAGCTTTGTTGCGTGATGATCATGGTAATTTTATTATAGGCAAATGTTTTATTCTGCAAGCATCAAGTCCCTTTAATGCTGAGGTCCAAGTCTTATTTCATAGTCTTCATTGGATTTTTTCTTTAGGTTATAAGCAGATTGTTGCTGAAGTTGATTCCATGCAGGTGGTTGATCTTGCTTCTCAACATGGCCCTGTGCCATCCTCATTAACTTGGCTTATTTCTCTTCCGGAATCTGTTTCTATTGTTCATATTTATAGGGAGGGTAATCAAGCAGCTCACTACTTAGCTTATTATAGTCGTATCAATAGAGTGTCTAGAATTTTTGAAAATTTCAATTCCTTGCCCAAATTTATTAAGGGCTTTGTATTGACTGACAATATTTTTTCCCATTTGAGGTATTAATAAATACTACCGGTGGTTCCGCCCACCTTAAATTAAAAAAAAATCATAATTTTATGAATTTTGACTTAATGATGCTGTAATATATTTTTTTTAAAGTTTAAATCCAATTAAAATATGATTAATAAAAAATAATAATGTTAATTATTTTAAAGATAAAATTTCATTATTAAAAATTTAAACCACCTAGCAATAAGATTTAAAACATCTAATTACTAATAGTTGATCACCAACTAGATAAGTTTTTGCAATTTTGTTTTATTTATTTTTTTAATGTCAATCTACTTCATTTTGAAAATGTAGGTTTATATCTACTCTAAAGTTAAATTAATACTCTTTCTATCCCAAATTAGTAGTCTCCATATTATTTTAATAAGTTAGTTAGCATATTAAATTTTTATAATATCCTTACATTATTTATTAAATATATTTCATGCTAAAATGAGAATATAATTAAAAATATATATATACAAATTTATAATTTTTAATAAAATAACTATTTTTTTAATTACAAAATAAAAATTAAATCTATTAATTTACGATGGAGGGGGTAATAATTAATAATAATATCATATTCGGAAAAGTGAAATTATAATTATAATTTATTATATCAGACTATCAATTTAATCAATAGAATTCAATAATTAATTAATTGATTTTAAATTTAATAAGTTCTTCTTAATGAAGTGAGATTTTGCCGCAAAAAAAAATAATAATTCCGTTGATCAAATTTGTAAAGTTAAAGGCTTCAACTAAACTAACTTTAATAAAAATTTAAAAATTAAATTAATAATACAATATAATAAGTTCAATAATGAATTTAACCTTTTAATATTATTATTTTCCAATTATTATATAGAATGAAATTATAACTTGATGTGGAATTAACACAAAAAAAAAAACATATAGTATAATAGTCAAAATACTTAAAATTTATGATAAATGTATCTATTAATTCGTTAGTTTAGTCATACGACACAGTCACTTAACTACAAGTCTAAAGCATTTAATTTTTTTTTTTTTCAATTCGACTCTAATTAATATTCGAATTTTATTTTTTTAGATTTTGAAATTACTAAACTATATAAAAAAAAATTAGCGGTAGAATTAGTAATCTTGAGGAGAATTTATTTATTTTTTTTAAATTATACATATATAATATAAACAAAAAATCTTAGAGGAGAATTAAGAAAGAAAAAAAATAATATAAAAATGTTAATTGCGAGAGGACCAACCTGAGGAATTGGGAGAATGACAAAAATATCCAACGAAAAAGAAGCAATAGCACTTGCGTCCCACACGAGTTTCCCACACCCAAAAACCAGAGATTCTCTTGGCACGTAAGCCAACCGGAACCAAAGATGCCAAAGCTGCACACCATCTAAGCACGTGCGAGCAACGGTCACGATTGCCGCCACCCCAATATCCACATACAAACACGGAGCCCCACCTTTACCAATCGATAAGGTCAAGGCATAAAAGAAAAGAGGATCAACAGCAAAAGATATTACACGTGTCAACAAAAACACCCTATTCCACGAACGGATTCCCTTACTACGCGGGTCAAGGACAGACCCGAACGGACCCGAAGGAACTAAAACTCGGGATCTTGAAAGAGTCCGCGTACGGGTCGGGTTATTATATGGGATGGGGATAAGTGAAGAACCAGCGGAAGCTTGCCAATGCGGTTGGTCGGCACCGGAGCTGTGGCAACTGGTGGAGTGGAAGACGGGGACGCCGACTTGAGTACAAGCGTAACACTCAGTAGATTCAAAAACGGTATCGTAGGAAGAATCATTATTGTACTCTGCTTTTATGTTTTCTTCTTAAATGGAGCCACCTGCATAAAAATGAAGTTACTATAGCCATAGAGAAAAGAGAAAGAGAGAGAGAGAGAGGAGTCAAAAAGTTGACCTGAGAAAGGAGGAGGACATGATTGGAAGTTGGTTAGTGCAAATGGAAGAGGATAGTGGAAGGTCCTTTGGCAACTACTCTACTGATTCCTCATGGTTTTGTAATTTTACTTGAAAATATACAAGAGACATGTACATGTACACATACACACATACATACATACATATATATATATATGAGAGTGCAATATATGATATTTCATACCCATAATTGCTAAAATTGAGCAGTTGGCATATGTTGTACCAAACAACATTACATAAATGTTTATTTTTCTTTTTATTTTTAGGAAAAAAAATATTTTGAAATTACTGAATTTGTCAACTTTTTAACATTGAGCCGTATAAATTTTGCTTTAATAATTTTTAGTCCTCAAAATCTGCAATTTATAAGATATTGATATTGTTAGTTAATTCTATTAGTCGAGTACTTAATTTTTATAAATTATAAACTTTAAAAGCTCAATATCATCAAAGTAAAAATTAAAAATTAAAAATAAAAATAGTTGTTAAGTTCAGAGTTTCTTTTTCCTTATGTTTATATGAAAAGAAGGTTATAAATTCTATTCATCTACCATGCTTTTAAGCTCAATTATTAATTGTTTTATTATTTAAATTTGCTTTGATTTCTTTTCTAATTATTACCAAGTAAATTCAATATAAGTAAAAAGTTTTCTACTATAATTATTAATATCACTTCAATTCTTTTCAGAATCATAACGTCTCGAGTTAAAACTTCCATTAATGGATTTTTAAAATATTTTCTTTAATTAAAGCAAAAGTTAAGGGAACATTTTAATTGGTTTAGTTTGTTTGTAATTTGAGATTTTCAAATTATTTCTAGAGATTAATTATAATCCTCAAAGATGATTTTATGATTTATCTAATAAATTGATGATTTAATTTAAATATAGAATTTATAAGTAGATAGAATAAAATAGCATATAAAACAAAACATAAAAATTTAAAGATTTGTATTGACATCAAATTTAGCTTATAAATGACGAAATTTTATGTATTCATATATCCATATATTATGCGTAAAAATATATATAAAGAAAAACTATGACATTTTATGAGTAAAAGTCAACATCCAATTTACGTAAATACATATTAATCACAATTTAAGAATTAATCAATTTTGTAGTAACTTCACCTTACTTTTTGCTATAAAAAAATTTCATAAATTATCTGAATAACAATTGACAATTTTAATTTTTTATTGAGACAAATGAAATGGTTTACAATATGAATTTTAATGTAAATTAGTATATAATTAAATCAATGCGGTTGCTTTTTTCAAACATGATTTGGTTATGGGCCTAACAATTATAGCATATAATAGTAATGGAAAATTAAAATTGCAAGATCATACCATAAAATTAACTTTAGCTTATGCTAATAAATTAATTTCTAATTATATATCTTGGATAGTTTCCTTTCTATCCTATGAGCTTTCCAAATCTTTTAGTTTTACTAATAATTTTTTTTAGTATTATAATTAGGAGAAGGGGGAATCAATCCTGAATTATTAAAAAATTGTGCACTTACTGTTAGACTATGTCTTGATATATAATTTTTTTAATAATTTTTGTTGTGCATATATATTAAAATCCTACATGTTCCGTTTCTAAAAACTGATTTGAGAGAATACAATTGAATTGATTTATATAAATAAAATTGAATTGAATTTTTATGTAAAAATTACTTGCATAATAAATTAAATTTATTTTATATTTTCTTAATTATCTATTTTTATTTTAGAAAATAACTAATAATATTGAAAGTTACGATATTATAATATTTATATCTATGTAAATTATAACTATAAAAGCAAATCCTGATTAAAATAAATTTTACTAAATAATATATGATTTTCATCGAATTTGGAATATCTTTATACCAAAAGAATTTAACTATAGAAAATACTTCATCTAAAAAATGCAGAAAAAAATCATTTAAATTGAGTTTTTTGAAAAATCAAATTTTACAATAAGGGAGAGAATTATAATCTCTTATGGTATCTATATAGTTAAAAAGTGGGTTCCTCGTCGATGACTTAAATAAATCTGAATCATGTAAAAATATGTCATATATCAACTATACATTCATGGCTGCAAACTATAAAGGGCGATAAGTACTATTTCCTTTGATGAACAAGAACAAAGAATCATATATATAAACCATGCATAATGTCAACAACCTACAATGTATATAATTCTCAAAATTATTAGATCGCAATGATGTAAAAAAGAAAATAAAAATAATATAATGGTATATATTCTTGTCATAATTTGGGTAATTAATGCTCCTTTTTCTTAATAATAACCACTTGATTGTTTATATATTAGCTATAATGACCTTGTAATAATGATTAGCAATCAGAAACTTAATGAAATATTCATAATTAAGAAATTAATGAATCTAATTATAAATTAAAGAAATTAAAGAAAATTATTATATAAGCAATCAAAAGAACAAAAGAAAATTATCAAACACTTTAATTAATACATACCAATCTCCCATTACTTGAAGCTCCAGAAGAACATATATAAATATTATACATCAAAGCTTCCTGCAATTTGATCTCACTTTCAAAATCTAATTAAAATCAACAACTTTACCATTTTACCAAAAAAATAAAAGAATAAATAAAATATTCAAAACTTGTAACTATTTGCTTCCTACCATGGAAAAATGCATGCATTAAATCCAACCTTACCAGAACAAAGAAGAAAAGAAAGGCACAGAGCTTGGTAGGTGGAGTCACATTTTTTTTTCTTTTTTTGCCTTCCAATAGCATCTGTAAATGCATAAATATCATTCAAACATTTTACATGAAATTATAAGAAAATATTGTGTATATATAATTAAAATTGGAATACCTGAAGCTTGGTGCTATGGAGATGTAATTTGCAAGTCTTTTCTTTAAATGATGATTGAGAAGCTTGCTTTTCCAATGTGTTCAAGTAATTCAACTTCTTCAACTCATATAAAGATTCTCACATAATATTGCATTACGTACTGAAAGCAACTACAAGCTAGTACATTAATAATAATAATAATAATAATAATAATAATAATAATAATAATGATGGTTTTAATTACCTGAATTTTGATTACAAGTGTTATTATTTTTAATTGTGTTAGTAATATATTCCAAAAGGATAGAAATTTCTTTGCTCTTTCCTCTTAAACCTATCCAATGTACTTATTATTATGTTTCTGTAAATTTTATTGTCTATTAGTTACTAATGAATTCAATACTGCTATTGGTTGCCTTTTCTTGATGATAAACAATTGCTAACTAATTATGAATTTAGTGTTGTTTTGAAGCTATACATATTAATTTTTTAGGACATACATATATAATGTTCTAGAAAATGGGTCCTTAGAATTTTATGACCTTAATTTTGGCCACATATATGTAGGCTCTTCTTCTTATTCCAATTTATATATACATGTATGGATCACATGGTTTAAAAATGTTATTATAATCTTTTCCTAGAGGTGGCCCAGAGAATAGCATATTAAGAATCACCACCATATGAGATAAAAGTCTTTTCTTATGCTCTATCGACATTTAACTGTGTGTGATTACTAATTAATTACTGGCTTACAATCTTTTCTACCAATAGGTTGTTTGTTTCTAATTATGATCAGTTTATAAATTGCTAATTAATTACATTGAATTCAGTGCTGGCTGATTAGAAAGCTATAGCTAGTTGCTCTGTGTGTGTGTGTGTGTGTCTATATTCAATGCAGAAGGTATTAGCTTTTTGATAGATAATCAACTGTTCATATATATTTTATTTTTTGGCTTCTTCATCATCCAAAACCAGAAACTTTTTGTGTGTGTGTGTGTGTGTGTGTGTGTGTGTGTAGAGAGAGAGTAATATATACGCATATTTCTTGAAGTTAATATTCTTCATAGGTAAAATCTAAAACCTCAAGCTCATATTCTTTTCACTTTCAGGCTATTATTGTCTTATTTTCTTAAAAAGAAATATATATATATATATATATTTTCCACCAATTATAAAATCTTTTTTTTTCTATATCAGAGTATCCAATGTCAAATACAGTGATTAATCTCCTTGATATTTTGTATATATAAAATCTTTTATATACAACTGTAACCATATTAATTATATGTACTGTTCTTATCAATAAAAGCCATTAATACCCAAAAGAAGTGATACAGAAATTACTGTAATTGATAATAAATGTGTGTGTTTTGACGATTGAAGGTGACTTCCATTAACTAGTACATGTCCTTGTGAAAGGTCCTAATTAAACATGTCCAATCTTTAGTGGGTGGGTGTTTTTGTTTTCTCTTTTGCATGTAAGTGGAAGGTTCGTAGAAGATCAAGAATGTGACTGTAGCATTTCTGCATGCATTATTAACAAAAGTCCAAGAAAATTCTGTAGTTTTTATTGTGAACACATCAAATCAGCTTATAAGCCTCATTTAGAAAAAGTTATAAATTGGGAAATTAATAAAAAGAAGTGATTGTACATATATATAATCAATGTGGGGTCCTTAGAGAATATGTTGTCGAACATTTGATTGTTCTTTAGATAACATATCCAAAGTGTACATATAAATATATATATATATATATATGATCAATTTTATCATGAAAAAATGTAAATATATACTGTGTTTCACATCTGCTGCCAAATTATAAAAGCAATAATTTGGAATTTGGAGCGTAAGTGGAATTTCAAATTTAAAAGAAATAAATTAGTGAGAAATATATAAATAAAAAATATTCATAAACTTAATATCTAGTACAAATTTTTTTTAATAATTAAGCTGTCTTCGAATTTAAATTTATATAGTTTTCAGTACGATTTCAGTGCCAATAATAATTCTTGTTATTCGCCGGCCGGTAAAGTAGACATATTAGGCTATTGCGTTTAAAAAATTTCCCATTTCTTTTAATTTCTGACTACTGAATAAAATATAAAGCTTGCTAAAAAAATCATAAAATATAAAGTTACATATAAGTCATATAATATCGATCTTAATCAGTAGAAAAGTAATTAGATGAAAGAAAGGTAGATGGAGTAGAAAGGAAGCAATAATTTTCAAAAAGGTAGGAAAGGATTTTGTGATCTAATCATGCATGGCCAACAAAAGCACAAACGTGAGCCACGATTCGCTTTAAATTGGCTAATCATCATCTCATAAAACAACAACAACAACAATAATAATAATAACTATAACAGTAGGTAGTAGTAAAGTTAAGGTGATGATGATAATATTGCTTTCAAATTAAGTTTCATAATTTTGATCCTATCTAGGAGCTAAAAATATTGGAGTTTAAAGTTGTTGAGCAACAAAGAGAAAGTGATATCAACTCTAGTTCAAAAAATTAAAGGCAAAGCAAATATGGTCAGTGTTTTGTAAACAATATATATATATATATATATCAATTACAAAATTTGAAATTTACAAATAGTCAGAAGTTTATAAATTAAATACTTTTTTTATATTATTATTGTACGTCTAGATCAGTTGATAAAAAATTATTCTAATTTAACCAGAAATTTCGAGTTCAAATTCTATATATGCAACAACATTAAATTCAATAGAAAAAATTTTATTGTCATGTGATTCTATCCGACTTAACTTTGAAATGATAATTTATACAAAAAATAAAAAACTTATCTTATATTGTGAAAAATTAAAAATTTAAACCTGACAACTCTTGCTTTTGTTTCATGAATTTTCGATATACAAAAAAGAAATTAGTAATTAACTCTCAAAACTTCTACTATTAGAAACATTATTATTAACTTTATTTTTCTTCAAAACCGGTTTAAATAACTAAATATCATTTGTTTTATAAGCACTTCCAAATTATATAATAAAATGATACTATTATAATAAAAATTAACTTGATTCTTAATTTATTCTTGTCTTTATTAAAAGATAAACATTGAAGAATTCATTTAAGTATGTATCATGATATTTATGTTACTATATTAATATTGAATTAATTAATATTTTCCACAAAAGAAAAGTCATTCTAAAATTTGAATCTGTATATAATGTTAAAACTTAAAATGAGAAATTTTATTTATTGGGTTTTTTTTTTCTTGATAATCTATTGGGTTATTGATGATCAAGTTGAGACAAATTGCAAATATTTTGGGAGATTTCTCTTATATAGTAGCTATCAATAATATTGGACTGTCAACAATTAATTAAAAGCGTCTAAAATAACGTTAATTAGAAAAGATGTCTCCTCCAATAAATCATGTGATAACCTCAGATCAACAGTTGATATTCCTCTCTATTTCTTTTTCCAGTTGAAAAAGAAAAATCAGTCCTAGACAATAAATTGGGACCCACTTAATTTGGATTTATTTATAGAGCTAAAAAAAGAAAAAAAGAATTTATGAACAGTGATATAAATGTTAATCATAATCATAAATCTCCCAAATAATTATAAAGACCCCTAGTTTTGAACGGGAGTTCTGTCATTTTCTTAAACGTTATTTATGGCGCATAAGACGACGGATTTCAGTGAAATGTATAAATATTTTATTTAATTTTTATTAATTTATATTTTTTAATTATTAATTTTTTTATATGTAATAGGAGTCGTCACTGATCAATTATAAAATTTAATTGGATATTTAGATTTAATCTTTATTTTTAGATTCGAGATTACTTACTTATAGAGAAGAAAATATACCCTACAACTCCTAAAACTAATATTATAATTATTTTGATATTTATTATCTATTTTTTTATTCATAAAGAAATTATATTTATTGCATGATAATTTTATTACCTTTGCTTATTTTTATTATGTTTAATAATTTTATTATCTTTGTAGGCCTATATTTCATTTGATGGGATCACTTTCTACCATATTTTTAAATTATGCATAGAAAATAAAATTATAGGATAAAAAAATTAAAAATTAGCAACAGAGAAAAAATAGATATGTACCTATTTTTGTGATATTTTAGTTTTTAAAATTGATGAATTCTTGTTATTTTTTTATCTAATCTTTGAATTTTACTAAGTACACTTCTTATACTTAATTAAAATTTTATTTTTTAAAAATAATTTCTCTTCTAGAAAATAATTTAAAAATTTTTCTTAATATTTCACTCAATACTACTATGTGTAATTTTTTATATATGAATTTTTTTATCAATTTTTTTGTATTTTTCTTGTATTTTCTCTCTCTCTCTCTCTCTCTCTCTTTTTTAATTACTTGTGATTTTTCTCTCTTTTTTCTTCCTCTTAACTTTATGTAAATTTTTTGTGTCCTACATTCTCAATCTCATCTCCTCCTTTTATACTAAAAAAAATATTTTTTTTCTTTTTTTATGCTTATTTTTTATATTTTCATTTTTTAGACCATGAATTAGGAAATGTTTTTTATAAAATATATTTCACTGATCCTTTTTATTTTTATGTTTTAGGCCATGAATTAGAAATTATTTTTTTTTAAAAAATATATCCCATTAACTCTTTTATTTTTTTTTGTTTTAGATCATAAATTAGGAAAAAAAAATTACAAAATATATCCCATTAACATTTTCATATTTTATGCAATAAATTATTTTCTATATTTTATTTCTTGAATTATGGATAAAAGAATTTTTTTATTTATATAATATTTTTTTATTTTATACCATAAATTATTCTCTATATTTTAGGCCTTAAATTATGAATAATTTTTTTTTGAATTACTTTTCTTTTTATTTTAAAAAAATAGATTATTACATTATTTATGTACTTATTTCCGTACAAAATAAGTAAAAATTGAAGTTACAGAGGTACCAACCAGTGCTTTTATAATTTATTGGCCAAAAAACATCAAAGCTTTTATAATACATTAGAAATGTCATACCTTGCTAGCTATAGAAGATGACGTTGGAGGAAGAATATAAATGAATCTCACATCTGAAAAGTATAATAAAATACAATGATATATAAGGTGGTGTAAATTGGGCCTTAACACAAGCCAATTGGTTTTGTGTTGAGATGAGGTTCCAAACCTATTTATATGGTCACTGTATATTTGACCCAACACTTGTAGAGCCCATGTAATTTCTACATGGTATCAGAGCTAACCAGGTAATGGACTAACCGCCAGATGATCCTGGACTCCGTTGTTAACCTAGGGCCTCAGTGAAAATAGACCTAGGCAATTTGTGATGGATCTAAAAAAAAAAAAGTAGATTGTCATCCATATTTGTCAAGTGACAATTGGGCTAGGCCCAGTTGCACTTGAGGGAGAGTGTTGGAGAATATAAATGAATCTCACATCTGAAAAGTATAATAAAATACAATGACATATAAGGTGATGTAAATTGGGCCTTAACACAAGCCAATTGATTTTGTGTTGAGATAAGGTTCCAAATCTATTTATATAGTCACTGTATATTTGATCCAACACTCGTAGAGCCCATGTAATTTCTACAGATGATACCTTATAGGCTGCCAACATTCTACCAATATTAATTTACCCAATCAAAATATAATAAAAGGGAAAATAAAATTTATTATTAATTTTGATTGGGGAAATTCAATAACATTGCAAATTTTAATTATTATTATTTTTTCTTTCTTGTTCAATGCATGTCAATGTTGTTGTAAAGAAGATGTTATGAAAAGTTAAATAGTCTACTGATAGGAGTAGAAAAGCATTTTGTTTAAGAGTAATAAGTGGGAATTATATGATATTATTTTTTTTAGTTTTCTAAAAAATATTTTATAATTTTTAAAAAATATTTTTTTATTAATAATATATTATATATATTTTTCTTATACACTGCATATTTATATATATCGTATATTATATATTATATTAGAAATGCTGGATATTTTTAAAGTTGAAAGTTTCAATTTTAAATAAATTATTTGAAATGGAGTATAATAGTGGGTATCAAAAATTTCAATTTTTAAAATTTTTTTTTATAGAAAATCATAATGTCAATTAGATGGATAAAATTACATAATTACCTTAAATAATAAACTTTGAGCGAAATTTTGTCTTGCAAGGACCTCAGGTGCAAGGCCAATCCACTTATTTGCCTTGATTTGAGCCTATATATTACATATGTATACTCAGGACTCCATTATATCTTTCGGATTTTTTTTTAAAATGCCTTAAAAAACAAAAATATTGTTAAAAATATTCACTTTTTTTTTTTAAATTTGAAACTACCCTTTTTCATAGGTATATTTTTGATATATATATTTAGTATTCTAAGTATACTCCATTTTTTAAATATAAACATTAAATATGTATTTAGTATATCAAAAATATATTAAAAGGTTAGAGGATTTAAAAAAAAAGATATTAAAAAATGTGTTATACAGTGTAATTTTATTTATATTTTTTCTATGAAAAATCCATCAACACACTTCTATCAAGTGCTTGATAAGAGTTCTAATTTTCCAATTTTCTAATTTGAGATACAAATTTATCTTTCTAATCATAACGAAGCCAGGATAAGTATTAGGCGGCCAATATTCATTACTAAGTTTAAATATATTTAACCTATCAAAATAAAATATATCATTTTTTTTAAATCACGAAAATTATTTATAAGTGAATCAATAAATAATTATTTAACCTATCATTTTTTTTCTATATATAGTAGCAAACAATTAGAAAGAAATTGATACTTAATCTTAATGCAAAGCTAATTTTTAATTATGCTCATTGTTGAAAATGATAGTTTCATAGTAGCCGTAGAAACTGGTAGAGTAAGAGTAAAAATCACTACTTTATATATAAGAAAATAAATCTTATATTTTCTTATTTTCACGGATCATTAACACAATTCTAAAAAAATTGATAATTTCTTAAAATTAGAAAGTTGTCACACATTATCAAAATGCTTAAACTGTATTTATAATTACGTAATTTCAAATTATAAATAAAAATGTCTCACTTTAAGTGATTGAGAATTAAAAAAATAAATAATTATAAAAAATAGAAAAAAAAATCATAGCCATTTTGAACTAATACCAAACCTCAAGTAAAAAAAAATTAAATTGACAAAAAAATAAAAAATAAAAAAAAATTTAAAACAAATAAAAAAGACTCACTTATATTAAGAAATCATATTCTCAAATCTCAGTAACGATGAAATTACTGACAAACATAAATAATAATAATATAGTAAAATAATTAAAAATGATATCTTTGGATTGCTATATATTTAATTTTGAGTCAAGTAAATATATTTATTCCGATAAAAAAAATAAATATATTTGAATTTACATTTTATATTTGGACCAAGTTGATATAGCTAGAAAGAGTTTATTTAATGAGATATGTCTATTTTTTAAATTTTATATGTGAAAAAAAAAATTGGGAGGGGCCAAGGCCCCCCTCAATATATACGTGGCTCGTCCATTAAATTCCAATTTCATAGGTCATCGGGGCTCTAAAAAGAGCTGGTATGATTCCCAACAATAATTTAATTAATTAAAATTACATATCATTTTAATCAGTTAGATTTTCTATTATACATCGTTTATTTAAATTGTAAATAATTAACTTGAGATTTTTTTTTATTTATATCACAAATATTTTTTAAAATTTTAATTTGCTTCAATAAAATCTCTCAATTTAAATTTTTATTAAAATTTTTTACTTCATTTTTTCACTAAGAATAATTGCCTGAATTTTCTGCAGTGTCACGTGAAACTGTATGTGATATATATCAACTAACAAAATAAAATAAAACAAAAAATCATTCTATTTTTACACTCAAATAAAAGGTACTTTTTTTTCCACGGTAAGAAAATGACGCAAGTTTCATTAAATTTTATTTATAAATATATAGATTAACTTAACGAGATGTGAAATTCACTTAGAGGGTGTTTCTCAAAACTTAAAAGCTAGTTAAAATTGATTATAAGCAGTTTTTAAATTATAAGTTATTTATTTAAGTGTTTCTGAAAATTTAAATAGTAGATTATAATCTGATTTTAATCAGTTTTTTAAAAGTTGAGTTTTGTTATTTTTTTTAAGCACTTATTTTTTAAACAGTTTTGACCAAGTAAAAGACCATACTATCCCTACCTAATCTTCAATATTTCAAATTTGTCCACCCTATACACTTTAGTTCCCATCAAAATTCTTTTACGTTTATTATTATTATTATTATTATTATTATTATTATTAAATAAATTTTATTATTATTATTATTATTACTATTATTATTATTATTGCAAAATAAATTTTGAATTGACATTTAAAAAATTATTTTTATATAATAAATTAACTCAGGGACAGTTTGATCATTTTGACAATTTCTGTAATTAAAAACTGATTATAAGCTGATTGTACAGAAACACTTAACTGATTATAAACTGATTATCAGCTAGTTTACAAAAACGCTTAACTGCTTATTTTTAGAGGGTGTTTTTCAAAACTGGAGCTTTTCAGCTTATTGTGAATAAGTGATTTTTAGATTATAATCAGATTAAAAATAAGCAGTTAAGCGTTTCTGTAAACTAGCTAATAATCAGCTGATAATCAGTTTATAATCAGTTAAGTGTTTCTGTAAAATCAGCTTATAATCAGTTTTTAATTGTAGAAACTGTCAAAATGACCAAACTGTCCATGAGTTTATTTATTGTATAAAAATAATTTTTTAAATGTTAATTCAAAATTTATTTTGCAATAATAATAATAATAATAATAAAATTTAATAATAATAATAATAATAATAAAATTTCTTTGATGGGAACTAAAGTGTATAAGGTAGGTAAATTTGGAATATTGAAGATTAGGTAGGGATAGTATGGTCTTTTACTTGGTCAAAACTGCTTAAAAAATAAGTGCTTAAAAAAAAGTAGCAAAACCCAACTTTTAAAAAACTGATTAAAATCAGATTATAATCTACTATTTAAGTTTTCAGAAACACTTAAATAAACAACTTATAATCTAAAAACAGCTTATAAGCAGTTTTGACCAGCTTTTAAGTTTTGAGAAACACCCTCTTAATCTGATTATAATCTAAAAATCACTTATTCACAATAAACTGAAAAGCTACAGTTTTGAGAAACACCCTCTTAATTATCCTTAATCGAAAAATAAAATCAGAAATTTTAACAAGAAAGAATTATAATTAAAGGATTTTATCAAAATAAATTAAAATTTAGAGTCATTTATAATACCACAAATGAAAAGGGTCAAACAGGATATATATATATAAGAAATTAGCTCAAAAATTTCCATTAAATTAATTAACTAAAGTCTCTATGGATATCAAAAAATCACAAACAATTGCAACTTTATTGTCTTCATGTGTTTGGTTAGATCGCCATCGTGTATACGGCTTGTACTGCATAGAATTTTCTACAAATTTTATGTTTACATTGGTTGATTTGACTAACTTCAATATTAAAATTTAACCAAGAAATTCAGTATTAATTTGGCTTAAATTAATAATATCATAGAGAGACATGTAGCGATAGTTTTGTTGTTATTATATAATAATAATGAATAATTAAAAAATTTAAGTTTGCGTAACATAATTTTTTTTAATTATTAAATTTGAAAATAGAAAAGAAATTATAAGAAAGGAACAGAATAGCTTGAAGACAAAAAAACGAAGAATAATAGAAAATTTGTACAAAAATCGAATCAGATGCGAGAAGGTGGTACGGATATAATAATTACTTGCTCAGTACAAATATGTGATGAATTTCTGACTGTTATAAGTGAGAATTTGCGGGAAAAATGATTGTAACGATCACATTTGGATTTTATTAAATTAAATTATATATATATATAAATAATAAATTTCGTGAATAATTTCTGAAATTAAATTCATAAATTTTTAATATAAATTAGTTGGATTAGTTTGACATTATTATCGCAAATAACATTTTTCGATAAAAAAAATAAAGAGTAATTTAATATTGATAAAATAAGTGATTAATATAAAAATAAATTATCCAACTTTATTTATTAATTTTTAACATTGATTTTTCTCAAATTTATATTAAAAATTAATATGGTATTAGAGTATAATCAATTTTTGTGCTATAATTGTACCATAATAATTTGGACAAAATTTCAAATTTCATTTTTTTTTTTGATAAAGACTTATATTAGCAAAATATAAAAAAAAGAGCTGGGATAATCTCCAATCCAAAATATAATTTCTTTACCTACATCACCCATGTTCGTAAGATAGTGAGCAACTTTGTTACAAAAACGGTGGGTTTTTGTTTCCAACTACTACATCTGGTAAAAGATTTTTGAAGTAAAGCAGTCCTTATTGATAAAACCAAGCTCATTTCTACAATTATATCCCTCCTTAAGAGCATCTGCGACAACTTTGCAATTTGATTCGACAATGAGATTTGAAAATCCTAACTCAATAGTAAGAATTAAACCAAAATTGATTGCTTTTGCTTCTATAATTAATGGTGTCCAATATACCTTTAAAGCTGCACAAGTTAGAATCTTTCTATTTTATATATTATTATTCTTTTATAATTCAACACACGTATATCTACTTATACGAAATATATAAATTCATATAACTAAATATATAACAGTTATATATTATTATTCTTTTGTAATATAGAACATATGCATATATCTACTTATATCTAATATTTAAGCATGTATGTTAAACATATAACACTGAATATTTATCATTCATATATTATTTTTATTTTGCTATTCAGCACATATATCTTTTTATATGTTACATATAAATATATATAGCTAAATATTTAACAATTATCATTTTTTTTCAATTTAACATACATATGTACTTATATGTAACATATAAATATATATAACTAAACATATTACAATTATTTATTATTATTCTTTTGCAATTCAACATATATATCTAATTATATATAATATATAAATACATATAACTAAATATATATCATTCATATATTATTATTATTATTTGCAATTCAGTGTATATATTTTCTTATATGTAATATATAAGTACATATAAGTATATATAATTGAATATATAACAGTTATACATTATTATTCTTTTTTAATTCAACATATATATATATATTTATATATAATATAAATACAAATAACTAAACATATAATAAATATGAATGATTTTTTTTTCAATACATCTTATTAAGTTTGATTCAATATATATGATAGATATGAGATAATATAATAAATATCTGGTATATATATGTAAACAGATAATTTTACTTGATACTTGCGTTGAATATTAAAAATTATCAAGTTGAATTATTCAATATTGTACCAAGTTAAATTATTCAAAATTGTACCAAGTTGAATTAATCAAGATTGTACAAATTGGACTTTGATTTATCTTAGTCAAATTTGTACAATAAAGATATTCAAAATTGGTTGGCAATTTGGTGAATGAGTTTGGTGAATTTTTTCATTCATTTGCCTATATAAGGAGCCTTGCTCATTCATTGTTTCCCATCCCAAAATCACAAAACTAGAGAGAAAAATTAGAGAGTTTTAGTAGTTCTTATATCAAGAGAGAATTTTCATTGTTTCTCCTTGATAATTTGAGTGTATTTATAATTCCTAATTTTTCCATAGTGAGATTCTTCTATCATTGCCCGTGGTTTTTATCCTAAATCATTTAAGGGGTTTTTCACGTAAATTTTGTGTTGTCTTTATTTTTCTGTTCTCTCTAAATTTATTAGCTGCAATTTGCTTTATTCTATCATTTTCAGAATTAACAAGTGGTATCAGAGCCTGATCTGAGTGTGTATATATATCTACTTAGAGTACGCATTGTGGTTGCCAATAAAATTGGATAGTCCACTGCAGAAATAATAAGTTAAGTTATTACATACTCATTAAAGGTATTTTTGATACTATTCACATCCAGAAGTGAAATAGTGTGAATTTGTAACAAAAGCGATGTCGGTAAAATTTGAGATTGAAAAATTCAACGGCAGTAATTTTTCACTGTGAAAGATGAAGATAAAAGCTATCTTGAGAAAAGATAATTGTTTAATGGCTATCAGTGAAAGGCCAACAGATTTCACAGATGACAACAAATGGAATGAGATGGACGAGAATGTTATTTCAAATTTTCATTTAGCACTAGCAGATGAAGTTTTGTCAGGCATAGAGGAGAAGAAGACAGCAAAGGAGATTTGAGACCATCTCACCAAATTTTATGAGACCAAATCTATGCATAATAAAATTTTCCTTACGAGGAAACTTTATACTCTTCGGATGTCAGAATCTACTTCAGTGACGGAGCACCTTAACATGTGAATACTTTATTTTCTCAACTTACAACGTTGGGTTATAAAGTAGACACACAAGAGGGTGCTGAAATTCTACTTCAAAGTCTACCTGATTCGTATGATCAAGTCATCATCAATATGACAAATAATATCCTCACGGATTATTTAGCCTTTGATGATGTTGCAGCTGCTATTTTGGAAGAAGAAAATCGGCGCAAAAACAAAGAAGACAGACTTGCAAGTACACAGCAAGTAGAAGCTCTATTGGTGACGAAAGGAAAATCAACAGAACGTGGCTCAAGTGGGAGCCAAAATCAAGGTAGATCAAAGTTAAAAAGTAAGAAGAATGTCAAATGTTACAATTGTGGCAAGAAAGGTCACTTGAAGAAAGATTGTTGGAATTTGACAAAAAATTCTAATCCTCAAGGAAATATTGCGAGTACTTCAGATGATGGTTATGTTCTGAATTATGACACAGCAACGACTGTTGAAGGCAGAAAAATGTTTGTAGATGTATGGCTAATTGACTCAGGAACCACATATCACATGACCTTTAGAAGAGAATGGTTCCATCAATATGAACCTGTCTCATAAGGATCTGTGTATACCTGTAATGATGAAGCCCTTGAGATCGTTGGCAGTGGATCCATCAAATTGAAAATGTATGATGGTATAGTTCATACTTTTCAAGGAGTACGGCATGTGAAGGGCCTGAAGAAAAATTTATTGTTTTATGGAATATTGGATGATCAAGCCAGCAAGATTGAAAGTATAAAAGGAAGATTACAAATATTCCATGGAGCATGTGTGGTGATAAAAGCGGAAAAGATAGCTGCAAATTTATACTTGCTAAGTGGAGAGACTATACAAGAAGCAGAAGCATCTGTTGCTTCTAGTGGTTCAAATTCTGAAATGTTATGGCATCAGAAACTTGGCCACATGTCAGAACAAGGAACGAAAATTCTTATTGAGCAGAAGTTACTACCAGGTCTTACAAAGGTGCAATTGCCTTTGTGTGAGCATTGTATTACCAGTAAGCAGCATCATCTTAAATTCAACACATCAAATTCTATAAGTAAGGCTATTCTAGAATTGGTTCATTCTGATGTATGGCAAGCACCGGTTCCATCCCTAGGAGGAGCAAAATATTTTGTCTCATTTATTGATGATTATTTCAGGAGATGTTGGGTGTATACTATCAAGAGGAAGGCTGATGTGTTCTTAATTTTCAAAACTTTCAAAGCACATGTAGAACTTGATTCGGGAAAGAAAATCAAGTGTTTAAGAACAGATAATGGAGGAGAATATACAAGCAATGACTTTGACGAATTTTCCAAAAAGGAAGGTATCAAACGACAGTTCACTATGGCATACACTCCTCAGCAGAATGGAGTGGCAGAGCAGATGAATAGAACCTTGTTAGAAAGAACAAGGGCAATGTTGGGAGCTGCTGGTTTAGACAAAACATTCTGGGCAGAAGCAGTCAATACTGCCTGTTATCTGGTGAATCGAACTCCATCAACAGCAATTGAGTTCAAAACACCGATGGAAGTGTGGACTGGAAAGCTAGCTGATTATTCAAACCTTCATGTATTTGGGAGTACAGTGTATGTGATGTATAATGCCCAAGAAATTACAAAGCTAGATCCGAAATCTAGAAAATGTTTATTCTTAGGGTATGCTGATGGAGTAAAAGGGTATCGCTTGTGGGATCCCACTGCCCACAAGGTTATCATCAGCAGGAATGTTATCTTTTTAGAAGATAAACTGCAAAAGATAGAGGAAGATAGCAGCATTTTAAAAGAAAACTCAGAGGCTATAACGATGCAGGTGGAAAAGGAGTTTGAACAAAAGAATTCTTCTGAAGCAACACCAGAGCATGAGGAATAACTAGTAGAAAATATTGATGCTCCAGTGACTCGTCAATCAGATCGTACAAAAAGACGACCAAATTGGCATACAGATTATGTTATGGAGAGCAATGTGCATATTGTCTTTTAACTGAGGATGGAGAACCATCAACTCTCCAGGAGGCAATGAATAGCTCAGATGCATCTCGGTGGATGGCAGCAATGCAAGAAGAAATTGAAGGTCTTCATAAGAATAATACTTGGGATCTTGTAACACTACCACAAGGAAGAAAGCCAATTGGTAATAAATGGGTCTACAAATTAAACGAAATGGTGACAATCAAGTGGAGCGGTATCGTGCGAGGCTGGTGGTGAAGGGATATGCTCAGAAAGAAGGAATTGATTTCAATGAAATATTTTCTCCTGTGGTTCGACTAACAACAGTCCGAGTGATTCTTGCAATGTGTGCTACTTTCGACTTGCAACTTGAGCAGTTAAATGTAAAAACTGCTTTTCTTTATGGAGACCTTGAAGAAGAAATTTATATGCTCCAGCAAGAAGGATTTGAAGAGAAAGAAAAAGAGAACTTGGTTTGTAGGTTGAATAAATCTCTGTACGGATTAAAGCAGGTGCCGAGGTATTAGTACAAGAGATTTGATTCCTTCATCATAAGCCTTGGATACAACAGACTTAATTCAGACCTTTGTGCGTATTTCAAGAGATTTGATGAAAAAGATTTTGTTATCTTGTTGTTGTATGCAGATGACATGTTGGTATCAGGCCCCAACAATGATCAAATTGAAGAACTCAAGGCACAATTGGCTAGGGAATTCGAAATGAAGGACTTGGGACCAGCAAACAAGATTCTGGGGATGCAAATTCACCGAGACAGAAATAATAGGAATATTTGGCTTTCTCAAAAGAATTATTTGATGAAGATCTTGTCACGTTTCAACATGCAAGATTGTAAGCTAATTTCTACCCCACTTCCTATTAATTTCAAATTATCCTCTAGTATGAGTCCTAGCAGTGAAGAAGAGAGGAGGAAAATGTCTCGAGTACTGTATGCATCAGCAGTGGGAAGTTTAATGTTTGCCATGATATGTACAAGACCAGACATTGCACAAGCAGTGGGAGTGGTTAGTCGATACATGGCGAATCCTGGCAGAGAGCATTAGAATGCCGTAAAAAGGATCCTAAGATACATCAAAGGAACCTTTAATGTTGCATTATGTTACAAAGGATCAGATTTTATTATCAGTGGATTTGTCGATTCTGACTATGCAAGAGATTTGGATAAAAGCAAATCTACTACCGGGTATGTGTTTACGCTCGCTGGTGGAGCTGTAAGTTGGGTTTCAAAACTGCAATCAGATGTGGCTACGTCAACTATTGAAGCAGAATATGTAGCGGCTACACAAGCTGGTAAAGAAGCGGTTTGGTTGAAAATGATGTTGGAGGAACTCGGGCATAAACAAAATTGTGTTTCTTTATTTTGTGACAGTCAGAGTGCCTTGCATCTTGCAAGGAATCCAGCTTTTCATTCAAGAACAAAGCATATTCAGGTTCAATATCACTTCATTCGTGAAAAAGTGGAAGAAGAAACCGTAGATATACAAAAGATCCATACAACAGATAATCTAGCAGATTTTATGACAAAGGTAATAAATACTGATAAGTTTATTTGGTGTCGATCCTCTTGTGGCTTGATAGAGACGTAAGCAACATGGAAATGGCTAGGAAGAAAGAATGGTATGAAGATATGATTGTTTCAATCAAATCTTCAAGTGGGAGATTGTTGAATATTAAAAATCATCAAGTTGAATTATTCAACATTGCACCAAGTTGAATTATTCAAAATTACACCAAGTTGAATTAATCAAGATTGTACAAATTGGACTTTGATTTATCTTAGTCAAATTTGTACAATAAAGATATTCAAAATTGGTTGGCAATTTGGTGAATGGGTTTGGTGAATTTTCCCATTCATTTGCCTATATAAGGAGCCTTGCTCATTCATTGTTTCCCATCCCAAAATCACAAAGCTAGAGAGAAAAATTAGAGAGTTTTAGTGGTTCTTA
This sequence comes from Garcia nutans, assembly GCA_947685225.1. Classification (NCBI taxonomy): domain Eukaryota; kingdom Viridiplantae; phylum Streptophyta; class Magnoliopsida; order Malpighiales; family Euphorbiaceae; genus Garcia; species Garcia nutans. The sequence goes on from CANTUV010000012.1 coordinate 53,935,216, forward strand.
TATCAAGAGAGAATTTTCATTGTTTCTCCTTGATAATTTGAGTGTATTTGTAATTCCTAATTTTTCCATAGTAAGATTCTTCTATCCTTGCTCGTGGTTTTTACCCTAAATCATTTAAGGAGTTTTCCACATAAATTTTGTGCTGTCTTTATTTTTCTATTTTCTTTAAATTTATTAGCTGCAATTTGCTCTATTCTATCATTTCCAGAATTAACAACTTGTGTTTTCTTTTGATGAAGATTTGAAGAATTTTTAAGATCTGGTTCACTAATTTTTCTTCTTTCTACTTTTGTTATTTGATCTTTCTTGATGTTTTAAATCTAGTTTTTTTTTATCTTCTTTTTTATTTTATTATTTGAATAGTCTTTTTGTTTTAGATGTAATTTGTTGTTTTTCTTCTTTCTAATTTTGTTACTTGATATGCTCTGTTGATTTTTTCTTTGTCTATCATTGATATTTTAAAGTTCTTTGTTGATTGTCGTTATTTTTTGATCTATACAGGCGGTTTTGATTCATAGAAAGAATGTATTTACTGAAGGAAAATCAATTTTCTTGGTTTACTACAAATTAGATATTTTAGTTATTTTATAATTATTTTACCATAAATTAAAAAAAAAGCAACTATTGAATTTTTGAAAAGTTAAACTTTTTAAGGTTATTTGTGCAATTTTTCTTATAAAATTTCGCTAAGACAAGAAGGGATAAGTCTTATCAACACTAGTCTTATCAACACTTGCATATACTAACGGCTAAGAATATATATATATATATAGAGAGAGAGAGAGAGAGAGAGTGAAAAAGATGCCAATTTCTTTTCACCATGTCAAAATAAGATATTTCATTATATTTAGCATAGAAATCTCATCGCGTGGCTGAAATTGCATAGATTTAATAGGCGTTAGACTTATTTTATTTTAAAAAAAAGAAAAAAATTCAAAAATTTTTATTTATCCGAATCCTTTTTTTTTTCATAAAGTAAAATTATATATAGTCTATTCATAAACAGTGACAAAAGCAGCAGTTCAAAAAGAGAGGGCAAAACTCCTCTTCAACACATATAAGAAAGAGATAAAAGATTGAGGGGCCGAAAATTCACGTCTTTTGCTTCGACCGAAAAAAACTCTCTTTAAAAATATATGTCTGATATCCGATTAGGAGGAATCGTCAGCCTCCAAACGATTTCACTTAATTTTGCCCTCTGTCCACGAATAAATATTGTAGTATGTATTCAGACTACGCTAGAGAAGAAAATTTTGGTTTATACAATGAACATTTTTAATAATATCGCGTACGTATTGTTGTGTACATATGTATATAGAATAATTGGAAGGGACAAAATAATTCATGCATGTTCTCTTTATTCCTTATAGGCGCTATTACTTATTTATTATTTTTATCATATATTATAATTCTCTCCTCTTTCAAAATATTATTTATTAGAGGATTTCGTCAAACATAATCATTTTTTCCTTTAAACAAATAAAATGAAAAAAAAATAGTTTAAGGATGAGTACAATACTGCCTCGTCTACCCTCTATTATATTATTATACCGTGTCTCACAGTGGCGTAGCCAGGATTTTAGATAAGGGGGGTCCAATTCAACTTAAATACTAAACATTAAAAATATCAAATTATAAAAGAAATAAAAAAATTCCAGATTATAAACTACAAAAAAATAATAATTTCAATTTAACTTCATACTACTTTTCTCAAAAAAAAAAAAAACTTCATACTACAAAATCAAATTAAACATTTCAAATTTATAATGTCCTCAAGTATTCAAGCTAATTTCTTAATTCATTATTTTTCAAATTTCAATTCATTTTAGCAAGATAAAAAAATTGCAACAAAATAAATATGAGATTAAAAGTAAGTGGTGTACCTATTCTTAACTTGTTGCCGCTGCCTTGCTGGTGCCAATCGGTGAAAGAATGAAATTGAAAAAGGAAGAAACTGTTATCTGAAAAAAAAAAAAGGAATTAACGAAGAAGAAACGTGAGAAAGAAGAGAAAGAGTCACAATTAAGTTATTCTTGTTTGTTTGTAATGGGCAGAGTCATTGACAAATCTTGTTTGTTTGTAATGGGCTTGATTAAAAGGCCCAGTTTTAAAGATTGGAAAAAAAAAGGATGAAAAATGTTGGGAGCGTGGATCGAAGTTGCGTGCTCTCACATAGTAAGGCCAAGCTGTTCCATCTCAACCAATGTAATATTTATTCTCAAATATACCTAAAAATTTTTTATTTTTAACTGAGGGGGGAACAGGGCCCCATGGGACCCCCTTTATCTCCGCCTCTGGTGTCTCATCCAACCTACTAAACTAATTGAGTATTTTTAGTACTTTTCTTTACTTGCTATTTTATGCTTATATTATTTCTTATTTGTGAATTAACAAGTTATTCGTTATTGAATTAGCCTAACATAAATTAACTATCAAGACATAATATGATGATTAAAATTATATATTACTTTCTTTTAGATTTTGAGTTTAAATTTTAAAAATCTCACTTTCTCCATATATAATTAATATGAAAAAAATTAGATGAACTTAAATTAAGATAAAAAAAATATTACACTCAAGTTAAATTTAATTTTTTAAAATTAATAAATATGCTTAGTTATAAATTTATTTTATATAAGCCGACTCAAATTCCAAGTATATATATGAGATTTATCAAAATTTAGGCAACAATATGTACAAACAAAAAGAGAGAAAATAACAAAAGAGAAGTGGCCTACCACATGTTGTTTTATGGTTGAAGTTGGGCGCTCATCGTGCCATGTCCATATAATTGAAAATGATTGATTTTCTAATATTATCACTCTCTGACTATGATCTTAGACTGCCTCCATCAATGCATATCTTTATTTTTATTATTTTTATTATATGTTTATTGCTTAAGCAACTGTTTTTTGAAATTTTTAATTTTTGTAAAATTGTCTTTTTAATTAACAAAAATAACAGAATATTGTAATTCATTTGAATTGTTTGAGTTATTCTAGTTAATAATAATAAAATATAATCTTTTTTAAAAAATAAAATTACACACAGTCATTTTAAACATTGAATACTTTATAATTATTTTTAAAATTAATTATAATTAATACCCATTTGATCCGAATTAAACCCTTAATTTTTGTGATTGAAAAGAGATTTAAGAGTCGTACACGATCACAATTAACTACTCTTTTTTTTGGTCAATAATTAACTACTTGAGTTATTCAGCGATTGGTAGCTGTAAAGAAATTATGATTAAGTTGAATTCATGAATTATTCTCATTTAGTTTTGATTAAATGATATAATATATATTTTTTGAACTTATAATAAAATATTTTTTATTTAAAAACTTTGCAAAAATTTAGATTTTTGGTAATTAGTTCTAATAATTGATAATGTTTGTTAGTTCTAAAAATATTTGTTGCCCTCCTAATTGTCATCAAAGATTATATACATATATAAAAATGGAATCCATATTTTTAAAATTAATATGAGATATATATTTCTTCTGATTGTGCATCCCGGCCGTCTTAATAAGTATTTTCTAATTAAGAACATATATCATGTATGCATATTATGGAAGAAAGTAAAAGTTGAACTACGTATGTAGTCTTTTTAAACTTTATTTTGATTAGATAATTATCTATTTTTTTAGATTTATATATTTTGTTAATTTATAAACACAATATTGTTAGAATTAATTTTAAATTGTTAAAATTAATCCTCTAATTAATCATAAGTGTGAGCTAAATATATTTAAATATTAAATATGTATTGCAGTCAAATTAAAATAGTCAAATTAAAGTTATGATCAAATAAGAATTGTTGACTATTGAGGTGTCCTACTCGTAATAAGATTATAAGTGTAGAGACCAATAAGAATTTCTGTTTTTTTGAAGGACCAAAATAGAAATCATCATCATCAGTTATAAATAAGGGGTCGTGGTCTCCAGGGGAACATAACAATTTTGAGAGAACATTACGTTCCTTCAGTAGTGCTTTCGCTAAACTTAAAGTATGTATCTCCTGGAAGGCGACAAACTCCAAAATCGTCTTCAGCTTCAACATATGATGATGTCAGGTATGCAATTTACCCCTTTGCAATTTAATTTAAATAATCTAGTGATTTATGCATGTTTTAGGTTTTAGGGGAATCATGTTTTCTCCCCTTTTCAAATATCACTGAACCTAACGTGAATGTATAATAAAAAAAATATATAAAAATTTATATTTCTAATAAAATTAATTATTTTTTAATTTTTATAAAATAAAAAGTGTATTTATCAGTATCAAATTATATATTTTTTCTTCACCTCTATGCTTAATTATTAAATGATAAGTACGCATATTGTAGTTAATTTGTATATATCAAATGAAATGACTACAAGAAATGGTGAACTTTTGTATTGTTATGAAGTGTTGGGTACTTGAGAGAGATTGTTAATTACTGCAATTGTTTTTAAATGGGGAAGAAGGCCCACACCACAAATAATAGTATGAAAAAGATGGGTGAAGGGTATAGGAAATAGAGATCAGAGTATGAAGACATTCATTTAAATTTTAAAGTGAATATATTAATCCAACATGGAACTAACTTCCAAATACAAATGTCCTTCTGAAACTCCTTTTTCTTTCGTATTTTTTTTTTGTTATTTTCCTCACAAAAAAATCAAGAGAATCACATGCTTCCTCTGTTTCAGTAATTTCTTTTAATTCATGTGTTTGTGGCTTTTTCTTCTTCCCCCCTCTATTTTTATATACATTCTTAATAAATTTGTCTACCAGTACTGCTGCCTCTTCTTCTTCTTCATCATCATATATATTCACGTTAACCAATAATTATACAAATTACAATGTTCTTTTACCCACTCCATGGAAGGTACATTTTATCTAGGTACACTTAGTATATATCGTATCTAATACGCGAATATATGTATATGGTAGAATTAGTTATATTTGAAATTAAATGTGCAATGATAAAGAGTAATATTAAGATGGCATTCTATTGAGAAGTCTGTGCGTTGTACTCATATCATTTTTAGAACCATCAAAATATAATTTGATAGTCAAAAATATATTTTGTTTATATCTAGATCTCGAGTTTAAGTCATAAGTATCTCCTCTCTACATGTAATTAATTAAAAATTATATTTGATATTATCTAATAAATTTACTGAAATGTAGACAATTTAAAGAATTTTATTTTAAAATTAATTAATCCAAAGCTTTGAGAAGATTGCAAAAAACTAAAATATTATTTAAATTTACAACTCAAAATAAATTCATAGCTAGCAAAAAAAAAAAAAAGAAACCTAAGAAGCAGAAAATTATATATATTATATGTTATTTTTTAATTTATTTTTAAAATATACTATATATTTTTAAATTTTTTTTAGTAAATATTTTAGAAGCATATATTTTTTTTTTGTTACTCATTTGGTATCCGAGACATTGCTCGACTAATTCGAATTCGAGCACTATCATGTCCCGAAAAATACAGCTCTCCCAGCAAATTTTTTTTTTTTACTTTACAAGACTCGAACCTGAGACCTTGCTTAAGAGGTAACTAAATCCTTTAGCACTTGTATCAATCTTGTATTGGTAGATGCATATATCTTTAAAAGCGGGGTATAGATGTGTATATGGTATTTTTAAAATTGAAAGATAAAGATAGAATATTTTTAAATTAAAAAACAAAAGCAAGTATTTTTTTTAAATATTTTTATTTTTTGAACCAATATTTTTTAACAAATCCAAAAAAGAAAGAGGAAACTCAAATATATTATAATAACTGATTTATTAGGCAACTCCAACCATTTTAGAACTCAAAATAATTTGAATCGATCCAAACAACGCAGATCTTATAATTAAACCTCTTCTGTAATGAGATTAATTAATTGTCATCCTAATTAACCAAATGCTGTGGTTGAAATATAATAATATATGCACAAACAAGGATTGGCATCAGTGGCGGAGCCAGGTGGAATTGGGTAGGGCTGACGACTCCCTCTTGCAGGGCGTCGGATATGTATTTTTAAGAAATCCTTTCTGCCAGCCGGAGCAATAAAAGTGAAGGCTCAGCGGCTCAGCCCCTCCCTTCTTCTCCTTTAGCCCCCCTTTTCCAGAGCAGCTGGCTCCGTCACTGATCGGCATGTGTAGCTAAATATAACTATATACAGTAAAGGTCATAATTAATTAACGAGAGTTCAAAATGGAACAAATCTTTTCATATAGTTTTATTAGTTAGAAAAGATATTGTTGTACCTATATGTATATATAGAAGTGTAATGGTTTGTTCTTCTGATATTTTCAAAATTTAACTATTAATTTAAGTACAGTTAGGTAATTATCATTTTAAAAAAAAAAAATAGAAGACCATATAGTAGTTTTTATTTTTTATTTTTGTGTCCTAGTGAAATTAATTAATTAACAAAGGCAGATATCTGAGCTTCGACAGCACAGTTGTGCGTCCTTTATAGAAAATATTATTTGGACTTTAGTAATAGAATTAATATGTCAATCCAAGCCTAACAATAACATCAATCATGCATGTAATCATCAGCTAAATTATGTATATGAAAACTGTAACCTCTCTCTAGCTCTATATATAATTCAATTCACAAGTAAATTTCCTCTCATATATGTTATTACCAATCAAAATTGAATTTACAATCAAATCACAGAAAAAAGGAATTTTTATTTAGTGAATTCATGTATTTGAAAAAAAATGAGTGTAGATTAAGAACACTGAACATTTTAAAATAGATATAGTTTATAATCAAATTATATAATCGATCTGAATAAATTCAAGATTAAAATTTAGTTAAGTTGAGTTGAATTGAGATTAATTAATGAAATAGAAAAAGTAAATTTATTGTAAATAATATCTAAATTTGATTAGATATTATGAACTGTACGTACTATGGTGAGATGGAGTGGTCACAAACTATATTATGCATCGCCCTTATAGGTTCACTTGCAGTGGACCCACTCGTCGTACTTGGTTCACCACACATTCACGTTATTAGCAAGCCACTACCATCACCATGACCTTCAACCTTTCCTTATGCGACTGTCTCTCCACCTTTCTTCTCTTCATGCGCTATATAACACAACCTTCTATTATAATCCCTCCAAATTCTCTCCATCTCTCTTCTTCTTCTTCTAGCAATACCACCCCCACCTTTCTCTTTCTCTCTGTAACATACCTTCTTTCTTCACCACCCTCTCCTTCTCTCCCATGGTTCCTCTCCTCCAATCATGCCTTCCCTGCCCAACTTCCACTTCTCTTTCCCAAGGTATAATATATATCCACCCGTTCTCTCCATTTTTATGGCCCATTTGGGATTGCTATAAATTTTTAACTTCATTTTAAAAGATTATTATTCGTATATCAACTATATATAAATCTTTATGTTTATAATTTATTTGTTTTTAATTATTATATATATCATATGATCAAAATTGATTTTAAGTTTACTACTGATAAACCAGTGCTACTAGATTCTCTTACAGGTTTTGTTATATACTAATCTGTTACTGGTTTATATATATATTAACATATATATACTGGTTTATATATATATTAACATATATATATGTATAGGTGGATTGGACTGCTATGCGAGAAGAGTAGCGAGGTTGAGAGCAGTGACACTAGTGGGCGTGGCAGTGACAACAACATCATTGATGACAATAACACCATAGAATGTTATGCTTGCACCCAGGTTGGAGCTCCTGTTTTCCACTCTACCAGCTGCGACCAAGCCCACCAGCCCGAATGGGTGGCATCCGCTGGTTCCTCTCTTGTTCCTATCCAAAGCCGCCTTAACACAAAGAAATATCCTTCCTCCCGAAGCCACTTCCGGTTACCGACAGGACAGTTCGGGACAGTGCTCGACCCGCGCAGCAAGCGAGTACAGAAATGGAACCGGGCGTTCCTTCTAGCTCGTGGAATGGCTTTAGCAATTGATCCGTTATTCTTCTACTCTTTATCAATTGGGAGAGGTGGAGCTCCGTGCCTGTACATGGACGGTGGATTAGCCGCAATTGTGACCGTTCTTCGCACGTGCGTAGACGCAATACATTTATGCCATCTGTGGTTGCAGTTCAGGTTAGCGTACGTGTCAAGAGAGTCGCTTGTTATTGGCTGTGGGAAACTAGTGTGGGACGCACGTGCCATAGCCTCACACTATGTACGGTCCTTAAAAGGATTCTGGTTTGATGCGTTTGTGATCCTGCCAGTCCCTCAGGTTAGTTAACTCGACTGAAATTCCCTTTTTCCTTTTTTATCTTTTTTTTTTTCAGTTTTACGGTTTGTGACAATCCAATCATTTTCAGCCACGTAGAGGCCGGTAAATGACATAATTATTATGGGATGATGAAAGAGAGGAAGTGTTCGGTTACGGTGATAAGGGTAAAATGAATAAATACAATGCTGATTCAATGATTATTGTTTGGTTATAGATATTTTTAAAAGTTTTTGACATGAAATATTTTGTATAGTGAGCTGTTGTCTTTATTATTGAGTTTTACTACTATATGTTGTTATTAGGTTGCAAATTTCAATTTCTATATAACTTTGGCTATAAATCGATAATATATAGATATATTCGTAATACATAAATTTCTTATCTAATATCCACATTTAGGAGATCATGATCATCGGCAAATAGATTTCTTACATATATAAATAAATTGTAGAAAAAAGTAAATTAATTAATAAATAGGATCTTTAAGTTTCAATCAGATATTAATTTTAGTCAATTTCTATATTTTTCAAAATTTAGTTATAATTTTTTTGTAATTTCATTTCATTTAACATACTGTTGTTTCAGCAAAATTAAATTAAACAGGAAAATACAGGTTCTTTTTTTTTTTTTTAAATGCTATTTCTGGGAGTGTAGTCCAACTGAGAGTGTGGTGCAACTTGAGTGTGTGTATGTATATATTATGTTGAAGCAACATTATCACTAGGTACAAAGGTGTTTTCCAATTTTTTTTCCAATTTTTCTTAATACTAAAGTGCCGTTTGGTTCTTATTTTGAAATCGAAATAAAAATTGGAACCTAAATAAAATGGAATTGAAATCAAAATGACTATTTATTTATTTATTTACTCTTGAATCAAAATCAAATTCCTTTTAAAATTTTTTGGATTACAACATAATCGGAATCGATATTAATAAGTTCATGAGACCTTTTTTTTTTTTTGCAGGCAGTATTCTGGTTAGTCCTTCCTAAATTAATCAGAGAAGAGCATATTAAGCTTATAATGACAATACTTCTATTGATGTTCCTGTTCCAATTCCTCCCTAAAGTCTACCACTGCATATACTTAATGAGAAAAATGCAGCAGGTCACTGGTTACATTTTTGGTACCATTTGGTGGGGTTTTGGCCTTAATCTCATCGCCTACTTCATTGCCTCTCATGTACGTCACCTGATTCGTCACTTTCTCCACTTTTCTCTCTATATATAATAAGCTTCAACTTAATTTAACTTAATCATAAGTTCTGGTTCAATAATATACTGAAATTGGGTCAGAGACTAATTAAGTTAAACTTTTGTTTACAGGTTGCTGGAGGATGTTGGTATGTTCTTGCCATACAACGCGCTGCTTCATGCATCAGGCAGCAGTGTAACAGAAGAGCAAAGTGTGACCTCTCTTTGTCTTGCTCAGAGGAAATCTGTTATCAGTTTCTGGTACCTACAGACACAGTTGGACATCCTTGTGGTGGTAACTCTACTGCTACTGTGAGAGTGCCTATGTGCTTGGACATTACTGGACCATTCAATTATGGGATTTATAAGACAGCTCTCCCTGTCATTTCCAGCAATTCTTTGGCAGTCAAAATCCTTTATCCCATTTTCTGGGGCTTAATGACCCTCAGGTGATTCATTTCCAAAAACTGAGAAGTCATTTTCTAGCAATTCTTTGGATCTATGAAACCTAATACATATATACTTATGTGCATAACTGCAGTACCTTTGGGAATGATCTTGAACCCACAAGTAACTGGCTAGAAGTGATATTCAGTATATGTATTGTACTCAGTGGTTTAATGCTCTTCACTTTGTTGATTGGGAATATTCAGGTGAGCTTCATTCTTTAAATGTTGATTTTTTTTGGGTGGTAATTTTTTAACATTTGTCGAGTTAAAATAATGAGCCAATTGATGAATATGCAATGAAGGTGTTTCTGCATACGGTCATGGCAAAGAAGAAGAAAATGCAGCTGAGATGTAGAGATATGGAATGGTGGATGCGACGTAGACAATTACCATCTCGTTTGAGACAGAGAGTTCGCCATTTTGAACGCCAAAGATGGGCAGCCATGGGAGGGGAAGATGAAATGGAGCTAATCAAAGACTTACCTGAAGGACTCCGAAGAGATATCAAACGTTACCTTTGCCTTGACCTCATCAAGAAGGTAATATATATTGCCAACAATTAGCTTGTTTAACAGTTTTCGAGCATTGGAGAATAGAAGAACTCGATCTTGGATCTGTTCTCTACTCGAGAATGCACTAACACCGGCTCTGACTGTTATTCACCTGCTACTTTAATATCAAATTCACTTCTAATGTTTTCCTCAGGTACCTTTGTTCCACAACTTGGATGATCTAATTCTTGACAACATATGTGATCGTGTTAAGCCTCTTGTATTCTCTAAAGATGAAAAGGTACAAATCTTGATTTTTAATTTCAACCATTTTGCTACCATACTAAACACCATTACAAATTAATTTCTTTGCATATGTTCATGGCCTAATTAAGCAGATAATTAGAGAAGGAGACCCTGTGCAAAGAATTGTGTTCATTGTTCGCGGGCAAATAAAAAGAAGCCAAAGTCTTAGTAAAGGATTGGTAGCTACAAGTGTGCTCGAACCAGGAGGCTTTTTAGGCGATGAACTGCTGTCTTGGTGCCTTCGTCGCCCATTTATAGACCGACTTCCAGCTTCATCAGCTACATTTGTTTGTATAGAATCAGCAGAAGGATTTGGCCTAGATGCAAACCATCTTCGATACATTACAGATCATTTTCGATACAAATTTGCTAATGAAAGGCTTAAACGAACAGCAAGATATTATTCATCGAATTGGCGAACATGGGCAGCAGTTAATATTCAATTTGCTTGGAGAAGATATAGGACAAGGACTAGAGGTCCTGTGAGTCCTGCACCACAAAATGAAGGCACTGATTGTAGGCTGCTGCAGTATGCTGCAATGTTCATGTCGATTAGGCCACATGATCACCTCGAATAAATTAAATATTTACCATGTTTTAGCAATTTGTTACTCTCAGCTATTGTTTGATAAATTCAGCCTTATTTGTTTCTTATTAGGCAGACCAATTTCTCCATGGTAAGCCATGCATGGAATAGGAATTGCAAAATAATTTAACTTCATTCTTCACAAGATAATAAAAATTTGTTTTTGGTTCATTTACTTTTTCTAAAGGTTATGAAAGAAATTCAGACAATCTATTCTAGCTACATCATTTTTTCTTGATGGTATAAAAATAGAGAAATAAACATATAGATTTTTACTGAGAGGCCATGCATCATTTGCCTAAAAATTAGGGGTTGAGAAGTTCGAGGAGAGGGCAAATTAATCAATCAAATGTTCTTCTAATTTTAGCATACATTATCCAAACTCTATACCATCTCATTTCAGTCTGCACAAAAAAGAACATGGAGCTCGACGTCGCCTCCTGGCCTCCCTGAAGACACTTCCTTACAATTCCATTTTGCATTAGTAATTTCTAGGACTTAAAGATCAAAGATTAAATTTCTTTACACTTGTCCTAGAAATCGATTCGATTAGATTAAACTTGAATTAGTACCTTCATGTTCAAGTCAGGTATATTATTAAGCTCACCTTCTAATAATTTCTTTGGTTAGATTGACATTAATGCATAAGCAATTCATTTTTCTAATTAAGCAGGAATATAATCTTGATATAGAAAGGCTAAAATGGGTTCAAAGTTTGCAAAGCAGGGGCTGCTAGAAAAGGCAGGGAATACAAATTTACAGCAAGCACAATATTCAGTGATCAATTACCTTACCAAGAGTATTTATCTTCGTAATTTGGTATCCAAGCATAGAAGGCGAATGCTCGTTGCTGGATATGATCTTGACATGTCATATATCACAGACAAAGTATTGGCTATGTCATTCCCTGCAGAGCGAATGCGGGCAATGTATCGCAATCCTCTCTGGCAGGTGAAATCTGTGTTGGATATGAGACATTCAGAAAATTACAAGGTGCATATATCTTTTCCAATTTTCCATGTTAGTTACATAATTAATGTCCAATAAATAAAATGAATATGACGGGGTTAATAATGTTTTGCAGGTGTATAATTTATGTATTGAGGAATCTTATGATCCATCACATTTTCATGGTCGTGTTGAGACATATCCTTTTGATGACAATCATGTTCCGCCATTGGAAATGATGAAGCAATTTTGTGAAAGCGTTAATTCATGGTTATTACAAGACCCCAAGAACATTGCAGTTGTGCATTGCATGGTATGACCAATTTTCTTTTTCTTGAACTAGGTGTTATTTATATGATTTCCTTGCATTCAATTGGGATTCTTTTTCTTTCTTTTGCAGGCAGGTAAAGGTCGAACAGGCCTAATGGTATGTGCCTATCTTGTTTATGCTGGCATGACAGCAGAGGAAGCTCTTCAATTGTATGCAAATAAACGGACTACAAACAATCAAGGAGTAAGAACTAATTCTATCAGAATGAAACACGTAATTTAAGTATTAGTTTTTGCGTTAGTAAAGTTCTTCACTTTATGCAATGTGTTTGATATGCCAAGGTCTCAATACCAAGCCAACGCAGATACGTCGGTTATTGGGCAAGTTTACTTTCATTTCCAGATGGAAATGGTAATGGACCTCCAAAAGTAAGCTTGCCTCAACCTTGTAGCAGAGAATTACGAAGAATTCGCCTTTATGATACTGTTAATACTGAATCAATCTTCTTTGTAGTCTCAGAGTTGCAAGAGGTAATTAATATTTTACCATGTTCAAGTCTGAGAGTCATCAGAGAGGCACTCAGCACTTGAACTCTTAACTTTTTACCATGTTCTAATGAGAATTTTTGACAGATTTCAGGCCAGCTATACCGTCCGCCAGGGGAAGTTGCTAAGGGATGCTGCAGACCAATTACTCAAGGATATCAAAGAAATAATAGTCCTCGCTACTTTATCTCCTTCATTGAAGGTGATGAAGAAGGAAAAAAATCCAGCACAGATCAAGAACCTCATGTTGTTGTTCAAATGGACACAGAACGACCCATCATTGATCAAAAAAATTGTCTTGACTTCTATTTCAATTCTCCTATACAAGTTAAAGGAGATGTTCGTGTCATTTTCTACCAGAAAATGATTGGAGGCCGCCTCTTCTATGTTTGCTTCAACACAGCTTTCATCAAAAATAGCTTGCTACAGGTACTTTCTTTTTCATTTCAAATCTCTTAAACATGTGCATGACAATGCATAGCCTAGCGGCAAGTGCATCTCCCTGGACAGATTCTAATTCAATTCTCCCTTCCCGTATTGTAATACTGAAAAACTATATTACAGGTAGAACATTAATAGTAGTATGATTAATTGCAGTTTTCAGTGAGGGAATTGGACAAACTAGGAAAGAAAGGTGAATCAATATGTGGGTCAAGCTTTTGTTTGGAGTTGCTATTTGGTCCAGCTAATTCCAAGTCTGCAACAAGCTTTTCTTCTGATGATGATGGCATTGATGATGGTCTCAGCGACGATTGCTTCTGAAATCATTTTCTTTTTACATTATTATTTTTCCTTAAATTTCAGATTCCTAAAGAAATATACACATGCATATACATACATACATATATATAAAAAAACATGAAAATACCCTCTTCGCCTTCTAATTTACACCCACCATCTAGTTTTTCTTAGAAGGTGGTGAGTGTAGGCAGAAGAAGAGGAATAGTTTTGTATTTTAGGGTCTGAAGGTATTTTGCAGAAATGATCAAATTCATAATTAACTATATATTTTGTTTCTATATATATATATATATATATAATGCAGATGTCTTTATAATTACAATTTCTTTTTTTAGAGCAATTAATAAATGTTTTTATCGTCGTAATTCTTTCTTTTCTTTGGCTTATAATATATCTTTTACATTTTCTAATAGTTAAAAGTGTTTTAGGGTCTGAAGCTTTATTTGTGTAACCAAAAAATATTTTTCTGAAATATGTCTTTTACATTTTCTAATGGCTAAAGTGTTTTGGAACATAAGTCAATATAAAATATTTTTCTAACAGAAAACTAAAACATTTTTTAGCTTTTTCCTTTCAAAAGGAACTGTTGTTTTCTAAGATTCTATGTCTTATACTCTCTCTCTCTCTCTCTCTTTCTCTTGTGATGTGATAACAAGATATATAGAATAATAATTAAAAAAGGGCAGCCCGAGCGAAATTCGGAGAATGATCGGACTCATTGGATTTTTGTACGCGGCCTTCCCTTGCAATTGCAAGATGCCGTTTTCACGACTCAAACCCGTAATTTCATGTCACACGGCGACAACACTTACCGTTGCGTCAAGCCTCCCATTCATGGAATAATCATTAATAATTATAAAAAAAAATAAACTTATTTATCTGAAACTTCAAAGATATGGTAATTTAAAAAATGATAAAAAAAATTAAATTGATTATATTTTATTTTGAAATCTAATTTAATTTGAAAAATTAATTATTTTCCCCATATTTTAAGTATATTTTTAGAAATGTATTGCATTGACCTCCCACCCTTTGTTCAGCTCATTTCTTAGGCTTTATTTGGGTTGCTGCCTCCTTTGCCCCACATATTGTTCTTCTGTTCCCTCAACTCATTTGTTATCTAAGGATGTTTGGGGAGTCTGGTTAGTATGAATTATATCTTCTTTCTTTTTAGCTTATGTCTGAATGCAAGCAGTTCCAACACAATATTCCTTGTTAGCGATTGTGGTCTTATATTAGTTGTCATATATATGGCTTGTGAGTGAGATATTACTCTGTTATTATTTCTATGATCTCAGCTTCTTTGCTTTTAAAGGTAAATTAATAGCTGAGTTGTTTTTGCTCCCTTCTGGTTTTTGGTGTACAGCAGTTTGTATTTCTCCTGTTTCTCTAGTAGTTTGTAATCTTTTGTTTTGGTTTTGGTTCACCTGTATTCCATGGAGTTCTATATCTTTTGCAAGTTATTAATGAAATCTCATTTATATTGACCAAAAAATAAAAGAAACGGAGTATAAAAGCTAAAAGAGGAGTGTTAATAACCATATGTTGGTGAGCATGAGCATGTGTTATACCATTTAGATTTCGAGTTCCAGTATTAAGTATTCCTCTCCTCATACATAATTAATCCAATAATAATTATAATAAATTTGTGCTTATTTAATTTTTTTTTCAAATTTTAGCTCATTTAATATATTTTAAAATTAATTTCTATAAATAAATAAATAAATAAATAAAAACAATCAATACAATAAAAATGTTATAAAATAAGACAATCTATCATATAATTCAAGCATATTAAATTTAGATTTGATTTAGTATTAAAAAATATATTGGACATTATAGTAATAATAAAAATCAAATTTAACATTTTTTTTTAAATTTTTTTGCTTATAAATAGAGGATGGACCTCAAGAATACATAGACAAAAAATATTACACTCTTTATTATTTTTTTATAATTTTTATAATTTTTATTAAAAATATTTTAATCATTTTATAATAAATTTATAACAAACTATATAAACTCATATATTTATAATAAACCCATATTAAACTTATAATAAATCAATAATAAATTCATAATAAACTATATAAATATGATAAATTATTAACTAATCATATATACAGTCTTGAAATTGAGTTATAATCAATAATTTTTAGGAAGAAATATCATAGCCGATAAAGAATTCAACACACAAAGTTAATATTCCAAAAACACATCTCACAAACAAACAATAACCAAAAAAAAAAATTCCAATACATAATAAATTGAACTAAAGCATATACACACTTGTTTATTAAAAATTAATAAACTAAAGCATTTGATATTAGACATTAATGGTTGTCTATTGCAAATCTCAAAAAGAAAAATTGGCAATAATTTTAATTCAACTTTACATTTATCTATATGATATTAATTTGAAAATTGATACAAAAATGTTATTTTTTTTTAATAAACATTAAGATTTTAATTTGAAAATTGTAATTTTCATTTCTTTTTATAAACATTAATTTTTTATATTTTTAATTGCAAATTTATTTAAAGGATTATAATTTAATTTAGAATTTATCTATATGAATAAGTACATAATAAATTTATTAAAAAATATAATTAGATATGTATGCATTAAATTATAAAATTTAATTTCCTTATAATTTAAACAAAATTAAAGAATTCAATGATAACTTTTGCCTAAATAATTTTTTAATATTAAATAAAGACAGTTTAAAATTGACAGAATTTGAAACCTGATATTAACCTCTAAAAAAATTTTAATGGACTCCAATTAGATGAAATTAAAAGAAAATTTCAGAAATTAAAAAATTGAGATAGAAATTGAAAACTAATCAAAAAGCTAATTAAACATGGAAATTATCATGAAATTTATGAAATTTATCTAAATGAATTAATTTAATTTTAAATTTATTTAAAATAATTTATTTTAATTTGAAACTTATCAAAATAAATAAAAATTAATTTTAAACTTAAGGAATTTAGTTTAATTTTAAATTTATTTAAAGAAATTTAATTTAAAAATTTCTAAATTAATTTTAATTTAATATTTAAAAATTTTAGTTTAAAAAATAATAATATGCGGTAAAATGTGGAGAAAACATGTGGTAAAATGATGTGCTAGTGATAATTATTTTAGTATAATGTATAGTTAGATATAAAATTTTATCAAATAAAATATTATAATTTTATTTAAACTTTTTAAATAAATATCAAATTAGTATTGTAAGAAATTTAATTTAATTTGAAACTTAATATATATATTTTTATTAACTAAAAAAATATAGAATTTTTAATTATTTATAGTTTATCATCTTATTAAATAATAACTAATTATTATTATTATCAAATAAAATATTCTAATAATATTTTAACCATTTAAAAATAACTAATTATTACAATATCAAATAAAATATTATAATTCTTAAATAAATACTATGCAAGTCATAGTTGTTTTAGTATAATATTAAAAAAGATCTCGTATAATATTGTATGTATTTTTATTCAATATATATATTAATTTTAAAACTTATAATAACTTTAAATAAATAATTATTTTCTCATATTAAAATATTTCAAAATGGATGATCACTAAAAATTAAATAACATAAATTAAAAATAAAACTTAATCAAATAATAAATTTAAATAAAAATTAAAATGAAACAATTAATATAACTTAAATTAAAATAAAATCCTAATAAAAAATAAATTACAGAAATTAAAAAATCTTAACATAAAATAAAATAAAATAATAATTTAATCAAAATCAAAATCAAATAAAAAATTAATTAAAAAATAAGGTGAAAATAAAAAAAATCAATCCAAAATATTACAAAGAATATATTTAAAAAAATTATACAATATTTAAACAATACAAAATCAACCTAAAAAATTATATAACAAATAAGTAATAGAAAAATTAAAAAAATTAAAATCAAACAATATAATAAATTATTTTTAAAAAATTACATAATAAAAATACTAAAAAAAAGAACTGTATTAAATAGCAATAGATGATAAAAAAAAATGACGATAAAAAAATGATAATTTTTTCCGTTACAATTACAAATATAATTATATCGTAATAGTTTATGACTTTTTATATTTTGATATATGTAAAAAATTATTATCTATATTAAATTAGGTATCATATTGTCACGACCCAACTGGGAAGCCGTGACCGGCGTATAGCTGTACCTAAGTACAACAATACAAGCCTGGATACTCAAAAATTAAAACAATACATAATCCTTTTACAAGTTCAATACACTCAATTTCATGTTCCAAAAGTTCTAGTGATAATGCAAGATATCTAAATGTTCCACTCTTAAATGCAATCACAAACGAGAAAAAAAAATATTTTACTCTTATTACAAGCAAAGGGTTCGGACTCGGTCCGCCCATATTTATTCTAGAAATCTCTATTTAGAAACGGAAAAATGTCAACCAAGATTGATGACAAGAAACTCAAAAGAACGACTGCGGAGAAATACCGACATATGCTAACAATCGCTCTTAACCTGCAAAATCAATCTATAGGGGTGTGAGCGTTATATAGACGCCCAGTAAGCTCATGAGAGGCAGAGAAACTTTTCTATAACAATAAACAATATATATATAACAAGAACTTCAATCACAATCAATTCATACAAGATGGTGTGTCGGGGTCTACCAATATCATAATACCTCCTCCTTCAATCAATATCAATGTACAATCGGGCTTATAGCCCCAATGAGCAATCAGGCTTATAGCCTCAATGAACAATCAATAGCAATAGTCAATGAACAATCTCAATCCATAACCTCCGTCCCCATATGACACACCATCACACAACACAAAGAATTTCAAGTTCATTTAATACAATTAATAAATCAAACACATACGTTTCTCTGTCTTTTATTCACATGCAAAGCTTGGGTAGAAAGAATAGTCTAGCAAAATAGAAAAGAATAATTATATATTGAGATGGGCTGTAATATATATATAGTATTTGGTTAGCAAGTAACACATCACAAGTAATCACATACACCCATTAAACTTACCTGATTTGCGGAAGAATCCAACACCGCACGAACCTACTGATTTTGAACACCGGCTTGATTATCGCCTAATGAAATAATTACACAGTCTAATAATCAATCTCACTATCTCATCTATCATGAGGGATGCAATGCATGCTATGAATGCAAAAAGACCAATACTAAACCAATAATTAACCAAGATAATCCAAAATTAAAAACCAACCCGACTCAACTCAAAATTATGGTTTAACCCAATGGTTAAACCGATCACACCTCAAAAATATAAAATCAATTAATTAATTAAAATTTATTAAAACCAGAACCTCAATTCAATTTTTATACTCATTTATCATATAATATCACATCAGTCCCTATGCAAAAATCATAATTCATACCAACATCCAAAACCGATAAAAATTCTTAAGTAGTCCCTATAGTTCGAAAATTTCCAGAAATTAATTCCATCATTCAAAAACTCTGGAAAAATTCCAGTAGCTTCTCCAACATCAAAATAACGTGTGTACAAAATTTCAGATTAATCCAAATTTATTTGATCCCCCAAAAATATTTTACAACATTCTGGTTCTGTTTGAACCACTAAAAATCAGTACTGCAAAAATAATCATAAATCCTTCACATTTCTTCACCACAAAATTATCCAAATAATTTTCTCATATTATAGACATCAGTATGGACAACATATAAAAATTTCATAATTTTTCAAGACATCTAAGACCTTCAAAAATAATTTTCAATACAGACATCATCAGAAAACCCTTAACCAACAGCAGTGCACATACTTAATTTATTTTGGAACCTAAACATTAGAACCAGACTCAAAATTATTTTTCACAGATTCCAAACATCCTAATAAACAACATATCAAAATTTCATAATTTTTAGAAACCTCTAAGTCCCTCAATTAAATTTTTAAAACGGATTCACACAACCAATTACCATACTGGCAGCAGTTGAGAAATAAATTTATTTTGAAATATAAACATTTGAACCCAACCTCAAAATATTTTTTTATAAACACCTAACATCATATCCTAAAACATATCAAAAATTCATACCTAGATTATTTACCAATAATTTTTAAAAATTCGACAAAGTTACTGAAATATTAGAAATCAACAGCAGAAATAATTTTTCACTTTATTAATGAATTAAAAATATAAATCAAACATGAAAATTCAAAAATAAATTTCTAGATCAAGTATAACATCCCTAGAACAGATTACAATTGCCAAAAATACTATATCATTAACTCAAACTCACAAATCAAATATTAAACATCAAGAACCTCCAAAATCATCCTACAACTTTTAATTATTTTTAATTAATTAAAAATCTAAATAAATCAAAAATATTATTTTCTAATACCCTAAACATTATACAAACATCCAACAACACAAATTATGCCAAGAAGTTGGAAGAAATTGAAGAAAAAATTGAAAAACCTCAAAATCTCGAAACTGCCTGAAATTTGGAACCAAAAACGACGCCTGCGAGAAACAAGCTGCCACGCCGAACGACGAGCTCCGCACGCCGAACGACAATACCTCCAGCCCGCAGCTCCACGTCGAACGACAGCAGTCCCTCGCCAAACGACACCAGCAAAAAGCGCGCCCACTGCTAAAACGACAGCCACTCGGTTTTTGAAGAAAAATTTGATTTTTCAACCTCTTTCTCTCTCTGACGGCACTAGGGTTTTTAGACACTCAATTGGGTGCCCTAACACCTCTATTTATACAATTTTTAGTTGTAAAATTACCAATATACCCCTAGATTAATTTTTTTATTTTAAAAATACCCTAAAACTCTTTAAAAATTCAAAAAAAAACACCCAACTAACTTATAAAAATTCACAACTAACCCCAAATTTAATTATTTTCAGAATTATATTAATTAGTTAATTAATTATTTAATTTGTTTAATTAATTTAATTTATTTTAAATAAAAATTTAATAAATACCCGAAAAATTTTCGAAACACAAACTCTAGCAAAATTATATTTAAAATAACCGTAACGACATCACGGTCACCAAAATGACATCAAAAACAGCAAAACGAAACCCGAAAATTTTCCGACCGCCAAAATGACCAAAATACCCCCGAAGCTAAAAACACAATATTATACTCAAAACAAATATCTCAACGCCCACATTATGAAAATAAGCACCAAACGTTATAAAATTCACCCGAATGTGAATTGAAGGCAAAATTATCATTTTACCCTTAACTCCAATTTCTCCAAAAATCAAGGGTTTTACACATATTCTTATTTTAACTATCCATAATTATTATAAATATCAAATAAAATATTATAATTTTATTTTAATTTTTTAAATAAATATAAATAAATATTAAATTTTATTTTATTTTATTTAAACTCTATTAATAAATAATAAATTAAGAATTAAGATATTATATAAATATTTATGTAAATTTCGTGAATGCTCAAGAAAAAAATATTTTTTAAAGAAAAGAAAAATTTTATTTATTAAATTAATTTATATTTAAATTTAAATTAGAAATTTTTGTACAAAATAAATGTAAGTAACCTTTAACTATATATATACAGGGACGAAACGGGAGGCATGGGGTCTATTGCCGCCTGGCTCCTATGTGTGTGTGTATATATATATATATATATTTTATAAAAAAGTGTGTATTTATATATATATATATAATTAACATACTTATATTTATATAATATAAAACTATAATTAATTTTATATTTATAGTATTTATATATTAAAATAAAAATAATAAAAATTTCATCATTTAATTATTTAATACAAAAATAAAATTGAATATAAATTCGTCCATAATTTTTTTTGCTTGAAAATTTTATCCCTCTTTATTTTTATCCTGGTTCCGCCACTATATATATATATATATATATATATATATATATTTGATCGATAATAGGTGCATAGACATAAATTATATTAATCTTAATACAAATTAGAAAAGTAAAAAAATATAAAAAATAAGAAAATTAATCAATTCTTCACTAAATATTATCTTTGATCTTCATACTCGCATAGAATTATAAATAATAAGAAACTAATAATAGATATAATAAAATAAAATAAAATACGTAATTGAAATAATCTAAAATCCTTCTACACGCAGCCACCTTGAGCTGCTAACCAACCTCTTTGCTTCCTTCTGATCAATCTGGCGAGTGGCGACCACGTTTCTTCCCTAAAACCCTCACTTTCTGTTTGTTTTCTGCGAAAATTTTTCAAATTTCTTGTTCTTGTAATTCATTTATTTATTTTCAATTATCTATCTATCTATCCATGGCGACTTCTAATAAGCCCCAAAGGTCTCCTGAGGAAATCGAGGACATAATCCTTCGGAAAATCTTGCTGATTTCTCTTACTGATTCTATGGTTACTGATTCTCGAATCGTATATTTGGAGATGACTGCTGCCGAGATCCTCAGCGAAGGGAAAGACTTGAAGCTTAATCGTGACTTGGTTGAACGCGTCTTGTTTGATCGGTTATCTGGTCAATTCCCCGGTGTTGAACCTCCGTTTAACTATCTCCTCGGTTGCTACCGCCGTGCGACGGAGGAAGAGAAGAAAATTGCTAATATGAAGGACAAAAAAGTCAAAATGGAACTGGACGTTTCAATCAAGCAAGCCAAGAAGTTATTCGCTTCTTATTGTAGAATTCATTTAGGGAATCCAGATACGTTCCCTTCTGATTATGATCCTAAAAAGCCTAATGTTTCGCCTCTTTTGCCGCTTATTTTTGCGGCTGTTGATGGGTTTAATAGCGGTGGAACTCAGCCACCACCTCCGAGGTTTTTGGAGGATTTGTTTCAGGAGGGTGATTTTGATAGCTTGGACCCCATATTCAAAGGGCTTTACGAGGATTTAAGAGGTAATGTGATAAAGGTATCAATTTTGGGGAACTTTCAGCAGCCGTTAAGGGCGTTGTTGTATTTGCTCAATTTTCCTGTGGGAGTTAAGTCTCTTGTGAATCATCCTTGGTGGATTCCTAAAGGGGCTTATTTGAACGGAAGAGTTATCGAAATGACTAGTATTTTGGGACCCTTTTTTCATGTTAGTGCATTGCTTGATGATCCTATTTTCAAGAGTGAACCGGATGTTGGGTGAGTAGAATATTCTTTTTTGTGAATTACTTCCGTATACTTTTGTTAACGTTTTATGGGGTTCGCTTGTTATTTCTTTTTCTGTCAGCTGTTTAGGAATTGAGGAAGAAAACAAATTCTGATGTTGCGTTTAATGGAGTATAGCTTGAACTGATATAGTCTTCTTTAGGAACTTAGAACTAGCAATAAGGAATAAAGGAGTATTAACAAATTACAACTTAAAAAAAAGTTCTCTATTTTACAATTAAGCTAATTAAAAGTTATGTATTTTACAATTGAAGATAATAAAGACGTCTTTTTTCTTTTGGTATACAAGAGAGGTGAACTCTTCCAATACAGGATTGGAAGTTGAGATCTGCAACTTAAATATATATATATATATATATATATATATAAATGGTTTATTATTGAAGCTAATAAAGGAAATTGTTTTTTTTTTTTCATCATAGAGTTAACTCTATTCTCCCAGGTTTTGAACTTGAGACGCTTAGTGGAGATTTGAGATGTGCGGTTGGGGACGTAAATGAACTACATCCACGAGAGCCTCATTATTTAACTAAGAAATGACCTGGATAAATGAGATTTTAATGGTCTTGAGGCTGGTAACGGTAAATTGTTGCCTTATAATATGCACTTGGTTTTTGTCAGACCTTTCCACAGAGTAGAGCATAGTCTTTATGAAGCGATTAGTGAGATTTTTCTCAATAGCATAGATGATGAGAACAGGTGTGCTGTTTCTGTTTGATTTCAATGAAAGCTACCTTTTCAATCTAGGGCCTGTGTGCCAGTAACCTCTTGTTAGATGATCTGGTTGCTAATGTTCTGCTATTGAATTTGGATGTGCTGAAGTGGGTTTTTTATGTTTCTTAGTCGTTACCAATGAGGTGATGGTTCATTCAGGCTTCAGCTTACACATATATTTTCTTTTAACCAAGCATACAGATAATTTTGAGTTATGCTTTACTCATACTGATTGTATGGCTATGGCTGACTTTGATAATACCCTCTTACACTCTTCGATGGGATCAGGGGCAGGGTAAGTGGAAAAGCTGTTGCTCTTCACAAATTTTACATGTTCGTTTTTTAGTTCTTGATTGGCCACGTGGTTAGATCTTTCATTCTTAACATATGAAGTCTTCTCCCACCCTTCCTTTCTTTTGCACTCTCTTTCTTTCTTTCAGCATTACAGGTTCAAATATAGAAGAGATGCTGATATTGGGTGCTTTTCTTGGATTAGTTGGAATAAATGTAATTTCATAATTTTGTACGGTTTAGTCAAGATAATGGAGTATTGGCCTCTTGGGTGCTTTAGTGTGCATTTGAATGTTTGGTTTGTTATTTATTCTTTTACAAGTTTCATGCATTGCACTTAGTTTTGCTGGATTATAATTTAAGAAGGTTATGTCAAGGCTTTCAACTTTGAAATTCAATTTATAGTTCTTCTCCTGCTTTGGCTGGCATATTTATTGCCTAAAATAAATTTCTCATTAATCCTTGATCTCCTGAAAATACTAGGCTGCAGTGCTTCTCTGAGGCATCAACTCGTCGCCAAGCTGATTTGTTATCTTCATTCACCACAATAAAGACTCTTATGAACAACTTATATGATGATCTTCAAAAAGTTCTCCATACTCTTCTTAAAAGCAGTGATACCCGCGAGAATGTTCTTCAGTATCTTGCTGAGGTGATCAATAGAAATTCATCAAGAGCCCATATACAGGTAGTTCCCCTCCCTGTCATGGAATTATTTATGCTGCACTGTGACACCTACAATTTTAAATATAGTTTTGTCTGGGTAAAAAATATTATATATGAGTGAACATGCTTTTCTTTTTTCCCTTTCGTGATTGTTTTGGGGTGGTGGTGGTGGGGTGAGTTGCATTTCTTCTGAGGGCACTTCTTTCTAAACTGGGATGTGCATGGTAGTTTTCTGTTTGATTTCTTCTGTCAGATTATAAAAATAACTTGAACCCAACTACTTTGACATGCATTGCATTTGGAATTTATTTCAGGTTGATCCTATATCTTGTGCAAGTTCTGGGATGTTTGTCAATCTAAGTGCTGTCATGCTTCGGCTCTGTGAACCATTTTTAGATGCAAATTTGACAAAAAGGGATAAAATTGATCCAAAATATGTGTTCTACGTTAACCGTTTGGACCTCAGGTGTTGGATTCCTTAATGCAGTTTAACTATTGTGTTTATGTTATTATTAATTGTCCTGCTGTCCTAATTATTAGTTTCCTTGATTTTCAACTTACTGTAGGGGGTTGACAGCTCTGTATGCATCATCAGAGGAAATTTCTGAGTGGATTAATAAAGATGAGCAATGCAAAATAGATGTCCCCATGCAATCAAGCGATGGTCAAAATCGCTTGCTTCAATCTCAAGAAGCCACTAGTTCTGGTAGCACTGCTGATAAGCCTACATCAAGCTGTGGAAAAAGTGCTAAATACACATTTATTTGTGAATGTTTCTTTATGACTGCAAGGGTGCTCAATTTAGGCCTGTTGAAAGCTTTTTCGGACTTTAAACATCTAGTTCAGGTAATGCATGCATCTTTGCTACCTGGGCAGACGTATGCCACATTTTTTACTCTCTGAACTTATTCTTTGTTATAAATTATATAATATGTTGTGTGTGTGTATGTGTACAGAGAGAGAGAGAGATACAGATATTTAATTTACTAATAAACAATCACCGCAGGACATTTCAAGATGTGAAGATACTCTTTCCACTTTAAAGACCATGCAAGGGCTGGCACCTGCTCCGCAGATGCAGTTGGATATTGCTCGCCTTGAGAAAGAATTGGAATCGTATTCACAGGAAAAACTTTGCTACGAAGCTCAGATATTGAGGGTACATAACCTTCTCTCTCCCCTTCTTACACCAATCTGCTGATTTGTTCATTTTCACAAAATGTGCCAAGTTATGACATCTTTGAATATCCCTGTTCATTTTTAGTGTTCTTCCTATGTGGAATGGTAGTTTCTGAGAGCTAAAGATTTCAAGAAGAGAGTATAAATCAATCCATGTGATAAGTATGGTGGCCGGTGCCTGTATACTGTTCTCATTAACTTTGTAGAGAGCAGAAGATGTTGCCAGTTGATGAAGGAAATCATTGTTTTAGGCCAACTCTTAAGCAATACCTAGCACTTTCTCCAGGATGTCTGCCATTCCTTTACTTTCTAATCCTAAATCCTTCTTTCTTGCCATAAATAATATTTTTGTCCATTGTAGCTGTACTTTTTACCAACAACTTGTCAAGTTTAAGTGGCTATTTTGTCCTTCTAATTCTGTTGGTATTTACTTTTTTTTTCCAACAGGATGATGCACTTATTCAGCATGCTCTCTCTTTCTATCGGTTAATGGTGGTTTGGTTGGTTGGTCTAGTTGGTGGGTTTAGAATGCCTCTGCCTGCAGTATGCCCTATGGAATTTGCATCTTTGCCTGAACATTTTGTGGAAGATGCCATGGAATTGCTTATATTTGCTTCCCGGATCCCAAAAGCTTTGGATGGGGTCTTACTGGTATGTTTTGTGTTAAAATGCTTTATCTTAAAATCATAACCTATGCATTCTCCATGAAATTCCTTGTGTCGTTGATGTGTCTTTCTTCCTATTACCTTTGCTGGACAGGATGATTTCATGAATTTCATTATCATGTTCATGGCCAGTCCAACATATATTAGAAACCCTTATTTAAGAGCAAAGATGGTTGAAGTTTTGAACTGCTGGATGCCTCGTAGGGGGTAATTCAACTTATTTTTACATACACGATCGTTGCAAAATTTTCCATTGATTTTGCATAATTACAAACATTATGATTTACAGCAATTGTTTACTGCATCTGCAGCGGTTCATCTGCTACATCTACTTTATTTGAAGGGCACCAGTTGTCCCTTGAGTATCTTGTAAGGAATCTCTTGAAGCTATATGTTGACATTGAGTTCACAGGTTCTCATACCCAGGTAATTTCCATAACATTTGAATTTCTGAGATGATTTTGTGACATTGGGCTAGATGTATACAGGAGTGTAACTAGCTGACTTGCTCAAATTTCTTCATGATATTGATGGATGTAAAGCATGTATTTTACAAGTATTTTAATCCCAAAACCTGGTGTTTCCTTTCATAGACTCGCTGCTGTTATGAAAAAAAAAAAAAAAACACTCTAGAGAATCGATAGTGGTGGAGACTAGTTCACTTGATTTTTTCCTTGCATTGTCATATATGTATAGTTTATTTTCTTTCTTAAATATTAGGCTTTTTCTCACTCCTTTGCATGTCCTCTCCCAATTTTATATAAACTTCTATTTTTGAGGAAGTGGGGTGAGCTCTTTCCTCTCACATTAACCAAGTTGAGCTAGTACACTCATTGCTATATATATGTAGACAAAGTCCCTTTGTCGCCCTCTAATCTGTATTGCAGAAAATGTCCTCTAGGCACCTTCTTGCGACCTGCACTCAAGTTTGCCATAGTTGGAGTATTTCCTCTTTTGACTTGTATTTTGGTTTGGTTCCTTCAATCATGCTCCAGTTTAGGCCTTGTGTGTCTGGGACGTGGCTCTATTTTCTGGTACCATCTGGTCTGGTAAATTGAGAGTTTTAGGACCTTAGTTGCAATGATCTACAAGTTCTAATGATGAGGGCTTTTTCTTTTTTCAGTTCCTCATTTCATCCTTTTTATTCCTTTTCATGTTTCTTGTTTTCTAATTGAATAATCAAGTGATGTGTTGATCTATACTCAATGCCAATTCTATTTTGTGCAGTTCTATGACAAGTTCAACATCCGACATAATATCGCGGAACTTCTTGAATACCTATGGCTGGTCCCTAGTCATCGAAATGCTTGGAGACAGGTAGTTACAAATGCTGGAACTATCCACTTGAAGTTTCTTTAGTCAACTGAAACATCCACTGTCATATTTTTCTCTCACGCTATTTTATTTTATTCCAGATAGCAAAGGAAGAGGAGAAGGGTGTCTATCTGAATTTCTTGAACTTCTTGATCAATGATAGCATCTATCTTCTTGATGAAAGTCTGAACAAAATTCTGGAACTTAAAGAGTTGGAAGCTGAGATGTCAAACACCGCAGAATGGGAGAGAAGACCAACTCAAGAGAGGCAGGAGAGAACCCGTCTTTTCCACTCCCAAGAGAATGTCAGTGTATATATTCATGGATATTCTATTCTACCTCTATGTTCAAATCTTATAGAATGTTTAAGTAATTAACATACTAGATGTTTCTGAGTGTTTTCAGATCATCCGGATTGATATGAAGTTGGCAAATGAAGATGTGAGCATGTTAGCATTTACATCAGAACAAATAACAGCACCTTTCTTACTTCCTGAGATGGTACATATTTGTTTCCTCAAGCTTACTTATAGATTGTTACTCATCAACAATTGAGTTGGCTAAATGCTATTTCCCTTTCTTGATTTTTTGCTGAATGTATATTGCACCTTTTTTCAGGTTGAAAGAGTGGCCAACATGCTCAATTACTTTTTGTTACAACTTGTAGGCCCCCAGAGAAAATCTCTAACTCTTAAAGACCCTGAAAAGTATGAATTTCGTCCAAAGCAGTTGCTTAAGCAGGTTGGCATGAAGTTCTAATTTCACTATTCAAATTTGTTGCTCAAGTTGTTGTGTTTCAGTGTTTGAGTTTCTTAAGCATGTGAAATAATCACAGTTGAACCATCCCCCATCTATCATTAGGCTCAGGTTCTGTTAATATTTTGTGTTAGGGTCTACTTTCACAGTTGTTAATCCTGGATCAAATGAATATGCTTCTATAAGAGTGGGATTTTGATGACTTATTACTAGGCTAACATTTTTGTTCTGGTAAAATTGTTTGTCAAAATTGGCTATAAATATTTCTATCTTAAATGCTGTGGCTGGTTTTTAAAGATGTTCTCTTTCTTTTATTGATTCCCTTGAAGATTGTCCACATATATGTTCATCTGGCAAGGGGTGATACAGAAAACATATTCCCAGCTGCCATCTCGAAGGATGGTCGATCGTACAATGAGCAGGTAACCTAACTGTTCTAGAGCTTCTATGAACTTATGTTTAACTGGAATCCGAAGATCACTCAAGAATCCCTGGAACATGGTGTTAACGCTATTTTCTGCCCTAGTTATTTACTGCTGCAGCTGGTGTCCTTTGGAAAATTGGAGAAGATGGGAGAGTTGTGCAAGAATTTGTCGAGCTTGGTACAAAAGCCAAAGTTGCAGCTTCAGAGGCAATGGATACTGAAGCTGCCCTTGGAGATATACCGGATGAGTTCCTTGACCCAATCCAAGTATGTTCTATGCTACTTATCATTTTCCTTTCACTAAAACTATTATTGCAAATAGGTTGCTGGGTGAGATGATAATTCTACCGTTCAAGGAGCAACATTTAATGCTGGATAAACAATAACACAAGACTGACCATGTTTATTATATTTATATTATTTTTTCTATTTTGCAGTACACTTTAATGAAGGATCCAGTAATCTTACCTTCTTCAAGAATCACAGTGGACAGGCCTGTCATTCAAAGGCATCTTCTTAGTGACAGTGTATATATTCCACGAGTTTCATATTTCTATTCAATTTTATTACAAAACCCCATAATTTGCTAGGCTTCCTAATTGATTAAATGTGAATTGCAGACTGATCCGTTCAACCGGTCTCATCTCACAGCAGACACGCTGATTCCAGATGTTGAGCTGAAGGCAAGAATAGAAGAATTTGTTCGATCCCAAGAACTAAAAAAGCGCGGAGAAGACTTCAGTATGCAAAGCTCTAAAGCGACAATACAAAGATCAACTGGGGAAATGTTAATTGATTAGGCCATCACTGTAAGATTCTTGGATTTGGATTAGTGATAATTAAAGATTCTTGGATTTTATATATAGGGAAGATTTCCAAAATCAATGATATGGAAAGTTGGTCAAAACTGTATTAATGTTGGTGCATTTGCATATATTGTTTTTATCATCTCTATGCATCAGAGGAGAGAAATTCCATCTGCTGTATGAGTTTGAGCTTCAGAGCTTTTGCCATGGGACGTCTCTGTATCTCTCAATTTCCAGTTCCCATTTCAGAATGTAAAATGCAAAAAAAAATGGTTTCTCATGGGAGCTTTTAAGTACTCGTTTACTTTATTACCTAAATTAATTACTACAGGCCAGCTTCAAGAATTGCTTATCACCATGTATGATGCTTGTAGTTACGAACATGGGATGTGATATTTTCTTTTTCTTTTTATAATAATGTAGTATTTCAACACTTTAATTTTTGAATTTATAATTTTTATCTCTTGTATTTTTAAGTATTAATGAGTTCTCAAGTTTTTATTAATGAGTGATAAATTTATGAAAGTAAATAAATAAATTAGAATTTCTCATAAAATCTTAAGTCAATATTTTTTAAGTTAAAATTTATACCCGGTGTACATGATCATTAATTTTTTTTTTTAAAAATGATTATATAGTGTAAAAATTATATTACTTAACATTATTGATCAATCTAAAACAGTTAATGTTTGTATTACTTGACATGGTAGTAACTAGTAAGATTAAACTTCTTCAGTATTAAGAGTGCAAGAGGATTAGCCAGTAACCAAAATTTGGATCTCACATTCGAGCTGAAACTGAAAGTATTTCGTTCATGATCGCACGCTTTTGCTTATGTATGTGGGTATAGGGAAAGAAAAAATTATAAAACAAATCATTTCAATTATTTTGCAATCTCATATATAAAGCATTTCAACTACTCAAATTTCTGAGATTTGGGATATACAAATTACAAAGAAAACGTATTAAAATGAATGAATGAAAGTATATCAGTTATTCTATTTGCGCTTTAATTTTTGTTAAGAGTACTGTTAGCTATGTTTTACTGGAAGCTCCCTATAATTCATTTAAAAGCAAAAAACTTGCTCAAAATTTTGAGATATTGGAGAATAATTAAATGGTTGAGACAAAATTTTAATCACTTCACTCTTTTTGCTTCAATTTTGTTCATCAAAAACTTGAAACTCATTTGTTTGCTACACCTCAGAATTTTAGAAATAAATTATTTGCTAAAAAAAATTCAAATATTTACTATCATCTCGTACACTGTTCTACCACTCTAATTTTACTGCATTGTTTATCACCTTGCACTGCATTACTGTAAATAAAGATTGTACAGTGATTGAAGAAAATTTATTGTAACTTTATAATTATTAAAATAAAAATTACTTTATTTTTATTAAATACTATATGTCATATTATAAATACAATGATACTCATTTATTAATAATATAATGTTGATAAATATTATAAAAACTAAGAATTATAAAAAATAAATATTTCATTTTCTCTTAATTTTATACATTATGATCAATATTAAAATACGAAAGCATACAAAATGTAAATGAAAATTGTAATCTTTTTAACTTTTTTATTTTGTATTTTGTATTTTGCATTTTTTTTTTGGGAAGAAACGTTAAATTAGATAAAAAAAAATACAGCCCAGTGCACGAATACTCCCGCAATAAGCGGAGACCGGTGCAGGATAATTGCCCATATCTTAGTCGTGTCCAGATTAAATCCTTGAAGTATAATAAGTATTGGAAAATCCATAGAAGACTACCTTACCAAAGATTATTGGACGGGGGATTTAAGTCTTCATAAAACAATATGAAACTAAAAGTTTAATAAATTTTATTATTAATTATATAATTAATTGCTATATTAAGGTAATTAACACCTTTTAGTTTAGAGAGCAAACATCTTTCAAATACCAATAAATACAACCAAAATCTGAAAACACAAAAATAAATAATTAATTAATTAATCAAAACATGTAAAAGGGAAGGAAATAATGGCAGGAACAAATCTTTATCTATAAATTACATTATCTTTCAAAGTTCATATTGACAAATCTTCAAATCAACATATAGCAACAGATCTGTATCTTGCCCGAATATAGTCGATCAACATACCACTTGAAAAGGTCAGTCCAAAATACATCTTTAGGTCTTCACTGCAGTGACCTATTTTGTGCATCTTCTCCATCAACTGATGTTGCACTGTTGCAGCATGCTGGGGTTTTCTTCAGGGTAAAATCTTAATCAAATTACTTGCTCTGATTTGGCTTCAAATGGATATGCAATGGCATTCACACCAATTGACATAAATGCTAAAGTTGTACAATGGAAATATCGAACATTATTTGCTCATCTCTCTATCAAAGCAATGAAATAGACGTAGCTGCCTTTCGATTTGCATACTCATTCGCAATGCTTATTGCACTCTTGCTATGACGCAGTGAGAACTCTGCTAGTAGAATCTGGCTTTCTTCTGGCATCAAATCACCATGATGGCCCTACAAGTATGAATGTAACATATGATTTTTATTAAATTTAAAAATACAGTTACAGAAGCTAATAATAAAGCTCTTGCACAGTCGACTTCAACTATTTTTTTAAGATCAAGGCTATCAAGTTGAAATTGAATAGCATAAATAATCGAATCTGGAAAGATCAGATGATAACCATTGGATATTGAGGAGCACAATATTTCAC
The DNA here is from genome assembly GCA_947685225.1 of Garcia nutans. Lineage (NCBI taxonomy): Eukaryota > Viridiplantae > Streptophyta > Magnoliopsida > Malpighiales > Euphorbiaceae > Garcia > Garcia nutans. Next base: position 53,967,723 of record CANTUV010000012.1, read on the forward strand.
GTCAACAGATATACAAGATATTCAAGTCAATACCCATGAAATTTAACGAGATAAATCAATAATATTAACAACCTTATAGATATATATACCATAGAAAATAAACACCATTCCCCCTCAAAGATCAAAGTCTCCTTTTTGATAATGAAATCAGTTTGCTCCAAGAATAAGATTAGCTGATCATTCTAACATTCTTGCTTAAATGTCAAAGCATTTTCTTTGTTGCTTTTCAAAAAGAAAAACATCTTATAGATGAATCCTAAAATCTAAAACTGATCAAGAATGCACCTCTCCAAAACAGGACTTGAAAAGACAGGACTAAACAACTGAAATAAATGTCAATGTACACAAACATAGGTAGCCAAATAACCAAGTATAGGCAGATAAAAAAATTATGGTCTTGAATCCAGCTTGCCCAACAACAGTTGTGCTCTAACTTCCGACTACAAATGCTGGATGTATGAGACTATTAACTCAATTCTCTATATTATGTCAACACATGCTAATGAAGCTTTTGAGCTTAGAAATCCAATCTGGTCCCCAGAGATCTGAAAATTTGTCTCAAGATTTTCAACCAAGTTCATGAACATGAATGAGGCTACTGACTGAGCTGGCATGTTTTAAAGACAGATGTTATCATCATAGAAAGGGACATCTCCTTCATAAATGAAAATGGCAAACACCATACAACTGATTCTTGAAATTGTTCCCAGAATAAAGCTCAGTTTAAAATTCCTCTCTTCTGCATAGAAAGAAGAGTGTTCATCATTACCAGGCGAGAACTTCTGTCACAAACAGCATGGTGCATGAGGATACCAGCTGCAACTGAAACATTGAAAGAGTCTACCATGCCATTCATTGGAATACTGCAGTGCAAATCCGATAATTCCAGGGCCTGATCACTTACCCCCCCCCCCCTGCAATTATGGAATAAAAAATCTTAGTATTTAAAAAACTAAATAAATAAAAATTTATAGTTTAAATATACTCTTTACCATAAAATAACCAACATGAAGTAGAGCAGAAATACAAGCAGACAATCAAATGCATTAGAACTAGTAAATATTATCACAACCAATATAATTTAACAGAGGAAAGCTTTCAATGGAGATCTCATAGGAGATATTTGTATTTTCTATTATTTCCTTTTGAACTGTAATATAGAAAATGAATATTGTTTCAAAAGGGAGAAACTTTTTAAATTCTCAAATTAACATTTACAAGCATAACAATACTGCCAGAAACCTGATGAAAATCCTCTATAGATTTTGTGAACAAATGGTAAAATTTGAAAAACAATTACCTATTTTCATTTCCGACTACTATTGCAGTTGGACATGCCCAGTCCATGTCATAAATGGATACCTGAACATCGCATGAAGAGACTCATACATTACTTTAAACCATTTCAACTTGCCAAAGGCACCTCAAAGTTTAAGCACTGGTGTTGGCACCTCATAGTTTAAGCACTGGTGTTATTGTAAATACCAATTTCTCAAAACAGAAGCTAGATAATTACCGCATCCATTCCAACACATGTTGTGGCAATTTGATAACCACGTGATTTCAGAGCTTTGAAGCACTCTTGGGCAGAGCCCCAAAGTTCAATGTCCAACCATTTCTCAGCACCCATGCTAACATGACGATTTTCTCTATACCTGCAACAAAAACAGATGTGGCATACTGTTGGTAAATTAACATATTGGTCTTCCCTCAAAGCTGCTGGCAACCCAAAAATAGCTAAAAGAAACTAATTTTGACTTTTATCACAGTGAATATTCCAATTAGCGAAGCACAGCAATCTTCACAACAAGGAGTAGTGCCACATCAGTTGATGAAACACCGCATCAATTTTAGCTATATAAATTAGTATGCGACATCAATTTTAGCTATACAAATTAGTATGAGATGTTTTGTCACCTAATACATATTCAAGTTGAGATCCTGTTGATCTTTTTATAGGATATCGAACGAGCAAATAACTCCTAAAAATTTAACATTTTTCAAATATGAATAAGACCATTAACACAAATTTAACAAAATCTAAAAGAAGCAATGCCAAACCAAAAAGGAAAAATGAAATCAAAATCAATCCATTTCACCTCAAGTCGCCATGCACCTTTTCGAGCTATCACAAGAGACAACATGAACTGACTGAACCCCTAGCGCGTCAGCAGACCGAAATGAAGCTGAAACATTCCCAAAATCCCTCAATCCTTCCACCACCAGACAAACCGAGTAGCTTCGGTTTTTCACCGTACTTCTAAACCTCTCCTTCCTCTCCTCCATTATGTACGGGTCCACCGCCTCCAACAGTTCCTCGCTAGTCAAATACACATCACTCCCAAACTTGAATTTATCCAAGTATGGAAACCACCGTTGTACTTGTTCAACTCCACCGTCAACAGCGAGCGACCTCCTCCGTTCCATTTTCATAAGTCGCGAAACATCGTCCCAGTGGTTCAGCAAGTGCTCCACGGTGTCGTTTTTCTCATAGTTATCTTGCTATTCATCTGCTGATAATTCTGGTGATTCCAATGAGATTGCCACTTGGACAGACACATGAGACCTTGTCCGGACTCTGCAAGGAGTGGTTCCTGCACCCAGCGAAACCGGTTGGAAATTCAGAGAGAGGTAAGGGAGAGCGCGCAGAAAGAGAGGAAACAAAGGCTTAGAATTGGAGAAATGCCGTTTTGATTTTTCCAGGGAAGAGAGAGATGTGCGAATTAGGGTCAGGGTTTTGAAGGATCTCATTTTTTTCGATATTGGCGCCAAGATCTGAGGAAAGGATTGCTTTTGGGCAAAGGGTTTATGCTTATTTTTGTATGGTTGGCAATCTGCTGGTGTAGATGGCGATGCAATTGGGTGCGTTAATTCAGTTAACCAAAATTGAATCGAACTAAAATATAACATAATTAAAATTTTTAAAATTTTACACATAATAATTAAATTAAATATTTTAAAAATTAAATTATAATTGAACTAAAATGTTTTAATTCAGTTAATTAATTATTTCAGTTAATTATTTTTTTTCTAATATATAATAATAAAATTTTCCAAGTCAATCAATTAATAAATTTTTAAAACAATTAAATTTATACTAGTTATTTAGTAATATTATTAAAAGTTGTAGTTAAGCCAACATTAAATATATTAATATTTAATATTAATAAATATCATTATATAAATAAAAATAGTCTAAAATATATTTTTAATGAATAATAATCTCAAAATAATTAATAAATTTATAACTTTAATTATATTATAAAAAATTTTAATTTTATACAATAAATGATTAAAAATATCAATTAAGATAAAAAAATATTATTTTTAAATTAAGAAAATAAATATTCTATTAATTAAATTATAAAATTTTTATTTATATAATTCACTATAATATTTAAATACAGTATAAAAAAATACAATAAATTCATATATATATAACTAAAATAATAATTCGGTTAATTCAGTTATTATCATAAAACTAATCGAATCGATAATTAAAAATTAAAAATTTTATATTTTAATAATCAAACTAAACTAAAAACCAATTATCTCTCTGCCGAAATAATCAAACTTTTATAGTTCGATTCGATTATTCGATTTTAACAGAATAATGCACATCCATAGATGCAATGATGTGTTTCTCAAAACGGTGTCGTCTTTTGGTACACATCTTCTGCCTTCTCGTTTCCTTTTTCCAATTTTAAAATGTAAATAAATTCATTTTAATTACCTCCATCATATATAGGTATGATTGATAAATTTCAAGAATTAAAAGTATTAATATCTTTTTTTTATTATTAATTATATGTAAGGAAAAAAAATGCCTATATTTGAATTTAAGATCTTAGCAGGAGCAACACATATCTGAGAATTAAAAATATTAATTTTAAAATTATAAGAATAATAAGATTGATTGTGATAAATTTTTAAGAATATTATAATAATTTACTAAATAAAAAATCAATTAATAAATTATAATATAAATAATTGACTAATAACATAAATTATTAACCAAAAATTAGTTGATCATAAAATATTTTTCATATGTCAAAATGCAAATATTATTATATTGTCAACTAGAGCAATAATATCAAAATTAAACCATGATTTAATGCTTAGTTGCTTACGAGCTACTATTCCCTCCGTGACACCGAAATTGTTGCTTTCAAAAAAAAATTATTTTACCCAAATTGTCACTTTATAAAATTAAGATATAATTAATTATTTTTTCCAGCCTTACCTTTCATAAAAATCTATAAATTTAATTTTATTTTAAAAGATTGTGCATTGTTATTAATGGGTGAGATGTTATTATTAGAAAAATGTTAAATAAATAAAGGGTATGTTAATTCATTAAAAGCTCCTTTTTTTTAATAAGATTTAGAGTTTTTGATGATTACCTTAATACCCATAAAAAAAAAAATTGATAATATGACACTTTAGAAGGAACAAAGAGAGTAATATGAGATATTTTAAATTATGTTGAACTTTTTTTTTCGTCAAATGCATATATAATTGACAATAATTAATTTTTTAACAATGTGTTTATTAATATAAGTAACTAATAATTTGGATAGAAAATTATCTTCTATTTTATTTTATAATATAATTTTAATGATTTACAAAACAAAAATTATAGGGATAATTGCAAAACTAACTTAAAAACAAAGCTGTGTTTTCAATTATACTGCTCTAACTTTTTTTTTTCTCAATTTTACAGAAACAAAGTTTCTAAAATATAAAATTACAACACACAAATCAGTAATAGCTTAGACTTTAAAAACATCGAAGCAATATTTATAAAAATATTATTTTTTAGTGAAATATATGTAACATATACTATAAAAATATGAAGCCTATAATTATAAAAATGTCATTTTTTAGTTAAAATATATATAACATATATCTACCTATTATTATTGTCTATGAAGGTACATGTAACATATACTTATATATGCTTATTATCTTAGAGAAATAATATCAATATACAGCTCTTATATTTTAGTGTTTGTAGATATATAATAACTATAACTACATATATTTATTATCTTTCAAAAAAAAATATCAGAATGTAACTGTAATATCAAGATATATGAAAGTACATATAGCATATACATATAATACATATTATCTTTAAGAAAAAATATCAGTATGCGGTTGTTATATATTATTATCTTTAGATATATACTAATCATAACTACATATATCTATTGTCTTTTAAAAAAAAAAGTCTATTACATTAATTGTCCATTGAATTTTGTAGCTTTGATTATTTTACTCCCTATATTTATATATTTGTCATATTGCTCCTTATATTTTTCTATTTTGTTTCGATAAATACTTACATAATTACATATTGATCATTTTTTTACTTGTACTTATCTATTTCATACTCAATAGATCCTAGATAAAGATAGTGCTACAGTGAATGTAAGTATCTATTTAATACAAAATATATAAGTACAAGAGGTAAAGTTACCAGCATGTGATTATATAAGTAATTATTGAAATAAAATAGACAAGTACAAGGGATAATTTGACAAATACATAAATACAAGGACTGATAACCAAAGCGATCAAGTTCATAGGGCAATTGGTGAATTAAGCCTCAAAAAAGGCTTAATACATAGATTGCCCCTCGTACTTATGTATTTTTATCGCTTTGCTCTCTCAACTCTTCAAGTAACCATATTGCCCAATGTACTTGATTTTTCCTTTATACACTTACCCCTTTTTTGAACAGCAACAATCTTCAAGTCATGTGTTCGTCAGATGCTCTGACAATGTGGATAGTGGCTGCCATGCAAGAAAAATGCTACACATCAGAAACCAAGTTAAAAAATTTTACCCCTCATTTTCATTCTCAGAGCTTGAGAAATTCCCCCAAAATTGAAATTTCATTTAATTTAGCCTAAGAATCTTCCCTTCTTCCTCAGTGGACTTTGCTCTAAATCTTTTGCTAAAACTGATTTAGTGTTTTATTTAATCTTTTATTCTCAGTAATAGTCACTTATTTGTTGAAGAAAAAAGAAACAACAGTCGTACTATCATATGATTTATCTTCTTGTTTGATTCGATTTTAGGATTTTTAAGGTGAATGATACCGTTGTTACTGTCAAATGGAACTACAGTGGGAATTTTAGTGTAGATAGCAGGGGTAGAAAGAAATATGTAGGGGTATGGGTAAGTATGTTGATTATGATCCAGACCGATTGTCAATCCCTCAATTGATGGATGGCGTAAAGCAGCCGAGTTTTGATTCAGCTGAGATGATTTACTATAAGCATACTCGTAGTAATGTATTTCATCGAGTTGGTATTGAAAATGAACTGTATAAGTATGCATTAGGTGTCAAAAATGGTGAAGTTATCGACTTATATATTTATAATCCTGTTGCTACAGCTGAGGTAGTGGAGATAAGTGGTTTGTATCTAGAAGATAGAAATCTTAATGTGGTCCCACTATATGTTGTAGAAGGGTAGGGGTGTGAATATAAAGTCATTTGAGGGTGATAATACAGTTAGCCTAGATAAAGTAAATGAGACACAGCATGATGGGTGTGAATCTGTAAATATGGATGTATCTATCCATGAAGAGGTTTGTTATTATCCCACTTAAGAAGATGAGTTGGTAAAAGCTGTAGAGTTTCAGTTTGCTAGAGGAAATGATCATGTCGATGCTGAAATTACTTAGGAGGTTAAGGTTATTGAGTCTAGGCCAGAAGGGTTACCCTAATGATGCTGAGTTAGATGAGTCTAATAGAGAGGGTGAAGGTGAGGCAGAAGATGATGAAGAAGAGTTGCCTAATGAGAGTTCAAGTGGGCTAGAAAGTGATATAGATCCTAAATTTGAGATACATAATGAGAGTTTTGAAGAAAGCAATAAGGATAATAAAGAACTGAGATCTGTAAGGGGAGAAGCTAGGGTTTATAGACTGAAAAGGAGAAGTGATAAGGAACCACAAGCTGAAAGAGAAATAGATTTAGGGGAAGTTGGGAATGATGTATGATGGTGGATCTAGGGAAAATAGATTTCAAGGAAAAGTGGGTGGAAATGAAGATTTTATTGACAGTTTTGATGAAGGGAGTCTAGAATTGATGAAAATGACAATGAATAAGAAGAACCACCAAGAAGAGTTGCTAGCAAGACAGTTAAGTATGACCCAAACTGTAAAGTTTCGTTATGGGAAATTGGAATGGTGTTTGAGAATGCCAAAAGTTCACAGAAGCCTTAAGTAGTTATGCAGTAGCAAAATGGGTTCAACTTAAAATTAGACCAAATGATTTTCATGGAGTTATGGCTAAGTGTAAAGCGCTAGGTTGTAATTGGGTCTATTAGGAAGTATAGAAGGAAACACTGGTGATTTCCATATTACATCATATAATCCTGTACATAAGTGTTATAAAAAGAATAAAATTAAGTTATGTACATCTAAGTTCTTATCTAGGGTTTTAAAGGACAAGATAATTTTCTAACCAATGATTAAGTTGTGGGAGTTTCAAAATATCTGTAAGAAGAAGTTTAAAGTGAACATAGGCAAAACAATTTGTAAAAGGGCTATGTTGAGAGTAGTGAGTGAACATATGGGAGATTACAAAGAAGAATATAGTAAGATACAATGGTATGTTGATGGGCTCCTGGAATTAAATTCAAGTAGCACTTGTGTTTTGAAAGTTCAAAATGAGAGTGAAATAGGGAGAGTTTTGTTTGACAAATTATATGTTTGCTTCCATGCAATGATGCAAGGTTTTCTTCATGGATGCAGGAGAGTAATTGGTCTAAATGAATGTTTTCTTAAAGGGATCTGCAAGGGCTAATTGTTAAGTACAATAACAAAAGATGAGAATGGCCAAATGTACCCAATTATTTTGGCTATTGTGAAGATAGAAAGTAAAGAAACTTGGAGCTAATTTCTAATGATTTTGGAGGAAGATTTGGAACTTGGAGATAGTGATGGTATAACTGATATGCAAAAGATCAATTATAACTTTTATTTTTTTATTTTTTGCCTAATTATTCAATTATTAATACATGTTTTATTGTTAATAATATATTAATAATACATGCTTTATATTAATATATTTTAATATTTTATATTTGCATATATTTTAATATTAATATATGCTTTAGTAATACCTGCAATATGGAGTGTTTTTTTTTTCTAAAATCAAATCAAAATAGAGTATTTTATATTTTTACATATTTTAATACTAATATATGCTTTAGTAACACCTACTACATCATACGGGTTTTTTTTTTCTAAAAACAAATCAAAATATAGTGTTTCATATTTTTATATATTTTAATACCAATATATGCTTTAGAAAAAAAATATTTTAGAAAAAATTTAATAATAAAATATTAAAATTTTACAATATTATTAAGAAGGATAGTCACTAGCACAGTTTTTTTGCCATGTGTCTTGCTCTAATATTGTCGCGTGTCACAACCTTTTAAATTAAATTAAAATATTCATGGTGAATTTAAATTAAATTCCTATATATATATTAAATTCTTTCATATTTATGTTAATCTTCAAGTTTCTTCATTTTTTAAAATTAAAATCTTCATATTAATTTTCAAATTAAATAAAAAATATTAATGTTAATCTTCAAATTAGATTAAAATATTCATATCAATTTTCGAGTTTCTTTATTCTTGAAATTAAAAATTTTCAGGTTATTATGTTTTCAATGCAAAACATTTTTTTTGTAAATTAAATTCTTTTATTTATTAAAAATCTTATAATCTTCAAATTAAATTAAAATTATTCATATTAATCTTCAAGTTTCTTTATTTTTTAAATTAAAAATTTTCAATTTAATCTTCAGTTTAATTTTTAATTTCCAATTTATAAAGTATATTCTAATATTTTTGTTTTATATATTTTAATACTAACATGTGCTTTAGAAAAATAATATTTTAGAAAAAATTGATAATATAATATTAAAATTTTACAACATGACCAATAAGAGTGACAATTTTTCAAAGTGAAATTTGATATTGTCAAAGTAAGATATAAATACTACAACTTAATATCCTAAAAGCATTACTCTTTCGGTTATTAAGTCAATTTTTTTTTTAAATTTTTAATCGATAAATTACAATATATAAGTTAAATTACAATTCTTAAAATATAGTCATGAATAATATAATATAAAAGTTAAATTAAAATTCCTAAAATATAACAACTAAGTATTTGGATTAAGATTTCTCTGCAATACTATGCTTCTTTCTTATTAATTGAAACCTTATATATTTTTATTTTTATTTCCTTTGAAGATTCATATTTCATTTATTTATTATCTTGAAGTAATATTATACAAAAATACTCGCACATCTCATAACAGTTAATAATTTGATAACAAATTTTATTTTTTCTAATTAAATAGAATATTTTTTTAATTATTGATAACGTCTATTTTATTACAATATGCACACATATTTCACAATAGTTGAGAGTCCTATATATATATATATATATATTTTAATGCAAAATAAATTTTTACTAATCAGTCAAAAGTATATATAAAGTATAAATAAAATTATAAAATTATAAAGTACACAAAATATATATGACTAGTGAAGTTATTGGAATTGAATCTCCTTTAACTTTTTTTATGCAAACAGTGGATAATGGTAATATGCCAAGGAAAATCTAGCTTTCATTGGGATATTTATTTCATCTATCATATGTTATCTTTCATAATAATACCTCCATTAGAGAATGACAAATAACCTCCATTTAAAGAGGATGCATAACCTTCAAATAAATAAGAACAAAACTTCATAATAAAAACTTAGATAGTATCCAATTTTATTCTAAAAATAAAAAAATATAAAAATAAAACACAAATATTAAATTTCAGATCTATATTGATTTGAATATTATTTGAGAATAAACCACACAAAAAATATATAAAATTAAAAAAAATACAAAATTAAATAATAGATTAGAAAGAAAGATGAATGTGTTGTCATCTGTTAATGAATTGACGGTAGTCCCACTCTCATATTAAGAAAGAAGAAAAATATATGAAAATTCAAAAAAAAAAGATATCTAGAGTTTTGAAAGGAATAGCAAAATTCCCTTTTTATTATTTTTTATGAATATTTTTTAATTTGTTAACATCATTTATATTTTCTTTATCATTTAAAATTTAGCATTCATTTAAGACCATTTATAGGTTACTGTTTCTTATTATTTTTTTCATTATATATTCTCCATTTTTTCTTTGATTGGACCTGATGTATTAGATTAATTTTGTTTTTTTTTTTTAAGTTTCTCACTTGCTAGAATTGCTCTATTTAGTGAATTTTGTTGGGGTTGCTGAGGCTGTATTACGCATTTGATTTTTTGCTTGTAAGTATTTTTTTAAAATTTATTATTGATAGTATTAGATCATTAGATTTAATAAATAATTTTTATTATTTATATAAACTATTATGATAATATTATAGAATTATAAATTTTTATATGTTTTATAATTTGATATGCGAAAGGTTCAAATAAATCTCTGAAACATTATTATTATTTTGACTCAATTCTTGACATTTTTTGAATCAAATATTTCCTTTTTAATTAAAAAAGGGTCGTTTAGGCCCACACTGTTAGCCGAGAATGGGCCGTTTAAACTAGTATCATTAGAAAAAAGTTAACTTTATTAAAAATAATGAGACGGCATTATGTGACCTATTTATTCAATTTATATTTTTAAATGATTAAGAAATATTAAAAATATACATTTTTAAATAATTAAAAATTTTTAAAAAAATACTTTCAAATAATATTTAAAAAAATTATATTTTTTAGAAATTATAAAAATATACATTTTATAATCTACATCATGTTCTAAAAAAAATCAAAATTTGCAAATAATAATTTGTATTGAAATATCAATTTCTATATGATAAAATAATAATTTTCATAATTTTTTAATTCAAAATTTGATATTCGTTAAATTTTAATTTTTTTTATAGATTGTTAAGCGTTAATAAATAGAATATGATTGTTTTCTTTAGTCTTAATTATAAAATAAAAAATTATAATTTAAATGCTTTTAATTTTAATAAAAATAAACTTTTCTTATTTAAATTTTTTTAATATTTATTAATTTAGTATATATTATTTTTTTATTTTATTTAATATTATTTAGGTTTTTATTTAATATTTTTAAAATATTTTAAATTATTTAAAAATATATTTGTTAATATTTTTTAATTATTTAAAAATATAAAATAAATAAGTGGGTATGATAGTACTATCTCATAATTTTTCATAGCAAATTATCTTTTTTCTATAGTAAAAGCCTAAATAGCTACACTTCTAATAGTAAGAGTCTGAATGATCCATTTTTAATAATAAAAAAAAAGAATTATATTTGATTTTTTTAAAGAGTCGAGATAATGATAATATTATAAAGATTTATTTAAATTTTTTGCCTATTTTAATAATTTTAAATTATTTTTTAAATTTATTAATATATGTATTTATTTTATTTTTTATTTATAACTAGAATGATGTGGTGTTGGTCCAATTATATACATATTTTATTTTATTTTTGTTGGAGGGCATTAATGACCTATTTTATTGTGCCCTAAGCCCAATGGTAAGCCATGTTATTCAACTTTTGCTTTGTATGATAAACTTAGATTGAAATTCTGAATAATTAAAAGGTTCGCAATTCAAGTAATTTATTAATGAATTGTTTTACGTTTATTATTTTTGTATCCTGCAATTACAATTTACAAAAATAAAAATAAAAACTGAATCATGGACTATGGACATTATTTTTTTTTTTATTTTTATGCGTCAAAGAGATAAGTAAAACTTTAATATCGTATGCTTTTTTTTAAAAAATACAAATATATTTTTTTTTGAAAGGCAAATATATTTTTTTCTTTACCTTTATAAATAATTGAAAAAATAATTTATTAAATATAATATCTAAGATTTTTTAAATTTATAAATAATTTAAAAAAATGGTTGTTAGGACCTAAAATTAAATAAAATTAGGCATAATCAAACAAAAAAAATTTTCCATAAAATTCTCACATTTGGGATATATATTAGATGTTAAAAATATTATTTCTTATGTTTATTTGTGAAAAAAAATTATTAAATAATTTAAATATTTGCCATTTTAACTTGACTAATTAAGAGTGCATGACTTAGTTCTTCACCTCATTCATTGTTTTTAAATTAAATATTGCAATCAATGATACTGTCATTTTTTTTACATAAGCATATTACATAGAATAGATAGATATAAGGGTAAAATTGATAAAATGGAAGTAAAATTACTATACATTTATAATGATTTTGCTTCTTTTTTAAATTATACTAGAATGATTTTCTCATGTTACTTTGAAAATATATATATAATTTTTTTATAAAATAATCTTAATCGTTTATTACATAGAATGAACATTTAAAATATATTACAACAATTGGAAGTAAAATTAAGGAACAAATAAAATATATAAGAAACAAAAATAATATTTGAAAAATCATAAAATAATCATATCATTTATTTATTTTTATTCAATTAATAATATATTATGACAATCATATCAATGTTTTACTTATTTACACTCAATTAATAATATCTTATTCTTAATTTCTAATTTATATTTTATCTTTTTTTAAAATTTGTATTACTTCAAAGATATACATATTTTAGTCTTTAATATACATAATTTTTTATTAATAATTTTTAGTTGAAATCTATATATGTGCAGACTAAAAAATGTATTTATTTATATATTTAATATATTTATTATAAATATTTATTTATTTGTTAAAGACATTCTTTTTTTCAAATTTTATCTTATATACTGTAAATATATTTTTTGAAGCATAATTATACAATAATTTTAAATTAATTCAAATCTTTTGGCACTATTTAGTTTCAAGTCAAATATAAAATTTTAAACTTAATAAAAAATAAATTATTAAAATTCTAAAAAGAAAATAGTTGATTTTTGAAAATTAAAAACTTATTAAAGCATATAATAAATATTTACCAAAATTAATATCAATGTAAAAATTTAAGATATAACATTCATAATTTATATAAATAAAATTTTTATTTGCTATAAATGAGCATGAAGAAATAAAAAAAATAAATGTTATATAATAACATCAAAATTTTCATTTGCAGAAAAGTAAAAAAAATCACAAAAAACAAGTAAAATTTGTGTGAAAAAATTAATATAAATAAAATTTAGTTAAAAATAAAAAGGATATTTTTCATAAAAAGCAAATAAAATTTGTATAAAAAATTAATATAAATAAAATTTAATTTTAAAAAATAAAGGATATATTTAAAAATATTATATCATAATAAATATTTTTTTAATTAAAAATATAAAAAATATATTTAAAAAATACTATATCATAAATAATATTTTTTTAGTTTTAAATTATAGGATAGATATAATATAATAATATATAATGGATAGATAATAATTAATTAATTACAGATAAATATTTGTTTATTTGAAATTATCATGAATTGGAAAAAAACAAAAAAATTGCAGCGCCGTAGATTTTTTTTTTGGGCAATTGCAATATATAAATTTCAATATTTTTTCAGTACCTCGTGACATAAATTCAACCGGTTCTTTTTTGTCTTTTATGTGTGAATATTCTACCGGTACTGCCAATCCATAGATTTATTAAAACTATTTTAACCTAACATAACATGGCACGAGGCAGCATCACAGCCGTTCATAATGCCTACCACCGCCAATCTCCATTGTTCATCCTACCCACCACCACCGCCAGCAGCTAATTATAAAAAAAAAAATCAATTGAACTGAAAATCACATCCAAAACTAATTAAAACTTAATTGAAATTTATGATTAATCATGATTTAATTTAGATTTTTTATTTTTAATATTTTCAATTTTTAACTCTGAGAAAGAGTTTAGATGACATATATTTATATATATAATAAAATGATTAAAATAAAAAATATTGATTAATGATCTAAAAATATTAATTAATTAATAATCTATTAATCATTTATTTAAAAAAATACAACACCTATTAATTATTGTACAATTCCAAAATTATAGCTCATTAACTACTAAATACTAATCATTCAATGTAATAATTATTGCAGCCAAACCTTTTATCTATTTTTAAAATAAATAAATTCCTAGAAAATAAATATATAAACAAATCAGTAGACTCGAGTAAAACTTGTAAATTTCTTCTCTGTTAGCTAGTTAAAATGCACAAAATAACACATTGTTTATAATATTAAATTCTTGAAAAAAAATTTGATATGGATATTTCTCATGGAGTTAAAAAAAATATAAAGTTTGAAATTGCTATTGCTAAATTTCAAGATTTAATTGGAATAATAAATTAATTAAATAGTAATATATAATGATATTTTTTTAAAAATATATTTTAAAATTTCTATAAGTGAATCCATTAATTTCTCAAAAATAAAATAAAATATATTATTATTTAATTAATTTGTAATTTCAAATAAAATATCTAGTTGGAATAATCGTTTTATTATATAATTTTTTCACATTAAATACTAAAGAGTATCTGAAAATTTACTGCTTAAGAAGTAATTATTTTTCTATAGAATTTGGATTTCAAATCATAATATCTATCATTTATTAATTAGATCAGAATGTGATGATTGGAATCCAATCATTAACAAAATATAGTTTTTTTTGTCAAACATTAACAAAATATAGTTGGAATCCAATTATTAAATAGATTATTTGATGATGGATTAGTGTAAGCAGCAAACCTACTTCTCTTACCAGCTTGGCTGATTGATTTTGAAATTGAATTTCAAATGAAAATTAATATTTATATGTTCTAAATTTTAATTTTAACTAATTATAAATAATTAAATAAAACATATTAATTAAATTGATAATTATTTTTAAAATATAAATCGTATCAAAATATAAATTAAAATGCTAATTAAAGAGAAAACTAAACATGCAGTAATCTTCCTTTCTGGGTTCAAACTGTCATCTTTTTTGTTGTTTGGTGAAAATATGGGAATGATAAATCAATGGTGCTGGTGGTAGGTGTTCTGTACTGTAAAAAAGGCTTTTCTGACTTATGTTACAATAAATAATAAATAATGCAACAAAGTTGCAATAAATAAGGAAACAAACTTGTGAACTGATTATAACCTCAAAAGCCTCTGAAAAACTAAAAAGAAAAACAAGAAAAAGAAAAATCAAACACTAAAACAGTATTCAACCATGGAGGCTTCTGAGTCATCAACTCCTCACATAGCTCTAATCCCATCTCCTGGAATGGGTCATCTGCTTCCATTTCTCAGGCTAGCTCCCCTGTTATTGGCAAGAAACTGTAGTGTCACTCTTTTTACTGCCAAATCCACTGTTTCTAAAGCAGAATTTGATTATATTTCTTTCTTTGTAGAAACTTATCCTCAGATCAAGCATATTGAATTTGATATCATCCCTGTCCAATCTTCTGAAACTGGTAGCCAAGATCCTTTCTTTGTTCAATATAATGCTATGAGCCGCTCCAGTCATGTTCTTCGTCCTTTGTTATCTTCTTTATCTCCTCCTCCGTCTGCTATTTTTTGTGATTTACTTGTAACTAAAGGCATTGCTTCAGTTTCTGCTGATCTTCATGTTCCTTTCTATGTTGCCTTTACTACCTCTGCAAAGTTTACATCTTTCATGATTTATCTTCCAGTTCTTGTCTCCAATTCTGATAAATTCAATACTGATTCTACTCAAGTAGAGATTCCAGGCTTGAGTCCCCTGCCTATGGCAAGTATTCCTCTGCCGTTCTTTAACCCAAACCATCTTCTTGCAAAAAGTATAATAGAAAATGTTGGATTTCTCTTTCAAGCCAAAGGGATGTTTATCAACACTTTTGATTCTTTTGAAGCTGAAACAGTTTCAGCTCTAAATAATGGGAAAGTTTTTAGCAATCTCCCACTAGTTCTCCCTATCGGACCATTGCAAAGTTATGAGCATGAGAAAGATCAGAGCCAGTGTCTGCCATGGCTTGATAAACAACCTGAAAAATCGGTAGTTTATGTTAACTTTGGAAGTAGAACAGCCATGTCTATTGATCAGATTAAAGAATTGGGACATGGATTAGAGAAAAGTGGATGCAGATTTTTATGGGTAGTAAAGACAACTACAGTTGATAAAGAAGATAAAAAAGGGTTAGAAGAGATATTAGAGGAGTCCTTTTTAGAAAGAATAGAGAACAGAGGAATGGTAGTGAAGGGATGGGTGAATCAGAACAATATTTTAGCTCATCCTGCTACAGGTGGATTTATGAGTCATTGTGGATGGAATTCAGTGACTGAAGCAGCAGGACAAGGAATACCTGTATTGGCATGGCCAATTCATGGAGATCAAAGAGTGAATGCAGAAGTTTTGAACGAAGCAGGGCTAGGAATATTGGAGAAAAATTGGGGTATGGGAGGTGAAAAATTGGTGAAACAAGAAGAAATAACTAAAAAAATTGTAGAGTTAATGAATGATGAAGAGCTGAGAAATAGAGCTATTAAGGTTGGGGAAGAAGCTAAAAAGGCTATTCAACCTGGTGGAAGTTCTTACAAGGCCATCATGGGAGTCATTGAAAAATTAAGTTGAAATCTGGGTGAAAAGAAAAAAAAAATCGTGCTTTCTTTATCGAGAAATAGAGCTATTAAGGTTGGGGAAGAAGCTAGAACGGCTATTCAACCTGGTGGAAGTTCTTACAAGGCCATCATGGAAGTCATTGAAAAATTAAGTTGAAATCTGGGTGAAAAGAAAAAAAAATTCCTGCTTTCTTTATCTTCTGTTTGAATGTACTTTTAAGTTTTTTAATGAAATAAGATTGACATTCGAGTTATGACTAGTGGAGAGAATATATTTCTTGATATATATGACTAGCTGGTTTAATAAAATAAAGTATTGGTTGACGCAGCAGAAGCAATAAATAAATATGCTATTTTTATTTAGTCTAAAAATATTCAGATAATAAATATAAAATGGGAGAAAAAATTTTCTACTGAATTATTATTCAATTATAAAAATTGTATTCCACTTCTTCAAACATTACATTATAAAATTTTAGGGTTATAAAAAACTCTAACTTCAAATAAAGAAAGTTTTTAAAATACAGCAGATTGCCAAAATAAAAAAATTATAAGTATAGAAAGATATTATTTAACGAGACAGATAAAATGTCCAAACGGCGCCTCAATCTAAGAGTTCTAAATAAAAAAATAAAAATATGCTCTAAGTTGCCATAAAGGTAAAACGCATTTTCGGAGGCCTAAACGATGGAATTTGATTTTCTAACCCATTTTCCTTTGGGCTAGGCTCTTAGAACGTTCAGTTTGCAATATCAACTTTTGATAATAATTATTAAATTGTCATTATGATAATTTTCGATCAAACTGCTCCATAAAAGTTAAAACTCTCTATTTCACATCATTGGTTTATATAGAAACCAGAATTTAGACGAAGGAGGGTCAAAATTTTCATAATAAAAAATTATAGATGAATTTATATTCAATTTTATTTTTATATTAAAAAATTAATATAAATAGTTAATATTTATATTTAATTTTAATTTTACTTTTATATTAAATATTTAGAATATTCTAATTATTATTATTATTATTTTAATATTTAAATATTACTTTAAAAAATTACATAATATATTATTTTTTAAATAATATTCATATATATTTTTTGATACATTTTAAAAAAGTATTTAAATTAATTATTTTTTAATAAATTTATATAATACAATATTTTTTACAAAATAATCAACTTAATCACAAAATCATAAACTCAATTCATAATCAAATTGTAAAATAATTAATCTAATAATAAAATCTTAAATTCTCAATTTATATTATAGTCAAATAATAAAATAATTAACCTAATCATCAAAACTTCAAATCTCAATTTATAATCAAATTCTAAATAATTAATATAATCATTAAAATAATAAACTAAAACCTATAAATTAAATTTTAAATTAAAAAATAATTATAAATAATTATAATATGCAATAACATTATCAAAATAATAAATTAAAAACTAATTTTAAAATAATTAATAATCAAAAGTTAACTTAAATATATATACATATATATATATATATATATATATTTATATATATGTATATACATATACATGTGTGGAACCATGTGGAACAAGGGGGGAAAATTGACCCCCTGCCCCCATGCGGTTCCGCCAATGGATTTATATCATGTTTGGATGAAAACCTTCAAAAAACCTTCATTTTGGATGTTCAATGTGAAGAAGAAAAGCCTTTTATCTTTAACCCTTTAAAAATCTCCATCTGCCTTCCCATCCTTTATAAAACCTCCCAAATACAATATTATTCTTTTCATATTTTATGAAACATTCCTCTACTTCCATCCAAACATACAAAGGAGAAACAAAATAATGTAGTTCTTCATTTTTCCAACTCCACACCAAGCCAACAGGTAAAAGCAAAAACAAGAATAAAATTAAACCCCCTCCTTCAACTAACCCTCTTCCCAAACAATTCAATTATCCCCTCTACCCTTCTTTTACCCCCTTCCCAAACCAAGTGTTACTAGTTTCTTCATTTGACATTTTTGTATTCAAATCTTTTTATCTGAAATTCTAGTAAAAGATTTGATCAATTTGATGTGGCACATGGAAGAGAAGAATTACTTTCTTAGAAACCTCTGAATTAAAACTTTCTTCTCCTCCAAGCTATGGATGAAATGATTGGATTTTCTGTTTTTGTCTCTAGTCCCAATATTCTGGCTACCTGATGTCCTGCATTAAGCAGGCTAGACAGAGAGCAAGAACCATTGTTGGTTGCCATATTTGAATTTGTTTCTTTACATAGACATGTATATAATTAACTTCTAATTAACATTTCAATGTCAGAATTAATCCACAGCCTCTTCTCCCAGCAAAAACCAAGTTGGTCAATTTTTTTAAAAAAATGTCAGGTTCTAGTGATCGGAAACTTGCTCATATAGCTCTCCTCCCGGGTGCTGGCATGGGTCATCTCACACCCTTTTTTAGACTTGCTGCTCTGCTCACAGTCAACAATGTCAAAGTAACCTTCATTACCCCAAGTCCAACAGTTTCCATGGCTGAATCACAAACCTTAATTCGTTTCTTCAATTCGTTTCCTCAAATAAATCAAAAGCTGCTTCATCTCCTTCCCCTCAACAAGCACCATAACAACTCAGAAGATCCTTTCTATTACCATATGCAACGCATTCTACAATCCTCTCACTTTCTTTCTCTCCTCTGCTCTCTTCACTGTCAGTACCTCTCTCTGCTCTTATTACTGAAATGAGCTTGGCTGCTTCTGTTATTCCTATCACTCAAGCTCTTAATCTTCTTAATTAAATTCTCTTCACATCATCTGCTAAAATGTCAACACTTTTTTTTATCTTACCATGCTATGATCAGTTCGAAAACAATAACCAATATAAATGAGATCAATGCCTTAGAGATTCCAGGCTTAGAACCAATACCCAGATCATGGATTCCCCCACCGCTTTTAGAAAACACGAATAATATCCTCAAGACCTATTTCTTGGAGAATGGCAAGAAAATGGCAGAATCAAGTGGGATTCTAGTAAACACATTTGACAGTATTGAGCAAGAAACACTCAAAACGCTAAATAATGGGGAAGTAATAGAAAGGTTACCTCCAGTTATTGCCATTGGGCCACTTGCACCATGTGAAGTTGAAAAGAGCCAGCCATTAGCATGGCTTGATGTCCAGCCAGCTAGGTCAGTGATGTATATTAGCTTTGGGAGTAGGACTCCCATGTCAAGGGAGCAAATCAGAGAATTGGGTGAAGGGTTGGTAAGGAGTGGTACTAGGTTTTTATGGATGGTGAAGGATAATAAAGTTGATAGAGAAGATGAAGAAGACTTGAGGGAGATAATTGGAGATGGGCTAATGAAGAATTTGAGTAAAAAGGGACTGGTGATCAAGTACTGGCTAAACCAAGAATATATACTAGGGCACACAGCAGTTGGTGGTTTTTTAAGTCATTGTGGATGGAATTCAGTGGCAGAAGCCACAAGGCATGGTGTGCATATATTGGCATGGCCTCAACATGGAGACCAGAAAATTAATGGTGATATTGTACAGAGGATCGGATTAGGTACTTGGGTGAAGAATTGGGGTTGGGGAGGAGAGAAGGTAGTGAATGGAACAGATATTGCAGAAAAAATTAAGGAGATTATGGAAAATGAATTGTTGCGAGCTCAAGCAATGCATATCAGAGAAGAGGCTAGGAAGGCTGTGGCAGTCGATGGTAGTTCTAGAAAGGGGCTAATGGAAATCATTGCCGAGTGGAAGAAGCTTTGAGGTCATGAAGTTTCATTATAGATTTGCCTTGTTCAATTGACTTACACGGCAAACTTTGTGGCAATCATTGCTCTGCCTTGTTTACGGACTAAGCTGCACACTTTTTTAAATAACTACAGAACAGACAGGGAATAAACAGATTCAGTCATAATCTCAAAGCACAATATAACAAAATTTCTGTCCTTTTATTTTGATTTTTCTTTTCCCAAACAAAATAGTCAAAGAAAGGACGTTCTCTTGTTATTAAAATCTTTGTGTGTGTTGTCTGTGTTTATTTATACAATTGCAATGTGTTAATCAGGGAAAGTATTATTCTATTTCCTAGAGCTTCAATGAAGCCTGCACCATCTAATCAGAGAGAGTTGTTCTTGAATGTCGAATGACTTCAAAAGAAATATCATTTTGTTAGAGACGTTCTGGCAGATCTGTAGGGCCAAATACAATCCCTGGAGGGAAAACTCCTCCCTTGGGTAGGTTGTAGCGTTCGTCAGGCTCGGGGCAATAAGAGCCCACTGAACTAAGATTATGGGGGTGGTCAAATACCAACTCAAGTTTCACTGGTCATGTTCATATTTCCATATCAGGTTTTCCTGGTTGCCTGTGAAACTTGATTTATACACTAAAACCAAATCTTGAAGGTAGCACTTCTCACCTCATCCTCAGAGGGACCCTTTTTCTTGAAACCCCAAGGCTAAAAATTGATGGAAATTTTAAAAGAAGCCGCCTTCGAGTGGCATTTCTACCCAATAGCCCGATGAAAATGCCAACAGTGTTATGAATCTGAAAAGATGAACATAAAATTAACATCATTGACTTTATGGTCCAAATATATAAATCAATCTCTGTTTTTTATTTTTTAAATTTTATATGAAATAGTCTATTATGAAAAAAGATTTTTTTAATTTGATATCAATAATTTATCATTAACTATATATGATGTCTATGTTACATATATGCTACAATACATAAAAAAAATAAAATTTTTATTATCTTCTACAACAATATGCACTAATAGACTGCCAAAATTGCTGTTGATAAATCTTACCCCAAAAAAAAATCAACAATTTTATGGCATTTATAATATTATATCATAATAATGACAGATCACTACAAGAAGCTGGCTGCAGAGAACTAAGCTGATGCAAAACTGCCGAATTACCAAAGCTACAGAGTTAAAACACAGAGCAGACAGAGATAGAGCAAAACTGCAGAACTACTGATCTTAGTATTTTATAACTAATATAGTTTGTTAGTATAATTATATGAGAAATTAGTTAGGATAGAGTAGTGATTGATCTCCAGCACTTAGCAGGTAGTTATTTTTGTCTTTCTTATTCAGTATAAAAAGAGCTTTACACTCACAAAAAAAAAAGTCAGATCATAAAATCAATATGGTATCAAAGTGATTCTTAATCGATATGGACCAAAAATTACATCATTAATCAAGATGAATACATAGGCTTAGGATACTGATATTTGTGGAGCAAACATAAGAAAGGAATCTTTAGGAGGTACAGAAACAGGACAGGAGAGATAAAGGTCATATATAGTTCAGTAATGGAGCCTAATACAATTAGTTACATGGATTGAAGATCAATAGCAATACTGTGCATCAAATGAAACCAAGCCTGATAAGTTTAGTACTCAACACAAGTCCTGCTACGTCCATATCAATTTGTTAAAAACCTAAGCTTGGATGATTAATGATTATGCATAAACCAACATAGAGACAGATTCAATACACAGAGAGAAATTGGAACGACTTACCTAAAAGGGAAACAACCGGTAATTGACAAAATCCAGCAAGGCTGACCAGTGAAGATGCATCGAAAGGGATGCAGCTTGATTAGAGTGACACATTCAATAATGATTCTGGGATAGAAAAATGAACATTTCAGTAGTAAATTTAAGAAACAGAGACCTAATGCATTATATACAGTTATACACAAATTCTACATCTTTATTTTGCTCAATTTGACTGTATCCATAAGTTCTTCTCAGGCCTTTCTCCTTAGTAAGGACATTATTCTTACTACATCATCCCATTTACCACTTTCTGCATACAAATTTGACACCAAAGTATAAGCGCTAGCATTCTCAGGGTCTAAATCCAGCAGGTGCTTTCCTATAACCTGCCCCATTGCCATAATTCTATGTACTCGACAGGCAGCAACTAATGCACCCAATGCCTGAGTTCTTTGTCTTGATGGTAGAAATTTGACCAAATGATATGCTTCTTCAAGCTGTCCTGCTCTGCTTAATAAATCTACCAAACATCCATAATGCTCTTCACATGGTATTATAGAATATTCTTCAGTCATGGACTTAAAAACACAGAGACCGTCTTCTACCAAGCCCGAGTGGCTGCAAGCTGTGAGAAGTGAAGTAAAGGTCACCTCATCAGGTTTAATATTTTTCCTCTTCATGCAGTCAAATAATTTCAGAGCATCCACAGAGTTTCCATGCATTCCATAAGCAGCAATCATAGCATTCCATGATGTTACACATTTTTCAGATGCAGTCTCAAAAAGATTTCTAGCAATATTCAGTTTTCCACACTTTGCATATGTTGTAATCAGAGAATTTACAACATGGATGTCTCTACTGTCGACTGCTCGATATAAATGACAATGAATTTCCTTCACCAGGGTTAGATGCCCAAGCTGGCAAAATGCCTGAAGCAAAATTGTAAGAGTAACTGAGTCATTGTGAACCTTTTTTCTCTGCATCAGCCGGAATAGATCCGTCGATTCATTAGCTTGCCCATGCTGAATATAACTCATCACCATAGACGTCCATGATTTCAAGTCCCTATTTCTTAACCTATTGAAGAATTGCCTTGCATAATATATATAACTGCAATTTGCATACATGCAGATGATTTGATTGGCAACTTCTACATTCACGTGAAATCCTTGACTCAATACAAATCCATGGACACACCTCCCTAGTTTCACGTCTTTCAGATCAGATAATGCAGAAAGTAGATTCATGATGGAACCTATATTTGGCTTGATACATGTTCTAACCATCTCAGTGAAAGCTTTCACAGCTTCACAAGCAAATTCACTATGAAGATAACCCCCCATCATCACATTGCACAAGATAACATCCCTTGTTTCTATTCTATTATACAATTCCCTGGCTTGGATTAAGCAGTTGCACTTAGAATACATATCAATCAAAGCAGTAATTGCCACTAAATCGAGATGGAAACCCACACGAATGATAAAGCAATGGATGATCTTGCCTTCTCGTAAATACTTCAAATCGGCACAACAAAAAATCCATTTGCTAACGTAATCAAATCAGGAGTGATATTTTCTCGCATCATGAGATAGAAAAGATTCAAAGCTTCCAAAGATTGCCCCATTTTATGATAGCCAGCAATCATTGCATTCCAAGAACCTATATTTCTTAACTTCATTTTGTCAAAAATACAGGCTGCATTTCTGAGAGCTTCACATTTGATATACATGTCCATGAGACTAGTTTCAAACAGCTCATCTGAAAATCCAATTCCTCGCCTAATAGCATAACCATGGATAGAACGACCCTCTCGTAGCACGTCTAACTGTGCTGCTGCTTGAAGTAAGCTCACTAAAGTCACCCGATTAGGATCCAGCTTTTCTTGCTGCATATTGCTGGCAAGCCTAAAAGCCCCATAAGCACGGTAATCACCAATTTGCGCATACCCGGTTATCATGGATGTATAAACAACGACATCTCTCTGAGTTATTTCATCAAACACTTTAGACGCATCTACAATATCGCCAAACTTCATAGACAGCCCAGTGAGTGAAGAACCCACAAAGGAATTTGCATTTAGCCCAAACTTAAAGCATCCACATGAACTCCTTTTCCAAAATTTAAGCAATCCACTTTAATACAACTCTGCAAACAAAACATAATTACAGAACTTTCTGGACAAATCCTTTATTACGATTTCAAGCCCAGATACCAGAACCAAAGAAAGAAAGAAAATACAAAACACAACACAGCAGATTTACTTGGTTCAGCTTTCACAAAGAAAGCCTACATCCAAGGAGGAGGAGATCCTCAGTTGATCAATCAACTAATCAGAATCAAAGATTACAGATTACAGATTCCAGCCTCTCAAACAACCTTCCTCTCACAGATCAATGTTTCCTCGCTCTTAATCACTCACAGAACAAGATGGTAACACTCTTGTTACAGGTTATTTACAAGAAACAGCAAGATCGATCAAACCCTAGCAGAGCAGAAAAATAATCGCGCCGCTGGAGAGAGAAAAGCTAAAAACAGAAAGGGAAAATCATAATACCCTAACCCTTAACATCAGAATATATATCAGGCTCCTTTTCCAATTTTAACCCTAGCAAAAACGGTGCGTTTCACTTTATTCAGCTAAATGGAAGTCAAATTTACAGAGTCAAACATCCACATATCTCCACCTGACTCTGAAATACCGGTTGATCAACATTCAGCTCTCCTCCTTAGGTAATAACCATCTTTATGTTTAAACTTTCTGAACTCCAAGCATGCTTAATGCATCCTGAAATTTAGAAACAGAAACAGTCTTAGTTAGAATATCAGCAGGATTATTAAGAGTAGAGATCTTCTCAACAGCAACTTTACCCTTTGAAATCACATTTCTGATGAAATATAATCTCACATCAATGTGTTTTTTTCTCTCATGAAACACACTATTCTTACTTAAATGAATAGCACTTTCAGAGTCACAATACACACAAGTTTTGCTTTGAGAAAACCCCAACTCAGATACAATACCTTTGATCCACAAAGCTTCTTTGACAGCTTTTGTCAAAGCTATATATTCGGCCTCTGTGGTTGACAGGGCCACTATATGCTGTAAGCTTGATTTTCAACTCACAATATTATTGCTAAATATGAAACAATAACCAGTAATAGACCTTCTTTTATCCAAATCAGCAGCAAAATCAGAGTCACGGAAACCAATCACATCAAAATCATGCATATCAGACTGTTTAAACATTAAACCTAATATTTTTGAACCATGAAGGTATCTACACAACCATTTAACAGCATCCCAGTGAGTTTCATTTGGATTACTCATGAATCTACTCACTAGACTAACCCCATATGCTATGTCAGGTCTTGTACAGATTATGGCATACATAATGCTTCCAACCACATTTTGATATGGTACATTTTTCATATAATCAGCTTCAGCAACAGTAAGTGGTTTAGTACTTGAGTACAGCTTGAATTGTGAACCTATTGGTGTAGAAACAACTCTGATTTTATCTAGACCAAACATTTCAAGAAATTTAGAAACATAGTCAGTTTGATTTAACAACAAAATGCCTTTATCTCTATTCCTAACTATGTTCATACCAAGAATTTTCCTAGCTGGACCTAAGTCCTTCATTTCAAATTCTTTAGACAGTTTGGATTTCAACTTGTTAATTTCAGACATACACTTACAAGCAATTAGCATATCATCTACATATAACAACAAATATATACTCATTCCATTTGGCAAAACAGAATAGTAAACAAATGGATCATAACAACTTCTTTTAAATCTGTTACTTATCATAAATTCATCAAATCTTCTATACCATTGCCTTGGTGCTTGCCTAAGACCATACAAAGATTTCTGCAGTAAACACACATAATTCTCCTTACCAGTTACCACAAAACCTTCTGGTTGTGTCATGTACAGCTCTTCTTCAAGATTACCATGCAGAAAAGCTGTCTTGACATCCATCTGTTCTAATTCCAAGTTCAACAAAACTGTTATAGACATTATTAATCTTATTGAAACATGTTTAACAATTGGACTAAAGATTTCATGAAAATCAATGCCTTCTCTTTGAGAAAAACCTTTAGCAACTACCCTAGCTTTATATCTTGCTTTATCTAGGCCAGGAACATGAGGTTTTACCTTGTAAATCCACTTGCAGCCAATTATTTTCTTACCTTGAGGCTTAGGAACCAATTTCCAGGTCTGATTTTTTTATCAGAGATGCCATTTCCTCTTCCATGGCAGCTTTCCAGAATTTCCAGCTTGAGCTGGCCTTAGCTTGCTCATAGCTTATTGGTTCACCTGTCTCAATGACTGCTGCAGACATAAAAGCAAATGCAGTTAGTTCAGCATTAACAGTATTGAAGGAATAATCATTTAACCTTGCTGGTCTTTTGGTTTCCCTTCTCTGTCTGTCTCTGGTTAACATGTAACCAGCCAGATCATGATCTTCATGCTCTGAATCTTGGTCAGAACCATCAGCTTGCACATGTTCTTCATTTTCTGCAACATCATTTAAATCCTGAGGAGGAGCTGTCTGATCAGTTGGCTTGGACTTGTCTAACTCCACCTCAAAGATGTCAAGGTCTGAGTTTAACTCATATTGCTTCACCTGCAAGTTAGTCTTATAAAATTCACTCTCATTAAAGGTTACATCCCTACTGATCACCATTTTATTTTCTGCAGGGATCCAAAGTTTGTACCCCTTAACCCCAGCTGGGTAACCAACAAAGACACACTTTTTTGCTCTAGGATCTAGCTTACTTTGTTGATTATGCATGTATGCTTTACACCCAAAGGCTCTCAGATGCAAATAAGAGACTGATCTTCCATTCTAGATTTCATTTGGACATTTAAAGTTTATAGCAGAGGCTGATGACCTATTAATTAGGTAACAAGCTGTGAAAGCAGCTTCTGCCCAAAATTTCCTACCTAATCTAGACTCAAACAGCAGGCATCTAACTTTATTTAGAATAGTTCTATTAAACCTTTCAGCTACACCATTCTGTTGAGGTGTATATGTGCAAGTCCTATGCCTTCCAATACCATTTCTGGTACAGAATTCATTAAACTGATTGTTTATGAATTCAAGTTCATTGTCTGTCCTAAGAGTTTTAATTTTACATTCCTTTTGATTTTCAACTAACATTTTCCATTCATAGAATTTATTAAAAACATCATTTTTATTTTTCAGAAAATATATCCAAACTTTCCTAGAAAAATTATCTATGAATGTAACAAAGTACTGTGATCCAGACAATGACATAGGTATGTTAGGTGATCCCCAAAGATCACTGTGAATATATTCTAAGCATTCCTTAGCTCTATACTTTGTAAAACCAAAACTGTGTTTATGTGACTTTCCCATCACACAACTCTCACAGGTATTTGGTTTATCAAACTCATTTATGTCTAATGCCCCTTGTTTGTAGAGTTTTTCCAATCCATTAAAGCCAATGTAGCCTAACCTCCTATGCCACAGAATGGTGGAGTTGCAACTGGACTCAGTGTTGGCTGCAACATCAGTTACTGATGATGCTTCTAGATGATACAACCTGTTTATTCTTTTACCCTTCATAATACACCTATTCCCTTTAAAGACATTTAAAAAACCATCTCTGCCTATATGATATAAGCCCAATTCTTCTAAATATCCTAAGGAAATAAGATTTCTCTTCAAATCAGGTATATGTCTGACCTGTGTGAGCTCAACCAATTTACCATCCCACATTGACAGTCTAACAGAGCCTATACCTAACACTTTACATGAAGTATCATTTCCCATTAACACATTAGTACCAGCCAAATCATGATAGTGTGTGAACCAATGCCTATGTGGAGTCATATGAAAAGAACAAGTAGAGTCTAGGATCCAAACATCAGTATTCCTATTGTCAGTAACAATTAGAGCTTCAATATCATCAACCTGTGTTGATGAATTTGCTGCACCAGACTCATTATTGTTATTTTGTTCTATCTTTTTCAATCTCTCTCTACAAAACCTCCTAATATGACCCTTTTTCTTACAATAGTAGCATGTTCTATCAAATTTGCTAGTGTTATTTGTGTTTTGACTACTAAACTTGTCAGACTGTGTAGAATTGTTATTAGAGTGATGTGATTGACTATTATCTTGAGATTTAAATTTAATTCTTTTCTTTTTTCCTTTAGATTTTTCTTTAACATACAAACCCTCAGTACTGGTTTTCTGTTTATTAACAGTTTTAATCTCCAATTCTCTTAGTTTAAGGGCATTCATCACATCATCCACAGTGAGCTTATCCCTACCATATTTAAGAGCATCTTTCACATTTTGGTAGTTCTCAGAGATAGAATTAAGGAGGATAATCGTCTGATTTTCCCCACTTAATTCTTCCCCTGCATCAGCAAGTTCCAGAATTAATTTCTGGAAGTTATCAAGGTTATCATCTATAGTTTTTTTGGGAATCCATTTTAAAACTGAATATCTGTTCTTTTAAAAAAGTTATCCTGGACATAGACCTTACAGTATAGAGTTCATTCAGTTTAGCCCAAAGATCAGGAGCAGTAGACTTACCCCTTACCTTTCTAAGTACCAAATCTGCAAGATTCAAAATAATCGTACTGTAAGCAAGATCCATCAGATCTTGCTTTGCAGTATCATCAAGGTTTGCAGGAAGTGCTTCCAGACCATCCAGTGCCCTTTTACACTTCTGTTGAATGAGTATGGCTAACATCTTTTCTTTCCAGATGGCGAAATCACCCTTTCCATCGAATTTTTCGACGTTGATCTTGGTGACATCACTCTTCCGTTTTTAGGGTTTCAGAGCGATTTAGTTTATTCTTTTCTTCCTTCGACTAGACCTGAAACAACAAAACCGTAGTCAACAGATCTAACACAGTAAATAACAAGAAAAGAGAAAAACAGAAATCAAAATCAAAATAATTTCTCGGTTGAACCAGAGAAGAACAGAAAACCCTAGAAGTCAGAGAAAGAAAAAAAACTTGTCAAAACAGAAAAGGCTTAAACAGAAACAAGGAGAGATACAACCTGAGTCACCGAAATCGCGATCGCTCTGATACCACCGTTACGATTTCAAGCCCAGATACCAGAACCAAAGAAAGAAAGAAAATACAAAACACAACACAGCAGATTTACTTGGTTCAGCTTTCACAAAGAAAGCCTACATCCAAGGAGGAGGAGATCCTCAGTTGATCAATCAACTAATCAGAATCAAAGATTACAGATTACAGATTCCAGCCTCTCAAACAACCTTCCTCTCACAGATCAATGTTTCCTCGCTCTTAATCACTCACAGAACAAGATGGTAACACTCTTGTTACAGGTTATTTACAAGAAACAGCAAGATCGATCAAACCCTAGCAGAGCAGAAAAATAATCGCGCCGCTGGAGAGAGAAAAGCTAAAAACAGAAAGGGAAAATCATAATACCCTAACCCTTAACATCAGAATATATATCAAGCTCCTTTTCCAATTTTAACCCTAGCAAAAACGGTACGTTTCACTTTACTCAGCTAAATGGAAGTCAAATTTACAGAGTCAAACATCCACATCCTTCTTTGCCTCAAATTCAAATACCGCCATTGAACTTCTTCGTAGTGACCAGCTATAGAATACCCAACAAAAACTGAATTATCATCAATGATTCTATCAAATACCCATCTCGATTCAGTTAAAAGATCAAATTTTGCATAGCAAGTCACTAGCTTTGAGCCCAAAAAGGTAATATCCCCAAGTCCATAAACGAAAATGGAGGCATGCAGCTTCTTTAGAGAAAGACTATCTGAACAGTTAAAACAAGAAAGAATCGAACTTTTCTGAAGATATTGGTACAGAGAAACCGTTTACAAGATTTTATAGGCACATTTAAGAATGCATTCATGTTTTAACTGAATAAGAAGAAGAAAAAAATAATTCATTCTCGGATTGATATAGAAAATCCCAGATGGGAAACTGGGAATTAAGCTCGAGTCACTGCAGACTGAATTAGAGGAGATTCTGAATATTACACCTCCGTCCAAATAAAATCACTCATTTCTCTTTTTTTGGTTTCAAATTAAAGCTTAACTACCATTTTAATAATTTTAATAAATTAATTGGCAAATTAAATTTATCTACAACACTCTAAATATATCATTTATATCTCATATTAAAATTAAAATATAATAAAATATATAAAAATTTATATTTTTAATAAAAAATAATTAATTTTTTAATCTTTATTAAATTAGATATGTGTCTATTTATTGGTGGAAAATGGAGTTTTTTTTTAAAGAAATTTTAATTTTATTTTAAATAGTTTGTAAAGCATTAGGTATTTTATTTTTCATATAATCTAAAATAATATTTTATGTTTAAAAAAATATTTATGATGTTTACTTTTTTATTAGGTTTATAACACGATTATTCTTAAATTTTACATTTATATCATTTAGATCTCTGAATTTTAATTTATAATAAATCTCTAAAAATCTGATATTTAAAAATAAATTTATTTTCAAACCACAAAGAAAATTTCTATTTTAAAATTAAAATTGTAATATATCACTATATTTTTTTCTTCAAAATACTCTTTATCAAACTAACAGTGGATGAAAAATGGAGTAAAAGATTTTAATGGAAAAAAAAAATAAATATTCAAACTTTATTTAAGAATTTTAAGTAATAAAATTTAGTAACGAATTTAATTTTTTTTTTTATAATTTCTTTTTTAGCATTATATTATCTTTTTTGTGGCTAGAGCGTATCACTCTCTCTTAAAGCTCAAGTTAGAGTTCTAAGTATCCCTCAACACATTAATTAATAATAAAAAAACATCATATCATTCAATACAATTGGAGTTTGACCTTAACCAGATTATATATTAATTTCTCAATGAATGGATTATGTTGATTACATCATGAATTTATAATAAAAATGCTACTTTAGTTCATATTTGCTTTTGTCACACACTTTCCACGCACTCACAAAATTCCATAAAATTTTAGTTGCCACTGCTAACTCACTACAGAAATCTATGCTAACAACTTAACTAACTCAATTTTATCTAATTATTTGAACCCAAAGTAGCTGCTACATTTCCTTGCTCTTTGTCACCTAACGAACTAGCAACAATAATAGGCCTAATGGGTTTTTCATTCTCCATTAGTCCTTGAATTGTCATTGCTTCTAATTCACCTGAATTCGCTTTCAGCTGGGTCATGAGATTACCCCTGGCATGAAGAGCTTCCTTGTCCTCAAAAAGGAAATTGGAAAATTGAAACTTATCCTGATAAATAGTCTTCATATTCAACCATTAAATGAAAACCTGTTGCTCCTTCTTCCTTATAGCAAGCTTCAAGTTTTCTTTCAGTAGAGAGTTAAAATTTTGTTTTTTTCTAATTAGCATTTCTCCAAACACCTTCAAGGCAAAAATTTCTTAAGCAAAATTTTAGTTTTCATTCTTTGTCTTCTTCAGTTTTCAAGTTCACTTTGCTTAAGACTCATAAGAGCATCCAATTGAATCGGAGATACAACTTTACCATCCCATTCAAAATTATTTACCCTGATTTCTTTTGGTCCATGATAGCTAGCTATTTGTTCACCGATTACAAAGGGAAAATAGAATAACATGTGATTGTAAATTTTACAGATAGAAAATAAGGTTTAGAGAAGATGAGAGTGGATAAAGAATTGAAAGAATTTGGAACTGGAAGAGAAATAAATGATAAAAAAAAAAAAGAAGTTGAATGAGATGTGGGAAAAAAAAAACAATTTCTAACTCACAATGAGGAATTGGATTTTTGAAAACTTCTTGGACATGTTGTTGACACTGGAACTTGACACCATACTTTAACCCAAAATCTTAAAGCATTGAGTTTATTGGTCTTTTCTATTTATATATCCATCATTAATCACATTTCTTTCACATGTGAGATTCCACCCATACTTGATAATTCTAATAATCCCTCCCTCAAGTGTGAGCTCTCACATCTGGCTTGGGCTTTCCTTTAAGCAGAAGTTTTTCTGGACCTGAACCTGAGTATACGACGTCACCTAGAGTCATTTATACTTCCACCAGTCTAGGCTCCACCGAGAGTAATCTTTGCTCTTCTATGTGGAGGGATATGGATAACAATGAGATATGACCACCATCTCCATACACACCCCATATATAGTCCGAACACTCAACCATAAAGAGATACTACAAAACTTTCTACTCAATAGAATTTGGAAGGGAATTTTTTTTAAACCATAACACGTCTGTATGTTTACATTCAACCTTTCATCTTTAATTAAATTCAAATTATTATTTCTCATTCTTTAAATCCTCAAACCATAAATATCTTGACATTAACAAATAAATTTAATAAAATTCTTGATATTTTAATAGCATGCAATTATATATATATATATATATATATATTACATACACTAGTTTAACATACTAAAGTCATTTATAACTCTTTATACATTATAGTTATACATCACTCACTTTCCAAAAATATATACATATACAACTGTTATTCAGAGTATAACATTTCTGCTATGTGAACTATTTGAAAATTCAATATACAAAATACTTTCAAAAGACCTTTTTGTGATGCAGTTGATCCGAAACCTTTAACTCTCACTCTACAGTCTCAACTCTTCCTACTTGAACTGCATGCTAGAAATAAATCTAATATACTAAGCAAAGCTTAGTAGTGTGTATATATTTACAATTTGTAAAAGAACATAACAAATGTAAAATATCCATTGAATAATCATTTATAATGAAAGAGGAAATACTATTATAGAATCTGACCAACATATAAAATTTAGAATATTTATAAATCAATCAATCACAACATTGAAAAATACAAGGTTTTAGAGATCCAGGCAAATTTACACATTTAATATAAGTTTCTTATTTTAACAATTTCTTTTATTTTGCCCGTACAAATGGAATTT
Organism: Garcia nutans; assembly: GCA_947685225.1. Classification (NCBI taxonomy): domain Eukaryota; kingdom Viridiplantae; phylum Streptophyta; class Magnoliopsida; order Malpighiales; family Euphorbiaceae; genus Garcia; species Garcia nutans. Next base: position 54,000,801 of record CANTUV010000012.1, read on the forward strand.
AAATCTCACAATTGGATAACGGGTTACTGGTGGCAAATAAATATCCATTATCAAGAATACGATCAAAGGGCCATTATTAATACAATATATTCACTTTTGGCACATATGCCTACTGTTACTGATGACATGATGTATTCACTATCAGTATGGATATCCACCCTTTGGCTAGTCATTCAATCCAAAAATAGGTTTAATACCAGTATAATTTGGGCATTTCATCATTCTTAACTGAGTATTCAATTACACAATATTTTAATGAAACATCACTATAATTCATATTTCACACTTCCAACATTGCATAATTCTAACCTTTCAAATTAGAAATTTTGTATTCTTTTAAGAATAAATTTATGTTATAAAAATCATTTGAAAAAGAAAATTGTATTAAGAAAAGAAATGAAGTGTTTTATGGTTGAAAAAGAAGAAAACTAGATTTACAGAGTAGACATGGGCATGTTCAATGAATCCACATACCCACACATATAAAAATCTTACTGCCAGAAAGACAACACGCCCATGCTGAAAATATCCATACGCCCATGTTGTTCAAAACCTTTCTGCCGAACAAAAAATAACACGTCTATGCAGAAAATATCTGAACACCCATGTTGTTAAAAATCTTACTGCAAGAAAAATAACACGCCCATGTAGAAAATATCTGCATGTCCATGTTATTCAAAATCTTTCTAAAAATGAAACTTAAAATCGACACACTCATGCTGAAATATGTATTTCAAAACTTTACTGGAAATGAATTTTAAAATCAACACGCCCAAGTTGAAAATATATGCATGCCTATGTATTTCAAAACCTTACTGGAAATGAATTTTAAAATCAACGTGCCCATGTTGAAAATATCTACACACCTATGTTGTTTAAAACCTTTCTGCAGAAAAAATAATATGCTCATACAAAAAAATATTTACACGCCCATGTTATTTTTAGACTTCTCCAACCCAAAAATTCATTTTTTTTAACAAGTTAAAAACCACTCAAACCTTCTGTTTAAGTAAAATCAAATTAACATACACTTATATATGGTAAAAATGAACTAAAAACTAAATCTTTTCATTAAAGGCTTCAAATCCATCTTTATGCACAAAAATACAATCAATCAATCTTTTAATAAATAAATCAATTAAACTAGTTAAACTAATTTATAATAACATTGAAATTTGAAGAAAACTAATTAAATTACAAATCATCAATACACAAGCACATACCTTTTCAATTTATATTTACTTTCAATTTATAACTCACATACATAGAATTTTTTCACACACTTACACTTTGGGCCTAACATACCCATACAATTATCAAGTCTAGTTATCATAATAATAATTTCACGGCCCAACTCTATTCGGATCCATTCTCAATCTCATCATATGACCTAGCTCTGCTCAGGTCAAGACTTAGTCTCGCTTAAGTCTATTAATGCATGTAATATCATTCTCAATATCGCTGGACAAGTAATTGTATAGGGTAACCAACACATAATAACATTTTTCATATTTTTAAGTGATCAACCTTATCATGATCACATTCACCTCACATATTTATATTATTTCACATTTTTAACATTTTTTATATTTTTAAATAATCCACATACATATCCGTAAGTCACATTCACAATGTGACTTACTTTTCATATTTTCTCACAAATTATAATTGTGTCCTTATTGGACAACTCGCCATACATATTATATATATATATATATATATACACGCAATCACACAATTATACTCAATTCTTCATTTACACACAATTTATATAAATTTAACATTTATCACATTTCATGGAATACTATCATTTCTCATTCTCATGACATTACTTAAGTCATTTCTCAATTTTTTTTATCTTATAGAACGTATTATATAAATCATCCTCATTTTTTATCACACTTCACATAATTATTAGTCATATTTTTAATGTGACATCTCTCTCACATTTTTATGCATTATACTCTTCATATCCATTTCTAACATTTCTAGTCAAATTACCTAATATAGCTCATTTTCACTTCCTTAATCATTTATCTTTATTTCATAACCAATTTCTATAGTACCAACCACATTAGATATTACATGGTACTTTCATAAGCAATATTATTCATTCAAAATCACTCATATGCTCAATATACATTAAACTATCAATATCTAAGCAATCCTCATCAAAATTCCATTCAAATTCTAAATTTTCAACTTACTACTTTACTTAAACTTCATTCTACTAATTTCATTTTCAACATTTAACTTTAAAAATATTATTTATACATTAATATAACATCAAAATAATTTACTTTCATAATTATGGAAGCCTCTTTCAAAAATTCAAATTCCATATAATGCAACCAACAATATGAACCTCACCAAATCTTATCCATATTACATTTCCAACCTTAAAACAATAGCATTTACATTGAAATAATACTAATTTATTTCATTACACTAATTAATATTATCTATTTTAGAAACCTTAATTTTACATATTCAAACCATAAATCCAATCTTCATCCAAACTTGCTCATATTTAATTTCTAATAATGGAATTATTACATACATATATAAATAACACTAATTTCATTCATCCCAACAATTTTAAGCATCTATACCCAAAACCCTAAATCATGCATCATTTTTTTCATAATCCTAAATTTTCACAATTTATCCATATCAACCAACTAACCAACATTACACCATATTCTCTTTATTTTAATATCAATTTTACTTATTTAAATAATTAAGCATCACTTTCTCTCTCTAGCAATCCATATATAATCATCAAATAAAAAGAAAATAAAGCTTTAGAGAAGAGGTACTTATTTGATTCTTTAATAATTCTTCAAAACCACCTTAAATCCTTTTGAATTTCTTATGAATTTGATGTATTCATGAAAGAAATCTCTCTTCCTTTCTCTCTAAATGTAAAGCAAGAACATGGAAGAAGCAAAAAGAAAAATATTAAGCCTCTTCCTTCATTTTCCATTCTTATCCTTTCATTTAATAATTAAATAATAAAATATCATAATTCCTTTAATCTCCACCAATTAAATTATTTCTTTCTTTGACTTTCTCTCTTCTCTTATTATTATTATTATTATTATTATTATTATTATTATTATTATTATTAATTTTTTCAACACCAATTTATACCTCATATATATGTAATACATATTTTATTTATATGTATATGTCATAAATATGTTACTTATATGTTAAATATACTTATATATATATACGTTTATGTAATGTATTTATATTATATATATCTAATGTATATTTAATATATGTATCTATCCATATATATATATATATATATATTATGTGTACCCTATGTATACATCAAATATACCATATATTATATATATATATATCATGCATATAATATATGTACAAATAACCATCATACATAATATATATATATATAATATGTATATACTATGTATACATTAGGTATACATTAGATATATACAATAACTATATCTCTAAATACTTATTTAATTTATCCAGAATCATATTACAAAAACTTTCCTAGAATCTTGAAGTAAAATGTGGGTCTCGATCCGAAATGATAGATATTGACACTCCATGAAGTCTAACTACCTCATTAATATATAATTCTGCAAGTCTATCTAATGAGTAGTTAGTTTTGATTGGAAGAAAATCAACTGATTTAGTCAACTTATTAATAATTACCCAAATTGTATAATGTTTCTTCCGAGTGTTCAAGAAACCAGTCATAAAATCTATAGTGACTCTATCTCATTTCCATTCTGATATTGAAATAGATTGCAAAAGACCCAATGAAATTTGGTGTTCTGCTTTGACTTGTTGACATATCAAATATTGAGTAACATATTCAGTAATATTCCTCTTTATGTCAGGCTTACCAATAATAAGATTTTAAGTCTTAATACATTTTATTGCTTCTAAGATGCACATTATAGATAGTATTGTGATCTTCATTAAGAATATTCTCTTTTAATTTCTTTATATATGGAACACACAATCGACCTTTATAATATAAGCCACCATCTTCAAAAATCTCATAATCTGACTTTTCACCTTTACACACTTGTTTCATTACTTTTAAGACCTTTTGACTTTGTTTCTAAGCTTTTATAACTTTTTTCTTTAAAGTTAGTTCAACTCTCAATTATGCTAACACAACATATTATATCATATTTGGTTATTGAATACACACTTATATATATTATAATTTATGTTTATAATATACCTGCTAAAGTCTTTTGACTTAATGCATCAGCCACCACATTAGTTTTTTCAAGATGGTAATCAATAATACAATCATAATCTTTAATTAATTTTATCCATCTTTTCTGCCTTAAGTTGAACTCTTTTTATGTTGGCATATACTTCAAACTTTTATGATCTGTAAAGATGTAACACCTTTCACCATATAAATAATGTCGTCAAATTTTTAGAGCAAATACAATGGCTACCAACTCTAAGTATGTGTGCGATAATTTAATTTACGAGATTTCAATTGTTTAGAAGCATAAGCAATCACTTTACCCTCTTGCATCAACACACAACTAAGCCCTTGGTAAGAGGCATCACTATAAATCATATAATCCTTGCTTGGAGTCGGTTGTGTCAAAATATGTGGTTTTGTTAGCATAGTTTTTAATTGTTCAAAACTAGTTTGATATTGATCATCCCACTTAAACTTAGTTTCCTTTTTAAGAAGTTTAGTTAAAGAAAATGCTATTTTTGAAAATCCTTACACAATCTTCTATAATATCCAGCTAACCCAAGAAAATTTCAAACTTCTGTTACACTCTTTGGTGGCTGCCAACTCAAAATAGTTTTAATTTTACTAAGATCCACACGAATGCCTTAAGATGACACTACGTGACCTAGAAATGCCCAATCTGTTAACCAAAAATCACATTTTGATAGCTTAGCATAAAATTAATTCTTCTTTAAAGTCTGTAACACCATTCTCAAATGTTTATTGTGCTCCTCTCTATTCTTTAATAAATCAGTATATCATCAATGAAAATAACTACAAACTGGTCTAAATAGGATTTAAAGACTTGATTCATCAAGTCCATGAAAGAAGCTGGAGCATTAATTAAACCAAATGGCATGACTAGAAATTCATAATGTCCATATTGGGTTCTAAAGGTTATCTTTGAAACATCAGCTTCTTTAATTTTCATCTGATGATAACTCAATTTAATATCAATTTTGGAGAAAACATATGTTCCCTTTAACTGATCAAACAAATCATCAATCCGGGGTAGCAGCTATTTATTCTTAATAGTTACCTTATTCAATTACAGATAATCTATATACAATCTTAAAGTACCATCTTTCTTCTTCACAAACAAAACCGGTGCACCCCAAGATGATACACCGTGTCTAATAAATCTCTTATCAAGTAATTCTTGAAAACATTTAACTCCTTTAATTCTGGATGTGTCATCCTATAAGGTGGAATAGATATCGGTGTCGTACTTGATATTACATTAATAACAAACTCTACCTCTCTTTCTAGCGGTACCCCAGGTAATTTCTCTGAAAAAATATCTGAAAACTCACATATGGTGGGTATGTCTCCCCAAGTCTTATTTGAATATCAGGTTTCAATGACATAAGCAAGATAAGCTTCACATTTATTCCTAACTAACCTTCTAGTCTTAGCAACATAAATTAAACTAAAAGGATAAAATTGTTTCTCTCCTTGGACAACAACTTTATCATATCCTGAAATCTTAAAAGTCACAACTTTACTATGACAATCCATAACTACTTGATATTGGGACAACCAATCCATTCCCAAGATTATTTCAAAATTATGGAATGGAAGTTCAATTACATCGGCTGAAAGTTCAATATCATGAACTCTAATTGGACAATTCCGATATACTTTGTTCGCCTTCACACTATGGCCTAAGGAATTAGTAACTTCTATTTCATAATCTAGTTTATTAGCACACATATTCTTCCCTAAGGCTATGATTTTACATATATAGGAATGCATAGAACCATGATCTAACAATACATATACATCAAGACCAAGCAAAGAAAATTTACCAATTACAACATCTGGAGCATCCTGGTCCTCCACTGCTCTCATGGCATAAGTCCTAGCCAGAGCACTGCCTCTAGTGTGAAGTCTATCCACTATCTTACATCCTCTCTGCTGACTAACATTAGGTCGACCACCTCTACCTGTCTTACAACCTGTTTGAGACTTCTGCATAGAACTATGTCCTTCAGCAGCTTCAGATTTTTTTATCATTGGACAAACTCTAATTTTATACTCCAAGGAATCACATTTCAAACAAGCTCCCTTCCGATACCAACACTCTTTACTTGCATGGCCCTTGTCACAATATTAACAAAGTGTGATTACTGCCCTTGAATATGAACCTGTAACAGTACCAAACCTACCTCCTCGAGATCTCTGAAAACTAGCTCCACTTTTTTTACTAGAACCTTGAGTTTGGACTTGAATATTTCTCTATCTCTTATGACCACCCTGTTGTTATTCACTAGAAGATCCCTTCGATGGTTGTTGTCTTCTTTTTTACTCTTGTTTAATCTCACTTTCTATAGTAACTGATATATTAATAAGGGTGAAAAACTCTTTGATTCTTATGGCCACTAAACACACTCAAATATGACTATTTAAACCCTATTCAAACCGTTTACACATATCTTCTTTAGATGAAACTAACTCCAAAAAATATTTGTCGAGGCAAACAAACTGTCTCTCATACTCAGACACAGATAACTGCCTTTGCTTAAGATATAAAAACTCCTAACGCTTCTCTTCTAAATAAATCACACTAATATACTTCTTTTTAAACTCTTCTTGAAAGTTTATCTGCAGGTGTAGCTTTCTACTTTGTATCCCACCAGGCATAAGCTTGTTCCTATAATAAGAAAGCTACATACTCCAATCTCTCTTCATCAGTATCATGCAAAAGATCAAAGACTTTCACAATCCTTTCCAACCAATACTCTATTACTAAAGATTCATCAGTATCACTATCTTTAAAGTCTTCCTCTCCCAACTTTCTAATTCTCTCCAATGGGGTTCTTTGAGGCACTGATGGTAGTTGTGCAGGAGGAACAACTCATATAATCTGCCTGAGAACTTTCCTCATATTTCTCACAAAATAAGGATCCAATAGAATTTGTTCTGCGGAAGGTTCCGACGGTTACTGATTCCCTATACTAGCTTGACTATTTGAGGATACAGCACGTTCCTATGCACCTTCATATGATCCAGAGGCCATCGATACCAATAATATTTAGAGATCTACTGCATCAATCACACATTCACTTATATAGTCCACATAACATTGGCAGTTGTATTTCACTATTTCTATAACCCACATCTTAGAACCGCCTAAATCCTAAGCTCTTATATCACTAATTTGTAACTCCCTCTATATAGTACATACACTTGACTATAAAGAGATACTACAAAATGCTCTACTCAATAGAATTTGGAAGGAATTTTTTTTTTAAAACCGTAACATGCATGTATTTTTACATTCAACCCTGCCTCTTTAATTAAATTCATATTATTATTTCTCGCTCTTTAAATCCTCAAAGCCATCAATATCTTGACATTAACAAACAAATTTAATAAAATTCTCGATATTTTAATAACATGCATATATATATATATTACATACACTAGTTTAACATACCAAAGTCATCTATAACTCTTTATATATTATAGTTATACATCACTCACTTCCCAAAAATACATAAGTATACAATTGTTATTCAAAGTATAATACTTCTACTATGTGAACTATTTGAAAATTCAATATACAAACACTTTCAAAAGACCTTTTTGTGATGCAGTTGATCCAAAACCTTTAACTCTCACTCTGGAGTCTCAACTCTTCCTTCTTGATCTACATGCCAGAAATAAATCTAACATGCTAAGCAAAACTTAATTGTGCATGTGTATTTATAATTTGTAAAAGAAAATAACAAAAGTAAAGTATTCATTGAACAATCATTTATAAAGAAAGAGAAAAAATTATTGTAGACTCTTACCAAAATATAAAATTTAGAATATTTATAAATCAATCAATCACAACATTGGAAAACACAAGGTTTTAGAGATCCAGACAAATTTACACATTTAACATAAGTTTCTTATTTTAACAATTTCTTTTATTTTGCCCTCACACACAAAATTTAAACCTCACAATTGGATAATGGGTAACTGATGGCAAATAACCATTATTAATAGGATGTATTCACTTTTGGCATGTATATCCACTGTCACTGATGACACGATGTATCCACTATCACTATAGATATCCACCCTCTGGCTAGCCATTCAATCCAAAAATAGATTTAATACCAGTATAATTCAGGCATTTCATCATTATTAACTAAGTATTCAATTACACAATAATTTAATAAAACATCACTATAATTCATATTTCACACTTCTAACATTGCATAATTCTAACTTTTCAAATTAAAAATCTTGCATTCTTTTAAGAACAAATTTATGTTATAAATGTCATTTGAAAAGGAAAATTGCATTAAGAAAAGAAATAAATTGTTTTAGGGTTGAAAAAGAAGAAAACTAGATTTACAGAGCAGACATGGCATGTCCAATGAATCTGCACGCCCACGCATATAAAAATTTCCCTGCTGAAAAACAACACGTCTATGCTGAAAATATCTGCACGCCCATGTTGTTTAAAATCTTTCTACTGAAATAAACAACACGCCCATGCATAAAATATATGCATGCCCATGTTGTTCAAAATCTTTCTGGAAATGAAATTTAAAATTGATACGCCCATGTATTTCAAAACCTTACTAGAAATTAATTTTAAAATCAACATGTTCATGCTAAAAATATTTGCACGCCCATGTATTTCAAAACCTTATTGGAAATGAATTTTAAAATCAACATGCTCATGCTAAAAATATTCGCATGCCCATGTATTTCAAAACCTTACTGGAAATGAATTTTAAAATCAACACGCCCATGCTGAAAATATCCATATGCTCATGTTGTTCAAAACCTTTCTGCTAGAAAAATAAAATGTCCATGTAGAAAATATCTGCACGCCCATATTATTTTCAGACTTCTCCAACCCATAAATTTACATTTTTATCAAGCTAAAAACTTTTCTCTAAGCAAAATCAACATTAACATACACTTATATATGGTAAAAATGAACTAAAAACTAAATCTTTTCATCAATGGGTCTGAATCAATCTTTATGCATAAAAACATAATCAATCAATTCTTTAATAAATAAATCAATTAAACTAGTTACACTAACTTATAATAACATTGAAATTCAAAGAAAACTAATTAAATTATAAATCATCAATACACAAGCACATATATCTTCAAAGAATTCTTTTCTTTCTCTTTTCTCTCTCTCTTTGATTCTTAGATGATAATCCTATTTACTCTGACTAATTCTTCTAAAAACACTTATAATTCTTGCTCAATTTGATGAAAAGAAGAAGAAAATAGAAAATAAAGAAGATAATTATGGTGAACATGTATGAAGATGAAAGAAGAAGTTTGATGGTGATGGTGATGAATGGTGTGAGATGATGATAGGAAGAAAAAAAGAAAGAAGATTCAAGCATATCCTCAAATAATATCTAAGATTTTGATTGGGTGTGGGCACATTCATTATAACTATAATGCACTCTATGTCTTAATTCTTGATTTTAATCAATTTTTAGTTTTATAAAACTGTAAAAATAATTTCTTTAACTAATTTAAAGCCATGTTATCTATATTTTATATTCTAGTTTAGTAAAATTTAATTTTAACATCACAAGAGTATTTTTATAAATTTCTATCACTTTATGATTCTATTTCTGAAAAACCAATTTCATCCTACTCTCTTACTTATTTCAAATTTTTAAGTCACTCTCGTCAATTTACACAATCCAATACCAATATTTGTTAGAAAATCACTATTTAAAATTTTAAACATTACACATTCTATCGAATCATCAGCCCTGATATTATATGTTGACACTAGGAAGCCTACTTACTTAAGGGATAAGTTTAATGCGCTTTAATGGGGGAATATACACATTGACTTGATACCACACTTTAACTCAAAATCTTAAGATATTGAGTTTATGAGTCTTTTTCACTTATATATCCCTCATTAATCTCATCTCTCTCAAATATGAGATTTCTCTCATACTTAATAATTCCAACACATCTTGTATGAACTCGTCAACTCCCTCTTCATTTTCATCATCATCTAGACTATCAATGAATACTATGATTTGTTCCTTTATAAATATTCTCTTGTGTGATAAATCTATATTAAATTAAATCTATATTAAATTCTTCTTCTAACTTCCTTTGGATACAACTAACTCTAGTTGTATTAAAATCACAATGTTGAATAATTTTCTAAAGCCATAATACAATATCATAATCTGCTACTAATTAATTTTTTATTTGATTACTCATATTATTCCCTCTTCTTAGGATCTAACCAGGCTCTAATATCAATTATCAGATATTTGACAGGGAAAGGAAGAAGAAAAAAAGGAAGAAGAAGAGAGAGAAAAAGAAAAAGAAGAGAAGAAATTGCAATAGAAAGAAGAAGATGAAGATTTGAAAGAGAAATAATGAGAGAATCAAATTGCATATTAATTTCTCAATGAATGGATTTTGCTGATTACATCATAAATTTATAATAAAAATGCTACTTTCCCATATATTTGATTTTGTCACACACTTTCCACGCACTCACAAAATTTCATAAAATTTCAACTGTCACAACTATCTCACCACAGAAATCTATACAGAATAAATAACTCAATTTCATCTAATTGTTTGAACTCAGGTCAGCCAACGAACCAACAGCAATTATAGGCCTAATGGGCTTTTCATCCTCCATTGGTCCTTAAATTGCCATTGCTTGTAATCCATCTGAGTCCGTCTTAAATTAGGTCATGATATCTTTTTTCTCCTACAGAAGTTGTTTTAAAAAATTTATCTCTTAAGATATAAAGAATATTAATTCTCAAAAAAATATAATAGAATATTATTTAGTAAAAAAATCATTTTTATGAGTATGGGTCAAAAAAAATAAAATAAATAAAAAATTTACAATGCATAAAAATTGTTTACATTTCAAAATATGTGTAAGCATAAATAACAATTTATAAGGTTAAATAAGAAAAAACATATATGAAAAAAATATAATAGAATATTATTTAGTAAAAAAATCGTTTTTATGAATATGGGTCAGAAAAAAATCAAAATAAATAAAAACTTTACAATGCATAAAAATTGTTTACATTTCAAAATATGCGTAAGCATAAATAACAATTTATAAGGTTAAACAAGAAAAAAATAAATAGATCATATATTAAAAAGTACAAATGCATAATGTCTCTTGTCTATCAAATTTATTTATATTAAATTTTACCAAGTCGATTTAAAGATTAAATCTGTATTAACAAAATGCGATTTATTTGCATGCATTTCAAAGAATTAAAATTGAAATGAATATTCTTTTTTTTAAAAAAAATTCCACACCATCACATAGCACAGCAATCATTCTCCATTGAAACTATTGTTGACTTCGAGTTGAGCATAAATAAATAAATAAGCTCGAATATTTTTCACTAACAATTTTGATTATCTCAAATAAAAATAATTAATATAATAAGATTTCAAAAATATTTCTTTAATGTTTGTAAAATTTACTATAAAATAGAATTTAATACATAAAAATAAAAGAAAAAAATAATATAATTAAATTTAAAAAAAAAACTAAAATTAAGAAATTTTTTCTCAAACATCACTTATCATGACCATTCGATCACTGATAAAATAAACATAAATGTGAAGATAAAGACATAAAATACCTATGCAAGCCTTGAACTCTTGAATTCAAGAAATATGAAGTCCCCCAACTTCCAAACCATTTCTTTAATCAATTATATCACAAACTAAGTTGAAATAAAATATTATTTAGACAAAAAAAAAATCAGTTTATGTTGATAAGGATCAATTATCACTTATTTAATAATGAGAAAAACAAGCTCACCCTGGGATGCTGAAAATGGAAAAGAAAATCATGTACAAAGTGAATCTTCTTGGCATGAAAAATTTGGCAGTCAAAGCCAGAAGAAAGCCTCCAATTGTTTACCTTTTGAAATTGTAAACATCCATTGCTCTTTATTTATTATTGTACTGGAAAAGGAGGATTATTAATTGGACATCTCTGCCTGGGCGGACGCCTTGTCCTCTTTCCCCATCCTGTTAGTCTAGTCTCCTCCAGTCCCATTTCCACACATTTCAGTTGCTGAGCCTGCCTTGGTGGGTTAACTGTAATTACTGTAGGAGAGGTAGCAGAAGCCGCCAAACGCTTTCTTCCTCTGCCTCCTTTGCCCTTGGTAGAGTTCCTCTGTGATAAACTTGATTGCCAAATGCCCCCAGCTGCTCTAACAAGTCCTTCAATGGTTTGAAGATCTTCAACCACATCATTCCTTGACAGAGAGGCAAGACCAGGAAGTACATCCCTTTGAAAATCCTTTCGTTGCCTTCCTCTTCTAGCCTGACCCCTACGTGACCGTCTTGACAATGTGACTTCATCTTTGGCATTCTCTATAACTTGAGGTTCATAGTGGTAGTCTTCTAACTTGGCTTCTGCTAAATTTAAGGTCATATACTCGAAATAATCAATCCCATTTGGCATGGCATCTCCTCGATTGGTACTATCCTCATCAACTGAAACTAAAGCGACATCACTGTCTATCTCAAAAACCGAGGTAACTATCTCCGCAAGCCATAGAAGAGAATCACTTGATGAAGCTTCCGCTTGGGGACAAGCAGTATCACCTTGAATATTATGCATGCCAGATGATAACATGGCAATTAGGGCCTCAGCTGCAACCTGCACAGGACCTTCATGAAAGTCCCCAGGCTCATCTTTTCGTGAGTCAACTGATTCTTTAAGCTTGCTTTCTGCAAATTCACCTCCAGAAGTAATATCTATTTTGGTGTCAAGAACTACTGGTGCCTCCAGATCTATCTCAAGTGCAATCTTCACCTTAGTTCTTGATGAACAGTTTGTTTGTTGAGTCTCTTCTTCAGTCACACACACATTCAAATCAATGCAATCTCTTAAACTAGCCTGCTCCTCATTCACACTCTTCAAAGGTTGTACCTCTCCAGATTCAGATGGGATAGGATCATGATTTAGATCAGTGAGAAGAAACCCAGCTTTTATAGGTCTAGCAGTAGCTCCATTAATTTCTGATGCAAAACTCTGCTTCGGAGCAGAGCTTGCAGATGGCATGTCTTTGGACATTTGCCGTCCAAAAATGGGTATTCCAAGAATTTTTCTATTGCTTGAACAGTCACCTCCTTCAGTTCTCCTGTCCTCAGCATCTTGGGCATTATTTTTTGATAAGGAATCCTTAACCATAATTTGAGAGGGACTCTTCATTGTTTCACTTTCTATAGAAAACTGCTGAAAATGGTTTTCCAAGAAATTTGAATTTACCTGATGAGAACCATCTCTTTCTTTTGAATATTTTCCATCACAAAAGGAAATATTTCTAAGCCAAGATAACCTTCTTTTTGGATTTTCTTCCATTTTTGGACCATCGACAGAAATTAGTTTTAAATCCGAATTCGCTTCATTCTTGCAGTTTTTTCGAAGAATTGCATTTGCTTCCTCGACAGACTTGGAATTTCCAAACCAGCCTGAGCCCCTAATGTTATTTGTAGGACCATGTTGAACGACTTGTTCAGAAGTAGAATTACTGTCACTGATGCCATTCATATAGCCAAAACCTACTGATCCATGGCAAACCTGTGACTCCTTAGACTCCAAATGAGAAACAACGCAAGGGCTATTTTTGCAGGACGTTTCAGCTCTCAAATTTGGAACTGACGTTACATTGTTATTAGTACGTGATCCATCCCATGTAACTTCATGGCCATGCAGCAATTTGACTGAACCATTATCTGATTTAGGAAAAGCATTCAAGGAAGGGGTTCCATGAATCAGATTTGGTTTCCAGCTAGCTGAAAGTTTATTCCATGATGAAATGGAGGATGACTCGGAATTGGCACCATTAAATTGAGGAACAAGTGGCTGGAAAGTGTGTGTTTTTGAAGCTCTAACAGATGTGTCATGATTTTTTGTAGAGATTTCTACACCAAATATTGTCTTCCTAGTTGATTGCTCCTTTCTGCTTTGATCATGGTCATGGGGTTTCTGGTATCGAACTTGTGATGATTCACATATTGCAGGCAAATATTCACACTGGAAAGCTTCATTCTGAGAACTTCTATTCCTTGTGGTTTGGCCTGAAAAGAGAACCAAAACGGAGCATATGGTGACTCAAGAGCACAATAAATTAAAAAGAGGTTGGTAAATCTACATAGAACCAGGAAGCAAAGCTTTCAGTTGCTTTGTAAGTAGGTTATGCATGTATTTAGATGGAAACACGCAGGTGCACCATAGTACAAAGTAAAACTTTTAGTTTCCATAAAAAAGCCAGCATTTTGAAAATAATCATCTACTTTGAAGGCATAAAAGAAATGAAGTCAACACAAAATAAAAAGATATTTCAGAAAAAAATTGTGAATAAGTCCTTACCTAGGTTAAAAGGGGAAGGCAACCAACTCTTCTGTTTATTTGCATTTTCTAAATGCAGATCATGTAAGCTAACTCCCTCATCCTTTACTCTATGAGGAATTGGGGAAGTTTCCTTAGCCAAAAAGCCAGACCAATTACTCGCAGAAAGATCGATTCTTTGTATCCCCTCTCTAGAGCGGGTACTATTGCCCAGAATATCAACAGAAGCTGTACCAGATGCTTCCTCAACCTGGATAGGTTCATTCAGATCGGTGAAACCCGCATTCCTCTTCGCATTGGAACTTGAAGCATCTCCATTGCAAATAGAGTATGCACTACTATGAGTTGACAAGTTGCCGTTGTTCTTGGAAATGAAATCACAATACCGAATAGGAGGGCAAGTGTCCACTCCTGTCCCTCCAGATGCCCCATGGCCTTCCTCTTCATCATTTATGTATTCCTCAGCAGGAAGTTCAAGGTCAAACAATCTTCTCTGGAGCTTCTTGCATTTGAATTCCAGAGATTTATATTCCTTAGAACTTGATCCATTGTGTGTAGAACCACAACCGTATTGCATGATCTTTACATCCACAGAACTCAAGTGCGAATGGATGCTATCATCACCAGATGGAGATGGTATTTGATGACTAAAATCCACCAAAGGCAAACTAGAACCACAACATCTGTTTTTGTCATCCAAAGATGGAAACGGGAAAAAGCTTGAATGCAATGTCTCCATGGATTTCGAGTGTTTGTGTGGTTCTTTGCTTCTCACTTCATTCATCATGTCCATTTGTTTTTTGTAAAGACGATGCAGTTCATGTAGCTGAATAATCAAATTATATAAAAATAAATAACATAGTAGAAAATTATCTTCCATTCAAATTTCAAAGTTCTTATGCCGGAAGGCATTTATTTCACCACAAGTCAAAAAAGTATTACAGTCCAACTTTTTAAATCAGTGAACTAAAATTAAAATTAGACCATACCTGCTGCCTGAATACAGTTTCATGCTTCAATATGGTTTGCCTCAATTGTTCTTTGTCATTACCTATATATCCATCTATCGCTGGCCTTGCTGAGAAAATTCCATAGTAATGCCCAAACGTTTTGTTTTCAAGATGTGAAGGCCAGCTACCATTGCCAGTGCTGTCATTTAAATCCCTCATAGGATAGTATCCTGACAGACACATCTTATGCTGCACTTTAGTACCCATTCCTGCAAGTTGAGAAAACTATAAATTAACATGAAGATAGTTGATAGTTCAATTCAACAAGATGCAAGAAAAGAATAAGCATATAATCTGCAACAAGTTCTTACTAACGGAGAAGACTTAGGAATCGAACACAAGTCACTTATAGAATGCTGAATGCAAATTCCACACCAGAATTAAAAGGCAAATTAAAGATATACAATTATAAAATAACCAAAGATTCCAATATTAGAAGTATCATTATAACTGGATAATCTTGCTTCTCTTCACACGTGGCTTCCTTTGAAAATGCTGGTTTTGTTAGCAATTTCCTTAACCTTTGTCTATGCCAATCATCATTAGTGCTAATACGAATGAATAAATAATTAACTTGCTAATATTAGATATTTTTTTGTCACTTTAAGATTTTAATCAAACCCTCATAAAAATAGCATTAACAATGTTTACAGAGCCCGTACCTGTAAACTGAATTTGTTGAAGAGATGGATCACTGTAATTAGAGAAAAGAGTTAATGATTAAATATGGACAATTCCAGTCCACGGAATCACTAAGAAAAAAAAAAGGTAGTGATGGCTTCAAAACATAGTTGCACTTTTAATGGAATCATTTTGAAAGAAATTCACAACAACATATGGCTCGCATATACTTTGAGGAAGAAGAACAAGCTCAATAGACTCTTCATTAATCAGTTACAGTTAATTACATTGTTAGTTCTATATATTGTTGTGCAGAGATGTAAATGGGAAACAAAAACTAAAAGAGAAGAGAACTGAGGCAAGAATTATGCACAAATAGTGCAATTGACACAGATGTAATCTAAAATTAGCTAGCAGACTGAGCCCCATTAGGTAAGTAGGAGTTTATGTGACTCTTAAAATAAATTTAACTAATTGCTCATCAGAAAGCTGCAAATGAAATCTACGAAATGAAGGCAAGTAAATAAGTAATGCATCAAAAACGACATTGATGAAAAACCAAGGCATTATTCAAAGCAAGAATACCATGCTTAAATCATTATGACTCATAAAAGTCTATATTACGTAAGCTAAAACCAAGAAACATTCCAAAAAAGAACTGAAGGAATGAAATTCTCCAATTCAAATATGCCATCTGAAAAGTGATGAACTAGTCCCCGAAGGCCAAATCATAATCTCAATTTCTCATAAAAATTTCAAATTAACAATAAGTATCACCACATATAGCAAAGAATACAGAAAAATCAAAAGAGTATCAAAATAAAAACAAAAGAAAGAAAAAGAAAAATTGCACAAAACCCTTAATTCACAGCAACCCAAAAAGGAAAAAAAGATGCATAAAACCAATAACACAAGTCAAATCACACACTAATAATAAATCAAATGGCAAATTTGAGAAAACCCAAATATAAGAATTAATTATATCACCAATCATCCATGGAAAATAAAGAAAAGAATTTACCTTTACAGAATCCTCCACAACTCCATATAAAATCTCCCGCGTAAAATTTCAAGAAACTTAGCTAGCTCCATGAAATTTCCCAGTAGAAGCAAAGAACAAATACACAAAGACCCCAAGAACCCAAAAAATAGGGTGGGTTACTCTGCAAAGATAATAAAGAATCTTGAATCATCACAAGAAAATATAACATATATAGAAACTCAGATCTGATGGGCCAGTGCAAGATTATATATTTGAAGATTAGATAGAAAAATAGATAGAGAGAGAGAGAAAGAGAGAGATCCCTTCCAAAAATCCCAAAGAAGAGATCTTTCTTCTTAACTACAGAGTCTCCTCTCAAAGAAAAAATGACTTCAAATTTGTCAACTTGTGGTCTTTCATTATTCTAATACGCCTTTTTCTTTCTTTCTTTTTTTTTTTCTCTTCTTTGCTTCACCAGTATCTTTGGTACAATGATTTCCTCTGTTTCAGTTTCCCTTTGTTGTTTAAAAAAAATTATAAAATAATTTCCATTTTTTTTCTAATTAATTGGTTTATGAGGATGTGAAAGATATGGGACAATTGTTTTTCACAATTTCTAGATTCTCTCCACCTTCCATGCTTTTTGGGTACACATAATATATATTATCAGTACATATAGAAAAATGCAGACACCTGGGTTTTACTCTAACAACAACTCAACAGTTTCTAAAAGTGGCTGACCCCTTATTCAATGGGATCTTTTCTGCAAAATGTCATCCTCACTTCCAAATCAAGCGCGTGAGTACCACTCTCCAGAAAATAACACATGGTTTATTGAGTAATGTTTTCTCAGTTGCAGCAGTGGTAAGTGATGATAGATTTTTTAATGTTCCATAAGTGGGTGACTGAGTGAGTGATGCTTAGGTTTTCTTTAATTTTTTGTTGTACAGAAATGGACTGTTGGATTGTTGCCTTTGTCTCTTTGTCTATGTTTGATTGGTTCTTTCATTCCTTCTTGCAGCAACTATATTATTATTCTAAGTATTATTCTATAAACACCCAATTTTATTAATTATTATTATTATTATATAATAAAGTATTGTGACCAATTATATTAAGCCATAGAAAATGATTATGGATATTCTTTCACTATCTTATTGATTGTATTTGAAATTAAAGGCATAATACGATCAACAATGATAACTTGTAATGTTTAAATCTATTTGTGATCTTATAATTTCAAAAGATACCCATCATGAAAAATAATAATACTTAAATATTTAGTCATTTAATATGTGATAATTCTTGATTTTTTTTTCTTTTAAGAGATTTATTGGATTTTATACACAAAATAATTTTAAAAAAAAAGTTTAAATTCAAACATTTCACTTTTTATTAAAAAAAGTATTTTTGTGAATCAAATTATATATGTTACTTTTCACTATTAACATCACATTATATTATATAGAATTAGAGTTTTATTTCATTGTAATTCATATTATCTAAAACAATTGATTTTTCTTATATTTGATGTAAAAGAAATGATTTTCATCTCTCTTTTGATTTTTATATATTATTTTATTTAAATTAATCATATTTAATAGCACAACAACAAAATTTGGATAGCTCATGAATAAATAGTATAAAAGAAAAAGATAAACCTTTGATTTCTTTTTTCTAAATATAGAATTTATATATGAAATTATTATGTTACTTTTTCTTTTTAATAAGAAGCTAAGAAACCATTTACAACAAGCAAAATCTATATGTTTTGAACATATAGAAAAAATCAAATCTTGTCCCCCTATCAGAAAGGGAAACGTATTAGAATTTTAGTTTCAATTTAGATAATTATTATAATCAGCTTAATATAAAAAATTTTAAAAAGGATTAAGACATTAATTGATTACAAGTTTAGTCTCAATATGAATGATGTGATTGATTTCAAGATTTGTACAAAGTGATGAGGTAAGAAAGAAATTTCGTGACCACAAAGATAAATTGTTTCAACTTTCATAATATATGGGAACAAAGTTATTGTTGGACCCATAAAATAATGAATAAAGAAAATTTGAAAAAAAAAGGAAAATGAATAAATTATTTTTTAGCTTTTAAAATTTGAAATAATTAACTAACTTTTTTCGAATTAAAAAAAACTAATTTATTTTTATTTTACGAGAAATTGATTAATTCTTTCTTCCATTTTTTATTTTTTTATTATTAAATTTAAATATTTTAAATTTCTTTACAATTTTGCACGTAAAGACATAATTAAGCAGAAAGTGTATTTTTTTTAGACATATTCAAATTTGATTATTCCAACCCATGTTGCAATACTCAAATAATAATAATAATAAAAAAATTTTAAAAATTATATTTAATACCTAAAATACTCTTATCAACATCACAATGCTATGCTAAAAACAAATTCTTATAGCCATAACCAATAAGTCAAATTTTGATAATTGAACAAATCTTTATATTGTGAACAAATAAATTGAAAAATTAACAAATCAATCAATTATCATCACCACCACCAATGCCCCCACTGAAATTTCTCTAGCCAATTATACATATAATATATATATAAATATGTATATTTGTTATAAGTTGATTATATATATATATATATATATATTTGTTATAAGTTGGTTTAACTTAATATATATATTTACTTTTCTTTTTTGAGTTGATTAGGCTCAATTAAATGACAATTATTAATAAAAGAATATATTATATTTAATTATTATTTAAAAAAAAAACTTTTTCTACATTTTTTTTGTCAAATTTTTTTTTATATAATAGATAGTTATAAAATTTTTTCTTCAATTAATCCTCTCATCTTCTATCACTCTAATTTCTTTGTATGATTTCTAAAAAATATAAGAGTTTTCTTGATTTTCAATTTTATTTTTTTTAAATTTTTATTTCAAGATTTATAAATTTATACAGTTAGATTTTTTAATTTTTTTCTATTTATATATAGCAAATTCGCAATTATATCCAAGAATTCATATGTAAAACTATAATTATATTATTCACGAAATACCTATTGATTATGAAAATTTTTAAATCTTAATTTATTCTTCTTTTATAATTTATTCTTATTAATTTATATTCTTATTAATTTATATTATTATTATGCAAAATTAAAAAATATTAATAAGTATTAAATTAATTATTTTAGAATGTACAAATATTTTTGCAGAAACTACGATTAATAAAAATATTAAAAATATAGATTCAATAGAGATTAATCTTCACATACTTTAAATTTTGTGTCCACCTTTGATCACCGCTAATAGTACAAAATAAATTAATTAAGGTTGTTTACATGAAATTAGATATAATTGATAAGGGTTAAAGAAACCAAAATTGAAGGACAAGTTATTTATTTATTTTTTAGAAATATTGATGATGTAGTTAATTAAATGAAATTTTAGAGATGAAAAGTAAATTGTTAAAAAAATAAGAATAATTTATTTGGCATGGCAAATATCATGATTGCCATGAGACATAAGATTCCTTGAAAACAGTTTAAAAGCATGATAATTAGCAATCTTAATATAAATCATATCATTATGTAGTTAATAAAAATTGAACATTAGATCAAAAGAATAAGGGGAAAATTAATAAATCGAACAAAGCCAAACTTATTTTTAAGGTAATTTTGTAAATGTATTTTTTTTTAAATGTGTAATTGTGAAAATGAAAATTTTATAAAATTACAATGTACATATACATTATATTGCTCTTAGCTTTTTAAAAATTTGAATATTTTAGAAAATCTAATATATTTTTACAATTTTACTCAGATATATGTGCATTTATATATAATTAAATTTAAATGGATTTTATATGTGTGTGAGTGCAGTATTATATTCTAATGTATTAAAGATATTTAATTATTCTTTAAAAAAAGTAATTAAAAAAAATAATATTTGTGTAACTATTTATTATAACAGAAATATATACTTATATGCACACACTCTTTTTAAAATCCCTGCAACTTTAAAGCTTTCAAGAAATAGTAAAAATTTGAAATAATGAACTAATTTACTATTTTAAGTATTGCAATAATGAGAAAAGATTATCTGATTAAAATGTCCCCAAAAAAAAAACAAATAATTAAAAAAAGTGCCATTGAAATAATTACCATCAAACATAAATTTAAATTCATTTTCCAATCTCATGTATGGCCTATCTCTTCAAACCAAATCTGGCATTGCTCAAGCTGCTCAACATCTGAATGTGATTTTTACAAGGGAATTTTTTTTTTATTTTAGACAAAATTTTTATTTAATTTTATCTAAAACTTTTAATTTTATCAATTTGTAAATTTTAATTGTAATGTATGAATTATGGGCACTTTAAATAGAATAAAATATCTGTATTGAATGTGTACCTAACACATGTTAGCTACACATGCCTAACACCATGCCAAAATAAAATATCTGTGTTATATCCTTTATCCATATCCATACTTCATAGATTACAATAATATTACTGTCAAAGTAATTAAATAAAGTTATTAATTAATAATTAAAATAAAATAATTATGTTAATATATTTTTCAATTTTTTTTTATTTTTTTTTATTTTTGCCTGTTTAATTCAAGAAATTCAACTCTTTATTTATCTGCCTCAACCACACTTAAAAAAAAAAAAACAAAGTATTCTTTCTCTTTTACCTAAAAAATCCAATGCAATAGTGATTAGTTTTAACTTTATGTTGATTGGCAACGGAGCAGGGTGGGGGAGCACTCCCATCCTCGTTTCCGTCTTAGGCGAAGAATCTCCATCCCATTTTCACTATACAAACAAGAAAATATTTTTTTTTTTCCTCATTTCCGTGAGAATTTTTGCCCAACAAAAATTCCTTCGGGTAATTTATTTTTTTATTTTTAAAAATTAAAATTTAAAAATATAAAAAATAATAATTTATTATAATTATACACCTAATGAAATAATAATATAGCAAATGTATAAAATAAAACTTAAAAAATATTATAAAAAAATAAAATACATCAAAATAAGTTTATTTTATATGTATAAATAATTAAAATATAATATACATCATATAATATATGTAATAAATAACAAACAAAATAAAAATATATAATAATGATATATAATATGTATAGTATAATATATATATTATATGTATATAATGTATATAAAATATGCATAATATATAGTATATAATATATTTATTTTTTTCAGGTTTTTGTGGGGATCGGAATGGGGATCCTTGAGGGGCGAAGAGTACATTTTCTGTCCTCGTCCCGCTTCACCTTGCCTAATGGAAAGAAAAATAAGATTATAGTTTTTTAGAATATTCGCAAGGATTATAATTTATTCTTATCCTTGAAGGTGGATGGCAAAAAAAGAGGACACAAAGATCGAATCAAGAAAAAAATCAAACCACTAAATTATTAGGGATATTCAACCACAAAACAAAATAGAAAGAGAAAATTTAGGGTTATTGTCAGCCTTTTAGTCCATGATAATCTTAAATCTTGGATAAAACAGAGAAAAGAAACCTATAGGAAAAAAATATAAATTTCAAAAAGGAATTTTTTTTTAGTGAGGTAGGTTGTTTTAAGATATTGCCATGTTGCTGCTGTAAAAATGGTTTTTATAGAAGAAAAATATAAAAATGAAAATATTCTAAAAAGTACTAGTTTTTTTAAACATCTAATGCACATCTAGTTTACATTTTATCAAAGCTATGAGCTATATAATATATATTTTCAGTTATATTTAAAAAATATTTTTGAAATGTTTTAAAAATGATAGCTTAAAATTCAATCATAATATTATCATGTGTAATTTAACTAGGGAAGCACATTATACATTAGCATTCAAGTAGATTTTGAATTGACAATTACAAATTTTTTTTAGGTCAATTTGTAAAGAAAAGAAATTGGGATGGCATTGGCATAGTAAATAATCTTACAAATCCCATACATTTGACAAAGCCCCTTTCTTACCCTCTTTATGCCCTAACCTTAAAACAATATGATCATCTTTTCTTTTATTTTCTTTTATTTTCTTTTCTTCTTTTTTTTTTTTCACATTCACCCCCCAACTCCATCTACTCTTCTAAGAGACTTCCCATCAATAATTTATCATCAGAATTCAATTTCACCGAACCCTTTTTGGGCTTATGATCCCAATAACCTCCTCCCAAAGCCCGCGGGTGCCGATATTATGAAGCCCAATTACATTTGGGCTACAGGCTGCTACAGTCCAATAACCAGAACTAATTTCTTCTCTTAATTGCTCTTTCTCCCATCCACATTGCCCATCAAAGAACCTAAAATCCCCAATTCCAACTACATTTCTTTTAACCAATTCAGCTGCACAACCAACACTTTCTTTAGTTCCATAATATAATCCCCTCATTACTTCCTCAAAAACCCCCACTTTTGCCTACTTTATCATTATCAAAACCCCTTTTTTGGGCCCACCAAAAATAGCCCTTCCTCCAGTGGCCCACCAAAGAACAAGGGCCTCTCTGAAAACATACCCCCAGCATTCATCATCGTTGATCTCATCTCCTTTGATGGACATAAGCGACGGTCGGTTTAATATGATCCCAAATGGGCCTACGGCCCAACTGATAATAGAAGGATCACCGTTCGATCAAAAATGTGGACCCCATCAAGCTTTTCTGTGGCAATGAGTAGACAACTTTTTTCGGTTTCATGGATTGCATGGCCCATTTATCTCCAATTGAAACTTGTAAAGGATGATCCAATTCAGCCACAGTGTCTGGTTCCATTATTGAGATGGGCTCAATGGGCCTAAATGCTTGTTCATTTGCAACTAGCCTTGCTCTGAATGACCTCCAATCAGCTTCAAGGTAAGGCTGGCTCTCATCACCCTCTGACGATGAAGACAAATGGCAACCTATTTTTAACATATAAAATTTAAAGTCATAATCCATCTTTATAAAGGTTTATAACAATTTTGTTTGACTTTTACCTTGTTCTTTCAAAATTTCAATTTAACTCATTTAATTTTAATATCAAACTACTATATTTAAGACTCAGATAACTTTCACTTCATTTGGTTTATCTTATTTGTAATTTTGTTAATAAATTCAGACTCAAAAAGCTTGAGTCATCAACAAGACTAATGATAACTAGTGTAAATAAGAGAAAAAAAGAAGAAGAAGATTGATATTTAAAGAAGGGTTATTTATTAGTTATAAATGATAAGTTGTTTTGTTCCTATTTCGGTCATAATCGAAATAATTCATTTGCAAATATTTATTAAAGTTGAAATATTGAATTAATAAAAAAAATTAAGACATTAACAAGAGAAATATTAAAAAATTTAGGCACTGATAATATAATTTTTTTAAAAAAAAAAGGAAAAAGAAAGGAGCTTACAAGTTATGGAAGAAGAAAGACCAAGTCTTTTACACTGAAATTGAGTAGAACTTCTGTGAGGGTAGGAGAGAACTCTCGCTCTGAAGAAGGGGACACCTTCTATGGTTTAGTGAAGGAATTGGAGGAAAGAAAGCACGTTTCCATAGTCTTCTTTGAAGTTTCTTATTACTTTGGTTTCAAATGCATCAAGCAACAATGAACGTATAGAAGAAAATGGATAAAAATGGCACAAAATATATATATATATATAGCAATTCGGTGGGGTTAATCCAGCGAGCTAGCGATTTAATTCACCGGAGAAGATCGCGGGTCGCGGATTCGAACTTCCAAACAATATATTTTTCGGGTTTAAACTTTTTTTTTTAATAAATATATATATATATATATATATATATATAGCCTAAAGACTATAAAATGAGGATTAATATGCACCACAAGCTGATTTCATGTCCCATAATATTCCAGTCCAAGTTGTCAAGAATTGAAGTCTAAAGAACTAAAGAGAATGGGCAATGGATATGACTTACACGTGTCATTACAGGAGACAATGTGAAATATTATGTCACTTTTTAAAAGAATGTTAGGTCTTTTATTTGTGTTTAGTGGGACCCTTTTGTAGCTGTTTGGATGACGTGTCATGCTTGTAGCCAGTTAATTTTCTTCAATAGTGACTTTTTTTAAAAAGGGTTTTTGTATATTGAATGAGTGAAGCACTATAGCAAGTTTGTGGTTGTGGATGGAACAATTCTATTCTAAAAGTTTGAGACAGAGAAATCTCCAAGACAAGAAGCTGCTCTTTATTCCATGTGGCATTCTGTTATTGGATAATTGGATAGTTGAAGGAGGAATTTTTTTTTAGCTTTTGGCTTTGGACATGTGGATTTTGGATAAACATTACCATTTCTTTTTTTTTTTTGAATATTATATTATATACTCAGCTTTATGGGTTTTACCTTCTTAAGAATATAATCTCCAACCCTATATGGATGATGGAATATATAATACTACAAGAAGAATTAATCCATTTAGTAGATTAAACAGTTCAATGGGTGGTTGACAAAATTTTTCAATAAAATTGCAAAATTTTTAAATTTCAAACAGCATTGAATTCAAATTTTCTCATAAACAGGAGAAGAGGGAGAAAGTTATTTCTATCTTAAAAAAACATCATTGAGTAGTTATCTTTTCAATTTTGAAAATATTTCAATGTGAACAGATGGAGACTACACTTGACAATAAAGACATAATGCAAATACTCTATACAAAAAAAAAAAAAGACATCATGATATATGAACATTCTCACAATGTGCAAGTTTGAAAAAGATCGAACATGTGAATATATTGTATGAAGCCTTCCCTTGCAAATATTCTTTATCTTATGTGACAATACTTAATAAGATGGTAACTTGAAAACATCATTCCTTTTTGTCATATAAACCAGTACAAGTACAAATAGAGTACGTGTCAATGATCTGATTTTGATCCAGCACTGCCATTTCAAAAATTAAAATATAAGAATTGTATTGATTCATCATAAGTTTGTCTGAATTCATATGTTTCAAGTTTCCAAAAGAATCTTGGGATGGGATATTGCTATGTAATAAGGAGGTAAAGTTTTCATTTTTGTATGTGCAAGCAACCAGATATTAGAATACTTGCAGAAGCAGAACTAAAGTGAAAAGAAAAAAGTAATATCATTTAGGCAATCAAACAAAATGATCAATTCATAAGAAAGAAAGAAAGAAAGAAAGAAAGGGAAAAGAAACCAACCAACAAAATGAATAAACTCAGTGAATCCAAGAATACAGTTACTAGTTAGGCATATGCACATTCAGATTAAAGTAAGAGGTTGGTAATGTTCTCATCATCAAAGGAAAGGGTAGTACCAGCTCCATGCATCCACTTCATGGACAGCATACAATTTCCAGAGATAACATATAGAAAGAATAGCATAACCTTTGTTTAATATCATTGAATAAAAAGTTTGCATGAACCAAAGAGGAAAGGGAATTCTCCTGTTAACACGGTAAAGTACAGCAATCCATAAGGTAATGCCCCAATTTCACACCTCTGGCGTAGCATAGTTTGGGCTTGCACTAGTCTTCATAAAATGAGCATCTAGCATGCATCTTTTTTGTTTAAGCCAAAATCTTCTATTTTCACATTGTATTTTGAATCTAAAAGAATTTCCAGGCTTAAGGTCTCTTGTATATTCCTGAGGTAATATTCTACACCGGAAAATATCTGCATCCAACATAATGTCTCACAAACCGAAACAAGATAAAAAGATAAACCACAAAAGAAATCAATGCATATCACCTGCTGGAAGAAAATATGTGCCTCATCTTCCTTCAGCCAACCTTCTCCAATATAATCAAAGAGCTCTCCAAACTTCACATACTTTATCACGACATATATATCAGCTGGTGTTCCTACAATCTCATAAAGTCTTATAATGGGAGGATGCATAAACAACCTCAATATTTTGATTTCTCTTCTCACTGCCAAAAAGAAACAGGGGAAGGGGAAAAAGAATATATCAGCTTCTCAGACAACAAACCTAATAAAAAGCCAATCTAATCTATCACATACACAAAGATAGTGGGGAAAAGTAATAGTAAATTCACACACAGTCCATTACCTTTTTCTTCCATCTCCATTTTCTTTCTCTTGTGATGGTTAAGCATGTTGATGCCAACTTTATGGCCAGTAATGCTTGCTCTGCTATTTTCACCTTGCCAAAGGAGAACCAATTCCAAGAGTTTTATCAAGCTTAAAATTTGGTAGAATCACATTGACACTACTGCTGCTTCAGAGATTGACCCATCCATTTATGGGATGCAACTTGAAGGCCGAACAGAATTTGTTGTCCGTGATAAATTATTTCAACAGTTGCAAGCTCAAATGAAGACGTGTAAAACCATAGCATCAATTCCTCTCATCAGTATGTATAGTCGACTACAGCCTCAAAGTAAATAGTCAAGTTCCAACACTCCTCATCTGAATGCTCTCTTGGGCACTCAAAACAGTGTTTCTACTTCAAGCAAGAAACTCCTCCAACCACCATAGCAGCGTACTCGCCTCAGCACATATCCAATTTCTATAGATCTGCCTGGGAGACATAACCAATTTGCTTCATATCCTGACCCAATTTGCCAATCATTTGATATATCTTATCTGATTTAGGGTGTGATTTGTCAAATGCAGTGAATTCATGGGCCTCATTATCCAGCTCAATAGAACTAGCCCCTGATGGTTTTTGCACTCCGGTGCTCTTCATTTGCAACCTCAGATTGGCAACACTAGTCCAATCACCAGCAGCAGCAAAGATATTCGACAACATAGAGTAGTTACCGGGATCTGATGGTTCGAGTGTAACAAGACGTTCTAGTACCTTCTCTGCTAATGCCATGGAGTTATGCACTCTGCATGCCCCCAAAAGGGTACCCCAAATAACAACATTTGGTTCCATTGGCATGCCTTGCACGAGCCTAAAAGCTTCTTTAAGATGCCCTCCTCGACCCAAAAGATCAACCATGCAACCATAATGCTCAATGTGACGAACAACCCCATAAACCCTTTCCATGGTATTAAAATAATGACGACCCTCATCCACAAAGCCAGCATGTGTACAAGCACACAAAACACCAACCAAAGTAACTTTGTCGGGCTTAAAGCCTTCTTTTTGCATTCTGGAGAAAAGCTGAAGCGCTTTTTCACCATGACCATGCACTGCAAGCCCTTGCAGCATGCAATTCCAGGAGACTAAATCTCTCCTTGGCATGCCATTAAATACACTTAATGCATTGTCTACATTACCACACTTTGCATACATATCAACCAATGCATTGGATACATTAACACTGCACTTGAACCTAGTTCTCTCAATAGAGGCATGAACTCTTTTTCCCAACCCAAGCAAACCAGACTCTGCACATGCAGCCAATATGCTGATAAGAGCCCCATCATCAGGCCTTAATCCAGTTGCCTCCATCTGATCATACAGTTTTGCTGCCTCCTTCACAAGCCCTTTTTCAGCTAAGCCAGATATAATTATTGTCCAAGAAACCAAATTCTTGACAGGCATTCTGTCAAACAATATCCTAGCCATCTCCAAATCTCCTACTTTACAATATCCTGAAACCATAGTTGACCATGAGACAACATTCCTCTCTGGCATTTTCTCAAACAACTCAAATGCTTCATTCATCTCTCCTGCCTTTGAATATGCATCCAATATTGTGTTCCAACTAACCGTATCTTTTATAGGCATTTCATCAAACAACTTGCGAGCCTTACTCAAATCCCCTGTTTTCACCAAACCACCAATCATAGAATTCCAAGAAACAACATCTCTATCACCCATCCTCAAGAACAACTTCAATGCAGAATTAACACCCAATAAACCACACTTAGAGTAACTATCAATCAATGAATTGGGCACAAACAAATCTCCAAAAAATCCATATTTCTCCACATGGCTATGTATTATTTGCACCATAGGCAACCAAGCCTGCCCATTGCAGGCCTTCAACAGAAAAGGATACGTGAAATTATCTGCAAAAATACCCTTTTTTTGCATATCAATGAAAGTAGAAAAAGCCAATGAAGGTTGAGAAATCTGCACGTGACCTCTTATCAAAGTGTTGTATAAGTGAACATTGGGGTCATCAATTTGGCTAAAAACATTGACAGCTAAAGTCATTTGGCGACAAAGAGAGAATGCTGATATTAGCTTGGGAGCCACATAGAGGTCTTGGTGGAGATTTTGTTTAATTATTTGGGCATGGACTTCCTTTATTTGGTTGAGATTTGGGCATTTTTGGAGTTCTTGAAGCTTTTGCTCAAAAAGTCTTCTTGTTGAGACCCATGTTGGGGCTCTAATTGGTATTGCCATTTGTGGGGGTTTAGACATAGAAGCTAGCTTGCATTATTGGATACACTAGGAATTTCAAAAATTATATAAAATTCCTCTTGAGTTGCCTAGGAATTTGCTAATGTCCCATAATCACTCCGAGTAGAAAAAAAAAATTATACAACCGATCCCAATTAATTTGTGATTAAGGCTTTGTTGAGTTGATTAATAACGAAGCATCTAGCATCTAGCGGAGATCATAGGACATATGCTGTTGTTTGGAGATGGCACTCTCAAGATTTGAGTAGCTGCTGGAAATAGAGAGAAATTAAAACTTGAATTGAGATTTAGGCTGCTTTTCAGAACTGCAAAGTAAGTGAATGGTCTTAGCTTCAATCTGTTCTCCTCCTCTTTGTTTTTATTTATTTTACTTTATTTTTCACAACAATTCTATCTTTTTCTCAGTCAAGAAAATAAAATTTCTACAATATTTCATATTTTTACCATACAACCCTATGAAAAAATCAATTGAATAAATAAATAAAAGACAAAATACATTGAAGAGGAAATAGTTACAGAGTTGGTGGTGACAAGCAGCTCCAAGAGCATGCAAATTCTTTAGGTGATATTCTTTCTTCAGCAACTCCAAAAAGGACGATGGTAATTGCTAAGCCTAAAAGTCTGCTGAGAATTTCAGTACCGGTGAGAAAGATTTTTCCATTTTCTGTCTGGTTCTTGAGAATTTCAGCAGAGGGTTAG
Source organism: Garcia nutans (assembly GCA_947685225.1). Classification (NCBI taxonomy): domain Eukaryota; kingdom Viridiplantae; phylum Streptophyta; class Magnoliopsida; order Malpighiales; family Euphorbiaceae; genus Garcia; species Garcia nutans. Next base: position 54,031,039 of record CANTUV010000012.1, read on the forward strand.
GTTTCATTTTGGACAGAAAGAGAAACAGGGTTTAAGGATCACTGGGCGGGAGGGTTTAGTTGGGTTTAGGTTGCAATTTTAAAGAGAAATTCAGTGGCCCAATTCAGTTTAGCTTGTTTAAGTTCCAGGGGATTTTACCTAACTTCAAATAAAAAAAATATTAAAAAAATTAAGGCAAATCACTAAAGATACCAAACTTCCTTTTAAAAAATATATTTTAAAATATCTTATCTCTTGCAAATAATATTTTATTTTAATTCTCAATTTTTTTTAAATTTCACCATTAAATAAATATATTAAAATAAAATAATAAAAATTAATATTTTAAATTATACTTCCAACCAATCAAATGTATTATTTTTTATAAAAGACATATTTTAATTTTAAAAACTAATAATAAATATTATTCACAAAATAATATAAAAAATATAAAATATAAAAATATATTAATTAAAATCATTAAATTTATTTTTAGATAAATTTTATATATTATATACAAAAAACTTTTAAAAAATTAATTTTATTATGTATATTATATAAATGTTATGTAAATATTATATAAATATTATATAGATATGGTATTCATATATTTTATATATATTATGTGTCTATAAAATAAAAATAATATTAAATAAATTGTATAAATATTATGTATATGTTCGGTATATGTTATATATATATATATTTATATTTGTAGTATATATATTTTGTATATGTTTTATATATATTTATATTTTTTTGTGTGTATATTGAGATTATTAAAAAAATATTATTTATGAATAAAAATATTTAAATAAAAAATTATATATAAAAAAAATAAAAATTACAGTAACAAAATAAAAACGAAATAAAAAAAATACAGAAACCTTAGCATTAAAAAAAAAAAACTTTTAAATCCTTAAAATTGAAAGATGACTAGTGAAATACGGTAAATTGTATAATTTCCCCGAATTTATGGCCGAGGTCCAATCAAGCCCAGGCTTTTATGCGTAAACATTCTTAAGCGCCAAACAAAAAAAAAATTGTCATATTTATTACAATTATTCCTAAATAATTAAACATGTTAATCATGTTTGGAGTCTACTAAATTTTGAGATAGAATTTCATTGTCTAAGTTTTTGTATTTCTAAATTAAATGAGAATAGAATTCCAAATAAATGAGAATTAAGTTTTGCATTAATTTAAAATTTAAAATTAAATTCTAAGAGTGGTGTTATATAAAAAAAAATAAAAATGTTAAATTTATTAGTATCGAATTGGTTATTTTTTTTTAACATACAATCGAATTGGATTGAATTTGGTTTATCTATAGCTCATATCCTACTTGAGAGAATATTCGACTTAATTTATAAAAATTTATTTATAAATATCAAATACTTATAAATTAATATAAGATTATAAATATTTAAAATTTTAAATAGTTATGTATTTATTATAAATATTTATAAATAATAAATAAGTATCTAATATATTTAATAAAAAATAAATTATAAGCATATGTATTATTGAAATTTACTAAAAAGAATATAAAATTATATTAGTAAGAGTATTTATTTAAATAATAGGAATAACATAATAAATTATTTAATTAAATTAATTTATAAATTAAATATTTATAAATATTAAAATAATAAATTTATATTACTAATTTATTTTTTTTAGTTTATAAGCTGTCTAAACAAACTAATTTAAATTTAGGTTTTATAAAATAGTTTGATAAGCCTTTGAGCTAAGTCAAACACCCTTTAAATGTAATTCTTTTAGCTTATAATCTAGCCGTGTGATTGGGCAGGTGGCCAAGTTATATTGGGTGTACGCAAATCTAAACATTTTTGTAGAAAAACAAATTTAAACTTTAAGTAGACCATAATTTGATTTTCCTTTTTAAGGATAAAAATATTTTCAAAATTAATTTATAAAATTTTCACTGAGTATAAGTTTATATATATTTAAAAATTATTTCTATAAAACTTAATAGGCATTAAAAATATAAAAATAAAAAAAATTTTGAATGCATATAAAAAATAAAATTATTATTATGATAATTTTATTTTTATTTATACATATGTTGAGTGATAATTTCATTTTATTCAATTTTGATTGCTTAATTATTTTTAATAATTTATTTTTTTACATAATTCCAATTAAAATTATACTATTTTAAAGATAAATCGGATTTTAAACAATAAATTATGTTAATTGATATTATTGGTTACTCTTTAATTTAAAAGAATGTTAAAATTGCTTTCATGATGATGAAATCTTGAGTTGAGAGAATAATTAAAAACCAATTTTATTAAAAATAGTAACCATTTCCGAGTCACTAATCAACACCTAACACGATGTTTCTCATAAACTATTAATTTATTTTTATTATCATAAAAAAAATAAGAAAAGAAGTAAGATAAAGTGAAAATCAGAAAACAAAATTAGGCATTATTAAAATAGTCCAACAAAGTGGATTTAGAATAAAGATGTGGAATCCACCACTTGCAACGCTGTTTCAAAGAAAAGAATCGAAGATTCTCAAGTCCACTTCTCTTACCTACCTCTATTTGCCGCCTGAACCCACCCACCAAACTGCGGACTTTCCTTCTTTTACTCTTTGCTTTTGTCTTTTGGATTTTCTCTTGTTCTATCTCATCTTTGTCTCTGAAGTTTACTTTGTTCCTTACCCTTTAAGCTCTCTATCGCATTTTGTAATGGAGGCGAAGCTATTGAAAGCTTCCTCTCCTGCATTACAGCCTCCTCATGTATGCCGCTTTCCGAGGATAAGTTGCTTTTTTGTTTCCAAAGTCAAGCATAATCCTTCCACGTCGACGCCTCTCTTTTCAAGCTTGGCAAATACACGCATTTCATCTATACGGGCAGCTGCTTCTTCTATTGGGTATGGGAATAATGGCCATTCTTTTGCTTGAATTGTTTAAATTCTTATAGTCAAGCTCCTAATTATTGATGGGTTTCTTTTTTTCTTTTTTCTTTTTTTTTACCTTCCTTTTATTCCTAGAATTGGCTGCGAACTTCTCACAGTTTGTTTTTTAATTTCTTGCTGGACACATTTTTTTTTTGGTTTAATTTGACAATTTGGTATTGTTTTTATGTTGTCTAAATTCCGTTTCTTGCTTGTTTCATGATTTATAGTTCATATTTGGAAGGCTGCTTTTCTAATTTCAATTGTCAATGATGATTATTTTTCTTAAATACATTTTCTTGATGAAACATGTTCACAGGATTGGCAAAATTTCAACAAGCGCTTGTGAATTTACTCTGCTTATTTTATTTATCTGAGAATCTTAGATTGAAAAATTATGTGCCTATTGATTGTTGAAATTAAGCTAGAAATACGTAATGTATGATGGATGACTGAATCCAAAGCTAAGATTTGAAGTTCCTTACAAACATTTGTGCGCACAACAACTCTAATCTCATAAGGAAGTGTGCCCGATGTGGTAATTTAAGATTTTTTTTTTCCTTTTCAATTGCATGTGTGTCAGTATCCCAATTTATAAAATCATTTGATTCATGCATGTATATTAGGAAATGTCTTATACCACGCTCATATTATGTAAGCTGTGGAGATTTGCTTTCCTGCAATAGCATGGACTTCGAATATGTGATTGGAAGTTAGACTAAATTTATGCACATGCATAGACAAACGTACTTATAGGGAATAAAATCCATTTGAAGTTGAGCTAAACAGCTAGCTTCAGCAACCAAGATGAGGTTCACTCTTCAAATCCAATTTAAAGAATTAGAAGTTCTATGTTTTGTATGCTTTTTAATGCTATATTTGCATAAATTGATCATTAACCACCTCCTGGATAATTCAACAATGCCTTGCTAGCAATGCAAATTGTCGAGCAATAGGGCCTCTTTTGTCCTTGTCAGAATATTTCCTGTAATATTTTTGGAATGGAAGTGTGCTTGTTCTCAAATTTAGATGTTTACTTTCACTTTTAACTGGGTTTGAGCCTCCAAGTTTTGAAAGCAAGATTTCTTTCTATTTAGGTTGGAGAAGAAGAAAAGGGTGGATGAGAGTGAGAATTTGACCCTTGAAAATATAAGACGTTCCTTGATTCGACAAGAGGATAGCATAATATTTGGCCTTTTGGAGAGATCTCAATATTGTTACAATGCTGATACATATGATCCTGATGCCTTTGCTATGGATGGCTTCCATGGATCTTTGGTAGAGTTCATTCTCAGAGAAAGTGAAAAACTTCATGCTCAGGTATGTTATTTGGAGCTTTTGAGTTCATGATAATGTTGTCTTGTGGGTTTTCTTAAATTGCATCTGCATATTAGGTTGGCAGATATAAGAGTCCTGACGAGCATCCTTTTTTCCCTGATGATTTGCCGGAGCCAGTATTGCCACCTCTGCAATATCCACAGGTAGGAAATTAGCTGCATTTAAAAGAATTAGCTGTAGTATATGCTTAAGTTTTTATTTCTGTTAGTCCATGGACCAAGATTTTTCTAAGTTTATGTGCTATAATGTTGGTACTCTTCCCTTCTAGATGGAACTATAAGTTATTGTCGCTGACAGTATTTAAAGAACTAGTTCGGTTTCAGATACTAATAAGTCTACGGTATGAAGAACTAAAGGAGTGTGTTTCCTTAACTTGCACCAAATCATTTGAGTGTATTGAAGGCAATTGCTTTAATTTGCTTGTGCTATGAATCCCAATAACATACAATCTGGTTGTGAAATTGTATGACCATGATCAGGTGAACCTTTTAACAATGATTTGCTGGTATTACAAAATGTCCTGGTTTGTTGATGTTAATAAAATGACTATTGATGCATAAGTATGGTCCATTCAACATGAGAGAGAGCAGAATATGTGTGTGCATGTTTAACTATGATTTCGACTTCCCCTTTGAACCTGTTTCTTTCTCATTAAACAGGTTCTACATCCCATTGCTGATTCAATTAATATAAATAAGGAAGTATGGGACATGTACTTCAGAGATCTTCTTCCAAGAGTGGTCAAGGATGGAAATGATGGCAATTCAGGATCAACTGCTGTTTGCGACACAATCTGCCTGCAGGTAATCATGTTATTATCTAATGTGTACACTGTTAACAATTCATTAATACAGCACCTTCTGTGTTGTTCATATTGTGTGATAATCACAAACATGGTGCAAATATTTACATTCTTGGTATTCTGTCTCTCTTTCTCTCTCACATATACTTGCTGATTCTTTATGTACTGCATGCATCGTCTCTGAAGTTGATCATGACCGGTAGTGAAACATGCTGCATCATTGGATTTTCCTTCTGTGAGGGAAAAATTCCTATATGTTTAAATGTATGTAATATATAGGTGGCTGTGTCTCTATATGTGTATGTTTTTCTGTATGTGTCTATGTTTTCGTGTATACATGTCAAAAGATCGTACAATTATTTTAAGCAGGGTTAAGGTTTTTGAATTGGAAGTGTTTTTAAATTATAGGCACAAATGTATCATAGATTCTTGCTAGTAAAATAGGTTCATCGTTGTAGTTTAGTCTCTTCCCTACAGTCTAAGTGAGGGTTACGCTTTGATGGTATGAGCTCGACTTCTGAATTCAAATGATTTTTTCTTGTACCAGCAAACTGTTCTTGGCAATGGTGAATGGTAAGCTCCTTTTCTGTCATAATTTAACCTTGCAAGTACTTATTAATCATTACTCAACATGAGATGTATGTTATTTTTCCTTGATCCGTATAATGATTGCTGTTGAATGTTAGGAATCACTTCAGTGATGTCTCTGTATAGCAAAGATAAGCGAAGCAACAGGTTCTTCTGTTCCCATTTTCCCAAGAGAGAATATTTCCAACCCATATTGTATATGAGTAGACTTATTTAGAAATTCTCCTTGTAGATCTTTAGCTATGGCTTTTGTTTTCTCTGTTTCAGTGTGATGTGAAGTGGACCTTCTCTGGTGGAGCTGTTTCTTTCGTATCTGCAATTGCAAATAGGCAATTGGTTATTTATATGGTGCAAATGATTAGCAGTTAGTGTAACTGTTGGAATATTGTAAATGTGGTAGTATAATTATTGAGGAAAAATGGAATGTTAGGTTGTGTAGTATGGAGAATATGGAATGTCTGTCTGTAAGGGAATGGTCAAAAATAATTGTTGATGGTTGTCTACTTTTTTCTAGCTGTATATAACCTCATTTGTATCTGAATAATAATACAGAAAATAGCATAAGAAAATTTCTTCTTCATCCCAAACCTCTGTTTTTTCATGGTATTAGAGCTCGGTTTAGAGGGAGGAAGAGAAATTTTTCACAGAACCGTAACCCATTAGACAGACCCATTTTTTCAATTTCGACCAGTAGGTAACAGCACTCTAGGAGTGGAGCTTGAGTGTCACCGCCTGCCCAGAAGGGAAGAACTACCACCGAACAGCCTTCCGGTGGAATCTCGCCGCGTCCGACCAAGCATGTCTTCACGCGCCATCTGAATTTTTTTTGGTACTGTTATTTCCGGTGAGTTTTTTCCGGCTTTCTCTTTTCCGACAGTCTTCTAAGTGGATTTCGACTCCAGCATTACTAGTTCCAGCACCTGGTTTGCCATTTTTTGGTGTGTTGTTATTTTGGCATTACGGTTGCTTTTGGAACCTCTGTTGCTGTGTTTTTTTGTTACTGTTTTTTGCTGGTTGGTGATTTGCTGAATATTTATTTGGGTTGACTTGTGGTTTATTCTACTGAATAGTAATGGGTGATAACAAAACAGAGATAGAGTAAAAAATTATTGTTTCTTCGGACAACCCATCTCTTCAAATTAATCCTGTCAAATTGGATGGAACAAATTATCTTTTTGCTGTGTCACGGTCCTGCATGTTATTCATTCAAGCCAGGGGTTTGCAAAATTATATTAATGGTAAAAAGACTAGATCGAATGCGACAGATTCAAACTTGTACAAGTGGGAATCTGAAAATTCTCTTTTTATGCCTTGGTTAATCAATTCTATGCAGCCTGCAATTGCACGTGGATATTTACTTCTTGACACAGCTCAAAAAATATGGGAAGCAGCATCATAGACTTATTCCCAATCTGAAAATGATGCTCAAGTATATGAGTTGAGAAAAAAGGTTCATGACACAAAATAGGGGGAATTGTCGATTGCTCAATATTTTTCTAAACTTAGGGGGTTGTGGCAAGAGTTGGATTATTATCAAGATTTCCAAGCATCTTGTCCAACTGATGCAACAAAATTCTAGAAGATGATTGAGAAAGAACGAGTGTATGATTTCCTAGCAGGACTAAATGAAGAATATGATCAGATTAGGATTCAAGTTCTTGGTCGAGATCCTTTTCCATCTTTAAGGCAGGCATACTCATATGTGCAACAAGAAGAGAGTAGGAGGAGTGTTATGGTTCACAAGTCCATGATAGATAAGGCAAGGTTGATTGCTACTTCTACATGTGAACAAACTCAGACACTTAATGTTGGTTCTTCATATAAAAGTCAATTGCATTGTGAGTATTGTGGTAAACCTTAGCATACTAAGGATTATTGTTGAAAGTTGCATGGATGCCTAGTTAGGGGATGTGGAAGTAGACGCAACAATTCCTCTAGACCACAAGCACTCATATCTGATGCTACATAATAGACTGATGAATCATCCACGCATGATATTTTTTCTGATAAAGAGATTCAATCTCTAAAGTGTTTATTGTCACAACTTGATTCTTCTTCAACTCAAGGTGCAACCTCTAATTTTGTTTCAGGTAATGCTTTTTCCAAAATGGCAAAACCCTCATGGATTATAGATTCAGGAGCAAACAAACATACAACTGGCTTATCTCATCAATTTCTTACCTATTTTAAATATAATACCAAGGAAAAAATCCGTACCACAAATGGCTCCTTAGTTCCTATTATTGGTTCAGGTTCTGTTAATTGCACTCCTACTATCAATCTTTCTTCTGTTCTTTGTGTCCCTAGTTTTCCTAATAATCCCTTGTTTGCCAGTTTAATTACTAAAGCACTTAATTGCAAAGTTACATTTTTTACTATTCATTGTGAATTTCAGGAATTGAACATGGGGAGAATGATTGGCAGTGGTAGATTGTGCAATGACTTGTATTTGTTGGATGATGTTAGGAGACCTTCAGATCCCGGTACCAGTGAAGCCTTGTTAGGAGTCTTTAAAAATATCTCTCATGATATTGTTCAATGGCATAGAAGATTAGAGCATCCATCCTTTTCTACTTTAGAACGATTACATCCTACTTTGTTTAGTCAGTGTGATTCTAAATTATTAGTTTGTGATGCTTGTGAACTGGCCAAACATACAAGAAATTCTTATCCTTTGCAAAATAATAAAAGTTCAGTTCCTTTTGCAACTATACATTCTGATGTTTGGGGTCCCACTAAAACTGTTTCATTTTCTGGATATAGATGGTTTGTGACTTTTATTGATTATTGTACTAGATTGACTTGGGTATACTTGATGAAAACAAAAATGAAGTTTTTTCATGCTTTCAAAACTTTCATAAAATGATTTACACTCAGTTTGATGCACAAGTTAAAATACTAAGGACTGATAATGGTATTGAACATATAAATGAGATTTCCGTATCTATTGGAATTCTAATGGTATCTTGCACCAAACTAGTTGTGTCAATACTAGTACTCAAAATGGAGTGTCTAAACGGAAGAATAGACATTTATTGGAAGTAGCTAGGTCTCATATGTTTACTATGAATCTTTCCAAACCCTACTGGGGGGATGCTGTCTTATGTGCTGCTTATCTTATTAATCGTATGCCTCTTCGAACATTAAATTTTAAGTCCTTCAGAAACGAAATTGTTACACTGTACCCCCAAAAGTCTTTGGATGCCTTTGTTTTGTTCATCAAATCAATGTTGGCAAATTGGATCCTAGAGCTCTTAAATGTGTTTTTGTGGGATACTCTAGTACATAAAAAGGTTATAAATGTTATCACCTCTCTTCTCGGAAATACCTTGTAAGTATAGATGTGACTTTTAAAGAATTTGACCCTTATTATTCCCAGTCACCTCTTCAGGGGGAGAATCAGATGGATGAAGAGGTGACAACTACCCATATTCCTCTTCAGAGGGAGACTTTTACAGACAATGGCCTCAAAAGTAGCGAAGATTCATACAAGGATCAACCATCAAAACCTATGGAGAGATTAGATAGACCAGATTTGAAAACTTACTCTCGACGGAACAATACATAAACAACTATTGAGCATGAATCCCTTGATCAATTGATCTCTTCGGCTTCAGTTCTAGAAATTGTAACAATACCTGATGTATCGCCTCTTATTTCTAGTAATTCTAATCCTTCCAACAATGATCTTGATATTCCCATTGCACATAGAAAAGGAGTTAAAGCTTGTACTAAACATCCAATTTCTAACTTTGTTTCATATGATTCTCTATCTTCATTATATAGAGCCTTTATTTTATCTGTTTCTTTTGTTTCTATTCCTCGGAATTGGCAGGAAGCATTTCTTGATTCAAAATGGAAGGATGCAATGATTGAAGAGATGAAAGCTCTAGTAAAAAATGAAACATGGGATCTTGTTACTCCTCCTATAGGGAAGAAGCTAGTCGGTAGCAAATGAGTCTTTACCGTAAAGTACAAGGCAGATGGTTCGATTGAGAGACAGAAAGCCAAATTAGTGGCCAAAGGGTTTAATAAGAGATATGGTGTAGATTATAAGGAGACTTTTGCTCCTGTAGCAAAAATCAACACTATTAGAATATTGTTGTCTTGCGCAACAAATTTTGACTGGGATTTATAGCAGTTTGATGTCAAAAATGCTTTTTTGCATGGCAATTTAAAGGAAGAAGTATATATGGAGATTCCTCCTAGATTTGATGATGAAAAATAAAGAGGGAAAGTTTGCAAACTTAAGAAATCTCTATATGGGCTAAAACAATCGCCTTGAACATGGTTTGAGAAGTTCAGTAAGGCCATAATGTCTTTCGAGTACGCTCAGAGTAATGCTGATCACACTTTATTTATTAAATATTATGGAGAGAAGATCACTTTACTTATTGTTTATGATGATGATATAGTAGTGACGGGTAATGACAAGGAAGAAATAGTTTGCTTAAAGGACCTCTTAGCTAGGGAATTTGAGATTAAGGATTTGGGGCAGTTACGATTCTTCCTTGGAGTTGAAGTTGCTAGATCAAATAAGGAGATCCTCATTTCCCAAAGAAAGTATATTCTCGATTTACTAAAAGAAAATTGCATGTTGGGATATAAGCCTGCAGAATCACTTATTGATACTAATCACAAGCTTCAAGTAGGAATGGGAAAGCCTGTTGACTTGGGTAGATATCAGAGATTGGTTGGCAAGTTGATCTACCTTTCTCATGCTAAGCCAGACATAACTTATGTTGTTAATCTAGTAAGTTAATATATGCATGACCCTCGAGAGTCTCACTTGGAAACGTTTTATCGTATCCTAAGATATTTGAAATCTGCTCCGGGAAAAGGACTATTGTTCTTCAAAAATGGTCACTTAAAAATAGAGGCTTTATAGATGTAGATTGGGCTGGATTATTAGATGATAGAAGATCAACATCTGGCTACTATGCTTTTATTGGAGGAACTTTGGTCACATGGAGGAGCAAGAAACAGACTGTGGTTGCAAGATTCAGTGCAAAAGCAGAATATAGAGCTATGGCACAAGCGGTCTGTGAACTTCTATGGTTGCGGAAAGTGATGGAAGAATTAGAATTGCTAAAAACAACAAATTTATCTTTGTTTTGTGATAGTAAAGCGGCCATTAGTATAACTAATAATCCAGTTCAACATAATTGAACTAAACACATTGAGATTGATCATCACTTTATCAAGGAAAAGATTGAAGAAGGATCCCTAAACATTTCCTATGTGATTTCGAAAGAACAACTAGCAGATATTTTCACTAAGGGATTGAGTAGCAAACACCTTTGCTTGCAAGTTGGGCATGTTTTTTATATTTATGCACCAACTTGAGGGGGAGTGTTGGAATATTATAAATGTGGTAGTATAATTATTAAGGAAAAATGGAATGTTAGGTTGTGTAGTATGGAGAATATGGAATGTCTGTCTGTAAGGGAATGGGCAAAAATAATTGTTGATGGTTGTCTACTTTTTCCTAGCTGTATATAACCTCATTTGTATCTGAATAATAATACAGAAAATAGCGTAAGAAAATTTCTTCTTCATCCCAAACCTCTGTTTCTTCAGTAACAGTGAGACTGGATGGCTCAGAATGTTATTGGTATTCTTGAGGTTTGAGTTTCCTTTATTTTCTATTTCTGATAGAAAATTTAGGAAGAGGCAAATGCTGGTTATATTACTGGATTTGGATCTCTGTGTGCATTGTTGGAAATGGCATCTGTCTTTCACTTGTTTTTTGTGGCAGTATTAGAATTTGCTTATGGATCATTAATATAGAGTTTATGAAAACTCATGGGAAGGGGAAAAGGGAAATGGGAAAACTAAAAGAGTGTTGATCTTATACTCATTCGGATTTTTGTTTAAAGAACAAGCCTGATGTACCTGTTTTAACATCATCCTTTTTATACAAGGCTGTATTCTTCAAATTCATGAAACATAAGTTGCCCGATTATGCGTTTAGATTATTAATGACCATCTGCCATGGATGCATACCCCTGTGGTTCTCGCACAATATTTTATTTCAACCTAAAATAAAAAATGCTAATAGAGGCTACATCCTTACATAGAGAAATGAAATACAAAACTTTTACAAAAATATAAAAATAAAAACATTACTCGACTTTTCCCTGTTCTAGAATGCCTAAAAGAAGAACAATTGGCTTAGATCATGAGTAGGACTCAGGTTTTGCCTATGGATAGGAAATAGATACAGCATCAGCTGTGCATCTGCTGTTGCATCCATTAAAGGATCTATAAATTCTTGCAAAAGCCGATAGATATGCTTCCCTCAATTTTTGGATATTGCTGTAACATGTTCTACTGTAGGCCCCTAACATAGCTTAATATGCTTTATTTAAGTACATAAATAACCACTGTGGTTTTATTTTTGTCTCCACATGGTATATACACATTTGATTGGGATTTATGTTGTCTTGTAAATTTCAAACGCAAGTGTGATATTGTAATGCTGCGGTTCATTTAATTGCTGAATCTGTTATTTAAAACATGATACCAACATGAGTACCAAGGACTTTTCTAGTCTAGGTGCAATGAAGTGAAGGTGGGTGCATATCTTTCATAAATTTCCTTATCCTGATTTATAAATTTGCATCTCTTTCATAAATTTGCTTTTTTCTTTCATTTATGATATATATTGAGAAAGATTTATAGAAAGTCATAAGAAGAAAGCTAAAACAATCATGAATATGATTTGCTAATTTTATTAGCTTACATGTTTATGCATTTTGCTATTGTTTGAAGGCCATAGATTTAAACCCTGCAGGGTATTTAAATTTGTAAAAATCCAGTCTCATGACATGCAATGCGATCAAGCTATTTTTTTTTTTTTTGAAAAAAACCTGGAGCCATAACTTTAGGCCTCCTTTTTGAGTCTATTAGTATTGCCAGTACTTGGGTATGCATATGGAAAACAAGATGAAGAAAATAGAAAAGGAAATTTGCAAATTGCCTTGAATTTTATACATGCATGGAAGTTTGTCTTTGCTGGCAGATGATGTTACATATTGTTTGGAAATTGCTTATAAAGAAAAGAGAGAATGTGAAGAGTGACGCTGAGTGGGTAGAGGAATAACAGGGTAAAAAGAAATTTGAAAGAGTATCATGAACCTTGAGAAAATCGCACTCCAAAAGTTAGCTCGAGGAGTTGGAGAATCCAAAGTCCATATAAATCCTATGTTTCCAATGTGAAATTCACCATGTCCGATACCTTGGCTAAGAGGGGTCCAGGAAGAGAAAAGTACAGAGCAGTGGATGTTGATGTGAGAAAGAGCATTCCCGAGTTAGAGCTGTTCTAATTAGCTCATTTTTTCCTTTTTATTTTTTTTTCTAAGCCATCCTTTTTGGTCTGGATGCACATTAAGTCTGCATAAGCCTGATGTGCTTTTTTATCAGCGTTGACTGATGAATCATTAAAAATAATTCCTCTCTCCCTCACTCACTCAATTGGCACACTTGCATCAATTCATAGATCACCATCCTTTTGCAGATGGCCTTTTGGTTGATGATGCTTATGCATTGTTGTGATTGCAGGCTCTCTCAAAAAGAATTCATTATGGAAAATTTGTGGCAGAAGCAAAATTTCGAGCTTCTCCAGATGCCTATAAAGCTGCCATTAGAGCACAGGTATGTCATACACCTGCTGTGAGTGTGCATAATTTCTGAATCATGTGTAGCCTCTGCTCAACTTGACGGAAGTTCTGAAATCTGTAGGACGGGAATAGATTGATGGAGTTGTTGACATACAGCAAAGTTGAAGAGGCAATAAAAAAGAGAGTGGAAATGAAAGCCATAACTTTCGGGCAAGAGGTGACAATAATTTCTGAGGAAGATGTACCTGATCCTGTATACAAAATAGATCCGCGCTTGGTTGCTGATTTGTATGGGGATTGGATCATGCCATTGACAAAGGAAGTTCAAGTTCAGTATCTATTAAGAAGGTTGGATTAAACATTAGAATGGCTGATTATGATAATATTGTAGAGCATGTTTTTGGATAGCTGCTAGTGGATGCTCGAGTTGGATGCTCAAGTTGTCAAGTATCATAGTTTTCATTTGGCAAATTTGGAAAAACGAAGAGTTCGTTAAATTCTCTGAACTTCCAGAACATTGTGATATATGGGGCAGGCAGGCAGTGCAGCCTGCATGGTACATTATGCAACTTTCTGGGGTTCTACCATATATTCATAAATATGATAACATTGCATCATTGGGTTTATAGACAACATAAATATATGTATTTTCACTTGATGATTATTAAATTGAGCTTCCTTTTTCCTCGAAATATAAATTACTTAAGTTCTTATTTTTTGCAAGCTTTTGCATGAACAGCATATAATCATTTGTGAATTTGCGATTCTGTTAAGTGCTCAGGCTGATATGCAGTTGAACAGTGTGGTGATAAAGCATTATGTTAGTCAAGTAGTGATTGAATTTATGCTTTCTAGCATGAAGATTCTTGATGTATTGTACTAATAATGTTTTATTTTAGAAATTAATTTTGAATTTTACAATTATATATATCTATATATATTGTGTTAGTAAAATTTAATGTTAATTCAAATTCAAATTCCAGACATTTTGGAAAGACACGAGTGCCGAGTGGTGTTTAGGGTAGATGGACTCTGCAAAACAATCCAGCTCAACTGCGTCATTGATGGGTTGGGTTCCCATGTTAGAACCTAAAAATAAAAAAAATTATAATGGAGAGGCTATTATGAAAGATCAGACCATTATATATATATATTTTTTTTTATTCAGCATATTTTATCATTCTTATCCATTTAACGATTTAGATATAAAATTAATTCTATTTGGAATGTAATTTATAAGTTAAAGTTACTTTATTCATCTCCAACAATGTATCTAAGGGATTAAAATTTTTATTTTTTTATTTATTTAATTTTATTTAACCAACTGAGTTATTCTTTTTAAATTAGACTATTATATTAATTTAATGATAAATATAGTTATAAAATGAACTATTTCAATTCAAATTTGATGTTTAATTAAAATTTTTTTTTTGGGAAGTGAAATAGACATAAAATTGGCTCCATTATGATGATGCCAAGGGTTTAATCATTATGAAAAACATGGAAAGTGTATATTATTATTGTGGGCTCCATTCTTTCGGCCACCCATTTTTTACAGTAACTAAGCTTAACCTAATTTAACCACCTATCCACCACTAATAATTCAAGTTAAATTTTCTTTCTTTGGTTACTTTCTTTTAATCCAAAATATTGTTCCAAGCATAGAAAAAAGAATTTCCTTAAAATAATTGATATTTTAGAATTATTTCAATTGTAATTTTTTTCTTTTTAACAAGAAAACACAATAATATTATCTATTTCAAAATGAACGAAGCAGACAATTATAATAATTAAAATGATAATTATAACTGCCCTTCAAACAAAATATTATTGGCCATTATTTTATTTTCAGGGCCAATCAATAAAATTAAATTGAAATTTTTTAAAAATGAAATAAATTCTTGAAAAGTTTTATTTTTTTTTCTAGTACTATAAATGGTTGAAAAGCAAAATGAAAAAGAAAAAAAAAAAACACAACCGAGAGAGAAGAGATGGCCTGAAATGGAAACAGAGAATGTTAACAGTATGAGAGCAAGGGACACAAACCGGCCTAAAAGGCAAAGTATAGTGATAGATTGTCCCAACCCAAGGGTCTGGATTGACTCATCCTTGATAAGCTGCAGCTCTATATAAGTAGGATAATAAATAAACCAACCACCTTAAACAAAATAAAAAATTACGTCTTCTTGGTCTTGGAGTGTGCTAGAGAGAGAGAAAGAGAGAGAGGGAGAAGCAATGGAAGTAGTGAGGAGATTTGGGTTTGGCTCGCCTTTGATGGTGGTGGCTGTGGTGCTAATGGTTGTTATGGTACCAGAAGTGTCTGCAACTAGATGGACTGTAGGATCGAATATGGGTTGGACTACTAATGTAAACTACACTATTTGGGCTCAAGACAAGCATTTCATTAATGGGGATTGGCTTTGTAAGTTCTTTTTTCTTACTCTTTTTTCTTTTCCATAATGTGCTTAACTTCAGATCTGTAACTGCCTAGTTCTTACTTGCTCTGTTTATAATGAAGGGTAGGATTTGCTTCTTGATTTTAGCTTATTTGTATTGGTCTTGAAGCTAAATGAAGTAGATCTGCTACTGGGTTGTGTTTCGATTCAGCTGATAGTTAGAAAGTCATAACCTTTTCCTCAAGTCTTTTTCGTTGGTTTAAGCTGCTAATTTGAATTGCCTTGACAAGTTCCTGCTTGTAGAAGTTAGTTTAAAATCGATTTGCAGATCTTTGGTTTCTTGTGTGATTTTCACTGAAGGAAGCAGAGTTTGGCTGCTGAGAAAATGCAAGGAAAATAATAGAAAACATTGAAGCTAACTTAGAAAAATGAAAAAGACCAAACTTAAAGTAAGCTTCGGAGAGGAACTCCAAGCTTAAATTAATGAATAAGATTACTAATAGCCAGGATTAAACATGTTTGTATGATGCCCATGGATTAACTAATATATATTCAATTGCTTGATAACTAATTATCTTGCAAAATTCAGATCTGGGATTTCGCCTTTTGTTTCTACAGTAAAGGAATACTTTCGGTTATTCCTTGAACTTTCTTGAATTTTATGTATGATAGTTAAAAAGTGCTTATCTTTACTCTTTAAGCTGTTTATTAGTTGCCATTTGGTGATTCTATTAAATTTCTTTCCTTTTAGATCAAAAGGGTTGAGTGTACTAGCCAAGTTAAATGCAATGAATTCACTTTCCTATTTTGTATTTAGGTCTTTTCAGTGAATGATTCGGATTGTTGGTCGGTTGAACTATCAATGTTTTGGCTTCCAACTACAGAGAATAACAACACTAAAATAATGCCTAAACTGCACATCTTTTATCCTACACTAAATGATAGTAAAGGTCAGTAAGGTCATGCTTTGCAAGGCCAACGGAAATTTAAATACAAGATTCAAGGAATTATTTAGCAGCACCCAGTAGCACCCCCTACACACTGTAACCTTCTCTAACAATCATCTGTAACCGGCAAGTTATTGTTTTGGTTTGGTCTCTCATAAATGGGAGTGTAAGTTAGACAACAAAAGATATAGACAAAAATTTTGTGGGAAGCTCTGTCATACACTGGCTTTGGCTACATTTTTTCTTTAATTTTTCAGACCATCAGCATCAAGCTAAGCACAGCTTACGTACAGAGTGTAATTTAGGCTTGTCCAAGTTTTATGAACTCATAGAACTCCATTAAATTTCGCTTGAATTTTCTCGACAACATGCTTTGGTTCATTCTAGAACAAAGACATTGTCAATAGTCAAGGCGCTATGATCAACAATCCCAATTCAGAGCTGAATGTTTACTTCTACATTTTTTGCACATGGGCAGAGAATTGAAAGCATTTGCCCAACAATTGCACTATTTTTCCAAATGGGTAGATGTATAGGAATATAAGAAGTCTAAACATCATACAAATTGTAAATAAATCTTGGATTGCTGTGAGCTTGCTCAACCATGCTGAGATGTGGCGATACTAATTGTTTTACCTCCATTGACATGAAACGTTCATTGGACCTGTCATTTTGATGATACTACTAGCAATAATGGTGACATGTAAAATGTGACAAGTGTCAATAAACTGTCATGACTAGAGGACATGAATTTTATTTTTGAATGCCCTTGTTTTCCTGTTCCAGTTATTCAATTTACCAGTTTAGTTTCATTCTTAAATGCTTTAACCTTTGTATCAATATCTTGCAACATCACTAGAACACTATAATCAGGCTTTAATTTCTTGAAATTTGACGCTCATTTCAGTTTTCTTCCAGTTTTTGTGTATGACAGGAACCAGATGAATGTACTAGAGGTGAACAAGACAGGTTACGAGACATGCAACTCTGATCATCCTCTTCACAATTGGACTAGGGGGGCCGGAAGGGATGTGGTTCCACTAAATGTTACACGCAATTACTATTTCATAAGTGGAAAAGGGTTCTGCTTTGGTGGAATGAAGCTAGCTGTTCATGTGGAAAACCTACCTCCTCCTCCTACAGCTGCCCCCTTAAATGAGAAGAGCAACGCTCCATATATCATTCTCAGAGGCCAATATGTCCTACCAACTGTTCTTGCCATTGGTGCTTTATGGGATGCATTTGTTCAGTTCTGGTAGCAGTAAAGATTAATCTTTTCCTTAACCAAAAGCTGTGAAGGGAGATTTTAGTTGTCTTTCTCATTTATATTTTTTTTCTTTTATTTTCTTGGTGAGTTCTTGAAGATAGTTGACCTGAAATTTATGGTGTCTTCTGTCTGTATTAATTAAGGTAGTGGATATGGTGTTAATTTGAAAATCTTGAGAAAGTGTTATGTAATTTCACTAAACTAAACACTAGGGATTGATTGCTTTCATTTGTTTGTTGGAGAATTCAAATGCGCAAATTATGCCAATGCTTTTGATAATTTCTTGAACTGCATGGATGTATGGGGGCGCTCTAGTCTCTACATGTGGTAGGTTACCAGATTTTATTAAAGTTGGCCACTGATTCCGGAGATGGGCTGTAATTTTTTGTTTATTTATTAGTAGGAAAATTTTAAAGAGTGGCATTTGTAAATGGTTTGACAGCACTTACACATGTGCACTATTGCGTGTTTGCTAAGTTGACACCAAATGCAAGAATTCACATTACTTGTTTGCTTTAAACTAATAGGCCTATCACTTTGCTTTGTATCTGGTATAACATACTGCAGTAATAATTTACTGAAAACAACTCCTGTTGACAAAATGAAAAATATGATTTGTTATTTAGTTAAAAATACTTTTTATTTGGAAAATTAAAAAATAATTATATATATTTATTACCTAATAATTGAGTCTTTTTTTATAAAGAATAAACTTTATTAAAATAATATCAAAAGAACTAAACACAGTATTTAAGCAAAGAATCATTTATTCCCTGGTAAATAAATTTGAAAATATTACACCATCTATTATTTTTTATAATTTTTTTAATTATTATCGGGAGTATTTTAATCATTTTACAATAAATTTATAATAAATTATATAAATTCATAAACTCATAATAATCACATAATAAATTTATAATAAATTAGGTAAATATGATATTTTTGTAAAAAAAATTAATTCTTTTAAATCTTAAAATATTTTAAAAAATGATAAATTTAAAATTTTTTATTTTTAATGATATTTTTGTAAAAACCTCCCTCATACACTCAAAACTAAAATGGTTGTCTTCTCCTTGCATTAAATCAACATAATATCTAATCAAAAACTAGAAAAATAATTATAAGAGAAATACTAATTATAATTACTTTAAAAAATAATTATTCAATAATCTCTTTTATATTAATTAGAAAATATTTATTATAAATTTATTTAGTATACAACCTAGCTACCCTACTAGTGAATGAGCAACGAAGTTAGTAAATATGTTGGTCCAATGGAATGATAAACCATTTATCATATTATTTAAATAAACACAATTTTGAATAATAGTTAAATTCTGAAATACTATTAAAATCTGACAGAAGGAAATATTCTAATATTTAAAAGAGGTGCAAAATTATTATATATTTATGGTAATTTTTATACTTTTTTAACTATTTTACCCTTAATATATATTTTTATATATTTTATCCTTTTTATAATTAAAAGTCATCATGCCGTCACTTTCATTATATCATTTTCAATTTTTTAGCCAATTTATTTTATTAGGTGTCAAGCTTGTTGTCCAAATATATATTTAAGATGTTGACATATGTTAATATTTTTATTATTTATTTTTGTTGAGCTGTGAGTTTGCATTAAATGCACAAATAAAAATAAATAGTATAAATATGGTTATTTCTGCATCTATTTTAAAGAAACACAAAATTTATACTATTAGGTAAGTTTTTATATGTTTTGGTGTTGTCTGTTTTTTATATTCCTTTTTAAAATTCTCTTAATTGTATCATGCAACTATATTTAATACTTAATTGATATAATTGTCATAAAATATTATTAATTAAATATAAATAAATAAATAATGTAATTATTTTATAACTTTTAAATATTATTTTTATTTATTACATATTTTATTTACTCTCAATTTTACTTTTAACTATTGTAATATATTTTAAATATTTATCTTGTATAATTAAATGACTAAAATTATTATATATATATATATATATCCCTGAAGCAATACCCCTGTATCATTCTAATATTTATGAATTCTAAACATTCCATCTCAACATCTATGTTCTCCATTCTCCTACTTAATAATTGAGTTTTAGTTGTAAAGAAACATAGGAGTTTGTTCTGGCTTTGATTTTATTTTTATTTTTATTTTTGAAAATTTTAGAAAATTGTAAAATTAAAAAAATTAAAAATAAAAAATAAAAAATAAAAAATATTTTCTATAACTAAAAAACTTCTTAATTTTCTTAAGAGATGACTATTTTTTTTTAATATTTTTTCTGCAAGGAGTGGATGTGAATATCTTTTGTTTATCTAAAATCAATTTTAATTTGATGATTTAATTTTACTCTTAATTGATAAATTTTATGATTTTATATGTTATTTATTAATTTTTTCACCTATTAATTAAATTTTAACATTCATTATAATTAAAAATTGAAAATATGTTTTGATTTATGCAAATGATTATTTTTAGTATTTTCTAATTTTAATTTTTACTTTTTTTATAAATAGCAAATAGAAGAATTAAATAATATGTGGTGAGAGAATTAAATAATATGCATAGAAAAATAAATTAATTTTTAAGATATAGAGTATAATATAGAATTAAATTAATTTTTAAAATAGAGTGTAAAACTTACCTTAGAGTCATCGCCACAGACGTATGCACTGGAGGCAGCAAACTTGGGACAAATAATGGAGAAGGAATGAAATTGACAAGGTCCAATCCATGTTATTGTGTGGACTTAGCAGCTCTGTTCTATGTTAATGACTAAGAAATTATGCAAGTTTTCCAAAAATTCTCATTAACTCTGTCCTACACAAGTGTCTTCATATCGTACGCCAATTGCTCCTTCAATTGTTACATTTCAAGTGTTTTTTAAACCGAATTGGCTGTCAAACTGAATTAATTGGTGATGACAAGGTGGATTTGAGGACTTCTAGTAATTCATGTTCTAGACATTGGGTAGTTTGGGTTCTACTGTCGTTAGCTCTTTTATCTGCAAGACAAGGAGAGAGATCTAAAGTTCAGTGGGGAGATTTCGATGCCTAAGTTAATAATCGTGTGATGAAGTGCTAAAATGTTCTTTTGAAGATGGAGAAGAAGAAGATCCTTACCTATAGGGGGCTTATCTCTATTTATAGCTAATATCTGGAGGACAAGCCCTGTATGCGTCAACGAATATTTGAAATGCGGGATTGTGTGCCCGATATGTCAGACGATGCACCCGCCATGTCAGATGGTGCATCTGCAGTGTCAGATGGTATGTCTACCATGTCGGATAGTGTGACTACCATTGGTATGGTGCATTTGCCATGTCGTATGGTGCACCTGCCATGCCGATGTGTTGTGTCTACCGTGTCAGTGAATGTCTACAGAGTTCAGTAGAATGGGAGTGTCTGGGACCGTGATGAGGTTTAGTGCCTTCTAAGAGTTGGGTCTTTGTGCTCATGATGAGAAGATTGGCCAGAAAGCTCGGTAATTAAGGGTAGTATCACTAGATCCCCCCTCTAGCTAGCTGACATTTATGTCAGAGGAGATAAACACGATCTACAAAACCCAAGAGGGGATGTGGCAGCCATAAGAGGGTGCGACGCTTTGTTTTTCTGAAACTGAAGGGGTGGGAAATGGGAACTGGGTTTCCCGCCAGGTGTATTTAAGGAGCAATAGGGGCATTCATTATAAATAAGGATGATGAGTGTCAGTTTGTTGCTACTTGTGAGTCTAGTGGGAGTTCAGATGTTCTAAAGGATTTAGGTTGGTGCAGTGTTGGGGTATTCAGGGCGCTTCGTAAATAGAGGCCTTCATTAACTGCGATCTGCAAGTGGTGAGTTTTTACTTCTTGAATACTTATTTTCGTTTGTTATTGTTTACTTAGTGAAATGGATTCGGAGAGTGAACATGTGTCTGTGGATGAGCAGAGGGTGAGAGAAGAATACGTACAATGCAGTGGTTTGGTTGGATCGAGTGAGAGCGAGAGCTCGCCTATGGAAGGGAGCTCAGTAGATGTTGAGGTAGCCCATACAGTGGTCAAGGGGCTACGTCAACTCATCCAACTCCAACAGTCGAGTTGGGAGAAGAAGGTGACTCGAGTGTACGTATGTCTAGTGATAGAGCTCATGTAATGGATATTCAATCTACCTTGACTGTGGTGGATTTAAAGGGTATCCGGGAAAAGTACAAGATACCTAATGATTACAAAATGGTATTGCCTGGGGTAGGTGTTCGAGGGGACGACACCCCTAAGGTGGATCAAATGACAATATATGAAGAGGAATTTAGGGCAGGGGTTCAGTTTCCACTTGATCCCTTTATAATAAGGTTTTTAAACATAAATGGGATATGGATAGGGCAGCTCAGTCCAAATGCCTGGTGAACTATAGTGGGGTTCAAGGTTCTCTGTAAATTATTAGGAATGAAAGCTTTACCTAGGGTCCTGGCCGCCATGTGCCTTATTATAGCACGACCAAAATCAGATGAAGAATTTTTTATTTCTTCAGGCATGGCCTGAGCTCGCACTCTTTACTGGAAAACCATACTCTATCAAAGGTTGGAAAGATCAATTTTTCATTATAGAAAAACCTGGGGGGTTTGACCACCTCACGAAGTGGAGTCTGGATGGAAAATGGCCTCATATAAAAAGGGGGAATATAAAAGTTGAGGACATGCCTATCTTTAAAAAGATAGCAGAAAATATTCAGGGAGAGAAGTTTAATGTGGCATACTTAATATCAAGATATTTCCCGATCTGGAAAGATCCAGTCGAACCCCGCCCTGAAGACTAGGCTGGTAATACCCGTAATTTTGTCGGGATTGTTTTAGGAATAATATTCTAATTTTTTATTTTTGTACAGAGATGGAAGGTGGCGAATTGAAGGGTCAGGTGAAGGCAATCCAGAAGGTAAAGGCTGAGTCAAAGGCATAAGTAGATAAAGCAGCCTGAGTAGCCTCAAAAGAGAAAAGGAAGGATGGTGACTCCTCACCTGGCAAGGGTGTGGAGCCTTCAAAGTGATAGAGAAAGGAGAAAGATCAAGAGGTGATCACTGTAGAAGAGAGTGAGGCCTTGCTGGGGCACATAGGACAGCTGAATAGGGAGGCCCAGACTGGAAATGTCGAGCTTTGTAGGTCGAGAGGGAGAAACCTCTTTAGGTGTTGGGGGGCAGCCGAGGCTGAGGAGCAAGTACGCGAGCTCAATATTAAAGAACTGATGGTAGAGTTGGTGAGTGCCTTTAAATCTCATTATGGGGATGATTACTTCGTAAACGAGCAGGAAGTCGGCTATCTCAGTAGGGAATTCTTGAAGAGCATGCCTCAAGAAAATAAGCGATTCTGGAAAATGGGATCAAAAAAATTTCTGAAGACATACCAGGCTATCTCAACCGAGGTTTGAGTGGCTATAGGATTTGCATATATTTCGTACTGATCGTATATTGCTCATTTAGTATGATCTGCTAAGTCAGCATACCGATATGTAGATGTGATGACCTCATACATGAAAGCCAAGGATTAGATCGAGTCTCTAAAGAAGAGGCAAGTAGAGACCAAGTGGCACTTGGCAATGGCAGAAAAAAGAGCCATCAAATCCGAACTTCAAGCTGAAGGGATGAAGAAAGAGCTTACCCAAGCAAAGGGTGATCTCTCGATTGCCCATAGCTCGTTAACCAAGGAGCATGAGGCCTTGGTGAAGCTGAAGGACAGTATGGAAGATCAGATAGCTCATGGAATTGTGAAGTTCTAGGAGCTCATTGTTGTAGGATTGAAGAGAAAATTTTCCGAAGGAGTGTATGATTGGGTATTTGATGTTGATCCCGATCATGTTCCTGATGCTGAGCTAGTTGATTTAGCAGGGCAGAAGGAGGTTGCGAATTGGGAGAATGATGATATATAAGGCAAGGCCCTCTTTTTATGTATAGCTTTTGTAGAGACTTTCTTTCTATCCAGGTAGAGTTCGATGTAGGGCAGAAGTTCGGTGTCTAGCCTGTTTTGGTAAATGTAAAGGCGAGCACCTTAATATATGTAATTTTATTTTTTGAAGCATGTGAAATGAAAGAAAAGTTGATTAATTTGTTGGGATTCTTATGTATGATTATTAATTTAATACACAAAGCGTTTATATTAATTTAACATATCGATGAAAAGAAGGTACCTAAAGCTCGGTGCACGGCGAGGGTTTTGAATTAGAAGCATGAAAGTATATGAAATTTGGTGCATGACGAGGGTAATCAATTGGAAGCACGGAAGTGCCTAAAGTTTGGTGCCCGGCGAGGGTGCTTAAGCGGAACCACGAAAGTGCTTAAAGTTCAGTACATGACGAGGGCACTCAATTAGAAGCACGAAAGTGCTTGAAGTTTGGTGCATAGCAAGGGTGCTTAATCAGAAGCACAAAAGTACTTAAAGTTCAATGTGCAGTGAGGGCGCTCAATTGGAAGCACAAAAGTGCTTGAAATTCGGTGCGTGGCAAGGGCGCTTAATTGTATTTGCTTCTTGCAATTTTTTTAGTTGAGAAGTAATGTAGTGAACCTTCATATTTTGCCCATAGTTCTTTTTTGTTTCATTATATGTACATGTGCTAGTCGTTAGACTTAAGAGTCATTTGGACTTACATATGAAAAGTGTTATAAGGGAAAATGAGTAGCATAATAACAAAACACCTAGTGTGATTGAAAATGACAGGGAATAGCTTCTCAGGTTATTGGAGTTATAAGTTATTGGGATTTTCTTGCCTTTGGCTGTGAGTATTTTGTAGGCACCACCTTTCAGTACTTCGGCAACCTTGTATGGCCCTTCCCAATTAGCACCAAGCTTCCCAGGTCTAGCAGCCCATGGGTGGAAATGACTCTTCCGAGTACCTAATCTCCTGTAGACAATGGCTTGTGGTGGGCTCTTCTGTTATGGAATTTGGCCACTCGGGCTCTGTAAGCTTCGGCCTTGATGTTTGCTTGTTCTCTCTTGAATCCTAATATGTCAAGGTTATATCTCAAATGTTTCTCCTGTTCTTCTAAGAAGTTTAGGGTTATGGCTGATGGGAGTCCAATTTCAACATGGATAACTGCTTCAGTTTTGTAGGTCAACACAAAGGGAGTTTCTCCTGTAGCTGCTCTTGGAGAAGTGTGGTAGGCCCACAACATATTATACAGTTCATCTACCCATAGGCCTTTGGCATCATTCAGTCTCTTTTTTAATCTTGTAAGAATGGTTAGGTTCGTGACTTTGGTCTACTCGTTCGATTGAGGATGATATACTAAAGTAAATCTAAGAACAATTTTGGGCTTAACACAATATTTCCTAAACTATCTGCAATTAAACTATTTTCCATTATCTATAACAATGGTATGTGGAATGTCAAACCTTATGATGATTGCCTCGTTAAAAATTTTGATAATTATAGCTGGGTAATGGTTGCCAAAGGCTCCGCCTCTATCGGCTTGGTAAAGTGATTGACTGCAACTACCAAAAACTTTCTTTGGGTTGTAGCTTGAGGGAAAGGACCCTCAAGAATATCTATCCCCCACTGAGCAAAAGGCCATGAGCATGTAATGGGACTTAGGAGTGTGGAGGGTTGGTGGCTTAAATTGGTATGCTTCTGGCATTTCCCATACTTCTCGACTAAGATTTTTATATCATTGTCCATGGACGGCTAAAAGTATCCATATAGTAGTGTTTTTTGGGCTATGGCCTTAGCTCCCTCATGGGCTCCATAAATCACTTCATGGATTTCTCTTAGTAAGTAATCGCCCTCCTCTTCAGATACACATCTGTGCCACGAGTGAGAGAATAATCTTCTATACAAGAGTTCATCATGAATAGCAAACAAGCTTGATTTCCTAATAAATTAGGTATTGATGGCCGTCTTCTTCCCTAACTAACACCAAGCCCACCACTGCCGGTGAGGTATAAGTACAACTAAAGTGGTTCACCCTGCAGGGGTTGACTAAGCATGGGTAGAGAGGTCAAGAACTGTTTGAGTTCGTCAAAGGCCTGTTGACACTCCTTTGTCCACTTAAACTGCTTTATATTTTTCAATAGCTAATAGAATGGCAAGCATCTTCTAGCTGAGCATGAAATAAACCGTTCGAGGGTTGTAATCCTGCCATTGAGCTTTTGGACTTCTTTGATATTTTTTGGGGGTTCCATTTCTAACACTGCTCGGATCTTTTCAGGATTGGCCTCAATACCCCATATTGAAATCATGAAGCCCAGAAACTTTTTGGGCTATATCCTAAATGCACACTTCTTAGGGTTGAGCTTCATGTTGGCTAGTTTGAGGATGTTAAAGACTTCAGTAAGATCATTGGGATTCTCAACTGAAATTTTGGACTTTATGATAATTTCATCACGTATACTTCAATTGTATTGCCCATCTGATGTTGAAAAAGCTGATTAATGAGCCTCTGATAAATGGCTCCTACATATTTTTAGACCAAATGACATTACCTTGCTATAATAAGTGCCTCTTCCTGTGATAAAGGAGGTCTTATCCTAGTCTTCACCTTTTAAGGGGATCTGATGGTAACCGAATAAAATGTCGATGAAATTATATTCCTTGTATCATGTTGTGGAGTCAATGAGATGATCAATATGTAGGAGTGGGTAAGAATCTTTAGGGCATGCCTTGTTTAAGTCGGTAAAATCATCATGCATTCTCCACTTGCCATTGGGCTTCTTTAATAATACCACATTGGCTAACCAATCAAGAAAAAGAATTTCCCTGACGAAGCCAGCTTTTAAAAGTTTATCCACTTTTTTATTAGCTGCTAGTTTCTTCTCAGGGCCTAGGTTCCTCCTCTTTTGCTTGACAGGGATGGCATTCATGAACCATAAGCTTGGGGGAGATACCAGGAACCTCAGAGGAGTCCTATGCAAAGACATCTTGATGTCGTACTAAAACTTGGGTAAGGGCAGACTCTTTATTCGGGCTGTTGGAACTCACAATCTTTAATGTTTTGCCAATGTCACATCTTTCAGCATGTCAATAAGTCCGGCCTAACAGTATGAGGAACTTGGTGTATGGAAGGAGTCTACTGGGAAGACTAGGTTTGCATCCCTCAACAGGGCCATGTAGGAATCTCGAGCTACTTGCTGGTTTCCTTTGAGTACTACCACTACATGGTGTGTGAGGACCTTTACTGTTAAACTTCTCATAGAAATGCAGGCACCCACTCTTACTAATAGGGGGCATTTGAAATTGGGTTATATGTGAAATTTATGTCTACAACCATAAAAGAAGTTCGACAATTTCTTACGGTTGAAACATCTCCCAACTGAACATCAAGCATAACTTATTTGAGCACTTGGATGTTGTGTCCAGAAAAACCAACCGGGGGGGGGGGGGGGGGGGGGGGCAAAAACAGGTTTTAAGATATTCTAAGATAAGCCTAGCTTCTTGTAAACATCCAAGGTTAACAAATTCACAGCGCTGCTAGTGTCTACCAAAATATGCTAAACCAAGTAATCTTGGAATACAACTTTTACCACTAGAGCATTAGTATGGTACCTGACTTGGTGAGATTCCTTCAGATGAAAGGAGATGACTAGACTCCTCGAGATAGGGATATCTGCTATGGAGAAGACTTCTTTTGCTCTATGTTTTCTTGAGGTCTCACCTATATCATGAGATTCTCCTCCGGCAATAATATGAATGACACCAGCCAGAGCCTTCTTGGCTGCTTGGGGGGTTTCAGTGCCTAAGCTTAGTTGGGGAACACCTCCAAAGGTAGTTACAAACTGTTTGAGTTGGCCTTCTTGAATTAACTTCTTAATCTCTTTCTTCAATTTGCTACAGTTATTTGTTTTGTGACCATAACCTCGGTAAAAACTATAGTATAATCCTTGATCTCTATTGGGGTCTTCCCTTACAGGTTTTGGCTAGTTAACATCGTTGTTCTTCCTGAGCCATCACAACACAGTGGCTCTAGAGGCCGTCAAAGGCTTGTATTATTTGGCAATTTCAGAGATGTGGTAGGTTCAATTTAGGTTTTGAGGATGAGGCTTCACTAAGGCATAATTGTAGCTTCTCTATAGGGTATTAAGTTTTGCTAGTCTGGGGAGATCTGGCTTATGTTTTGGGGTTTCAGGTTTTTAAGGGTTGGAAGTGTCTTGGTTTGATTTTGGCGATTGTCATTAAGTTCATTCCAAAGCCTGTCATTCTCATCGACCCGAATATACTTATGGGATTGAGCAATGAGCTCAATAAAATCTTGCGGTGGGTTCTTGCTCAGGGAATAAGAGAACTAATGACTTTGAGTGTTTACGGACCAGCAACTCCAGTGCGATCTCAAAGTTCATCTTTGGAATCTTGCCCGTCATTTTAGTAATCTATCAACGTATTGGTGCAGCATCTCATCGGGCTTTTGTACGATTTTAAACAAGTCAGCCGAGGTACGGCTGGGATCTATAGAGTCCACAAATTCGTTGATAAAGAGTTCAATAAAATGGCTGAAGTTGAAGATCGAATGAGGTTTTAAATTTTTATACCATATTTGGGCATTCCCAATCAAAGTCTTAGGGAAGAGCTTGCACAGGGCATAATCTGATGTTGTATAGAGAATGGCCGTATTAAAAAAAGCCATCAATGTGTGTTCGAAGGTCAGTAGCTCCGCCGTACTCCTTTAACTTCGGTACTCAAAAGTTTAGGTGGACTTTGTTCAGTATCTCTTTAGATAAGGGGGAGTGAAAAGTGGTGTCATATTGTAAAGCCATCCATCTGCTCATCCGTTTGATTTTATCCTCCACTAGAACGTTGATATCTTCTGTTGTTATCATCATCCCTCTTCGCTTGGGTTGACCCTATATCTGGGCTGAAGAATCATATGTTTGAGAAGTGAAACATTCAGGAGAGTAGAGCCTTCTTCTAACTTCGATTCTCAACCCAGGGGAAGCTCCTCTAGTATGGTATTGTGGATTGAATTCATACTGAGTTTGAGGCTGATTATGTGTTAGTTGGTGTGGCACCATGCGGTAGGTTGGTAGGGAAGTTTGGTTAGTTTGGGGTGAGGAAGGTAATGGCTGGCGGGTGGGAGATGGAGTGAGAGCTTGGTCATTAGTCACATCCTCCGGTTGATCTTGTGGTTGTGTATTTTTAGGAGCTTGCTGCCCAAAGGCCTTTATAAAATCTCTCAAGGTAGTTGTCAGCTCTCTAACTAACTTGTCTGACAAACCAAGAGACTACGCCACTATTGAAGCTAGCTGCACAAGCAGGGCTAATGAGGTTAAGGGTATTGCTGAGGATGTATTTGTTCTGGATGGGGTTATAGAAGATTGAGTCAGATGTTGTTTGAGTGTGTATGGTGGTGGGGGTAGTTTTTCATTTGGAGTTAAGGTATTATTTTGTGCTTCAGGGGTTTCGTCTTGAGTCCTGTTATCCATTACTCGGGAATTAGCCAATCTACCCTCACCGCACCACTGATGATGAGGTGAATCTCAGGACTTCGAGTGGTTCGGGTTTTGGACTTTGGGTAGTTTGGGTTCTGCTGTCATTAGCTCTTCTACCTGGAAAACAAGAAGAGGGTCCGTGCTCCAGTGGAAAAACTCCAATGCCATAGTCAGTAATCGTGTGGTGAAGTGCTAAAAGGTTATTTTGAAGATGGAGAAGAAGAAAACTGTTACCTGTAGGGGGCTTATCCCTATTTATACCTGATACTTGGGGGACAAGCCCTGCATGCGTCAATGAATATTTAGAATGCCGGGACTGTGTGTCGAACATGTTAGATGGTGTGCCCGCTATGTTGGATAGTGCGTCTGCCATCGATATGGTGCGCCTGTCATGTTAATGTGTTACGCCTACTATGTCAGTGAATGTCTGCAAAGTTTGGTCGAACGGGAGTGTTCAGAACCGTGATGAGGTTTGGTGCCTTCTAAGTGTTGGATCTTCGTGCTCATGATGAGAAGATCGGCTAGGAAGCTCAGTAATTAGGTGTAGTATCAATTGGAAACCAAATATTGATTCAGTTCAAAATATCTAAAAAATCATATTTATAAAAAAATCTAAATCATATCGAATCGGATCAAACCAAAGCAAATTGATTTTTAAAAAATTAAATCATTTTTGAATACACAATCAAAGAAAAAAATCAAAAGGCCCTTAGCCTAATTTGAATATTTAGATTATTGAAATCTATGACAACTCTAAAATTTTATATTCATTTATCATATTTATTAGATTTAATATGATATATATTTTTTTATTATTAATTTCTTTATTTTTAAAATTTCATCAATTTTTAATTTTTTTTATTGATATCTATATATAAAATTTTTTAATATCATTATATTATTGAATTTAAATCAACTCAATTATTGAATTACTTGAACTATGGATTAATCATTAATATGATTTGGTGTCCAATCTAGTTTTAAAAATATTGTATATTACCAATATATATCAATTAATGGAGCAATTGGCATATATATAAATTAGTCTCTTTTTATCATTTATATTTATAAATATAATTCATAAATTTATATTGAATCCGAAAAGATATATCACATATAAATACTAAACTAATGATTTTGTTAAAAGAAAAACTAATGATAGCCACAATTTATTTCAATAAATAGTTAATTATAATTTAATATATCAAATAAAAGTTAATAAATAAACAATAAACAAATAATATTTTATGTAGAAAATAATATAAAATAAAATAAATCTAAACAAAACAGGAGCAATATTATATGTAAATAAATCTAAATATTTATGTAAATAAATCTAAATATTTAGAGATTCTCAAAAAAAAAATCTAAATATTTAGAGCAATATTTCAATATATTGTCCAATATAACCCATGCCTCGCATTCATTAAATTCATTTATCATTCTAAATTCACTTTTTGAGCATGACATTTTATAAATTATAAAGGATGAAAAATCCTTAATAGCATTTTTTTTAATATAATGTTAATAAAAAGATAATTTCCCGTATATAAAAAAACAAAAGAAAAGAATTAGTAAACTCGAAGAAAAATTATGTATTTATATTATTTGAAAAGAAATTATTATAAATCATCAACAGTTAATAAAAAATTATTTTTATTTAACTAAAAATTTGAGTCCGAATATCTAATTATCTAATTGCCTTAAATTATGATAGGAGAAATTTTATTGTAATTGTAATTTTATTCGATTTAACTTTAAAAGTATGATTTATATAAAAAAAATGACGGTTAAAATTAACTATCTTATATTATAATTTATCAATTTTATTTTCATCTAAAATTATTAATTATAAATAAATATATAATATATTTATTGATACGGAAAGAAATCATACTGAAATCTTAAAAATTTACATTTATACATAAGTAGATCTGCTATGTGTCTGTATGTATATATTATTATATATGGCAACAAATTATAATAAAATCTGCATATATTTTTTTATTAATGATTAATTATACTTTTAATAACATGAAAAATGGTTAGAATTAATCAAGCCTTTAAGCAAAACAAGACTCGCGAACTATTTTCCAGTTATTTTCTCGGAAGCCAAACAGAACGACGAATGATATCTATCCTTCCGGCTACAAAAGGAAAAATTATATGCTACAACCGTTGTAGCAATAAATGCCTACAACGGACCAATGGAATTCTTACACGTAGATTAAATGATTTATTTCATTGGTCCGTTGTAAGCATTTAATCAAAGTGTAAGAATCTCATTGGTCCGTTGTAGACATTTATTGCTACAAGGGTTGTAGCATATAATTACTCCTACAAAATTACATCTTTTTTTTTAATTGAGTACCTAACTGCTTTGAATTCTTTAACCGCCCTTATCTATTCAAGAGGAAACCATCCAATGGGATTCGGCCACATCATACCTTACAATTTACAACCAAAAAGTCTTCAACTTCTTCTTCTATCTCACACACATGCAGAGAGAATTTAAATTTTAAATTTTAAACGATTTATCAATAAATTTTTTATTCAATAATATTAGAAATATTTTTAAAATCTTTGTTATTTAAAATCTAAACTTTAATTAAAAATAAATTAATAAAATATTTAATTTTTTTATTAAAATACGCATAATATCGGATAGACAATATGGATTTTTTTGGTTAAAATTAAAATTATTAATTATAAATAATTTTAATTTATAATAAAATTAAAATATTTATAAAATTTGGAGATCTTAAGTTAGAATTCAATGAGAAACTAACAAATTAAAAAAATAATAATAAACTGCCAGTCCAATTAAAGTTTCAGTTTTCATATGTGAAGTTTTAGAGTTTACACATTCATCGATAGGTCAAAAGAAACACTAAAGAAAGCTCTAAGCAATAAGCTACTGCCAAAGTACACTGAATTGCCAACTCAACTTACCAAAAATAGTTAAGACTACTAAAGCAAATTATGACCTTGCAATAGGTATGTTTAGAATTTCATATATATATATATATATAAAGAATTCTACCATATATATTCTATATAAGCAGGGGATGGGGCTGACGACCTCCTGTCGGCCTCCGAATGTATATTTTTAAAGGGCCTTTGGCTCAGCCCCTCTTTTCCTTTTGCCTCCTCTTCTTGAGAGCTTGGCTTCGCCACTGTATATAAGCTTCCTTTGTTAGAAAGAGAGAGAGAGAGAGAGAGTAAATGGAGGGTTTTGGGAGAAGAAAAATTGCAGGATTAGTGGTAGGGATAATAGTGATGATGACATAGCGAAGAGTGCAGAAAGTAAGCTACACAAAATAAGAGAAAAAGGATATAACTACACAGAATGGTTAAGTCATTATCATGAGCATTTCCATGCGGGTGATTGGCTCTTTACGTGCTTCTTTCTCTCTCTATCTTGATCTCTTTTTAATATTTGATCCTTTAATTTTTTTTTTCTCTTCATTTACATATGATGTTTTTCTTTGTTTGAATCCCCTCTTTATTATTAATGGATTAGAATCACAGGTTTGTTTGGCTGAGCGATCACTAATAATAATTTTCTTCTCATATTTTTTCTTCAATTATTCGGTTATATGATAGTATAAAAGAGCCAGTAATAATCAAGTTCATTTTAGTTTTGGATTTTAGAGATTTCAGATTCGGTTGTTCTGATTAATTTCATGGTTTTTTTTATTGCATTCATATTGCAAAATCGCTGCAGATAAATGAGATTTTAATTCTAATTTCATTCATTTCTAGATCGACAAACCCTATATTTTATTATTAATTATCTCATTATTTAATTAAATTTCATAACTTTTTCATTGGAAATTTAAAAGTCCGACACAAAAATAATTAACAATAAAATAATTAATTAGAGATTGCAATTAAGTTATGACTCTAAAAAATTAGCAGTAGGTTAGTTTAGAAGGTAAAAATCGAGTTGGACAAATTCGAGTAGAATGCTTTTGAGATTAAATTATTTTAAATTTAGAATAAATTTGAGTGTTTTCTATTTCTTTTTAAAAGAAAAGGTAAAAGAACCTGCATTTGGGATGTCAAACACGTCCCAACATGCTCTTTTTGCAAATTCTGATAGCATGTTAATTTTTAACGATACTCTATTTTTTTTTACCAAATACTTGATATTTTCCACTAACTTTTTTTTAATCAGAAAAAAAAAATGGCAGCTACACCTGTTCATGGGTGGGTTATAAATTTAAAAAATATTGAAATTTTCAAAATTTCAATCTGTTAAACCTATACTTTTAGCTATCATTTGTCTCTATCCACAATCACTATAATTTTTTTTGAAAATTTTAGTATTAGTAACGTATGAAACCTTTTCGTTTATAAAGGAAATGGGGCTATTCTATTGTTAAGAAGAATTTGCATTTATCATTAGGTTGTGTGTCGATATGCACAACTAGCATAATTTTAAAAAATTAATATTAGATTTATATTATTTTACTAAGATTCATACATAAACTAACATCAATTGTTGTTTCTTTAAATTTCTTTTTGTAGATTTTGTGTTTGACAAGCACTACTTCAATGTGTTAGAAGTAAATGAAACAAACTATGAAAGCTGCAATGACCACAACTTCATAAAGAACCATACTCGTGGAGGCCGGGATGTGGTTGAGCTGAAAGAGGCAAGGCCGTAGTACTTCTTGAGCAGTGGTGGGTATTGCTGGAATGGAATGAAAGTTACCATTTCAGCTCAACAACTTCCAGTTGCCCCAGCTCCCACTCCTAAAAACACTGCCTTTCCATTGTCAAGTAATAGCAGCAGCTTGATCATGATTGTTCTGTTAATTGCATTTTATTACTTAGTTTTAGCTATGCCACATTGATTTAGATCATTTCTCTATTATTTGATAGGTTAATTATCTATAGAAATGGGAGTAGTACACACAGTGCTTTTCTTTTTCTCTTTTTCTTTTTTCATCTTTTTATTGATGATGAAAGATGAAAGATTTGGCTAAAAATTTTAACATTTGTTAATTTTGTGTTGCTTAGGGTGAAACGTGTTTGCGTTTTGAATTTTCTACATGATTAGATGATAATTAATTTGATTGATTACCTAGCAATCTCTTAATTTAATTTTATTAAAGAATATCGATAAGTAGTTTAATGAAATTTTTTATTGTAACTCACCTAAACATCATTTTTTTTTTATGTAATTGGCTCCAAATCCGGATAAAGAATGGGAATTAAAGCCATCTCAGCATGAGTTTTTTTTTTTTTTTTTTTACACAACTGATCTCAAGTCTATGTAAAGAATGGGAGTTATGGCAGCTTTATCCATGAGGTTTTCGTTTGCATAATTAGACCTAAATCGAGTTAAAAAATATAGATTGTAATAAAATTTTATCCCATCTTATGATATAAGTAGATTTTAATGATACAAATATTGGAATTTCTCTCCTTGCAACGCAATTAATTAAAATATGAGCATAATGAGAAATACATAAAAGTATGAGATATTTTTTGAATACCAAGCGTCGTATCATACTTGGAATGTGGTGAAATAGATCTCACATTGAAGATAGATATGAATAAATAAATTAGTATAAAATAAGAACAATATAACTTTAAGTTGTAAATTAAATAATTTATTTCTAATTTTACCTTTTTTTATAATAAAAGATAAACTTCATTAAATAAAAGAAAAAATACAGATAGCCTTCAAGGATATCGGAGTCCTAACAAGACAAAAAAAGTGTAGAAGATAAATATTCTATCTCCTGCAAAATACCTAAACAAACCAATGAAGCCACATCCACTAACAAACGGCCACAAAAATAATAGCATAAAGTCCCGAAAACAATTCAGGAAGAGCCTACGTAGAGTTATCCTATAATAACTTGAGTGAAAAGATATAAAAGAAGATTTTTCGAACTATCACTCCTAAATATCCTAAGATCCATGAACATAGTAAGTGGAGGGAAGTGAGCATTGATAGATTTAGTTGGCTGACAGTATAATTTATTAATATATTATATAATATGGTACTGTATAATATGATATTGTAAGTAGTGTTTATCATGTTTAGATAGATGATATGGTATAATATGGTTAATTAAATTATTTTTATTTAATTTGATGGTATGATTTGATTATAAAATAATAAAATGATTAAAATGCCCTTAAATTTAAATTGATGTTAGTCTTAATTAAAATTCATAAGTAATTTTAATTTTAATTTTTTAATAATTTTTAATTAATTTTTATTTTTATTTTTATAGCCAATAATTAATTTTATTTTCTATAATCAATAACTAATTTCAATTAAATGCATAAAAAACTAAAATCAATAAAATATATAATAAATTATCTTCTAATAACTAAATTGAGAAAATATAATAAAATTAATATACAAGGAAACCCATAATGAAAGAAATTAAAAATTATTAAGTTAAAATGATAGTTTTGAAAAATGAAATATTTATAGAAGGTATTTTTGAAATAAAAAAATTTCAAACCACATGAAACCACCAAATCAGTGGTTTCAAAATTTGGGCAAAAAAGCATGGTTTTAAAACCATGACTAAATCATGAAATATAATGTCATTCTATTGGAAATCAAAATAAACCATCCAAATTCATCATTCAAATAAGGTGTAAGGGTAATTAGAGCTGTAGAGATAGTACCAATAATCATTAAAGTACGTCCTTGGAACCAGTGGCGGAACTAGGATGTTACTGAGAGGGTCGGCGGCATGCACTTATGGTGGTGGGGCTTCCCTACCTGGGCTGTTGCTGCTGGTGGCTGGTTCAACCTGGAGAGGGAAGGGGGAGAGGGAAGAAGGAGAAGAGATTTTTTTATTTTTGAACCGGCCCAAGCGAAACGGCGTCGTTTCGCTTGGACCGGTTTATTTTTTTTTAAATAAACCCCTGGCGAAACGGCGTCGTTTCGTTAGGGGTTTATTTATAAAAAAAAATTAGTCCCTGGCGAAACGCAGCGAGAGGTTCGTCTACCCCTCGCTGCAAATACTTTGAAACTCAGCCCCCTTCAATGGGGACTGAGTTTTTCACGCCTCCACGCCTCCCTTCTTTTGGGAGCCGGTGAGGGGGATCGTGTGACCCCACACGATTCCATAGTGGTTCCGCCACTGTTTGGAACACAAACTGAAGGAACTATCAGTGAGAATATAAATGGCTCCATTGTGCAAAAATCATGCTAAGAGAATATTGTCTTACTTCTAAATCCTGGTGCAATGATAAAGATTGAAAAGCTTCTTTAATAAAATTAGAAACTGCAAGCACCTGAAAT
Source organism: Garcia nutans (assembly GCA_947685225.1). Lineage (NCBI taxonomy): Eukaryota > Viridiplantae > Streptophyta > Magnoliopsida > Malpighiales > Euphorbiaceae > Garcia > Garcia nutans. Next base: position 54,067,588 of record CANTUV010000012.1, read on the forward strand.
ATCATGAAGATGGAAAATAAAGTACGGGTGAGCAAAATTTGGTAGATAAATCGCAGAATAATTTGGTCGATCCAATTAAAAAATTTATATAAATTTAATTTTTAATTTGATTAATTGATTTAGTCATTAACAGTTAATCGAATTTATTTTTTAAAAAAATTATTTAGCTATTTATTATTTATTTTTTAATTCTTTAATTATATAATTTTTTATAATAAATATATATTTTTATTATAAAATAAAGTTATATTTTATTTATTTTTATAATAAATTTTATTTAATTATTTAATCATATTAATATTGGTATTATAAATATAATTTTTATTATAAAATAAAAAAATTAAATCAGTTTAATTAATTAACTGAATCGACCTATTTAATTCGATTAATTAATTAAATCCATACAAATAAAATTTTGATAAATTTTAAAAAGTATAATTAACTTTTAAAAAATTTGGGTTAAAGTAAAATAAATGATTTAAGAATAAGAAACCTATAAGCTGAACCCTCGACTTACTATAAAAATTACAGACAAAAGTCAAAGAAAAAAAAAAGAAAGAGACGATCTAAAACTATCGATTGTTAGACGGCCATCAGCAGTCCCGCTAGATCTAAATTGTTACCCAATAAAGGGTGGCGCCTGCAAACTCTGAGAGAAATAATATTAGAATTCGTACTTGTGATTACGCTAATAATAGTATCCAACTAAATTTGAATCAAAATCAAGTCAAACTGAAAGTTTTATCAACTTTTCGTTAAAATATCTATCTTATTAATCGAGTTTAATCTTTATATATATATATATATATATATAAGCAATAGAATATTTGTCCATATGAAAATGAAATGAGATAAGAAATGGTTTAAACGGCTATTATAGTTTTTAAGCACTGCAATCGGAAAGCCCATCTCTCCATTTCCCTCCATGGCTTCAATTTGGCAGTACCTTTCGCTCCCTCCACTTTCCAAATCCCCTCTCTCTCCCAAATTCTTCACTCAACTCCACTTTCCTCGCTCCATTTCCACTTCTCCGACCGCCAAAACCCGATCCTCCTCTGCCTCAACAACAAGGGTCGAGCATGACCCGGAGACGAACTCCGACTCCATGTCTATCGATAATCTTCACCACTTCATTGACCTCAATCTAGGCAAATGGCACGGTTCTTTCCATGTGAGTTTTGCTAGCTTTATTCAAATTTTAAATTGCATATTGTTTTATTTTGTTTCAATTGCATGAATTTGATTTTTTTTAATTTGGCAGCAATTTGATGCGAAAGGGACATTGATGCAAAAAATTAGTACAAAGCTTTCTGTAAACTCTTATGGAGAAGATGAACTCATCAGTCTCATTCAAACGTAATTGTCGATTCATTCTTTGATTAATTAGTCTGAATGTTGCAATTAGGTCTAGAATTTGAAGAGATTTTGACATAATTTAGGTTAAAATTCTTGAATTTGTTCAATTTTGTAATTTTTATAATGTTTGATCTTCAAAGTGAATAAATAAAAGTCAATGAATTTTGTTATCGAGAAACAGTTGTTAATGATTAAGAGCTAGTAGTCTTTTCTTGGATTAATACTACTGTGGCTTGTAGGCTGTATATAAAACAACCACCAACAAGCACTTCAATCTCTGGATATGATGAGGCTCCAGAATGGGCGGAATACAAGATAAAGGAAACCAACATGTTCACTGTGGACAAATATCAACAGGTGAGTTTGTTTAACACTTACAAAGTTTCTTAATTCATCCATTTTCTAGTTCCTCAAGAAAGGAAACATCTTTTGCCCTTTATTTCTCGTGTTTTCTATTGAATATCCATAATGATTAGTCTGCAGATTGGCTTTTTCCCCAATGAGAGGGCTTTTGCTCTAAGGTACCAGACAGCTGGCATGTTAGAAACTGTTCTAAGGCAAGGAGTGCTGGGGGAAGATGACACCGGAGAGGAATCACCTAGGTGAGTGCTTCTTTGCTCAGAAGCGTTCTTATTGCCAAGGAGTGCACTAATCTAGCTTTTTCAGTAATAAACACAGCATAATCTGTGTTTATCAAAATTAAAATGACCAGAGTAGAAATGGAAGTTCCAGAAAATTTTTGGTCTTGTGCATTTTGCTGTTATTTTGTGGTAAAGTATAAACGAGAATGAATATTTGGAAATAAAGGAGAGTGAATATTTGGAAATAGGTTCTAGAGGTTTTACAGAGGCCAGCAGGCTGACATGATTAGCTACCATAGCTGGCTATGCTGGGCCTTTGGCACAACGGATTCAGGGAGGTGATCTTGGACCCAGAATATGAGAGCAGAATGATATGATTCATTAGGTTCTGATGTTTATAATGATTATGAGTTCATTGCTTCTATATTCTATCCCATCAGGAGAAATCTGATGCTACCAATGAACCTAGCTTTTGATTTAGCTCTTTTAAGATGTACGGTCCTATCCAGATTTGCTAACCTAGCACCATAGTGAGTAATCTAGCAGGCATTGTATCTCTTTTTCAACATTCAAGCAGTACTTGAGCTTTTTGCTCGCTAAGGGAGAATTGATCACAAAGCATACCATTTTTCCCAATGATCTGTCCCAAATAATTATGCCCAATTTTACATTACTGAGTTTGGTGCAGAACCTTTGTTTGGCTCGGGTTATCTTCACAATCTTGAACAAGGCTCTAATAGTTATTTATGAACTCTTAACTCTGTTCTTGCAAAGAATGTTCTCAATAGTGCTGAATTTTCTTTGTTTTCCATCTTTTGATTTGATATGCATTTTCTGATTATGGTTAACAAGCTTTATTTTACAATGTAATTGCTTACTTCTGACTCATCTTTTTTTTTACCTCAACATGTAGAAATCTTAAGCTCCCATCTAAGCAGCCTTCTATTGTATGTGAGAATTGCCTCTATTCACAAGAGAAAGATAGGCGAGCAAGAGCTTTTCATATAATGGATCCAAAAGGCCTTTTAGAAATGCTTCTTATCTTCCTTGAGGAAAGAGGTGATGGGGTCCTTTCTCATCCATCACTTGACAGTAACACGGTAAGTATAGTTACAAATAGTTACCAATTAAAATACGGAGACGTAAACCTTGAGCAATTGATCCCTGAACTGTTTGATTGAGATTATATTAAATTTTAAGTATCCAGTCCATATGATGACAAGATTTTTTTTTATTCTGATTGTAGGATGATGCAAAGCGGATCCTCCCATTTCTTGGTCGGTGGAAGGGCCATTCTATTACAAAACGTAGTGGTGTTTATGGATCAACAATTGCTGAAGCTGATACAGTAGCTTTGCTTGAAATGGATGATAATGGTCAGCTGATCCAGGTATCTAATTGCTTTCTTCAGAAAGGGAAATCAGAAGGCAAGGGATTGGAACTAGAGACTTTGAGAAGATATATGAATAGTAATGCAACTGATGCCATTGAGAGTTTGAAACCTCAGCAACAATCTGGCATGCATATAGTGTACACTTGGGACATACTGGGTTTGAAGATCTATTCATCCCAAGAATCCTATTCTAGTTTTAATTTTGAAATAGCTAAAATAGAATTTAATAGTAATCTGGAAAATTATACTTAAGCCTAGATGTTGTTTCCACCTAAATATAAAATTCAAATATAAAAATATTATAAAACATTGAAATCTGGGACAGATTGCATTAATTCTGCTGTACGTCATGCTCTACTGAACTAAAAGAGGTAAAACAAAAAATCAGTTGTGCTGTTGTCTAGGTCCCACAACCTTCTTATACTGTGTTACTGTCTCAAATGGTAGATTTAAAGATAAAATAACTCCTTATGGTAGATTTCTAATCTCTTCTAAAATTACTTGCATGTATATTCATTCTTTGCAAGTCAGTTAACTTTTCCCCTTCTTGTGCTTAGATGATGGAACATATTAAAATTTGTGTGAATAACGTGCACAGGCAATGTGTTATTTGATTTAATCTGTTGATTTACATGTTTCTCATATTTAATTTGTTGATTTACATGTTTCTCATACTCGATGGTCAATTTGTTTGGGGTTGGAAACTGAATCTCTTTCTTATTAACAAAAATTGCCAGGATATTACTTCAACATCCGATGTACGTGATGTTACAACTTGTGTGCACTGGACAGGCAACATGGTAGACGACTTGGTTACATTTGATGGAGGATACCAGATGACATTTTTACCTGGAGGCATGTACATGGGATACCCTTCTAACATCGCAAAGAGTGTTGCACAATATAAGTCATTTCATTTAGAGTTTTGTTGGCTTGAGGCTCCTGGTAAAAGACAGAGACTGGTTAGAACTTATGACATAGAAGGCTTGGCTGTTTCATCAACTTATTTCTCTGAAATTAAATTGTGAGTTCTCTCTTTCTGCGTCATTGCAAGAGTTATTCTGTTTTGGGTTCAATATAGAAAAATTCATCTTTCTGCTCCAAATTGTGTATTAAATTTCGAGTAGCTGATTGTAATTTTATGAATTTTTATAAGGCCCAACAAAGTTCATCCAAATTGTAAATTATGGGTTTTCCTTGTAGCAGGCTCGAGTGACACCCTCCACCATATTTTTAAAAAATTTTATTTTTTTACAAAGGATATTTTAGTTATTTTATTATAAACTTATAATAAACTCATTATAAATAGTATAAAATTTATAAGCTCATTATAAATTTATTTTAAACTAATTATAAATTTATTGTAAACTATCTGTAAACTAATAAAAATATGATATTTTGATAAATATTTTATAAATTTTAATATTTTAGTAAATATTTTATAAATATGGTATATTTAAAATTATTTTTAATTTTTCTTGTATTTTTATCAAAAATTCTATATTTTAATCCCAATTATTGAGTAGCCAATTGATACTCGAATACTACTTTTCATTCATTTAAAATGCCTTTTATGTTTGCTCTCCACTTCTCAATGGTACAAATCTGATTCAATTAATAAACTATTCTATTAGTATTAATTAATTGGATTAAGCCTGATAGCATATGTAAGATAATTTATTAAACAATCAATACATTATTATGTGGGTTATTTATTTCAGTTGATTGATCATCGAAGTTCCAATCTTGAAATTGAATGGAAATTAATCATCATCTTATTTTTCTTTATGATCAACTGAAAGAATATCTATTCATGCTAGTGATAAAATCTGATTCACTATTTAAAATATCATGATTTGTGCATTTACTGATTTACATACGCCTAGAGAATTTTCAGTTGACTGATTGGATTATGCTTCGTTGGTGATGAGACGCATATAAGCCTTCTCAAGATTTTATTTTTTCTAGTATTGATACAAGGAAATCGACCTGAGTCGATTAGGGAATTTGCATTTGTCATGGTATATTTTTCTAGATGTTATTTAAATTAAGATATATATTTATTGTTAGATTAAATTTCTGAATATTAAGAATTGATATATGAATTATAATAAATCTTATAAATGTACAATAATCTAAAAAAATTAGGGAAAAAAAATGAATGAATGAATGAATGATTGAATAAATCAGTCCTTGGCTTAACTTGGGCATACAGTTGTGGCCTCCAATCTATATTATACATTAGGGGTGAACATATTTTTCCAACCTAATTGAACTGAACGGATGTTGGTTGGTTTTTAATTTATAATGAATATTCGGATAAAATTAGATTTGTATTTTTAAAAAATTTCAATTTTAGTCGATTGATTATATTGAGATTTATTTTTTGTTTGATTTCAAACTCGATCAATAAAGTTATATAAATATATGATGTTATATATATATATATAATATATAATATATTTTATAACTGGATCCAGACTAAATTTAATCCCATAAAGCCATATATATAATATTATACATATATTTATAATATATATTATATACTATATAATTTGACTGTCCGAGTCAATCCAAAAATATATAAGTTGATCGAATTTGATTTGTTATTTTTAAGACTTCATTGAATTTTAATCAGATTAAAATATATTATAAACTTAATCAAACATGATCGATGCACAACTCTAGTATATAGCATTGATATTGAGTTGGTGATTGGGAACAAAACTAAATAAAAGTTGGCAAGTTGGAGTCACGTTTTATTATTTGTGTGACATGAAAGTTTTATATGATTGAAAAGAAAAAAAATTGTTAAAAAATTATCAATTGGAGAGGTTAAATATATTTAAAAATGTTTTAAAAAATTAAAAATTATTTTAAAGTTTAGAAAATTTGTTAATATATTTAATAATTTTTATAATATTTAAAATATTATTGTTATTCTCAACAGCAAAATCAAGTAAATCTTAGGTACGTGTATGTATTCAGCATAGGGAATTGACTTTGTAGTTATGTAAGGACGATGGCCAGCTTCTCGCAGAATTGCACTATTTTAAACAGTTAAATGAAGCAGTCCGTTCTATATTGATATTTTTATTTATTTATAAAATAATAAGTAATTCTGTCAATTTGCAATGGACGAAATATTGATCAATGTGTCGTTGCCAATTTAATGAGTTTGGGGAAAAACTCTTTATTGGTTATCACCGACTTGAACCGTTGGCTCTTAACATCAATCATTAATGCAAAGGCTTAGGGAGAAAGTAGAGCTGTCAAAAACTGGAAAAATTATATGCTACAACCGTTGTAGCAATAAATGCCTACAACGGACCAATGGAATTCTTACACGTAGATTAAATGATTTATTTTATTGGTCCGTTGTAAGCATTTAATCAAAGTGTAAGAATCTCATTGGTCCGTTGTAGGCATTTATTGCTACAACGGTTGTAGCATATAATTATTCCAAAAACTGAGTTATGATATGCAAAAACATTATGTAAAATATACAAAATTAATAAATTAATATTAATTTTAAATATATTAATATTATAAATGGATTGATCTATTTATAATAAGACTTTAAGTGAGTTGTTGATAAATAAATTTACTGCAATTTATTTAATTAAAATAATATAATTTTTATATAATTTAAAACTATATTATTTTATTATTATTTATTTTAAAAAATAAAAATAAGTATTATATATTTATTATATTATTATAATTTTATTATTGTGTGATGTATTATTATTTATTTAGAAATATTTTATTTAATTCTTAGTTAATCTTATTAAAAATTTATTAATTTTATTTAATTATAAAATTATTTTTTAAATTTAATTATTAATTAATTTAAATTTAATTTTTTATAAATTTTAAAAATTATTTTTATAAATAAATATTAAAAATTAAATAATTTATATAATTTATATAATCAAATATTATATATTTTATATCAAATAACATTTTTTAGCTTAGAATTTAGAATAGAATTTATGAAAGAAAATAGAATAGAATAGAAAATAAAATAAAAAAAATTTTATTACAAAATTTATATTGGAAACTATATATTATCTCATTAACTTTTTTTTTATATTATGTTCTAATATTAAAATATAATACATACTCATTATTTATTTCATATTAATTGTATTATATATATATTTATGTATTTTTAAGAAATTTTTAATATATTTATATTTTAAAATTAATTTAATAATAATTTTATTTTATGAATAATTTTTTAATTGATTATTTATGAATATAAAATTATTTTAAATTAAAAATATTATATGGATTAAATGGATTATATCGAGTTATGTGATTCATATATAATCCATTTAAGTAAACGTATTGTACGTATCGTATCCGTGTAACCCATTTAATTTTTATATTGTATTTATGTCGATACGATTAATAAATGGGTCATATTCATGTTGACCTTAGTTGTATCACTATAGTAGATTAACCCGATTCAAACACGACCCGTCAACTCATTTTAACGTCCCTAAAAAAAGTTATTTGAAAATTAGTCCCAAGAAAATTTTCTTTTATATGTCAAAATCAAATAATTGTAAATTTATTAATATTAAAAATATTATTATAAAATATAACTATAATAAAAAAATATTTATGTATATTAGATTATAGAATTAGTGGTTTATTATATTTATTTGTATATATCGGTATATTATCAAATGACAAAAAAATTTAATTCTTTTGATTATGAAAAATAAAGTTCATTAATATTATGATATTGTATAACTAATTATATTCACCATTTTTTAATAAATGGTCAAGTATGAAATTTTTTTTGGCAGTAGACATTTTTAGAAAATGATTCTCATTGTTTACATTTAAATAAGATAATATTAAGCTCATGCGATACCTATATTATTTTTTTACTAAAAATATCATCATAAGGTGTAAAATATAATTAATTATAACACACATTTAATACAAAAAAGTGTGACTTTTTTTAATACAGGTTTATACTTTTTGATTGATTTACTATAAGCAATTGTAGCATTAATACAATATTAATTATACATATAAAAATTCAAATGGATAATTTTAATATATAAACACGTGTTGAGTTTGTATAAATGAAGGTAGTATGAGATTTAATAAAATAAGTTAAGGTAAAATAAAGTAAAATATAGCATTTGTTTTTATTATTTTTGGAAACAAAGTATGATTTTTAAAAATTTAATATCTTTATTATTTATTTGGTTAAAAAGTATCATAAGATAAGTCATATATAAAAATTAAAAATATATTCTTTCTAATTTAACTCTTAATTTTTTAAATAATGTCAATCTTATTAATTTTTTATCTTCTTAAATAATACCAATCTCAATAAATCTTATCAACATTATTTTTTTTAAATAAGGTTGATATATTTATTAAATTAATATTTTAATATCAATAATAATAAATATTTAATATTAGTCTCAATGAATATTTAATATTACAAATGAGAGAAAACAAGAGATAAGAAGTAAAGAATCAGTTCTTTCTAATTTCTAATGAAGTTCTCTCTCTCTCTCTCAATAGAGTTCGCTCCATCCTTGTTAGCTCTAAATTTCGATCAGTGTCAGCCCTGGATCTCCCTTTTTCTTTTCCTTTTTTATTTTATTATTCATATCGATGCTTATTTTCTTCTAGGTTTTTGCGGTCCCTTGTGGGAGATTTAGGTACAAATTGTGAAGGGTCTAGGTTTTTTAATACGTATCTGCTAGGTTATCTATCATTCTTTTACTATCTTTTTTTTAGCCTTCTAAAGCTTCTTTTATGTGGGGTTTATTACTAGCAAAATTTTCTTCTTTAGAATAAGTCTGCTTTTCTTTAGGCACCAAGTTCTCAGATGATCTCAGATTATATAGAATCATCTATCTTGGCTTACTTTGGATATTGTTATTGTTGTGCTTCGACTCTCTATGGCATTCATCTCTAGCCAGAGGGTTGTTGCCCTTCCTTGCATTGTCTCAAGGGAGAGGATATCTATTTTAGATATCTCTAGTTTTTTCAGATTACACTCGGTGACCTTTCAAATGCTATTCTTGGCCGCAATCTCCCTAGAGCCCACAAAGTCTAAATTCATATGGCTCTAGTCTCTGATTGTTCAAGTTTAACTCAGTTGAGATTAATAAAGCTTCTATATATGCTGCTTTTGCCTCTTGTTTCTATGGGTTATTATATGTTTTATCTTATGAATGAATTTACACTTTTTATTAGCCAAAAAAAAAATAAACAAGTAAAGAATCAGTAGCTATGTTATAACTGCTAGTAGGTAGAAGAAATAAATAAAGCATAAATCTTAAATTTCATTAAAAGAAAAGAATAACATTGAAATAAATTTTATTTAACCCTTCAAAAATTTCCAAAATAGAAAGTACAATTTAAGTAGAAAACTAAAATATTTTTTAACCCTTCAAAAACCTTCATTTAACTTCTTTTACAATCTATACATTTCTCATAAATATAAAATTAACCTTCTCGTCCAAACGTACTCTAAGTATATGAATGTTTATGCATCTTAAATAATATTTATGATCAGCAAAGTAAAATAAAAATTCAACTTTTTTTAAAATAAAAATTGAATTTTAATTGTTGTTTCAATATTATTAACATCATGAATTATAACTTTTAAAATATACGATATATACAATATATGTTTTATTTTGTACTTTCTAATAGTAATTAAAAAAATTTAAATCATGTGCTAAATTATTTATAATATTCTCAAAATTATATGATTTGACTTATTCAAAAATATTATATTATTAGAAAGTCGTAGTTAATAGATTGTTTACCGTATGATAATTAGTAGAGTATATATGTAATTATGAATTTCTCAAAAAATGTTTTTTACCTTTGTTATTTGATTTTTATAGTATTAGAATTATGATATATACATGCATAAAAGTTTAAGTACAGCATAATAACATTGTTAATATGAAAATTACACGTGTGTGTAAAATATATATATATATATATATATCATATAATATATAGAGTTAGTTAGTTGTTAATTATTTGAAAAATTATAATTAAGCAGAATTAGTGAGTACATTTTTATCACACCAAGCATCACACTTGGTGTTTTTCTATATAGATTATAAAATTTCATTTTTTTATTTTATTAAAATCATGTAAAAATTAATTATTTATATATAAATTTTAAATTATTTAAATTATATCTTATCAATTTCTATTACTTAATCATCTAGATAAATAATATGCAAAAAATAAATGCATCAATCGATTTAATTTTTAAAATTTGTTTATCTAACTTTTATTGACTAAAAAATTTCAAATAATTAATCATAATTTAAAATTAAATTGAAATAATAATGTAGTAATATTTGTAATTAAAGTAAAGAAACCAAAATTTTTTCTATAATATATATATCATCTTTTTTATTATATAATAATTTCAGTCAAATAAATTTTTATTGGATTTTTAAATTTATAATTTTGTATGATATATATATATATATATTACTAATGACTGTTCAGACAAAATTCTATTTCAAAAGAAGTTCAAGAAAATAAGTACTTTTATAGTTTCTTTTCATTATCCATTAGATAGCATGTGATATCACTTTATTGTTAAATGAAAAAAATTAAATAATATTTATAATTTATATTTATATTATATATAATAATATTTTAAAATTATATTATATATATAATAATATTATATATCAAGAAATGAATTCTAAGTCAATTGAAGATATTTTCTTATCAATCCAGAGATTATTTTGATTTCATTAGTAATGAGCACTCGAAATATAACATGTTGACCAATCAGAAAAAAAAATTAACATCTAAAATAAAGATCATTTTTGAGGAAAAATAAATAGAAAAATAATAAATAAAAAAAGAATTACGGCCCTCAGTTAAGGTTGTCCTGTGTAGTTAAGGTTGTCCTGTTTAGTGCGCTTTGATTTGATGAGTTTGTTGAGGTGGGACACTTTGATTTGAAATTGCGGCCGTGGATAAAATGCTCTATCAGTGGAAATTTAGAATCCAAATACTAAATTTTGTTTTTAAAAAAAGCAAAATAATTTTTTTTTAACAAATAAAAAATACATCTATAAAATATAAATAAAATTATATAATTTTAAATTATATTTACTAAATTTTTTAAATTTTTTCTGTATAAATAATAAATAATTATAACATACTTTAAATAATTTAAATTTTAACAAAATACTTATTTCAATTATAAATATATTAAATCACCTTCCTCTTCTATACGAAGATATTTTTATTGAGAATAATAAATAATCTCTATTAAAAAAGAATATATTAAGATATAATCTTTAAATAAAAAAAAATTATATAATAAAAATTTAAATTACATTCAGTTTTATTTTAAAAAATAATAAAATACAAAAATAAAAATATATATTAAATATTAAATATTTATTTATTTAAAATTTTTTAAAATAATAAATTATAATAAATTATAAATAAAGATGAAAAAATAAGAGAGGCAATATTTAATTAGAAAATACCATACGTTGAATTTTTAATATCTCAAAGATAAATTATTAATTCAGTGATGATTTAAATATTCTCTTTAAAAATGAAATAATTTCTCTTTTCAAAATGTTTATTGAGAGATTATATGAAATGTAAGTTTTGGTGTATGAGATAATTCTTTCATTTCTTCTCAAACTCTCACTATTTATATTAAAAATTAAACTTGGTTGAGTATAATTATAACATGTTATAAATGATATTTTTACAATTTGTAAAAAAAAATTCATGGAGGAAGTGAAAAAAAAAAAAAGAAAAGAGTGGAAGAGTGGAGCAATCAAAGGTAGGTAGATAACTCATTTGCTCCGTAGGGCTATAATCTAATCGAGCCGAATTTTAAAAAATTTAAATTCAGTTCGATATAAAATAATCAATTTTAAATTTAAATTCGAGCCGAGTCTAAGTCAAGCCTAAATTTTATATTGAATCAGCTCATATACATATATTTCGAACTTAAGTTCGATGTCAATTTTAATTGAATTTAATAAATTTATTTTAATTTTTTAATTTTTTATTCATTTTTAAAATTTTTCAGAGTAGAAATATTAAAATTAATATTTGTATAAATGACGAATATTATGATTATATTTATATTAATAAAAATAAAATAATATATAATAATAATTTTATATTCTATCATAAATTAATAATTTTTTAATAATTTTTTATTAATATTAATATAAATTTTACCCACTATTAAATAAGTATCAATATTCGTAATTTTAAAATATAATATATAAATAAAATTTATTAAATTAAATTATTATATAAAAATTATTTATTTTATATAATTTATTTTATTTATTATATATAATAAATAATAATAAATTATATAAATTAAATTAGTTAAAAAATTAATATATCCAAATATATTGATTGATAGATAAATTAAATTATATATATTATAAATTCAGCATAATAAAAAATTTAGCTTGTAAATTAATTCAAGAATAATTTAAGAGTTATATAAATAAATTAATTTATAAATTTAATAAATTTAATATTTTTTAATTTAATAAATTAGCAATTCAAATTCAAAAGTTTTTAATGAAATAGGAATTCAAATTGAAATAGGATAGTTTTGATTTATTTGCGGTGCTATCCATAAACCGATAAAGATAGTTTGTTGTTGTATTGGACTTACAAGAGCAACGCTATCACTATAAGCTTTTTTCTTAAGTGGGGTCCCCATTCCAAACTGTTGTTTTTATTTAAAAAAGAAAATCAGCAAAAACAAATTAATTATATTCATTCATTGTCAAAATTTTTAATATAATTGCGAAGTTTCAAAATTTAGTGATTTATAATAAAATCATTTGATTTTAATTGTCGGTAAATTTTTGTGAAAAATATAAATGTTTATTATATTTGCTAATATATATGTTTTTATAATTATAAAGCTGGTAGTATTTAAAACTTAATTTTTAATTAAAAATTTTAAATGAAATCATGTCAAAATTTATTTATAGTGCATTTGATTGCACAAAAATTTTAAAAAAATTAACTAAATAATTTTATTTGAGAAAAAATATTATATTTATTTACAAATAATCTATATAAAATAAAATATTAGTTATACTAAATTTTACCAACTATTTGTTAAAATATTTTATTTAGGGGAAAGTAGAAAAAATATTTTATCGAAAAAGTGAATTGAGAAGTCCACATGTCAAAAGCCAATTATACTTTTAATTTAAAATATAATAAAATAAAAAAGAGATGTTATAATGATAGTTTTGGTATTACTTAAATTTTTTCTGTAAAATTAGACTGTACTCATATAAATTAATATTTTTTTAATCTATTTTTTTAATATTTTATTATATTTTTTTGACACAGTAATATAATATTTTTCAGTAAAATATATTCTATGTAATATATTTCTATAAAATATATTTTCAATAATTTATCAAACGCACTATAAGTATGAACATTGAACTTATGGAAGAAAACGTGAATTTTTTAAAAAAAATATGAAAATTTTTGAATTGCTCTTCATCACAATAATGGTAGTTCTCATTTCAAATGCATGCCATTTGTATAATGAAATGACTAATAAGCTAATGTGATTAGTATAATGTACATGTGAGTATTTTTTTTTTAAAAAATATTTTAATTAAAGTTGGTTTAATATTTAATAAAAGTGATAATAATAAATATCTGTTTATATTAATTATTAAAAATATTTTAATTAATATATATTATGTTTATCAATAAATTTAGCTGGCCATATTTACCCTAATCGATTAGATTTTAGATGATAGCATTATTAATTATGTGGAAGTTTATTGTGTCTTTTGTTAAAAATTAAAATTAAAATTTTAATTTTAGAATAACATCATTTTCTATTTTATTAAGTTTCATCTCCTCGCGAAATTTCACATTTTCAGTGTCCATCAATCATTTAAAGTTTTGAAATATCAATTAATTTATTAATTATTAATTGCATACTTCATATTTAAATTCTTTTTCCTTTCATATTAAAAAAAATATAGTTTCTTATTAATTATTTTTGCAATGAAATCACATATCACTTGTATAACTTGTATCAATCAATATCACTTATATAATAACTCATATCAATCAATATCAATACATATTATCCTATATCATTTGTTTAGTAACTATTTTCTATCCATATCAAGACATAACATCTTATATCAAGACAAATCATCTCATATCAATACATATCATCCCATTTCACTTGCATAATAACTTATATCAATCAATATTAACATCTATCAATACATATCATCTCATATCATTTGTTTAATAACTATTTTCTATCCATATCAAAACATATTATTTCATATCAAGACATATCGATACATATCATCCCATATCATTTTGTTTAATAACTATATTTATTGCCAAGTTCATTGAGTATTTTATAATAAAAGGGCTAATTTTTCAGCACTGCACACATTTCATCTATGTTTTAAAAGAAATATAAGATAGAATTGCATTAATAAAAGAGAAAAAAATAAACACACCATATAAGAATTTAATTGCATCGATATATAGGCCAATAATAATATTTCTTGATAAAGCAAATTTTAATATATCAATTTTATGTAATAATAGCCATATATTATCTTTAATAATACACTACACCAACTTTAAGAGAAAAACCATTAACAAAGAAAAAAAAATACACTATTATCATTGTTTCTTCATGGTCATACAAAAGAAGATAAGTTTCTCCACGGTAGCTATTACAACACCAATAAAGAAAATTTTACCCAACTCATGTATTGCATTTGTCTTCTCTAACTCTCTCTTTTCCTTATCTAATCTATCAACTTTCCTCAATAGAGTATTGATGATGTTCGTAGCTTGTTCAGAATTTTTCGAATCTACCTAAATAAAAAATTTATATTTTTCTCAGCGAGTCTATTTTTCCAAATGATAAAACCCATTATTTAACAATAATAATGTGAGTACACAATATCCAAATACAAATAACATAAAACAAATTAAAAATTTTACATACCTCATAATTGTTGCAATCATAAAAATGTCTCCCTGGATTATCTTCTGTCCATGACACTTAAAGGGGTGCAAGCTAACCTCATTCGTAATAGGAGCATTATATTTAGAATATTCAATTTGCGAATGCGGTGAGATATTCAACATGATTCAACATCTAACTAAATCACTGTACATATTCACAATATAAATTTTAACGTCCTTATTGGTAGAAAATGATTCAATTCAATATAATTTTTTAATACGCATATCAACACATATCAATTTATATCAACACATATCAATCTATATCAACCTATATTAATATATAAATATACAATTTTAGACTGTTTATCACATCTAAATATCATTTAAAACAAAAAAAAAGATTCAATCCAATATAATATTTTAATATACATATCACTCATATAAATCCATATCAACCTATATCAATACAGAAATACACAATTCTAGAGTATATAGTACACTTAAATACTATTTAGAATAGAAAATAATTCAATTCAATATAATTTTTTAACACACGTATCACTCATATCAATTCATATCAACCCATATTAATCCATATCAACATAAATTAATATATAAATACATAATTTTAGACTGTTTATCACACCTAAATACCATTTAGAACAGAAAAAGATTCAATCCAATATAATCATTTAATACATATATCATTCATATAAATCTATATTAACTCATGTCAATCCATATCAATCCATATCAACTCATATCGGCATACAAATACACAATTCTAGAGTTTTTAGTATACCTAAATACAATTTAGAATAAAAAATAATTCAATATAATATAATCTCTTAACACACGTATCACCCATATTAACCCATATATATCAATTCATATTAATGTACAAATATATAGTTTTAGACTATTTAGAACATACTAAACATTATTTTTCACAGTATGAAATTATTAATTACAATTACCCAAATAACTCTTAACAACCTATAACGCAATCATTAATTATAATGACTCATCGATACCCTATAATAATCTCATAACAAATGTAAAAACTCTTAAAAAAATTTATATTAATTTTTAATAAAATATGACAGATCTAACACATAAAAATCTAGACGTGTTTTACGTCTTATATCGTTTAAACTCTTTAAACCTCTATAAAATAAAATAACAAAAGAAATGAAGAACAGATGACCACGAGAAGAAAAAGCTATAATATCGACAAACTAAATTAAAGTAAAATTTTTTTTTTTAGCATTGAACTTTTAAAACCCAAAATATAAATGTATTATTCGGATTTCATTATATTTGTACTCGAACATATACATTTATTATTCAAATTTTATCATATTTATTCAGATCTGATTTTTAATTACAATATATATATATATATATAGCTTAAAAGCAGCATCAACACAGCACTGCTGCAGTTTCAACAGAGGAGAAGTTACTGGTTTTGGATCTGCGAACAGAAGACAGCGACGGTGAGCAAACTATGGTGAACTGGCGGCGGTAAGCACGCAGGCGACGATGAGCAGAGTCAAGATTAGGTGAGAAATCGGGAGTCTGAAGGACATATATATGAGAGACACGTCATCAGCTTCAGCGTAGTCGGTGGTGACCATCGTCTTGCAAATTACAGATCTGTTAAAACCCTTCTTCTCCAGCGGGTAACGGCACCGTAGTCGGTGTTTGTGGACACCACCGTCTCAGTGCAACCTCCAGTCACTCGCCCAAATCGCCGAGAACTTTGCAAGACGCAATAAACCGTCCTCATCGGTTTCTTTTCTTCATCGGCACGGCTCTGGATTCTTCACTTCCGGCGGCCCCTTTAGGGTCTGCTGGGATTTCGTTCATTGATGCTCTTAGACAGGGGTTACCTGCTGTTTCAGATGGGACTACTGGTCCATCAGCTCCTTCCCTTTCGACAGAATCTTTGTTGGTGAAACAACCTTACCGTTTTAAGGGAGTGCCAGCAATATCCTTTACCGAGGAAGAGATTAATGATCTTGCTTTGCCATATACCTTTGCTTTGATTGGTTTTTTCGGATCTGGACGTCCGGGTATGAAAGGGCTCAAGAAGGCTATGGATTCTATTGGTTTCAAAGGGGATTTCTTATTGGGTTTGATTGATGATCATCAAATGTTGATTAAATTCACCTTTGAGGAGGACTATTTGAGATTTTGGCTTCGACAATTATGGTACTTTAATGGTTTTGCGATGCGAGTTTTCAAATGGACATCCGATTTTCGCCCCGATATTGATTGCCCATTATATCCAGTTTGGATCACACTAGAAGGCCTTCCAATTCATTTATTTAACAAAAGAGCATTATTCCCTATTGCAAGATTAATAGGCAAACCCCTTAAACTTGACTCAGCAACGATATCGTGCATCCGTCCTTCTGCAGCCCGGCTTTGCGTTGAGGTGGATCTGTCTCAGGAGCTTGTTGATCGTGTTTGGATTCAAAATGGCAAGACTGGATTTTTTCAACCGTTATTTATGAAGGCTTACCCCCTTATTGCTCCAATTGCTGTAAAATTGGCCATCCACCTGATTCGTGCGAGTTTAAAGGTAATATTGATCAGGATACTGCTGTTGCTGGAACGAATAAGGCTAATCTTGACAATAATAATGCAGCTGATACTCCAAAACAAATTTGGGTTCCTAAACAAATTATTCGTGGTCCAGATGCTAACTTGGCCTCCAAGGATTCAAATCTTGTCAATAACTCTGATCAGCAGGAAAATAATGCAACTGTGCATGGTACTGTTGTGAATAACGCTCAGGATGAGGTTAAGCTCCCGCAACAGGCTTCTATTATGCCTTTAAAGGATTCTTCAGTTATTGTTAATTTGGTTGATCATACTGATGTTGCTATGGATGGTTCTAATACTGCTGATACTGCTGTTTTAACAACATCCTCGGAGTCCCCTCCTTTACAAATGCACGATCAGGTTCCTCCTGTTACTGATTCAGTTGTGTCAGACATTGAGGGAGTTAATATTAGGAATCAACAAGCTATTTCGGATATAGAGGGGGAGAACGATGTCTCTGATTCGGATTATGTTGATCGGTTTTCTGATGGCGCACCTTCTAATGATCATCAGAATGAGATTAATGCTGATGGTTTTATGCCGGTTAAAACTCAAAGACGTGGAAGACCGAAGAAGGCTCAAAAGCTTCAGGCTAAACAGGTTATCACTAACTCCCTTGTTATTCAATATCAATCTTTACAATGAATGTTTTATTTTGGAATGTGCGTGGGGTCTTATCATCTCAAACTAGACTACACAAATTATGCTCTTTTCATCATATTGGATTATTGATTATTATAGAGCCTATGGCTGCTGCTCATAAAGCTGAGTTTCACATGAGAAAGCTGGGTTTTGATAATATTTTCTCTTCCTATAACAACAAGATTTGGATAATGTGGAAGGAGCATCTTTTTCGGGTTTCTAATTTTCATGATGGTGGACAGATTTTGTCATGTAATGTTTTCTTTCATTTTAAAGCTTGTGAATTTTGTTTGTCTGTTATTTATGGGTCTCACTCAAGGACTAGCCGTAATAATTTATGGTTTAGTATGTTGGCTTTATCTCAATCTACTTCTCTTCCCTGGCTAGTTGGAGGCGATTTTAACATAATTAAATTTCCGGCTGAATATAAGGGAAGTGGTTCGCCTGATTTTCAAGCTATGCAGGATTTTGTTGACTGTTCTGATGACTGCAGTTTAGTGGATATTCCTTTCCAAGGGGCAGATTTTTCCTGGACAGGTGTGCGTTCTAATGGTAGAGTCTAGGAGCGATTGGACATGCTTTTAGCTAATATCTCCTTTTTTTATTTGTTTGATTCTGTGAGTTACAGGCATTTGAGCAAAACGTCATCGGATCATTCACCTCTTTTGCTTGCTTGTCAATCTATTAATCATGCTGGTCCGAAATATTTTAAATTTCAACATATGTGGCTTAAGGATGCATCTTTTATTCCTATGGTTCAGCGTCAATGGTCTTCGAGTTTTTCAGGCGGTGGAATGAGTGGCCTTTTTCATAAATTGAAAACTTTGAAGATTGCTATTCGTGAATGGAATAGATCGACTTTTGGGCATTTATTTAAAGATATTGATGACGCAGAGAAAACGGCTCAGGAGGCGAAAATTAATTATTTGAAGGATTCTTCTCAGTCCAATCATATTATTTGGCAAAAGGCTCAAGCCCACTTAGCTTTAAAGCTAAACTTGGGAGAAATTTTCTGGAAACAAAAATCTCATGTTTCTTAGATTTCTGATGGAGATTGTAACACCAGGTTCTACCATAATTATGTTAAGATGAGAAGAAAGATAAATCGTATTGTCTCTGTTTCGACCTCTGATGGTGGTAGACTTGTTGATCAGGATAGTATTGGTAATGAAGCTGTTAAACATTTTCAATCTTTATTTTGTGAAACTGATAATGATGATTCGATTCAAATTACCAAGCTCTTGGAGGTCATTCCTACTAAGGTTACAGATGAGGATAATAGGAAGCTTGAGATATTGCCGGATGATCTAGAGATTAAGAATGCGGTTTGGCAACTTAACTCACTCAGTGCTCCTGGGCCTGACGGCTTTGATGGTTATTTCTTTAGGCATTGTTGGGACATTGTTCAGTGGGATGTTTGCAGTGCAGTGAAAGAGTTTTTCTTGAGACTTCCTATACCCAGAGCATTCAGTAGTGCTCAAATTGTTTTAATTCCTAAGGTTGACAATCCATCTAGCTTTTCGCAATATCGTCCTATTTGCTTGGCGACTTTCATTAGCAAGGTTTGTACCAGAATTCTTGCAAATCGTCTTGGTCCTATTATGGATAAGCTTATATCTTCTGAGCAGGCCGGTTTCATGAAAAATAATTCTATTCACTCTCAGATTATGTTGGCTAATGAGTTGATTCATGATATTGACAAGAAGACTAGAGGTCATAATTTAGCAATCAAACTTGATATGGCTAAAGCTTTTCATCGGGTTTCCTGGACTTTTTTGCAGGCAATGCTTCTGAAATTTGGTTTTTCCAGGAGTTTGGTACATTTGATTCTAAATAATCTTTCCTCAACCAATCTCTCAGTTCTTGTCAATGGAGTAAGTTATGGGTTTTTCAAGCCTACTCGGGGTGTTAAGCAAGGAGATCCATTGTTTCCTCTATTATTCATTTTCGGCTTTGAAGCCTTTTCTAGAGGATTCTCGGAGTTGATTGCTCAAGGTACAATTAAGCCTTACAAGACTCACAGACACTGCCCTATTGTTTCACACCTCGCGTTTGCGGATGACCTTTTGGTCTTTATTACTGGAGATGCTCATTCTATACGAAAATTTTCAAGATTCCTCACTTCATACCAATCTGCTTCGGGGCAACTTGTTAATCTAGCAAAAAGTGCCTTTTACTGTTCTGATAAAGTTAGCACTGGGACTATTAAAAAGTTTGAAGATCTTCTTTTCATAAAGAAGCACTCTCTGCCTTTCACTTATCTTGGAGCACCCATTTATCGGGGTATCAACCGGGCTCATTATTGCAAAGATCTTCTTAAGAAGATTGACGCTAAATTACATGGATGGCTGAAAAAATTATTATCTCCTGGAGGTCGGTTAGTTCTTATTCGCCATGTTTTAAGCTCGATCCCGCTTCATATTATGGGGTCCATGCTTTTACCAAAAGCTATATTATCGGCGATTGAAAGACGATTTGCTAATTTTTTCTGGAGTGGGATTTCGCCTACTGATAGACACCATTGGATTAAGTTCTCTGAGATACAATTCCCAACCTCTGAAGGAGGTTTGGGAATTCGCTCACTTTCAGCTATTCAGGATGCTTTCTCGCTTAAACAGCTATGAGATTACTTTTCAAGGGACTCACTTTGGGCCACCTATATGAGGAGTAAATATCACAGGAAAAGGGATATGCTTTTTATCCAGACCGACTCTTGTTCTTGGAAGCTCATTTGTCATACGTTTGCTGTCCATGAATCGGATTTTGAAGTTATTGATGATCGGTTTCGGTGGAAGGAAAATAGCAATGGTGAACTTAAATTAAAAGATGCTTATGAAGCTGTCCGCCCTAAACGCAACTTGACTCTATACAGACAAGTTTGGTGGGATGCCTCCATTCCTTTGAAATTCTCGGTGTTTTCCTGGAAGATTTTAAATCAAGCTCTTCCTATTCCTGATCGTCTTCAGCGTCTTGGAATATCTTTGGCTGCTGCTTGTCCATTCTGTTTGCGAGATTCTGCAAGTCTAGATCATGTTTTCCATGGCTGTTTTGACATATGCAAGATTTGGAATTATTATGCTGCAAATTTGCTTCCTCTTCGTCACTCCAGGTCTGCTAGTATCACTCTGCGTCAAGAATTAAATTCATGGTGGCTAAATGCAAGACCGAATATCAAAGGTAGGCTATGTAGGCTGGTTCCTCAGGTCATCCTTTATGTCACTTGGAATGCTTATTGTAGATGCACATGGGGATCTGAAAATTTCTCCTCATACTATATCGAGCATCAGGTTTCTAAGATAATTTATAATCGGGGAGTGGCGCATTCAGGTAACAAATTTGCTTCGCCTATTTCTTGTTTTTCCGATCACTTACCCACTTTTTTTTGGTTTGAGAAAGTTAAAACCGAAGCTGATAGCATGGCAAAGGCCTGTTTCGGGCTGTTATAAACTCAATGTTGACGCATCCTTTTCACCATCTTCAGCATCTGGTGGCGCTATTCTTCGTGATTCGGAAGGTAATTTTATTATTGCCAAAGCTTTTCTTATGCAGGCTCCTGGTATCTTTGAAGCTGAATTAGAGGCCTTGCTCATTGCGTTGGAATGGATTCTATCGGCCGGTTATAACAATATGCAGGTGGAGGTAGATTCTCTTGAGCTTGTTCAAAGAATTTCATCATCCAGGCCTACTTTGCCTGCTGTCCAGAAAGCCAAACTTCTGCTGTCTTCAAGCTCTTCATCCATACAGCATACCCACAGGGAAGCAAACCAAGTCTTGCATTATTTGGCAAGTTATAGCAGATTGAATGGTATCTCCAGAGAGTTATCTTTCTTTATTTTCCTTCCGAATTATATTAAAGGGATTATTTTAATGGATGCAAGTAGCTTGCCTTATATTCGCTATATCTGATGCTGTTCTTCTCGGCTTTCTTGCAATTTCTTGGATGGCTGCTTTTCTACTTCATCTTGCTGTTTCGGGTTTCTTATGCTCCCAGCTTTGGTCTCTTACTTTTGGTGACTTGGCCTTCTTCTCTCTTGTTCTCAACGATAGTGCCTCTCTCTTGCTCCTCAGTGTGTTTTCTATAGCTAGCTTTCTTCTTGTATTTGTTATTGTTTTTCTTTTCTTCAACTGGTATGCCTCTAATTTATTAAGACATTGTACTTATCAACTTTTGGGCTTTCTCAATATTTTCAAATTAATAAATTTTAATGGTGGTGCCGTCCACCTTTAACTAAAATATATATATATATATAGCTTAAAGAAATAATTTTATCACTTTTAATAGATCTTTAAATAGCTTCAGTAGTCATAGATTATAAAAATAAAAAAAATTTATAATTAATAAAATAAAATAAAAAAATGAGCTTTAAAAATTATAAAGAAAGAGAGCCGAATGACAGAGGAAGAAAAAAAAGAAGAAGAAGAAATTAGAAAAAATTGAAAAAGAAGTCAAACTCTAAAAAATATTTTTTTAAAATTAGAGGACAATAATGTCCTAAAAAATTTATAATATATTTTTTTATTAATTTTCCTTAATTTTTTTAAGGTGGATATTTATTTAGAAAAAAAATTAAAAAAATTACTAAAGCCAACTTATATATATATATATAATATTTTCATGATTCTAAATTTAATATTAAAATAAAAAATAATTAAATTTATAATAATTTAATACAAGCTAATAAAACACACAGGTTAGTTTTTTTTTTCTTAATTTTTATTTTTTCCAACAAATATATATATATTTTTTATGAATAAAATAAGTAAGTGTTTTCAATTTTTTTATTAGAAAAAAGGGGTAATTATCCATTCGTACTCCGTGGACTTTCCACTGACGAAACTACCGCAAAAACCAGAGAAAAACAGAGAAGAGAGAGAGAGAAAGAGAAATAGAAACTCTCTAGCACTACACAGACACCAGCACAGATTTATGGTTTATACCCAGAGAAGAAGATGAAGCGGCAGCACCATACCCACCGACAACAAGAAAAGATTTCATGTAAAAGAGCCTAAAGTTGGAAACTTTTTCATACCCAAAATAATATATAACAGAAGAGTACAGAGTATTTGATTCTTTGTATTTAGTTTCTTTCCAATGGCAGAGAAACATGAATCGTCTGTTTCGAGAACAGTAATAGCAGCATCAGCACGGCCCACAATAACGCTGCCTCCAAGGCCTTCTATGGATACCCTTTTTACTGGTGGATTTAGCCCTGGCCCTATGACTCTTGTCTCCTCTTTTTTCTCTGACAATTACCCTGATTCTGATTGTCGTTCCTTCTCTCAGCTACTTGCTGGTGCCATGGCTTCTCCAATAGCTAGGCCGGCTTTTTTTCCTGAAAGTTCTTTACCCAATTCTACTGCTTCTTCGAAGCAAGATGGGGTGGAGAATAATAGCAATTTGGGGTTTAAGCAGAGTAGGCCTCTGAATTTGGTGGTGGCTTCTTCTCCATCGTTTACTGTCCCTCCTGGGTTGAGCCCTTCTGGTTTGCTGAGCTCGCCTGGGTTCTTTTCTCCTCCTCAGGTAATTATGTAATTGGATCTGAAGAATTATGGGTTTGCTTTATATTTGCTGTTGGGTATATTATTTGGTGGTTTTGAACGATTAAGAAGGTGTTTCTTTGTGATTAGATGGTCAGTTTTTGATTGTTTTACTCTGCAAAAGGTTATGACGAAGGGTTGTGCTATGTTTGCTATGCAGTGATAATCGGAAAGCTTTAAATTTTTTTTTGAACTTAAGAAAAGTGTTGGCTTGTTATCAGTCGGACTAGTTGGCTGGGGTTGAGAGTAAAAGGAATGATTTAGGTGTGCAAAATGGCTTGGGTTTTGATAGAAAATGAGGTCTTAATTGCAACTGGAGGAACTCAAATTTGGAAGCTTTTTGGGAGGAAAAGTTTGTCAGATTTTTGTTCATCGAACTAAAATTTTACGAAATTCCTTATTGCGCAATGTCTGGAATTGCAAGTAAATTAAGTTGTTTATATTGTCCTGGGCTCAACAAATGAGTCGTTTCATGCGTAGTCTACAAACAAGCAAATTTTTATCTGTTCCCAAGGCCTGTTTTGGACAGTGTGACTTCATAATTTAGAGAGGCTGATTTTCTATATTGTTTTGTATCTTAAGAAAAAAACTTGGAGTGCTCATCTAGCCTAATAATTTGATGAAATATTTTTTACCAAGCCTGCTTTAATAATATAAGGATAGTAATGATGTTCTAGTACAACATAAATAGTAGTACACCTAAAGAAAAATTAGCCTTTCTCATGGTTTTCTTCCTTGCTCCCCTAGCATCCTAAGTCTTATTTCCACCAAAGTTAGCTTAATTTTTATTGAAATATCATACCTAGACCTGATAAATGGATGGGTTGCCATTTAGTAAACTGAATGGATACGTGAAAGGAATTAAATTTATGGCAGCATGTGGAATTGTGGTGCTTGAATCAAGTAGTTATATGTTTATTCCCCTGTATCCACGCAGAGTCCTTTTGGAATTTCCCACCAGCAAGCCTTGGCACAGGTTACGGCTCAAGCTGCACTAGCTGCCCATTCTCATATGCACTTGCAATCTCAATATCAACCTGCTCCAGTAGCACCTTCCACTGAGTTATTGACACGCCATCCATCGTTTACTCCTGGTGAAGCTTCACAGCAGCAGATGTTTCCCTCAACCTCAGAACCTCCAAGTTCTGCAGTAGAATCATCAGATATCTCTCATTCTGATAGGAAACAGCAACCTTCTCTTGCTATTGACAAACCAAGTGATGACGGCTATAATTGGCACAAATATGGGCAGAAGCCAATTAAGGGCAGTGAATATCCACGAAGCTATTACAAATGTACACATCTGAATTGTCCTGTCAAAAAGAAGGTTGAGCGTTCTAGTGATGGCCAAATAACTGAGATCATTTATAAAGGCCTGCACAATCATGAGAAACCTCAGCCTGGTAAGCGTGCAAAAGATAGTAGTGAAGCAAATGGAAGTATAAATCAGGCTAAGAACGAACTTAGTTCCCAAGCTCAAGCTGGTAATATGAATGTGTTGAGTGAAAAAATACCTGCTCATTCGGTGCATGGGAGGGAGCAGGAATCTACTCAAGCAGATCCCACAGAACCCCCTGGATCAAGCGATAGTGAGGAAGCAGGTGATGGAGCAGTAAGAGCAGCAGAAGGGGATGGTGATGAGCCAAATCCTAAAAGAAGGCAAGTCAGAAACCTTTTAATGTAGATAATACTAACCATATCTTTTTCCTCTAATTTTCTGAAAGATTATTGTGCTGGAGTGCAGAAACACGGATGTTGGAACATCTGATGCTGCTTTACCACACAAAACAGTCACAGAAGCAAAAATCATTGTTCAAACAAGAAGTGAAGTTGATCTGTTACATGATGGCTACAGGTGGCGCAAGTATGGCCAGAAGGTGGTCAAAGGGAATCCCCATCCAAGGTGACTGTTGCTTTATATGTCTTTCTCTCCCCCCTCCCCCCTCCCCCCTTCTCTCTCTCCCTTCTCTCTCTCTTGCATTTTTCCAAACATAATAGTTGCAACTACCTTGGAGACGCACCACTTGTATCTCTGTTGTGCTCATTAAAGCACCAGAATAAATACTTGGATAGTTGTTGTCAATACAAGCTCTAGAGTTTATGCTTTATGCTCCTTTGGAGTAAAATAAATCCAGAACCTCCAAAATAATCTCATCCCCTATAATGAAAAATTTTCCCTGGACTTGAATTTGTATTTTATCTCCTTGTGAAACCCTCTCCACACTGAAGTGCTTGAAGCGTATGTTACCCCAATATAAGTCATAATCTCAACACTACTACTGCTGCGACCTTATGTTTTTTTTCCTTCTGCTGCTTTGGTACAAGGTATCATAACTTGCAAAATATATGCTTGCTTGTTTAAGAAAATTGGTAAAGTACCTTTTAGAATTTTTGCTGTATTGAACTTATTGTTTAGATTGTCAGGCCATCTTTCTGTAATAAACAGCACCTTTCTAAAACATTTCTCCACGACAGCATGATTCTTGTCCTGTTTTTAACATGTTAGTTGATTATGTTGTTGGATAAAGCATAGCAATTAGATCAACATCCCTTGTTTAACCTGTGATGTCCTTTTCTGTTGGCACCGGGAGATTTGGTTTCAGGAATCTAGAATCAAGCAGAGTAATTTCAAAATAGATATGGAATGAATTGCAAAATGAATGTGATTGAACAGTAGTGTTTATTGTCCTTGTTTTCACAATAAGTACGCAAATTGTAGTAAAAACTTATCTCAACTACTTAGATTGGAGTGAAGTTCTTCTTGTTCCTGTTCTGTCCTATCCTATCTGGTGCCAGCCTCATCTGCTATTATATAAGGGCTGTTATCTGTTTTTATCGTATTCTTGGCCCTCATGCCCCCTTTAATATTCCTATTATGAATATAAGTATCTACTTATTTGTTTCAGCTTTAAGAATTTTTCCAGTGATCCTCTTTTCTGCCGTGTCTGTCTTTAGAGAAGACATTGGCAGACTTACCATTTTTTTGGTTGTGTTTTGTATTCGTAGTTAATTGGAACTTTTTTTTAAGCAAATAGTTAATTGCAATCAACAGACACATTTGTGGTTGATTTATCAAGGAATAAGTGATATTTCATGATGTCTACATCTATTAATCAAGTATTTTGCCTGGGGTTTCAGGCATTGTCAATCACATTTCATGTTTTTTTTTGGTTAGTGTCAGACTGGCATGGGATATATGATTATTTGTTACTAATAAGAAAACAAAAGCACACGCAGATGGTGACAGTTTATTTTTTACTCAGGCTATCTAAAACATGTATGAAAACGTCATGGGTTCAACTACTGAATTGGGCTACTTTTCAGTACTCATCTTTTCTCCTTCAATTGCCTTTTGATTTAGACCCTACTGTTACCTTCATGTGTCCTGCATGTAGCACATGGGCTTGTACTGGGGGGATGATTGCTCTCTTCATGTTATTTTGGAGAGAGAGAGAGAGGGAGTTTAATTTATCCTTATGTTCTTGTTGTTATTGTTCTGATATGTCAAGATTGTTTTTGGCGTAAATATATCCTGGCAATGATATGCCAAGGCTTTGCAATTACTATTAACTCAGTAAATTGCTGAAGTTGTTGCCTGGAATGCTAATTCAACAATTAAAGTTTCATATTGGAATGGTAATTCAACAATTAAAGTTTCACATTTTGCTTTTAACTATTGTTCTTTCAATTGCAAATTTCTAATGCACCGATTACATGGGCAGGAGCTATTACAAATGCACTAGTGCTGGATGCAGTGTGCGAAAGCATGTTGAGAGAGCTGCAGCAGACCCAAAGGCAGTTATAACTACATATGAGGGAAAACATAACCATGACGTTCCAGCAGGCATGACACAGCCAGCAACAGTGCACCACAAATGAAACCTCAGGAATTAGAGGCTGAGAAGCATCCATTGCTCAAGGGGATGGTCTTTGGAAACATTGGCCAAAGACCAGTGCTTCTGTAACTAAAAGAAGAAGAAATTGCGGTATAAATGCTCTATTCTGATAGCTGACAACTCCGGCCAACTAGCACAGTACAATTTAGAAGCATGGAGGAGAAAGGAAATTATTTGAAATTTATTGGAAGCTAGTGGTAACGTCTCTTCTTTTAGCCCCCTCGCTTTTTTTACTTTTTTGGATGAAATGCGGCGGTAATAATTGCTGCACAGGCCATTCAATAGAGAATGTTGTGTTCACTACATGTTCTGTGCAATTACAAGTAACTCTGTATATTCACACTTGACTGGATATGAAAATAACCAAATTTTGGGTGTAATTCAAGTTCTGTTTATTTTCTGCTTCTGGACCTGTTTAGGTAAGGTTTGGAAGACTCATATAGTAGTTAGAGGAAGAATCAATGGAAAAAATTGCTATCTTGTTATACATTGACAGGCGAAATTTGCTCTTTTTATTCATTTTTCAATTAATTTTATGATAATCATGATTTGATTGTTTCAGATGATATATGTTCTAATCCACAATAGCTCATATCAAGATTGTCATCTATATGATCTGAAAGTGCATATTGCAGCTGCAGGGATGGTGATAAAGTTGTGCAAGTGATTTAGCTTTATTTGAATCGATCTTTTTTGGCTTCTGGGGAACAAGTTTACTTTCTTTGGCTATAAAAAATGGGAGCTGCTACAGTTGAAATGGTATCAATCCAACATGTTTATGCTTTAGCTTCCTATTTGACCTCTTTTTTATGCTTTTAATGAAGAAAGGTTTCTTTGTTACTTTATCAAGATTGCCATGTTATGTAAATTCCCACAACTTGTTCTGAACAGTGAAAGAAATGGTATTGGTATCCATTTATATTTAATAATTTCATGGTAAGACCTTCCATCACTTCTAAAATCTAATAAACTGTAACATGATTTCTTTTGCATAAGAGTTTGAATTTTCTTTTTGAAAAACTTATGATGTAATTTCAAACTAGTCTCTTCTTTACCTTTTATTTCAAAAGTCTTAAGCCATTGCTTGAAAAGCTATTTATTCAAAAATCATAAACGCTGACAAGTATGAAAAAGAAAAAAAGGGAATTCAAACTTCTACTAGTGACATTACATTGTTAAATTTTTTTTTTGGCCAATGCATTTCATTGTTTATCTGAGTAAGAAAAAGAATAATATTATTTATTTTTAAAATTTCATCTAATTAATAAAGTGATAATTCGCTTTTGGAAAATAATTAGTTTTTTTTTTTACTTTTTATTTCTGTATACTTTGCTACCTAAAATACCCTTCCAACTAATTAAACCAAACTAATCAAAAGTAGTGCGGCCATTCTAATAAATGCCCAGAATTGAATTTCTATTTCGTAAATCAATCGAAAATGATCTTATTGTTTAATTATTTTTATTTCTTTTTTCTCCCTATACTATAATTACGAGTATTTTTCAGAGAAACAATAATAATAAGAAAAGAGCAGATTTTTATGCTTTGGCGACATGGATTTTGATTTTTATCATGAGAATTCTTTACAAATAAGTAAAAAATCAAGTCTTTTTTTTAAATTGTTTTTAGATAGGTTTTTCTAAGTTAGATCAGTTACTTTTCTTTGTTCTGTTTCATCACCCAAAAATTACAATCTATCTATTCCATTGAAAGCACTTGTTTTTTTTTTTTGGGGGAAAAACTAGAATGGGGGAAGAGAATGAAAATTGAAACAGAACAAGTAGCAGTAGCAGCAGGAGAGCTTGTCTTTAAACGGATACCCCATGAGATCTGTTGCAGAGATTCATATCAAGTGAAGGAGAAGACAGAGAGGAGATTGAACTAAATATTCTGAGGTAGATTTGGAAAAAATAAGATTTAATGCCTTTCTCAATTTCCCTGGAAAAAACAAGCAGAGACAGAAATAGGAAAAAATTACATATACAATGCATTGGGTTTTCCATTAAAAAAAACTATAATTTCAATTATAGAAGGAAATTTAAGCTAACTGCAAATAAAAAGGGTTTAAAGGAGTTGTATTTGTAATGAAAGTTGTGTGTGTGTTTTGAATTAGGTTGCACAGTAGCTGTTAATGGCAGTTGGGCTGCAACCACCATAGGACCCTCTCTGTCTCTGTAACCAAAGCAACTAACGGAAAAATAATAACAGAACCTCCCTTACGGTTACATTTCACCTTTCTCTCTCTCGCTCTCTCTGCTTTTTGAGAAAACAAGAAAACAGAGACACAAAAAAAAAGCCATAGATAAACAGCCCTCCCTTCCCAAAAAACATGAACAAAATTGGACCCATCTCTCTCCCTTTATCTCGGACTTTTTTGGCACCAGACATCCTGCGCAAATCTCGTAGGAAACTAACCACAAACACTCACAACCCATTCCTCAAAAAACATCAAACGAGACACACTGTTTTTTTTTCTTTCCCCCTTTTTGTTTCATTTTGTTCTTTTTTTGAAGCCAACCCAAAATTTTGATATTATGTTTTATTGATAATTTAAAAATAGACCCATTTTCCCAATCTGGGTAGAGTCCTAGATTCGGGTTAATGGGTTGCGTTAGCTCCAAACGGGCTTCGTCGGTAGCCTCCGCCTCCCCTGTTTTAGACTTTTCCGGTGCATGTGCAGCACCTCATCAGCTAGCTGTTCATGACCATACCTCGGCGTCGTTAGGGAAATACCCATCTGGGCCTTTATATTTTGAGAAGAAATACAAAGAAGATAAAAAAAATGGCAGTAGACGCAGACATGGCAGTTGTGATTTTGATCATAATAATAGTAAGATTTACAAGGAAGTTAATGAGGATCAAAATATCAATCTTCAATTCAAAAAGTT
The DNA here is from genome assembly GCA_947685225.1 of Garcia nutans. Classification (NCBI taxonomy): domain Eukaryota; kingdom Viridiplantae; phylum Streptophyta; class Magnoliopsida; order Malpighiales; family Euphorbiaceae; genus Garcia; species Garcia nutans. The sequence goes on from CANTUV010000012.1 coordinate 54,098,498, forward strand.
CAAGAAAAGGAGTTCTAGCGGCAAGAGTGGAGCCAGTAATCTGAAATTAGGATTCTCCCACAGGTCTGTTGGGGCTGAGCAGATCGCCGCCTGGCCTAGTTGGCTCAGTTCTGCAGCCTCTGAAGCAATTCATGGTTGGTTGCCTCTAAGAGCTGATGCTTTTGAGAAATTAGAGAAGGTATTAATAGTTGTTTATTTTTTGCTTTTTCTGTCTTTTGAAAAAAAAGGCTTATTTTAGGATTTGATTTAAGTACAGGATGGTGGAAAATACTTCATTGTTATTACATTTCACTGATTTATATCAAGTTTTAATTGGGAATTCAAATGCAAATGACTTTATATATGTTGATGTGGATGGTTGATATGTTATTATTTTTGAAAATTTTGGTCTCAGAGAGGTACTTGTTTTGTTGATTTCTTATAGATGCTAAACTTCTGTTCAGTATTTGATAGTGCAAATCCTATGGTGGCGCATCCTTAATCTATTTTAGAATCTAGCTGGTATATAAATTTTGATAAAAAAATTAGTTTGTGGCGGGTATCTTGAAAGGTTCCAATTCAGCTAGAAGATTAACATGATCTATCCATCTTCATTCCATAAAATTGATCTATAAAAGGTTAAAAAGTGTCGCACTTTGATTGAAGTATTTGATGAGAAGCTGAGATGGTGAAGAAAGGCTGTGTTTCACATTTCAGACTTCATGGGGTGAGGAATGAAACTATTGGTTGGATCGATTCATCTATTTTGGATATGCCATGGAGATCTACCAGGTTTTAGATTCTTGACAATATGAAGCTTGTGAGAGCAACTTAGTGATTTGTTCCTGTTGAGTTGCAAATTTTGTTTAGTTTGGGTGTTCAACATTACTGCCTTATGCTGCACTGGAGTATAGGTCTAATAAGTGTGATAGTATCAATACACAATAGGATTGCAGGCCCTGGAGGACATGAATATTGATTCTCCTTGGAGTAATTGCATGAATGCTAAGCCATATGTGACCATTAAAAAGGTTGTTATTAAGACATGAGGTTATACCTGTGTGAAAATAAATTTGTTTTGTGCAAGGCAGAATGTTTTGATCTCTCCATTAGTTTTTGATAGGCTACTAATTTTAAAAATTTTATTTCTTTACCTTTTCCTTGTCAATTTCTTATCTTTTTATTACTTATCTTACGATGAGTGCTTCAATGCTCATGCTTTGATCATTTTCAAAACTCAGACAGCTGATAATTGTTACTTGCGATCTCTGCTCTGCATCTAGATTGGACAAGGCACATATAGCAGTGTTTTTCGAGCATGTGAAGTTGAGACTGGGAGGATGGTTGCTCTAAAGAAGGTGCGCTTTGATGATTTTCAGCCAGAGAGCATTAGGTTTATGGCACGTGAAATACTGATACTTTGCAGGCTTGACCATCCAAATGTTATAAAGTTAGAGGGAATAATTACTTCCCGATTATCAAGTAGTATTTATCTTGTATTTGAATACATGGAGCATGATCTTGCTGGACTCTCTACTTCTCCAGACATCAAGTTCATTGAGTCGCAGGTCTGTAAGTGTATTACTTCCACACGCTTGTTCAATTTTCTCTTCTTCTTCTTCTTCTTTTTCTCAAATGTGTTATAGTCATTGTCCAAAAAATTATAATTCTATTATTATCATCTGGTTTTGTTACAAGATATATAGAGTTTGTGACATTGCGTTTTTGCTTTTCCTCTCAACTGCTAAGAAGTTTAAAAGTCTAGGTTGACCTTCTGTATAGGTCAAGTGCTACATGAAGCAACTATTACATGGGATTGAGCACTTCCATTTACGAGGTGTAATGCATAGGGATATTAAGGTGTCCAACATTTTGGTCAGCAATGATGGAATTCTAAAAATTGGAGATTTTGGATTGGCAAATATCCTTAACTCAAAAAACAGGAATCAACTAACCAGTCGTGTTGTGACTTATGGTACCGCCCTCCTGAACTCTTGATGGGTTCAACAAGTTATGGAGTATCAGTCGACCTGTGGAGTGTTGGCTGTGTATTTGCAGAACTTCTCCTTGAAGCCTCTCCTTAAAGGGAGAACTGAGGTAATCAAGTCATTGTCATGCGATATCAAGCATGTCTTTGTTGTGTATTTAGTAATTAGATATAAATGATAGGAGATGAAATAATAAACAAAGCAGCAAACGTTTAAAAAAAAAACCTGAACTTTGTCAACTATTTCAGCAGTCAGGGGCGGAGGCAGGTGGGGTCGTGTGGGGGCTGACGACCCCCCCGCCGGCCGCCGGAGATGTAAAAGAACGAGAACTTCAACTCCCTCAGCCCCTCAGTTCCTCAGTTTCAGCCTCCCTCAGCCCCCCCCCCCCCCCCTTTAGCCCCTCAGCAGCTCAGCTCCCTCAGTCCCATGGGGCACCTCAGTTTCAGCCCCCCCCTGCCGGCGGTCCTGGCTCCGCCACTGTCAGCAGTGTCTCTTTCATCTTTTCGTATTTATTATCTATTTGTTCTTTGCAAATAGTAAAGGCTCTTAAATAATTTTTGGCTATTACAAATTATAGTTTCATTAATAAATAAACAAATCTGACATCTTTTCATTTGACTACTTTTTACACTCTGCATTCTGGAGTTAAATATTGAAAATGATACATAATGATTGCTTTTCAAAATTCTAAGTTGTATTTTCACTTAAAACACAATTCTAAGTGTTTTAGCTTGTACTTCCTGCAACTGTAATAGTGTAAACGTTTATAAAGGAAGATACAAATTTGTTAAATTCCATTACATTCAGAGCAGTTCGACTGAAATATCCACTACTTAATGTGGATTATGTTTGTTTGCTTAGAAATGTTATATATTTTGGCAGTTTAACTTGATAATTTTTACCCTTCAATCAGGTTGAACAATTGCACAAAATTTTCAAGCTTTGCGGTTCTCCTCCCGATGAATACTGGAAACAGTCTAAGTTTCTTAATGCTACCATGTTTAGACCCCAGCATGCTTATGAAAGTTCGCTTAGAGAGAGGTGCAAAGATTTTCCGACAACTCGCATAGACTTGCTAGAAACTTTTCTTTCCATAGAACCAGAAAAGCGTGCCACTGCTTCCTCTGCCCTTTTATCTAAGGTAACACCCAATGGAAGTTTGATCCACTAGTTAATCCGTCTGTTACAACTAAAGACCAAACATGAAAAAAAAATGCATCGTTGACTCTAGAGTGCTGAAATTCACGAGGTTTAAATAGACCTTTTTATTTTCTTAAAAAAAATTCTAGATTATATAATTTTGAAAATGAATTTATAACTTTGGCTCCATTATTTTATTTAATCTTTTATGCCATTTGCCTTTTCTTTCCTTTGATTTTTTTTCTCCCCTTCAGCATTTCAGCACAATGCCACATGCATGTGATCCATCAAGCTTGCCAAAGTATGCACCTAATAAAGAAATGGATGCTAAATTTCGAGAAGAATCTCGGAGGTAAAATTCTTAATTCTTTACTCTGAATTGGTAAAACAAAGTAAAAAAGAAAAAGAAAAAGACTGTAACTATCCTAGGCCTTCTCATACTTTAGGTTTAATTACTTCCATTGTTGAGTGAAAATTCTCAATTTATTGTTTTGAGTTAAATAATAAAATATCATTGCAAATATAATTCTTTGAGGTTTTGCTTGTAATTTGGGGGATCTTATTGTTTGTTATCTGTTAACATGCTTAAGACAATACAGTTTTTTTTTTTGGCCTTTTCATGCTTATGAGCCAGTTAGAAAAACTGAACAAATTATAGTAAAAATAGTTAAAAGAGACAGGGGTAGGCCTAAACTAACTTAAAAATAAGTGGTCCAAAATGATCTTTCTGTTCTACATTTATCAGAAGAGGCAACCCTAAATCGAATATAGTGGAAAAGAAGAATCCATATAGCCGATCCCAATTAACTCGAGATTAAGGCTTTGTTGTTGTTTTTTTTTCATGCTTGTTGATCCTGTAATTTTTCTGGTAGTTATATCAGTTGAATAACCTGTTCCTTGTTTAGGCAGCCAAAAAATGATATTCTCCTCCTGAAATCTAACAAACTAGAAGTGTTTATTAATTATATATGCAAGCATGGAACTGTACATCCCCGGGGGTAAATTAATTCCTAAGAACTTTGCCGTTTAGCAAATGGGATGTGTTTTTTTTTCATCAGTTTTGGAAAGCTTTCAAATATTTGTTGCTGAATAACTGTTGTACCTCCAGGAAAATGGTTGGAGGTAGAACGAGAGATCCAGGAGCAGCAAGAAAATCAAGAAAGGTTCACAAAGCACTGCAAGAACATAATGGATTTGCTAATTTGCATCAAACGAGGTCTTTCTTTCTCCCTCTCTCTTTCTCTCCCCGTCACAGCTGCAGAAGTCTTTGTTCCTGAGAATTTATTTCTTTGATCGTGCAGGAAGGAAAAGACAATTCTCAATTTGTTCATAAGGTCAATGACAGTAATCCCCAGATGAACCGGGAAAGAGGTGTGAGCGGAGAACTAAGTTCATTCGACACAATCTCAGAGGTTTCACAAACAACAAAAGTGGACTATGTATTCACAGGTCCAACAGTCACAGCATCAAGTGGTTTTGCATGGGCAAAAAGGCGGAAAGATGATGCTACTACAACTTTATCTTATAATCAGTCTATCTCATCAAGTCAATATAGTTCATTAGATTAATCAAGATTCAGTTTTGCGAATGGTTCCTTTAACTTAACAACAAAAGAAGAAGACGGTTCCTTTAACTTGTTGACAAAAGAAGAAGACGAAAAGCATGACACTCATGCAGCTACAGCCAAGCATGAAATGCAGAAGCAACAGAACCAACTTGATCCATTAGATTCTTTTGATGCATCTAATATATACTATTTTTTTGATAAAAAGACAACAGCTGGAACCGATGCTCTGAGAGTTCAACCGGTAAGGCTAAACCATAACCACAGATTATATAGTCTGTTCTACTTGAAAAAGAAAAAAAGCTTTTTGGATATTCTGGTCTTTTGACTCATTTCCATTGCTAAACTTCTTAGGATTACTTTGGAAAAAGGAAGAAGGTTCAATTTTCAGGACCATTGATGTGTCAAGCATATAAAATTGATGAACTCTTGCAAAGGAATGAAAGTCGCATACGCCAAGCAGCTCGTAGATTGAGGTTGGATAAAGGTACTTGATTTTGAAGCTGGTGAATGCAGATCAGACAAGTTAGTTTATATTGTATCTTCTATCTAATATGTTATTTCGGAAAGTTTGCCTGAATTGATGAGCATTTGCTGATGAGAAAGGCATAAGCATGATGACTGTGCATATGAAAATTTTCTCAATACACAAGCAAATAAGACTTAATTTCACCTATTACCATTGGACCTCATGATCATTAAATTTTCGGATTTTGTATAAAAGTATCCTAAAAATTGAAAATATTTGTAAAAATACTCTTTTTTTTTTCTTTCAAAAATATCTATTACATATATATACAATATATTTTCAGTTCATATAATGTAATTTCCTCTTTATTAGTTATTTTGGTACAGCTATTTAACTTCAATTTCGATTAACAAAATCACTTAATTTCGATCTTAAATATTAGAAGACTGAAAAATTACATAATGGTTTTGTTGTTTTTGCAGATATTTGAGGCAAGAAATTCTGACAAATGGAAAACCTTTGAAGCCCTGGAGGCAGTGGTTGGTAGCTAAGTTGGGGAATAACTGCTAATTGGCACTGTGTTGGGTGCCATATTTGGTTGTGCTGCCTGCCTTTGATTAGGTTTGACCCTTTAGTTATGTGTTCATATCCATTGTATTAGGAGCAAAACATTTTTATATTTTTATTTGTATAATGGACTGATCACATAGGAAGAGATGAAGATCAGGTATAGGACAGAGGTGCCCCAAACCAAAACCCTAATTAAGAAGAAATAAGGGTAAAAAAAAAGGGAAAACAGAAAATATTTGTTTTGTCACAGCAAATGATACAACAGAGAATGTTTGTTTAGCTTTCTTTATTTTTTTTTTTGCTTTCCTTGTAGATGGAATTTTTCTTGTTATTGCACATTTCTACAAAAAAGTTTTAATTGTAAATCCTACTAGTAATACATATATAATAATTAAGAAAAAAAAAACAATGGTGATTCTCAATTATATGCTAGCTCAACTAATCAAATGAATTTAATTGATATGTGAGGTCTCGCATAAACTCATGCAACAAAATATATAATCATTCTCTCTGTTCTCTTCGTTTTCTCTCTCGCTTTCTTTGCAGTCTCTCGCTTCTTTGCTATTCAGAATCGATTAGACTTTTGTCTTTTAAAATCAGCATAGTCTCTTATGTTTTTGTGGTGAAACGACAATAGAAGCAAGGCAATCTCGTCCCTTTTTTTATTTTCAAGTTATCTCTCTTGTTTTGTGTTCATCTATGTTTAGGATTTCTCTTTGCTATGAGAGGATGGAAAGCCATTTCGGTGACTTTCCCTCTCCGTGAGCGTTGGTTATAGCGGCCTCAACTTCATAGTAAGGTTGCTATGGACGAGATTGCTACCTATGCCTCAGGTTTTATCTTAGTCTTGTCCTTAAGTGGTTTATATTCAACTTTAATGGTTATTCTCTATTTAACAAGTTTCCTGGTCTCTAAAATGATGTGGGAAAAAAAAAACCCATGCAATTCTTTTTTTTAGGTGTCTTCTTTATATATTAAAAATAAAACCCACAGTACATAATACTCTTCATCTAAGTGTGGGAGACCAAATTAAGAAGACAGCCAACCAGAATAAGCAGAAAAATCATAATCTAAAAAAGATTTAAACTCATGCAATTTAGTTTAGAGAAAATTATGCATGAATATAAAATGAATTTATAAAAATTTAATAAATTATAAATATATAATTCATAAATTGATAAAAAAAAATTAATAATATTTACCTATAAATTTGTAATATTACAGATTTTTAAGTCAATTTTGTAAAACATCTTGTTTTATGCTACAAATTTCATCTCAAAATCAGATAGCTACACTTCCATTGTGCCTAAAATATGTCAGCTGTGATTGAATTTACATTTTCATTGAATATTATAAAAATATAATATTTTATTTATTTTAAATAATTATACATCTCAATAAATAACTTCAATATTATTGATGATTCATACTCATTGCATTCACTGAAATCACCTAAAAAGGAATAAAAAAAAATTATAAACATAGAGAAATTGAGCTTATTTATGGATAAAGATTAATCTGATTGATTTTCTGACTTCATTTGAAAAAACGAGAAATGGAAAACTTCAAAAATCTCAAATTTTAATCTAATTAAAAGAAGGCTAACCAGTAACCTCAAAAACCCAATACAAAAATTATAGAAAAATAAAATTCATTCATTCATTAAACATTTGATACGAAAAACTTTCACACAAATAAAAACAAATTTAAGAATTTTTTTTTAAAGTATAATTTATAAAAACAAGAGAATTAAAAATGCTTTTTAAAAACATTAAAAAAAAAAGGGAAAAATGTAGGGCAATCCTCTCGCTTAGGCTGCAAAGACTAGAGCAGCAAAGCGGCCATGGCTGCCCCAAGTTATTGTGCGCCTATCGCTATAACATGCGCCACGTTAGGAACCTCTCTCCGTGGAATACCACGCCACCCCTTTCCTCACGAGGGAAGCGCTCGGCCTCAGGCGCCTCTTCTCTTCTTTCTCTTGTCTTTTCTCATTTTATATCCTGCAAACCCTAATTCCTTTCCTCCTTTGCCCCTCTTTCTCATATTTACATAGACATAGAATGAAGATCGAGTGCCGAGTGGATTTTTTGGCTCCAAAACTGTCTGATATGTCATTAAGGATACAATTGTCTTTTCATAAGACTTTCGCCGGGAAGTGTTTTATTTTAGATGGTTTAATTTTGATCAAACTATATTGATTCCAAATTAATTAATGTTTGCTCAAAAACAAAATTCATTTATATTTATATAATTACTTTGTTATTATTATTATTATTTATCTCAAATTTATTAGCATTATTATTATATCCTTTTGATTATAAAAATTCAAAATATAATAAAATTTAAATTATACAATTATAATTTTCTTAATCAACATAACTATAAAAATTTAATATTAACACAATTCTATTAAAATAATTTTATAACAATTATATGATTAAAATTCAATAGATAAATAAAATTCAATAAATTACAATTATTTTAATATATAATGTAATTAATAAATTATTTTAATTAAAATTTAATAAATCACATTACAATTATATAATGTAATTACATTATATAATACAATAGATACATAATTAAAATTCAATAAAAAATAATTAAAACAAAATACACAACTTAAAACTCGATATTCAATTGATAAATTATACTTTTCATCTTTAATTTTTTATCAATTTTTTTAAATATATATATAATCGTCAATAGTATTTGTGCAAAATTATATTTAGATTTAGATAACAGATACTTAATCCGCTATAAATTGTAAAAATATTATCATCTATTTAAATTTATTTATAAATTACTAATATCATGTATAAATATATTAAATCGAGTTGAAAAAAAAATGTTTTAACCTATTTTAAAAAGTTTTGGGACACATTATTAATATTGAAGTTAATTAGGGGGCAAAGTAATAATTTACCCGTTAAATAATCTAAAAATAGAGTTGAAATTTTCCATTTTTAATTTGATTGGATTCCCATTTCATTTTCCTCTTTGTTAACTTGCTTTTTGATATTTTACAAACAAAAGGCAAAAAAGAAATAAAAGATATTTTAAAAGCATAAAGATACATTTATATGAAAAAAAAATGATTAATTACTATAACAATTTATTACTAAAAATAAAATTCATATATAATATCTATATATATTTATTAAATTTACTTTCTTATTATTGTGTTTATGTTTAATAAAATAAAAATTTTAAAAATTAAGAAGCAAAAAAAGAGAGGCAAAAAGTCAACATTTTGTCTTCTCATTATATTGAATCTCATCTTCTGAATTCCACAATTGGGATTGAAGGAGTGCTTCCATCCTTCCATTTACTAATTGCAGAATTGTTTTACCGTGAAGTAGGATAGAAAGCTCATCTTCATTGTCTCTATTACATGCTTGTATATACCTTCTGCATAATCTTCAACATTAATATCAATTAACAACTATCTTCAGGGGTCATAAGCGTAGGTATTTGGCCATGGTCAACAAAATCAATCTTGTTTAGTCTCAAACAGCACAATACTTGCTCTGGAAGTTCCTCTTGTTTTTGTGCCTGTCATTGATAGAATGTTAAGTTAGTACAAGAATGTGGGGTGCATATGAAAAAATCTACCCTGCAGTCATTTTTTGTGTGGGTTACATCTAAATTTGCGGGAGTGGCTCCTATATCAAAGCGAGGTAGACAGGATGTATTGCATCTTGACCTGTCCGCATCGAGTTGTGGGGTTGCAATTAATGAAGGAAATTGTGGGCTGATGAACTGAATCTTTGAAAAATTTAACATTTCAACCCAAACCCAGCCATGGACAGGTCTTGCATCTGATGCACTAGATGAAATAACGTTTCTTGAAGTTGAATGCTGCTGGTTCAATGTAAAAAGGATAATAGTTTTAGTTTTTTCTACTTTCTAGTTTGCTCTAATTCAAGAGTAGTTAGCAGAGTTCTTCCTGTTTTCGAAATTTACTACACAAGAGTCAACAACAAAAGTCATTCAGAATGTCTAATAAGTTCATGAATGTGACGAGGGCTGATACTTTACCTGGATGGTTAAACCAAGATCAAGAATTCTATTTTTCAGACGATCTCGAAATGATTGGAGTCCCTTTCTTGATATGTAGCTGAACTGATGAATATCTAGATCAATCTCTAAATAATTAGGCCCCTGCATAAGATACATTGTCAGCAAAGCAGAAACCTAAGCACAATTTGTTATCACATGAATAAAATAGAGGGAATAGGCATAGTTGCAGGGTTCTTTTCCCTCGACTGACGGTAATATTGATAGTAAGCATTATATGATAAAAAGCTAAAAACGTGTGTGCTGGTGGATTTGAGTATGGGAATTTCAGCAGAACTATAAATATAAATAAGGTGCAGTATATGTTCAGCTTAACAGGCAGAACCAAAATGGGACAATTCATGTTGGGGACGAGAAAGGACTGGTTTTTCATTATAAGCATTTACAAGCTTCTTTTCAGCAGAACTTAAACTGAGATCTTCAGGATTAACTAAGCTAGCCATGATCTTTAGTCTTTCTCTGAAAGGAACACTGGCCTCGTTTGTAAACCCTTTAACTTTTTCCATCTCGTCCTCAACCCATTTCTGTTGATCGGAAAAAAATAATTGTAAATAAATCAATGAAGAATCAGTCAACAGATAAGAGAACAGCAAAATAATATTTCTGATAATTAAGTGCAAAAATACCCTTCCTCCTACAAAAATTGAAGTTATTGCATCAGAGATGCTGCATTCTAGATGATAATCAATTGAAATGAAGCATTAAACTACCTATTAATGCCTAGCATATAACCTATGGATTGTCAAAATTCAGACAATTTGATTTTGCTCCCATTTTATGAAATATAAACCAATTTATGGGAACAGTAAAGACACTGACATTAAAATGAATTGATCTGAAATATATTCACTACGTCATCTGTAAATTTATAAAACTTAAACCATAGTCAAGTTCATATTGTCTGAAACAACAGATGCAAAAAACACTAATGTGAAATGAGGCATTTAAGCAAAGGAAAAGTTGCAGGTAATACCATACCAGTTAGAATCTTTCCTACTCCATATTAAAAAGAGACAGAGTTCCCAACAATATAAGTAACTAATTAAAACACATGTACGTTGCTGCACCAAATGGAGGAAAGGGTAATCAAGAGAAAATTAACCTGGATATTATCCTGACATTGAGAAGAAATTTCTTTCTCCGAATTTTCAGAAACCTTAAAATATAATACAAGACTCATCCCTACCCCATCGCTATCACCGAGGAACATTGCTGCAGGATAAGTGGGCAACTGCCAGGAGGCACACAACAAGATAATGCAATGTTTCATGAGAAGCTGATATCCAATTTACTAAGCTTTTATAAAATGACGTTATAGTTTCTAATATTACAAAATATAAATATGTTGGTATATTTGAAACACATACCTGGATATTTATAATTAAAAGAGAAGGGATTTTCCCATTGGCTTTTACATTAGGAACCTCAACGTGTTGTGCAATGTGATTAACCTTTCTACGGCAGATAAACAAATCAACACCAATTGGGGAATATGGACTGCAATTTTGAGCAGGGCACTTCCTCTTGTCTCTGCATTGAATATCATTATACAATTATATTTTTTACCTAATCAAAGCAACAAGCAATAGTCAAACTACTGGTTGCAATTGCCGTAGCATTCACTCAAGGATGATTGGAGCAAGTCAATAGCATACTTGAAATAGGTCTCGCCACGCAAGTTTGAAATTTGAAGGAGGAATATCAGGCCAACATCCTATATTTGGCTTCTTTCCCATGCAACGTGGAATGATAAACCCTGCTTTGGGACGATGTACATATCTTCTCGATGAACCTGTTTAACATTGACAATCAAATGTTAAAGAAGCACATGATTATCACAATTACATAAAATGGAAGTATCATTACCAAACAACTGATATGTTACATACATAAGATACAAAAGTTAAATGGCAGGAATAAGTAACAAGCAACAAGAAGCAATAGCATGAACAAGAACAGGCAATGAGAGACATAGTACATTGAATAATGTGGAATGTTTAATAGCATGAGTAAACAGGAAATGAAGACATAGTACATTGGGCATTGTGGGAATGCAAATAAGTAAAAATAAATTATTTTATTTGATTCGATAGACTTATAACTTGACTACTTACAGCATTCACTGGTTTCTTCTCCATCACATGATTTCCTCTTAAAAGAGAGCCTGAAAACTGCTAATTTCGTTTTTTGAGTTAATGCACTTTTAACCTTGTCATTGAAACTTACTGAAGGAACTAACCGATGTAAGCCAGATTTTAAGGTATTCTCTTGCGAGTCACATCTATCCTCTTTTGAACCTCTAAAGCTTCCATAATTATCCAACAATTTCTTCCTTTTGTCTTCCTCAGCCATTCCCAAGCATGAAATTTCATAAGCCTGGGTACCATTAAGCGTGAATGGATATTCATTTTTTCCCGTCTTATGTCCATCTATTTTCCCATAACTTTCATTGTATTCTTCATATTTACCCCTGCCATCTGTGAAGCATGATACTGAAGCACTTGTCCACTTGAAAAGTTTCTGATTGAATTACCAACTGATGAAAAACGGTCTGCAGATAAATAATAACAGTGAGAACTTGCCTAGGAATTATTAGTAAACACCTCAATATAACATTAAAAATTAAGGCAGGCAAATGACTTTGAATTTCCATTAAAAGCAGGAAAGTCATCTTATGAAATAAAGTCGCATTTCTATACCTCCAAGCACACTACTAAATTCATCATCAGATTCAGATTCCAGAATTCTGACTGAATCAAACCAAGCTTCCTCTTGGCAAACTCCTGAAAACACAAACTTTTGAAGTCAATGTTCAAGTTGCTAAGCATTAAAGAGTATTAAGTCACAGATTTTTCCAGGGCATCATAACTCTTGCTTTCCAGTGTATTAATTACACTGATCACTATTCCAACAAATTTTCTGAAAGCAAAAGGTAAGAAATTCATAAGAGAAAATACAAGTAGGGAGCACAACGGCACCAACAGAATCAGCCATCCCTAAAACATTATCCAACATACATACAAAATCAATTGAGCCAAGAAAGGAAATGTCTTTTTGTGCATTCTTTAACTCTGAACAGACGTACCATCAGAGTTTACTTGACTCATTTGCCATTGCATCTGAGTGAGATGATATGTCAAATTGGAGGCACCAGATATTCTGACACCAGTTTGACCATTCTCAAAATCCATATGGACAAATTGGGTCAGAGCAAAATCTGTCACACGTCCAGTGCACAATTCCTTTTCTTAGTTTGATTATGAGACCTGGTAATCTTCACACAGCGTTTGCCAAGTCGGTGAAGGCCTTTCTTCTTGAGCATTTTACGTTTTTTTGGTGGAATGGAATAACAGATTCCCATTATAGCTTCTTGATTAGGAAAAAAAAAACCTGTCGACAACAAAATATCATCCTTTTAAAAGACAACTACTTGTAGAAGAATCTAAGAACCTGCTACATAGTATAAGAAACTGCATTCATCAAAGTGGAGATTATGTATTCAAGAATCATAGTTTGAGTTAAACGGACACTTATAAAGATGGATATTCATGAAAAACAGTTTAGTCATAATTATTCCTGCATAATTAACCTCTCAACCAAATGTTCCAAATTCTTTTATTTTTGGCTAACTCTCTGATTAGAGTTTAAACTCAGATCTCACAGCTCCGGAGATAACTCCAATATCACAAAGCCAAAACTTACTGGTGATAGAATTTCTTAGACAAAGATAAAGAACATGGCATCTGTTGGAAAATACCAACCATTACTCACTGATGGGGGAGAATCTGAAGATTAGCAAGAAGCTATAGCAGATGAGAATATAAAGAAATGGATTGAAGCCATGCAAGATGAGATAAAATCTTTGCATGATAATAAAACTTTTGAGCTTGTGAAGTTGCCAACAGGCAAGAGGGTTTTGAAGAATAAATGGGTATTCAGGATAAAGCATGATGAACACAGTTCCCAGCCACGATTCAAAGCCAGATTAGTTGTTAAGGGATTCAGCCAAAGGAAAGGAATTGACTTTGATGAGATTTTTTCACCAGTGGTGGAGATGACATTCATTCGTACAGTATTGGGATTAGCTGCAAGTTTCGACTTGGAGATTGGGCAGATGAATGTAAAGACTGCCTTCCTTCATGCTGACTTGGAGGAAGAGATATACATGGAACAACCAGAGGGTTTCAAAGAAAAAGGAAAAGAAGATTATGTTTGCAAGTTAAAGAAAAGCTTGTATGGCTTGAAACAGGCACCGAGACAGTGGTACAAGAAGTTTGAGTCAGTTATGGGGGAGCAAGGCTATAAAAAGACCTCTTCAGATCACTGTGTATTTGTGAAGAAATTCTTTGATGATGATTTTATAATTCTGTTACTCTATGTGGATGACATGTTAATTGTTGGCCAGAACATTTCCAGAATTAACAATCTGAAGAAGCAGTTAAGCAAGTCTTTTGCTATGAAAGACTTAGGATCAGCAGCATAAATTCTTGGCATGAAGATAATTAGAGATAGAGGCACCAAGAAATTGTGGTTGTCACAGAAAAAGTATATTAAAAAAGTACTTCAAAGGTTTAATATGGACAAGGCTAAAGCGGTTAGTTGTCCTCTTGCTAACCAATTTAAATTAACTTCAAAATAATGTCCTTTCACAGATAAAGAGAAAGAAGAGATGGATAGAGTTCCATATACTTCAGCAGTTGAGAGTTTGGTGTATGCCATGGTATGTACACGGCCAGATATTGCTCACTCAGTGGGAGTAGTAAGTTGGTTCCTTTCTAATCCTGGTAAGGAACATTAGGCTGCTGTGAAATGGATTCTCAGATATCTCTGTGGTACTTCCAAAATATGTTTATGTTTTGGCGATAGTAAACCTGTGTTAATTGGCTACACAGATGCGGATATGGCAGGCGATGTTGACTCAAGAAAGTCTACATCAGGTTATTTAATTCATTTGCAAGGGGAGCTGTGTCATGGCAATCAAGGTTACAAAAGTGTATTGCTCTCTCAACAACTGAAGCAAAATTTATTGCTGTAACTGAAGCTTGCAAAGAGCTCTTGTGGATGAAAAAGTTCTTAGATGAACTTGAATTTCAGCAGGATAGATATTCACTTTATTGTGATAGTCAGAGCGCTATTCACCTTGGGAAGAATCCCCCCTTCCACTCAAGATCAAAGCATATTGATGTAAGATATCACTGAATCAGAGATGTGTTGGAGAAAAAGCTTTTACAGCTTGAAAAGATTCATACTGAAGAAAATAGTGCAGACATATTAACAAAGATTCTACCGAGAAAAAAGTTTGAGTTTTGTCGATCATCTACAGGAATGACAGTTAATTCATATGTTGGTAGGGGGAGAATTGTTAAAAAATACCAACCATTTGGTATTTTTTGACTAATTAAAAAAATTTTTAAAAAATAAATTAAGTTGAAAACGGTTATTGGCCTAATTAAGTTAGACCAACAACCTCATGGGAAGGCCTATATATATGGTCTTTCCCTTCTTCTTCAATATATAATTTGAGAGGAAAATATTAGAGAAAATTGTGAGAGATAGATAAAATTATTTGGGGAGTAACAAAATAGTGAAGTAGTTTAATTTTGGGAGTGTTTGGAAAACATTTGAGTGCTACTATTTTAGGTTTATCTCAATTGTAATAATTGTACCTCTAGAAATATTTCTAGAGAAGTCTCTCTTGTAAGCCTACTATTTTTAATAGTGGAAGAATATTTTTCAGAATTTGTCCCGTGAACGTAGCACAAAGTAAAATGGTGAACCATGTTAAATTCGGTGTGTTATTTTATCTCAATTTTATAGCTATTATCAAGGGTAGTTGCTTTGTTATATTGTGCTATTAATTATCCTAGTGAAATTCTGTCTAAGGAGACTGAATTTTAAGCGGGACCGTCTGTGACCCCTCCAGCCTTTCCTAAGAATTTTTTTAATATTTATTTTTAGCACAATATTTTATACACTATTTACTTATATAATAGTAAGTAATTTGCGTGCTATTTATTTCCGCTGCACAACAATATCCTGAATTCATATAAAGAATTTCGGGTACCATTTCGCTCAGCTTCTCCGGCTACAATAATTAATCCCGTTCTTAGCAAATAACTAACAAAATTATGAAATATTCTTCTCAGCTAAGCGAGACAGATGAAACCTATCAATGGAAGAGTAATTATGTGAAAATTGGTCAAAACTTCAAACAAAAGCATAAAAATAGAATTCAAATAAAATTTAAATGTACTATAAGAAAATAGAAGAATTAAATATTCAAGAAATTAAACCAATCTCCACTGGCATTACAATATCCCAAATAAGCAAAATATTATATCATCACCAGGAGATTTACAGATTCAGATTACTCGAGAAGAGGAAAAAAATAAGAAAATAAAATAAAAACTTGAAGAAAAAATTACATACCTTTGTTCCAAAAAGTTGAAAACTAATAGAGAGCGAGAGAGAGATCCTCTGCTTACTTCAAAGAAACGCCTGTTACAAATTTAAATGAGAAACTGCAACGAACGAGAAAAGATGAAAAGAAACAAAAACAAAAGTATGGAGAAGGGTCCATATCCAATAAGGTAAAGCAAGACAAATACAAGTAGAATGGATGACAAATTAAGTCGTTATCAATACAGAAAACAACATAAAAATGTTGACATGATATACAATGTGGAAAAACAAAATGCATATACAAAAATAAACAAAATTCTGAAAAATTTATGGAATTTTAAAACACCATAGTAATTCAAAATAACAAAAAAAGGATTATTTTTTATACATTATAATTATATAATCAAACATTTTAAGCAACACCCAGAATTCATTTTTTTTTTTTAAAATGAAGGAAACAAAAATTATGATAATGAATAGAAAAATTAACCAACCTGAAGAAGATACAAAGAATGGCTAAAGGATCTATCTCTCTCTCTCTCTCTCTGGAAATAAACACCAAAAGAAGAAAGAGAGTGGATGAATGAGTGGGTCCGAAGATGTCGGATCCGGGTACAATGGCCAAGATAAACAATCTTTCTCTAATACTCTTACATAGGTTCTTTTTAATCTTTCTGATTAACATAGCTAAGCATAATATAATAATAATTAAGAACAAGAAATAGAAAAAATGATAATTAATAGGAGTATTAATTAATCAATAAAATTAAAAAAAAAAAAAGAAAAGAAAAGAAAGAGCCAAAGCTTGTGCTTTTGGTGGATTTTTTGAGTCCTTGAGTTTAGCTTCGTTCTTGTCCTAAATTTCGCTGGCGCTTAAGACAGAAAACAGAGAGAAAAACAGAGTCATTAGTTTGTTGTTATTGTCTGTTAAGACTTGTTATATTATATTGGTGGAATGCTTCAAAAACTCTGTTTTTTTTTTCAAATTTTAATGGATATTATGGTTTTGGCTGTTAAGTCCATTCCTTCGACTGCAAATTGGAATTTTTTGATACTATTTTCCAAGATTTGATGCTTTTCTTTTTTAATTTTAATGTATTATGGCATAAGTTTCTTGGCAGGTTCCAAAGTCAACACTAACATGTTTAAAAAATCTAGGAAATGAATTTTCAAGTTAGTTTAATTTAAAAAATAATAATAATAATAATAATACATTCATCTTATATATATATATATGAAGTAAATTTGTGGTCAAATCTCATGAGAGTTTTTAATAGTTTATTTAATATATTAATTAGTTCTTCTCAAGACAATAACTTTTTTTTCTAAGTTAGGTGAAAGTAAAACTGGGAGAAAATTAAGTGTGTGTATACATATATTATGAATGGGTGGTTCTTTATTATTATTATTATTAGATATATATCTTTTCTCTATTATTTAAATCAATTATTATTATTATTATTAGATATATAATTATTATTAGATATATATTTTTCTCTATTATTTAAATCAATTTTATAATAGATAATATATATATATATAATATTTAAGAGTATTTTTTATTAATTAATTGTAAACATCCGACCAATAACATGATGAACTCTCATTACATGTTTTTGATAAAGACAAAGGGTATATGTCTGAACAAAAAAAAAATGCAATGGCCCAATTAGACATGGAAAGTATGCAAGTTTATATTTGTGTTTTGATTTGATTAGTTACAGCTGAATCCAGCTACATGCTTTTCCCAACATTTTCTTCTTCCACAAACATACATATATATATATATATTCATATATATTTATCTTTTTTTTCTGATAATAATATGAATTTTTAGAGACCAGAAATTAGAAAAACATCAAATTAATTTAATAATCATATCATACACTTTTTAATTTTATAGATGTGGCTGCCCATGTATACAAATTCTTTATGTCGTCTATATGTTTATGAAATTAAATCTAAGGATATTAATAATTTTAGAATAAGAGTTGCTAGCTCAAGCTCATTATGCACCTTTAGCTTTTTGCCCATGATAATGACTAATGAGATATACGTTGTTTATTACATAGTGCATCAAATTCGTTCAATAATTTTTAGTGATAATTTTTTATATTTTAACTATTAATTAGCTGTTATTATAAAAATTTTAATTCAAAACTTTTGAAACAGTTCATACTTATTTAAAAAAATTAATTTATCCTATTAAGTAAAATATTTAAATAAAAAACATAAATATTACTATATTTATCATTGATTCTTGTATACTTTCTTCGTTCCAAATCGATACTCTTACTTTTAATCTTATAAATATTAAAAAAATTAATTATTTTTATTAAAAATATAAATTTACATATATTTTTCTATTATAACCTTATTTTAACATAAGATATTCTTGATAAATAACAATTTATAAGGTTATTATAAAGATTTAATATGCCAACTAACTTATTAAAATAATAAATGAGCTATACTTTGAGACAGATAAAAAAAATAAGTCTATTTATTTAAAACGGAATATATATATATATATATATTAATAATAATAACATCTAATAATAAATTTATGGAACACTTATTAATAACATTCAATATTTTATGTAAGTTATTAATTAATTTAATTACTAATTAATAGTTATCCGTAATAACAAACATTAATTAGCAGTTGTTATAAATAATTAAATCAAACGAAATTTTAAAACCTTTCACGAATTTAGTTGAATCTATTGATGGTATTGGATTTAACTTATATATATATATTATGAATGAAAAATATGTGAAAGTTTTAACTTAATTATTGTTCAATAATAGAATTGTACCTCATAATATAAAAGATCAGCTATTTAAAATTTGATTTTTTATGCCTCTTAAAATTTTTCACTATAACAAAAAAAAAAGGTTTATTATTTCAATTTGAGCAGTTTAATTTATGGAAGTTTTTTATGGCATGTGATGAAGTAATAATGAAAATAAAAGGTATTTTGGAAAGCTCGTGTGTTTATTTATAGAAAATAATTTTTTATTTTCATAAATATTTATTTTTTATAAAAAAATTTAAAAAATATGTTTACTTAGAATATTTATTTTTTATAACAAAATTTAAAAAATATGTTCACTTAGTAAAAATAAAAAATTATTTTTATGCCAATATAAAAATTTTATGTTTTTCTTATTAGAAAATTTGACTTTATTTATAAATAAAAATTTTAAAAAACATCTTTAAGATGTTTTTCAAAATTTTCTTAAAATTAAAAAAATATTTTTTAATTAATTATATACAAAAAAAAATACTTAAAATACTCAAATTCAAAATTTAAATAAAAATAACACATATTTTTTACCATTAAACTGTATTTCAGTGGTTAGTTATAAGTATCTTTATTATATTTAAATTCTGATGCTGAGTGCTGACATTTTACTCCCTGCATGCGTCTTATATTTTTGGGACATGCAATGCGATGACAAAATTAAAGAATTATTTAGTCACTGCATGGCCAGTGGATTTGCTCATGTTGTATGGTGATTCATGAAGAAGTTAAAGCAAGTAACAGAACTCAAGGAAATATCTAGAGAAGAAAAATGAAACTCACGCGTATTGCAACAGTTCATCTGCTACTTATATACAGAAAGTTTGTAACTAACTCCCAACATCTGTAACTGACTGAAAACTAATTTCTACAATTAACCAGCTGCCTAAACTAAATAAATATATCTACAATTCGCACATCTTAAAAAATAAGGCTAATGGAATTTTCTATGATTGTGGTTTGGAAATTGTACATTCTTTTATTTTATATTGAAATTTAATTAGCATATCTAAGCATAATCAAATAGTAAATATATATTATTCTAATTAATAAATTCAGAATTGATTTCCCATTCATTTATCATAATATTAAAAAAATTGATTAAAATAAAAAAGCACATATTATCTACTTGAATTTTAAATACTTTTTTAAAAATAAATTCTCGATATCAAATGAAATAATTAATATATTTAATAATAAAAATGTAAGTTTGTAAATGCAAATGCAAAAATAAATTTAATACCTGCAACGAAGAAAGATTAAACCTCTGAAAACGTTTTTATTATAATAAAATAATATTACAGATTAACTTTTAGTTATAGATTAAATTAAATAATTTATCAAAAAAATATTAAATAAATTATAATATACTATTATGCATATGCCATAAAAGGAATATGTTGATGAAATTGTAGAGAATGACAGCTTTACTAATTACTAGTTTTTATTTGATTGAATGATTATTATTGGTAATTACTAATTAGTGGTTAACTGTTAGCCTACTAGAGAGTTAAATACTGTGTTTTTAAGTTAAGACTGTGACTTGTTCTACTGTGAAGTAAGTTCCATGACTTTTCAATGGACGGATTATCATTTCCTTTCCAATATTATAAAAAAAAAATTCATATTTTTGTAACCATTAGTTTTTTAATTTTTTAATTTTATTAATTCTTAAGCTTTTACCTATATATACAACATAGTTTGTTATTATAATAAAAATATCATTTTATTTATTGAGAATTAATTTGCAATTAAAATAATTTAAAATTTTCTAATATTTTACATAAAAAATTAATTTATTATGAATTAATAAATTAATTAAATAAATTATTTACATAACTAAATGATTGTATTATTCTATTATAAAATAAATTAATACACTATAATAAAATAACAATTTCGTTCAAGAAATATCATAATCCCTCATTAAAATTAAATAACGAAAGAATAGCTACGAAGCTTATTCATTGTCAAATTTCTCCTTGCTAATAGGATTAACGAGGGATTTTAGCTATCTCGTTAATTTAGCGACAAAACTAATACACGATAATAATAAACATCCCTCGATTTCTTTTTTTCTTTTTTTGCAAAAAGTGAATTAAAAAGTTATTGCCACAATATACAGCGATGGAATATTCCTAGCTAGTCAGACGGTAAAGTATTCCATCGCTAAAGATTCCTAACTACTGTGTAGCTAATTCCTCGTCACTTTTATTTTAAAATAATTAATTTTCATTATTAATTCCTCGTTAATTTTATTCTGATTTAATAAAATTTAATTATTAGAAATAAAATAATAAATAATATAAATATAAAAAAATAAAATCCACTAATGCAAGCAATTTATTTAACCCAAACTGTCCTTTCTGCGGATTGCTGAAGAGATTCTCCAGGAAGTGGTCAAGATGGGATTTAACAGGAACCAACTTATTGAATCTCTTCGCAACAGAATACAAAATGATGTTTGTTCTCTTTGCAACTCCTTGTAATTGTTCTTTTAAAGTCTTCATTTACCTGGAGTACCTAAACATTGTCTTATTAATTGAAATGGATCCAGGCTACTGTTGCTTACTATTTGTTGTTGGACAATTGATTTCGTGTTTCTAATGGCTATCTTGGAGCTGAATTTCAGGAAACAATGGTGTGTTTTTTCTTTCCAGAGTTTACTGCAATGAAAAATGATGTTGAAATTGTTCTTTTGTTAGTGGAAAGTCATTTTGAGTTGATAATAGGTTTTGAAACTGCGTTGCATAGAACTTCTAAGTTTGTCAATGCAATGGCCCTAGTTCACTTTGGCCTCAGCATAACTTAAGGAGCTTAGCCTAAACCACTTGTCTTAACAATGGCTACCCCAAAGAATTTGAGCTTACCTAAGGAAACCTAGTTGTTGGGCCTTTCGCAATTTAAATTACTAAACTTGTTTTCTTTCCTCAGATATTTTCGATGGATGTTATAGTAGCATGCTACAGGCCACTGGTCCAGCCTTAGAGATTAGGAAAGTCGAAACTACCTAGGGTTGTATACTCTTTGCTATCTATTATGATGATACAATGATCTCTATTATCTAACATTAGAAAATAAATTTTCTTGACATTTTTAATCTGAACTTTATCTCATTTTCTCTAGGAATGTGGTTTCAACCGAATGAATGCAAATGAACCTTCTTCTCCAGTTGTTGGGCACAGACTTCCAGGTTACGTGGATTATCAAGGAACAGGATTAAAATCACAGTTCCCAGTTGATAGGAAATGGGCGCTTGGACTTCAGGTTAAGTTTCTTGCTCTCAAGATTTCGGATGGTTGCTATGAACTAAATTTCACTATTGGATATATGGTTAAACAAATAAATAGGTTTTCAATTTCTTGGTGTGCATTCTTGGTCATGGTTTCAATCTTGAGTGATGCTTTGCTGAGAAAATATGATATGCTTCATAATTAGAGATTCTCCTTTTTGGTCTATCACTGTTGATATGTACTTAGTCTATTTATTTTTGGAGAACATTTAGTGGTGAAGGACTAAATTGAACAATTTATGCTTAGTGATAATGTTTTTTGTGTTCATTTTGACAGTCACGAGCCCACCCTTGCGAAATAATGACAGAAGTCCTCAAAGCTCTGCAAGAACTGAATGTGTGTTGGAAGAAAATTGGTCACTACAATATGAAGTGCAAGTGGATTCCTGGCATTCCTGGTCATCATGAAGGCATAGTTAATGACCCTGCATAATAATCAATTTTTTGGGGATGAATCAACCATTGTTGAGAATGATGGAGTCAACAAGTCATCAAATGTGGTGAAGTTTGAAGTGCAGGTAATACACATTGATCTTATTGTTGTTGTGCTGCTGTTGTTTGTTGGACTTCTAGAACAAATTCGAATGAAAAATCTTTATCGTGTATTGGTGATTGGTAGGTGGATGTGCATTTGGTATATTTTCAGTATCCTTTGTGCATTTTATTTGTAAAACAGAATTACCATGTTCTGTCAGAAAGAATCCTCCCAAAAATTCACTGCTGATACCGGGCTATCTTTCATGCTGGTTACTTGTGTATGTATTACTATATTGATGTCCCCAAAACATGAAGGCTGATATACATACATGTTGTGGATGGTCTTGACAGCTTTACAAAACTCGCTAGGAGAAATACCTGCTTGACTTACAAAGGGTACAAGGACCCCAATTTCTCTTCTTGGATCTTTGCGCAGCTTTTCTTGCACAACTCAGAGTGCTTTAGAACGGAAAGGGTAGGCTCTCAAGAACTCTGTCCACGTATCTCTTGTTATGCCTGTGAATAAGAAATCACGGTGTAAATAACTTTGTTTGATCAGTCTGACTCGTACTTTCACTCTTTTTTTTTTTCCTTCTTTTTTCGGAATTTGTCCCTGAATTTTACATGTGGGTAATTGTTGTGTAATGCCAACATCCAACACTAAAGTTGGCTAAATTACAAGTAGTCTGCTTTCTCTTTGGCTAGGAGTTGATGTATTAACCTCAAGGGGGATTTTTATAATTTCTAAGAAATGATTAACCTCCTCTATTAGTTGTTGCTCTTCAGAGGATATGTAAGTAATCTTTCTCATATTTCTGGATTTAACTGTGTTTTGGTAAAATTTATAGCCATATGTTTTCTGCCCGACTGCTCTGATCTCTCAACGATATAGTTGTATGTTTTACGAGCAGAGCCCTGGGCTTTATGATCAACTATAGCTCGTTCTCATCCTATCCAAATCCAAACAAGCTATTCTTGGAAGTAAAAATGAGAAACAGTAATATTAATTAACTGTTCAAGTAATTTTCTCGTTTAAAAAAAATTCAAATTTTGTAATAATTTAGTTTGAGTGAATTCAATATTACTGCATTTCATATCTGGGAAGAGATCATTTAGGAGGATTGGAAGAGGAGATTGTATGATTTTATAATTAAAAAAATAAATAAAAAAAATAGAAAATCATGTTATCTTGTAAAATTTCAATTTTATTGCACTTAATTCGTATTAAATTATATAATTATTCTCCGTTTCTCTTGCCCCATCTGTGTCGATTCGTTTTGCACTCTATCCTGAGAAAGCAAAATCCTCTCCAGTATGTCGAAACGACCGCGTTTAGAATTGTACACAGCCGTGGCAAGTGTAAAAGTTTTTAAAATTTAGGATTGGAAATGGAATTTTTTTCCCAATATTTCACAATTAATTGTAGATGGAGGTTCTCATAATTTTTTTCACAAACTTTCTTCTAACACCAAATTTAAATTCGAGATAGTTTTATATATAATTTTAACAATATCAAATCAAATATTTTTAAAATATACAATCTTTTTATACGTAAATGGAGTAAAAGATGAGAATAAATTCAGTAGCGAAACCATCTGTTCGGAGAGAGGAGGACAAAATTTCTCTTTAACCCCGTATAAAGAGGAGAATAACAATATGAACATAAAAGATTAATGCTATATTGGTATACCAAGAGGCTAATGTGTACTTATGTGTATTATTATTGTAAACGTCTGGTCCGCAACGCTATTTTTTTGTTTTGAGAAAAAATATTTTTTTTGTGATATAGATACTATAAGGTTTTTTATTTTAGAGATCCAATAGACTAAGGTATATAAAAATGGAGTGGCACTCCGTTTTGGACCTAGAAAAAATGATAAGAAGATAGCATACTCTTGATTTTATAAGAAATTTTCAATTCCATTTTCTAGATTTGCAAAGTTAGATACATACGAAAATTTTAAAAAAAAATAATTCTTTCATATTATTTGCATACCTGATTTTGAGGGATCGATCTTCTCTATGATTAAAATATTATTAAATTAAAATTATTTGGAATGTTAAATGACCAATGCTTTCATAAATAAACCATTTATTAAAAATAAAATAACATGGTGCAGATAATGTATGTTGTTACAAAAAATATTTTAGGAGCACCCATTGAGATAGAAACATACTCTTTATAATTTGCCAAGAAATAAGAAAAATTAATTATTTACACAATTTTAAATAAATCCTATACATATATCTAGAAGAAATTTTATATCACATTTAAGAAAAAAGATTATATATGATTATGATAATAATAATTGCAAGATATGAAAATAGTCCAATGATAATAACAGGATGTAAACATCATAAGAAATATATAATTTTAAAAAGAACTTGTGCTAAAGAAAAAATATTTACAAATTATTGAACTCAATAATCCAAAGATAATCGAGTTCCATTAATATGGGAATGTTGAGCTAAGTTAGAAAGATAAATATTTTAAAACTATTTTGGTGAAATTTCTCAGTTCAAAAAAAATAATCCAAAATTTGAAGAAAAAACTTTTTAGGTTTTTTTTGTGGTTTAAAAGTGCCCAAGAGTCCTTTTTAGATTATTTTTATTTACATTCAATCATTTTATCTTATGAAAATACTCAAAGGAGTTTTTAAAAGTTTAAAATTCTTGGAATTTTAGAGAGTTGAATTCTTAAACTCATCAAAGGTATGATTTTTAGTTTGAAATCAGGATGATGATGATTAGTTTAGGACAATTTCATCTTGATCATGTTTATCTTAGTCTTATTAGGTGGTTTATTGATGTTTAAAGGCTTAACAACTAGTTTGAAAAGAATTGAAGACATACCTCCTAAAAGTTGAAATCATCTACATAATATCTCCTATTTTTTGCTATCTTCTTTGGCTTTGAATGATTGGTTCTTGTAGTTCATCTATCAGACTTATTGTTGGTTGATTTTGGATGAAAAGTGAATTCTAATTGGCGGGATTTTCAACTCTCTAAAATAGCATAAATTATTGTCTCTTATATGTAACAACTACTATTGGAATGACAAAATTATCCAGCTTGATAATTTTCAACTATCAAATTTGATAATTATATCTCACGTGATGAATTTTATAAAGTACATTGAATATGCCTTTTATGTGAATATCAATAATTTCAATAAAATATCAAACTTGAAATTAAGAATTATCCAACTTGACATTCATTAATAATTTTAAAAGAAATTATATAAGGTGTTGGATTTATGTCTGTAATTATCTTATTAAAGTTTATTTCTATTATATATATTCATACATTTTATTTGGAGAAAATAGATACTAATAATTGAATTTTTCTTAAATTTTATTTTTCACCCTCATATTTAATATATAAATATTTATAATATCAAGAAAATTGTCTAAAATATAAATATTTATAATATATTCAATTTTTCTTAAATCCGCATTTAATTAACTTAGAATGTTAACACCAAGAATGATTGTTATTGAAAAAAAATACCAAAAATAAAGTTTTTTTTTAAAAAAAAACTTGTTTTTCAATTTAAAAAATTAAAAAAAAAAAACCATCTCCTTACATTTTTTTGTGGTTGGCAAGTTGAGGACCACATAGATATCAAAACAATTATACAATCAATTAAACCCAACAATGATGATAATATTGATTAATGTTACATTAGTTGAACTATCTTAATAACATCGTCTCAATCTTATTAAAATTAATCTTTCAATTTATAAAAATCTATTAAAAAATTAAATTTTTTAGATATTATATAAAATTATTTTGAATATATTAAAATATTTTTTATTAATTTATTAATATTATATTTTTATTTTATTAATTAAATTATTAATGATAAAAATATAATTAAAAAATTAATTATGTTTTTAATTATATATATAGTAGTAATTTAAGAGAGAAGTTTTTTTTATAAAAATAAGAATTGCAGGAGAGTAATCATAATAATTAATAAAAAATATCGATATCTTTACAAAAAAGACAAAAATTCTTGCCTTAATTTTACCCAAAACATCATCCCAAGTATCCAATGACGATGTAATTAACTACATAATTAATTAATTAAATTAATTAATCAACTAAATTAATAAACATTATTCCCTCCTAATAATCCCTCCTTTCAGTAAAACGCAGTTAACGACACGTATAAACGGACCACCTAACTACTATTAAAATATACATAAAATTTCCCTCTCTAATGTCTATATTGAAAAAAAGTAATCTGCCTTTACAATTAATTTTCCCTCACTTTCTCTCTTTCCAAACAGATTTCCCTTCTCTGACACATCTTTCCAAGCTTTCTATTCGTACTTCTCTTGTCATTGTTTACAAGATTTTGTCCATTTACTCTCAATATCTCTTTTTAAACTCTCTCTTTTTTCTCTCTCTCTCTCTCTCTCTCTTTCTTCGATCATGCTTCAAAGTTTAATTCCTCAATCGCCAATTAATTCCACTCCTAATCCTACCAATTCTTCTTCCTCCATGAAGACCAAGCGTGTCGATAGAGAGTTTGCTGGCGGGGAAGCTTCAGGCGGCGGCGGCGGTGATGGGGGTGCTGATGACCCTTCTGCTAAGCGGCCCAACTTTTCCAGTGAAGATACAGTATCGGGAGGGAAGACCACTGCTGAGGAAGATCCCACCGAGTCTACTGGTCTCAGACTTCTTGGCCTCTTGCTACAATGCGCTGAGTGTGTTGCCATGGATAATCTCGATGACGCCGCCGATCTTCTCCCTGAGATCTCGGAACTCTCATCTCCATTCGGATCATCCCCCGAGCGCGTCGGTGCCTATTTTGCTCACGCACTACAGGCGCGTGTAGTGAGTTCTTGCTTGGGTACTTACTTACCTCTTTCCTCTAAATCTCTAACTCTCACTCAGTCTCGGAAAATCTTCAACGCTTTTCAATCATATAATTCAATCAGTCCGTTGATAAAATTCTCTCATTTCACTGCCAACCAAGCGATTTTCCAAGCATTGGACGGCGAGGATCGTGTCCACGTCATCGATCTTGATATCATGCAAGGTCTTCAATGGCCTGGACTGTTCCACATACTGGTTTCAAGGTCCAAGAAGATCCGATCCATGAGAATTACCGGGTTCGGATCTTCCTCCGAGTTGCTAGAATCAACAGGAAGGAGACTCGCCGATTTCGCTAGCTCACTAGGATTGCCCTTCGAGTTCCATCCAGTGGAGGGTAAAATTGGAACTGTAACAGATGTGAGTCAACTCGGGGTGAGACCAAGAGAAGCGGTTGTGGTTCACTGGATGCATCACTGTCTTTATGATATCACAGGGAGCGATTTGGGGACGTTGAGATTGTTGACTTTGTTGAGGCCTAAATTGATCACGACCGTTGAACAGGATTTAAGTCATGGGGGTAGTTTTTTAGGGAGATTCGTGGAGGCCTTGCATTATTACAGTGCTTTATTTGATGCATTGGGGGATGGGTTAAGCGCTGACAGTGTAGAAAGACATATGGTGGAGCAGCAGTTGTTTGGATGCGAGATTAGGAACATTGTAGCTGTGGGTGGACCAAAGAGAACAGGTGAAGTTAAGGTGGAGAGATGGGGTGATGAGTTGAGAAGGGTCGGGTTCCAACCCGTTTCACTTGGAGGCAACCCGGCTGCTCAAGCTAGCTTATTGCTTGGGATGTTCCCTTGGAAAGGATATACTTTGGTGGAAGAAGAAAATGGGTGCTTGAAATTAGGATGGAAGGATTTATCTTTATTGACTGCCTCTGCTTGGCGGCCGTTAGATTAAATTACTTTGATCAAATAGGATATCAATAATTGGTGTAATTGCAGTAGTACCCATTGAAGGAAGAAGACAAGTAATGCTGTCTCGTTGTACAATGGGTGTTGATACTCTTGAAGAAGAGTAGAAATGAATGGCGTCAAATATATTTCATTCTTTTCTAATTATTTTTTATGTGGAATGTTACCTTTTTTCCATATGAATTAAAATAAATATTTACAAAATCAAGAAAAGGTAATTGAAGATTGTTTGGTGAAAAATATCCCGAATGTTATTGTTCAAGAAAACTTTTTCTCGTTTGGCCTCAATACAATTTTTGTTCGAGAAAACCTTTTCGCGTTGTGTAGTTTTATCATGTTTTTTGTTTTATAAGAAGCGGATCTGTTCTTTATTTTTGCCTTCAGAAATGTAAAATCTTGAGGTTGTTTATGTTAATTTATGAGGTTATAGAAATACCGAAACATATATATATATACTGTTATGGAGAATGTGGAGTCTGGAGAACTCTTTTATTTTATTGTGGAGAAGGGTAGGCTGCGGGAAGATGAAACATGCAATTTCTTCCAGCAGGTATGATTGGCTACTGTTATTGCATTGAATTCTTTCATGGTTTACATTCATTTCTCATTTTAGTTTATTGGGAAAATTTCTGTCTTGATGCCAATAATTTCTGGTGTAGAATATTCTTTCAGTAATATGGTCGTTCACCGAGACCTGAAGCCTGATAATTTGCTTTTGTAGATTTAAAATGCATTTGATTTGGAGATAGCAGATATTGGGTTGAGCAATATAATGCGAGATGGTTGTCTTCTGAAGACCTTCTGAAGACGCTTGTGGAAGCCCATACTATGCTGCCCCAGAGGTGTGGACCTGGGGCATTACTTTATGATGGCTTGCTGAACTTTACGGTGTGAAAACAGTAGAATTCCTTTCTACTCTCCTATTCGTGTAAACTATTATTTAATGATATTAATTCAAAGATTATGCTATTCTTTCTGTAGATTATCTCTGGGAAATTGAATTCTGGCCATGAAGTGGATGTCTGGAGCTGTGGTGTTGTATCAAATGCTCATCCATGTGGTACCCTTTTTTTCATTGATTAGAACATTTCGAACCTCTAAGAAAATCAAAGCATTGTAGATTTTATATTGTATCTAGGATTCACTGGGGTTATTCATTTTCTCGAGTTATTTTCCCTTCCTTTCTTTTAAATTAACCATTTTTTTTAATCTCTGAATTGATATTATTTTCTTCCCAAATTAGTTCTGCTTCTGCAGCATTCTATTATCTGGTTGCATGCTCTACTATAAAATGAAAATGCTACCTCCTGATCACACGACAAATTTTCCTCCCAACGTTCATTCTTTGAAGCAACGCTTTTTATGTTGTAATATTTTAATGTCAATAAAGGATGAAAAATCACGTTATTGACATTCACATCATGTCCCTAGTTGTTTAGAGAAGTCAAAAATTAATCAAAATGTGAGCCAGCCATCACTCGGCACACGCCACCGTTTGCTGGGTTGCCCTGTTTTTTCTGGCCAAAAAAAGGAATGAGATTTTCATGTATCACCTTATTCAGTATTTTCACAGAGGATATAATCCATGCTTGTGATCCCATTTAATGCTTAAGATTTCTCTTTTTATGTTTCATATTTGAGATTCTCTTTTTTGGTGCATTACTCATGAGGTGTAGGCTCTGTTATCCCAAGTCTATTGGTTTATGAAGCATTGGTGGTGCTATATTACACTATGGATTCTTGTTTAAAACCATAGTTGGTAATAACTCAGTTGTTTTCAATTAACAGTTATGAATTAAAGACAGAAGTCATCATTGTATTGAATTACTTATTTTTGTTTTGAAACAATAGTTGATAATATTTTGTTGTCTTCATTTTAACAGTCCCCTCGTGAAATAATGATGGAAGTCATGAAAATTCAGTGTAAACTGATTGTGTGCTGGAAGATAAGTTGTTACTAGAGCATGAAGTGAAGGTGGATTCCTGGACATCATGTAGGCGCGGTTAATGGTTGATTCAAACTTCGTAGTGGACATTCCTGAATGGTTGATAATCATTCCTTTGGGGATGAATCAACCATTGTTGAGAATTATGGTCAATAAGTTTGCATTGAATGTGGTGAAGTTTGAAGTACAGGACAGGTAATATAAATATCACGATTTTATTGTTGTTGTGCTTCTGCTTTTCCGTAGGGCTCAAATTTTCGTGCTTATCCTAATTGGTCAGATATCTTTTTTTTTTTTCTTTTTTTTCGACATGAGATATCTTTTTTTTTTCTTAGTTTGAAATCAGATAAATAATGTTGGTCATATATTGGTGATTGGTATATATCCAAATTGATGTCTTTAATAATATTAAATATAATGTTAGAATAATTATTTTTTTATTGCAATTAATGTATAAACACTTTTAATTTAGATTAATTTGATCCATTTAATATTTTTATTTTTAAAATGAGTATAATAGAATGACAAAATCATCTTTTACAAATCACATAAACCCAACAGTATGCACCACAGCTCAACTATGAGCATCTTTTTTGTTAATTTCTTATTCCTCTTCCGCAGCTTATGTATCCATTCCCTTTTAAAATCCAATTTTTCGTCCAAAAGAAATTTGCCTGATTTAATGTCAAAATGCAGAATTCGTGTGAAGATAAGAGAAGATGAGCAATTGCAAGCATATTAATTGCTCAAAGCTTAGTGGAAGAGCTCTAGTTCGACTTGAATTTAAGTTTGGTAAAAGTTTAAACTCGAGCTCGTTTAAAAACGAATTGAGTTTAAATTGTTCATTTATTAAATTAGTCAAGTCCAAACTCAAAGATACTCAGCTTGTCGAGTTCTCGAGCTGGCTCATTTAATACAAGCTAACTCGTTTATTAGGCTTACAAATCGGCTTATTTATTAGACTCATAAGCTGAAAAATTAGCTCGTTTAATATTTAAATACATTAATTTATTAACTAATTTAATTTATATAATTTATTATTATTATTTATTATAAATATAATTAAATGAAATAATAATAATAAATTGTAGTACATAATAAATAATAATTTAATTAATAAATTTTATATGAAATTGTATCTTAATATAATAATAAAATTAAACAATATGAAAAATATTTTGAAATTATTATATATAATTATATATAATAGCTATAAAGTTTAAAATTTTGTATCCTAATTATTTTTAGTAAAATTATTGGTAATTCTATTAATTAAACTTATGTTTTAATTTAGATGTATTAATTTATGTTTTAAAATAAAATAATACTATATTTCAAATAAGTTCTAGTTTTATTTTTTTTATCAAGTAATCATAATTATTAAGTCATACTAAAAAATATATTTTTTATGCATATTAGTATATTATAATTTTTAATTTTATTATTAGTCGTATATTTTAAAAATTTATATCTCAAAATATATTCATTAATACTATATCTCTTGTATGATCTGACTAAATATGTATTATGAGTATAATACTATTATATAATTACTAATTTTTAATAAATAAATATAAAAAATATTTATATACTATTAAATTTAACATATTTATGATAAACAATAATAATATTTATATAAAAATAAGTTTAATAATATCTTTTATAAACTATTAAATATAACAATGATATAATCATTATCATCAATTAGTAATTTATTAATGAATATGGTATTAATAATTATTATGTTAATCACATAGCTCAATAGTCAATATGATTTGTTTATTTTATTTTTTAATCAATATATTAACATTAATATAAACTAAATATAATTTAATAAAATATATATAAATGACTAATCATTCTAAGTTTAATTTATATTTTTAATATTTTAAAAATATATTTTTTTGAAATTAAAAAATATTATTAACAATCATTATGTTAAATATATGGTTCAATATTTAGATAAAAAATAATTTGTTAATTTTTTTTGTTAATCAATATATTAATATTAATATACATTAAAATATAATTTAATAATATATAAATATAAAATTTGACTAATCAATTTAAATTTAATTTCTCTTTTATGATTTTAAAAAAAATATTAAAACAAAATAAAAGCCATTTGTAAAATTTTTATTTTATTGATTTGTATTAATATATTATATATTTTTATTTTTTTATTAACTGAAATCGTAAAAGACTAAGATATAAAACTCTCAAACCCCATCTCAAATATTAATATATTATTTGTTTAGATGGAATTGAAGAGAAAAGAAAGTGAATCAAATAGGATTTTATTCAATTTTTATTGTTTGGATGTTTAATTGAGAAGAGAAATGTAATTTTACTAGAAAAATAATTCTCCTCGAGTGGCCAAAATAATTTTTCATCTATTTAGTGGAAAGGAGAGGAAATAAAAAAGATAAAAATATTATACTATATGAAATACTATTTATAATTTTATTTTATTTTTATCTTAGTTTAATGAATAAGGATAATATTATAAAAATATATCTTATAGATTTATTTATTTATTTAAGTAAGAGAAATCTCATTTTCTTTATTATTCGATTATTCGATTAAGGTTATTAAATATATTAAAGTAAATTTAATTTAATTTTTTTTCTTTTCTACTTTTTCTTTGTGCAAATTAGTAACTAAACAAAGCATAAAAGAATTAGTTAGCCGTCGGCCGCCTCTCAAATCTCAACTCCCTCCCAACTCCACTCACCCTCTCAACTCACAATTTCACCACAAAAATTCTGATTTCTTCGTCACTAACCAACGAAACCATCCTCAAGCCATCGCCATTCCATCAGTCGCACAACAGAAGCCATATATCTTCAAGCCACTTCTCATATGTGCAAATCATAGCAACGGAGGAGCCATGGCAACCCCTCGGGTGATTCTTTTTTTTTTTTTTTTAATTTCTTCTAGTTGGTTTCTAATTCTTTTGTTGAACTGAGAAAATGTAAGTTTTGTAGCTCAAAAAAATCTGTTACTGATGAATTGGTGATAAGTAGTGGAACAATCTGTTGATTTCTTCAGCAATATGTGTTGTTTGAGGATTTCAATTTTCAGCTTGTTTAAAACTACGAAATTTTGCATATACACACGTATGTTCCAAGTTCGATAGTACTATCTAAAACAATCATAATCTCCAGTAAAATGAATTATTTATAAATTAATAATAAATCCATTGCAGTGAAGTAACAAGCCGAAAGTTCTTAGTATTAAATTTTTTTTTAAAAAAAAAGAAGTATAGGTGCTCCATTTTAACCAATTTTTAGATAAACATTTGATCTCTCTCCCATTACAACAACTTTGGTGCTGAAATTTTGAAGGACAAAATTGGGATTATTGACTTGTTTTATATAATAATTAAATTATATTTGGTTTTCGATCTTATCCTATACATGCTGAGTTACTAATTTCTCAATAATATCTCGTTCAATCTTTACTTGGTATTGCAAATGTGTTGGCCTAACTGTTTCATTTCATGCATATTGAAAGAAGTATGCTTTCTTCTAACATGATGAGATTAGATTTAATGTAGAAGTTATGAAATTTTTTTATTTGTTTGATTTAGTGTAGAAATTATGAGATTTTTTATTTAATATAGAAGTTATGTGCCTAACTATGCAGGAGTTGCAACAATTGAACTCTTATACAATGGAGTTGTAGCGTAGTAGATGGAGTTGCTCGTTACTTATTTGATTTGTTTGAATAATTTTTAGTACTTTATTTTAAATCTTAAATTATTTTGAAAATTATTTATTGTTCTTATTTGTATTGTTGTTAAATTGTTGTTGTGCTAATATATTATTGTTATTAGTTGGTTGAATTTTTATTTAAAATTATGCATGTTTGATTTTTATTTTTGAATATAATTATGATATATAATATTTTTTTTTGAATTTTATTATGTTCATTTATGATAACGAGCCGAGTTTAGTTATATAAGAGTATAAAATTGAGCTTCAGCTCGAGCTCAGCTCGTTTAATATATTAATAAGCTGAATACGAGTCAGTTTGAACTGAGTTTGAGCTTGGTAATATTTGTATAAACTAAGCTCGAGCTTAAGTTTTAAGGGTGCTTGGCTCAGCTCATTTATAGCCCTACTCAACTCAATGCTGCATACATTCTTGATAAAGTATATATTTATCAGAGATCAAGAAATCTATTTGGTATAAAATAAATTTATAGAGCACAACAATTCGCAAAATTTGTAAAGAAAGAGCATGTTTGGATCCTCCGATATAGAAACCAACCAGTTGCAACTTCATTTATGAATTCTTTATTCTTGTTTATTAGCGTTTGATTTTGCCAAAATCTTTACTGCCACCAAAAGACACTGCAAAATTTTCCTTTATATACATGGCCCTAATCTCATTCACCCATTTCTTTTTAAAACCTTTTGTTATTTTCCTAAGATCTGAGTAAGAGCGTCTAATTGGCGTGAGATTAGGACAACTTTGCAAAAATTCTTCAATTGAATAATGCATTTGGTGAGGAATATAATTGTCATCTAGTAGTCTAAATACCTGTGTATATAAGGCAGTGGTGAAACTAAGCAGGATTTGGGGGTTGAGGGACCTTGCTTGGCCACCTGGTTCCGCCAATGCATAGGCATCACTTTTACTAGAATTAAAACTTCATTCAGGAGTCCAGTCTTGTATAACAAATTTATCATGCATCCATAGGGTTCTAACATTAAAGAAAGATTATACTAATAGCTTATTTTCTTATGAAAGTAAAAGTTATGTCTATGCATTGAGCTGGATAGCACCTTATTATGGAGACTAGAGTGGTAGTGGTAGAAGATTGGCGACTAGTGGTGGGCTGGAACACTGCACTATAAAAATCCTTGTTTCCCTACTCAATATAAGATATCTTTATTTTTCTTTATAAATAAGTAAAATAAAAACTAAAGAAGAACCTCTAAATCCCCCCTTGTAGACTCCCTTTTGTCAAATTTGATGGCTTTGGTTGGTGTGGCTTAATTTGTTGCAATCCCACATCGGAAGTTTTAAAGATAGGGGTGAGTTAGTTGCCTTATAAATAACTCATCCCTTCCAAATTATTTGTATCCCAAAAATTAGTATACATTTTCGAAAATTTGTATATTGTAAATTTTGGTCTTCTCTTCCCAAATTAATAAGTGCAGGCTGCCTCAAGTGGTGCTCGGAGACGTAGGCATATTTAGCCGAACTCCGTTATCAAATTTCCGGGTGTGTTCTTTCCTTGTCTCTTTTATTTATTCCGCATTTATTTTGTTTCTTTTCTGTATTAGTATAGTATTCAATATTTATTTGTCGGGTTTATTTGTAGTGTATTGTACTATTCATTTGGGTATATTTTACTATTTACGTGTACGGTACTATTCATATATACACGGGTTTAGGTTGTGATAATATACTGTGCAAGTAAGTTCTGTCTAGGAGACTGGGTTTTAAGAGGGACCATTTGTGACCCCTCCAGCCTTTCCTGGGAATTTATTTGGAATGATAATTTTGTCTAAGGAGACTATTCAGTAGTCTTTCCTGGAAATTACCGAATCAGTGCAATTCACTAGTTGTAGTTTGAGGGAAAATTACCCGATTTTCCCAACAAGTGGTATCAGAGCCGAAGGTTCGTCCTAGGTCTGTTTGTAATATTATTTATATTGAATACTATCATTTGAGTCTGTAATGGCATCAGTAAATCCACCAACTAATAGTGCTACATCAGATATGGCACAAGGGACATCAGCTTCCTCGTCCACATGGCCAAGGATTCCAATGTCAAGTTTGAAGTTGGCGGTAGAGATATTTGACGGTACTGGCCATTTTGGCATGTGGAAAGGCGAGGTCATGGACTCCCTTTTCCAACAGGGCCTTGACATCGCCATTGAAGAAAAGAAACCAGAATACGTAGAAGATAAGGATTGGAGTATCATAAATCGGTTGGCATGCGGAACAATTCGATCGTGCTTATCCAGAGAGCAGAAGTATGCATTCAAGAACGAGACTTCTGCACATAAATTGTGGAAGGCGTTGGAGGAAAATTTTTTGAAAAAGAGTGGTCAGAATAAGCTCCTTATGAAGAAGAGGTTGTTCCGGTTTGATTACCAACCAGGTACTACTATGAACGAACACATCACTTTGTTTCAACAATTAGTAGCAGACCTGTTAAACTTAGATGTAAAATTTGAAGATGAAGATTTGGCTTTGATGTTATTGTCATCCCTTCCCGATGAATTTGAACACTTAGAAACTACTTTACTTCATGGGAAGGAGAATGTATCTTTAGATGCTGTATGTTCTGCCTTGTATAGTCATGAATTGAGAAAACAAGATAAAAGGAAAAACAAAGTAGCTACAGCAGATGAAGCATTAGTGGCGAGAGGTCGTCAGCAGAGCCAGTTGAAGGGAAGAAGAGGAAGATCAAAGTCAAAAAGCAGAGTTGCCAAAGATGAGTGTGCTTTCTGTCATGAGAAAGGGCACTGGAAGAAAGACTATCCAAAGTTGAAGAATAAAGGGAAGGCTCAGCAAGATGCAAATGTTGCAGAATGCAAAAGTGATGCAGAGTCAGATGTCTCTTTGGTGGTATCACCTTCAACATCCCATCCAGATGAGTGGATTTTGGATTCCGGTTGCACCTACCATATGTCTCCCATTCGGGAGTGGTTCTTTGATTTTGAAGAATGTGATGGTGGAGTTATTTATATGGGAAATGACAATCCATGTAAAACAGCTGGGATAGGTTCAATCAAGCTGCGGAATCACGATGGATCCACAAGAATTCTGAAAGATGTACGGTATGTTCCGAATTTGAAGAAGAATCTCATCTCTTTGGGGGCCTTAGAGTCAAAAGGCCTAGTTGTGATGATGCGAGATGGAATTCTTAAAGCAACTTCGGGAGCACTTGTGATGTTGAAAGGCGTGAGGAAGAATAATCTGTATTACTACCAAGGTAGTACAGTGGTTGGGACAGTAGCGACTGCAACGTCTAGTAGCAAGAAGGATTCAGAGGCAACAAAGCTGTGGCATATGCGTTTGGGACATGCTGGTGAAAAATCCTTGCAAATTCTTGCCAAGCAAGGACTGTTGAAAGGTACGAAGACTTGCAAATTAGAATTTTGTGAGCATTGTGTTTTGGGAAAACAAAGAAGAGTGAAATTTGGCACTGCCATTCATGATACCAAGGGTATTTTGGATTATGTGCACTCAGATGTGTGGGGACCTGCCAAGACTCCATCTCTTGGAGGTAGGCATTACTTTGTCACTTTTATTGATGATTTTTCCAGAAGAGTATGGGTGTTTACTATGAAGAAGAAAG
Source organism: Garcia nutans (assembly GCA_947685225.1). NCBI lineage: Eukaryota > Viridiplantae > Streptophyta > Magnoliopsida > Malpighiales > Euphorbiaceae > Garcia > Garcia nutans. The sequence goes on from CANTUV010000012.1 coordinate 54,136,337, forward strand.
ATGAAGTGCTTGGAGTTTTTCTTAAATGGAAAGCTCAGGTTGAGAACCAGACTGGTAGAAAGATCAAAGTTCTCCGAACAGACAATGGTGGAGAATACAAGAGTGATCCATTCCTGGAGGCATGCCAAGAATTTGGCATAGTTCGGCACTTTACAGTCAGAAAAACACCACAACAAAATGGGGTGTCGGAGCGTATGAACAAGACATTGGTGGAGAAAGTTCGTTGCATGCTGTCTAATGCTGGGTTAGGCAGAAAGTTTTGGGCTGAGGCTGTGACATATGCTCAACATCTCGTCAATCGCTTGCCGTCATCTGCAATAGATTGCAAGACTCCTTTAGAGGTATGGTCTGGGAAACCTGCAACAGATTATGATTCTTTGCATGTTTTTGGTTCTACTGCATATTATTATGTAAATGAATCAAAGTTGGATCCACGAGCAAAGAAGGCTCTCTTTATGGGCTTCAATGCTGGAGTTAAGGGATATCGTCTTTGGTGTCTAGAGGCAAAGAAGACCATCATCAGCAGGGACGTTACCTTTGATGAATCTGCCATGTTGCATAAGGTAACTCAAGAAGGAACTGATGGTACTCCGCAGCAGGTGGAGTGTACGCCGAAGCAGGTGGAGTTTGAACAGATAATGGTGAGCCCAACAAAAAGTACTATGAGTGACTCTCCTATGGCAGAAGCAGAGGCAGATGAGGAAGAGATTTCGACCCAAGAATCTCAACAGCAGTCAGAGTCAATTGCTGTTAGAAGGACAAGACGAGAAATTCAGAAACCTGCTCGTTTTGCTGATATGGTAGCCTATGCACTTCCAGTTGTTGATGAAGTTCCATCCACCTTTCCTGAAGCCATCCGAAGTTCAGAAAATGGTAGATGGAAAGATGCAATGGAAGAAGAGATGCAATCTCTTGAGAAGAACAAGACGTGGAAGTTGACACAGTTACCAAAAGGCAAGAAAGCAATTGGATGCAAATGGGTATTTGCAAAGAAAGAAGGATTTCCTATCAAGAATGATGTTCGCTACAAGGCAAGATTGGTAGCTAAAGGCTATGCTCAGAAGGAGGGAGTTGATTATAATGAGGTATTTTCTCCAGTTGTTAAACATTCCTCAATTAGAATTTTGTTGGCCTTGGTAGCACAGTTGAATTTGGAGCTAGCTCAACTTGATGTGAAGACCGCGTTTCTACACGGTGACTTGAAGGAGGAAATCTATATGTCTCAGCCAGATGGATTCAAAGTTGCTGGTAAAGAAAATTGGGTTTGTAAACTGAACAAATCATTGTACGGATTGAAGCAATCACCGAGGCAATGGTACAAACGATTTGATAAGTTTATGATGGGTCAGAAGTACACAAGAAGCAAATACGATCACTGTGTGTATTTGCGCAGGCTTCAAGATGGGTCCTACATCTATCTACTCTTGTATGTTGATGATATGTTAATAGCATCCAAGAGCCAAATTGAAATTGATAAAATGAAGGCTCAGTTGAGTGAAGAGTTTGAGATGAAGGATTTGGAAGAAGCCAAGAAGATTCTCGGCATGGAGATAAGCAGGGATAGATAGAGAGGCAAGTTTTGGCTGACACAGAAGCAGTATTTGAAGAAGGTATTACAACGTTTTGGTATGAATGAAGATACAAAACCTGTAAGTACTCCGCTTGCTCCTCATTTGAAGCTTAGCAGCCAGTTATCTCCAAAGACAGATGAAGAACGAGAATACATGGCGAAAGTCCCGTATGCTAATGCAGTTGGAAGCTTGATGTATGCAATGGTGTGTACGAGACCCGATATTTCACAGGCAGTCAGTGTTGTGAGTAGATATATGCATGATCCTGGCAAAGTTCATTGGCAAGCTGTGAAATGGATTCTACAGTATATTCAAGGTACTGTAGATGTTGGCTTAGTGTTTGAGCGGGATGAATCACTTGGTCAATGCGTAGTTGGATATTGTGATTCTGACTATGCAGGTGACTTGGATAAGCGACGATCTACAACTGGCTACTTATTCACTTTAGCTAAGGCGCCAGTAAGTTGGAAGTCTACTTTGCAGTCAACAGTGGCTTTGTCTACAACAGAGGCAGAGTATATGGCAATTACAGAGGCTGTAAAAGAGGCAATTTGGCTTCAAGGATTGCTAAGAGACTTGGGAGTTGGTCAGAAACACCTTGAGGTGTATTGTGACAGTCAGAGTGCTATTCACTTAGCAAAAAATCAAGTTTTTCATGCAAGAACGAAGCACATTGATGTTCGCTATCACTTTGTGCGGGAAATTCTCGAAGAAGAGGAGATACTTCTCCAGAAGATTCGGACTACGGAGAATCCTGCAGATATGATGACCAAGGTGGTGGCAAAAGCCAAGTTTAAACATTGTTTAGACTTGGTCAATATCCTGCACATTTGAGTTGGCGCCTGAAGGCGCAAATTGGAAGCACTACGAAGACTGTTTTGTTTGATTGGGAAGATGAAGAATGTTTGCATTTGGTGGGATTAGAAATTATGCCAAGGTGGAGATTTGTCAAATTTGATGGCTTTGGTTGGTGTGGCTTAATTTGTTGCAATCCCACATCGGAAGTTTTAAAGATAGGGGTGAGTTAGTTGCCTTATAAATAACTCATCCCTTCCAAATTATTTGTATCCCAAAAATTAGTATACATTTTCAAAAATTTGTATATTGTAAATTTTGGTCTTCTCTTCCCAAATTAATAAGAGCAGGCTGCCTCAAGTGGTGCTCGGAGACGTAGGCATATTTAGCCGAACTCCGTTATCAAATTTCCGGGTGTGTTCTTTCCTTGTCTCTTTTATTTATTCCGCATTTATTTTGTTTCTTTTCTGTATTAGTATAGTATTCAATATTTATTTGTCGGGTTTATTTGTAGTGTATTGTACTATTCATTTGGGTATATTTTACTATTCACGTGTACGGTACTATTCATATATACACGGGTTTAGGTTGTGATAATATACTGTGCAAGTAAGTTCTGTCTAGGAGACTGGGTTTTAAGAGGGACCATTTGTGACCCCTCCAGCCTTTCCTGGGAATTTATTTGGAATGGTAATTTTGTCTAAAGAGACTATTCAGTAGTCTTTCCTGGAAATTACCGAATCAGTGCAATTCACTAGTTGTAGTTTGAGGAAAAATTACCCGATTTTCCCAACACCTTTTAGGTTAGCTCAAGAGTAAATCTCAACATTTATCACAAATCTATTTAGTTGTTGAAAACAATCTTATTTTTTAAAATTTTTTCTAAAAAAATAGAAAATAAGATTTTTTTTAGCTAGAAATAATTTTTTATTTAGAAAACTAGAAAATATTTTCTATATTTATTAACTTATAGTTGAGTTTTAAAAAATTATTTTTAGTTATTTACCAAACAGAAAGCACACTATTAAAAAATATAAAAATTTTGATTTCCACCTTCTTTTTATTTTTGAGAATGGCCAAAAATAGTATTAAAGGCGACTTAGATACAAAAAAATGAAAGTCGGTAACAACATGCGAAGCGCTGGTCAGGGCACAAGGGACGCAGTTTGCTTGTCACCCAACAACCCACTGCATCAGCTCTATTTGAAAGGAGAAATTTGCAGTCCTCTATTTTATTTCTTATAAATTCATTTTTTATTTTTTTTATGATAGGCAGCCAACTACTATTAATTATAGCCATGATTTTGTGTGAACTGTGAATCATCAATTCGATTTATTGAACCAAACTTAAGAAAAAAAAAAACTTTAATTGAATTTAAGTCCAATCTAAAAAGATTAGGTTTAGATTTTAAATTTTTTAAAGCGAAATCGAAAACGACTGGCTGAATTGTAAAAAATAAAATAAAAATAAAAATATATTTTTAAAAATATGTATATATTTTAATATATAATTTTTAGTTCAAAATTAAACTTTTAAAATTATTTTTTTTTATTTTTTTTACATTTCAATTCCAATATTAACTATTTATTATAATGTATGTTGTTAAAAACATATATTTAAAATAAAAAATTATATTTGCAAAAGTTTGACATCATTATATTATTATTATTATTTATTATTAATAGATTACTAATAATTATTATTATTTTATTATTATTTTTAATAATTAATATTATTATATTTAATTTAATTAATATTATTAAATTTATGAGTCAAATTTTTAATCTCTCGAAAAATATTATTAATTATAATTAATTTAATTAAAAAATATAAATTTAAAAATAATAATAAAATCAGTTTGAACTGTCGATTAAGATCAAAATCGAAATTAAAATTAGCTTACAATTTAAGAGTTTAAACTTTAATCAAATTTATTAAAATTTATAATTTTTGTGAATTGAATCAATAGTTCCAAGTTGGGCATTATGAATGATCAGATTGTGATCATGGCTAACTATAACTAGTGGCGGCACACTCTTTCGTGCACAGTCTGAGTCTGATTAGCCTTAAAAGATTTATATTTTTCAAACTCTTGACAAGCTTTTGGATTGTGCCACATATCAATGTATTTATACATTACCAACATTATATCTTTGCTCCTCCAATTAGAGTCTGACGTGCGTCTACTAAGTTTGATGTAAAGAAAATTCTCTCTCATATTTTTTTTATCATAGATAAAATTTAATTAAAAAATAAAAATGTTTTAAATCAAATTTTGTGATTGATGGGATTTAAGAAGTAGAGAAATTAATCCAATTTAGGTTAGAATTTTTCCTATCTCAGGTATCAACAAAATCATTATCTTCAGGGTTGAAACTAGTTGCTCGGAGAAAAAATGATAAAATTTCTCTTTAAAGAGAAAATGGAGGCTGCACAATACTGCTCCGACCGATAGAAACTAACTTTAAAAATATACGTCCGGTGGCTAGGCCAGGAGGAGTGATCAGCCCCCTCTGATCCCAGTTCACAGTTTGCTTTCTTGACATTCCGTTTTAAAACCGACAAGTAGTTTAAAGTGATTGATTGAAGGGCTAATTAACTATAATAACTTCCAAATGAACTGTTTGTCCAGTTCTTGAATTCGATGAAAATTGGCCACCAGGAATTACAGGAAATGTAAGGAAAAATTTGAACTCTCTATTGATCTAATTCTTCAATTCCTTTTCTACGAGACAGGAATTTTAGTATATAATTTCACTATCAAGATTGATCAGTTGGCAGTTGCTACTCTGGTTTTCTACGACTCTGTGTCATTGTATTTCAAGTACTACTCTGTTTTTAATAGTTCAGCTGGCATTTCTCTTTCCTCTAGACTTGCAAAATTTTAATTGATTTTCTGCGAATTACCTGCTCTTTCTATGGGTCTTTCAAAAATATAGAAAAAGAAAAAATTTTGTAAGTTTGTTTTAAATTTATAAAGTTCTTGATTTTTGGATTCTCTTAGTAGCAAGAAAGAATTGGAATTGAAAATGAAGACATTCTTCATTTCTGCTTACAACTGAAATGGAGCAACCAAGCTTCAAACACTTCATATGCTTGGAATTTCAATTGTTTTTGTTTTTTCATAGCAGAAGATGAAAAGAGGATCGAAAGTTTTAGCTATGGTATTGCTAATAGTACATATCACTTGTTCCTCAACATATAAAATTGTATATATATCTATCTAATTATCATAATTGTCTGAAATTTATTAAACTTTGATTAGTTAACTTGTAAATAGATCAGATTATGAAATGAAGAATCATAAATATGAATTAACTAAAGAAGCAAATTGGTGGAAGATCAAGAGAGCTCCAAATTGACAATTCACCATCATTGATTAAAGAAGCAGAGGAAGCAGAAGATGAGTCTATTTCAGTTGAGCTTTGTGGGTTCTGTTCCATTTCTTTCTTCTCCATCATTTCCATGTTTTCTTCTTCTGCTTTTCTCTGCTTCTCTTTGCATGCGTTTCGAAGAATGGTTAATTGAGCAGACCTTTCTGATCTGTCCTTCACATTTCTTGATCCAAGCTTCAACCTTAAGCACTCAGGAATCCCATTGAAGGCATAAAGTGAAGCAGAAAATTTCCTTTCATATTTCATCCTCTTCATGGCTGCTCTAAGCATTGAAGGCTCATCTGGATAGGTCTCTGCCACCACTGGTTCTTCAATCACGTCAGCAATGTCAAAAGGAGAGTAGTAACAAGATAATCCAATATCATCAACAAATTGGAAATCCAAACCACTTCCTATATCATTATTCCCTTCTTCCTCACCTTCTTCTCCATCTTCTTCTTCGCCTTCGGCTCCAAAGTTACTAACATCACCACCAAAAGACTCTGCTATATCACTCAAGTTATAGTCAAAGTCCAATGCTCTGTCTCCACTACTATCTTCTTCTTTCTCAGTTAAACATGACTCGAAACTCGATGTCATGTAATCAATAGCACTTGAATTAGCATCATTATTCATATAAAAATCTTCAGGATCATTGAGGAAATCAGGGAATTGGGTGTCAGAGAACTCTGTTGCTTCTTCTCTATATTCTTGAACCTCCTTCTTTTCTTCTTGGTGACTGATGGCAGGCAAAGAGGTCGTTGACGACACAGACGGGAAAGAGTTGTTTCTTGCTTTAAGTCTTTGAAGAAGAAGGTTAGTAATCTTGGAAGGAAGAGCTGGAGTTGTTGAAGAAGAAGGAGAACAAGGCCAAAAATTTGTTCTTGTATTAGCACCACGAAGCAAGCAAGCAGCCTCATCATAAGCTCTTGCAGCTTCCTCAGCAGTATCAAAAGTCCCTAACCAGACCCTTATTTTTTGTATAGTGTCTTTAATCTCAGCAACCCATCTACCTGAAGGCCTTTGTCGAACACCGACGAATCGCTTCCTAGCTCTTCTAACACCTCCAAGTGCAGCAGCCTCAGCAGCTTCCTTGACCATCTCATCCCAAGCCATTTTTCCTTCACTACTAGAGTTTTTGTCTTCCATAGTTTCACCAACCTTTCTTTTCCTACCCATATCTGCCTTTTTTTTGTTTGTGTTGTGTTTGTTTACAAGTAGTTGATGTTGGTGTTTCAGTGGTGGTGGAGGCTTGAAGAATTTATATGAAGAGAAATGGAGATACTGTCAAATGAAAAAGGGCGAGCTGAAAGTGTCTTATTGCTTGTTCATTTCTATTTGTTGTTTTTCAGTTTCAGCCTCTTATTATTAAACCATATGTAAGTTTTTCTTGAATAAGAGTGAGAGAGTACCAAATGGAAATATTCTTATGTGGTGAAAAAAAAAATTTTGTTCTTTTTTTTTTCCCTTGACTCAGCCAAACCTCCACCATTGAGTATCTTTAATGATCACATTTCTTATGCTCATTTTTTAAAGAGCATTTCTCTTTTTTTTTTTTTTTTTTTTAAAAAAGTATGATAATCTTTTTAGCTTATTTTATACTATTTGATTTTTTCTTTGAAATTTCTTAAAAATATTCTTAAAAAAATAAAAATATTTTTTAAAAAAAAAAATTTAAAAGGTGAACATTCACAAATGAAATTTTTTTTTTTTTTATGATTAGACCTTAAAAATCGAATATCAATCCATAAATTAAATGACAAATTTATTTTCTATCTAGATTAAACCATAGGTTATTATATATTATTTCCTTTCTTTTAGTACTTATAGCTTTAGACTAATTAATTTGCCCAGTTGAACTTAGCAACATAATTAAATAACAAAACCTGACCTGTAAATTGTAATTGAAGAGAAAAACATGGAAGTTGATGACTGAGATGAAAGAGACTAATAATGGGATTTTCTAATAATTGAATGACATATATGAATTATTGAAATAACAAATTAAAATGACCTCTCAGCCAATAATAATAATAGTAAAATTCATTAAAAAAAAATTCACTTTTCCTAGTAACTATCAAAACAAACATTAACCAAATTCTTGAAAGAAAAAAGAAAATTAAACTAGTGAAAGAAGTCACTATCAAACTTCACACAAAGGCCAAGAAAATAACATTGTGTTATAAGTAGTCATGCAATCAGTTTGATTTGTCATTGTAGTTGAAATTCAATTATAACGATTTTCCCAAAGCCCCACACACAATGCAATAATAAAGTTGACATTAACATTTTATTAATTTTAATTTAATTATATTAAAATAATTAAGTATTGTATTATCTTTAATTGATTAATTTAATCTCAATTTTTTTTGTAATTATTCTTATCATGAGACTCATTTATATATTAATTAATTAATTGAAGAGTATTCTTTAAATCTTTGATGGGTTTTACGTCCATTATCATGCTAAGATAATGACATCGATGCCTCTAATTAATCAAAACTCCATTTCTTTACCCTTTTTGTAAAATATTCATATATGCCAATCACCTAACAATTAATTTTAAATATGCTTTTCAAGCTATGCCATTGTTTCGCTCTTCACAACATCAACAATATATTATTGTTAACTTTTTAATTTTTGTATTATTTCCTTTTTAAATTTGAAAAAAAAAATTCGATTTCAAGTTATGTCGTTTTATTTTATAAATTAAATATTTTATTAATAATTTACCAATAGATAACATGAATTTTTATAAAAATACCAAAAATAAAAAATTTAAATTTATCATACTTTCAAAAATATATTTAGATTTACTTAGTTTATCAAAATATAATTTATTAAAAATTTATTATTATAGGTCTATTATAAATTTATGAATTTATATAATTTATTATGAGTATTAAAAAATAACTAAAATATCCAAGATAAAAATAAAAAATTTTATACAAAATAGTTGAGAGTGTAATTTTTCTTATATAATAATAGAAATTAATTATACGTGTAGTTATTATAAGAAAAATAACATTTTCTTTTTTTATTTGAATTTTATTACAAGTTAATTTTCTTAATATATTATTGACCAAAATTTTTTTGAATATATTAAATTAACAATTTCAATTTTATTAATGTGAATTATTTTCATGGAGAGAAAAATTAAAGAAAAAGATAAAATATGTTTTTTTTTTAATGTTCTCGTATTAGATTTTTAAAATTGTAATAAATAAATTGATGAAAACAAGCTCACTGTATTTACTAATTAAAATTTATGAGATTTTTCTTCTCTAGTTTATTAAGAAACCCTTGCTGTATTATTTTTTTAAAATTTTTTTATAGATTTTTCATCTTTCATAATTTGAGAATAAAACTGTCATTAATTCGTTGACAAGTGATAGGTCTTTTTTCATCTTTTTTTCTAATCTAATACTTGATTTTTACATTTTTTTTAATTTAATGTGTTTTATTTATATTATTTTTAAAATAATTTTCATATTTAAATTTAGTATTTATTCTTATTTTATATTTTAAAATTAAATTAAATAAAATTTAATTTTTATTATGCAGTTTTACCATTTCATATTTCAAAAATTATGTCTTCTTCTTTTTTAAATATTCTTTTAAGTGATTTAATATTTTTCTATTAATGATAGATAAAATAAATATTTATCTAAAAATTAAATTATTTACGGCATATTATTATTTATTTTTTACATCAAAGAAATTTAAATAAATTTAATACTATGTTAATTATATATATTATATATATTTTAAATTATATAATTTTATTTATATTTTATAGATGTAATTTTAGAGCTATTAATGAGAAATATATTTTGTATTAAAAAATTAAAATTTACGAGATAATATATAATATAATAAGAAAAAAATAAGGTAAAAAAGATTTAGTGGCGATTGTACGGGCATAACAAAAGAAGAGACAAATTTCACCTTTTGTGTTTGTTGTATTGGTGTTTATAACATTGAAATTAACAAATAATATTCAATAAATAATAATAATAAAAAAAAAGATTTGCTAATTATTTATTATTTATTGAGAATTGTAAAGAAAGAATTAGTTGAACCAGCAAAAGAATCAGTCAGAAAAAAAAAAAAAAGTCTTGTTTCTTCACAAGTTAACCAATCAAAACCAACCAAACTAATTAATTAGCTGATAAGTACGTTTCTCTGTTGGGACGCAAAAGAAGAATTAACTGTTGAAAATGGATTGAGCTGTTGAAAATGGAGCTTACACCATCAGCAGTTGATCAATTCATCATTAGAATCACTTAATCATTCATTAATTAATCTGTGTACTGCCACATGGGATGTTATGCTTCTTCTTCTTCTTCTTCTTTTAAAAGAAAAAAAAAAGAAAGATTTTTATTAATTGTTTTATTAATTATTATTAAGTACAGATTAGGCAATTGGAAGCATCTAGTTTTGCAAAGAAATTGTCAATGGCCATTCTTGTTCCTCCATGTGGATGTTCCACAGCTAATAAATTGTCTCCTTCTGAAATTAATTAATTAATTAGAATAATAATTTAAGCTTGTGAACCTAATGCGCTTATTAATCATAGCCTATTAATCAAAACTATAGTATTTAGAGAATTAGTAAAGTATATATATGGATTATTAGTCATATTCATTCAAGTTAAAATATAATTTTTCAATTAACTAGCTGCGAATGCATTTATTTTCTTACAGTCAAAACCTGTTATATGGAAATCTTAAATTCTGAATGCCGTTTTGTTCTAAAAATTCTCAGAGTAGGTCATACGAATTTATGATGTGAAAAAAAAAAAAAAGAAGAAGCAATCCAAGTCCCTAAATAAATTAGTTTTTATTGCCAATTTCACTTATTGTTCAATGCACAAAAAATCAATAAAATTAAAATTTTTACAAAATTAGCAAATGAGCCAGGCTTACATGATTATTATTATACTACTTTGCATTATGTTTATGCCGCCTAGTACCTACTTTGCAGTATATATATTTAAAACTGCAAAATTTCACATTTAAACTTCTGTTGAAATCAAATTAAAGAAAAGGGAAAATAAAAAATAAATTGGAGGCTCATATTATTAGTTGAAAAAGAACAATTGAAGTACAATATTACACTCTCTCTCTCAAAAAAAAATTAAAAATTAATTATTTTTATTAAAAATGTAAATTTATATGTATTTTTTCGTGTTACTATGAAATATATTAATTATATATTTTTAATAAGTAGCGTTAAATATATTTATAATATAGATTTAACACATTAATTAACTTACTAAAAGTATAAGTAAACTATAATTTAAAATAAATAAAAAAGAAAAGTGAATATTTGTGACGAAATTAATAAATTAAAACTAACACCACATTTTTTTGCAATATAGTCATTTTGACACAAAGGAAAATCAACCAAAATATTTACAGGATTGGATATGCTTAAATTGAACCTTCAATTCTGGATGTAATATTATAATTATAGGAAGCAATGAATTAAAGATATGCAAATATGTACATGAGAGAAGAAAAGTCAGAATTGATTCATGTTAAACATCAAGTATGACACAACATTCATATTGAACAACTGACCGAAGTTTTCCAGTTCTCCAAAGATCTTCAACCCCTTGACCTTGATGATTGACTTCGTGTATAAGATGATGTCAGCACCTGCATCACAAAGCAGTCATTAAACATAAGTTGCTTGTAGCTGGTCATTGAAATGAGCACTAGCTAATTGAATTACTTCTGTCATATTACTTGTTGATGGTTCAACACAGATCAACAGAAATAAATTTTATGTTACTGCTACGAGTATAGTGTTTGTATAGACTGCCAGATTACACATCACCTGAAACGTCTTTGGTCCTTTCTTAAGTAGATAACCAACAAATGTTTAAGTTGTCCACAAATGTGTCAATATCTGGAACTCTTAGGTCAATCCTATCTGCTAAACTGTAAATTTCCTGAAACATAACAAGACATCAGAGGATGAGTTTATGTTAGAAGGCACATTTATAAGGCAGTGAAATAATTGCTCATACAGAAATTGCAAATGTATCTTTTTGCTGCAACTCTGACTGCTTATTGAGGCACTGAGAAACCGTTTTGCTTCTTTCTGTTGACTCATTCCACCACTCCGACCAAAATCCAAAACACCATGCTCATCGACATACTTATCGTACAGGGACTCTCTCATTATTTCAACCACATCATGTGAAGCAGATTAAAAGACAATTTGATCATGAAGTTAATGAATGAGAAACTACTTAGTTTTAAACTTCTAAGACATTAAGGAATGGTGAAACATCAAATTTTAAGGCTTGTTGAGAGGGCGTGTATCCACATCCTCGAAGAAAACTAATGGTTCTTGTTAATATTTCAGGGCCTGATCACATCTAAAAAAGGTAAGAGTTGTGTACACGAATTTTTTTTTAACATCTTCACTCATAAATCTTGTAGTATCAATACTTTTAGTCTACATGAATCTTTGAAACAAGATCTCCGAATTGTCAAATGCTTCACTGATCTAAAAGAAAAATTATTAAAAAAAAGAACTGGCAATATGACAAACCACACAGAATGACTAAGGCTCACAAAACAATTCAGCTTAACCAAACAATATAACCGACCATTGCATCTTGTGCAGTTATTTCTTCTCTCAATTCCAACCGAGCTTTAGCTTCAGCAAGCCTCACCAGACTTTCCAATTGCCTTGAAATTATTGGTGTACCATCAGCTGATGAATTATGGTCTCTAAGTCGCAAATAGAATTTCTGTAGGATTTCAGCTGCTGGTCTTGACATCCTATATCAATGAAACAAATAATATAAACACATAAGTTTGCAGTAGCATATATTTGTAAATGTAGTCACAAAGCACAAAGAGTCTCAAATTCACAAGGCAGAGATCACACGGAATCACCTAGGAAAAACACAAGTTCTTGCATAAGAAATGTACTTTCGAAGAAGTGGACCAGGCAGGGGAGTGAAATCAACATCATTCTTTGGTTCAAGTCTCAGCCTTGAAATTAAAGACCAGCTTCTTGCGCTCATATCTACGCCCCCATTGTTTTGTGCTGCTGCATTTTGTATATTAAGGACACGTGACAAAAGAAACACTTCATGTAAAGGAAGATTCATCTTCAAGCAGAAACACCAACTTAACAAGTCCAACTTCTATAAAGGTAGAAAAGAAAAAGTGCATAGAAACGCTACCTATCCGTAGCTTTTTTTGTGCTGGTGCATGAAGCTATGAAATAGACGCATCGAGCCTTTCGTATCCTCAAGAAATAATCTTGAAAATTACCCAAATTCATATGCATAGAGAGCAATAAATTCAACTGCTAAATAATATACTCCAATTGCTTGATAAAGTCTTCATTACATGTCAATAGTCTCCTATTCCATCTTATCCTTTAACGTGAGATGCATTGTTGATAGATATGTATAATATATTTCATATAATGCAAAGAACAACTAAATCCGTCATATTAAAATTACTTCTTATATAGGATGCGTTTGAAAGTTCCTGTGAGATTAAATATATATGTTTATGACAGGCACATGCAGGTGCAAAATAGACAGACATAACACATACACAAATTTGTGGGGATAAAAAGCAGGTTTACTGATCTATATTTTTAATGCTTCAAAATGAACTTATCTTTAATTGGATATCAAAAGTATGCTTTCAAGTAAAAGCTCGTGTAGAATGTCGGATGGTAGAACTTACTGACATGATGTTGTCTGAGACTTGTTATCCAGCACTTCATCAGGTTTATCAAGTAATATGAAGACCAAATCAAATCTCGAGAGCAGAGCAGCACTCATTTTTCAAGTTTTCATTCACTGTCTTTGCTCGATTGCAATTTGGATTTCAAATATCAACCACATCAAACTACATATACAGTAAACATATAAACGTATAATTTTCAGGTATTGCTAGAACTGTTGTTCTGTCACATTGCAAAAACTTGGAAAGTTTGTCAAAATGAGTCTTTATGCAAAACTTGGAATATTTGTCATAAAATGCGTCTTTCTGCAATATCATAATTTCACCACCATTATAGTCTTATGGAGAAAAAAAAACAAATGAAGGAGTAATCACTTATAATGACCACCAACAGGGTTTGCTGCTGCTAAAACAGAAGTTCTTGCTGATAAACTTGCTAGCAGACCAGCCTTTGCAACAGAGACAGACTGTTGCTCCATGGCCTCCAGAAGGGCCTATTGTAATCCCAAAATATATCATATTCTTAGAGATCTAGTGAGCAAAACAAAGAACTATCAACCAATCAGCAGTCCAAGACCAACCTGATGTTCTGCAGACATTTTGTCAAATTCATCAATACAACACAACCCACTGTCTGCCAGCACCATTGCACCTATTAGGAGATGTAATTGTTAAGCATTATCACTGAACAGTTTCATGCTGCAACAATAACATAGAAACTATAGCGCTCAAGGCATACCCAATGCTTGTCAACAATGCAGAAACAAAGGGAAAAGCATTCATTTCATTGCAGTCTATCATAAGAAAATTCCTAACTTGGGGTATTTTCCCAAACTTTAACTGTAACTAATGAATTTAAAATTATATAGTGGCCTTTCTGATTCTATCAGATATTAGTCTTAAAGCTACAATACAACAAATTACACCCCATTAGGTTTAGCTCGTCATAGCAGCTGTTAGTAACAGTTGATTGTTATCAAGTATTTGATAAAATTATTATAGTTGTTGATGTTAATATGATTATTGGCTATTAAGAACGAATATTAATATTTACCTTTCTATGAAAGAGAATATTACGTGGAAACGGCCTCTTGCAATTAATTACAAGGGAAGGCCGCGTACAAAGACCCACTGGGTCCGATCCTTCCCCGGACACCGCTCATTGCGGGAGCATTAGTGCACCGGGCTGCCCTTTTTATGAAAGAGAATATTACATTTCATTGTTTTAAATTTCAAGTACAATAGGTTAAATATGCCTTTAATTACATAGACATTATATAAAGACATTATATATAAAATGTTTATGTAATTAGACACGTTGACATTATAATTTAAATTTAAATTACAATAAATTATGTAATTTTTTGGCGTGCAAACTAATATAGTGGAGAAAGAAATACGTGAGCATAAAATTTTCGAGATGGTAGACAAATAAACATTAACTTTATCATTTAAAAAAAATACTTGACGATATATATTTTTTTAATAGGGTTAGTCTTTTTATTTAAATAAGTGAGTCCAGCTACAGCTGTTTGACCACCTAACAGCTAACATATATCATTTAATGCATATATATCATTTTTGATGCAGCTGTTAGCTCCCTTCTGCAGCCACATTCATGAGAATGCAGCTCACCATATTCCTGAATTTTGGATCAAGCAAGTCAAGGCCTTCTCATCTTACATCTTAAAGGGTGTTTTCAATGCATGAGATATCCCATTTTGTGAAGGTTGGAAGAGGGTTATCTAATCCCCCAGCCTTTTTACAGAGAAGATATTCTACCAAAGCTTACCATCACTGATCTTATATTTTGTCTTCTAAAAAGTTGATGTCCTAGTGTATGGGCATCCAATATTAGGTTTTGTGGAGGGTCAGATGTATTTTGTCTTTCCCTTTCAATGCAAGGAAGCTATGCCCAAGGCTTGAAGAAATGACCTCCAGGCCATAATGGAGAAACCTTGCTGCTGCACCAGAGTCTGCGTATGACATGTCTGAATTGCATATATAACACCAAAGCAAGAATTAAACACAAAGAGCATCTTTTGAAATAAACTAACCAATGCCTCACAAACTAATATAGCAAAAAACAAGAAAAGTAAGAAGCAATCAGTTACCAACCTCAAATGCATAGTCACTTGCCATGGAATCCTTCACTACAGCAACAGTGGGGCCAGCATTGGTTGTAGCATTTCCACAAACATAAATGCCACGTGGAGAAACAGCAGCTGCCGCTTGAAGTAATTGACTCTTACCGAGTCCAGGATCACCTAGCAAATTGGAAACAATATTTAGCAAGTTCATTCTCTTTTCATCCATCACTAAAACGTAAAAACATTTACTGGGTTCTGATTGATTAATGTAATTTTGATGAAAATTATTCATTCTCATCTATGCAAAGCATCTTCTTTTGTCATTATAGGGACAGGAAAGAGTATAAGCATACCAACAATTATGACATGGATATCTCCTCTAACAGGGACCTTATTCTGATCCATCGAATGCTTGCGCACACCTCCAAACAGAGCTAATGTTATTCCCACTGTTCAAAGTCAGAAAATCAGAATGTGTACATACTTCACTATTGAAGCTAATGACCATGCTCAAACAGATTTATTGAATACAAAACTGGAGAGAACTTGGTAATCCTTATATACATATGCATGATTGAAGATATGATTAGCACATAAAAATAAAAGAACTAGCATTGTCAAAGGGAAACATTTGAATTTAGTTATATTAATATTATATGATTGAAATTTGATGAAATTCAAGCAAACTTTTGTGGTTGTTAGAAAGATTTTTTTTCTCTGTCTACAGGTTACAGAGATGTGCAACTTTTTCACATTTTAATGCTTATAAGATGCTAGAAATGGTATGGAAAAATGAAGGGGAATATTAGTTTGTCAGATGGATATACCTTTAACAAGTTCATGTCCATAGATTCAAGGACAAATGGATTGAATTATTTGCCAGAAGATGTCTGAACCATATTCTTCTGAAAACTTCACAATAAATTCCAAATCCCTAGAAGAGAATGAGAACAAATCAGATAGCTCTGTAGCTCTGGCATTGGACTTGGAATGCTGCAAATCATGAGATTGTGACTTGGAATTTTTTATGGAAACTGCTTCTAGGTACAAATAGTAAAATCCTTGGTTTTTGCCTTTTGATTTTCCTGCAAATGATACAGATTGTAGATGACTATGCTAGAAGCTGCAAATATTTTGATCTGAATACCATATTCTAAATATGAAATAGATTATAAAATATTATGTTTAAAATAAAAGAGTTCCAATAGTCTTGAATTATTGTCATGCAAAATCCAATACAGAAATCTTTTCATCTCACCTCCTCCAATATCCACATAATTATTAATTGTTCTAATAATTCCAGTAACAGTCACCACATCCCCAGGGATGCACGCATCAACAAGATCTTCAGTCAGTTCACATTCACTGTTCGAGGAACTCGTCCTTCTTCATGGTCTTCAGATCTCAGTAACTCCTGTATCCTGTATGAAGCACACACAAAAAAAGTGGTAGAATTGGGAGAACAACTGACTCTACCCCTCACTGGCCAAAGAAAAAAAGAGAGCAAAGTTTGAAGTGCTTGCCTTATTTTCTGAAAGTCTATGGCTTGAGCAGATGATCGTATGGGGTGAAACGTCCTACTCTTGCACACATTTAAGTTGCAAATAGTCGGTGGCGAATATTTTCCACCAGGAAATACCCTATTAACGTTAGATTTACACTTTTCGCAGTTAAAACTCATTTGTACAACCAAAGGCCTAACAGTGCTAACTTTCATCACGGTCCCTTGCACGGAGACAAGCTTGTCTGCCACATTACCAAATGATAAATACCAACAACAGAAAAACCGAATACTTATCTGACCAAAATTTGCAATTAGAAGGCTAAATAAAAGTTACCTATATATGCTGCTTTTAGGTTTTTAAGAGCAATCATTGATTCAGGGTAGTTATGAAGACGGATGTTAATCTTTGTGCCATCCTCCAGAATGTAATCCTCAAATTTAGCCAAAAGCAACTGTTTCAAAGCTAGTTTGGATTCAATGAATCATAGCAAAGAAAGAAAAAAAAATCTAAAAAGACAAAGTCTACCCCCTGTACATTGTGAACTGCAGCAGCAAAGCAAGAGAGAGCTACTTTAGGTTTCTCATCTAAAGTTGTATAAAATTCCTTGATATCACACATTTTTTGAAATTGTTCAAAATCTATAGGCAAAATGAAAGCACCATTCTCTTCCTTTACCTGGACATGCAATTGAAATTTCAAATTCCCCAAATTTGCAACCTAATCAAGTCACTAACTTACCCTATATATAATATAGAGTTTTTCAGAGTAGAGAAGGAGAAAGAGACCTGAGAAGCAAGATCCTGAGCCGGAAATGTGGAGAAGAAGTAGACAAGATCAGACGTGAGCAACAACTTGTCGTTGTCGACGGTGAAATCGTGTGACAGAAGGTAAGTGGACAGGATTTCGATACAGTTGGTTGCGTCGGTCATCGGAAGGTGGCGGTTCTTGGAGCTTGTGCTCTCCCCTCCGCTTCCGTACATTTTAGCAATCGTTTATTCTCTCTGGTATTACTACCCAGCCCAAGTGCTTCTTAACATTCCTTTTGTTTTGGCGGGAGAAACCTGTGAGAGTCTGGGATTTCAAATACGGCATGTCGTCTTAAAGAGAAAGCGGTTAAAAAACTACGGTCGCTTTTCTACGGTTCTTTTATAAACGACCGAAAGTCCAAGACGTCTACCCGTACTTAACGTAAATCATTTTAGGAATTCATCAAAAATATATATAAAAAATAAAATTATTTTTAAAAATACTCGCATTCAATTCTATCTTTGTTTTATTGAAAAAAAATACAACTGAAAGAGTTTTAGCATCTATAATAGAATCGATGCAAAAACTTCTAAAAAACATCTAAAACATTTAGATTGAAAAGCATCATAAAAACAAAAAAAAATCAAAGGAGAGTATGAATGTTCTGTAAAAATATCAATGGGTGGCATGGAAAAGAAAGCTTACAATAAAACTCGATTTTTATTTAATTATTTTCTTTATGTATGTTTTTATTTTTTTATTTTAATTTATTAATTTAATTTATTGATTATTTTGATAAAAAAATATTAATGTCAAAAATTATTATTATTTTTATAATCAGCGTCATCCCTGCTGTTATAAGCACGATTCTCTCCTTAACTTGCCTCGTCTCTCATTTTTATAATTATTGATTTAAACGACAGTTCGTTCTATAAAGAAAGGGTTTTATTTGATCACAACATTATAGTTTTACTTGATATTAATTTCTTAATTCGTTCTAAGATATATAATTTATTCAAATAACAGTAATTTTTTTCCATTTGTTAAATATCAATAGTGAAATTTTTTTTTTGAACTAAAAGTGAGAGATATATATTAAGAAAGTCCAACAGAGTTTTTGTACAACAGAGTACATAGAGTTCCTAGTAAATAAATAAGCCAGTTAGATCTAAGTTTTTTTCTTACTGATAGCAGAAGCTATCTAATCAGCACATCTATTGTTGCTTCTGTTTACAAAAACAAAAGAGACATCAATAAAACTCCTGGCAATCCTCCTGATCTTTCTCACCATTGCGTCAACCTCATATGAACATTAATCTGGATCTGAAATAGCATGGATAAGTAATTTGCAGTCTGATTCAAAAATGCATTTCGTAAAGCCATAATCAGCTGCTTTTTGAACTGCAATGAGCAAAGCTTGAGCCTCATTAAACAGGGGGGGCGATAGATGTTATTAAACAAGCAATCCCATCAACCAGTTTACTATCCGAATCTCTAAGAATCACAGCAGCACCAGCCATATACTTTTTATCATCAAAAGTTGCATCTATATTGATCTTCATCCAGCCTGCTGGAGGAGGATTCCAAGTTGGCTAAATTGTGGAATTATTGTGCTGTTGCTGGAGTATCTCAAGAGAGAAGGCAGATTGTGCAGCTTTTGGTTCATTGGCCAGTATAATTTCTTCATCCATAACCTTTGCTCTATTAACTGTAAATACGGGATTAGGAGGTTATTGCTTTAAAATGAAATTCATTTCGGGCTTTCCATAAGCTCCAGCAGAGAAAAACAAATTTAGGCAACATATCTTGATAACCAACAGACTTCAAATAATTAATAAGATTCACCCACCAGTTAAAGAAGCAAGAGGTATCCAAACTCAATAGATTGATCCCAAAATTAGCAGCAAACCAAGTGGCTCTGGAATGGTTGCATTGAAACAGAATATGAATGTCAGATTCTTCAGCTACACCACAGATGGAACACAGATTAGTACAAGATAGATTCCTCTTAAACAAATTGACCCTGCTTGGAAGAGCATCTGAACAAAGTCTCCAAATGAAACATTGAAGTTTGGGAGGCACTTTCAATTTCCAGATGTTATGCCAAACAGAGATATTAGAGTTCGATCCCTTCCCATTTTGATTCATATTATTAACCCAATGATTGTATAAAAAGTGATAAACTGATCTGGTTGTGATTCTGCCATGTTTTTCATAAATCCAAATCAATTTATCTCTTTCATCGGATATCTCAAGTGGGATTCTCAAGATAGCATTCACCTCTGAGTTGTTAAATAGGGAGTTAAGAGCATTCATATTCCAATTTCCATGAATATCTATTAGATCAGCCACAAAATAAAAATGAGAATCCATTGGTCTAATGGATTGAATCTGAAAATTTAGAAGTTCAGGAATCCAGGGGTCTCCCCATATTTTTATTTGCTGGCCATTTCTCACCACCCATCTTACCCCGCTACAGATAGAGTCTCTAACTTTCAGCATTCCTCTCCAACCCCAAGATGACTTGTGTCCTAGTTTTGCTTGCTGGAAAGAATTAGTTGGAAAATAGATTAATTTCATATACTGGGCCCATAAACAATTTAAATTCTGAACCAGTTTCCAGCATTGTTTTGGCACTAAAGCCATATTAAATAACTCAAGATCTTTGAACCCAAGCCCTCCTTTAAATTTGGATTTTGATAAGATCTTCCAATTTCTCAAAGCTATCCCTCTGTCTTTCTGGTTTTGAGACCACCAAAAATTGGATATGATGCTATTTAGTTTCTTATATAGTGTTCTCAGTAGGAGGAAACATGACATGATATGGGAAGGTATGGAAGTGAGGACAGCTTTTATTAATATTTCTTTGCCTGAGAAAGAAAGGAGCTTATGCTTCCAGCTTTGGGTTTTTGCTAAAAGTGTGTCCCTTAAGGAGAATGCTTCCCATTTAGACCTTCCCCAAGATGTTGATATTTATCATACCCTGCAGCTTCTTGGATTCTAAGGTATTGAGAAATAGAGATCTTTAATTCTCTAGGGGTGTATATGCTAAAAAATAAGTTAGATTTATTGGCATTAACTGTTAAACCAGAGGCCGCAGCAAAGGAATTAAGAATTGCTGAAAAGGTTTGAATTTCAGAAACGGAGGCTTTCCCACATGAGATGGTATCATCAGCATATAGTAGATGGGTTAATTTCGGAGCCCCTCTAGCAAGAGAAAAACCTTGGAGGGTCTTTCAATGCAGAGTTTGATCCAATAAACCAGATAAAACATTGGTCACAAATAGGAATAAATAAGGTGATAGTGGATCACCTTATCTTAGGCCTCTAGAGGGTTGGAAGGATTCAATTATTTCTCCATTGACCATCAAATTATATGACACTGTTGAAATGCATTCCATAATCAACGATACAACTCTATTGCGAAAACCCATTGCCTCCAAAACTCTCTTTAAAAATCCACATTCAATTTTGTCATAGGCTTTATGCATATCAACTTTAATGACCAATTGGGATTTCTTTCTTGATTGATTGGTTTTTAAATTAAGAAAGATTTCATGAGCCAATAAAATATTATCATGGATGATGATTCTACCTAGAATAAAAGCTCCTTAATACGGGCTAATCAAACTGTCCAGGTAAGGTTTGATTCGATTAACAAGATTTTAGAGATAATTTTATAAATGAAATTGCAAACACCAATCGATCTAAGCTGAGATATGAGTTCAGATGAATGTACCTTGGGATCAAAACTAAATTTGTTTGATTGAATGAGGCTAGCAGTTGTCCAGTTTGAAAGAAGTATCCGATTGCAGCCACAGTGTCTGTTTTCACAATATTCTAGAATTTCTTATAAAAGAATCCAAGGAAGCCATCCAGCCCTGGTGCTTTGTATGCTCTAAGTTGACATACAGCTTCATAAATTTCACTATCAATTGGGACAGTAATTAGGGTTGTATTGAGTCGGCTTTCAACAGTTCGAGGAAGTAGAGTTGTAATCTGGTTGATTGCCATCATACTTATTGAAGGATCAGCTTGATATAGAGCTTTGAAGTATGAAGCAATTTCCTTTTTTATGCTAGATTCATCCTCTAACCAAACTCCTTGAGGTCACGGATTCGTATCGTGGAAACGCCCTCTTGCAATTAATTGCAAGGGAAGGCCGGGTATAAAGACTCAATGGGTCCGACCCTTCCCCGGACCCCGCTCATTGCGGGAGCATTCGTGCACTGGGCTGCCTTTTTAATTGTTCAGCCTCCTCTATATGGTTGTGGCATGAAAAATTTTGTATTGTGATCTCCTGCCTGCAGCCATTTGAGTCTAGACCTCTGAAACCAAAAATGTTCTTACATGGTCCATTGCTTTTCAAGCTCCTTCAATAATACCTCCTTTTGTTTTAACTTCAGATCTTGCTGGTTCAAGTACAGCTCATCCAATTCTTTTTTCAACTGATCAATCTTAAGTTTTGCATTCATGTTATTGCCTCTGCTCCACTCCCTTAAGTATTTTCTTGTGAGGCTGAATTTATTTTCTAGATTGGAAGAAGCTTCTTCTAGCATGGAATGGACCAAGCCATTTTTACAGTATCTTCACATTCTCTCATTTCCAGCCATTTCAGTTCAAATCTTAATACCTTCTTCCTTTGGAATCTTCGTGGGGTGACAGCACTAATGGTCTATGATCAGAGCCCAGTAATTGTTCATGATAAACTTCTGCTTTGTCAAATAGCAATCTCCATTGCATGTTTGCTAGACCACGGTCCAATCGTTGTTGGATATTCTTGTCGCCCTCTTGCTTCTTAGTCCAAGTATAACTTGGTCCCTTAAAGCCCAAATCTGCCAAATGAATATCTTGAATCCAGCGAGCAAAGTAGTCACTCCAAAACAGATCAATAGCTTTACTGCCTCTCTTTTCATTAGAGAATATAATATGGTTGAAATCTCCAATGCATAACCAAGGGGGTGCTTGAACCATGATTCAATTTTTTTTATATTCTCAAAAACCTACATTGTCTCATTTATAAGGAGAACCATATACAAATGTAGCAAAATCTACAGTTAGGGTCATAAATAGCAACATGAAGATGGTTAAAATCTTTGCATAATACTTGCATGAGCCTGTTACCTTTCCACCACAGGGATAGTCCTCCGGCTGCTCCATTTGGTTCCACGTACTCACCAAAATCAAATCTGAATTTCCTCTTATGAAACTCTATGTAATTGCTTTTATGCTTGGTCTCAGATAAAAATACCAAGCCTGGGCGGTATTTAAATAAATGTTCCTTGAGACCCTTTCTTGTCAAGAGCCGCCCAAAACCTTGACAATTTCACACTATAGCACTCATGGTTGCTGGGTGGCTTTGGGCGAGCCACCAGCGCCTTCAGAATTATTTGTTGAATAGGAGTAATATGTAAAAGCTTTCTTCTGTCTAGCCAGCCTTTTCCATTTCTTCTGCCTTTTGGAAAAAGAAGAGGAGTCTGCCGCCCATTTAACAGCCTGAGAGTGAGATTCCCTGTTAGAATCTTGTGTGCTAGTTTCCACTGTTTCCTCAATAATTCTTGTTGAACCCCCAAACGGATAAATAGAGCTTCCAAATTCGGCATCAGTAGAAAGAAATTGATATCCATGATTGTTCTTCACCGTCTTACAGGCCCATGTAATCAGAGAATCAAAGGAGTTATCCCCATTATAATTAAATTTATATCTTTTAATTGTGAATTCCTCTTCATCCCTTGAATGAGGAACCCTTTTAAATATAGAGACAAGATGTGATTCCATGAAGGTTTCTGGAATTTTAGTGGTTATTGTATTTGGGGTATCCATTAAGAATGGTGTAGGTTTTGGGAACACATGGGGTAGAGACGTCTTGACTGGAGGAATTTTCAAGGGGGGATGAAAGAAGGGTTACTGGTAGAACTAGATGAGGAGTAGTTGGTTCAAAACTAGGAAGTAAAGATTTGGTCAATGAGCCTTCTGTTTGGTTGGCTTCGTTGGATTTGGGTGTTGTCAAGTGTTTCGAAAAGGTTGGGGGTGAGTCTTGGGTCACGTGGGTTTTGTCAGTGTGGGTCAACTTTATTTGACAGAAGTTTTGAGCAGGTTGGCTTTTTTAGAAAGAAGCTTCTGCAGGAAGTTTTGTGGTCTTTGTGGGTTGTTTGGAAACATTGTTAGGCACAGTGTTTTGGTTTCTCATCACCACCATGGACGGTGGAGGCAAGGTTAAAATTGGGGATTCTGAAGAACTGACACCTCTTTGGGCAGCTTTAATCCCTTGTACATTTTTTGATGATATGCCTCCATTACTTGAAGCCCAGAGACAAGGTCCAAAAGGAGAATGGACATATTGGATTCATCCATTATCAACTTTCTGAACAGTATTTCACTGTATGGCCAATGATACCACAATTGAAGCAAAAGTCTTATCATACCGGAAAGTTATCTTTTCAGAAGGATGCTCAGCCCCTTTTTATGAAATCGCAACAACGAAGGTTTTTCCACTTCAACCCAAACCCTTATACGGAAGATAGAGAACCAATCAATCCCTTTTAGATGGTTTGGATCAATCTCAATAAGACCATCGAAGAGATTCCCTATGTTCTCTGCATTTTCTTGTGTCATCAGGGATGGGGGAAGATTATGGATTTGGATCCAAAAAGCTGCCTTCGAGAAGTTGAATCTATTGATAGTAATACTGGGATCCCATTCTGTCATTAAGAAGAGTGAGTTTGAGACATTCCACGGGCCCTCTTCGATAAGCTTCTCTGCATCTTCTGGCTTATCAAAATATATGGCAAATAAGTTCCAGCCTCTCTTCTGAACCCGAAATCCTTCTTGGGTTCTCCAGGTATTATCAAGTATGGATTGAAGAATGTTGGGTTTGAAAAGTTTGTGGCAGAAAATCTTTCGCGCAAAGACTGAGCGTAGGGGATTATCAGGGTTATCAGGATTAGGCTATAAATCTAGAAATAAATCAGTGAAGGCAAGAGAATTAGTCATGCTGATAATATCTTCTAGTTCTTCTTGAGCCGGATCCATTGAAGATGGGGTTGTGGTAGGTGAATGAGGTACAGGAAAGAGTAAATAATAGTATAGAAAGGTGGTTCAGGTTACTGTATAGCATTAGAGATTTGTAGCAGAGTAGGGTGAAAAAGTAAAACTGAAGATTGCGAAGAAATAGAAAAAGAAAGGGAAGTGGACGAAAAGCTCCAACGGCCTGGAGAAGCAGAGTCTCTGCAGGGAGGAAGAACTAAATAAAACTAAATAGTGAAATTGGATATTGTAAAAGAATAAACAAAATTTAGGAAAATACTCCCTCCGCAGTCGAAAAACAAGAGAAGCTTTCAATAATCTTAGCAGCTTTAGGCTCGCCAGTTGAAGCTTTTAAAACGCTAGTAGTTAATATTATCTCCATTTCAAATAGATAAATTTATTTTTTATTTTATAAATATTAAAAAAATTAATTATTTTTATTAAAAATATATTTTTTTATTATTATATTTTTATTTTGACATAAAATATATTTAATAAATAATATTTAATATAATATTATAAAATTTTAATATATCAACTAACTTATTAAAATAATAAGGTGATTATAATTTAAAATACATATAAAAAAAATAAATCTATCTATTTAATATGAAAAAATACCATATGAAACTCGTTAGAATCAAATCCACAGAAGCAGCAGCAAAATGAGGCCAACTTTGAAAGCCAACTGATCACTTGATCTGCTAATTGTGAGTAACAAAAATATAATTGATTTGCAATTACACTCGCGCAATGTGAAAAAACATACAGAAGAAGAAACAATCAGAGAGAACATAATGCAACTCACTCTTTTAACAAACATTTTCCCCAATTATCACAACAGAAAGTGATTTCTATTTTTTTTAGGATATACAATAAATTATACAGTAACTTTCACTTCAAACCCTTTTTATGGTGCATGGTTAACTACAAGTAATAACTATAGCCAAGATTTCAGACTTCAGCATGAAGAAGAGGAGAGTTGTGCCTGTTAACATTTGAGGCATATCGTACTGGCATCAAAGCTGGGTCGCAATAAGCTGTAACTAATTTATCATAGAACTCCGCCATACTTGGTTCGTTCTGGTCTTCTTTATCTTTCTTCATCAATAACTGCATAACACATTATATTCAGGTGTCCAGAGGACCAACAAATATATGCTGGATTACAATTAACGGAAAAGAAGTATTAAAATGACGGCAACTCCAAGTGTTGCTGCATATCATCAAGAAGTTCTTGATGATATATCAAAAATGTCAAATACACACTCTCTTCCACTGCTTTCTCCCTTTCCAGGTTTAATAACAATTACATAAAATCTGAAATTCCAAAGGCCAAGCTTATATAGAAAGCCAGTTTCAATTCGCTTGACATTGACAAGTTGCCATTGTTTAAGGAATCAAGGTTATAAAGACATCCACATGGCAACAAAAAGGAAAGTAAAATTAGATTGCGATGGTCAAGACACTGCTACCATCAGCCCTAGGATACTACACATAAAAAATGCAAAAATAACCAGAACTCCAATAGTAAAACAGACCACAGATTGATAATATTTCAGAAACCGCCTTTACTGATTGATAATATTTCAGAAACCGCCTTTACTCCTTTCTAATAGTGTGGTGGTGGTGGTGGTGGAGAAGGGTGTTTGAAAGCAAATATTTCTAACTCAATTCCAATTTGTCATGAAACTTCATTGCATTCATTTGATAAAACATATTTTGAAGTGCACTGAGCTGTGAACTGTGAATATACTTTTACTCTCATCACTCAATCTAGTTATCGAAGTTATTTTAACATATTAACCTAGTCATTAAACAAGGTACATGGATGCTTAATTAAGAAAATCACCATTGCATTTGGGTTGATGGATAGAAATGTCAAAACATACCTCAGTAGGATAACCTTGAAATATGGGTAGGAATCGTTTCCGGCAGTATTCATTGAAAAGAAGTGTGAGAACTGGAAGAGGAATGGTTAAACTGGAAGCCGTAGGAAGCTTCTTTAGCACAAATATCCCAATTGCAATAACATGCATCAGTATCAAGGAAAAAATTGTTGAATTGTGCACTATAGGCCAAAACTTTCCACAAGTGTCGTACTTGGGTGCATATACATTCAATAGCTGCAAAAGAAAAGTACAAAAGATATATTTGATTATCAGCCTATAAGTATATGATTGATGCTTTAATATTTAAAGCCCTGCAAGAAAAATTATATCAAAGAATGTGTGGTAATGGATAAGCTGTCCACATTCACAATTACAGTTAAACTTGCTCATCACTATGAAAACCAAAATTTTGCTAAAAACAAAATTTATCACCCATCCAATATATCTTTTTCACTTTGAACTGTACTCTGATTATCACAGGAGTAAGGCCAACACCATAGGAGTGTTAGGCCAGATAGGGTTAAGAGAATAAAAGGGGGGGATTGCACCATTTAGACATCCAAAACAAGATACCAGTTATTTGTCATTTTTTAATTCCAGTTTAAATACTTCATCTCTGCACTAAGTCACATAAATATGTATCTGTTCATTGTTCTGCTTTCAGAATTTTTGAATTAACTTGCAGAAACTACTTCGAATTTAACTATCATACCCAAGCACATTGTTCCAAATAAAAGAAAAAAAACATCGATTCATGTTGGAGAATAAGATTCTAAATTTTTCCAATTCACAAAACATTATATACAGAGTAAATCAGTAAGAAATACTCATTCTCTTACATGGTACCTCATCTAGACAGATGCAGCTACAAGCTTGCAATAAATGGGACCTTGTCCTTAGTTTGTATACTTCAGTTATTTACATGCAATGCAGAATAATTAATCTAAAACAAAGAAAATCAAATCAAAAGAAGGACATTTAATGTATTTAGTTACCTGGTTGCGGAAAATGATGTAGCCCAGGCAAAAGTAAATTAGGAGAAATGGCAGAATTAGTGGAGCAAGGAAAAAATATGTTGCACCAAGAAGTCCAAAGAAGAGAACATTAGGAATTTCAGTGTAATATGGAAATTTCGGGACCTCAAAATCATCATCATCCATTCTGGAAAATAATCTTCTTACAGAACTGCAAACCAGAGGAAGCAACTGAAAGAGTTCTGATGATAGGCTTGTCCATCCAGATGTCACAACATATGAAATGAAGAATGGTGCCTACATTTAACATAAAGATCTTATTACATTTGTTTCACCATAACAATAAGAATTTTGTTTAATGACAGTTGACATTAGAAGCAAATTGATTATCTAGCATACTGCATTAAAACAATCTTGATATTAAATGTGGGCATAATACCAATAAATTGGATATACTGTATACCCAGTGTATTGAGATGAAAAAGTACCAAGTTAGAATGTGTTTATTCCAAATTTCAAGACCAAAGAAACACCTAAAGAACTTTGCCAGGCATTGAAGTGAACACTACTTGAGATCTGCTAAAAAAGGGCTTTCCCATTATGTTGCAAGCAGTCTAGCTTACTCCATGAATAATAAGTGTGCCCCAATTTTATCAAATAAGTGTGCACTAGGTTCCCTTCGGTCTTACTATAGTAAATCATCTTCATGTTTCATGAAACTAACCCATTCAAACCTACAGTTCCATTTTCTCCAAATGCTAACTCAAGTATCTCACAGATTCTTCCCCACAATATCCTCATCCTTTGGGTTTTCTTTTTCAGGTATAATTTTAAACCTCAACAAATTGATTCCATCAAACCACAATTTATACACATACTATCTCTTGCTTGCTTAGCATTGTGCACAGCAATTCTAGGATCAAAATTTAGTTCAAACCTTGACTTCTCATGGTTGACCAATCAAATTTAGCAAAACTGATTGCCTTTAGCTTTCCACTGAACATCAATCTTAGGCATTTCACATCAAAACTAGATTTCCATGAATTAAAGCAAGGATTTGTATTTGTACAGGCTACTGCTGGAAAGACATATCCATTCACAAGGAAATACGAGGAGAAGGCATACATCATGCACTAACACTAACTGCAATACTATGAATAGAATATTCCCATGTGATAATACAGATACATTCTCACCTGAGCTGGAACAGCTTCAGCTAGTACCCTGGGAATATTTTTAGGCTCAAGGAAGACATTGACCTGGTAAAGAGCTGATCCTGATAGCACAGTTGCAAAAAATATATTCCATATAGTAAAGTATAACATCTTGATACAAGCACTTTTTTCTATCTGACTAAGGGAAATGTATCCTTGCATGGAGGAAAACAATATCATCAGGGGCGGCACCAAAAGTAGGAACAGCTTAAGAATGAGACTGGGCAGATATCCAGTAATCAGTTGACTGACAACATTTCTGCAATTCAAACAATAGAGCATATCAGTAGTGTGTCTCCCATTATACATAATCAATGCAAAATTAAGAATCACTTGTCTTCATGCTGTCAGAGGATCTAAAATGAACTCTAAATGACATTTTCAAATTCTTGAAACAAGTAATTCTTAGTAGTTGGCAAGGTTCTCTTGCACCTCCAACTGCACTCAAATCTTTCTAAAGGCAATGAATCTATGTTTTACTTATAACAAATATAGTTTGTACCTACCACAAGTTGAAGTAGGGAAAAAAGATTGTGGAAAATTAGAAACTCTACTTAAGACAAAATATCTTTTAGTTTCCAACTTGACCATTAGGAAATGAGTCCCAAATACCGAAATATATAATGCAGCTAAATGGAATAAGCTCTCCCTATGATGACTGCAGAGTGCAGATTAAGTTTTAAATGGAACAAATTCTCCTTTTGTTAACTGCTGAGTAAGCTATACTTGTTGGAATGTCTAGTTGTATAGGTATGGGTTAATAAAATAATATCTAAGCTTAGTTGTATGAGTATGGGCTGGTTATGGTTTGATTATTTTAATGAACTGTAAATGTGAAGTGTGTTGTATATATAAACTCTTGTATTTGAGCAATGTACGTGACAAAGAATAAGAGAAATAAAAGAACTATGAACTCTTTATCTCCTAAAAACTCTTTGTTCTCATGGTATTAGAGCTTTGGGCTTGAACCCATGTTAGTTTTTCTTTCCCCCTGCTCTCTTCTTCTTCTTTCCTTTCCTCTGCTTCAGAAAGCAGAAAGCCATCGTTACTGCTGCAACCATCCTTACTGCTGTTCACTGCCAGTTCAAATCACCACATAGAGGTGATCATTCTCTCTCACGCCCTACCCAAAAGGAGCGCCGTTACAAGTTCGGCTCGTCCTCAAAATCTGGTAGCCGGAATCCTGCGCATGTGATCAAAAGTCTCTGACCGATGGACCACGCACCGCCGCGTGAACAGTCTTCAGCGACCTTTTTCCAACGCGACTCTTCCAGAAAGCTCGGCTCCTCATTCCGAGTTCGCTGGTAGTGTGACTCTAATTTTCCGACACCAATAGGCTATTGCTCCTTGTTGGCAGTAGAGAGTTGCCATTGTTGCAAGGAGCTGACATTTATTTGGTGATACATTTTGACGGAAGTTGATATTCTTGGTTCAATCTCAACAAAAAAATAATAATAAATTACAATGTCAGAAACTTCAGGTTTGATCAAACCATTCTTATCCTCTATTTCTTATGCTCTTGCTATTACTACTGTTAAATTATGCGGTAGCAATAATTATGTGCCTTGGGCTGCTTCTATTGAATTGCGGTCTCTGGGTCAAGGCTACAGTGAACATCTAGAAAAACAAGCTACCGATATTGATGATAAAGATAGGAAGTCATGGATTAAAACCGATGCTCAATTATGTAGTTTGTTGTGACACTCTCTTGAACCGAAACTACTTACATTGTTTCAATCATGTAAAATATGTTATAAAGTTTGAACTAAGGCAAAGACACTATATACTAATGATATTCGACGTATCTATAAAATTATGTCCGATCTTGTCCATCTACAGCAAAATTTTCAGGGTATGGCTAGTTATTTGGGACAAGTTGAAACCTTAAGAGATGAGTTTAATTCTCTTATGCCCTTTTCTAAAAAGGTTACTGAACAAGAACGACAAAGAAATAAATTTTTTATGGTCCTAGCACTGATCGGCCTAAAACCAAAATTGAGTTTTGTTCGGTAACAAATTTTGACAAGTCCCACTATCCCTCATTAGAGGATGTTTCTGCTCAACTCGTGAGGATTTCTTCAGCTGCAACATCAAATGATGAGATAGAGTCATTTGTTTTAGCCATTCAGACTAAACATGAAAGTCCACAGAAAAACAAAGGAAAAAGTTCAAAGGTCTACTGTACTCATTATGATAGAAATGGACATACTCGAGAAACCTGTTGGGCCCTGCATGGCAAGCCATCCGAAAACAATCAGTACATCCATAATCGACCTGCAGTTCATATTGTCCAAACTCGAGGAGACAGATTACATCCTTTATCTGATACAAATTCCCAATCATCAAACTCAATTACATTAACTGGGGCAGACTACAATGAGTATTTGCAGTATCAGGCTACAAAACAAAATAATGGTTCGCAATCTGGTAAATCATTTGTTTGCCTTACTAAAAGTCCTCCTCTTGGCCCCCTGGATACTAGACTCTGGTGCTTCAGATCATATATATGATAATAAAAATCATTTTACAACCTTTACTTCCACTTCAACTAATGTTACTCTTGCTAATGGTTCGCAAATTGCAATTAAGGGAATTGGACACATTCAATTATCTTCCATCCCCTTAAATAATGTCTTATTTGCTCCTGCATGTCCTTATAACCTTATCTCAATTCGTAAATTGACAAAGAATCTTGCTTGTTCTGTCACTTTTGTGGCTAATACTGTTATTGTGCAAGACCGGTGTACAAGAAAGACAATTGGAACAAAACATGAGTCACAAGACTTGTATCATCTCTACAACCCAAACTCATCGGTAAACTTCACTTCAACCATATCTCCCGACCTTCTTCATCACCGCTTTGGTCACCCAAGTCTCCACAAACTTCAAAAACTTGCTCCTAGTCTTTCAAATTTGTCTTCCTTAGAATGTGAGTCATGTCAACTTGGAAAAATAAACTCGTAGCTCTTTTCCCAAAAGAGTCAATAATAGGGATACATGTCCATTTGAGTTAGTACACTCCGACATTTGGGGTCCAAGTCGAGTCTGTACAACAGTAGAATTTCTCTATTTTATTACATTTATTGATGATTATTCTCATTGTACTTGGATATATTTAATGAAAAATCGTTCTGAATTTTTTCTTATTTTTCAAAAATTCTTAGTACAAATTCAAAATCAATTTAATACTTCAATAAAAATTTTACATAGTGATAATGGTAGGGAATATTTATCGTCTTCTGTCTTCAATTTTTTGTCTTTACATGGAATTACTCATCAAACTTCTTGTGCTTACACTCCCCAACAAAATGGGATTGCAGAACGCAAGAATTGACATCTCATTGAAACAACCGGCACTCTTCTCATTCATCACAGTGTCCCACTTCATTTTTGGGGTGATGCCCTTCTTACTGCTTGTTATTTAAGCAAAAGAATGTCGTCTTCAGAATTACAACATCAAACCCCTCATTCTATTTTATTTTCAGGAAAAGATCCTTACCACTTACCATTACAAGTGTTTGGTTGTACTTGTTTTGTTCATAATCACACTCCAGGGAAGGACAAACTCAAGCCCAAATCCATCAAATGCATTTTCTTGGGATACTCGAGACTTCAAAAAGGCTACAAATGCTATGACCCAACAACAAAGAAGTATCACATTTCTGCTAATGTAACATTTTTCAAGTCATCAACATATTTCTCATATAATATTGAAAACACGAAATTCATCTCCAATATCCTTCCAATCCCAAATCTAACTTCACCACAAACGGAGTTGACAAAAGAAAACTCATCCTTTCGCGTTTACTCAAGACGACATTATCCCCCTGCTCATGATAATAATCCTTCTTCTGATACAGGTGCAGTATTGAATTCCAATGACTCTCCTGCTCCATCGTCACCTCCTCCAGTCATGCCAGTGGCAGATGCAGCAACACCACCTATTTCCATTTGCAAAGGTACTCGTTCCACTCGCAACCCACATCCAATATATAACTTTTTAAGCTACCATCGCTTATCCCTTTCATATCATGTTTTTATTTCTACCTTGTCTAATGTCACTTTACTAAGACTGTGAATAAAGCACTGCAGCATACAGGGTGGCGGGATGCAATGAAGAAGGAAATGATGGCGCTACAAAATAGTAAAACTTGGGAGTTGGTTCCATTACCAGAAGGAAAAACTACGGTGGGGTAAAAATGGGTGTTCACTGTGAAGAGGTTGGACCTGAAGGGCAACTTGATCGACTCAAAGCACGCCTTGTTGCTAAAGGCTACACTCAGGTTTATGGCATTGATTATAACGACATTTTCTCTCCAATGGCTAAAATTACCTTTGTTCATCTTTTTATTTCTGTGGTAGCTATGCACCACTGGACTCTCCACCAACTTAATATTAAAAATGCATTTCTTCGTAGAGAATTAACTGAAGAAGTATATATAGAGCAACCTCCGGAATTTGTTGCTCGTGGGGAGTCTCAATTGGTATGTCGTCTACGACAATTACTATATGATTTAAAGCAGTATCCAAGAGCCTGATTCGAAAGATCCAATGCAGTGATTCAAGAGTTTGGAATGACTCGGTGTCAATATGATTATTTAGTATTCTTCAAGCATGATATTCACGGGAAGTGCATTTATCTAGTTGTCTATGTGGATGATATTATCATAACAGGTAATGATCGTGATGGAATATGTGAGTTGAAGAAACATCTTTGCAGTCACTTTCAAACCAAAGACCTAGAAAACCTAAAGTATTTTTTGGGGATTAAGGTTGCACAGTCAAAAGCAGGAATTGTTATTTCACAAAGGAAGTATGTTCTGGATCTACTAGAAGAAACAGACATGCTCGACTACAAACCTGTGAATACTCCTACGGATCCCAATGTTAAGTTGGTTCCTAGACAGGGGGAGCCATTAGAAGACCCCAAAAGATATCGGAGATTAGTTGGAAGATTAAACTACTTTACACTCACAGGATTTGATATCTCATTTGCAGTTAGTGTAGTGAGTCAGTTTCTCTAGGCTCTTTGCAATGATCATTGAGATGCAGTAATTCGGATCCTTAGATACCTTAAAGGAGAACAATCACAAGGATTATTATATGAAGATAAGGGTCATCACCAGATCATTGGGCACTCTGATGCAAATTGGGTAAGTTACCTCTCGGATAGGCGATACACTTTGGGATATTGTATCATGATTGGAGGTTGTTGCGCTCTACTAACATACTACAAAGCGACACTCGCAAGTATACGAGGTTATTGTAGCAACGGTGATTGCCCCAAGGTCGTCTCACAAGGAAAGAATTATTTTACAATAGTTTGATTAACAAATAAATTTAAAAACAAGAGTGTGATGTGATGTTATGGTGAAAAGCAATTAAAACTAAAAGTAACGTGTGAAGGTTGTGCAAGACTAATTCAATTCTTGAATAGTGTCTAGGGTTGTAGATCAATTTAATCAAAGCTTAATTCTCAAATTATCCATTAATATATCCTTGTATTTTAATTTGTTCCTTGAATTTAATTAGTAATTACCAATTCATTAGTTTTCACATTCATGAATTAACAACAACCAATTATTTTAAATTTGCAAATTAAGAAAACCCTAGAACTTATATTTCTAATTCATTATTAGGGTAGTTGAATGCATAATTCCAATATCAAATTTCACCTCCCGATCCTTCATTCAATATCTAGAGATCAATAGGTAGCTAATCTATCAACTTAACATTCAATCCAATACAATCAACTAATAACAAGGCATATTAATGGAAATATCAAATCAAGTCATTTAATCAAATCTACTACAAACCCTAAGCATGAGTAAATTAGCTCATCATCATCAATTTAAAACAAATATTCATATCAATATACATCAAATCACAATTGTCCATTGAAATATTAATGTTTTTAACAAACAACAATCTAAAAATGAATTAAAAGAGAGAATATGTAAAACCCCTTGTAGACGCCAAGAGTTGAACTACTTGTCTTCCTCTTAGCTTCCACCTTGATGTATGATGAAGAACTTTCAAGCCCTCTTCAATCAATGGCTCTCTTCTTGAAAGATGGAATGGTAATTCTCTCAAGCTTACAACTCCAACCAAGCTTTCTTCAAACTCTAATTTTCTAAAGAGCTTGTTTACCCAATTTGGAAATGGAGGATGAAGAGAGAATGATGTCTTCTCTTTCAAAATAAGAACAAAACTAAGAACTAGATGCCCCTCAATCAAGCCCAACGTGTATGTATGTTCCATCTCCCTCCACTTCCAATTCTTTTTAATTTTTTAAGACACCAAGCATGTCTTGCCAACTCACACACTACTTTGTCTCCCTCTTTTTCTTGGTTTAATATTTCTTCCCATAAATTTATCCCCTTTTTACTCATTTTTAATATTTCTTTTCAAAAAGTTGAGTCTTTTTGTCCCCCATTTATCCCTCACTTCATGTAAACAAATTAAAAGAATTCTCACAAGACACGGCCAAGTCATGAGTGACTTGGCCGTGTCACTCATTTCCCTATGGCCACGGCCAAGCCATGTGGCCGTGTCCTTGGCTGCCATTCTGCCATCTTTCTTCTTTAGGTGAGACACGGCCAAGGCCCTGGCAGTGTCATGTGACATGGCCAGTGGCTTGGCCATGTCTCTTGACTGTATTCTCTACTGTCTCTCTGCTTTTGTCTACTTCTTGGTGATCTCTAAGTGGGACACAGCCAAGGCCATGGTCGTGTCTCTTGAATGTGTCAGCCTCTGCCCAATTCCTCTTAGGGACACGGCCAAGCCAATTTGTCTTGGTCGTGTCCTGCTTGTGCCTTGTCTTTCCTTCCTTTTATGGGGGACACGGCCAAGCCATGAAGTGTTTTGGTCGTGTCTCATGTTTTTTCACTATTTTGATCCATCAAATTTGAGTTAAAGCTCCATTATTTTGCACTTCAACCTAAATCAAACACTTCAAACAAACTTAAGCACAAATTTAAAGAAACATCAATCAAAAGCCAATAAAATTACACTAAAAATAAATATACAAATGATCAAAACAGAGGCAATTTGATTTTTTGAAAAAGCAAAAAGCATGAATTGGTTGCTATATCAAGTGCTGAAGCAGAGTATCGAGCTATGGCTCTTGAAACATGTGAACTCATCTGGTTAAGACAACTCCTTCAAGAATTAAGATGGAAAAAGATCAAAAACATGAAGTTGATTTGCGACAATCAAGTTGCACTCCACATTGCTTCTAATCTAATTTTTCATAAAAGAACCAAACACATAGAGCTTGACCGTCATTTCGTCAAACAAAAGATTGAATCAGGATGCATTGTCACAGATTTTGTCAATTCTAATGATCAACTGGCAGAAATACTCACTAAATCTCTCAGAGGACCTAAAATCAAATATATTTGTAACAAGCTTGGAACTTATGATCTATATGTTCCAGCTTGAGGGGGAGTATTGGAATGTCTAGTTATATAGGTATGGGTTAACATAATAATGCCTAAGCTTAGCTGTATGAGTATGGACAGGTTATGGTTTGATTATTTTAATGAACTGTAAATGTGTAGTGTGTTGTATATATAAACTCTTGTATTTAAGCAATGTACGTGATAGAGAATAAGAGAAATAAAAGAACTCTGAACTCTTTCTCTCCTAAAAACTCTCTGTTCTCAATACTGAATGTTTTTAGTTTTTCTTAGTAGCTACAAATGCATTCTAATTTATAGTTGCACACAGTAGATGCGTAGAAACCGTCAAGAATCCACTATTGATTCATCTTATATAGATCTTCTTTATTAAATGGCTTTCTTTCAATATAAAGCATTGTACTTGGTAGGCTACATCTTGGGCACCTATATCATCTAGGTAACAGTTTCTTGTCTTTAACTTCAGAAATAAAGGCATTATTGTATGTGTCTTGTCAGTCAATGGTCAAACTTCTTCTACCTTCCACATGTATTTAAACAAATCTAGCTTAAGATAGGTTCTTAGTACATGATGATACTCTTAACAATGTTCTTTGATAATACTTTCCCATGGTAATATAAAACCATCTAACCATCACTTTTGTATTTCATCTAAAACTTGATCCAAAACTATATGGACCAAATATACAAATCCTTTTCCTTCCCTTTTCACATAATTTAGAGCTATCTCTTCTATATTTCATCGTTATTGCAATAAAAGTTTCCATTATTTTAAGTTCATCAAGAAATAGAAAGGGTCAATCAGGTTAAGAAAGGGTCAATCAACATCTTTAAATAGTAAACCACAAAGTTCAAATAAAAGCTACATCATTTATTTTGAGTGTGCTGCGTGCATAGAAGACTTGGATCCAAGGTTTATAATATTCAATCATGCTTCATACAATAATTTAGTGTACAATCTATATATCAGTTCCCTGGAATATTCCACTATTAGATGAGTTCGTAAATTTTATATGTTAAATTTCATAAATTTTATATGTTAAACCAAACCCTGGTTAATTCCTTCACTATTTAGAAATAATATTCCACTATTAGATAACTTGAACATACAATATTAACAAGGTTAACAGCAGTAGGGATGCTTTTAAGGAAGACGCCGATAAGTAATAAAGTGTGCAATTTCACTTACAGACTAAGTATGCCTTTCAAAAAGGGAAACCATGTCTCCAACTGATCCAGGTTAGCAAGACCTTGCGCTATTACAACTGGAACAAAGAATAGAATTGTAAGAGCAATAAAGGCAACAACTACAGCCAGCTTATAAATCCATCTTCTTATGAATGATGCAGAAAAGAAAGGCCAGTGTACATCCTGAGGCTCAGGAGCTCGCTCAGTGACCCACTCTGTGGGATTGACACCCTGTTGCATGTATAGAGCTACTGCAGCCCCAAAACGCGATTTGAATGACACAAAAGCAGCTGGAACTTCCTGAGAAATTTGAAATGCATAACAGAACAATATGTTGCATTAGCTCTCTTTTTTCGTGTTATATTAAAGAATATTAAAAAAGAATCTCTTTTTTGTATTAAAAATTTTCCAGAGACAACATAATGTTCACTTGTTCAGGATAAGAATCAACACAAACAAAAGCATTCACCCCACAGTGGTCACAGATTCATACGCAATCACACTTGCTAAAAAATCCAAATAATTACAAGTCTTCTAAAATTAAGTTATCCATTCACATGACCTACAACAATTGTGAAGAATTTACTGGTCACATGGATAAGATACACATGGTGCATTTTGTCCTCTACAGAAAATAAGGCCACCACTTCATTGTCCATGTACTAAACCATAGTATCCAACAAGCATAAAATACATAGAGGTTTTATATACAAGTCCTGAGAGCAGCAATTTTATCAACATCCAAATATAAGAATTGTATGCAGATCAACCTCTTAGAAACTATTTGGCAATACAATTATTGAAGAATGAACTTTTGTTAAAGGTTAAAAGAGTTAAAAGCTAACTGGCACTAAAAATGTCTAAACTTCTTTCATGTTATATCAACAATTACAGTAACAACTAAAGCAACATTAGCTATTCTAAATAGAGTAAATGCATTTTGAGATATTTTTACTTTTGCTCCAAACAGATGTCACATACCTCTCCTGCCAATGAATATCGTTCCATTCTCACATTATCTTCCAAGTCTTCCAGCTTCTTTTCATAGTGGTCTAAGA
The DNA here is from genome assembly GCA_947685225.1 of Garcia nutans. NCBI lineage: Eukaryota > Viridiplantae > Streptophyta > Magnoliopsida > Malpighiales > Euphorbiaceae > Garcia > Garcia nutans. The sequence goes on from CANTUV010000012.1 coordinate 54,174,920, forward strand.
GAGTGACTTTTCGTCCGAAGAGTCCCAAGAAGCCATCACGCTTAAAATTTTGTTGAGAATGGTTTTTTGATTTAATGCGTGCAAGCCTTCTATACAATTTCTCTGTATCATCCTGCATGGGATAACACAAGTTTCAAAAATGCAAAGTGTAAAGGGAATATGGTAATGAAGACCATTGGATGCCCAAACTAAAAGTACATGCATGATAAATATCTCAAATTCCATGAAGAATGCAAATTGTGGCAAGTTCTTCCGAGAAAGCCTGCCCTCTTATTGTTTCATGAACATGAAAAAAACTCAGACAATAAAAGTTCAGAAAGTTGTAGAACACTGCAAAGATACTTTGGTGTATAAGAAAATTATTTCGAGTTAAATAACCTCATAAAAGTTTAAGCCAATTGTTCAGAAGAGTTGCCATGAAACACTAATGTAAGGTCAACCTCTTAAATTTTTGTCTTACGCATATTATACTTAGGGCTGACAACATGTAAATATGATAAATTTAATATAAGAAAGAGTTTTTAATATAGGAAAGAGTTATGCAGGACATAGATACCGTCAAAGGCATAATCCCCATTGCACATGAAATTTAATAATTAAGTTTCCAAACAAGCATATGCCCACTGTGAGCTGAAAATTAATAAATTAACCAGCAGATCGTCCTCAATACTTACAATGAGACATCGAATTTTGCTTGTTCGATGAATCATGGAATGTGAAAGATAAGTAGAAGGATGATTCTCTGTGAAAAAGCTCTCAACACTTTCACTAATGCTCCCGGACAAGGAAGGGATACCACGGACTAATATAGTGAACTGGTGTGGCTGAGGTTTGGATGAATAGAACCAAGCAATTCTTTTTGATGAAATATAGCTGTACTCCTGCAAATAACCACCAAGTTGAAATTTTTGGATACTTTTGATTTCATGAACCAGGAAAGCATAACGACATTAGTGAAGAAAATTATAATATCACTTACACAATAAAGAAGATAGCAGACAACTCCAGTAAAAATATAGGCAGCAGAAAAATGAATCCATAACCTTGAGAAAGGCCAAAACTAATAATCAGGGCTTTCCTTAACATGCATTAGTTGAATGCTTGTTTGAAAGGCAATAAACACCATAAAACAAGAAGGATCTAGCAACAAGTTCAATGGCATTCATCCATATGAGGAATGTCAATAAAGTGAAAAATGCAAGTGAAAAGCCACAGTGAAGATAGTACAAGATAGACAAATTAGGGCACAGCACAAGATGAAAACAATGAAAGAAAATGTCTTCATAAGAATAATAAGAGGCAGGATGATATAAAACTTTGTCTTGACATGAGAAGAGAATGCAGCTAGGCCTTGAATTCAAATCTTATCAACAAACCTATATAAAATAAAATTAAATTTTGTGAAGAAAAAAAAGGGACAGCCAATAGCACTTAAAAAAATGAAACGGAAGTGAAGTTCAATCTATCTCAATAAAATTTCATTAGCAACATCCAAGTTTACTTTGTGAGAAGGGAAGTAGCTTATTGCAGTAGCTTATTATTAGACTTCCAATGCCTTTGGAAATTATCCGCAGCTACAGTACTGCACGCAAAAACTTTCATAATCAAGGGGAAATTGTAGCCAAGCTGAAGTGTCAAGAATGAGGGACAGCTTTACTGGGCTTGCAATATTTCTAACTGAATTTCACAACTTGCAGGTTAAGCTAACAAACCAGACTGATAGCTGAAAAAAGAATCAGACATTTTCTATAAATTAACAATCTAATAGTGATTGACTAGCTTGTCCACAAATCAGCTTATAAGGGTTGTTAAAGCTGTAACGCACACCTAAACTCACACACAACTTCCCTTTCATGCTTGCACTTGTACATGAAACATTTTCATAATCTAAAGAAACTATTTCCATCAAATTTAACAATTAACACTTACTTACCAGTTTGAACCATCATTAACATTCACTACACTGAAAGAGTCCAGAGATTTGTTCGGCAGTTCATAAAAGTCATCAGTGTTTAGTTGATTTCCAAGATAATTAATTGGAAGAAGAACAAAAATGCCAATAATCCCACCAATTGTAAACACTTTCAAGCTGCAATCAAAAGGGGTAAAAAAAAATCAAACAACACAACTAAAACTATAGCTCAACAAAACAAAAGTTAAAAACCAATGAAGCTATTTCAAATAACCTGAAAACGAAAATGCGAGTGAAGACTAAAGCATCCAAACCAGAAATTGACAAAAGCTCTTCTTCGGAAATTTGCCATGCGATTCTAACCCAACCAGCTGAAGGTAATAACCTTTCTAAATTGAATAAATCATCAGTTTGTTGCTCAGATTTTTGCTTATCGACTAAACGAGGAGCGTAGACGAAAATATTTCCTGGTTGTTTTCTTAGTATAGAATAGAGAGCGAAGAACAGGAAACAGAGTCCAAAATTGATCCCAACTGATGTTAATAAAGCTGAAAGTATCATTGCTTTTGAACAAGTTTCACCATCAATACATCAAAATCAAGCTCCGAAATTCTCAGAGAAAAATCGAAAGTTGGCTTGCTTGTTCGGCGAGCTCAGATGCTCTCATGCTCATGCTTATTGTCGCGTTACTTGCACGTGACCACCTAAAATGTGAGGTTTGACTAAAAATTTTCCAAAATCTTATTTGTAAATATTTTTTAGAATATTTTATATTATCTTATAGATCTTTAGGTTATATATGTATATATTTTTTTAAAATATGATAAATAATATTTTAGAAAAATGTCATAAAATATTTAAAAGAATATGCTAAGAATTATACAGAATTTTAATATAGACCGTTGGATCAAATTGATCATCACCGTCTATTGAGGGAGTGAAGTAGTATAAATAGAGGTAGGATTCATTTGTTGTAACCATCCAAGAAATTCAATTTCTTTGAGTAATAAGAGCCTTCAAGCATTCTCTCAATTCTCTTTTCTTCTCTTGTGATTAAGTTGTTTTCTTTATTATTTAACTTCCGTATTTAACTTGTTTAAGCTAGACAATCATTTTCGAGGGAAGGCTGATTAGTATTCTTTCAAGTGTTGGGCAAAGTTTGCTAGTGTTGCACGGATTTGAGCTTGTGAGAAAGAAATCCCGTGATAATTGGTATCAGAGCCTCGATTGAGAAAACTTCAACACAAGAGAATGGCAAAAGCTATCAATCCTTCTATTGCTATTAGTATCGCCCAAAGTGGAAAAGGCCGAAAGGATAAGTCGAGGGATGTCATCGTTGCCATGGAGAAAAGGTTGGCAAGGTTTAATGTCACCATGTCCAAGATAAGAGACAAAGTCGAGAATATGGACCAACGCATCGAAGGGCAAGAGTCTATTGGGGTGGATGAGCTCCGCTAGGAGATGCAAGGTGCCTTAAATACGGCCTTAGACATAATGTCTAAGAATATGCAATCCTTGGAGGTCACTGTTGCTGCAAAGGATGATGAGGTGAATGCTTGCAATATAAGGATTACCAACATTGAAAAAGTTGTGGAGAAACTCCAAACTCAACTTAGTGTGTGCATAGCTGCCGTAGCCAATGGAGGTGGAGCTATGCATGCCACTCCTACCCACAATATGGATATTCATCGCCCACAAGCCTATAGTGGTGCGAGGAATGCAAGAAAAATCGACAACTTCATTTGGGGCGTCGATAACTACTTTGATCTGGTAGGAATCTTCGATGATGCTCAACAGGTGAAGAGCATCACTCCCTACTTAAGGGACATCGCCATGGTGTGGTGGCGAAGGAGGTGTGATGATGTGAAGAAGGATCTTTGCACCATCGATACTTGGGAAGACTTCAAGGGAAAATTCAAGAAACAGTTCTACCTCGAATATGCACAAAACGAAGCAAGGGCTAAGTTTCGTTGCCTTCAACACAAGGAATGCCACATAAAAGAGTATGTGAAGGAATTCTCTGAGTTGCTACTGGAGATTCTGAACATGGGGCAAGAAGACACTCTCTTTTGCTTCATGGATAGCCTAACTGGATGGGTCAAGCTTGAACTTCAAAGGAGAGGAGTCCAAGATCTAGCTACCGCAATGACCATTGTCAAGTCCTTGATCGAATTCAAGAGGAAGGATTCAAAGAAGGATCAAGGCAAGAAGTCCACCTATAATGGAAAAGGTGGGGAAGACAAAGATAAATCTCCCAAGAAGGATCAAGCCTCCAAGGACAAAGGTAAGGGAAAGAAGGAGGACAAGGATGATACTTCCAAGTCCAAGATCGCTTATTTTTTATGCAATGAGCCTCATCAGGCTTTTAAGTGCCCTAAGTGTAGGAAGATTGCTACCTTATTCATGGAGGAGGAGAAGCAAAAAGAATGAAGACTTGTTTCAATACACCTACTTAGTGCAATCCAAGCCAAAGTGGAAGAGCAACCATGAGACTGAATGTATGTGGAGACCGAGATTGGGGGCAAGACCATTCAAGCCTTGGTGGATACTGGTGCTGACACAATCTATATGGCCAAGGAGCTAACGGATAAGATTGACTTATCCTACACCAAGGAGAAGGGCTTCGTCAAGAGGGTCAATGCTAAGAGTCTCCTAATTGATTGTGTGACATGAGACACCAATATCAAAATCGGCCAATGGAGAGGTAAGGTTGATATCACTATTGCTTCCATTGATGATAATAAGTTATATTTGAGTATAGACTTTCTAAACATGGTGAAGGCTTTCTTGGTTTCCTATGTCGACACCATATGCATCATGGAAAATGGACAACCGTGTGTTGTTTCCGTCAAGAGGGAGATTAGTAAGGAGAGAATGGTGTCCGCAATCTAACTCTCCAAGGGAGTGAAGAGGAAGGAGCCAACTTATCTTGCCACCCTTAAGGTAGATGAAGGCCTCATGGATGGAGGGGTAAATATACCAAAGGTAATTCAAGACGTGCTTAAAGAGTTCAAGGATGTCATGCCCGCCAAACTACCAAAGAAGCTTCCTCCAAGAAGAGAGGTGGATAATGTCATTGAGTTGGAGGTTGGAGCAAAGCCACTCGCTTTTGCTCCCTATCACATGGCACCACTCAAGTTAGAAGAGATAAGGAGGCAATTGAAGGAATTGCTTGATGCCGGTTATATCCATCCCTCCAAAGCTCCTTATGGTGCACCGGTTCTATTCCAAAAGAAGCATGATGGGTCACTTTAGTTATGTATTGACTACCATGCTCTTAATAAGATCACCATCAAGAACAAGTATCTCATCCCACTCATTGCGGATTTATTTGATCAACTTGGAGATGCAAGGTACTTTACCAAGTTGGATTTGCGATCATGGTACTATCAAGTTCGTATAGCAGAAGGAGATGAGCCAAAGACGACATGTGTCACACCCAAAACATTGGAGGAGAAAGTGAAACATTTGAGGCAAATGTTTCACACTTTGAAAGAAAATGAACTCTATGTAAAGAAGGAGAAATGTTCCTTCATCCAAAAAGAAGTGACATTCTTGGGTCATATCATCGGTAAAGGCAAGCTAAGGATGGACAATTCTAAAGTGCAAGCCATCCAAGATTGGGAGCTGCCAACCAAAGTCACCGAGTTAAGATCATTCCTTGGCTTGGTAAATTACTATAGAAGATTCATCAAGGGATATTTTTCTATAGCCACTCCATTGACAGATTTGCTAAAGAAGGGGCGAAGTTGGGAGTGGACTTTGCGATGTCAAGATGCCTTTGATGAGTTGAAGAAGGCAATTGTGGAGGAGCCAATTTTAGCCCTCTCCAACTATCTCCAACCATTCAAGGTGCACACCGATGCTTTTGATTTTGCAATAGGTGGTGTGTTGATACAAGATGGACATCATATTACCTTTGAGAGTAGGAAGCTCAATGATACCGAGAGGCGATACATTGTGCAAGAAAAGAAGATGATTGCGGTAGTGCATTATTTGCATGCATGGCGACACTACTTGCTTAGGAACAAGTTTGTAATCAAGACAGACAATGTTGCCACTAGCTATTTTCAAACACAAAAGAAACTTTCTTCAAAGCAAGCTAGATGGCAAGATTTCCTAGTGAAGTTTGACTACACATTGGAGTACAAGCCAGGTAAAGCTAACTTAGTTGCAGATGCTTTGAGTCGAAAAAGAGAGCTCGCCGACATTAGCAGTCCACAAAGCACTTTGAAGGCACGAATCAAGGAGGGCTAGAGCATAATTTCATGGCCCAAACCATCATTGCTCTTGTCAAGGAGGGGAAAACAAGACGCTTTTAGGTAGAAGATGGCTTGGTATACACCAAAGAAAGAAGACTCTATGTTCCATCACATAGCAACTTAAGGAGGGAAGCCGTGAAAGAGTGTCATGATAGCAAATGGGCTGGTCATCCGGAAATACATCAGACTCTCGCATTGGTGAAAGATACTTATTATTGGCCTCACTCGAAGGGTGATGTTGAGACATATGTGAAGACTTGTCTTGTGTGCCAACAAGACAAGGTGGAGCAACAATTACCTGCGGGTCTACTCGAGTCACTTTCCATCCTCGAAAAGCCTTGGAAAAGTGTTTCTATGAATTTCATCTTAGGATTACCCACGTCCGAAGGATGCAATTGGGTATTAGTAGTAGTGGATCGGTTATCCAAATATGCTACTTTCATCTCAGTACCGAAGGAGTACACCGCCGAATAAGGATGTCGCCAGATAAGGTGGGGGAGAATGTCATATGACTCGTATGTGACTAGCTAAATTGGGAGGTTTGGCTAGGAATTCTTTAGAATCTTGTATGTAAATATTATCTAGAGTGTTCTATAATGCTCCATAGAGTTCTAGAGTTGTGTATGTGTATATTTCTCTAGAATATGGTAGATAATGTCTTAGGAAGATGCCATAGAATATTCAAAGAAATATGCTAAGGATTGTGTAGAACTTTAATATAGGTCGTTGGATCAAATTGATTACCACCGTCCATTAAGAGGGTGGAGTAGTATAAATAGGGGTAGATTTCATTTGTTATAACCATCCAAGAAATTCAAGTTCTTTGAGTAATAAGAGCTTTTAAGCATTCTCTCAATTTTCTCTTTTTCTCTTGTGATTGAGTTGTTTTCTTTATTACTTAACTTTCGCATTTAACTTGTTTAAGCTAGGCAAGCATTTCGAGAGAAGACTGACTAATATTCTTTTAAGTGTTGGACAAAGTTTGCTAGTACCGTACGAATTTGAGCTTGTGAGAAAGAAATCCCGTAACATTATGCTCATCCTTTTAGAAAGATGCTCGCTACTTTACAAAAGCCGAAAAAACAAAAATAAAAATTTTAAAAAATTTTGGATTTAACCATCATCACACAGTGAACAAGAGTGAAAAATTGAGAATGATAGCGGCGGCAAAAAGGGACTTGAATGAATTATGTGTGACTAAAACCATGAAACATGGTTGAATAGTAAGCTAAAAAAAAGAGAATTCAAACCATCTACCCCATACTAAATAATTTTTTATTTTAAAATATACATATATATATATATAAATTCAATTTTATGTTTTGGTGTTCTTTTCTTTTTATTTATACGCAACAGTATCATATGCAGATACTTTTTTGTTTATTTTTGCATGTTTTTTTTTCTTATTTTATTTTTTTTCTTATTTATGTTTTTATATTAAAAAATACTTTTTATGGTATATTCCTACAAATATATAATATACAATAAATATTTATCAAAAATTTACCATATCCACTGAACATATATAAAAATATATATATAACATTTATCCAACATCAACATAATTTATTTAATATTTTTTACTTTAATTTTTTTATTTTTATATTCTCATAATATCTACAAAATATCTATATAAAATATACAAACTATATATAATAAAAACTTAATATACACACAATATCTACCAAATATCTACAATATATATCAAATATCTATGTAATAAAATTACTTTTTTTAATCTATTATATATTCTTCCAACATACATAAAATATTTATAGTACATTGATATTTTTTATTATGTAATATTCTAACATACAGTAAATATCTATTATATATCAACACTACATTAATATATTTTATTTTGTATTCTTATAACATAGACAGTATATATAATATAACAACAATTTTGCTTATGACTTTTTTTTCTTAGTTTCAATTGATGATTCAGATATATTTTTCAAAAGAAGATGAATATTTATTTAGATATGACCATGGTTCGGTTTGAAATTGAACCAGTCAAAATCGAAACTGAAATATGCAAAATCGAAGCCATGGTCAAACCGGAACATGAATCATAATTCATGATTTAGTTCATGTTCCTGATTTTTTAAAACCGCCGAACCGGCAATTTTTACTGTTGAAATCGCTAGTTCAAATTGTTAAATTAGTGCACTTTATTTAAACTGTTACACTTGTTTTATTTTTTTTATTTTTTATTTAAAATTTTTTACTAACTCTATAAATACCATACATATTTCAATTTTTTAAAATTTCTAAATTTTAATTCTTTTATTTTTCTTTTTTATTCTTCAATCTGCATTTACATTATAATCTTTAATATTATCTGTAATTTATATTTTTTAAAATTTATTCTTTAATATTTTCTATAATCTACATCTCATTTTTTTTAATATTCTCTACATTATAATCTTAATTATTTTATTTTATATTCAAAATTTATTTCCATTATTTTTATTTTTTTATCTAATGCATTATTTTTTTGTTCCAAATTTTATTACATTATGATTTTTTAAAAAAAATGGCAAATAGTCAAGCTCAAATTTTGATTCAAGAAATAAAATAATATAGTTGAATATTCTAAACCAATTGACATAAAACATATATGTGAAGAAATTAAAATGGTAATCATAATATGCAATAATTGTATACATAGAAGGTAAAAAAAAAATAAAAATATTGATTTCTTTTTAAAGCCTAAAAAGATACATAAACAATTTAAATTTGTTAGGTTACCTACGTATTCTTTTTTTTTTAAAATAAATTAACTTTAATATTTTTACTTTTTACTAATCATAATTTAAAATATATATTTTTTAACTCTTTAATTAAAATTACATATAAACCGCTTCTTAAATTATTCTAAACTATTTTGAACTGCCGTAAACCGCTTTTGAATTGTTCTTTTCGAACTCTCTCTTCAAACATTGTCTCTCGAATTGCCTTTAAATTCATATTCAAATCGAAACCGGTGATTCATGAACTATCTTTGAATCATTATATAAAATGTTTGATTCAAGTTCAATAATTTTTTCAACCGAAATTGACTATTTAGGAACCAAAACTGACGGTTTCTTCATTATGCCCATGTCATTTGTTAAAGAAAAAGATGAAGATGAAAATTTTATTAAAAAATATGAAGATGAAGATTAAACTGAATATGAAGATTAATAATATCGATATACTTTTCACTTAGTTTTTTTCAAGTTGTTTTATTCGATTCTTCTTTATTTAAAGTTTTTGAGTTTTGATTTGTGATTTTATTTTTGCATACTTTTTTTATTTTTTCTATTGGTTTAATGTTTTCAAGATTTATATGAAAAAGTTGAAGATTTGTTGAATACAAAGATGATGATAAAGATTTTTGTTGAAGATGAAATGTGAAGATGAATATTTATTGAAGAAAAAATAAAGATGAAATTTTGTTAAAGAAGAAATTGAAGATGAAGGTTTTTGTTGAAGAATAAGATGAAGAAGATAATGTCATCAACTCTTACTGTCTTTACATGGTTTTGGATAATGATTTTATAGATTTGTAATTATTTTTCATAGGTGCCGTATTTTCATACCATATTTTAGTAATTAACTTTATTTTTTTGGTTAGTTTTTTGAAAAGCCCTAAAAAATTATATGATATACATTATTTTTTAATTTATTAAAATATTTTATAATTTTTAGAAAATTATAAAAAATATTTTTAAAATTTTATAAAATATATATAATTAATACATTAGATATATATTTTTAGAAACTAAAATATTTTTAAAATTAAAAACTAAATATTTGAAAAAATAATATCTTTCAAATATTTTTTTATAATTTTTTAAAAACCTAAATTGATTTATTTCGATTTGGTTGTTACTACTGAAATATCTTAACTCCGATCCACTTTAATATATATAAATATTATTATTATTATTATTATTATTAATTTTTTAGCTTTTAATTAATTTTTAAAATTAAAATTTTTATAAATAGTTTTAAATATTAGAATCTTAAAAAATTTAAATGGTAGTTTTTTGCAAAATAATTAATGGGTCATCAAAATTATGGTCACCATGTGAAGGCTTCTAATGATTAAATCACGCATTCTCCACCCATTGTCATCATTCCACATCTAGCACCATCTATTGCTAATGTAATATTTTAAAGTAGGTACTAAAATTTTAATGCTATTAATATTAAATTTTTTTTATTTTTCAATACCCAAAATGCAAAAGGAAATAATATTTATATGTTCATGCGGATTAAGAGAAAAATATCAAATAAATTTTAATTTTATGCTATTTTCTATGAAATTATTATTGAAACCATATATACCTCATTTGTTATGATACCATCTGCTCTTATTTTTTAAGTTTAATTATTAGAATCCAACAAATTTACCCATTTTAATAAAGAGGCATGATTTTTTTTAGATTTGATTTAATTTATCCATTTTGGTTCATTTTCAGTCAAAATCAATAAAAAATTAATTCAATGAGCTAGATTATTACTCGAGTTCTATGTGATTTTTCTAATAATAATAATTGTTAATATATATAATATTCATTTATTAATAATTAAATATTATATATATATGTACACCATAGACAAAACAATAAAAAGAAATGCAATGAGCATATTGCCAATATATATCAATTTTGCTTATTTTCTTTGCTTATAAATAAATATCCACTTTAAAAAATCAAGAGATAATTGTCTATTTTTTTTGAAAAATTCCCTTTAAGTAAATTGAATTTAGTTCCTCTTTCTTAAACTCTCAATAATAGATTAGCATTAATTATTTTATTTTATGAAAGTATAATTTAGTAAAAAAAATAATATTAATAAATGATATTTTTAATAATAGTGAAATAAATAAAGTGGACACATATTCATAGACAAAGAGAGTAATAGAAAGGAGACTTAAGACATGCATTTCTCCGATAGATATATATATATATATATAATGTGCTTCGGAAAAATAAATATATTCATTGATTGATTCAAAGGATAAATTAATTATTTAGTTTTCATTGGCATATAAAATAAAAGGAATAGTTGAAAATTAATTAAAATGGAGATAATAAGAAATTGCAATTACATCATCATTTTCAAATGCATTAACATTAAATAAAAACAAGGTCTTTTTACAAAATTATCCTAAATATTAAAGTTATTTTTAATTATACAGTGGTTAAAAAAATTATTATACAGTGGTTAAAAAAATTATTTTTACCTTTTAAACAACTTTTGTTTACGAAAATACGGTTTTAGTGTAGACCACAGCACTGCATGTAGAAGATATGGTATGAGTCTGGACCACAGCATAGATATGGACAAAATAACCCTCATTGGCTGCTATTTATTTTCAAAATGACACGTGTTTCTCACAATTTAAATAGTGATTATTTGTCTTTATTTATTTTTATTTTTTTAGCTTTTAATTTCAAAATAAGTTTTTTAAAATGTTAAATTAAAAATATTTTTATTAAATTTATATTTATATATAATAAATACTCATATATCCATATATACTCTTATTTTAAAAATAAATTTTTATTTTTATTTATATTAATATATTTTATTTAATTTAAATATTTAATATAAAATTATAAAAATAACATTTTATATATATTATATACTGATATATATCATTACATATTAATATATACTATTAAAATATATATAATATATACCGATATGTATCAATATATACTAATATATATCAATATATATTAATATATATAGTTAAAATATATATAACATATATTGACATATATTAATATATATCAATATATATTAAGATATAATGATATATATATTAGAATATACTGATATATGATATAAAATTAAAAATTCGTAAAAACTATTTTTTAAAGTATTTTATCAAATATATGGTATGCATTATATTTAAAAAATAAAAAAATTTAAATAATTATATTTGACACTCAAAAATAATTAAACAATAAAAATAAGTACAAAAATAAAATTAACAGCTTATTAATTACAATTAAACAATAAAATAACATGTACAAAATCATACCATTTATTAATTGCAATAAAATAATAAAATAACAGACTGAAATATATAATTCAATTTATAGGTCTTTGTGGGAGAAAAAGATGAAAAACGCAGTTTCGACCAAAGCCACCACAACAGTTGCACCAGCAAATAGGTAGGTTGTGCCCCCAATTGATACATCTCCAACAGCCAGGGCGGAGGAGGGGATCTTTAGGGGCAATAGACCCTCCTGCCCTTTTCATACTCATTATATATATATAATTATATTTATAATTATATAAATTACAAATATAAATTATTATATGATTATAATTATATAAATCATATATTTATAATAATATATATATATATAAATTATTAGATTTTTTATATAAATATATATAATTTATATATATATATATTATTCGCCTTTTGTATTCTATATATTTCTTTTTTTTTAAATTAGTAAATATTTAGAATTTTGTTATTAGATACTAAAATTTTATAATTCTATTATGAATTGAGTAAAACTAATATTTTTATTTGAAATGATATTTTTATAAAATTTAATTTAATAAAATTATTTAAATAAATTAATAGGTATAAGAATTAAAATAAAAAAAGACATATAAAGAATTTAATAAATAATATAAAATAATAAAAATTTAAATTTTATTATAATATTAAATATTTATTTTTTATTTTTTATTCGCCTGTAAATTTATTGCCTGATCAATTTGCTTTTTTCATTCAAATCCTGGTTTCACTACTGTCAACTTTCTTGCTTGATCAATTTGCTCTTTTCCTTCAAATTCTGGTTTCACTATTGTCAACGGCTGCAACAACCGTGAATGATCCTTCTTGCTCTTATCAATGATCAATCGGACAATGTGATACTGAAAGGTACCCACCAATTATGGCATTGATTGGAAGAAAATTGGTGTGTAATGGAATTAAAAAATAAAGGCTTAACAAATAACAAATGCAACAGTAAGTTACTGAGCTCTTGTTTGATGGAAACAAACCATTTTTTTTTCTTGTCGTTCATGACCCCAAGCTCTGCAACACTAAGATGCATGTTTCAAGAATTTTTTTAAGAGATGAAAATTAATAAAAAAAATAGCCAATAAGATCAGAGATAGAGGAGAAGAGAAGCTAGTGATGGAGAAAATGCAGTAACGATGGAAGATAAGAACACGGTGGTGAAAGACGGAGCAAGAAGAAAAGTAAAAAGGAAAACGTTGTATTTTTGAATATATATATATATATGATAGACAGTGTAAATGAAAAATAAAAAATAAAAAATGAAAAAAAAATATCATCCATAAAAATAAAAAGAGAAGTCAAAATATCGTATACAATGTAATTTCCTCTAAAAACAAAAAAAAAATGCAAAATTAAAAACCTGCAAGCTTATAATTTTTTTTTCTAAAAAAAAACACAATCCACTTCTTTAAATATTAGTAATAATTATAATAATTAACAACTAATCAAATATTTATAAACCATATAAAGAAAACTTAGGGGCACATTTATATTATATTTTTATTTATCGCAAATTATAATTTATTATTATTTTAATAAATTAATTAATATATTAAATTTCCATTGAGTTAATAAATGTTGCAATCAAATGAATGAAGTTAATAAAGGCATATAGAAGCTAATCAAATTGATAACTAGAGGTCCTCCCCTTTCACATCTTTTTTTTGATGATCTTATCTTTACTCTAAGCTCGGGTCAATGTGTAAGTACAAAGAAAACTCAAATGCTTTTTCTTAAAAATATTAAGGGTGCCATGTTGATGAAATTAAAAGGAAGTTGTGTTATTCTATGACTAATGACTCAGTAAATACTTGGGGACAGGGGCGAAGTCAGACTTTAAAATAAAGGGGGGCGAAATTTTTTTTGTAAATTTTAACTTTTCCTTAATTATTTATTTTTTATTTTATTTTAATAGTATTTTATAAATTTATTAATTTATTAATAATATATTTTTATTATTAAAAAAAATAATTAATAAAAAAATATTAATATATATGTGTACAAAATTTTAAATTTATAAGATTTTTCATAATAAAAGTAAAATAAAGAGAAAAAAAATTAAATAATGAATATAATTTCTTAAAAAATAATTAAAATAAATGAGTTATTTAATTCATTAAATGTGTTCAAATTAATTTAGTTGAAAAATTTATCTCTTTCAACTATTGCATATAGAATAAATAATTTATTGTATTTTTTACTTTTTGTAAAAATTAAAAAAAAAGAGGGGGTAATTTAAAATTTTTTTAAAAAATTAATAAATAATTTAAAATTTTTTAAAAATATTACATATATATAAAAATTTTCAAAAAGAGGGGATGCCTCTCTTGCACACTCAGGTAATAAAAAGAAATCCACAAAGGATTTTTGGATAAGGTGATTAAATGCCTTGGTAACTAGTCGACTACATCCCTATCCTTTATTGAGAGAACTACCCTGGAACAATTTACAATGATGGCCATGTCTTTGTATGCCATACAAACAACAATGCTTCGTGTCTATGATGATATTGATAAATGTTGGCATCAGTTTATATGGTGTAAAGAAAGCAATGATAACTGAAATTTAGCTTTGGTGAAATAGACTAAGGTTTGCTTGCCTGAAGAACGGGGAGGCCTTAGGCTAAAACTTTCAGACCATGAACTTGGTTCTCCTTATGAAGCTTGCATGGGATTTACTACTAAATAGTAATAAGCTCTGGGTGAAAGTACTTTATTCCAAGTATAGAATAAATCCAAAAGTGAAAGACCAAATCCATATGGTTGATAGAGAATCGAGTTTTTGGAAGAATGTGTTGATCTATGGTTTAAGGTTAAGAAGAGAAGTAGATGGGCCATTAGGAATGGTTTGAAAGCAAAATTTTGGATGGATGTTTGGGCATCAAGTGATGTGCCACTAATCAAGCTCGTGATTTTAGTTGTTCCATAATTTTTTTAATGGAAAACTCTTTGAAAACTACCTACTTATCTCAGTCCTTCTGCAAATAGCATCAGTGTCGTGTCCTAAGTCGAAAAGAGGTAAGGATATGAGGTATTAAGCTTATACAACGAATGGCCAACTTACAGTCAAATAAGCTTACTAGTAGCATCTGGATATTAAAGAGGACCAAAATAGTAAAATTTGGAAAATCATCTGAAGATGCTTCAGTCCTCAACAAATTCAAACATTCTTATGGATAGCTTATAAGGGAAAACTTCTTACTAACACAGAGAATGCGTCGTCATTTGTCCACGCAAGATGTGTGTATATGTGATGGGCAGGGGAAATCAGTACTTTATATTTTGTGTGATTGCCTACACTCAAAGTATGTCTAGAATTCTTTGGTTCCTTTGGCTATAAGACAAAGATTATTCTGAATGAGGTACCAAGGGCGGATGTTCTCTAATCTTCTCAATGCTCTAGATATTCAAAGGGATTTAGATTGAATTTATTTAGAGTTGCTTCCTGATGCCTCTGGGAGGAGAAATGTGGAGGTGTCAATGGACCTAGTGGTCGAAGGAGAAGCAAAATAAAGGAGATCAAGAGAAGGGCAATGGATATTTCTAAATCCTAGGATTTGGCAAGGGAGAGTACATGGGTTTATATAGGAAGGAGTGTTTCTATGGCTTGGCAATTTCCCCCTGCTAGTTACTTCAAGGTAATACGGTTTATTTATTAAGAAGACATGGTATGCATATGCAGGAAGGGCTATTAAGGATTATTAATGTCGAATAGAAAGATAGTTTTATGATAAACATTAGAGTGAGTTTGTTCCATCATGTGTGCTAAATTGCTGAGAATCCTTCAAGGTTTATTACTAGGCTGGGAATTAGGAGCTCAGCAAGTTATTATCAAAACTGATAATACCAATGTCCTTGAGTTGATTTCAAATGTAGACCTTGTCTCTCATGCTCATACAACCGTAGTAATTGAGACAGAAAATCCTTGCTAAAAGTTGAAATGTGATGATTAAACACATTTCTAGAAAAGTCCAATTTTTTTGGGGATCATTTAGCAAACCTTGCTTTTGGGTTCCCTCTTAGTGCTCGTTGCTATTGACTCTCCTACCATCTACAATAATTCATTGGTTGTTGTTTGTTTGACTTTTATGGAGTAGTTTATGGTCACCAAGTGACAAATTAAGTTTGGAAAAATGTACAAAAAAAAACCTAAACTATTAGGAAAATTTCACATTGGATCATAAACTTTTTTTTTTCTTAATTATAATCTTTAACTATTAAAAAGCGTCCAAATTGGACCCTCACATAACGGCAGTGAAGAAATTCATTAATTTAAATGACATAATTTGGTGGGACTCAATTTTTTAAATTCCTAAGTGAATGTGTCAATAGATAACAAAAAGTTAGGTATTTATCTTTATAGATAAAATATATCAATATAAATAATAAATTAATACATTATACTTATAAGAAATCAAAATTAATTATATATAGAAATTATAATGCTATCATTAAGTGATAATTACTTAAGAATAAAAAATAAAATAAAGTATAAGATTAAAATTAAAAGCGAATGTAGTTCTTGGGATAATTATATATTTAAATAATATAATTATATAAATGATGATGAATATCTTAAAAATTTTAATTTAAAATAATCAGGAGAAAAATAAATTAAAATTATAATAAGATTTTTTATGCAATAATAATATATTAATTTAATTGTATTAATTTAATTGTAATAAGATTTTTTTAAGCAACATCAATAATTGCTTTTGTGAGAATAAATTAAATTTTAATGGGATATTTATAAAACTACCTATAAAAATAAATCTCTCTTCAAAAATACTATATAAAAAAATATTTATATTTTTATAAAACTTGGCTCAAATTTTAAAAAATACCTCACTTCTCATTCTAACAAGATTTTTTTCAATACCTATTTTCTCATTTCAAATAATTTTTTACTATAAAAATTCATTTTTTTCAAACTTTATAATTAAATAAATATATTTCATTAAAATTATAAAAATTAATATTTTAAAATATATTTTCAACTAATAAAATATATTAATTTTTTATAAAAGGAGTATTTTAATTTTAATTACAAATAACAAATAATAATTAAAAAATTAATAAAATAAAAAATATATAAAAATATATTAATAAAAATTATTAAATTTATTTTTAAATAAATTTTATATATTATATTTTTATGTTTAAAAAAGTTACTTTTATTATGTAGATGTTTGCATATATACTGTGTATATGTTATATAGATATTTATAGATATAGTGTAGATGTTATATTTATATTATTTAATTATTGTGTATGTTATGTGTATATTGAGTATATATTATATGTACGTTGTGTGTATATAAAAATTTTAAAAAATAAAGTTAAAAAAATAAATAAATTGTGTAAATATTATATAGATGATATGAATATATTTAGTATATGTGTGTATATATTACTACTTATTTTATGTGTATATTATATATGTTGTTTTTTATATGTATATTGAAAATATGAAAATAAAAAAATATTTATGACTAAAAAAATATAAATACAATATTAAAAAACAAAAAAAAAAGAAAAAAAATCTAAATTTTAACATAAAAATGAAAAAAAAATCAAAACTTTGAAACAAAAGCTAAACTGCATAAAAATAATAAAAAATAAGTGTATCCATTTACTATAATTTCTCAATTTTAATTCATTTAGGGTTAATTTGTGGATTTCACGAAGTTATATCATTTAAATTTAATGAATTTTTTTACTGCCGCTATGTAATTTTCTAATTTAAACTGTTTTTAGTAGTTGAAAATTAAAATTGAAATAAAAAAAATATTTAAAGTCCAATGTGAAATTTATTAAATAATTCAGAATTTTTTTTTGTACCTTTTCCCATTAAGTTTTGATGTTTGTTCTTCCATGAACAAAAAAAAAATATATATATATATAATAAATATGTTTCATATTAAAAATATAATAAAAATATATATATTTATATTTTTAATATAAAAATTATTTTTTAATTTTATAAAATATAAAATATGCTCGTCAATTCGGGAATGAAAAAGTACTAATATAACATCAACAAAAAACAGCGTAGACTTGTCTTGTACGCTTGAACAAATTATTGATAAAAAAAAAAATTCAAAATTGAAAAAGAGAGGGAATTGAAAAATAAAAATAAATAAAAAAAACGTTTCGGTTTAAGCAATTCAAAGAAATGACTGAGCCTCAGAACTCAAAGACAGATAGATCTGTTGCTATGCAGAGTTGAATGATTTTCCCAAATCATCCCTTCTTCTTCAAAACGTCAAATTGCAAAAGAGGCCGTAAGTGGAGACAGTCACTTCCATTAATGTGAAAATACCCACCTCAGTCACTCCCTCACTCCTCTCTCACGTGCGATCCAAAGACTTCTGCAAATCTACCTAAACCTAGAACAAGATCTCAAGGATCTTTCAAGGTGCATTCTCTCTCTTGCTTGATCTATTGCTTCAATTGGTAGATATTTCCTCGATTAGAATTCTTAAGTTGATTACTCTTTGTTTGAGCTTTAGATGATGTTCAATTCTATTTTATTTTTGTCATTTCTAATTGATTGTTGTACGAATTGAGTTTGATATTTTGTTCTTGCTTTGCATTGGATCTCGACATCTTGTTATGTGGGTTTGAATTTGATTGCTATTGTGATTATTTTTAATTTTTGTATTTGTTTGCATATTGATGGTTCAGTTGGATTTTATTACTTGATCCATTCATGGGTGCTAAAGGGCCATAACCAATTTAGTTTTGGATATATAGATAGCTGAATTGTGGATTAGAGTTCTACGGGTGTTGAGCGAAGTTATCTACTAAAGGTTGAATTTGGTACTATAGGAATGAATTCTGTTTGTTTGGCTGTAAACTGATGATGAAGCTATTATTTTTAGTTTCATGGCTCAGTCATAAGACACCGTTGGTTTATCTTCAAGGACTTGATTTATTACTGCTTTGTCATGTTTGATTGCTATTTCTAGTGTTACATGTCAGATTCAGAAAAGCACAAATTTAAGCAGTGATGACACTCAGTGGCGGAACCACCAAGGGGCTAACCCCCGCTCGAGCACCGGTCAGACCAAGCGACACCCAGCCAGTGGCGGAACCACCAAAGGGCTAACCCCCACTCGAGCACCGGTCAGACCAAGCGACACCCAGCAGCTCGAACGAACCACCAGCCCCGCTCCTTCAATCTCATCGCATCACCATCGAGCGAACACCAGTTACTCGCTGCAGTGCGCTCCGGCGTCACCAGGTCGTGCACTCTGCTCTGACCACCGACCGAGCAAGCTACATCGAGCGAGCGAGTTACCCTTACTAGCAGCCTGATCGAGCGCTTCCCACCATCGCGCTACTATTCCAGACCATGCGAACACAAGTCGCACGAGCTGCTCCACCTCCTGAGAATCGCTTCAATCATCTTCATCTCGCGATCTACCTTAACCAACAGTCGCTCGAGCAAGTGACGTTCCGGCTAGTGAGCATAGACCCATGTGATTCGCTCCATCCACTATCGCCCAATCACGCTCTTCATCACGCCAGCAGTATTGATCGAGCCCCACTCAGTTACCACCACACCAGATCGCCGACCAAGTTAGCACCGGTGGAAAATTTTTTCTGGTTCCGCCACTGATGACACTGAATTGTTCACTTGATGGGTTCACCTTATGTAGGTGCTAGCTACCTTGCATTATCACATGTTTTTTGTTATCAATTATAATATAGAGTATTATATAAAAACTTAGGGCATTCAGTGATATTTTGCATGTGAATTGAGTCTTGTGGAGATGGTTTTTTTTTTGTGTAATTGTTACTCTTTGGCTGATGGGCAAAGAATTTCCTGATGATCCACATATATTTTAATTCAACAGAAGGTGTAAATATTAATTCCACATCATATCAATTAGCAGCTTGAAGAATTTCTAAGATCTTGCTAATAACAATTTGTTTTACAATCTTTTCAAGTTTCCAGTTTCTTTTAAACTGGTAATAGATTCTTATGTACTGAGTACCTCTTTTGGTAACCGTGGATTGTACAATCTGGCCAGGTTTTGCACCTTGTTTTGTGTAGCTGCTGGCTGCATGGTTCAATTATAAATATAAAGAGACTGGAGCAAATATGGGGCATCTGATTTGCAGTCTGAAAATGATTCCTGGCACATAAAATTCAATGACTATCCTGCCAAAGCTACCAAAGGTGCTCTAGCATGCATGGTTAATTCTGAAATAGGAACGGTTTTGGCTGTGGTGAGGAGAAACGTAAGGTGGGGTGTTCGTTATGTAGCAAATGAAAACCAATTGGAGCATGTTCTCATTCATTCCTTGAAAGAATTACGGAAGCAAATTTTTTCATGGAAAAATAAGTGGCAAAATATTGACCCAGCAATCCATCTTCGACCATTTTTGGACGTAATTCGATCTGATGAAACTGGTGCACCAATTACTGGAGTTGCTTTGTCTTCTGTATACAAAATATTAACACTTGATGTGCTTAATGTTTATACAGTGAATGTGGCAGAGGCTATGCATTTGATAGTTGATGCAGTGACAACCTGTCGATTTGAGGTGACTGATCCAGCCTCTGAAGAAGTGGTTTTGATGAAAATTCTTCCGGTTCTCCTGGCATGCATGAAAAGTAAAGCATCAGTCAAGTTGAGCAATCAACATGTATGCAATATAATAAATACATGTTTTCGTGTTGTTCATCAAGCAAGTTCCAAAGGAGAGTTATTGCAGAGGATTGCACGCCACACAATGCATGAAGTGGTGAGATGTATTTTTTCTCACTTACCTGATATGGACATGTGTGAAGACACGATACGTACTGGAAGCTCCTCCAATGGTAGAGAGGTAAGGATTCAAGGCACTATTTTTTTTTTTCTATTTGCCATAAAGCTGGAAATACATGGAAATTCCAGCAAAATGCATACCTCACTTGGGAATGGGAGGACTTATGTTATGTATGACTTGTACATCATCTGAAACTTGTCTTTTCTTTGTTGGTTTTGGGGGGTGGGTGGTTGGGGTTGTGTGTGGTGGGTGGTGTTAGAACTCGAAGACTATAAATGCTTTTAAATTGACTTTTTAAATTTAGTGGTGTGGACTCTGGAATTCAAGCCTGGCAAAGGATATAATATCATGGCTGTGCTACAAAAAGTAGCGAATATTTTATTAGAGATTTACATAGAGTTTATGCAGTGGATGTTTTATAATCAGTCACCCAGTTGTAACAAGTTAGTAGTTCAAAGTTGAAACCTCATATGAACAATATAAGTTCCAAGTTTAGTAGGAAACTCTTACTTGTACACTATCTCCTTAACTTATTGGTTGCTGAGTCTGGCAAATTTATATATTCCTTGTTGCTTTATGAAGTATTTCAGTACTTTTTTTATGCAGGATGATGCTATGTACAAGGACGACACTTCCCAAAGCAAGCAGCTAGAAAATGGAAATGCCAGGGTTGAAAATGTTGGTCAAACATCAATCAGGGATGCTCCAAGTGATCTTATGGACAAGTTAGAGAGCGGGGAGGATGGTAATAGGATAGGAGTTGGCGATGGAATGGATTCTGCTGACAGTGGAGAAAAAATTGTGATGTAGCCTTTTGGAGTCCCTTGTATGGTGGAAGTATTTCACTTTCTGTGTTCTCTTTTGAATGTCAGTGAGCACATAGAAGCTGTTCCTAGATCAAATACTATAGCATATGATGAGGATGTTCCACTATTTGCTCTGGGTTTAATTAATTCAGCAGTTGAATTGGCTGGTTCATCATTCAGTAAACACCCAGCATTGTTGTCTTTAATTCAAGGTGAATTATTGTGTAATTTAATGCAGTTTGGTTTGTACATGAGTCCCCTAATTATTTCAACAGTATGTAGCATTGTTCTCAATCTGTATCATCATTTGCGTATGGAGCTGAAAGTACAATTTGAAGCTTTCTTCTCTTGTATACTTTTGAGGATAGTGCAAAGCAAGCATGGATCTTCATACCAGCTGCAGGAGGTTGCCATGGAGGCTCTGGTTGATCTCTGCAGGCAGCAGAGTTTCATGGCTGAAATGTATGCTAATTTTGATTGCGACATAACCTGCAGTAATTTGTTTGAAGACCTTGCTAACCTGTTATCAAAAAGTGCATTTCCAGTAAATGGACCAGTTTCTGCTATGCATATTGTTGCACTGGATGGTCTGATATCCATGATTAAAGGTATGGCTGATAGGATAGGCAATGAATTGTCACTTCCAGAAGAGGCTTCAGAAGATCTTGCAGGATATAAAGCTTTCTGGACAATGAAATGTGAAAACTACAATGACCCTCAGTGTTGGATTCCACATGTCCGTAAGATGAGACAGATCAAGAAAAAGTTTATGGTTGGAGTGGATCACTTTAATCAGGATCCTAAGAAGGGTCTAGAATTTCTCCAAGGCATGCATCTGTTGCCTAATAACCTTGACCCTAAGAGTGTAGCATCTTTCTTCCGGTACACCGCTGGGTTAGACAAGAATCTTATTGGAGATTTTCTTGGAAATCATGGTGAATTTCATGTTATGGTGCTTCAGGAATTCGCAGGAACTTTTGACTTTCGAGGCATGAATTTGGATAATGCATTGCGTCTTTTCTTGGGAACTTTCAGGTTGCCTGGAGACTAACAGAAAATACAGAGGGTGCTTGAAGCATTTGCTGAGAAATATTATGAGCAGTCACCTCAGATATTGGCCAACAAAGATGCTGCTCTTGGGTTGTCATACTCACTTATATTTCTGAACACAGATCAACACAATGTACAAGTTAAGAAAAAGATGACTGAAGAAGATTTCATCCGCAACAACAGGCGCACTAATGGAGGGAAAGATTTTCCTCGAGAGTACCTCTCAGATCTTTTCCTCTCAATATTTGAAAATGAAATCCTGATGATTCCTGAGCAGGGTTCTGGTTTTCCATTGATGACGTCGGGTTGCTGGATTAATGTCCTGCACAAATCCAAAATTACTAGTCCATTTGTTGTCTGTGATTCTAAAATGCTTCTTGACTATGACATGTTCACCATCCTGCCAGGTCGCACAATTGCTGCCATGACAGTGGTTTTAAATCAATTATCTGTTGATGATGCCATTTTAGCCTTTGGAGATGATACTAAAGCAAGGATGGCAACCACAACAGTTTTCACCATTGCAAACAGGTATGGCGATTACATCAATTCTGGCTGGAAAAATATACTGGATTGTGTATTGAGCATCCACATGCTTGGCCTTCTACCTGCTCAGCTTGCTAGTGATGCAACTGATGATAAGGAGCTCTCTTCTGAACTGGAGAAGGCGAAACCTGCTCCAGGTGCTTCCTCAACATCAAATCCACCATCTGGAATCACTCCCCAGAAGCCATCTGGCTTGATGAGCCAGTTCAGTCAGCTCTTATCTTTTGATATGGAAGAGCCAAGGTCATTGCCTACTGAGGAACAGCTTGCCGCTCATCAGCATACTCGTGAAACCATTCAAAATTGCCACATTGATAGCATATTTACTGATAGTAAATTTCTCCAAGCTGAGTCTCTATTGCAGCTTGTGAGGTCACTTGTCCTGGCTGCAAACCATCTCAGCAAGGGAACTGGCCCTGTGGAGGATGAAGGCACTGCAGTATTCTGTTTGGAGTTACTGATTGCCATTTCACTTAATAACAGAGATAGGATTATACTTATTTGGCAAGAGGTTTATGAGCATATGTCCAATGTTGTTCAGTCGACCATAATGCCATGCGCTCTAG
Organism: Garcia nutans; assembly: GCA_947685225.1. Taxonomy (NCBI): domain Eukaryota; kingdom Viridiplantae; phylum Streptophyta; class Magnoliopsida; order Malpighiales; family Euphorbiaceae; genus Garcia; species Garcia nutans. The sequence continues at coordinate 54,198,891 of CANTUV010000012.1, forward strand.
TGGAAAAGTCTGTGTTTGGGCTCCTTAGGATATGTCGGCGATTGCTTCCCTATAAGGAAAACCTGACAGATGAGCTCCTTAAGTCACTGCAACTAATATTGAAACTTGATGCTCGGGTTGCTGATGCTTACTGCGAACAGATTACACAAGAAGTCATGCGTCTCGTAAAAGCAAATGCCACTAATATCAGATCCCATATGGGTTGGCGAACAATCACTTCTCTCCTATCCATCACAGCTCGACATCCTGAAGCATCAGAAATTGGATTTGAGACACTAGCATTTATCATGACTGATGGTGCACATCTTTTTCCGTCTAACTATGCTCTTTGTGTTGATGCTGCAAGACAGTTTGCAGAATCTAGATTGGGGGATGTTGACTGGTCTGTTTCTGCCCTAGATATGATGGCAGGTTCTGTTGTTTGTCTGGCAAGATGGTCTTCCAAGGCTAAAATTGCAGCAGGGCAGGAGGCTGCTATGAAAGTGAGTCAGGATATTGGGGAGATGTGGCTGAGGCTCTTGCAAGGACTAAAAAGGGTGTGTCAAGATCATAGAGAAGAGGTGAGGAACCATTCTGTTTTAATGTTGCAGAGGTCTATGGTTGGAGTGGATGTGATTCACCTTCCAAATGCCCTGTGGTTCCAGTGTTTTGATTTGGTGATCTTTACATTGCTTGATGAGTTGGACATTTCATTGGAGAGCTCTCCAAGGAATTCCCGAAAAATGGAGGAAACGCTTGTCCTAGCCATTAAACTAATGACAAAAGCATTCTTGCAACAATTGCAGGATCTGTCGCAGCAACCATCATTTTGTAGGCTATGGCTAGGGGTTCTTAGTCGTATGGAGAGATACATGAAAGTAAAATTCCGAGGAAAGCGAAGTGAGAGGATACATGAATTAGTTCCTGAGCTTCTCAGGAACATTTTGCTTGTGATGAAGACAACAGGAGTTCTCTTACGGGGTGATGACATTGGTGGGGATAGTTTTTGGCAACCGACATGGTTGCATGTGAAGATGAAGAATATATGTCCGTCTTTGCAATCAGAAGTGTTTTCAGATCATGAATTAGCACAATTGCAGGCAAAACACATAAAAACAGGGGGAGTTCCTGCACCTGTTGAGACAGTGCTTGTTCTATCTGGTGAGGAAACTGTGTGAAGCTAATTATAGGGTAGAGAGTTGTAGATTATACTCAATTTTTTTTCGGAAATATAATGCCTCAATAATGTGCCTGCCTAGAATCAGTTGCGCTGGTTGTTGAACAGAGGCACAGCCTTTTGAAGTTGGTCATTCATGTTTACAGTTGAAAACTTTAAGAGTTTCATTGAACTGAAGATTTCAGGTTACTATGGAAGCCCACAACAGAGCTTAATTCAGCAGTTATAATTCGAGCATCTAAATTTTGGCGGAAATGCTACTTGATTTTTGTGCTCCTGCGTGCTTAATGGAGTGATTCTGTTGGGGAATGCATTACTCCCCTTTTGCTTTAGAGAAGGGACTGAATAGGGATCCCTGCATAAATTTTGTAGTTTGTATTTGCTTATTATCACTGTACCAAAAGTTTTAATACTCTGTATACTAAGTGTCGTATAAATTTTTTTCTTATCAGAGTAGAATGTTTTTCTTGGGATTTTGGAGCGCGCTTACGCTTATATAAGGAATTCAAGATCTTTTTTTAAAAGAAAAAAAAAACTGAGAGAGAAAGAGATCTTGCCTTTTATACCCCAGTTCTGTTAATTATTAAATAATTTTTTATACTTTTGAGGAAAATACTTTTATATATTTATAGAAGCTGAAATTATAATATAAAAGTATATATTTTAGCAAGGGAAAAAGTTAAAATTCAATTACATAAGAGTAATTAAGGAAAAAGAAAGCATAGTAGATTATAATATTTCATTTGCATATATGGGAATTAAAAAAGAAAAGATGGATGATAGTTCCATTTAGTTACAGTCAAATACAAATTAGGGAATTTTGTGAATTTTTTAAGATTAGAAATTAATTTAAAAAAAGAACTTTGATTTTATTTATTTATTTGTTTCTAAGGCTAATTACCAAGTGATACAAATAATTAATTATCAATAACTACAAGTCATGTGCTATGAACATTTCAAATGTGAATATTGAAGTGGACAACCAACTTGTCTATCATACTTTTAAAAATCCATGCACGGATATGTAGAGTTTACTGCAATTATTGATAATTGTCAATTTATCATTAGTAACGTTCATGAGATTGAATATTTTTAGAACCGAAGTCGAGTAAATTTAGTGGCTCATACTTTAATTAAGGTATCTAATTTTTATACTAATCTTTATATTATTGGTGATATTATTTCTTTAAAAATTAAGTAATCAAAATTTTAGATGAGGGTGTATTGGAGAATGTCTGTGATTTTGTTTGAAAAGTTAATTCTTTTTCAGTTTATTTTTATTAATATTATTATTCAAAAAAAAAACTACAAGTCATAATAACAGTAATACCGGAAATTCTCCGCTTCAGCGGAGCAGAGCAAATCTTTACCTTACAAGCAAATGCATACAAAAACCAAACTGCTTTTACAGCTGTCAATAGCTAATTGCAATAATCTAAGGCCAATACCATACTTCCTGTGTGACTTTATCATTTACTCTTTCTCTCCCATTATACACCATCCTTGCCCCCAGGCGAACGTGCAATGTTATTCTGATCGTTCAAAATTTCACAAACAGCCACCCGCAACCATCTTCTACAGGGTCCCGCGCCTAGCTCCGGCCATCTCCCCCGCGATTTTGTTCTCCGATCATACCAGGTTCTATTATTTTCCGTCGTTTAGTTCTAATTCATTTAGTTTATCGGAGGATCTTAGTTTAAAATCGGGGATTTTAGTTCAGATCGATATTTTTTTATCAGAAATTGGAAGGATGAGTGAAGTATTTGAAGGATACGAGCGCCGATACTGCGAGCTCTCGGCGAATCTTACAAGGAAGTGTATGGCAGCTGGTGCACTTGATGGAGGTAAATTTCGTAACTAGAACGTTTTAATGGCTAATCTGTTTAACTACAATCGCATCCTCGTGTTTTATTGGCTGATTTGCAGTTTTTATTTGAGTAGTTTTAAGGTTTAGTAAATGAAGATCCAAATTTCCTTTTTTATTGTGATTTGCCACTTGTAATTTGAAATTGAGAAGGTTAATGAGCTTAAGATAATCCTAGAGAATAGCTTCTTGTTGTTCTGTGCTTAACATTTTTATGGAGTTTACGGATATTAAACTTATTAATAATAGTTAATTGTTACTTGATAAGTTATATGTAGTTGAGGTTGAGGTTTAAAAAATGTGGTGCACAGCTCATAGGAAAAATCCAACATTTGTTGCCATAGAAGAATTTCGTTTTAGTATATATATAATTGAAGTTATATGGCTGGAATTTGACAATCACTTGTAGTATTTCAATCTGATTTAAGTTTTGAGTATACAATGATCTTATGCATGTATTTCATGTGCATCTTATTCTTTATCTTTATTCAAAATTTGGATTTTCATAGTGAATTTGTCATAGCAAAGACCAATGAATGCTTACTTGTGATTGTTAAATACTGGTCATCCCGTAGAGCAAAAGAAGCAAAAGCTTTCTGAAGTTAAAGCTGGGTTGGAGGACGCAGAATCTTTGGTATGTCTCTGGCATAATCTCAACAGTATATTAGTTAAAGCTGGGTTGGAGGACGCAGAATCCTTCCCCGGTAATTAATATATGCTGTCCTTATCTTTCCAGATTCGAAAAATGGACCTTGAAGCAAGAAGCTTACAGCCAAATGTCAAGGCTGTCCTTCTGGCTAAGTTGAGGGAATATAAGTCGGATCTGAACAATCTGAAAAGTGAAGTTAAAAGAATTGCATCTGGTAACCTAAATCCAGCTGCCCGTGATGCACTGTTGGAGTCAGGAATGGCTGATGCATTGACGGTATGTCTCATTCTATACAATTTTCTTCGAAACATTAATAGTTCCAAATGCCATGGTGTTCCATTTTTTTGGTAATGATTCTCTATACATGCTCTACTTGTTGAAGTGAAGTGTGATTCTTTTTCAAGTACTTCACTGTACAGATTAACATTTTCATCTTATATCATTTGTTGATACCCTTCCCGGTTGTAACTGTTTGGCTATGTTATCATAGAAAAAAAAACTCGTTGTTTACTCTGATCTACCCTAGAAATGTTTTCTGGTTGTGTCGATATCTTGTGTTCATTGTCTTCTTATTTAGTTATTTGTTGCACAATAGCAGCAGTCACAATAATCCTACATGATAGTTTCTGCTGAGATGACTAGTTTGCCCACATAAAATTTTAAACCCATCTTGCTTCTTCCTGTTATAAAGGTTACTTTACTTTTTTATGTTGGAGCCAACCTTTGAGCTAAACTTTTATGCTACTTTTATTGATTTATTTAAATTCTGGCATACAGATCAGACTCTCATATTTCTTTCTTGGCTGTATTAAGCATGTTTGAAACTTATGGTTGATGCAACTATAATAGGCCACTGCTGATCAAAGATCAAGATTAATGATGTCTACGGACAGATTAAATCAGTCCAGTGACAGAATTAAGGACAGTAGAAGAACCATGCTGGAGACTGAAGAGCTTGGTGTCTCAATTCTTCAAGATCTGCATCAACAGCGACAATCTCTCTTGCATGCCCATAACACAGTATTCCTCCCTTGAGTTTCTAGACTTTGCTATTTATTTACATTTAGTCTCAATTATTAAGCATCATTTCTACTAAAATTTTTAGTTTTGTTGTTTTTATGATGTGGTTTTACTGACTTTGGAACCAACTATGATTTTTTTTTCTTGGTCATATCTCTGATTAATCCTGCCTAGAATTGAGCTTGTACAGGAACATTAGATATAATTATCCCATATTTAAGTTGTAATTGAACTTGTAATACTAAACTCCATTGTATTTATTTGATGCTTTTCCCTGTTCTGCAGCTTCATGGAGTGGATGACAACATTGGCAAGAGCAAGAAAGTATTGACTAACATGACAAGGAGGATGAACAAAAACAAGTGGATTATTGGTGCTGTTATGGCAGTCCTTGCCGTTGCAATAATCTTGATCCTGTACTTCAAACTCAAATAAGCAAAGAATGCACTCGAGATTGTTTTATGGGGACGAGACTTCATTTTTTTTTTCTTTTTCGTGTTGTTCTTGGTTAATTGTGTGATTTTGCATTCTGAGTTGTGGCAAAAAAGATATCTGCTTTTATCTACTGCTGCTGTACTTATCAATTTTTATCTTGCTGATTTGATTTCAAGATATACCTTAAATGTATATGGTCTTTTATGTCTATGTGGAAAATTTATTATTGTTAAGGATTTGAGAATGGAGAAATATTTTCTAGTCATCAAGAACGCTCTGGTAGTGTATAAGTTCTACTCGAGTTTTTTTTTAGTTTAAATTATTGTTTTTTAAGAATGCACAGCTCTAAGGATTAGGTGTTGCCCTTCTATTCTTTTGCCCATGTACTGAAGCACTAAACTTTAATCCGCTGAGTTACTGTCCAAGTTCCCAACTGGGAATTGTGGAATTGAGATCTCAGGGGTAGCAGTTATTCTTGGATTAGTTTCTGTCCTCTTCGTGCGGGTTTCTTATTAGAAAAGAGAGAGAGAGAGAGAGAGAGAGAGAGAGAGGAATTTCCAAGAATGGCAAGCTCGTTCATGCTTGATGCTGCACAACGGGCGTGGCCCACACTAATAAATTGAGAGGTAATTAATTTCCAATCCTATTATATTGGATGAGGAATGTTCCGTGTGTTTCACCAAGTGAGAGGCTGGCTAGTAGCAGACGCGAACTCAAAACTAAAAAGCTTGAGGTCTCGTGCTTGTTGCAAGCTCATTCTTGATTTGAGTTTCCAAATTAATTTAATGAGAGCTACTATATTCCATTGTTCTCTTCCACTAGAAATGAAGAGAATAATCTAAATTCTATTTATATTTTTTAAACATCATTAAATAGCTCTGATTTCAAATTGTAGTTGCTTTGAAAATCTAGACGAGGTAAATACAGAAGGAATTGATAATCTTCCCATTTATGAAATGTCCCGCCTATCTCAGTCTTCCATTACTACCTCGCTATTTCCGCTCCCTCCTCCGTTCATGCGCCCGCCAGTCCTCTCTCTCCACCGGCAAGAAAGTCCATGCCGTTATTCTCACAACTGGCGTCGCCGCTACCCCAAACACCTTCCTCCTCAATGCGCTCCTCCACATGTACGCTCAGTGCGGCATTACGAGTAATGCACAGCACCTGTTTAATCAAATTCCCCACTCACAAAAAGACAGGATTGGACTTCCCTCTTGTCATGTCTCACAAAACACAGCGCCACCCCTGCACCTGCATTTTCTTTGTTTAAAGAAATGCGCAGAGAAAACCTTGTCCTTGATGATGTAGCGTTTGTTTGCGTGTTTAGTTTGTGTGCTCGCGTAGGGGATTTGGAGATAGGGAGGCAAGCGCATAGCTGCGTCGTAAAAACCAGTTTACGATTTAGTGTTAAGACGTCTAATGCGGTAATAAATTTGTATGTGAAAGGTGGGCTAAAGAATGAAGCAAGAAGAGTTTTTAGTGAAATGGATGAGCGCAATGTAGTTTCGTGGAGTGTATTATTGGAGGGAGTAGTAAATTGGGAGGGGGTGGAGAATGGAAGTATGGTGTTTGATAATATGCCTGTGAAAAATGAAGTTGGTTGGACTATAATGATTGCTGGATATGTAGGAAGTGGGTTTTGCAAAAAGGGCTTTCTTCTTCTGTCTGAAATGGTTTTGGGATTAAAGTTAGATTTGAATTATGTTACACTTAGTTCAATTTTATCAGCTTGTGCACAGTCAGGGGAAGTGATAATGGGGAAGTGGGTTCATGTTTGTGCTTTGAAGGCAATGGGAAAAGACATGGATATCATGGTGGGTACATCTTTGGTGGACATGTATGCAAAATGTGGTAGAATAAATGTGGCGCATGAAGTTTTCAAGTACTTGCCAAGAAGGAATGTGGTGGTATGGAATGTAATTCTTGGTGGTCTGGCAATGCATGGAAAGGGAAAAATTGTGCTGGATATATTTCCCAGGATGATTCAAGAAGCTAAGCCTGATGATTTGACCTTTATGGCTGTGCTAAGTGCTTGCAGCCGCACTGGTTTAGTTGATCAAGGTTATTATTATTTTCATAATCTTTATTCTGAGTATGGGGTATCACCTAAAATTGAACACTATGCTTGTATGGTGGATCTTCTAGGTCGTGCAGGTCGTTTAGAAGAAGCAGAAATTTTGATAAAGAAGATGCCAATGCCTCCAAATGAATTTGTTCTAGGATCCCTTTTGGGTTCCTGCAATGTCCATGGAAAGCTGCAGCTTGGAGAACAGATTCTGCAGGAGCTAATTCAGATGAATCCTCAAAATACTGAGTATCATATATTGCTTTCAAACATGTATGCTTTAGCAGGACAGGAAAACTGGACAAGGCAAATTCTCTTCGACGGGTCCTTAAGAACAAAAGCATCAAAAAGGTGCCAGGAATGAGTTCTATTCATGTTAATGGTCCAGTTCATCAGTTTAGCTCAGGGGATAAGTTACACCCACAAACCCAGGAGATTTACTTGATGCTAGATGATATGATTGGGAGATTGAGACTGGCCAGTTATGTTCCTAATAATACTTCCCAGATTTTCTCTGGTTGTGATGGGAGGGAGGGTGACACAGTGGAGATGGAGGAAAAGGAACAGGCAGTATTCTCCCACAGTTAGAAGCTAGCGATCTGTTTTGAGCTCATAAGCACAAGACCTGGCTATCCTCTATATATTTTCATGAATCTACGTATATGCCAGGATTGTCATTCCGCTATTAAAATTGCTTCAAAGATATACAACCGAGAGATTGTTGTGAGGGCTCGTAATCGTTTTCATTGTTTCATGTTCTTGTTCTGATTATTGGTGAACATAATTGTTGTATGTAAATAAATAAATAAATACAGTTCATTTACATGCACCAGATTGGTTTTTCTTGATCAATTTGTATCCTTTAGTTTCCCATTAATCCGTTGGACAATCAACTATGCTAAGGTCCTGAATTTTGAATCCTAGGTACCATTTGCAATTGGTCCTTACAATTTTAGAGTACTGAGTAAAAAGGTTTTTTTTTAAATGACGGATGCACTTTACTAGTAAACTAAGTATACAAGAAAAGTCTCATTTATTCCATTTACCCAAGGCATTGTGCTCATTGTTTTAGAATAAATGGTTTCATGCTGTCAAAACAAAACCCAAAAAAAAAAAAGTATAAAACCATTTATGCCAGTGTAGGTAAATAAGGGAAATCAGGGGTATGGATGAGAAGTTAGGATTTGTTGCATCAAAACAGAAGATGATACATAAGATTTTTATGTCAATTTATATATCCTTTACCATTCAATTTCATTTCTTCAAAATTGAAAGATAATTATAGTTTTTAGAAGAAAATTCCATCTCAGCATAAATACGGAGGTTATATTCATACTTTCTAGTTTTAAAACTCCTTTAACATTCAATTTCATTTCTTCAAAAATTGAAAGAAGATTCTACTTTTTGTAAGAAAATTGTACATCAGCGTGATTACACAGGTTATATTCACATTTTTGTTGCCAGACTTGCAAATGCCTAAAAATTTTCAATAACATATCCTACTAAAAAAATTTTAAGTATTATTCTCCAATTTCTGTTATTTTCCCGATCATCTCTACAGCTCTACTCAAGTTTGGTCTTCTCTAGGATTGTCAGAAAAAAAAAAAGGACAATTTCCAGAACAATTTCTGAGCCTGAGATCCTCCATTTCTTCTAAGTTCTCTTCTGTGCTTCATTTTTTTCTTCACAAATTGGAAGATGATGAAGCCATGAGGTTCAACAGTTCATACCATCTTCTTAGGTTGCCCCCTTTTGAATTCACTATAATCCGCGAGCAGGCTATTGTTAACTTTATGCTTCATGTCCTGCACCAATCTTGTCAACACCTGTTGTCAAATCACAAACGTTACACAGGTTGGTTAGAACAAAAAATACATAATTAAATTCTGTTAAACAATGTCATAAAGGCAAAGGATTTTTTCCTAACCGATTCAGTAACGTTCCTACGAACATCTTCAGGAATTAAAGCAAATACAGGAGGAAGAACAAAGCTTATATTCATCTCCAGCTGACCTTTCAGCCGGGTTCGTGCTCCTAGTCTATCAGCATATAATAATCCTTCTACTCCAAGGGAAAAATGAGATGGTTCAAGAACATTATCAAGTCCTTCAAGTTTCCATCTTGTCTGCACAAGAATGCTTTGGTAAAGGTCTTAAGAATAAATTTACAAATAAACTACCTATGCCAATTTCAAGAAATATAGTGCTCGCATGTAGCTCACAATATCAAGCTCGAGAAGCTTTGCAATATTTCTGGGAACTTCTGGTGGGTAATCTCTCCCTTCTGATTTACATCTCAACCTCATGTCTACTACTGGGAATACAGTGAGAAACAAGAAATTAATGGGCAACATCTGTATTCTCCATTCTTCCTGCAAAAGTTAAATGAGAGAAGGTAGAAAGAGAGAGAAGAAGGGGACTTTATAATATGATCAGACTGATTAGCATATGGATTAGAAGTACTCTGAAACATCTCCATTATAATTTATATAAGAGAAGCTATATGAGAAAGCTATAATATGAAATATTAGAAAATGTATAAAATTGTAATATTCAAATGATCATTTGCATTTGAATGTAGCAAAATTTCACATTGATAAAAACCAGACAAATATTCAGAAAGCTAGTAGCTTTACAGGTAGGCCAATTTGTAAAGCCATGGAGAGATCATGATCATGCAAGTATTGTTAAACTTATGAAAGAAGACTTGACTCTTTTACGATTCCCTAGAGATTGAAGCAGGAAAGAAAGTTTAATGAAGTATATTATACATTCCAAGTCCCAATTATTCAAAATGCTATTTCTTTTCATCCCACAAGGGTAATTGGATTAGTTTAAACATAGCAAATACTTTGAAACTAGATCCAAAGAACTTGCTTACTCTCCTTCAAGAAGTTGCTGGAGATGTTTGCCTGTTACATAGATACTACTATAGTAATATCAACTGCAACAACTGGGATTGGTTCAATTGAACTTTGTTTCATAATCAAACCTGCTGGGTGGCGTGGTGGCAAGGTTGATGGAAAGGTTTAGCTAATATCTAACTACACTTGAATCCTTACCTCAAGAAGGGTCAATAAGAAAATTAACTCCAACAGCCATGGCTTTGCTTTTTGGATATTACTCGAAACAAGATTGCTACATTACATCAAATAAAAAAAATGGTAGCCAAAATTTTTCTTCTTATCCACTTCATTCTATATTCGTAGAAAAATTGAGCCACAGCAAATGAATCATAAAATAAAAGGCTTGTGACCCTGAAAAGAAGTTAACAGAAAAATACCCAAATGATGGACAACTCCAAATGATTTTCACTATTCAATGAAATGAACAAAGAAATTTTCTATTCTTAATTTGGACAGTGGAAAACATAAAAATAACATGTAATTAGAGTAATAAATTCAAATAAAAACAAAAGATTTCTGAAAACCTGATTGAATATCATATACTCTGCTAGATTACTTTTCTCAACTTTTTTTTTTCAATATATTACCCACATAATGAACTCAATTGCTAGAAATTCAAGGAGAACATGAAAATTAAAGGAGTTTTTTAAGTAAAATTATAACGAAAACCTCATTAAGTTGTTTGCTTCTCCATTTGTCAGGAAACATTGCTTTGAAAACTCTGGGTTTATCCTCCAAATATCTATCAAAAGAAGCCTGCAAAAGAAAAAAAAATATTCAGCAATTAAACCTATCAATTACAGGGAAAGAGAGAGAGAGAGAGACTGAGTTACCCCAGGAGTCTCATAGAGTGGAACATCAGTAGAGATTCTTGAAGAATAGGTGGCAGGCTTAACTGCGATCTGATTCTTGATCAATGGTCTTCTTGATTTTGAATCAGCTACACCGTAGCTTTGCCCATCTTGCTTCTTTAACAAGTTTTCCTTGCATTTTTTCCCAATAGTATAATCGCTTGGAGCAAACGAAATTGCTGCAATTTCACCCATTTCTTTCCCAAGTTTAGTTAAGCATTACCAATATTTAATTTAATTTCTGCATTTATGTTGCATATATATATATATATATATATAGATATAGATATAGATATAGATATAGATATAGATAAAGTTATAAAATGAAAGGTTAGCATCACTTCTGTGGATTTTCCTGTTGTCTGTGTTGAGTTTGGACCCATTGCCTTTTTCAGAAGTTTACTTTCTATTAATGGTTCTAAATTATTTGGATGATCGTCCTTATTAAGTTTTTTGAACAGGTCTTAATCTATAGAACGACTGTTTTTTTTTTTAATTATATATTTTCCTTAGTTTATATTTTTTTTAAATTACTTTAGATTTAGGGTATATAAATTAAAAAATATTCATTAAATTTATAAATTAAATATTACAGTCGATAAAATATATAAACCAAATTTATTACATATGAATTATCGATAAATAGATATTAAATATGTTGTTATATTTAAATTTTAATTGAAATCTGCAAAAATATAAAAAATTACTGAGGTAATTTCATATATTTTTAATTTTTAATTTAAGAAAAGGTATTTAAAAGAATTACTTGACATATAATAAAAAAAAAGTTTATATAACTCATGAATACAACTTTTTATTATATAAATATGGTATTTTAAGAATTTTCATGTATTAATGAAACCTCTATTTTTATTTTCGAAGAAATATCTTAATTAAAATATTCTTACCTTTTTAAAAATATCATATCAGAAAAAAATTAGAATAATTATAATTTATAGCCCAGCACATGGAAATTTAAAGGGATAAATCATCAATTTATTTCTTAATTTATTAAGTGACTAATTATTTCTGTCATAGAACGAGAAAAAGGAATTCATGAATTTAAATCTCAATAAATCTTTTTATTTTTATAATACTTGAATGTAAAAACAAAATTAGAACTAATCAATGAATAAATAGAAATAAGTAAAAAAAAATTATTGGGACTTCTTGATGTAATAAGACAATAATGATAAATTACTCAAAAATTATGGTGATCTAATTTTCAAAAAAATGATCACTCATAGACTACTCAAAACTATAACATTTTCTGAAGACAATACATCATGTAAAATAAAAGCAAAATGCAGAAAGCTTTCTTTCTGCAAAAGACACGGTTGGTTGGCGATGAAGCTTAAGATTATCATACACGAACACGAACCATCTTGCACATTTTATTTGTTGCATGTAAGATGCATCTGTTTATTTGTTTAAAGCTTCTGCCTGAGTTTGTTCTCACTACTCTGCTTCTCGGATACTTCATCACCTAAAGATTATAACTTTTATGCAGAATGTGGTACCCTCAGGCCTAATTTTTGGGCAAGCCATGGCTTTTCTTGGTCAGGATCAATGAAAGTATGTGCAAGAAATTGTTCTGCTTCTTCATCTGACAGTTTTTTGCCCCATCCCACTCGTTTTTCAGGGCAACAACCTGGTCCATAACACCTGCAAATCCAATGAATGTAATCAAATTACAATCCTAATAATTTTTCTTCATTTGGGTCCAAAACCAAAAAGAAATTCTCTCTTAAAATGGCATCCTAAAACTACAAATTTATGTTCATGGAGAGGATATTTCATATTAACAGTAGCTATCCAAAGTCATCAGACACATCTGTGAAGTAAAATATTAATTAAACCGGAGATACCTGAACTCATAAAAGCAAGCAGTTCCCTCATTCTCAGGTTTGTCCCAGTTATGCCACCCCACATGGTGGATACATTGATCCATATATGTGTATGCAAAAAGCACCCTTCCAAAGGGTCCCCATGGACGTCCAAGATATGCATATGAAGACCCTCCATTACCGGTGATTACACATCTGCAGAAATGCAATGATTATTTATAGGAAAACAATTACCAAAAGGATCACAGAAAATACCATTGTCCATGACTTTTATAAATGTAGCAAAATTCTATTTAGGTCCTATTGCATAAGCCAAGACTAGAACCAAAGAAGCCGAAGAAAAGAAAAAAGGAGAGGCGGAAAGTAAAAGCCAATCAAACACACAGACACACCTCAAAACACATAAGCACTTGAATCATCTGCAGTTTTTCTGCTTTGTGCAGTTACAAAACCGTCTGCCTTGCAGTGGATATGGCAATGCTCAAAAAGCGCAGTGCTATTCCCAAAAATGAAGTCCACACTTCCTTCAATATAGCAATCTTTTAGATACTGCTTTCCATGATGCAGATACAGTGTGTCCTGCAAAAAAAAATTATAAGCAGGTATATTTGGTACCAATGCATTTGTAGGGTATACTGTCTCAATTTATTGACTTTCATAGTATAACTCTATAAACCTGAAATAGTCCATGAAATTGAAGTTATCTTTTCACTTTTGAATTACAGAAAACAAGCCCATTGATCCGAAATTTACTATCTGTGATGTATGTTTTGCCCTGAAGAAAATGTATCTCCAATCAGGAGACCAAAAATTTGACACTATTTTATATCTTGTTTCAAGAACAGTTAAACCCCCATTCCCTTTTACAACGTGTTTAGTGACATCAAATTGCATGTTTTTACATTATTTTCTCACTCAATGAATTGTTAGATTGAATCAAATGCTATCAGTTATTAGATTGCTTCATGTAATTGTATAGTCAGTGAAGTAGTTAAAAATATACAGAGTAAAAATATACAGAAGATAACCATGAAGTTGCTGAAACAAGCAAAATAAGAATAAGCATACCTGCCAACCAAGAAACCTACAATTATAGAAAGCACCCCGATCACCTGTCATCCTGACTGCCACAGCTTGATGTGAACCCTGGAAAAGAGCAAGGCAGGAACAGTTGAGTTATTAAACAACTTCAAATAATGAATCTACATAGGTGCAGTTTCCATGATATACAGAACATCTTGAATTTTGAATTGTGTCAGCAGCCAATAAATCAAACCATTGCTAGACCTGTTCATAGGCTAAATCGGGGTCCGGAAAATGTTAAAAGTTTTCCAGGAGCCTGGATCAGGCCACCCAGCCTGTATTTTTCTTCATAAATTGAAATTCGTATCCCAACTTGATATACTTGGAAACGGAATTCAAAACCTTTAAACATATTTTTGAAGTTTCTTTTAAATAATTAAATAGAATTTACCAGTTAAATTAATAAGTATATTTAAAAAATATATATCACACCCAGCAAATTGGAGCCATTATAATTCTTCAACAACAACAACAACAACAACTAAGCCTTAGTCCCAAACAAGTTGAGGTCGGCTGTATGGATCCTCAACAAAATAAGCTCAAAAGACACCAAAAAAGATACTCCAGCCTTAGGCCCCTTCCAAGACACGGATTTTACGTCTCCATTCAAGTCTGTCATTAATCAAATCCGCATCAAGATCTAAAGCACATAAGTCTGTTGCTATCACCTCCTTCCACACAGTTCTAGGTCTTCCACGACCTCTAACCCCCCTCAATCAACAAATTCTCACACTTACGACCTATATGTTGATATGTTGATATATAATTCTTCAAATATAAAAAACGAAAAAACTGTAAATTATTTGTCGACCAAAGTAAAACAATGGAATTCTATTCTTAGAATAGGATTTTAATTCCCAATCTTAGGGTATTCCAAGCATGCCTTAAATTTCATTGCTCGTACAATTAAGTGCCCAAGTAAAAAATACTCACAAAACAAAATAAAAGGTCAATTTTGTTTTTCAAATTTCAATACGTCCAATTGTCTGTGAGAATGTGAATTCGAAACAAATGGAGGCTAATTAACCAAGAAGGTTCGATTTTTTTTTTAAAATAAAGCAACCAAAAAAAGGCATATGCATTTGTTCAGTTACTGAAGAGATCAGAACTGAACAAAAAACCAAGGAAATTTAATTTACTTTACCTCAGGAGCAGAGTTTTCAAAAGTCATATTCTCAGCAATAAAATCTTTGCCTTCCACTATCAAACTCCCACACCCAAACGTCCCTGTCCCAATCTCCTCGGAGCTCTACAAACCGGGAAAAAATTATCAGTAAACAAATCAGATACCCAAATGGGTCAGAAGAAAAATTCTAGAAGAACCTGGTGGTGCTCGATTTTAGAAGCGGTATTGTCCCAGGTGATGATAGTGTCCTCGGGTTTATGACCCACGAGGGTAATGAAATCCTTAGTCTTAGGAATAAACACCGGCTCCTTGTACACTCCCGGAGCCAGTCGAATGAACGTGCGGGTTTTGTTGGAGAAAGGCACAGCATCAATGGCTTCCTGCACTGATTTGTAGTCGCCGCTGCCATCTTGCGCCACCTTCATCTCTGGAGCCGCCATTGGTTAGTCTTGGTTAATAATCGCTATTGCAAATTGAAGGATAATGGTTTGATTGAGAGAGCGAGAGTAGCTGTATAGTACAAATAGCTTCATCGATTGGACCAGGTAAAGCATAGATGTAACGGTTTTCTTAGTTTCAGGGGAATTTTTTTTTCTTTCCAATTCCCGCATTGCGCGGGCTAATTGCAAGAAAAAGCGCTCCATTTCTAATTTTCTAGGAGGTGTCGTTTTGTTAGAGAACGACTGGTTTTGTGCCGTCCAGTCGTTTCGTGCTTGTCCATTTAAAACGAGTAAATTATTAAAAAAAGGGTAAATAATAGAATTTTTTTAACAGAAAAAAAAAAAAAAAAAGCTAATGTAAATTAAAGTTCAATCGAGCCCAACAATATCTCCTATAAAATGATAAATGGTGTTTTTCAGACAAAGCACTAGATCCTATTGTTGATTTTGATAATGCAAATATTAATCTCGAGAAGTTGGGAATTTTTCTTTTACTTTTTCAATACAAAATGAATTACCTTATATATATATATTAACACTTTAATCTTATTAAAATTTTAAAAAAAAATATTTGAAGAGCAACAATGTCTAGAAAAAGAAATATAATCGTAGCATTCTCAAGACATCAACAAGTGAAAACGTAAAATTAAATTCATAATCAAACTAATCATGCTCATCTACATTATCCAACATTTATAACATGGAATTTTTCAGTAAGGGAAAAAAAAAACTAACTCTTATGCATAGCTTAAAATAAACCGTTGTACATGAAATAGAACCATTGCAGTACCAATTATGCGCCTTTTATTTGTTGAATATACAAGCTTCCAGAGCCTTATCAATACTAAAACTATTTGCTGAAAGCTTCCATCTGAGGTTTTACTCTTCTGGTAGCCTATGCAGAATGTGGTATTCTCAGGGCCATTTTCTGGGCAAGCCATGGCCTTTGTTGATCAGGGTCAATGAAATCGTGCATAATAAAATGTTCTGCTTCTTCTTCTACCAGTTCTCTGGCCCACGTCACCCTTTTTGAGGGGCAGCTGCCTGGTCCAAAGCACCTGCAGTCCAATTAATGTTGGTTTATGTTATATAAAAGATACTATTGTTGATAATATAAAGAAGGCTTTTGTTTGTCATTATTTGATAGAATTATCCATTCTGATGGATGAAGATACCAGGGAAAGAAAGATTGAATCAATGCCAAAAACTGATTCACATTTTCCATCCCACTTTTGATAATTTTTCCATGGATCCAATACCAAAAGCAATCAGCTTTCAGTACAGTAATGTTAGGTACATTCCAACCTCACTCTCAAGTATGTCCGAATATATTATTGGAAGGAAATGTACTAGATGTTCATTTAGAAAAATTGCATATAGACAGTAGCTTTCCAAAGTTCAAAATCAAAGATCTGCAAAGCAGAATATTTAATATGAGATACCTGAACTCATAAAAGCAAGCACTTCTTTCATTCTCAGCTTTGCCCCAATTATTCCAGCCCACATGTCTGATACACTGATCCATATATGTGTATGCAAAGACAACCCTTCCAAAGGGTCCCCATGGACGTCCAAGATATGCATATGAAGACCCTCCATTACCAGTGATAACACATCTGCAGAAATGAAATTATTATTCATAGAACGACAGAAGTACACAGAAAATGTGGACTACCAGAGACTGCCCATAACCGTATTTTGCAGCATTCCGTGTGGCCAATTATTGAAAAAAAAAGCATCTGCCAGATTTAACCATAAGAGAAAGATATAATGCATGGTAAAAGATCCTTCAAAATTAAACTTTTAAGTATCAGTAACCAACTCTTCGAAATTCAATTGAGCTCCATAAACCATGACCATACAAAGTCCACTGCAGAAATTCGGATTCCCTAGTCGGCTCTAAATTCTAAATATAAGATACCTGTTACCTCATCTGTCAGACAGTTGAGTTGATGGTAAAAATATAACTGATCAGAGAAGGACCAAAACTCGGCTGACATAGAGTACTTAGTTAACACCTGTGCTCGTCTTATCAAAATTGATATTGATTGATATAACTCTCATTAGGCATGTGAATTCTATTGAGGTAGCAAAATACTATTTGAACCTATTGCAAAAGCCAAGATTGGAAACCTCAGAAGGGAGGGAAAAAAGAAAAAAGAAAAAAAGAGGGGAGATGAAATTCAATCTACAAATGGTTAGGCCTGGTCCTCAACCACGGATGAAACTTGCAGAAAGCTAGGAAAAAGAGAGAGAGAGAGAGAGAGAGAGAGAGAGAGAAGCCAATCAACCGTACAAGGACACACCTCGAGAATACGTAACCAGTTGATTCTTGAGAAGATTTTCTACTTTGTGCAGTTATGAAACCTGCAGACTTGCAGTGGATATGACAATGCTCCAAGAGTGCAGTGCTATTCCCAAAAATGAAGTCCACACTTCCTTCAATATAGCAATCTTTTAGATACTGTTTTCCATAATGCAGATACAGCGTGTCCTGCATAAAAATTTGTAAGCAGGTATATTTGGCTGCAATGCATGTGCAGGATATTAACTCCAAATACTGTATCAAATTTTTTATTTTAATTATGTAACTGAGTAAATCTTAGAGTTCCCATAATAAAAGCCATCTTTCAATTTGAATACTATTTACTTGTCAATTATAGAAAACAAGCCTATTCTTAGAAACCTATATTCAGGCCAATATGTTATGTCCTCGAGAAAATGTATCCCCAACCAGAAGATGTACAATTTGACAATATTATTTATCTTGATTCAGGAACGATTCAACTCTCATTCTCATTTTTTTTTCTTAACATTAATTGCATATTTTTACCTTATTTTCCAGGTCACTGAGTTCTAAACAAAATCATATGTTATACTGAATAGAGATTGCTTCATGTCATTGTATCTCTATATCCTATAAGATAATCTGAGAGGAGAGTCGATGGAGTTCTTAAATCTACAACAAAGGAACATGATGTTTCACAAACAAGCAAAACAGACTGAGCAATTAAGCATACCTGCCACCCAAGAAATCTACAATTATAGAAAGCGCACAAAAAAAAACATGATGTTGCACAAACAAGCAAAAAAGACTAAGCAATTAAGCATACCTGCCTCCCAAGAAATCTCCAATTATAGAAAGCACACAACAAAAAAAATATGATGTTGCACAAACAAGCAAAACAGACTAAGCAATTAAGCATACCTGCCACCCAAGAAATCTACAATTATAGAAAGCACACCGATCAGCTGTCACCCTGATTGCCACAGCTTGCCCTGAACCCTGGAAAAAGGATGAAGATACAAACAAAAACGAGTTATTAAACAGCTTCAAATAATTCATAAAACAATTTCAACAGTTGCACGTTTGGCTATATACAGAATACATCAAATTATAAATTCCGAAACAGACAAAAGCTTAAATCGAAGTTTTATAAGCTGTGATGGATCAAAAAGAAACTACCTGATCGTTGCTGTTAAAGTGTGTGGGTAATCCCACATTGGTTAAAAATATAATAACTAAAAGACTTATAATAAGGAAGGTGATCCCTACAAATTGGCTTAAGTCAATTTGATTATAAGGTGAGCCCAACTTATTATAAGCCCAATTAATAATAAATGAATTTGACTAATTGATAAATTAACTAATGGCTCCTAGAGCCCAGATTCTCAACATGGTATCAGAGCCTGTCGAGCTGGGGTCCGAACCCGAAATATGAGGGTCGAGTTACTGTACCCTAATGGACCCGGGTTGGGCCGTCGATACTTGTCAAGTGACGGAATTGCCACTTGAGGGGGGAGTGTTAAAGTGTGTGGGTAATCCCACATTGGTTAAAAATATAATAACTAAAAGACTTATAATAAGGAAGGTGATCCCTACAAATTGGCTTAAGTCAATTTGATTATAAGGTGAGCCCAACTTATTATAAGCCCAATTAATAATAAATGAATTTGACTAATTGATGAATTAACTAATGTTCTCAACAGTTGCTCATATCATCAAATTCCCAATTGTAAAAAATACTCACAAAAAACCGAAAGGTTCAATATTTTAACGAACCCAATATTTTATACAGGACAAAAAACACAAACTTCAAGCATCCTCCAATAACTGAACTGGCAACTTAGAAGGAAAAAAAAAGCAACGAGCTTTACTTCGGGAGAAGAGTTTTCAAATGTGATATTCTCAGCAATAAAATCTTCCCCTTCTACTATCACACTTCCACACCCAAACGTCCCTGTCCCAATCACCCGAGATACCTGCAAAAAGAAAGGGAAAAAAAACATATCAACAATTTTGCTTACACAAACGAGTAGGCTACCGAAGTGAGCCGCAAAAGTTAATATAGGGATAACCTGGTGGTGGTCGATTTTGGTGGCGGTATTGTTCCAGGTGAGTACAGTACCCTCAGGGCTTAGACCCGCGAGGGTAATAAGATTCTTAGTCTTGGGCACGTACAGCGGTTGCCTATAAATCCCAGGCGCCACACGAATAACCGTCCGGCAAGTGTTGCATAGTGGAACGGCGTCAATTGCTTCTTGCACCGTGGTGTAGTCACGGGTCCCATCCTGCGCCACCGATAGAACTTGAGCCGCCATTGATTAGATTACAAGCAGTTCCTCTTTTTATGTATTGGAAATGGCGATGGGATCAATCGGCGAAGACGAGAACCAGACAAAACAGAAAAGCGTAAGAAAAGAAAAGGAATTTGGATTTACTTGTCATTGAAAAGAAAAGGATAATCAACTTATTATTTAACGTGACTGTCTAAATTTGAGTTTTATATATCATTTGTTTTTTATTAAATTGAATGAAAATAAATGAAATGAGATTTTTCTTACTTTTTATTATCTGGATATTTAATTGAAAAAAATATATATTTATTTATTAAAAAATATTTTTTTAAATAGTTAAAATAATTTTTTATTTAAATAGTGAAAAAAATAAAAAGAAAAAAATTATATATTATATGAATTACCATTTATATTTATATTTTATTTTTATCTTAATTTAATAAATAAGGATAAAATTATAAAAATATATTTTACAGATTTATTTATTTATTTAAATTATGAAAAAAAATATTATTTATTATTATTCAATTATAATTATTAAACACATTAAAGTAAATTTAATTTTTTTTCTTTTTTTATCTATTTTTTTTATTAAAGTATATTTAATTTGTGCTGTGTAAATTAGAAACCAAACAAAATATTACTATAGTCTATGTTTTTTTTTTGGCCAGCAGAAAAAATATATATATTAACTCATAAATAATTATTATTTTATAGGGGTAAATTTTATTTACAAATAATTATTATTTTATAAAAATTAAATTATTTTATATTTTTATTCTAAATTTATTCCTATATAATTATCAAAAAATTATTACAAATAAAATGAATAATAAATTAAGAAAAAAGATAATCTAATAAAATAGTTGTATAAAGTAGATTATTAAATAATTTTTTTAATTTTATGCAAAAATTTTAAATCGATAATTATTTATAAACAGAATAGTATTATAAAACTCCGAATAGCAAAAAATTAGGGAGAGAGTAAAGATTTATCATTTTATCCCACTTTAAGTATTGTGTAAAAAAAAAATTTATTCCACTTTAATTATCATTTTTATAAAATTAATTATAAAATTTTAAATTTATTATCGAATATTAACTATTTTTAAAATTAGTAATTAATAATAAGAGAATAATTAAATAAGATAATTAAATAAAATATTATAAATTTATTATAAAATTTATAATCACTAATAATTACTTTGATATTTATAATTATTTTTAAAATGACACTTGAAATAGAATGAATAGAGTATAAATTAACACTATATTTAGATTAGAGATAAAAAATGAAAATAAATGGAAAAAAAATGGAGTATGAAATTTTACACTTGTTTGAAAAAAAGAGTATATAAATTAAATGGAAGGGGATGAAGGATAAACCTTATTTTTTCTTACCCTTCAATCAATAAAATTTTCTTAAACTTCAATTTGCAGCCCAAGAGATAGAAAGTAAATTAATAAGTTATAAAAAATTGTGAACTAAGTTTTTTTATCTTTCAAAATTGGGTTGTTATTTTATAACATGATTAGTATTTTTGTAATTTTAATATTTTTAGCCTTCTTTTTATGAATGTACTTCTCAAACAAGATTTAAGTATTTAACTTCTCTCCACTTTTTCTTCTTAAATGAACATTCAATTCACACATTCAAATATAATGTAAAAGGACAGAAGCAGAACAATCAAGAGCATAAAACAATCTGCAAACGTAATGACCAATTGAACTAAGGATCTCAGGCTTGGCAAAAAAAAAAAAGAAATAACTTATAGAGATCCAAATAAACAAAACATCAAAATATGGCTTAAGTAACAAATTGAAAAGAATTATAGCAAGGGCCAACAACGGATGCCAAAAAGAGGCACAAAAGCCATAATAACATCACAGTGAAAGGCTGTACAGAGATGAAGGAAACTGCCAAGATCTTCCTGAATTGACTGGGCATCAAAGAACGCAAAGAAATTGATTCCTCATAACCTACGAACTTGAAAGAGGAACTTGTCCAGAAGATGAAGAAAATGTCCTTAACCTTTATACAAATTGTGGAAATGACAAAAGATTGAAACACTTCTACCCAAGCATCATAAATCGAATAAAACCAAAATACTAACGGTTATCAAAAAAGCCACGAAATAAATAGACAGATGAAATTCCGATGAACTACAAGAACCGATTCCTATCTACAGTCCCTGCAAACTTCAATGGGACTGTGAATTGCCATTAAAAGAGACCATCATCGAAGTTTTGAGGTTCCAATATTTGGGGCTAACAAAAAAAAAAAAAAGAGAAGCAAAGAAAATGATAGAACTATATCTATGACTTTACTAATCAGATTTGCTAAAAAAACTAAAACTTAAATAAAAACTAACAAAAAGAGAAGGTATTAGGGCTGCTAACAGCCAAGAATGGCCGCCAGCCACCCTAAGCCAAGATCTAAAACCACCAACAGGCAAGGTAAAAAAAAGGAGAAGACAAAACTTCTTATTAGAGAAGGAGAAGGAGAGCACTCAGTGGTGAAAGTGATTTACATAATATATGTTTAGTTCTTTATAAGTGTAATGGAAAAAAAATAAAGGCAAAAAAAAGTAAAAAATAATTTCTTTTTTTTTTCTTTTTTTTTTGTTTGATTATCTAATTAATATAGAAATGAAAAATAAAATTTATAAAATTTATTTTTATGATTATATTCTTATCATTTTAAGTTAATTAATTGGTAACTTTATAATTTATATAATTTTTATTTTTTCATTTTCCATCTTTTCTCTCTAAGTAGAAAAATATTTTAATAAATTTGATAAAAATGGAAGAAATTAATTACTATTAATTTTTTTTCTTATTTTCTTTCTTTTATTATTGTCCAAACATAAAAAAGAGATAAAATATAATTTTTATTCTCTTATTTTCCACTCACTTTTCTCAAAATAAAAAAAGATAGTCTTTCCTAATGATCTATTTAATTAAAATTTTAACCCAAAGAATTATAATATATATTTTTAATAAATTGTAGTTTAGTTTGTTTGACTTTCCATTTATTGTTTGACTTCGATAGGCATGAACTCGGTTAGTTAACACTTTTTTTTTGCCAATAATATAGTAAGTATCAATGAACAACCCCAAGTAACTATTGTCACTTAATATTTTGTGTATAAATAGTTCTTCAACGTTTCTAATCAAAGTTTATTAATATTGATAATTTTTTTTTAATAATACATACTACTTTTCTTTGCCTCTGTAATGTTTCTCAATTACAATTAGAGTTTTTCTTTGCTTATGTAATATTCCTCGATTACAATTAGGGTTAACCATTTGTTCATTTTTTTAACATGTTATGTTATCAGTGAATGCTCAAGATTTTTAAGCAGGAAATTTTTTTAACTAATATTGATAATTGATAATGTATAATTATAAAAGTAATGTGGATAAATACTATAAATAAAAAATAGTAAATAATATATCTCAAAATTTACTGAAGAAATTATTTTTATAATTTTACGGGACTAAAAATCGAATTGCAATCAAAGTTTAAGAGTGAGGGTACACCATAACTAAGATGAGATTGGTCACACTAGATTAAATTTATTATATATATATATATGGACATGTGTGTGTAGAATCTTCTTCCCTCTTCTCCCATCATCCACGTCATTTACCACCACCATCGCCATCTTTTCTATTTTTTTTCTTCCTTTTATAAAAGAATCAAGGAAAATCTATATTTTCCAATAATTTTTTTAAGAGAATTAGCTAGAGTAGGTGGAGTTATCAATAAGTGATCAAAGAAAAAGAAGAATAAGAGAGAATAAGAGAGATTTTGAAAGAGGTTGTGTTTTTATATTTTAATTTATAAATATTTAAATTTCTATGAATTTTAAGGTTTAAATTAGTTGATTGAGTCATCTATAATGAATTATTACTGAAAAGTATTGGTTAAATAGATTGATTAGTGAAAAATGAGTTAAAGGAACTTATAGTAATGAGTATGATTCTTAATTCAATCATTATAAGAATTGAGTGGTTTGATATTATTTTTAGCCATGAGTGATTGTTAAAGATTGATTAATTATTGTTTGAGTAAAGTATTTGATATAGACTCTTTCTATATAAAAAAAAACTAGTTATTGAATCATTTTTATTATAGATCTTGAGTATATTATGCTTAAGTGGTTGAGTATATGAAACATAGAATTTTACCTGACACAGCCAGTGACACGGCCATATCACTGGGCTTGTCAATGATGTTGTGTTTCAATATTGGAGACACGACCAATAACACGTCTATGTCATCATAGCTACTGTGATGAAAGATAAATGACATAATCAGTGACTCACCCATGTATTATGTCATTGGGCATATTATAGCTACTGTAATAGATTAATAACACAGCCAATGACACGTCTGTGTCGTTGGACGTATCAAAGCTTCTGTAATGCAGGAGTAGTGACACGGATAATGACACGCCCATATCTTTAGGCGTGTCAAAGCTTCTGTAAATGAGCAAGTGACACGTTCATTGACACGCCCGTGTTGCTGGGCGTGTCACTTGAAGAATTTGCCTAAAGTAGTTTTTTTTCTTATTTTTCATCTGTAAAAGATTTTTAAAATCAACCCTAACAAGTAGTGTAATAAGTTTTAAATATATGATAAATATGTGTAATATCAAGTGTTGATCAAAAAATTATTTATTGAAATGATATACATAATTCAGTGTTAATTAAAACTAATGAATTGCCCAAATCATATTGATTTTAGATCTAGCTTTGGATTCAATGGCTAACCAGATGAATGATAATCATAGTGATATTGGGCACCTTGTGCCATTAATGGACACATTGTGCCATCAGTAACAGTGAACATAATTGCCATTATATATTATTGAGATTTGACATTAAAATTGTTAAACTAACTTATTTTTCAAACCTATGATCTGAGTTCAGTATGTATGGTCATATTTAAATTAAAAATACATGTGAATATGATGTTATGAATAATGAAAAAAATACAAAATAATAATATAAGTCAATTACTTAAAATCGACTTACTGTGTTACATTGTGAAAGTGAGTGGTAATGTATATATTAATGTTTACAAGTGAAAGTTCTAATGTACGGAATAGAAATATTATGCTCAAATTATTGGATTGATCACAAGTTATTGAATTGATCAATAACTTTCTAAGTGTTATAATGATTGAAAGTGTATATAATGATATGAGATACAAAGTGCTCCAAAGTATAGTACTAAATTTAAGTGCCAAAAAAATTATAGATTGAATGAAATTATCCTATATGTGAAACTGAAAAGTAAGACTTACTAAAAAATAAAATAAGAGTATTATGAGCAATGTTAATAAATGAGAAAGTAAGTCTTAAATAAAATTATTCATAAAGCGAAATGTTACAATACTGAAAGTATAGTATAACATTATGATTTTTATAAAGTTAAAGTTATTATTTTGTATAATCAAAATATTATATTGGTTTGTTATTGAAAATAGTTAATATATTGAAATATTTTTTTAAAACTGAGTGTTATTACTATATTTTAATAAGTATTTTTCTTTACTATTAAATGACAAAATATATTTATACAAACACCACTAAGCTTTACTTAGCGTGTTAGAATTATTTTCTGACTCATAGGCATCATGTCATCATAGCAAGTTAAGCAGTGGAATTAAGAATCTCAGAAATTATCTACAGTATATGTAGAGATATTTTGTATATTGTACTCATAAGTTATGAAATATATATATATATATATACAAATTTAGTTTGGCTTATAATTATTTTTTGACTCGTAAGCATCATGTCATCGGAGCAGGTTAAGCAGTAAAATTAAGAATTGCATAAATTATCTACAGTATATATAAAGATCTTTTGTATATTATACTCATAAGTTATGAAATGTATATATATATATACAAATTTAATTTGGCTATTTGAAAATTGTACAAATTTGTAAACGTGAAAGAAATATATGTATTTAGAGAATGGAGTTTTAGATTAGTGTGAATGATTATCAAATCAAGTAATGCTTTATATATTTATTTTGAATTGACAAATTTATGATAGTTATCTGATTTAAAATTAGTATTTGGTTTATTAGAGATATTGGAGATTTGTTTAAATGTTAAATTTATAAGTGTTGTATTATACAGATTGTATTATTATTTAAAAATTTTTGTTAGTTGGAAGAAAACTTTGTCAATGAATTGATTAGAGTACTAACAGTATATTGAATAAATTCTCTGATAGTTCTAATGAGAATTATCAGGGAATGTTACATTTAGTGATATCAGAACGTAGTTTAAGTGTTTATGGCATATGGGGTTATGAGAGAAGTGAAGTGCAATTATCTAAGTTATGTGAATTGAATAAGTGGATCTGTATTTTGATACAATTGATATTTCATATGTTTATGGTAGTAGAATATTTTCTAAGAATTAATTGAGAATTTATAGTGTATTATTTGGAGTGCACTAGACTTATTCGTGAAAAAGAATGATATGAAAAGAAAATAAGATATGAGTAGTTAAAGAGATATATCAAAGTAACACAGTAAAAATGTAATAATTTGTCAGAATCTGAGCAATGAATTATGACAGATAGATAAATTTCGAGAATAAAATTTCTTATGAGAATAAGAATTGTCATGCCTTAAAATTTTAAATCCTGATTTTTTACATTAAGTGAATACATGCGTGTAAATTGAATAGATTATGATATTATGTGTAGCTTGAGCATTTGAAACTGATAATAATAAGGTTAAATAAATCTTAATAATAGTAACATTAAATCCGAATATGGATAATATCTGTATTTTTGAAAAAAATTTCGAAGAGGTAAGAAATTATGAAAATACCCTTATAGCCCCAAAATGAACTCCAGCTGTAACTTAAATGTGAAATATGGATAATGGGGTTTTAAAGTAGTAAAGTAATTATTTTTATAATGTTTCGAAGTTAAAAATTGCAGTAATAGTTAATTAAAGAAAGTGAATGCATCGAAACTATTGTATAAGTTAATGTATTTGATAAAAATTCTAAGCCTATTTAAAGATTTCTAGTGTCTTCTATTGCCTTCTAAATTACCATACTCATCATCTCCACCTCCATCTCCATCTTCATCTCTTTTTCTTCTTCTTCCATTTCACACCATATAAATCATGGAGAAATGGTAGAAAAATTGAGTTTTAATGGATTTTAGCTAATCTAAGCTTGATCTAATGAGAAAAATACCATTACTTGTGAAAGATATAATGTATTGAATAATTATGAAAAATACGAGTATAAAACTTTACATCTATGATAGTAAAGTTATTATTGCAATATATAAATGTGATTTATTAATTATTAACTAAAACAATGATTAAATTCATTATTAAATTATTTATGAGTTGATTTAAGGTTGTGGAAGAAAATAAGATTTTGAAAGATTTTAGGGTTATGGAGGTTTGGATTTGAATTTGATTGTGCTTTGAAGGGTTGGATCTTATTTTCTTAATTTGTTTGAGTTGAATTATTGATAACTTCTTAATTAAATCATGAAAAGAAATATAGCAAAGATACACATGATCATTTGTATAGTTATGTGTATGCTTATGCAAATTTCTATTCTTCAAACTTTGAGAAGAAATCACAACAGTGACGCGCATGATCATTCATATGGAGATGCATATATTTATGCCCTTAAAACTTTGAAAGGAGATTTCAGTAGAGACGTGTATGACCATTCGCATGGTCATGCATCTGGCTATTCATACTTCTATTCTTCAAAACTTTAAAATAATTCAAGCAGTGATGTGCATGATCACTTGTACGGTCATGCATTTGCCCATGCATATTTTCACCTTCTTATATCTTCACAAATTAGAGTTTATGGGTGTAATTAATAGTGAATTATTGAATACATCTTGAAAACAGTTATAATTGATGAAAAATTGCTTATAAGATTGAAATGAAATTAATCCATTAAATGATAAAACTTAGATGTGAATAAAATTTGAGGAAAGTATAGATAAATGTAATTGAATATTTGAAATAAGTGTAAGATTAGAGAAAAGATAAAAGATTATTATAAGTGATTAGTGGATTTCACATTATTATTCATGAAGAAATAAGATAATTTACGAAACAATGTGAGAAGAATGATATATTGATGAATCATTGATGATTTTAAATAATTTGAAGAGCAAGATAAAGAAAACAAAGAAGTGTATATATGAATTCATTGAGTAATGAAAGTAAGAATGTGAGATTTACATATTGTGTACTTATGGAATACATGATAGTAACATTATTTGGTGATTAAAAACAAGTTATAGATTATATATAGAAGTATTAAAGAGTTAACTGATACTAATTGATGACAATAGAAAGAAATAAATTGATAATATGAAAAGGAAAGAATGTAATGAGATTTGAAGGTAGTTTAACCCTTCTAGTAAAATGATGTATTGTGGATCAAGTTAGAAATATATATATGTGTGTAAGTGTATGTATTAAACATAGTGAATACATTACATATACGTATATATACCCTTAAAGTGAAAGAATAGTTGTGAATTCTTAATATATTAAAAAAATAAATAAACAAGTAAAAGTAAAAATCTATTTAGATTTCATTATTACAGTGAAAATATGGAAGTGATTTGAAAGATAAAGATTGATGAATAAATAAAATTAGTTGAACTAATCAGAAACAAATATAACGTGTATATATGTCCATATGATAAATGTGATTGAAATAATTACTCATATCTTATAAATTTATAGTAATAAATAAACAATTTAAAAAGGAAATTTTCTATACCAAAAGAAATTATGATTGAAAATAATTTGAAAAAGTGAAATAAATGTATTGCCCGATTATACCGATGTTAAATCTAGTTTCTGAATGAGCTAAAGGGTGAATATCCAAACTAACAATGAACATTTTATGCTATAGTGACAGTTGGCACTCTGTGTCATAGATGACATATTTTATATCCCAGTGATATTGGCTTTTATGCCAACAGTGGACGCTTTGCGTCATAGAAGATCATTAATTCCATTATCATTACAGTAGGCATTTGTGCCATAGTGGGCCTTTGACCATATCATTACAGTGTGCATTGGTGTCATAGTAGGCCTTTGGCCATATCATTACGGTGGACATTCGTGCTATAGTGGGTATTTGGCCAAATCATTATAGTGGATATTTACTTGTCATTAGTGATCCGCTATTCGGAACTAGAATTTAAAGTTTAGTATATAAGGGAAAGAAAGATATATATATATAGCAAAAATTTTATCTTATTATTTATTTAAATCTCAAATAGGGAGTTCCAGCATTCTCTAAAATTACAAGGCTCCTAATAATAGAAGGAAGAGAATTAAAGGGCATATAAATATGAAAAACATTGTGGATTCTAGCAAGAAAAGCCAACAAATGGGCTGGCTGGTTCCCTTCCCTGCATATGTGCTGAATTGAAGCTTGTTGAGCATGGAAATCAGTAGCTAAAAACCGCAAGTCAACCGAACCATTATGCGTCCATAGGGCTTCATTAATCGCCTTCACTACATCACTACAAATCCATTTCAAAGAGGATTGAAGAGTATCCGTTAGTCTTGCACTATGAGAAAGCAACTGCATCAGCTGAGAGTTCGGCCTGAAAAGCGGAATTAGCGTGGATAGGAAAATTGAAAGTAGCGATGACATTCCCAGTATCAGCACGAAATATACAACCACCTGTAGCGCCATGAACTGTATAGGAGGCATCCACATTCATTTTATAAGAACCAAGAGGTGGCTTTTTCCACCGAATGATACTTGGCTTCAAATTCTTCCTTCCGAAGCAGTCACTGGTCAAACCAAATGAAATCAGTCGAGGCAAAGGAGAGGCAAAACTTCTATGCGAGTAAGAGATACTCCAAGAATAGACAAACTGCTGAATTCTTTTAAATAGCAACACAGGGTAGCAAGAACCATTCCCCCAAATGCAGTTTGCATACATCTTCCATATTTCTCAGATTATGACCTGCGGAACAAGGAGTCGAAGACAACCCATAACAGAATTAGGATGGGAAGTCATCCACCATATAACAAGCTCCTGGTGCAAGGATCTTTGCACAGAAATATCCGCTAGAAGTAAGATCCAAAGAAGCTCCATATCTTAACTATATGAGGGCATAAATAAAAGAGATGATCAACAGAGGCTTCAGCACTCCGACAAAAAGGACAGCATGCCGGAAGAACCTGAAAACCAAAACGGATCAAATTTGCCGATAACAGGACAACACCATTAATAAGCTTCCATGTAAACAAGGAAACTTTGAGCGGTATAGTGGAGCTCCAAATGGACTGGTTTATAAAAGATGTAGACCGTCGATTCCGGATACAATCATAAGTCGAAGCTAACGTGAAAATGCCAGCTGCGTTTCCGCTCCAAAGCAACCTGTCCATATCATGGTTACAAAGACCATAAGCTAAAGAGTGAATTTTATAGATTCTTTTCCAAGAACTAGAATCAATTATTTGATAGGACATAATGGTACCGTTGATGCATGTATTTAGCCCACATCGAGTCATTTTGCATGTATTGCCACCAAATCTTCACCGAGTAGGCTTCTTGAAGAGTGGAAAGAGAGCGAATACCCACACCACCCTCATCCTTTGGCAAGCACAGCTTTTTGAAATTAATCTAATGATACTTAGAGTGTGTAACATCACCACCCCAAAAGAAGTTGGCCAATCTTTGCTCAAGAAGTCTTATAACTTTTTTAGGAAGTAAGAAAGATATATATATATATATATATAACAGTGGAATGTAATGACACAAGTTATATTTAAAAAAATCTAAAGAGAATTAAAGGAAATTACTGAATTGAACTTGAATAGTGTAAGTATGTAGAGCCGAATCTTTTGCAGTTTTATAATAAGATTATTCTTAAAGTGTTACATTGAGTAATATCGATCATAAAATAATAATAATAATAATAAAAAGTTAAGTCAATTAATAAAATAATTAATTTTATGTGAGATTTAAGACTAGTTATAAATTAAATGGCTTATTGCCATAACAAGTAAATTTCAAGGATAAAATTTACTTAGTGGAGGAGAATTGTAACAGTCAAGATTTTTAAACAGGGAACTTTTTTTTAAACTAATATTGATAGTTTATTATGTATAGTGATAAAAGTAATGTGACTAAATGCTATAAGCAGAGAATAGTGAACAGTATATCTCAAAATTTATTGAAGAAATTATTTTTATGGTTTTACGGGACTAAAAATTGAATTGCAATTAAAGGTTAAGAGTGAGTGTGCACCATAGTTAAAATGGGATTGGTCATACTTTATTGAACTTATTATATATATATGTGTGGACATGTGTGTGTAGAATCTTCTTCCCTCTTCTCCCATCATCTACGCCATTTACCACCACCACCACCATATTTTCTATTTTCTTCTTCCTTTCATAAAAGAATCAAGGAAAATTTATCTTTTTTAATAATTTTTTAAGAGAATTAGTTAGAGTAGGTGAAATTATCAACAAGTGAACAAAAAAAAAAGAGGAAAAAGAGAGAAGAAGAGAGATTTCGAAAGAGGTATGTGCTTTTGTATTTTAATTTATAAATATTTGAATTTCTATGAATTTTAAGGTTTGAATTAGTTGATTGAGTTATCTATAATGAATTATTACTGAAAAGTATTGGTTAAATGGATTGATAAGTGAAAAATAAGTTAAAGAAACTTATAGTGATGAGTATGATTCTTAGTTCAATCATTGTAAGAATTGAGTGGTTTGATATTATTTTTAGCCATGAGTGATGGTTAAAGATTGATTAATTGATGTTTGAGTAAAGTATTTGATATAGACTCTTTCTATATCAAAGAAACTAGTTCTTGATTCTATCATAGATCTTGAGTATATTATGTTTAAGTGGTTGAGTCTACGAAACACATAATTTTTCTGACACAGCCAGTAACACGACTATGTCATTGGGAGTGTCAATGATGTTATGTTTCAATATTGGAGACACGACCAGTAACACGCTCATGTCATTGGACGTGTCATAGCTACTGTGATGAAAGATAAATGATACGACCAGTGACATGCTTGTATCGTTGAGCATGTCGTAGTTACTGTAATACAAGATTAATGACATGGCCAATGACATTCCCGTGTCGTTGGGGATGCCAAAGCTTTTGTAATGCAGGAGTAGTGACACGGGCAATGAAACACCCATATCGTTAGGCGTGTCAAAGATTCTGTAAATGGGCAAGTAACACGTTCATTGACACTCCCGTGTTGCTGGACATGTCACTTGAAGAATTTGCCTAAAGTAGTTATTTTTCTTATCTTTCATCTGTGATTTCGGCTTAAATGACTATAAGGCCTCAAAGTGTAAAAGATTTTTGAAATCAACCCTAACAAGTAGTGAAATAAGTTTTGAATATATGATAAATATGTATAATACCAAGTGTTGATCAAAGAATTATTCCATTGAAGCGATATATATAATTCAATGTTAATCAAAACTAATGAATTGCCAAAATCATACTGATTTTAGATCTAGTTTTGGATTTAATGACTAACTAGAGGAAGGATAACTATAGTGATGTGGGCATCTCTTGCCATTAATGGACACATTGTGTCATTAGTGACAATGGGCGTAATTGCTATTATATATTCTTGAGATTTGACATAAAATTACTACACTAACCTGTTATCCAAATCTATGATCTGAGTTCAGTATGTATGAGCATATTTAATGAAGTTATCTAAATTAAAAATATATGTGAATGTGATGTTATGAATAATGGAAGAAATGCAAAATAATAATATAAATCAATTACTTAAAATCGACTTACTGTGTTATAATGTGAAAGTGATTGGTAATGTATATATTAATATTTACAAGTGAAAGTTTTAATACACGGAATGGAAGTGTTATGCTCAAGTTATTGAATTGATCAATAATTTTCTAAGTGTTATAATAATTGAAAGTGTATATAATGATATAAGATACAAAATGCCCCAAAGTAAGTAATAAATTTAAGTGCCAGAAAAATTATAGATTGAATGAAATTATCCTATATGTGAAACTGAAAAGTAAAACTTACTGAAAAAATAAAATAAGCATATTATGAGCAATGTTAACAAATGAGAAAGTAAGTATTAAATAAAATGAAACAAAAATTGCATTACTGAAAGTATATTATAGCATGATGACTTTTATAAAGTTAAAGTTATTATTTTGTGTAATCAAAATATTATGTTGGTTTGTTATTGAAAATAGTTAATATATTAAAATATTTCTTTAAACTGAATGTTATTACTATATTTTCATAAGTATTTTTCTTTAATGTTAAGTGACAAAATATGTTTATATAAGCACCACTAAGCTTTGCTTAACATATTAAAATTATTTTCTGGCACGTAGGCATCATATCATCGGAGCAAGTTAAGCATTGAAATTAAGGATCTTAGAAATTATCTACAGTACATATAAAAATATTTTGTATATTGTACTTATAAGTTATGAAATGTACATATATATATATATACATATATATTTAATTTGGCTATTTGAGATATTGTACAAATTTATAAACGTGAAAGAAATATATGTATTTAGAGAATGAAATTTTAGATTAGTGTGAATGATTATCAAATCAAGTAATGTTTTATATATTTATTTTAGATTGACAAACTTATGATGATTATTTAATTTATAATTAGTATTTAATTTATTGGAGATATTGAAGATTAGTTTAAATATTGAATTTATAAGTGTCATATTATACGGATTATATTATTATTTGAAAATTTTTATTAGTTGGAAGAAAATTTTGTCAATGAATTAATTAGAATACTAACAGTATATTAAGTAACATGCTTTGATAGTTCTAATGAGAATTATCAGAAGATGTTACAATTAGTTTATTTATTAGTGGACTTATAAAATTTATAGCCTTAATCGAAAAATTTATCAATGTTTTCATTGTAATTTTATATTAATTAATTATAAGAGGATATAAATTAATTAAAAAGTCAAAAAATTAAATTAATTCTTAAATTGATTATATCGTATTATCAATTTAATTTTTAAACTTCAACTAATATAATTTTATTAATTTTTAAAAATTTAATTAATTTAATTTAAAAAATTATTAATTTTTTAAGGAATAATACAAGAACATGCTCATCTAAAAAATATTATTTGGATACATCCCATAATAAAATAATAATAATTTTATTGTGACATGTTAATTAATATATCTTCTAAATAAACACATTCTTTAAAAAATTATTGAATTTATAAATTTGACTCCAATTAATTTCTATTAAATTTAAATATTAAATAAATAATTAGTATGTTACTTTATAAATAATAAGTTATGGTTGTAATATGCTAATAAAAATTTTCAATTATTCAATCACATACTTTTTTCATAAAGATTATATGATAGTTCTCTTTACCTCTTCTTGTCTTTATGTTTATAAAGTTAATTTTAATTTAATTTTAGCATAAAATTATAACTAAAATTTAATTTTAAATAAAATTGATGAAAAAAATATAATTGAAAAAAACTATTACACTAAAATTCATCCGTTCAAAATATTATATCTAAGAAAAGTTATCTCAATGATATGAGGGACGAGACTCGAAGATCATAAAAAGGCAGAAATGCCATCTCATGAGCGGTCCCCACACTCTTAAAGTGTGGGATCCAGCGGTCACCAGAAACCAATTAAACGAAGAAACATATACAATACGTGTCACTTAATGGCATCCACTGTACACAATCACCTACCTTCAGAAATATAAAAATGAAAGAATATCCAAGCAAAACGACACCGTAACTTTCCGACAGAAGCAGAATGAAACGCGATCGTTTCTCCTTGGAGCAATATCAGCGGACGCTATAAAAAGGCCATCCTCGATTTGTATTTTTATAATTGTCTCAGAAAAAATTAGAACACAACATATTGAGCTGATACGATGCCGTACTATTCGAAAGGCGATGACGATGTTGATGATTTCGACGAGTATGATCCGACACCGTACGGTGGCGGATACGACATTGTCTTGACGTACGGACGTCCGATTCCACCGTCCGACGAGACTTGTTACCATAATAGTTCATCAGCCGGTGAGATCGACTATGATCGCCCCAGCTACACCTCCTACGCTAAGCCCTCCGCTTACACCGATGATCATCTCCGGGAGGAGTACAGCAGCTATGGCCGCCCTAAGCCGCGACCTGGTCCTGCTCATGGATACACTCCTGGTGGAGGAGGAGGAGAAGTGTTTGTTGATGCTAAGCCTGAGCCTGCCTATGGGTTCCATCCTGGGATGACAAGGCCTGGATCTGATTATGGATCTGGTGGATATGGCGGAAGGCCATCCAGCGAGGAGTACGGTTCAGGATATGGCCGGAGACCTGATTCAGGATATGGATCTGGTGGCTATGGTGGGAGGACCGATTATGAGAAACCAGCCGGCGAGGAATATGGTTCTGGCTATGGAAGGAGGCCAGAATCTGGATATGGATCAGGTGAATATGGTGGGAGACCAGATTATGAGAGGCCACCCGCTGAGGAATATGGATCGGGTTACGGTCGGAGACCAGAATCAGAATATGGAACTGGATATGGTGGGAGACCCGATTATGAGAGGCCACCAGGTGGAGAGTATGGATCTGGATATGGCAGGAGACCTGAATCTGGTTATGGACAGAGTGCTGAGTACGATAGGCCCAGTTCGGAATATGGAGGCGGCTACGGGCACAAGCCTAGCTATGGGGAAGAAGGTGGTTATGAAGAGAGGCCTGAATATAAGAAGACAAGCTATGAAGATGAGCCACCGAGAAGGCCCAGTTATGGGAGGCAAGAAGAAGAGTATAAACGGCCGGCTTATGAAAGGCGTGATGATGATGACTCTCGCAGGAAGTATGGATATGGTGGTGAAGAGGGCTATGGCCGCAAGAAATATGTAAGCATTTGCTAACTTTTGACTCCTTTGATGTTTTTGTTTGTAAGTAAATTATGCCATGTTAATGATATGCTAGTTCTTGTCTAGTGGCAGATGATGTTTGGTCTCGCGTTTGAATAATTGATTCTTTTCTGTTTTATTTGCTATTAGGTGGTCTAAACAATCGATGGAGGATTTTTGTGCACTGTGATTTTATTGCTGTATTTTTTTTCCAGATATTGACATTACAACTCAGTTCTAGTTGCAGAATTAATTAGTTATAGGTTGAGTATGGTTTTGAAAGTCGGTAGTAGTAGTCCAGTGAACAATGTGCAATCAACTACGAATATATTGGGCTTCTTTTTCCAAAAATTATAATTATGTCAATAAGATTAGTTGTAAAAACTGAGGTTTGTTATGGAATAAGTTGGAAAAGGTGGCTTGGGGCTGAACACGTTCCTTTACCAATTTAATCAGCGCTATATGAAAGTGTACCTTGGTGCAGGAACCCTGTTAGTAGCAATTTGCGTTAAAATATATGCTTAGTCTATATTTGTCACACAGCTGCACCTGGATGATTTATGGGGTTTGCTTGTGTCAGTTTATCTTCGTCTCTTTTACTGAAATGCTTAGCTGCACCAGGCTTCCTGTTATCGATGATCCAACATTTTCTGAACACATCTAATCTCAAACAAACTCAATTCTCTGTTGATGATTCTTTGTCATCCTACTTTTTGGACTCCCAGAGAAAGTAGTTGTCTTGTTAGTTGTTACTACTCCTTATATATATATATATATATATATATATATATATTACAACTCCTCATCTGAGCGTGCAACTTATTCTTTGTGTGGTACTTGGTATTTTAGTACTAATAGAGTGTTGTGGTGAGGCATGGACCTAATTTGGCATAAATGATTCGAGTGATGTTGATTGAAATGGGAAAAATGAAAACTCGTGTATATAAGTTTCTGTGGGATCACATGTTTTCAATAAAAGAAGAAGAATATGTTGCCAGTTTCCCGTCTAAATAGAATTGCTCTTAAAAATTGCCATTTATGCTATATGCATTAATTTGCCATTACATTGTCTTGTGCTTTTCTGAGATCTGTCTGACCATGAGTGCAATCAACAGGGAGATGATGACTCCGATGATGATGATGAGCAGAAGAAGCATCGTCATCACCACAAGCACTATGATGATGAGTGAAGGAGCCATTGTTAATGGGATTCATGCTATTATTGGCTACTAAATAAAGGATTGAGGCATGTTTCCTTTATAACAATGCTTTTGTCGAAGCGTACTTTGTACTTGTGTGTTTTCCCTAGTATGCTCTAGTATGTGTGAATGCATCATGTTAATAGAATTCATGCCACCGTCTACTAGGCATGTTTCACTGTTTATGTTAAATTTGTTGTGTGTTCTTTGTGTGCCTTTAAAATAAAATCCCAAACTTATGAGTTTGGTTGTTATCGATTTGATTGTGGATGAATTGTTGAAAAACAGCAATGGCATTGATTTCATAAAAGTTGCTGGATGGGATCTTCTCTTACAGATCAGTGCATTTCTATCGATATTGCCTGTAGGTTGTGGGAATACCCACAATAACAAAGCCACTGATAGCAAGAACTAAAATAAAGCAGAAAGTTACGAGTAACTAATTAACGTTTGCGAGAAAAGATGTCTTTCCATTCATCGTGTTATCAAGTCTCCTCATCAACTCCCATTTTGCCCCATCAATCGTTTGACATAGTTTATAAAGGCATTAAAAGAGTTGATTGTTTTTCTTGTTGACAGAGATTCTTTAGACAATCCATCCCAAATTGTCCTTGAGCTCGAAAGAGCTGAGCACTCACTCTCGTTATGGAAAATGGAAACACCAAGATCATAATAACATCAATAGGAGCCAATAATTGTACGCGTAACTCGAGAATGAGTTGAAGTACACAAGGATGGAAGATGAGGAAATGACGAGCACGAGCCATAACTAGGACACGAAGGTTCTTCCCCTCGATAAACCCCAAGTACACAAGGATTTTGCCATCTTGCAATTAAAGGGTAACAAAGCCAGCTTAGCAATTTTATGCTTATGTGCTTTTACAACACATGGAATGAGATAAAAACAAATTCTGTAGATATCGTCTTTAATTCCGGAATGTTCTACAAAAGAAGAGATGATATTGATGACTAAACGAGAATAAAAACATACCAGGAGGATCACTGGAGAGTTTCTCCACCTATGTACACAGTAAAGGCTTGAAGAAAACTGGAGGGTAGCAACTTTAGCTTAAGGATGGCATAATAGAAATTCGTTTGTTGCCTCCAGTTTTCGGCTTGCTTCACCTGAAATGAGCCTTTTAGGCAGCATCGCGAGCCTGTACTTGGCACTTGCAGCATACGCACTATCTCATTATATCTTTATTCAATTGCCTAATCTCATCTGCACTAACAAATATGAACGTGATTGTGAAACTCAGCAATAGATGCATGCGTACCAACCATTTCTACACATTATAAGAGTCAGTCTTTGTGTATTCTTTTGAGGGGCATGTATTTCTTCAGACTAAAGACAGACAACCATGATTGTTGAAGAAAGCTGAGTGTATCTGGTGACACAATGAATTTGGTTCCTAACAGGATTTGAGCGCTCATTGATGCCCCTATAACAATGATATTTGTAGGATCACAATTAAATATAACAAGAGCACATTTGCAAATATAGAGGACACTGCAGAATCAGAGCTGAAATTTTGGTACAGAAAGTTGTCCCCCATATCTTTAGGTAAAAACACTAGATGCAAAGTTTATGCTCCCGCCCAACTGCATCCTGGATTTTTTGTTGCTCCATTTTTCTCCAATGCTTGCCGCATACCATTTGCTTCTGCTATACGACCTGAAGCAACATATATATCACGAAGGAGAATATAATAACCTCCTTCATCTGGTTTTAACTCTTAACAGCTTCTTCACAACCCTCTCCCCCATATCGACATTGCCATATTTCTGCAAGCTGCAAGCAAAGCTCCCCAGACAACATCATTACTTGGCATTGGCATGGTTATTATTAATTAGTACGCCTCTTCTAACCGGCCTGCCCGGCCTAGCATGTCTACCATACACCCATAATGCTCAATACTTGCCTCAATTCCATAGTCTGTTTGCATGCTTTGAAAAAGCCTGTACCCTTCATCAACCAAGCCCTTGTCTGTATGTGGTTAAAAGAGCTAAGAATGTCACCTTGTCAGGTGCAACCCCAGAATTTAACATAAAACTGGACAATTGAAATGCATCTTCAGCATATCCATAATCCATGGTTAGCACATGCAGAAATCATTGAGTTCCATGTAATCAAGCTCTTCCTGCTCATATTATTGAACACCTGCCATGCTCTGTCCATACAACCACACTTTGCATACATATCAATTAATGCATTACAAAGCGAAACCATCCACTCAAACCCATTCTCATTAATGTAAGAATGGACATCAATTCCAGTTTCTACATCACCTAAATTTGTACACGCTGAAATCACACTGACGATAGTGACCTCATCTGGTCTTACTCCTGCATCTCTCATCTCCCAAAACAACTCTAGTGCCTCTCTTAAAAGCCTAGCTTGTGCATACCCAGAAACCATAGCAGTCCAAGAAACCACATCCTTCTCTGGCATATCATAAAAAACCTGCCCAGCAAGCTCCAATTCCCCAGCACTCACATGAGCCCAAACTAAACCAGACCATGATACAACATCCACTCCCACAGTCTCATCAAACACTCCAAGCTGCCACAGGATTTCCCTTCACCGCATACAAATGAATCAATGAATTTTGAACTAACAAATGGGAACAGAACCCATATTTCATGTATCTCATCATAATCAACACGTAAAGGCAAGCTATGCATTTTATGCAATCTAGACCGAGATTTTATCAAGAAATTGAAAGTAAATTCATCTGGGTCCATACAATTTTGCCTCATTTGATTACATAAATAGACTGCATAAGAAGGAGAAGAACTTTTAGCATAGCCACGAATCATGGTATTGTAGAAGAAAGTATTTGGTTGGGGCATTTGATCCAACCCATGGTGAGCGTAATCTAAATTACCAGAAGGCGAGACAGCAGCAAAGCGGAGCATTTTGCCTAGGAGAATAGAGTTATTGTGGAGGTTTGTGAGGATGGAGTGAGCATGAATTTGCTTTAGGTGGTTCATGGATTGGCAGGCCTCTGCCATGGAAGCTAGAGTTGCAGCAAGGGTGAGTATTGGCTTGCATTGTTGCTGGTATGAATGGTGCATGTAGATAGTTCGTAAATTGTAATTGATTCTTGTATATTAGTTGGGAGTGACCGTTGTTTGACAGCCAAGGTTAGCCTTGAGCCCTAAATAGTACACACTCTCCAAATTATTTGGAGCCAGAGATTATTAAACTCTAAATTCTAAACTTTCAATAAAAACACTCTAAAAATATTTAAATACAGAGGCTGGCTTGGTTGGACAGGTTATAATGGGTTTTGGAGCTATTATAAGAGATCACACGGGCCAGGTTCTAGCTTTTTCTTTTCAGATTTCGATCGATAATTGGTCTCTGTTAGTGTTAGTGGCGGAAGCTCTCGCTTTAAGCTGTGGTTTGCAGTTGGCTTTGGAATTTTCTTTCTTTGGTCTAATAGCTGAGTCTGATTGCAAGACTGTTATTGGAAAATTGGAAATGAAAGGTGAAGTTAAAAGTGTCAAATGGAATCGGCATGGTCCTATCATATTGTTTGAAAATCAAGAAGACTTTTCGCTCTTGCTATTGGGCTAGTGTGCAAAGATCCGGAAATTGCCCAGCTCATGCTTAGGCAAAGTATCACTCTAAGACTTGTACTAATTTTTGCAAGGATTTTCGTCGGCATCTTATTAATGAAATGAATTCATAGGGCAAGTAAATGGATTGTTTTCAATAAATTGACATTAACTATTCAAATTACAATCCTAATAATGAGAAAAGGGGATAGAGGTCTATGATATTATCTGATCTTTACTGCCGACAACAGCCAATCGATAAACTGGTCCGCAGAATCAGCCTTCTGAAAATGTAAAACTGCAGATACAAATGACATGCACTTAAATGCTGCAGATAACTCGGAAATAGACGGTATATTAAAGGAGCTTCTTCCTTTCAAAATATGTCTTCAAATACCAGAATTGCAATCCAGCCACTAAAAAGCAAAGTACAAGTGAAAGGAGACTAAGGCTGGCCATGTTGGAGTTTGTTGATCTATTCAGGTCTTGCATTTCTTCCTCTCTGAAACCCCAGCAAACAAACATTAAAAACAAAAGAAATTAAATATTAAGCTTTACTCCATGTCAAAAATATTAAAACAAATTAAATCTAGGCCAGGGTCTTCTCCCTTGTTCTGAAATAAACAATTAATTATCATGCAAGCACCCAATAAACTACAGCAAAAAGCACAAGAAGCCTGAGAAGACGGTAGTGCATGCAAAGGTTTGTATCCAAACAAAGCATAACTAAAAAAATTCCTGCTTTCAAGAGTTAAAACTTCTTTGCAATGGCTGATTCTTGCTGCAGTATCTAAACACAATAGCAGTGAACACTAAGGGTAAAACTGTGTCGACATTCATGGTGTTATTTATAGTAATCATGCAAAAAAAAAATAAAGGGGGTGGGAGGATGGAGGGAGCTCGGGAGAGGGCTTGACACAGGTCATTGTATTCATACCTCTCACGAAGCTAAAACATCTCATCATGAATAGATGTGACCAGGTCATACAATTTCTTCAACTCAAGTTCCATAACCTAACAAAAGATACGAAAATCATACATTAATCGACTCTCTTAAGATATATACATAGAAATTTATCTTGAGCATAGGAGTTTCCAATCAATGTGACGCAGCGTAATAGCGTTGGATAAATTAGACTTAAATCCTAGGAGGGAATTTGAAAGTCTGACTTGAATTTATAAGGAAAAAAATAACCAAAAAACTTCTACTCTTTAGCTAAAGGGCAATGCCCTTATTTATAGGCTACAAAGCCTTGTACAACTCATATAGGACAACTCATTGACAACTAATTAATAACTTGATGACAACTCATGGACAACTCATTTCTTAATAACTAAGTATTCTAGAATTTGTTTAAAAGATAAACTTGACAACTAGTAGTAAAATCCAAATTGACTTCTTCCTTTAGGCAGCAAAATTTAACTTTGATTTTAATTGTCCCTTGACTAAGTTATGAAGTTTGATGTCCCTCATCATTCTCCTCGACTTGGGAAAAACTCGACCTCGAGTTAAGCGTAACATTCGGATACAAAGGAATATCTGAATCATGATACATGGATATGTCCGCCACATTAAATGTCTTGGAAATACCCAT
Source organism: Garcia nutans (assembly GCA_947685225.1). Taxonomy (NCBI): domain Eukaryota; kingdom Viridiplantae; phylum Streptophyta; class Magnoliopsida; order Malpighiales; family Euphorbiaceae; genus Garcia; species Garcia nutans. The sequence continues at coordinate 54,241,253 of CANTUV010000012.1, forward strand.
GTTGTCTGGAAGATCGATCACATAAGCATTATCATTGATGCGCTTCAAAACTGAATACGGGCCATATTTCTTAGGTTGCAACTTGTTGTAAAAACCAACTGGAAATCGTTCTTTGCGCAAGAAAACCATCACTTTATCCCCAACCTGAAAAATTTCACGTCGTCTATGCTTGTCAGCAGCTTTCTTATATCTCTGATTAGCCTTCTCCAGCTTCTGCTTGACTTCCTTTTGCACTTCTACAATTTGTTCTGCCAAGTTTTGGGCCGGAATGCTGTTCTCTTTACTTTTGGGTAGTTTAATTAGATCCAGAGTGTGCTGGGGAACCTTTGTGTAAACAATGGAGAATGGAGAACGCCCAGTCGCACTATGGACCGCACTGTTGTAGGCGAATTCGGCTTGTGCAAGAATGAGATCCCACTGCTTTGGCTTGTCTCCACAAAGACTGCGAATCAGATTGCCAAGTGTTCGGTTCACTACTTCAGTTTGCCCGTCTGTCTGAGGATGGGCTGTACTACTAAACTGCAAAGAAGAATCAAACAACTTCCATAATGTCTTCCAGAAATGGATAAGGAACTTGCTGTCACGATCTGAAGTAATAGTCTTTGGCACTCCATGTAATCGAACAACATCTTTGAAGAATAGCCTAGCCACTGCAACCGCATCAGAAGTCTTCTTGCAAGGAATAAAGTGGGCCATTTTTGAAAACCTATCAACTACAACAAAAACAGAATCAACGCCTCTTTGGGTTCGAGGCAAGCCCAATACAAAATCCATGGACAAATCCTCCCAAATATTGTCTGGAATTGGCAGTGGCATGTACAACCCTGTATTCTTCGTCTGTCCCTTTGATCTCTGACAAGTGTAACATTTTTCAACAAATCGGTACACATCTCTCCTCAAATGTGGCCAGTAAAACCTCTCCTTTACTGCTGCAAGGGTTTTGTCTCGCCCAAGATGTCCGCCTAAACCTCCTCCATGTAGGTCACTAATGACTTTTTCTCTCAAGGATGTTTTCGGAATGCATAACTGATTCTCATGCATCAAATAACCATCTGATAAATAAAATGAAGTAACTGGATGATTATTAGATACCTGGGACCAGATTTCAGCAAAATCATCATCCCCTGCGTATGTAGTCTTTAACTCGTCAAATCCGACAATCTCTTTGCTCAAAGTTAGTAGCAAAGTCGCCCTTCTACTCAACGCATCTACCACTCTATTCTGTATTCCTGATTTATGCTTCAGCAT